>CM034154.1:523570164-524927664 GCA_019776745.2 Taxus chinensis | reverse complement strand
TGTTTGGGTCTTTTTTTCTTGAATAGATATTTTTGAGACAGACACAATTACGTAGCTAAATGATTCTTGTTAGTGCAAATCGGCAGCACCCCTGGATGTTTTCTCATATTTCTAGTTTGATAATGGGCATCTAGTGTGATTGCACAACATGGAATCGTTTCCCTAAGTGTAGGACTTTCAAAAATGGGAAAAAAACTTGTTGGTGTCGAAACGCAACACCCCTAGGACTCTGCAACCTGATGGGTTGAGAATCTCAGTGCGTTTGCACAACATGGAGCTTTTCCCAAGTGTGGGACCTTGCGAAATCGGAAAAGCTCTCCGGATGAAGGCCGGCTCCTATTCCTCTGTTCAGATGCACCAATAAAACACATAGGTTTACCCAAAAAACTTAATCTAACTACCAAGGAGACAGGGAGAGAGAAATGCATAAAAATAAACCTAAGCTGAGGAGGTGATGCACCGAGGAATGAAGAACATATGTTTTGCCAATAAACACAAACCATAGAAATGCAATGCAATATCATGCACAAATAAACATATTTGTAGTGAAAGATCAGGAGGATGCAAAATGAAACACATAGAGGGTTGAGAAACATCCATAGTCATGTATTTATTTGCTCCGAAGGTTTTATACAATACACTGCAAAAATGCCAATAGGCAAAGGTTGCATTACAGTTCCAAATGGGAGGTTTGAACTCCACAACTCCACCTGCCAAAGAGAAGAAGGGAGGGGCCAAAACAAGAATGTCCAACCCTTTTTTAGAGCCTCTCCCAGCCATTTATACAAGAAAATTGAGGGAGAAGAGAAGAATTCGGAGCTCCCCCAACTACCTCCAAGACTGCACCTAACTTCAACAAATTGTGGCGGTAGGTGAGAATCTCAACAACCCAACAGTGGCGAAGTGTATTTTACATTTTTAAGAACTTTTTCCCACCCAATTAAAGATATCCAGTCGTAGTTGGGTAGAGGACGCCGAGAGCTTTCCGAAAATTCCAACCTTGCGTGAATCCGAGCTCCCTGTGAAAAGTTATGGTGATCTGAATATTTCCCGCGTCAAGGTCTTCTGCCAGTCGGGTTCGGGTTTCTCCTTTGCATCTGCATCGGGTTTGGAGGATGCCTCGACATGTTTTCGCCCCGTGTTTCTCCGCCTCCGAAACCCGATTTGCCTTGCGTCGGATTTTTCCAACCCTTGCGACATGTTCTTTGTTGTCGGGTTTGCGGAACCCTCGAGCATCGGGAAAAACTCTCCAGATTAAAAGATGGTTCCTCTACTCCTCTGATCAGATGTATGCATGAAATTTGTAGAGGTTTAACTCAAAATCCTACTCTAATTCTGCCAAGGAGACAAGGATAGAAGAGAGAAAAGAAGATAAAACTATACTAACAAGGTGATACACTAAAGGAGTGATGAACATATATTTTTGTAGATTGACACAGATTATAAAAATGCAACACAAATCATGCACAAATTGATAAAATTGTAATGAAGGATCATGATAGAGAAAACAACACAAGAAAGGATTGAAAATTCATTCACAGAGCTTGCATTGTCATTTCCATTTTTAAATACAGTGCATTACAACAGCAAGGAGGTAGAAAACATGTTGCAGTCCTAAAAGAGGTCTGATATTCCACAAATTCACTTGCCAGGGTGAAGGAGGGAGCCTGCAGACCATAAAAAAAATGTTCCAACCTTTTACAAATGAGCCAAATCTGGCTTTTAACAATGAAAACCTGAGCTCAGGAAAGAGACACGTGGGGAAAAATGAAAGAAAACATTCCACCACTGACCAGATCCATTAAAATAGCATGGGTACCCTTAAAAGTCCATTCCCCAAGATTTTTGACCATACTGGAGAAGAATGGAAGCCATACTGCATTAAAATGGTGGTTGAATGTCGGTTCTTCTCTTTTCCCCATGCCAAAGGTGTTTTCTCATTTTTCTCTCACTAAAATCCACCAAAAAAAAAAAATTTAAGATTCCATCATGTAGAGGACTTCAATATCTTTCCAATGACACCAAAATTGAGAAAAAATGAGCTCTGGATTGAAAGATATGCCCCTCTGAAGATTTAGGGCAAAACTATGGCAAAAATCGGGTCGGCGGGCCGAAACCTTAAAATTTTCCCCTTTTTTGAATTTGGGAAAAATTTCCCAAAAAGCTCCACCCCCACTGCTCTTGATGCCACATGGCACATTCCCATTGGTCCATGGGGCTCAAATGGCCTTTTACGCTTTTTTGAATTTTGGAAAAAATTTCAAAATTCTTCTGCTGCCCCGCCCGCTTCCGCCGCCACGTGTCATCCTCCTATTCACTGCAGGGTCGCGCTCCAAATTTTTCCTTTGCATTGCCGACCATTTTGGAAAAAAACCAAAGTTCTCCTCATGCCCTTGACCTCCACTGAGAATAGGACATGTGGCATCTTTCTTATTTGGTTTGTGGGGCTTCTATCAAAACTTTCATTTCCTCCTTTGCAGGCCTGTGGGCCAATTTTTCCCTTTTCGCCCTTTTACTATTTTGGCAAAAAGCCAAAATTTACTCCGCCCCTCTGACTCCCGTCGGTCTCATGGACACGTGGCACATTCCTATTCGACGCAGGGGTTCTGGGCCAAAATTTTCATTGCGCCATTTTTTTTGGAAATTTTCTCAACTTACCCTCGTCGGTCTGACTTTCGCCGCCACGCGGCACCTCCTCATTTGTCCATGGGTTCAAACCATTTCTTTCCTCGGCGAGCCCGCAGGAAAAATTCTTTTCTTTGCCCCACCACTCCTTGGAAAATTTTCAACTTACCTCCGCCAACCCGCCATTCCGCCACCACATGGCATGTTCCTGATTGGTTACGGGACCTTCCCAGGGAAAATTTCCCTCAAAAACTCCGCCGAGCCATAACTTGCAAAATACAAGGAGTTAGAAGGAAAATTTTACCTTTCTGGAAAGGTGAGAAAATTCTCTATCTGATGAAGCCATTTCCAGATAATTTTGAGTGCCTGAAAAGTGGAAAAATTTGACTGAGGCACAAGGAAGGAAGGAATGAAAGAAAGTTAGTCAAAAATAAGCAAGGGGCTTATTTTGGATAACAATTTTGGTGACTCAGAGGGGTCATCTACCTGCTGGATGAATGATCAGCTACCTGAAGCAATCCATTGGGCATGGAGTCATCAACTTAACTGCTTGGTACTCTCAACTCATTAGAAAATTTCTAGAAAGAAGATTGTGAGAGTAGAACATCACTTGATCTGGAGCATGGCCTGCAAAGATGCATCCTTGGGACAACAAAGCTTGTGCCAAAGCACTTAGGGAAATGTAAAACTAAGCTACAACAAAATAATGTGCACAAGCACTTGGAGGAATGAAAATCTAAGCTAATATGTACAAGGTGAGGAGTTTCCCTTCTAGTAGCAATGCTTTAGATGGATTCCATTAACTGGAATCTGCAGTTCTTCACCATCCAATGTAGACAATTAGAAGGCATTGTTGTTCTTACATTTTGTGACCATGTAGGGGCCACTCCAAATGGCATCAAACTTTGAATGCCTTCCTGGCTTTGCTCGGTCTGCATCCCATTTCAACACTAAATCTCCAACTTGGAAGGTTCTAGCCTTAGCTTTCCTATCAAAGGTTCTCTTGATCAAGGCTTGGTCCTTCTCCATTGTTTGGGCTGCATGCTCTCTAATTTCTTGGAGTTCCATCAATTCTGCATATCTAACCTCCATGGGTTCAAACTCCAACAATTCCAATTGCTTCATGAGTTCCAACATTGGCAACTCAAGTGACATAGGCAAGATTGCCTCTCTTCCATAAACAAGTCTGAATGGAGAGTTACCAGTGGATCTCTTGGGAGTTATCCTATCAGCCCATAAGGCTGATTTAAGTTTAGTGTGCCAAGTCCTCTGATTTTCATCAAGAGTCCTCTTGATGATCTTTAATAGGTTCTTGTTGGTAGACTCAGCTTGGCCATTACCTTGAGGGTAATAATTTGATGAAGTGCTCAGATAGATCCCATTCTTAACAGCCCATTTAGTTACCTTTGATCCTATGAATGCCAATGCATTATCTGATATTATAGTGGTAGGTATACCAAATCTGGTTACTATCCCCTCATAGAAGTCTAGAATGCTAGATTCATTTGCCTCTTTGAGTGCCACCGCCTCAGTCCATTTGGTGAAGTAGTCTGTTGCTGTTAGAATCCACTTGTGTCCTTGGCTTGAGTTTGGGTTAATGACTCCAATGAAGTCCAAACCCCATTGCATGAATGGTTGGTCAACTGAAATTGGGTGCAATGGAAGGGCTGCTAATCTTTCCTTTCCTGTGAAGAATGCACAATTTTTGCACCTCTTGATCCATGCATAACAATCACTAAACACCTTGGGCCAATAATAGCCAGCCTTCATAATATTGAGGGCTGTCACTCTTGGAGAAAAATGACCCCCAGCTGATCCACCATGGAAATCTTCTAACATTCTCTTAATTTGATTTGTCCCAATGCATCTCAGCAGCACTCCATTTATATCCTTTTTGAACAAGACACCATCAACAAGTGCATATGGAATAGCCTACAATCTAAAGTGTCTTCTCTTGGTTTTGTTCATCTCTGGAGGGCATAGGCCTATTTGTAAGAAGTGCATTATGTCTTGGGTCCAGCAAGGAGTGAGCATACCACCATTCTCTTCTTGAACACCTCTTTGTTCTTGGTTGTCTTGCAACACCAAAACAACATCCTTCCCATTGCTTGCTTCCATTGATTTTCTCAAGACCAGCTGCTCACACAATCCCTTTCCTTGGACCAGCTTGGTGACTTTGATCTCAATGTCATACTCCATGACACGAGTAATCCACCCTGCACGTTTTTCATTTAGGTCTTTGTTGAGGAGGAAGTCCTTAACTCCCACATGAGAAACCAACAGTTGAACCTTGTTGTTTGAAACTAGATGCTTAAATTTCTTCAAGCTCCTAATCACTGCAAGAACATGCTTCTCAATGAAGGAATACCTCACCTCATAGTCCTCCAAGCTTTGGCTAAAGAAGGCAATTGGCTGCTCTGCATTTTCTTTGTTCTGTTGTACTAAAATTGTAGAAATTGTATCATCACCGCCAAATGCATAAAGGATAAAATCCTTAGAGAAATTTGGGTTAATGAGAGTTGGAGCTTGTGAGATAGCCTCCTTGATTGCCTCAAAACTTACCTTACCTTCAGCTATCCATTTGAAAGCCATACTTTTCTTCAACATCATAGTTATTGGCTTGACAAGGGCTGCAAAGTCTGGAACAAACCTTCGAACAAAATTGATTCTTCCCAAGAAACTTTGAAGGGCCTTCTTGTGACTTGGTAATGGCAGTGCTTTTATTGCTTCAACCCTCTCTGGATCAATTGCTAATCCCTCTTTGGAAACAATGTGGCCTAGGAGCTTTCCTTCATGAGCTAGGAAAATACATTTTTTGGGATTCAAGGATACCCCAAATCTTCTACATATTTGGAACACTTGTCTCAAATGAAAGAGATGATTTTCTGCACTTTTAGAAAATATAGTAATATCATCTAGGTATATCAGCACTATTTTGTTGATCAATCCCTTGAACACCATATCCATTTCCCTTTGGAAGCTAGCTCCGGCGTTAGACAACCCAAATGACATTTTCCTATATCCATAGGTTCCCAATTTAGTGGTGAAGGTTGTTTTGAATTGATCATCCTCATTTACCATGATCTGATTATACCCTGAATAACCATCTAGCAATGAAAACCTCTCAGAGCCAGCAACAACTTGCAAAATCTGCTCCATAGAAGGAAGTGGGTAATGATCCTTGAGGGATGCTCTATTCAAATCTCTAAAGTCTACACATAATCTGATTTCTCCACTCTTCTTTCTAACTGGAACCAAGTTTGCAACCCAACTTGAATGCTTGATGGGAAATATGATACTTGCCTCTATTAACTTATTCAATTCCTTCTTCATGAGAGGCTCCATGTGTGGATTGACCGGTCTTTGTTTTTTCCTGATGGGTTTAGCACTTGGATCTAATTCAATTGTGTGTTGAGCTAGCTTGGGATTGAAACCCCTCAAGTCTTCATAGCTCCAAGAAAATATATCTGGGAACTCTTGGCAAAGTTGCATGAACTCATACCTTTCTTGCTTGGTTGTCACTTTACCAATTTGAAGTGATTTTCCTTCTCCCACTGAGATGGGCACTGAATCTTCTCCCTTGACTTGGATGTTTGCTTTCTCCTTCCTAAATTGATCATTAGGATTAAAGATGGACTCCAAAGTGACAAGTCCTTTTGGTAGTTTGTTGGTTCTCAGCTGTACCACTTGATCACCATACTGTTGTTCTAACTTTTCCTGATTTTTGGCTGAGAACTCAGCTTCTTCTTGCAAGAAATTGATGATTTGTTGGTCACTTTCAAACACTTTCCAACTTACATTATTGTCTGGCACTGATGGCCTTACAATCACATGAATGTTTGGCTTCACTTTATCTTCCTTGATACTCTCCACAACATCAAAGGCTGCTCCAACTGTTGCAAGCCTATCAGCAGCTTGGTTTTCTTTCCTAGGGATGGAGTTGATGCCAAAGCCTTCAAAATCCTCAATGAGGTCCCACACCCTATTCTTATAACACTTGAGCAGGTCATTTTTGGTAGCATGTTGTCCTTTAACTTGATTAACAATCAGCTCACTGTCACCAAAGACTTGTAAGTTTTTTATACCTCTCTTTCTTGACCAATGCAATCCTTGTATCAAAGCTTCATATTCAACAGTGTTGTTAGAACATGCAAACTGAAATCTAAAAGCTGAATAATACTTAATGCCTTGAGGTGAAACAAGCATAGCTCCCCCCTGCACCTTGTCTACTTCTTGATCCATCAAAGAACAACAGCCATACCTCATTGGCATCTTTATGGTCTGGCTTGGTGATGCTAGGAATAGGCTGATTTTCTTCATGCATGTAATAAACTCCTAGTTCAGATTCCTCTATTTCCTTGTAGGGATCAAAAGCATGTACCTTGCTTGCCCATTCATCAAGAGTCAAATCTGGGATGCTTCCAACTTTGGTGTCAGCTTCATCTGTGCCTGGATAATCCTCTTGATCAAATGTTGAACAGTTGGCATTGATTGGGCTTGGAGTATGAGGCTCAATGTGAAAGTTTGCAATAGGTTCAGACCTGATTGTGGCCTTAGTTCCATATCTAGTCCGGAACAACATGTGTGACCAATCAGTAGATAAATAGCCTCCAATTCTAGCTGTGAAATCCCTTGACAAACATAGGGCAAAAAGTGGTGGTAAATCTATCACTGACACATCTTGCAAAATAGTGACATTGGGGCATGCATGCAAAGTGAGGCTCAAATATTTAATTACCCCCACTGTTGTTACTGTTGTCCCATCCAGTTGCACCACCCCTTTGGATATGACTTCATATTGGAGGCCCAACTGATCAGCTATTTGCTTGGGCATCACAGAACTACTTGCCCCAGAATCAATCATACAATTGTGTACTAGTTTATCCCCAATGATCAATGAAACATAGAATGGAGGGGGCTTCAAAACTTTACCTTGCTATCCTCTAAGCTTCCCCTTAGGCTGAGTAGCATTTGTGAGTACCTTCTCTTGCATATGAGCTTGCTGATTTGAAGTTGACCAATTCTTCATGGCAGCTTGTAGTAGATCCCTTTGGCCTGGGATGGATAGTGATTCCCACATAGATATATTCACATTTGTCTTCTTCATTTGTTCAATGATGTTAAATGGGGATGAAACATCTCTTTGTTGCCCCTTAGCCTGCACATTCTTTTCTTGTACATGGGCTGCAACAGCTGGCATTTGAGCTGGTCTAGAAGGTGGCTTGGGCTGTCCTTGCACATTTGGAACTGCATTTTGCTTGCCAACACTTTGTGGAGTGATGGAAGGTTGTGGATCACCTAGAGCTAATGACTGCCCTTCACCAATATTCCTCTTCTTTGACCATGTGTTAGCTGCTACATTATGAGAAATTGTTTGATTCATACCACAAAAATCTTCAGCTTGCCAATTCACAAGTGTAGTCTCATTTGGAGTTGTATTTTGCTGAGATGTTCCTTGTTGTTGGTTTGTTTCTTGACTCACCTCACTCTCTACACCAGTTGTTGTCACCATCAAAGCTTGGTTCAAAGCACCATTGAAGCACATAGACTGGTTGTGAGGTTCATTGCATGGGAAACACCAATCATACTCTTGAGCTATATTATTTTGCACTAGAACTAAGGCTTTAGAGGTAGATGAAGCATTGGGGTTATAGGGCTGAAATGGTCTATTGGCAGGAGGCCTTACTTGATTTTGATTTGTAGCTGGATTGGGTGGCCTATTAGGCTGATATGGTTGCCTATTAGGCTGAGTTTGAGACTGATAAGAAGGTCTAAAACTTTGGGCTTGCTGCCTCTTGAGTGTAACCAGCTCATTGCCTAAATTTTGTAATTGTTTCATGACTTCTTGAAGTTCATTTGAGGCACTAGAGGATGAAGTAGAAGTTTCATTTGAACTCTGATTTCTAGGAGTGGGAATAGGAGCTAAAGTAGGTGCTTGACTAGTGCTTGGGTTTTCCAAGTTTGGATATAAGGGCATGGGAGGCCTAGGAGCCAGTTTACCAGCTTGGATCAAACAATTCTCAGCCCTAATGGCAATGCTATAAGCTGCAGGTATATTTGCACCTCCCATGGATTGGATTAACATAGAAATATCAGAATTTAAAGCTTTGAGATAGTATAAGAAAGCACCTTCAGCTGTTGGCCTTACTGTCACTAGGATTCTATCCCATGTCCTTTGAAATCTGAAATTGAAGTCTGTTAGCTACTCATTGGGAGCTCTCTTGATAGTTGTCAGTTGTTCCAATAGAGACAAATTATCTCCCTTTTCTCCAAACTGCTCATGGAGAGCTATGCACAACTGGTTCCAATTTTGGATAGAGCCTGCCCCAAGGCTCCTGAACCATTGCAAGGCTTTCCCTTTGAATGAAGATGCCAACAATTTGACAACAATTTGCATCTCAACAATCTCATGGATTGCACAAACATTAGCAATGTCTTTGACATGATCACCAGGAGTGGTTTGATTTTCCCCAGTAAAGTATGGGATGTTCTTCAATGCTGCAACTGGAACTGGGTTTTGTGCATTGAGAGCAAATGGGTTGCTGCCAGTGAAGTTGACATAAGGGTTGTGTTGTGCCATTTTGATTGGCCTGAGAACCCTTGTTGATTGGGTGAAAGGTCTACCAGGTGGAGGAGTTGATAGAGTTCTATTTGGTGGAGATGGAGACCTTTGAATTCTTCTTCCCCTCTCTCTTCTTCCTGGGGATAACTTTAGATACTCAGACAATCCCTCTTCTCTGGCCCTTGACCTTGTTTGGATCCTTCTCATGAATCTTCAGACTTGGACTGCTGAAACCAGTTGATTTTATCTCTTTGGAGTCGCCAGATGTGTAAATCAGGGCTCTTTTTAAGCAAGAAACTTACAACAAATGCACATCAACTTTGTTGTAATGAAGATGAAGACCTCTAAGGTCCCACCGGGCGTGCCAAAACTATTAGTGTAAATTCACAGCACCCCTGGATGTTTTCTCATATTTCTAGTTTGATAATGGGCATCCAGTGTGATTGCACAACATGGAATATTTTCCCCAAGTGTGGGACTTGCAAAAATGGGAAAAAAACTCTCCAGATTAAAGGTTGGTTCCTCTACTCCTCTGATCAGATGTATGCATGAAATTTGCAGAGGTTTAACTCAAAATCCTACTCTAATTCTGCCAAGGAGACAAGGATAGAAGAGAGAAAAGAAGATAAAACTAAACTAACAAGGTGATACACCAAAGGAGTGGTGAACATCTATTTCTGTAGATTGACACAGATTATAAAAATGCAACACAAATCATGCACAAATTGCCAAAATTGTAATGAAGGATCAGGATAGAGCAAACAACACAAGAAAGGATTGAAAATTCATTCACAGAGCTTGCATTGTCATTTCCATTTTTAAATACAGTGCATTACAACAACAAGGAGGTAGAAAACATGTTGCAGTCCTAAAAAAGGTCTGATATTCCACAAATCCACTTGCCAGGGTGAAGGAGGGAGCCTGCAGAACATAAAAAACGTCCAACCCTTTACAAATGAGCCAAATCTGGCTTTTAACAATGAAAACCTGAGTTCAGGAAGGAGAAATGCGGGAAAAATGAAATGAATGATTCAACCACTGACTAGATCCATCAAAATAGCATGGGTACCCTTAAAAGTTCATTCCCCAAGATTTTTGACCATGCTGGAGAAGAATGGAAGCCATACTGCATTAAAAATGGTGGTTGAATGTCGGTTCTGCTCTTTTCCCCATGCCAAAAGATGTTTTTCTCATTTCTCTCTCACTAAACTCCATCAAAAAACAAAAATTGAAGATTCCATCATGTAGAGGACTTCAATATCTTTCCAATGACACCAAAATCAAGAAAAACTAAGCTCTGGATCGAAAGATATGCCCCTCTGAAGATTTAGGGCAAAACTAGGGCAAAAATCGGGTCGGCGGGCCGAAACCTAAAAATTTTTCCCCTTTTTTGAATTTAGGAAAAATTCCCACAAAAAGCCTCGCGCCCCACTGCTCCGCTGCCACGTGGTGCATTCCCATTGGTCCGCGGGTTCAAATGACCATTTTACGCTTTTTTGAATTATGGAAAAAATTCCAAAATTCCTCAGCGCCCCCGTCGGTCCGCCGCCATGTGTCATCACCCTATTCGCTGCGGGCACACGCTCCAAATTTTTCCTTTGACACTACTGACCACTTTGGTAAAATTGCCAAATTCTCCCTGCACCCCCCGACCTCTACCGAGAATAGGACATGTGTCATCTTTTCTTGGTCCTGCGGGGAGGTTAAAATCAAAATTTCCATTTCCTCCTTGGCGGGCCTATGGGCCAATTTTTCCCTTTTCGCCCTTTGCTATTTTGGCAAAAAACCAAAATTTACTCCGCCCCTCCGACTCCCGCCAGTCTCATGGACATGTGGCACATTCCTATTCAACGCGGGGGTTCTGGGCCAAAATTTTCATTGCGCCATTTTTTTTGGAAATTTTCTCAACTTACCCCTGTCGGTCCGACTTCCGCCGCCACGTGGCACCTCCTCATTCGTCCGCGGGTTCAAACCATTTATTTCCTTGGTGGGCTTGCGGGTAAAATTCTTCCTTTGCGCCCTGCCCACTCCTTGGCGATTCCTTCAAACTTACCTCCGTCGACCCGCCATTCTGCCGACATGTGGCACATTCCTATTGGTTGCGGGCCTTCCCAGGGAAAATTTCCCTCAAAAACTCCACCGAGCCATAACTTGCAAAATACAAGGAGTTAGAAGGAAAATTTTACCTTTATGGAAAGGTGAGAAAATTCTCTATCTGATGAAGCCATTTCCAAATAATTTTGAGTGCCTGAAAAGTGGAAAAATTTGACTGAGGCACAAGGAAGGAAGGAATGAAAGAAAGTTAGTCAAAATAAGCAAGGGGCTTATTAATTATCTTTGAAACCGTGAAAACAATAATATCTTTGAAACCATGAAAAAAATAATATCTTAGGCGGCGGTCCCATGTAGGGGGCAAGACAATAGATTTTTAGCAGGTGTTGTTGAGAATTCTTAGGAAAAATTAGCAGCCATGCAGTCCCATGTACTACCTAGTAATATTTTTTTAAAGAGATTTTGAAGACTATTAAATCGTATTTTGTGCAATGAATACATAAATATTTCCCTCTAGAATGTGCAAGGAATGATTTGAAGGAAACAACTTTGAAGCTAAGCAGAGTTATACAAAAATATTCTTTAACCACTGGTCTGTTAATAGGTAATCGAAAAAAAAGAAATGCAGAACAATTCTATGCATCCGCTACTGCACCTTTTTTGGAGAAGATTCAATTTTACGCAGTCCACAAAAAAAGTAATTCACATGAAACCCTCTCCACCTTCAAATTTATTGCGTTTGCTCTTCCATGGGACCGCTGCCTTAGAAAAAGACCCGTGCGAGTAAGTACCCTATAATAAATATATAGAAAACCATGAAAATACTTGCAAAATCTTAGAGAACCTCGAGCCCCCCAACGAAGTAAGACAGACCCGACAAATCGGGGGAAAAAGAGCATTGACGAGTCACCTTCTCCAAAAGGAGTCAACTATCTACAGGGTCCCACAAATTCTTATGCCTTGTGCCTTTGATTCATCAATGCAGAATGTACTTATGAAAATATGGAATTCATGCGGACGGAAGAATGTGTGGTGGGTGGAATCTAATCCCCACTAACTGTAACTCTGGATTCACAAAAACCAATGCTACAAAGTTTCCTTGTTCAATTTTCGAACATGGATAAATTCTTCTTTAGTTGAATAGTAGGTTGGTTGGGTAACAGTGGTTCAAATCTAGCATATACCCGTTTTGATTGGGATAGATACGGTTTCGTAGTTGGGGTTTCCTTTTTAACCCACTAAATTGCAGTGCATGTTCCTGTCAAATATGAGCAGGGATGGGTTCCAATCAGATTTTTTTCATCCAACAAAACCTTATATTTCTATGGATTTTGCATAAACCGAGCAATGGGCCAGACGCAGTCTGACATAGTTCGGTAAGTTGCTCTTGATTTTTTTTTGTCTATGTTTTGTTGGTTTGCTTCTGGTTTTTAAAATTATATCAGCCCTAGTGCAGCTTGGGAGTTTGTATATTGGTGATTATGTCTCAAGTTGTTTTGGGTTTAAAAAGTTTCAGTGGAGTTTATTAATGTTTGTACTAATTTAGAATTTGAATTCATAATGTATCTTATTTTACAATGTTATCTATCATTAAAAGTTTCTGAACTAGAAACTGTATTCTTTTCACAATAAGAACATATGCCAGACTAACATTGTTGTGTTTTCCTATACATTGTACCCCATTGTATAAGAATTTCATCTGCATTTATGTGGAAGGGTATTGCTTCTGTAATTTGCCCTCCGCACCACCCCTTTTTTGTTTTTGTTGTATATGTTATTGCTATGGTGAATTGGAGGGCCGGATTAAGGGTTATGAGCCCCCTAGGCAATATTTGGAGCTAATACCCCCTATATATTTAAAATAACATCCTATAGTAGACAAAATAATTAACTGTAACCAAATATTGGATTACTTGGTATGCAATGATTCTACCATCAAAGAAAAACTCACCAAAATATTGCCTAGTTGCCACTGCATAAATTTGCCAGCTATTTTTTAACATATAGCTTATCTAATCTTCATTTTCTCACATCCTCCTCAACCATTTCTTCTTCAAAGTGTTTTACATCTTCATCTTTCTAGATCTTGCCTCCCAAAAAACTTCTAAGACTTTAAAACAATACAAACAATGCAAAATAAGTAAGTATGGCTTAAATTTAAGAATCTTGCAATAAAGTTACGTGCATATATATCGGGGCTTGCTAAATATCACAATCTTAATAAAGTTATTTATAATTAATTTTATTTTCAATGAAGAGAACTGAATTAGTATTTAAAATTGACACTAACTCCTACCAACATATATTGTTAATAAAATTGTCTACTCTTTAGACAAATGATAAAAACAATATGTAGTGCCTTTAGATGTTGGCGCCCTGGGCCATTTCCTAGTTTTCCCAGGCCTTAATTCGGCTCTAGTGAATTTGCTGGTAATATGCTTTGGTCACAAAGAGGGCGTGGTCGTCATATTGAGCCAACTTATAACTCAAGGCTCAATTTCCCAAGTTAACTTATTATGCTGAGAGGCGTTATACAATGGCAAACAAGACTGTAATGGAGTGTGTTGTTCAATTTTATTCTCGACTTTAAATTTGATTTTCATTTGACCGTCATGCAACAGTTCATTCATAAATTTGACTTTTATTGGACTGTCACTTAAATGATGTTTCTTTTTTCTTGGAGAAGTCAATCAAAAAATAGTAATATCTTGGCCATGTAGTAATGTTTTTTTCTTGAATAGATATTTTTGAGACCGACACAATCGTGTAACTAAATGATTCCATTTGCCACAAATCAACGCAAAATTGATAGAGAATTTAATGAAGTTGATTAAAGAGGTATGTGGAAAATCAAACCTAAGAACCTTGAAATTGATATCTATCGATGTATTTCATATAAATACATTTATTGTAATATACTTGTTATATTATATTTATTTTTAATTGTTTATTTTTTTGGTATATTTGTACTACACTTGCATAATTATATAGGTTCCTCGTGATTGATATCTCTTGGCGTATTTTAGATAAATATATTTAAGATATCTATACTAGTATACATCCTTCAATGTGTTATACCCAAAATATTCACGTCACTGAAAATCCCGAAAATTTGCTCCAACATGTTCCTTGCGTAAAAATATGTGTTTTCGTCTCAAGGCTCAAGGGAAGAATATCTAGTTTTTCCCTCCAAAAAGGATGACGTGTTTGGACTGGGCACTGGGAAGTGGGGAGCAAAGGAAAAATTAAAAATTATAATGCATGGAACAGGAAATTAACGAAGGCACGACACACGCAACGTGTAGAACAAGCCTTACGAGAAATAAGGGAATGTAGAAAAAGGTTGGCACGAGTGCGAAGACTTTCGGAAGTGCAAAATTAGGAGCAAAAATGTGCCCCATGCGAAGTCAAAACATAAAAAAATTGCATTTTCTGATGGTTGTGTCTGGCTTTGGGGGCTCTAGCTCTCAACCTCGTCTTGTACTTGTGGAGTTCTTTTTATATAAAACTCTTTCATTGATCACCATCTTTTGTCGCCCCGGCCCTTGTTTCTTTTTTCGCCCAAGCTTAAAATCAACTAAGTACGAAGCTGAAAGCGGAAAGTGTCCACGTGTCTTGTTGGTGCAGTCGGAGCATGGAGAAAAAGAGGAAAGGCTCTTAAACTTGCGCCGCGCTGTCCACGTGTCCTAGGCCCGATAAAGGTTACCTCTTCGGGTTGAAAAGTCAAAAACATAGTAAAGATGCAACATTGCCTCCACGTGTCACCCGAACGCACTTTCAAGTCAAGAAAAAGAGGAAGGCCCCCCAAACTAGCGCGTGCCCACCACGTGTCTTTCAGGCGCAGTTTAGAGGATCATGTCCCAGAAGAGGCTCCCAAATGAGCGCCCGCTCTCCACATGGCGGAAAAGAATCATCACCGACTCAAGGAGCGCCAGTTGGGCGAATTAAAGGCAAACGCAATTATCTCAACAGGTAGTTGAGATATTGATCTAGAAGGAGAAGATCAGATAAGAAAATTGAATGCTGCCAGTAGAAGCTCCGATTCCAGACGTTGAAGCAGGAGCCACGAACATCTATAAAAAGGCGTCTGATCCAGAAAAAAGGGGAGGAGTTTTTAGAAAGCAGAAAAAGTTGTAAAAGAGATACAAGATCCAGTTTTTGTAATAGCTAGCCTCAGCAAGACTCCGTTATAGAAGGAAGTTGTATTTGTGCCATTTTGGCCTTATGTATCATTTTCTCCATAAATAGAGTTCTTGTTCTGTGCACTTTAGCTTTTAAAGTTCTGAGTCTTTCTTTTCTGCCAAGTAGTTCTAGACGAATTAAAAAATCTATCGTGCTATACGCCCTTGAGTTTTCACTTATCTATTATCTACGCATTGTCGTGTGCTTCGTCTCCTCGGACTCTGATAAATCTAAGCTATTTCTAAAATAGGTGGATCATGCCATAACACTCTTCAAACTATTCTAGATAGTCTCCCTGGGTATCTCTCTATCTTCTTAGGATCTATTTAGCCGCATCGCCTTAGTTAGTTTTACGTTTCTTTCAAGCTTTTTCCTAACCCTATCTCACACCACAGAGAAGAGCCAACTTCTTTAAAATCCGGAGGTTACCTTAGGGCGCACGAAAGGCAAACGCAAATATCTCAACAGGTAGTTGAGATATTGACCCAGAAGGAGAAGATCAGATAAGAAAATTGAATGCTGCCAGTAGAAGCTCCGATTCTAGACGTTGAAGTAGGAGCCACGAACATCTATAAAAAAACATCTGATCCAGAAAAAAGGGGAGGAGTTTTTAAAAAGTAGAAAAAGTTGTAAAGAGATACAAGATCCATTTTTGTAATAGCTAGCCTCAGCAAGACTCCGTTATAGAAGGAAGTTGTATCTGTGCCATTTTGGCCTTATGTATCATTTTCTCCATAAATAGAGTTCTTGTTCTGTGCACTTTAGCTTTTAAAATTTTGAGTCTTTCTTTTTTGCTAAGTAGTTCTAGATGAATTAAAAAATCTATCGTGCTATACGCCCTTGAGTTTTCACTTATCTATTATCTACGCATTGTCGTGTGCTTCGTCTCTTCGGACTCTGATAAATCTAAGGTATTTCTAAAATAGGTGGATCATGCCATAACGCTCTTCAAACTATTCTAGATAGTCTCCCTGGGTATCTCTCTATCTTCTTAGGATCTATTTAGGCGCACCGCCTTAGTTTTACGTTTCTTTCAAGCTTTTTCCTAACCCTATCTCACACCACAGAGAAGAGCCAACTTCTTTAAAATCTGGAGCTTACCTTAGGGTGCATGTCCCACTAACCTAAGGTATCCAACGACTCTGACGGTTCATCTGCAAGGATAATCGTCAACAGTATCACAAGCGTCAAGGGCTCTGCTCCCTGGACCCCATGGGGGCTTTGCCCTTCAACCTTGCTGGGGGCTATTTCCCCTAAACCCCCGCTTTTGGAATTAAAAGAACAAAAAATACATTTTGAGGGAAGTTGCACCAAGAATAAGGTGGGAGTTCTACCGAGTAATATCATGGGTGTTCTCACCATGCGCCAGGCATTAGAAAATGAGGAGTTAAAAGAGGAGAATGAATGTGTAGCAAGGAGCCAAGCTAGTTCTAAGTAACCGTTGAGCAAGGTACTACCTTTGGAGAAGGCTTTTAGGAAGTTTGTTCTAATTTCAAGTTACTTTTTGAATATAGAAAGTAACTTAAAGAGATATCTATATTTGTATTTTACAGGTTACCTTTTGGAATGTAATTGTCAAAGTAAAGGAATGTGAAAGGCCGTCAAGAGTCGGTTACCTTCTCACATTAAAAATACAAGTTGTGGCAATGGAAATAAGACTTCTTGATGTTTTTGGTACATACCCAAGATGGTTTCGTCTTGTTTTTGGTGGCATAAGTTGTCGGAAGTGTAAATTTAAAAAAACAGATTCAAATAAAAAACACTCAAAACCCAAAAAAGAAAACCCTAAATTGCAAAACACACTTCCTAAAAGCTATATAAACACACCTTTGGCCCATTACAAAACACGCTCTCATTCCATTGCTGATTTTCAATTTTCACAAACTTTCAGCAAACATTTAAAAAAATTGTTGCAACAAGAGCAAGGAGCCAGGAGCCAGGAGCTGGATTTGGAATTTTTTGACTTTAATTTACACCTCGCAACACACAAGATTGAGGACCATAATAGAGGGCATAACAAACTTTAAGACATTCATCTAGACACTATTGATTTAGGTACTTCCGTAGCTAATCTCGTTGAACTTTCATTGCTTGGTGTCGATGACGACGATCAAGGGACTTTCTACACAAGGGGTAGAAAGTGGATCTAGTGGGCATGAAGATGCTGATTTTGAGGGAATCTAGATGGTACATTCTAGTCTCTAGATTATAATCATTTATTCATTTCCATGTACATTTTGATATAGTCTTTGAAATTTGAACATGGGCTATAGAATACGTGATATGTCACATCAAATATTATTTTAAAGTACTATTCTGGGCTATAACATGTGAAGTTTGAAGTGTTTTATTTTTATCATAGTTCCACAGAGTCTTGGAATAGGGGGACATGTCTCGAGGACAGGAAGACATGTCTTGGGGATGGGGGGACTAAGGGCCTAGGTTTGGGGGCGACAGTGCAAATATATATAATACTTGAAAATTAATTTAAAAAATATACAAGGAATAACAAATC
Source organism: Taxus chinensis (assembly GCA_019776745.2). Classification (NCBI taxonomy): domain Eukaryota; kingdom Viridiplantae; phylum Streptophyta; class Pinopsida; order Cupressales; family Taxaceae; genus Taxus; species Taxus chinensis. The sequence continues at coordinate 524,909,728 of CM034154.1, read as the reverse complement.
GAACTTTGAAATACCAAACACATTGCATTGAATAATGAAAATGCTAAATATCAATACATTGATATTTATATCCTAATTTATATTCAAAATGATGATTACATTCGAATTTCAAATACAATCGGTCGATGGCCCAATGCTTGTAATTATCCCCAAAGTTGGCCCCAAACTCCTCATCACTCAAATTGCTGGACTCCTTGAGGTAAAGCTCCTCCAAACCAATACCTACCAACCCTGTTTGTGTCGCATCATGATCAACCTATGCTGGCTCCTTCGGCTCTACATTCCATCGGGCTACTAGACTCCTACATAAGCGTATTGCATCAAATAGATGCAAGGTGCTATGTACAACTAGAAGCTTCTTGGCCCTCCTAGAGGTAATCCCATTCCTCTTGATAGAGTGGATGAAGCTATAAGTAGACTAGTTCCTCTTAGCAACAAAAGAACTAGAAATTTGGGACAACAAATGAATGGCTAGTGTGCTTGTCAAAAAAAACAGGCCCATGCATAGTCCACCATAAAATTGGGTCCTCCAATGCCATAATCTCACTATCAAGCTTGGCGTCTTTTGGATATCCCCTAAGAGTGGTAAATTTTGACCACTTAGTACGAATGATGCCAACATTTGTATGTACATTTTCTGAATAACTTTTATGAACCCGCCTTCACCTCAACATCTTGTATGAGGGTAACTCTGCTAGGCCTTTAAATGTACCACCTCGGATTCAATGCATAGGCAGCCATGTGCAAGAGAGTGTTGGGATTCTCCGATATCTGGTGAATGATTGGCTGAATATGTTCATTGTAAGATTGCAATGTGGGGTCTTTCTTTTTTCCAACAGCCTTCATTTGGCCAAGCATACTGTCAATGCACTCATACACCTCTCCAAGGCTCGGTGCATTAGCGTTGACATATCTAATGATTTTTAACACTAGATTAATGATGTTGACAATGTATTTTGCATCATCCCCAAAAATGTCACTCTTCACCACCTCCTTAATCCTCTTCTGTTGCTGTGATGCAAAATTGGGCACGAATTCCGCTCTCTTGTCATTACTAGTACTTGCAATGCCCCTTGCAACTCAAGCATTCTCTCCAAAAGAATGAAGTACGATGCATATTTAGTCTCCCCGGGTTTCAAAAATTCCTTCTTGGAGGTCCCAAAGAGTGCATGTGATGTGTGGTGGTTGTAGATAAACATCTGCACATCTCTGGTATCATTAACGACGTCTTTGATCCAACTTATTTTTCCACGTCCTCGAGGACGTTATTCATGGCATGCACACAAGGAGTCAATCAACTTCCATGTAGCTCTACATACATAGGGCGCATCTGTCACTATTTGCAATACATTCTCTTGTCCAACCTCCTCAATAACATCTCTAAGGATTTGGAATTGATAATCATCCTTCTAGTGCCTTGAGCAATCAATAGCCTTTAGGAAGTAAGGGCCATTTGTACATGCGATAATGATGTTGATGAGTCCATGACTATGCTTGATTGACCCAAGTAGTCTTCATTTTCTCCATTATAGTATTAGTCTTGGAATAGTTCTTATCCAAGAGTGTTGTCCTCAATTGTCTCCCCTGGGGGCACATATGATGGTCCTGCTATTATTATTTTTGCCACAATGTCCTTATAATATGAAGAGTGAGCCACATGGAATGGGATGCCATTGACAAAGAACAATTTGCCAATGACATCATCTGCCTCATCCTTATATTGCACATTGAATAACTCTGCCACCATGTTTGCAACATCACCACTAGTCATTCTTTGTTTCTCCTCAAGCTATGTTGCCGTTGAACTAGATGGCCAAGTAGGAAGTTGTACCTCTTGCAAAGCTCTAGAACTATGAGGAGGGCCCCTCAATGGCATAGTACCAGCTGTAGGTGTTTCATCACCAAAACCCTGCATTTTATTTATTTGGACCCTCTGTTTGAGTGGCAATTTGCCACATACATCCACACCTTTGCCTCAGGTGTGAAGTAGGTGCGCATTCACTCGTGTAAGGTTGCCTTGAAATTCAAGGCAACAAAAAATTACACTTATACAACCTAGTGCCCCTTGCTGTCCTAGGGTTTGCTAGAGGTTGTAGTTTGGCTGCAAATTGTATTAAAGGGGCCTTCTTGTTGAAGGATCTCATGATATGAGAACTCATAGTGACACTACAAGAAATGAGATTTATGAATTCAATAAATTAAATTTATGCAAGAGCTCAAGAGTTCAAGACAAGGATTTTCTTTTTGTTTTTCTTACTTACGTTCGCATGAAGCGCAGAAGCAGAAGATACACAAAAATAGAAATCCTTAATCTTAAATCTTCAACCTTCGTCAAACAATGATTTTAAATTTTTAGTCAGCTATTTAGGGTTCTCTAACTGTTGTTTAACAACCCTAAAATAGTAAAAAAAACAGCATTTTATAAATTTATAAGCACATGCAATTCCACAAACAAGTTAATAATTTATATAACTATTATTAATGATTTATAAAATTAAATTTAAAATTAAAAGATGTATATTAAAATACAATTTTACATATCCAAAAAAAATAAAATTGAACAATGAAAATAGCAAAATGCCAAACGATGAAGGGCCATGGCTTACCTTGAAGGCTTGAGAGCTTCTGGCTTAGTGAATGTGTTGAAACTTGAACGGTTGATCAATGAAGACTTGGCACTTGCTCTTCAAACTTGGCTCTCCCTCTTGCCAATGCTCTCAACCTCTCACTCTTGCAGCCTTGCTTGCTTTCACTCTTGCACTTGTGGCCTTGCAAAATGTTTTTGTGATTTGGAGTCAGCGTGTGAGGTTCATTTGTACTTTTTTGGAGTGTTTAAAGTGTTGGTGGGGCCCATAAACTATTAGAGTTAGGGTTGGGGGCACAAACATCTAAAAAACTGTGATTGTGATTAACAAAAAGAACCCAACTGCACTTTTTGCCGCCAGGGATGCCTGGATGTTTCGGGGATGGTCGAGGGACTTGGCAAAGTCCCCTAGACGCCTTGGGGATGTTCCCCAGACCCCAAATTGTCCCCGGATGGTCAGAGACATTTGGCAGATTGAGGGACGTCCCCTGCGAGTGTTGGTGGTGTTGGGACGGTGGGGGGATGTTCCCCAAATGTTTCCAAGTCCCGGGGATGTTCCCATCTCCGGAAACATCAGTTTCGAGGGGGGGGGGATGCGTCTTCGTGGAATACTTGTTTTTTATGGACTAAAAATGAGTATTTTGCATTTTTTCATATATATTTATATGTTTTTATAATTTATTGTACAAACATTTCCATGCCATTTCCTAATCAAGGGTTTTTGCAAATTGGCATTTCCATGTTTTGGACCTGTTTCCATTCCTGTTTCCTGGCAACATAGTACTGAACCACAAACTCCATCGACCAAAACACATACATTTTGATTGTGAGTGTAAGGATGTGCTTTCTCTTCTTCATAACAGAGACTAAAACCTAACAAACAATTATGTCATATTGTTGAAAATGTTACAGATAGTATTGAAAAACAAAAACATTATAAGAAGTTGAAATATTTCAGCCATCTGCTAAATTTGATTCTATGGAAGCAGGACACAGATTTCAGTTGCATTTTATTAAATGGAGATCTAACAGGGGTTGGTTTGTCATGTTCAAAGAAGTTGAAGCTGCTAATAAAATATCTCTTGAAGCTGTTTTAATGTATTAAGTAAGAGGACTGGGCTCCATTTCTGTAAGGATGCTGAATGGACAAGTAAAGCATATAGAAATTTTATGTACATTCCGGGGCTTATAATTTCATTCAGACTTATCGCAGAACAAGACTTTGACTTTATTAGTTATGCTTTAATACCTAAACAAAAGGGACATAAACTTGATTCACAACCAGCCAAATTTATCTTATTTTGTTATTGTGATCCAGGAAAGAGTATAAGCTCTATTATCTAGAAACAAGAAGTGTCTTTGAAGTTGGTGTACTGTTTGACAAAAGTGACGTTGGGAGGTAAAAACAGACTGAAGAAAATGGCTTCTTATGGGCACCACAAGCAGATGAGAAGAAAGTGCAATGTTAATTTGATTGCACATTCTTTGATTCTTTCCTCTATTTGTTGAAAATAGTCATACTTAATTGTTCCTAATGGTTAGATAGTTGGAAATACAATGCTCATCACTGATTCTATATCAATCCTAAATAATAAGATAATTTAGTGTCAACAATGGTTTCATTAAAGATTCAGGCACCCTAATTATTCTTTTGGTTTCTGCAATTTTGTCTTTCTCCTCTGATACGGAAGACATGCTTTAGATTTCATTTGCTATTGGCTCTTGACACTTGTTTTTTCTCTTGATGATCGGTCAGGTGGCTTGATCTGAAACATTAAGATCACAATTTCTTTTTTTCCGTAGGATTTCTCCAAAAATATCCTATTAAATATTATTTTCTCGTTTCTCCTATATTGAAACTTATTGAGGATGCATTACACAACTTCTTATTTGTACTTTGCCATTTTAATAGTAATGTGGATAGTTGACCAGAACTGACTGCAATTTATCTCCTCTATTGTTATTATCTACATATTATAAATATTTGTACATATACTTGGCCCGGTTCACTAGAGCCTCACTGACTGCAAGTAAGACTAGCTGCAGTGGATTTGAGTACATTGGATCCTCACTAGCCACATGTAAGTCAGACTAACTGGGATGGATTTTCCATGCTGAGCTATGGGTAGTTTTCATGTGCTTGGCCTTGGGTCCTTATCCAACCAGCACACATTTTTACACTTGTAAATATATTTGACCTATGCTACTGAAGAGTGTACAACTCCAGTTTTGATGGTAACCTCCTTATTCTCTCTTGTGGTTCTGTGTTTTCATCTGTCTCTTTGCTTTATGCTGGTATTGGGTTATATCAGTTGGTGTCAGAGCTTAGTTGCAGCTCTGTCCTTTCTCTGCTTCTGTTTCAGGGGGAACCATTCTCAGATCAGGATTGTATCGCCAGCAGTTTTTATTCTTTAGATGTCTACAGTATTTGGAAATGGTTTTCATCTCAGTTTTGCCTCACATTTTGCTCATTGATTTATCGTTCTCTGCTGAAACTAAATTCTTGCTATTACTGAACTGTATTAAGTTGTTTCTGCTGAGCTTGTGGTTGTCATGAAGTTGCTACTTTCATTTCTGTCATTTTTTTTGCTTGTTCTCTGTCATTTATGGGCATAGCTCACTCATGGAGACACAGATCTAAATCTGCTTGACTATCTCTTATCAGGGTCACTCTTTTTTCTGATTCTGAAGCAGCCATATATCAAGTTACAGATCCAGTTTGTGGGTTTATTTGTTGTTTTCTTAGAGCAGTCTTTTCAAGGTCCTATACGCTTGCCCTGAAACACAGAGATAAGAAATAAAAAGCTTTGACAAATCGGACATAGGGACTTTAGCTTTATATGTGAAATATTCTTCTGAATCTTTTCTCTCTCTCTCTCTCTCCACATTCTGAAAAGCATGATACATATTCTTTTATTACTTTGGGGTTGGGTTCATCACATTTACAGATATTTTGCTAAGGTGTTCTCATTATTTACCCCGTTATTCTTTTATTATTGTCATGTTACCTGCTTCATTTCAGTAGGGGTTTTCATTATCATTGTAATTTTTTAAAATTATACTTGGAAGGAAAAAAAGTATTTATGTCTTGGTCTTGTGTTTTGTTTTTGTGTATTACCATTTTTTTCATTCCTTGCACAATTTCTTTTGAAAGAAATACTGTTGTAGGTGTTCTTAGCGGTCTAAAAGTCCCTCAAGTCCTTTAGGTGTGGCCAAGAACCTTGGCATGGTGTAATTGCTCTTGCAAGAGGTACATACTTAACTGCAACAACAAGATGGGCTTCAACTCAAACTTATGCAGCAGATGACCAACATGTTCCGACAATGCCTAAGTCAATAGCCAATCTCTAACTCTATTCCTAGTGCCATCCTGATTGCCCAACCTAATTTCAAGTTGTATTCATTCCCCATTTCGGCAACACAATCGACGGCGGTAAGTAAGTTTCTTGGATTTGTAGTTTGGAGCCATACTTCAATATATAGACAACCTTCACAGAGCCACAACATTTTATGATATATGAAGTTCATATGAATGATCAAGCACCCATCTAATGGTAGTCTCATGTCCAATGTATGTCCACAATAAAGCCAACCATTGTCATTGGGGTGGTTTTTGAATAGATTATTGGACATGCTTTTAACCCTTTACCCTTTTGGGTACATAGAAGAGATTTTGGCATGTTGTCTCTATCTTTGTTAGGCTCTAGACGCTTGTACAACACTGACGAGGTCCTTTGTATCAAGTTTGTTTCAAGGATGCTTTCTCATCTTTTGAAGGAATGATATCTCTTCACAATTGCTTGCTTAGAGCATACTTTTTAGCTTGCCTTGAAGGTGAAGGCCAAGTAGGAAAATGGATCTCCAAAGCCCAACCAGTCTTTTGCATCCTAGAAGAACACATCTTATGGTCCTATTGGTTTTTCTAATTTTACCAACTCGTCATTGAAGAATTCTTTGCCAAGTGCCTCTGTTGAGGGATAAACACCATTTGGTAATGGCAAGAAGTATTGTGCTTTTCAAAACCGCATTAGACATTCTACCAAGGAAAGTTGTCCTTAAATATAAGAAGACAAAGGCCTTTCTAGCTAGGAAGAAACCACAACCTGGAGATTCAAAATGTAAGTATCAAATCTCAAGGCTTGTAACCCTCAACTTGTTCTCATGGTCAATCACTATTGGGCCAATAATAGGAAATCTCTTCATTTATAATTTTCAATTTAAAGACTAATTGGGGGAGCTCATCCTCAACATTGGTAGCCAAAAGAACTTGATCTTTCCATTGAACGATTTCCAATTGATAACCACAACACATGCACGCCCTTACCTCTTGGGATTGGTCAAGGAGGGGATATCCACACTTGTGTCTCACAAGTGTTTGGTCACATTGGCCATGTATCCATTTTAGGAAATAGTTGATTGTGATGTAACTCCACTTGTTGACATAGTATAATACATGGGGCACTTTATTAATAATTGTAGAAGTGCATTAATTCACTTCTTGTGTTACACCTTTGCTCTTTGGTATGCTATTAGGTAGACAAGTCATTTGGGAAGCTAAGGGAGATAATGCTTACAAGATTCCCTCTAAAGTAGTCAAAACTCTTGTTAATGTATATTCTGATGTTTTTTAGGAGCTGAAAGGACTTCATTTTTAGGATTATTTCAAAATTGATTAAGCTTGGGTTAGGTCCTCTATTGCACATCCCACCTTACTAAAAAACACCCATTGAGAGTGTTGAAATAGAGTGTCAAATCAAGTAGTTGTTCGAAGAAGGAAGAATGTAGCCCAACACTTATCTTAGAACATTTCCTTCTCTAGTAGTGTTGAAGGACCATAATGAGAGGCAGTTAGTCATATATTACTATCTCAATAAAATCATTGTTAAGAACCTCTATCCACTTCCTACGATCAATGATTTTCAGGAACTTTAGGGTGTTGAGTACTTCATCAAGTTCGAATTGACTTCTAGATATCATAATGCTTATATGGAGTCCCCTTATGTTTGGAAGAAAAGTTTCAATTCCAATTTTGGGCTCTGTGAGTGGTTGGTCATGCCTTTTGTCCTCATTAATGCACTTCCACATTCATGCACATCATCAATGATGTTTTTTGGTGCCATGAAAAATTTGTTGTCATCTATCTTGATGACATTTTGGTCTACTATAAGCCTTGTTGCGATCATGCAAATGGGCACTTAACAGTTTTAGTCCTTTTCTCCCTATATGTATCAATATGGTGATGACCTACTTCTTTATATCCAATTCACTAATCGGGGGAGTATATCTCTATCCAGGGTCATTTATTCATTCGACCACCCACCTCTAAAGTTGGGCCACCTCTGTCACCTTAATAATGAATTTAGTTAAGTTGGGGGGTTGGGGTTGAGATCATTTCTATTTATGTGCTTGACCTCTTTGGACAAGATATGGAGTTTGAGGTCGCAACAGTCCTCAACCACCCAATATAGATAATAAATTCACCTATATAATATGTCCATATGCAAACATTCTTAGATCTTCTTTGTGTTAAGATGAAGAAGTCATCCTTTGGGAAAACCTCAGTCAAGTACTTGGGTGTCCTCATTGACGAGCATGGACTACTTGCAAACCTAGATAAAGTCAATGTCCTTTGTGTTTCACTCCATCCAACACTTTAAATCCGAAGTTTTTTCTAGGGTGTATGAACTTATATAGGAAGTTCATTCGTATCTAATCACATGGTTCCCACTCCCTTTGTCAACTCACTAATCAAAAAGTACTTAGTTGAGCCCACTAACAGCTTGAGCATGTAGCCATTTCAAAGAGGCTCATTTCTATAACTTTCTTTCTCTAGCTTGTAGCAATCATTTGAGCTTGAGTCCGACATTTCCCAATATGCTATAGACACTGTACTTAAGCATAAAGGACATCGAGTGGCCTTGTTGCAAGCCAAGCTTGTATACAAGAGAAAATGCAAACAGAGAAAACAACATACAATGAAATGAAATGTAAACCTTCCCCAAGCAATTCCTTGTCACCTCAGACTAGATCAAATTGAAGAGTGGGGTCAAGTGACACTCTTGTTGGATCCTCTGTGAAGTTAATTTCTTTGATTTGTGGCTGCTCCAAGATATTCCGAATGGAAGAAAGCCAAGCTACGAGCAATGAAGATTGATTGATTGAGTGGTTGAATGATTGATTGATCAACTGGACAACATAATGGTATGCAAGACTGATTGTCAATGATCATTTGGCAGAGTAACAATGCAAATTCTTCAAGCTTCCAATGATGATTTGAGAGGAATGGAGCTTCTTATTTATTGATGCAGAAGAAGCCATGGATTGAGGAAGGTGGAATTGATTGAGTTGCAAGTTATTGATTTCATTTTCCTTATTTAGCATGGCTGATTTATTCTGTGCAGTTGGCCCTTTGAATGCGAAATAAAGAGGCTTTATTTCAAATTAGTTGGCTCTTGAATTATTCCCAAGTGTACGTGCATATTTGCGTCCATGTTTTCAGGATTCTATCTTGAGTGGTATGGCTAGTCAACTTGAGTGAGTTGGCTAGTGAAGTGGAGATGAGTGGAAGGTGAGTAAATTGATTTTTATTTGGTTTTTATTGGATTAAATAGCCAATTAAATTAGCTAAAGGGGGGCATGGTATGTTTTGAGTTTCGTAGAATTAATTAATTAATTCTAGAAGTGGGATATGGGTGAATAATGGGTTCAATATTATTTTTGGACGTTATAATGTGTAATGGGTATTTTTAGGGTGTCTACAAAGCTCAACTATTGCACCTATGATAAGGAATTCTATTCCTTAGTGCAAACACTCAACAAATGGTGCCATTATATACTTGATAAGGAGCTCATTCTAAACACCCATCACCATTCCCATCAATTCTTGAACTTTTAGCCCTATATTGAAGAACATTGGCATTTGAAGTGGGAATCTTAAATTCAACAGTTTTATTTGGTGATCAAGTATATGAAGGGTCTCACAAGCAAAGCAACCAATCTTCTTTTCTATAATGCCCCCTTTTTCGAAATAATATAAATTGAAGACTTCTTGCTCATCTTCCTTTCCGTGGGCAAGAAGAAGTTGAACAAGGGAATAACTTGTGCTATATTTCAGTTTCTTTTTTCATATTTATGTTTTTATTGTGTGTTTTGCCTTTCAAGGTAGGTCGGCTGGGTTGTAGTGCTCCCAACATGAAATTAAAAGATAAAGTTCCTTAAGAGGTTGGCAATGTTGGAGAGTTTCCAACATGGAAATAGAAGATAAAACAAGCTTAAGAGGTCGGTCTACACTCTTATAGCTCTTGGCTCATTTGAACCATCATCTAAAGGGTATAAGAGTTGTCACATAGGCTTATTTGCATATCATCTTTTGGCATATAAACTTTATACTTGGTCTCTAGGGCTGATTGCTCTTAGTCCATTTCACTATTGGGTGACAATCCATTAGTGTGGCATCCAAGAGGACGAAACCATTCCTTGTGGGAGATTGGAGGGCGAAAACCCTTCAATTTGGTGACATTGAAGATTCTCATTGAAGACCATTTTGTTGATTTACATCTAGGGCATAAATGAGGAGTCATACAAAAGCTTTTGACATTGTTTGGAGCCCCTCTCCTAGGGAGCGACTAGCGTAGAAGAGGATTTGGGTGCCTTCCTAGGTCACAAAACTTCATTATTCTTTGATATTCAGATTTATCATATTTAATAAGGCTGGAATCTACAATTTGGTAATTTTTGGAGGAGTTTCTCTATCATTTTCAACCCTTGTTTGTGGCTGCCCTGCTGCTGTCATAAAATTAATTGCAGCTGGATATAATCTCTTGTTTTCTCCTTTTCTTTGATGTAATTTGGATGGAGAAGTGTTGTCGTGCTTAAAATAATTATTTAGAAGCATTTTCAATTGTTGTTGCATGGCTGTATGGTGAGTTGAAGTCCCTATACAGTTCGGTGCTAGGGTTTACTGATATTTTTAGAATGGCTGTTATAAAAATCAGAATTTGCTTCACTTTGTGCTATTTCCTTGATTTATAGTTTCAGCCCTAGAAAGGGACATTACATTTTCCATCCTCCTCGAGTGCATAGCATCTTGGATATTTAATACCCAAGCTATGATGAGTAAGAAGATCTCTACTCCACAAATCCCCAATTTGGTCCCATTATTGACGCCTTGCAGCAACATACAGTGTTTAATCAGACATCATTCATTGGCTACAGTTTGTGGGATGGGTGGTTGTACAAATAATTCATTCTCTTATGGCGCACATTTTGGTGTATAGAACATCTCCAATGCTTCTTCTATTGCCTTTCTATGCGGAAGTAGGTTTTGGGTTACATTTGATGGTGCTCTCTTTGTGGTTATTCTAAGCCTTTCAATCGGAAGCTCGCTTTTATCAGCCATTACTAGGTATCTTCTCAAGCACGGGAATCAATTTCCATGGATTTAATTAGTGTTATGACTACCACTCTGTGACAACATAATTACATCTTTGTGGTGGTGTACCTGTTTCCCACGACGGTGATCCCATATACCAAGACAATTGATGTTCCACAAGCTGCTGACTCATTCCTCAAGCACGTTTGGAGATATTTTGTGCTACCACTTACCATCATTTCCAATTGCGACTCATGTTTCTTGAGTCGCTCTTGATCATCATTGTGGAAGCTTTTTGGTTGTCAATTGTGCTTTTCCACTTCATTTCATCTGCAAACTAACGGCCAAATGAGGTTACTAATTGTGCCTTAGTCCATGATCTCTGCATCTATCATCCCTGAATAAGAAGTGGGACAGCCAATTTCTCAATAAGTCCGACCAAGAGGATCAAGACAGCTTCTCCTGTTTTGCAGATTCGGCCAAACTATGAGATTCCAGTTCCTCTTCCAACTCCAAATAAGTCCAACCAAGAGGATCAAGACAAAGCTTTTCCTGTTTTGCAGATTTGGCCAAAAGCTGAGGCCAAGGCATTCCATAATCTGCATTGAGTACCTCATTCTTTCGAAGTTGGTGATCAAGTTTGGCTTCACTTGTATAAGAAAATGTTTCACAACAAACATCACAAGTTGATGCTTATTATATATGGTCCTTACACAAGTCTCTAGTTGGAAGTTAGAATCAATGCCTTTAAGCTAGATCTTCCAACTTATCTTGGCATCCACGTTGTTTGTCAATGTAAGTCAGCTCAAGATGTACGAGCCATCCCACCTGAGGGAGAAGGTTTCCATCACTCATCCCAAGGCCACCATTGAGATTTTTAACAACTGTTGGCCGCTGATACTTTTCTCAATGTTTGGACTTGCAACAATTGTCGAAACAAACCACAATTGCATTGTTGACTGCAGAAGAACTCTACCGACACATGGAAAGAGGTTCTCCGAGTCAGCATTTGCAGGAAAGTTTCCTCATCTCATGTACATGCTGGGGAAAACTTCCTCTTAGCAAGGTGCAATTGATGAAAATCAACCCTGTAATTGTCATTTCTTTTAATTATCTACATATTGTAAATATCTGGATGTACACTGGAGCTTGACTTACTGCATGTAAGTTCGATCAGTTGAGGTGGATTCAGTTCACTAGAGCATCGCTAACTTCATGTAAGCTAGACCAAGTAAGATAGATTTTGCATGCCCAGTTCTGGGCCAGTTTGCATGTGCTTTCCTTATCCAGCCAGCACATGTCCTTGTCCATCTAAATGTATATAGCCTTGCTAATGATGAGAGTGCATCAGTTTTGGTGGAAATTGTCTTATTCTCTCTTGCTGTTCTGCATTTTCATGCATGTCTTTCTGTTGTATGCTCATATTCGGTTATATCATTAGTAGAATTTGAGTGGGAGGTTATCCCTATGACATTACCATGCCTAATTTTTTAAATGCAATAAACTGTTATCTTATTTAATTGTTGCCCATGCTAATGAAGAGCGTACATCAGTGTAGGTGGGAATCTCCTTATTCTCTCTCTGATCTGCATATTCATGTGTTTTTCTGCTGTATGCTCATATTGAGTTGTATCATTAGTAAAATTTGAGTGGGAGGCCATTCCTAGTACATTACCATGGCTAATTTTTTAAATGCAAAAAATAATTATCTTCTCAATTGGTTTATAGTTTATACAGACTTAATGCTACATACAAGGAAAGATAGTTGTACTCTTTAAGGATAAGGATATGAGACCATGCTGGCCAACCTATAGCTAATATTATTATGACTACCATACATTTCTATCATTATCGTAAATGAAGCTCTCATTATAATGCCTTTAATAATAAAATACAAGGCTGAATGCCATTATAAATATAGCTTGCAAGAGGCAAGCCCCTGGCCAACTGGCATAAAATGTCACATCAGGTAGAACAAGAACACAGACTGATACCGAAGTCCTTGCCATCATCAGGTATATAATGCACATTCTAAAGCCAGGTAGGTAAAAGTAAAACCATTTGATAATCCAGCAGCCAGCTTACAGCAGCAAAAGCCGGAGGGCTGAATTGAAGCAAATATGAGAAGCATAGACATGCACCCACACCAACCACAGGCAGGCATTCTGAGGTAAATAAGTAACTGACAATTTGAACCTTAGAGCATGCCAAAAGAGTCTCTGAGAAGCAGATTCAAAAGTACCAAACCTTTACCATCATAGTCTAAGAATCGCTAGGGACTGCTATCATAATCAAAGTACCGCCTTCAATATTTTGGTTGCTGTTAGGATTCAGTTTGCTTTCATAAGGAAGAACAACTTTTTCTCAGAACAAATTGAATGATGTTAACATGTGTCTTTGCTTTCCAAAAGATAGAGAAAAACAAATGAAGAAAACTAAAACGGTGAAAGATATTTCCATCACTTATGGAACTATGCCCAACAGCTAGTTTCTAATCCTTTATAGCACATTCTTATTTTGTGTTTGTAAAAATATTCCCTACCAAACACTTTCAAAATTTTCATGTCAATGCTTCTGTGTGATTAAATTCTGAACATAGACAAAATGAAGTTGAAGCCCTGCCGTACCACATCTCTAATTCTGCAGATGTGTGTTGAGGATTTGCTTGAAACTGATTTACTAATGTTGTAATTCACCTTTTTAAATATTCTGGTATTTCATAACAGGTGTACCATAAGTCATGGACTAGAGTTAGAATCAGGTTTGGCTAAAGGAAGGCTTACTGAAAATCTATTAACAGAGGGACTTCATTGGGGCAATGTAAAAAAAAATGCCGAATATTCTGCCAAAATCGGTAGATCTGAAAAATTTCGGTCTTACTCTTTCTTTGAGTTAGACGTTAATTGGTCTAAAAATGGACAAGTTCTAAAGATCAGAAACATTCAACTCTTAAGAGGTTCAAGATACATGCACTGAAAGATTAACTTGGCAAAGAAACAGGCCTGTGAAGTTGAAATCACTTTAACTTACTGATTCCTGGGGATATGAAGTGAGAAAACTTCTTCAGAGCTCATTTAGTAGTCTATGATTATTTGTACTCTAGGAACTAAAACTTTGGAGTTTTATAATGTACAAATAAAATCGATTTTTTGGCTCACTACGTATTGTAATATTGGATCAGATATTTGTTTCTCACACTCTTTGAGGATATACAAGATCAAAAGCTATTGTATTGTCTGTATATATGGCATCTTGAAAGAGATCTGAAGACTCGGAGGCGATACAGTTGAGGAGCTATTAAAACACTCATCATTACATCAGCATAGGTGATGAAAAGATTGTTTATTTGAAATCGCAACAGTATTGCTGTTTAATGCAATTAATTGGAAGCGCCTATTGGTGATTTTGTTGTAAGTTGTTATCAAAGTACTGTCAATTCATGAGCAGTAAAGATGGTGTTTATATTATAAATTTCTTGATCGTTTTGATTTGCCATCTAAATATTAATGCTGGGTTAAAGAATCCATTGCCTAGTTCTAACTGTATGTCTTTTAACCTGAACAGATTCATGACTGGGAGATGGAATGAATCTAAGCACGAATGTTCTAAAATTTGAAAGAAATATATTTAGTCACTAAATGTTGGTTTATTCATATCATAGTTTGCATACTTGCTGAGTACTTGCCTAATTTTCTGCCCGATGAGTTTTTCCAACTTTAACTCGCTACTCATCCAGGATGAGTTTTCGCGAATTTAGGTGCAGAACTCTCGGCAAATGCAACGCCTAAACTCGCAGAACGCTGACTATGTGGAAACGTGGTTTTGACACTCGATTTACGCCAAATAAATGCTGCGTTTGCTTCTTTTTAATCCCACATGCCCACACATTTTCATCACGTAGTGTTTGAGTGTCCTTTGAATGAATTGGAGGGAGTTCATAGTGGATTTGTAGAGCAGATTTCAGGAATTTTGGGTCTTCAGGTTATTTTTCCCCCCTATAAGCATGTAATTTTTTTCTACAATTTTAATTTAGGTTTCTAAACGTGATTTACGATTTTACATGCATTCCATGCAATTTCCATAATTTTTATTGGTGATTTACGCTATTTTTTCATAATTTATGAACAAATTTTCTAGTTTTTTTTCTTTTGTGGATAGGGTTTACGGTTTAGATTTTTTTTAAATGCTTTTTTTTGCATTTGAATATGTTGTAAGTTAGCATACATTGGCATCCTACTCTGCATCAGGCTCAACATCAATAAGTGGAAGTCGTAATGCCACTTGGAAGTATGCCATACTTGGACTATCTCAGAGGAGTGTGATTTGCAAGTTTTCCTCAAAGAAGGCATCAATGGCCTCAAGTACCATATTGCATGCATTCCTTTTCGTGAGGTCAAACCGTGTCTCAATATGTAAATTCGAGTTATGTCTCAATACACGAGGTTAAACCATGTCTCAACACCATGGAAGAGGTAAAATGAGAGATACAAGCAACACTTGCATTGTTTGATGAAAGGAAACTAGAGAGGGAAAAGGCACAAACAATCATGGAACAACCATTAATCTCGACTCGATAGCAAAACAAAGGTAAATATGACAAAGCTTGCAGGCTCTAGTCGTGATCCACACATATGAGGCACATTCATCTCATTCAGTTTGAGCAAAACTTAGTCAAAGGGCTTTTTTGTACCTAAAAATGTACTTGGAGCACAACCTTCTTTGCAAGGTGTAAGGTGGAATATGGAGATGCACTAGGAAGTAGATAAGGCGTGTGCAAATTTCTAGTATTACAACTTTCCCTTTAACATGGCAAGGAGTCCTTTCTGGGAGTA
Organism: Taxus chinensis; assembly: GCA_019776745.2. NCBI lineage: Eukaryota > Viridiplantae > Streptophyta > Pinopsida > Cupressales > Taxaceae > Taxus > Taxus chinensis. Next base: position 524,893,941 of record CM034154.1, on the reverse strand, counting down.
ATTGGTGATGTTATTAACGGTTGCAGGGAAGTTATACAAGGCGCCCTCAACAAAAGACTTAAGTGGGAGGTTGCTCCAGAATGCTATCGCAGATGCAAAGTCAATTCTAGAAGAACAAAAGAACTAGTGACAAAAATTTGGATGCACTATTCTTGTAGATGGGTGGATGGATGGAAGGAACCACACCCTCATCAAATATTTAGCGGCTTCAAATGTTGAGCTAATTTTATTGATGTCAATTGATGCCTCATCCTCATCAAATATTTAGCGGCTTCAAATGTTGAGATAATTTTATTGATGTCAATTGATGCCTCTAACAAAATAAAGAATGCAAAATTTTTGAGCTTGATGCTGGAGGAGCTTGTCTTAGAGGTGGACATCGAGAATGTCGTGCAAGTTGTCACTAAAAATGCAACAACATAGGTGGCGGCTGGAAGACTATTTCAGGAGAGGCATCCATCACTCTTTTGGACCCCTTGTGCGGCCCATTGCCTTGGACTTTCTTTTGGAGGACATGCAAAATTGATCGGTTGAGACTAGTAAAAAATGTTAGAAACATCACAAAATACATTTTTTAATCATCTTCGGATTCTCAAATTGATGAGAGATCGCACCAAAGGGAAGGCCTTGTGCAAGCAGATGTCGCAAGGTTTGCAACTAACTTCTTAATATTGCAAAGTATTTTTAGTTTTTTGACACCGTTGAAGCACATGTATGTTAGTCAAACATGAATAGACTCAACATATTTAAAGAAAATTGATGGAGAGAGAACTGTAAAAATAGTATTTGATGTTACCTTTGCGAAGAGAGTAACAAAGATCAAGGTAATTTCAAACTTCAGTTAAAATTTTAAGTCGATTCCTTTATTTTCAACTTTGAAAAGTATTTACTTTAATTGTAAGTTTGTAACTTTAATTTGTAAAAGGAACGATAACCAGATCGTGTCAAGCCAAGAACACAGATGTTAATCAAACATCACGATCAATAAGATGAAAGCAATTCGCCAGAATAACTTTATATAAACCTTTGCAAACAAAAGAGCAGCAATATCATATATTATTATGGAACTCAATGAATTACAATGAGAATGGGCCTTGCTTATATAGGCAAGAAATAACAATCTAAGAACCCGTCAAGGTTGTAGATCAAGCCATAAATCATGGAAAGAACTAGTCATCAAAGAACTAGTCAAGTCCATAGATTTATGAGAGAACTAGACATCAAGGATCTAGTCAATACCATAGATCTAGAAAAGAACTAGTCAATACCATAGATCAATGAAAGAACTATACCTAACAACTAGATAATATCTCCTAATATCTAAATAAATAAAAAGAAATATCCACACATATAAGTGGGTGAGGATAAATACAATAAAGGTAGATAATGTACTTAGGTGAACATGAGCTAAGGTAAATATCTACTCTAACAATTTGTTTGTAGGTGTCAGAGCTTTTGGTGAGGGTTTTGCACTTGGTGGATGGGGAGAAAAACCCAATGGGATACATTTACGAGGCCATAGATAAGGCCAAGGAGGACATCCAAAATTATTATAGGGGGACAAAGACAAATTTGATTCCATTTGGACTATATTTGATCAGAGGTGGAAAAATCAACTCCAACCCATTCATGTGGTGGGGTACTACCTCAACCCCAAGTTTTTATTTTCCAATGGTTTTTATTTTCTTAATGGGGGGGGGGCGGGGGGTTATGGAGTGCCTCTTAATATGCACTGAGAGGGTAAACCTAAGGTTGTGGCAACGGACCTCATTATTTCAGAAATGTATAATTACAACTAGGCTAGGAGGAGGCTATTGTTTCGCCACTAACAATGTTGCATTTGAGCACAATTACACACAAAATAAAACTTTGTTAATTATTCAATAACAAAGAGCTTACAAATAGCCTATGAATCTTATTGACAGGGAGTGAGACTTGTCATCAAATTCATAAAATCTCTCTTGTAAACTTATCTCTATGATGAGTTGTTTCTCAACAATTCAAACATATGCAATAATATATTCTAATATGATGCACTGAACTATAAAATATTTAACATTCCCCCCTTAATGCGGACATAGGGAGAGGAACCACACCACATGAAATGGAAATAGACATGTATGTCAACACATACACATAAACATTATGCTACTCATGATAACTGTTGCTTGTGATCACATGCATATGTAAACACTGTTGTTTATGCTTTTATTTTTAGTGAGTGTTAGGCTTCTCCCTAATAGATCACTTACTACTAGTGATAATCTACATACGCAAACACAACTGTTTATGCTTTCACTTCCAATGAGTGTTGGGCTTCTCACTCGCCTATCACTTAAGAAGTACACAATAGGGAATACAAAGTAGACAATTCCTCCTCCTATACGTTTGTTTACAATATTTTATTTTCATCACACCACAAAAACAAGAAAATGAAGATTGAGAACTTGGTCCTCACCGTCACATTTGTAGCCACCATTTTGATCATTGCCACCTAATCAGGAATAGTATAAGATGGTCAACACTATCACTTGGTGACTGATCTCAAATTTGATCTAACGCAATATGTTTTTTCTGCTACATTGTGTAACCCTTTCGTTAGTGGCAAAGTTGAGGTTGTTGATGGGCTTCCTACCTTTGTTGCCTCCGCCCTCCAATTGACTCAAATTACGTAGCTAGATGTATGTCTAGTTTATGATAAAATCCCCCCCTATAGAATAGTCTCTTATAATTGATTGGATGTTAGGTTTGCCCAAAATTGTGTTTGTTACTGAGATTTTTTGAATTTTTACTCTTACAATATTCATTGTTTTATTGTAAAAAACACAACACTACTAGACACATGTAATGTCCCCCTTTTCGAAATAATATAAATTGAAGACTTCTTGCTCATCTTCCTCTCCATGGGCAAGAAGAAGTTGAACAAGGGAATAACTTGAGCTATATTTCAGTTTCTTTATTCATATTTATGTTTTTATTTTTTGTTTTGTCTTTCAAGGCAGGTCGGCTCGGTTATAGTGCTCCTAACATGAAATTAAAAGATAAAGTAAGCTCCTTAAGAAGCCGACAAGGTTGGAGAGTTTCCAACATGGAAATAGAAGATAAAATAAGCTTTAGAGGTCGTTCTACACTCTTATGACTTTTGGCGCCAACTAAAGGGTATAAGAGGAGTCTCATAGGCTCATTTGCACATCATATTTTGGCATATACACTTTATACTTGGTCTCTAGGGCTGATTGCTTTAAGTCCATTCCACTATAGGGCGACAATCCATTAGTGTGGTATCGAAGGAGGGCGAAACCCTTCCTTGTGGGAGATTGGAGGACGAAAACCCTTCAATTTGGTGGTGTTGAAGACTCTCATTGAAGACCATCTTGTTGGTTTGCATAAAGGAGGAGTCATACAAATTTTTTTGACATTGTTTGGAGCCCCTTTCCTAGGGAGCAACTAGGGTAGAAGAGGATTTGGGTGTCTTCTAGGGCACATAACTTCATTATTCTTTGATATTTAGATTTTTCATATTTTATAAGGTTGGATTTTACATTTTGATCATTTTTGGAGGAGTTTATCTATCATTTTTAGCCCTTGTTTGTGGCTTCCCTACTGTTGTCATCAAATTAATTGCAATCGGGTATAATCTCTTGTTTTCTCCATTTCTTTGATGTAATTTGGATGGATAAATGTTGCCATACTTGAAATAATTATTTAGAAGCATTTTCAGTTGTTGTTGCATGGTTGTATGGTGAGTTGAAGTCCCTATATAATTCGCTGCTAGGGTTTTACGGAATATTAGATCTGTTATAAAAATCACAATTTACTTCATTTGGGGTTTGTGCTATTTCCTTGATTTTCAGTTTCAGCCCTAGAAAGGGACATTACAACACACCTATACAAAGAGAAGTTTTGACTATTGACATTTTATGACACACACAAAAAGAGACTATAGATTCAAAACAAACTAACACCCTAGACTTAATATTAACAAACTAAAACTAAATAAACTCAACCATATATAAAAATCTAAGAGATCATGTATTCAACTATATCTTTAAATAGAAAATAACAGCGCACGATTAAAATACATCGACCACTCTTAGAACTAAGAAACAATATCTTAACCTTAGAGCTTTAACTATTAAGGGTTGACTTTGACATGACAAATGAGTCCACTGGTTTGGCAGATGAAATGCTGGAAATGAATGATCTAGATTCCAAATGGACGCACAAAGATGGATTGGACGACGGTAAAAAAAATGCAACATAGATAGATTGTTCAAGCCATAGTTCACATACTCATACTTGGCCAATACTTGGCAAACCAAAAAAAATTTACTCGACAAAAAGATGGTAAGACTCGGCAAATACTCAACAATACTCAACACCTTAAAAAAATACCTACATTTCTTTTAAAAACATAAATTCAATGCAAAAATATAGTTAAAAAATGCATCAAATGAGTTTGTAAAATGTTGAGAAAGTGTTTTCTATTAGATTTGAATACAAATCAAGTACAAAATTGCATCATCATGAGAATTTAACAACCAACTGATAAGTCTTATGAATTTATGATGATTGTCTTTGAAAATTATCATCATAAACTGCATATCTACGCAAGTTACAAATTACAATATTTTATGTTTCCCTTTTCCCCATTTTAGAGAAATATTGGGGAGAGACTCTAATGCCTCTGCTAGTCCCCACACTTGGTTGTGACTGCTCGCTCCTCCTAGAAGGCTACAACTGCGGCTCCACCTTGGTAGTAGATGGCAACGGCTCCTCTGCTGCATGTTTGACATCATCTCCAAAGATGTCTTCCAATCCAATATCTTTTGCTTGTGTTTCTTCATCCATAGCTTCCCTCTCGAAAGTAGCAATTTTGTTCTTTATGAACTTGGGAATTTCCTCTTCTTGTGTAGTCCAATCGTTGTATGGATTAATCTTATCCAAAACAATAAGCTCCTACGATGTGTCTTCCACCTTTCTTGTGCAAAAATGAATATTGTATTGCATAGAAACTAGGTTATTGAGGCATTTTTGAGTCAAGTCGTGCTTCTTCTTGTGAATGGCTTCAAACAAACTCCAGTTGCGCTCACATCCTGAAGTGCTACAAGGTTGAGATAAAATTTAGAGGGCTAGCTTTTGAAGATGTGGGGTATTCCCTCATGATCTTCCCACCAAAAACTTACAAACAAAAATAAAAGTTTATAAGTAACTAATAATTTTAAATTTGTAACTTGTAATATACAAGTTAATACTCTAATTTTTGTTACTTGGTGGTTGGGTGGATCTCCCTCAATAATTATCATCAAAGTAAAAAGTCTCCCCTTAACATGCTTGTAATTTTGCAACTCTTAAATAATGAGGTCCTTCACCTACTAGTGTCATCCTCTCAATGCATGTTGAGAGGCCCTCCATAACCTTCTTGTTAACATCTGTAAAGCCATCGGAGAAGAAAAACTTAGGATTGAGGTAGTACCCCGTTGCATAAATGGGTTGGTGGGGTTGATTGTTCCACCTTTGATCAATTAGCTCCCAAAAGGGACCAAATTTGGCTATATCTCCTCTATAATAACTTTGGATGGCCATATAAATGTACTTCATCAAGTTTTACTCTCCATCAACTAAGCGCAAAACCCTTACCAACAATGTTGACACCTACAAATAAATTAAATTTTAAAGTTACACACTCATAAACAAAACAAATAACAATCTATTTAAAAAATAAAAATAAAGGAATGCACTTGAAATTTAAATTTAAATTTGAAAAGGATGATCTTTGCATCTCTCTTGGCAAAGACATCATGAAAAACCGTTTTTGTGGTCCTCTCTCCATCGGCTTTCTTTGAATATCATGAGTCTAGCCATGCTTGGCTTACAAACATTTGCTTCAACGATGCCAACAAACTAGAAATACTTTGCAACATTAGGAAGTTAGTTGTAAACCTCGTGACACTCACTGGCACAAGCTTTTCCCCTTGGTGTGTTCTCTCATCAAATTGAGAACCCAAGAGTGATTATATATATATATATATATTATGTGTCTTCTACAACTGGTCTCACCTAACCAATTTTACTTGTCTTCCAAAAGAAGGTCGAGGCAATGGGATGCACATGGGGTCCAAAAAGAGTGATGGATGCCTCTCCTGTAGTACTCTTCTAATTGCCACATATGTTGTTGCATTGTTAGGGACAACTTGCACAACATTCTGGATACCCACTTCGAGGACAACCTCCTCCAACATAAGGCCCAATTTTTTTGCATTATTTACTATATTAGAGACATCAATTGATTTCAAAAAGCCATCTCACCATTTGAAGCCGCCAAAAATTTGACGAGGTTGCGGTTCCTTCAATTTGTCCACCAATTTGAAAGAATGGTGCTTCCGTATTTCTCCCACTGCTTCTTTTGATATTCCATGATTGATGTTGTATTTGTAATCACATCTTGGAGCAATTTCCCTCTTAAGGTTCTTAAAGAGGGCACCTTGTATTGTTTCCTACAACTGTCAATTTTGTCACCAAATACTCCTAATATGGGCTTTTCGCCACATCGAAGGGAAGAAGGTTGTAGTATTGAGAATTTGCACATGCCTTATTCGCTTCCTTGTGCATATCCTTATTCCAACTTGTACCTTATAGCGAAAGTTGTGCCCCAGGTATGTTTCTAGGTACAAAAAACATATATCCCTTTGCCTAAACTTGATGAACATGATGTGCCTCCTTGTGTCCGTGGACCATGACTAGAGCCCACAATTTGCCGTATCGGCCTCTGATTCCTTTGCTATTTTAGGTTTAATGGTTACAACTATGCCCGTTAGCAGCCTTTCCCTCTCTAGTTTCTTCTCATCCAATGATGCAAGCTCTACCTTCATCTCTTGTCGTGCCTCTTTCGTAACATTGGGACATATTGTGACGTCGTGGCAAACAATAGATGTAAGATGATACTTGAAACGATTGATGCCCCCAGGAACCTTCTGCAAAAAATGCAAATTACAGTCCTGGAAAGCTCTTCATGTATAACATACTTCCATGTAGTGGTATGAGTATTAGTGAGATTGGTTCTTGTTAGTGATTCTAAGTCTGATGACGAACCTGATGGTGACTCAAATTGCCATCGTATGATAAGTTCAAATTTGCAACACCATACACATTTAAAAAAATTAAAAAACCTTAAATTTAATTAAAATACAACATTATATAACCATTGAAAAATTAAAAAACAATATTAAAACCCTACAAACATGAATAAATTCCCAAAACAATTTAAGAAACAACATTTAAACAATACATTCCGACAAGTTTGGTCATAAATGATGATAAACAAGCATAAATAACAATTAAAATAATTTGGAATTGAACAAAATGCATTCAAATTTGTAAATCATATTTGGATACAATATATAAAGAGTATAAGAAGAATTTACATGCTGGACAAGAAGGGGAAAAAAAGAACTTACCTCTAAATGAAATTCTTCAAATTTGTTGTTCGAATTCGCTATAAAATCTCTTCAACTCATGCAAAGGATGTTTAATATCTGTGTGATTACAAGTGGGGGAGTGTGAAGCTTTTATGAGACAAAAAACAACATTTTTTTATTGTATTTTTTGCATTTTTGCAGTGTCTCACATATTTTCTATGACTGGCGAGTCGAGAGGGGAAACTCACTTGTTTTGGGTGAGATAAGGGCGAGTACTTGGGCGAGTTTTTCAGGCAGACTCATTGAGTTTCAGCGGTGTGTTTATTGGGTGAGTACTCGCTCAGTCTAAAAACTAGAGAGTACTTGCCAGGTGTGTCAACTATGGTTCAGACATTAACTCAACGATGGTGATGCATAAATGCTCAGGACAAAGATATGGCAGAGGATTTATGATGACATAGATAGAAGGTGATTCTGACAACTAAATGCACGAAAGTCTGCACTATATAAGCGCTGAATTTGGAGTTGGAATGCTCTCAAAATTGCAATGCATGTGAGGAGATCTGTCAAGGTATGAGTGGATCACAGGAGGATGTTGACAGGTCATGGATGAAGATTTTGACTCATTAGATATTGAAAATGGTAGACAATATAGGTGTACAAGGTACAAAGCTATAAAGCCAGTTTCAACATTAACAATGCATTGCACAATAAACTAAGAGGATTTGCAGTGCTATCAAATCGGTAGAAGTCGAAAATCACATGGACAACGACCTTAAAATCTACAAAATAACTTTAAAACTTGCTAAAACACTCTATTACACGAATTCAAACAAACTCATACCAATATTGTCCCCACAAAATTGCCATTAATTAGGGCAAAAAAAACAACATCATCCCTAAATTTTTTAATATTTTTCCATTTCTACGAACCTGCTCTGATACCAATTGTTAGATTTGAGCATGATTACACATAGAGTAAAACTTTGTTAATTATTCAATAATGGAGAGTTCATATATAGCCTAGGGATTCTTATTAACAAAGAGTGAGGCTTATCATCAAATCCATAGAATCTCTCTTCTAAGCTTATCTTTATGATGAGTTGTTTCTCAACAACTCATACATACACCGAATAATATATTCTGATATGATAGACTAAACTATAAAATATCCAAGATATCCAAGGGAGATCTGTCTAGACACCATGTAACAAAATTGAAGTCTTTACTTAAATCTTTCAAATAACAAATTTACAACTATTAATTACCTACAAACTTTTGAATATCTTGTTTGTAGGTTCTTGTTGGGAATATTCGGGTGGAAATACCTCAACTCTTAAAAAACTAGCCCTTCAAATTTTATTTTAACCTTGGAGCGCTTTTGGATGTGAGCAACTAGAGTTTGGTTGAAGCCATTCACACAAAGAAGTGCAATAAGTTGACTTAACAACACCTCAATGACCTAGTTTTTGTGCAATACAACCTTCAACTTCGCACAAGAAAGGTGGAAACATCACAAGAGCCTATAGATTTGGATGAGATTGATCCCTATAGTGAATGGACTGTGCAGGATCAAGAGACCCCCTTATTCAAAGAGGACAAAATTGCTGATTTCGAGAGACAAGCTATGGAGGGTGTAGGTACAACAAAAACAAGATAGATTGGATTGGATGACATCATAGTAGATGATGTTGAACATGAACAAGAGGAGTCACTGCCATCTTGTGCTAGGGAGGTGCCCTAGGTGCAGCTTTTTACGAGGAGCGAGGAGCCGCAGGCAAGTGTGAGGACTAGACCCTCTCCTCAATTGTTCTCTAGAACAACAAAGAGGAAATTGTACATTTTGGTAATTTGTTAGTTGCATGGATATGCAATTTACGGTGATGATTTTCAATGACAATCATCATGAATTCATAACAGTTATCAACTGCTGTTGTATTTGCACGATGATGTGCTTTGTATTCTATTTTATTCAAATCTAATAGAAAACACTTCCCCAATGTGTTATAGACTCTTTTGATACATTTTGTATAAAATTTATGTTTTTTAAAGAAATTTGAGTATTTTTTAGTTGCCGAGTATTCTCGAGTATTGGCCGAATATTGGCGAGTTTTTGCCGAGTTTTTTTTTGGGGGTCTGGCGAGTTTTTGGATTTGGCAAGTTTTCCTACTATGATTGTAACAATAGTTCCCTAGACAAGCTGTAGAATATTATGACTATCATGAATTTGTAATATATTGCTTTCGGTTTGATTGAATCTAAACAGAAGGATATTTCATAGGAAAAATTTGCAGCCCATAAATTTTACTACCAATCCTTAGATGAGCAGGTTGCAGCCATTCTTCCTACTGTAAAGTTAATCCAAATCTCTAGAAAATATCTTTAAAAAAATCACGTGCATGGCATACACATGTAATAATGTTATATATTGATGTAAGGCTGTTGATTACTATTTACAAAGAATGGCTAGAATGTGCTTAAAAGTAGTAGATTAAAATAACACTGCCAAAGTCACCACAAGTGAGCCAAAAACAATGTTCATGAGATAGAGGGAATGAATTCTTTGAGGAAAAACTTTTACGAGAACAAACTTCTGTTATTAAATGACCTGCATATAGTATTTTTGAATTGCTTTTTTAATAATGTAACATATGTAATATAAAATTTAATTACAATTCATTGTGAGTAACATTCATTGTAGCTGGGGTTGGCAACGCCATACATGGTTCTCAAGTACAAATGACCTCTTGGTATCTGATCTGCTTGGATATCCAATCTAATAACACGGCAGAGGCTATTGGTATTGGATGGGAAAGTGTCATAATCTCTAATTGGGTTGGGTGGAGACGGACTATGATTACTACCTTAAATTGTGTGTTACTTTAACTCCGGAGATATAGCATCTTTAGGCTTTTGATAGAGAATTTTTTTTACCTTGGGACAACCTTCTAGTGATTCGAAGAAACTCATAACCAACATGAGAATAATAGATTTGTTGATCCCCTGATCAAGGATAGTCATACTCTTGATATGGATTTCTACACCTGCTTAGAGGGTTTTCTTCTTAATGAATAGGTTAATGGGTAACTACAAGTACATGAAATACAGGGGAAAAATGCTAACCTGTGGTAAAAGTGATTTTTTTCTCATGCCTAATATCTGGATTTAAGCCTAAGTTTCATGCTCCTTATTTTCCCACACCCCTCCTCTATCCATGCTTATTTTTCAGACTCCCATCTCTTTGATAAGCATGCCTACCTAAGGTTTTTTTTTGTTGACGTTTCTCAAAATAATTATTAGTCCCATGTACGGGGCTTCTTCCAACCTCCCTATGTAGGCCTCCTCTTGTCTTGCCTCGCCATCCTTATGGGAGATGCACTACTGTGTTCTTTACTTGTCACCAATTTACTCTGCTAATTATGATTGCGCCCTCTTTCTGGTTTCTTTTTCTATCCACTTCTTTGGACTTGTGTTAGTTTTAAAAATTACAGTGGTGGCTTTTCATTGCTATGTTGTGTAGCTCTCTGTATTCCTCTGGAATTCACAAGGATGCTACAATGGTGAACAACACTTTGCTTGTTAAATGCACCTGCTCCTCTGCAAACAAGGAAATGGCTAAGTGTTAGGTTGTGGTCCCTGTTTTCATGTGTGAAAGTGTTGAAGACTGGACACTAAGAGTACTGTACACTTTTCATGTATCCTCGCCGGGGTTCGGGGCCGGGCCGGGCCTCGAGTGGGGGTCCGGGGGTGTAGCCCCCGAAAAAAAAAATTTTAGGCGTAAATTTTTTGGCCTCGAAAAATGCACCCGACATATCGGGAAACGTGCTTTTCTCATATGGGCGAGTTTTTTGACCCATAGGTTTATGGGACGGGTTTTGCCCATGGTTTTGATACCCACGGTTTTGTAAAATTGCTTAAGCAGTTGTCTATTTAGTATGGTCTTATGCATATGATAGATGTACAAGCAAATGTATTGCAGATGTGTTTTGAATTCGGCTGTGAATTCTGTAGAGTTTGTTGAGCATAGCTCCAAACGGATCTGGGTATTGTATTGAGAGAGCGGTGGCTTGTAATAAAATCTGAGCAAGTGATTCTTGGTGGACGTAGCCCAAATTGGGTGAACCACGTTAAATACTGTCTCTTTGTGTTGTGTTATTTTATTCTGCAATTTTATTTGAGATCTGTAATAATTTCTACATATTAGTTTCTACTGTTGCGATTCTGTGAGGGATTATTCCGCATATTTTATCCCTTATTTCCTAACACTAAGTGGAAGAGAGAGCAGAAAATCAAGTACGATCATGCTTACCTGGAGCATTTGAAAAGCTTGGAAGTTGGAACATGGCAAAGCCCCTAACAAGGTAGGTAGCGAGTTGGAATTAAAGGCATGATATGGGAGGATCTAGTTGATGATGGAACCACTAGTGGTATAAACATTTTACCAAAGCTACTATCATAAAAAAAACAGATAGATTCACATCCATTGGGACTAACAAATTCCTCCAAATTAAAATTAGAAGGCAATAATGCTTTTACCATGAAAGCTCTACAAGGGTTGAAGAGTTCAGTGGTGGATTGGAGCAAAAAAATATGCTCGGTGGTAAGAAGCTTGTTGTTAAAGTGCTCAAGGAGGAGCTGCATCAGAATCAAGATTTTTCTTATGTGCATGCAACCCAAGGTAAAAATCTTTGAGTGTTTAATTATGAATTGTTGGCATTTAATGGTTGCATAAAATTGAATATTAGTATAGAAAAATCAGATTTGGGGAAGGAACATGGGGATGACATTGTTGGAAGTCATACCCACGAAGAAAGGGCATTTCTAGGTGCCCATAGTCACTCTCAGCCTGCTGGAGTTATCCTAACAACAATCAATGAAGAGCCTTTGATAGAAAAGGTATGTTTTTGAAGGAACCAAATGTTGAAATTAGACTGGAAAAGGAATTCATATATTCAAGTGCGGAGGATGTAATGGAAAATCAAAAGAATTGTGAGGAATAGCAAAGAAGAGCTAGGACTGCTAGATTGATAGCTGGTAAAGAAAGAAAACAGTTACAAGAGTATAGGGAAAAGAACTCTCCCTTATTGATAAGGAAAGAGGAAGTAATCATGAAGCATGAGATAAAGAAAGAGGAAGGGCTTGATTTACATAATGAGGGAAAGAAATTGAGAATTGAATTCGAACTTTCGGGTAAAATTAATAATATTCAGCTTGCTGGACTGTCCATAACAGCAGTCGATGAAGAACACAATGATGAAGAGTTAGGCTTTGGTAAGAGCCACAAAGACACCCCAAGCACATGTGATCAAGGTGTGGAGATAATACGAAGAGGGGAAGCTCCAATTATTGAAGAAACAAGGACCCAGATGGATTTGGTGAGAAGTTACCCCCTTCTAAAGACCATGATATACTTGTAAAGATAACCACTTCTTCTTTCCATTTGGATTATATCTCAGCTGATACGCGTGTATAAAAAAGAATTTTGGGGTCACGATAGTGGATGCATTGAGGATAACTCAACAAAATTGATGAGGCCAAGGAAAGGGGAAGAAATTCTCCGTGAATGACTAAGGAAAGCAATTGGTGAAGTTGCTGGACTGTTATCAACAACAGTCAAATGTGGGAGAATTATCAACATACTTAGCCGTAGTAAAGTCCCGTGTATGAGTACCATTACTAGCTTGAAGGAGCTAAATGATAAGGTGAAGGTAAGCAACCCTGGACCTAGAAACAACTCAGATTTCTTGCCTGTCATTGTACCATATCAAAACTATGGATATCAGGAACAACCGGGAAGGAATGATAACTATGTCCTCTTTCTTATGATGCTGCCATGTTTTCACCTCCACAATCCGCAAGACCAATTAGTTTTGCAAGGAACCCTCAAGGATGACACTAGGGAAGAGCAAGTCCATGGAGGTTAGGTGCCTTTGAAATATTTTCTAAGTGCTGATTCTAACTCAGAAATTCTGAGTTGTAAGAAGGTTAGGGACAACTTGTGGTCCAAAAAGATTTCAATGTAACACCCATGCTATAACAACTCCAAATTAAGAGATTTTTTTTCTTTTAAAACAAACCCCTTAACCCATTCAATGCCTTAAATGATTTTAACTAGCAACAATTATAATCCAGCAATAAATATAGTTTACAATCCATCTGATAACAACATAACCATTTGCAGCTGTAAAGGTCAATTAGATCTACTTGATCCCCTTTATCATCACTCTATTCGAGTGTGCATAACATCTATGCAACTGGTTAACCTATTCAATTAGGTTTGAGAACTGATGCAGTTCCTAAGTGTCTCCCTGAAAATCAGTTAACTCAGTTTTATTCGGCATCTCACACCATTAGATAGGAACTCGGTGAACTGATAGTGTATTCACCTAGTACACTACTTAGGCCAAAGTTTTCAAGCTATGCTTTGCATGCTTAGCTTTGTGACTGCACATAAGCCAAACAAAACTTGTCCCATCACCGCACAATCATTTCTGCACAGTTATTTGGATCACGTCTCGTTAATTAAATGTTTAAGTTCTTGTATTAAGATGGCCCAGAATCGAGATCTCGCCTCTCGACCTGAGAGTACACTATCAGTCCTAGCTTAGTACACCAATGGGAAAGATAAAGAGTACTTAATGACTTCCGCCAATAAGTAATTATTGCCTTTCTCGTAGCCGTAATAAGATGGTACAAATAGAGTTCAATCAAGTAGATAGGTGGGACTTAGAGTCCACGTTTTCATAATACAATTATCTTATTACAAGGTAGAATTCATCGTTAAGAGACTAAGTCAAGTTATACGTTTAACGACAATGTCTATAGTAACTTGCTAGTTACTATCATACGAAGTGTCTTAATCTCGTAGTGTCGCTTTACAACTTTCGTCGTTAAGACTAGGTTTAGTTTATCCATGTCATTATATTTGACAATGATCCAATCCCATTCAGATTGCATCATATTTGCACCATATCATTGACTATCGTTAAGTACCTCTTCAAGAAAGAGATATACTCTTATTAAGTAATAAGACAAGGTTTATTATTAACGATAATCATAAGTGTATCATTCACATTTCACATTACTATCTTACTTATAGTAAAGTAATTCTGCATTTATGACATCTTAATGTCGTTAAATAAGTTATTGTTGTAAAGGTACAACTGTAGTCAATGTACTTTTTGAGTTGTCTTGTGTAATGAATTAATTATTTAATTAATCTCTTTATGATCGAGTTAAAGGAAATATCATTATTTCATAACTTTGTATCGCTGTCCATAACAAATTTATTCATTTAACTCATTAAATAAAAAATAAAAATGATGATGTCATTGATATAGTTGTAATAAATTTTATTCAATAATTAAGAATAACAATTGTCGTAAAGTGCAGTCATATATTTCAAGTACAATTTTATAATCAATTACAAAGTACATACTGATGTTAAGAAACTACGTAAAACATTATTACATCTCATAAGAAGCATTCAAGTAATAAATGTATTTATTGAAATTCATGAAGGATAAATCCTCATATAGAAGATACTACAATAATTTCAATTGAATACAATTAGGCCAATCGCCTTATGAAATTCCACAAAATCATGTTTCACTTTTTAATAAATACATAATCCAAAATTTAGATATTCAAACTTAATCAATATATGAAATCAGATAAACAAAATCATTATATGATGAGCATGTGTGTAATTAATCTAATTAAAGCCTCATAATAATTGTTCCATCCTAAAATATATAGGATAAAATAAAATAATATACATAGTCAGTTCATCCAACTGACGTGGATTAACAACTCTCAATCTAGTTGTATCATTACAAATCAATTGGAAATTCAAGTTTTTACTTAAGATACAATTTAAATAATACATGTAATATATTAAGTAAACATATCATTTGTAATGAAGTGGTCTAATAATGTATACAAAGTTCCAACAAAAAAAACTTGCAAACATCTAAGAAGATCATTATGCCTCTACCAAGTTTCCCTCATTTCATACTGTTGACAAATCAACATCCGCAACAACATTCATAATCATAAGACTATCTTATCATTCAATTTGTACTCCACTATATCCAACATTCTTCATTCTTGTTTGTCACCAAAAAGTTTTGAAAAGAGTAAGCAAGTTCTTTCTCAAACATTTGTTTTATAGTATCCAACTTAACACAAAATAAGGAAATGATACAAAGTCATCCTTCAACATTGTCATGAATACTAAAAAGGAATAATTATTTTCACAACTTTAGTTACAACAACATTTATTCTTTTATTTTCCAAATTGAATATAAATCACATTCAAGATTTTTATGCCAAGAGAATAAATACCAAATACTCCATTTTAGATGTTGCAGACATCCACTATCACAACATTCTTTTTCTATAAAAATTAGATAATGATAAGCACAATTTTTTTACAAGGAAACCAGGTGGTTAAATAACCTAATGTTCCGTCATTTTAACTTAATCCCATATCCATCAATTGAGCAAGAAAGATAAACAAGACCACACACACTTAAAAAGAAGGCATTCACAGGTCTTAAAAATTCGAGCAGAGTTTCTGTTAAGAGGACATGAATTATGGGTCCAAGGTAAAACATTTAAGAAGCCCAAATATTCCTGCAACAAGAATATAAATGGTCCCTAGATCTTGTAGTTTTAAGAAGACCACTAGATCAACATTAGAATCATAATATGACAACTGAAATAGAGATAACAAACTCTTCACAGAGAATACACATATGCAAAACTTGCAACTCCAAAACCAATCTCAAAAAACTGAGTTCGTAAAGAGTTGGATAAGATTCAGTTGCTCAAATATGACATTGTAGATACTGAATTTGAAACTTGCAACTCCGAAACCAATCTCACAAAAACTGAGTTCGTAAAGAGTTGGATAAGATTCAGCTGCTCAAATATGACATTGTAGATACTAAATTTGAAATCATTAGAGATCAAGTCCCACACTTTTTTTATTTAATTCATAGATACTTTCTTAAAAAGAAATGATAAAATCTTAACTATGCAAGTCTGTAACAGTCCGTATCGACAAAACTAGGTGAATCGACCAAGGATAATGCATACCCACTAATTATAATCTACCTATATGGGTATTGTTCACGAAAACTAACTTGAACCACTCATTAACTCATAACCAGTTACAAACTCAACAATTTAACTTATACCAATAACATATTTTTGCAAGTATTACTTTAAAAATCAAATGAACACAGTCATCTATTCAAACTTAAAAATCCACAACGAAATAACCTCCATTAATGATCATTCGAAGCACCCAGGTAAGGATTCTAACTCATCTAGTTTAACTTTATATTTTTAATCCCAACAATGATGATAAATCAAACAAATCTTGTAAGTAATCAACCCATAAGTTATTCAATCATTCAAAGCGAAATAACAAGAGAGAGAGAGAGAGTCAAGGAAATCCATGCCTGAAAAATGAAGAACTTTGTTATTTTCCCTTAAAAACTTTTAGTAGGTAGAGTAGACCAAACAATAATTTCTCAAACTATTTCTCTAATAAGCCCAAAAAAAATCGACCTAGATTTGAAAAATATGAATGCCAATAAACCAAATAAAACAACGCTAATTACAATTGAGTATGCCATTATTATCTCCCACAATAATCTCAACAAAATAGCTTAATAACCCTCATCCACATATGTATAAATGAATGAAGTTTAAATGGAAAAGAAAAATCTCGAGATAACCATAGATTACAATAAAAACAAAACCCCTAATGCATGCAAGGTAGCTTCTCGAGTTTCCTAAGAAATATTAAATGCTTATTAAGTTTTGCAGGTGCCACATAGTGGCCAGATCACTTACCACTGCCTTCACCAAGTTCCCTCTAAAATAGCTTCGAGGTGATAACAAGCGGCCCAAGATAAAAATCAAACAAACAACTTAGACCAATTTTTAATCATTACCAATCAAAATGCTATGGAGTGTGGTCGAAGACCATGTAACTCAAAACAATTAAAATGCCAATATTTTAATAATCTAATGTCAATGGAGTATGGTCGAAGACCATGTAGATCACCAATAATATAATGCCCATCATCACGGTCTTAGACCATAGACATAACTTTAATCCTTATTTCATTATGCCATGGTTAATGGCTTTTAAACAACAACCTTTTTAATTTACCTTGTGGTCTTAAACCAACACAATAATAACCAATTGTATCTTCAAAGTTTGTAGGGGAGGTGATAATGTTCAGTCAAAGACGATAATCAGATAAAACATGTTTCTAGATCCAATGTATGGTGTTGTCAATCGACTGCCAAATAAAACATTATTTGAACTATGGTCAAAACCATTATAACAATTTTAAAATACGCCAAGTATATAATCAAAGACCAATAAAACCAATATAATTTTACATTGCAATACTTTGCCACAATTTAGGTCTTATAAGAAATAAATTTACATTACTAATAAAAAGACCATTAAGTCAACTTCATACACTATTACCTTTACAATTGCGAAATTTACTTGTTCCTTTGTGAAGATCATGTCAATACCTCGTGATCTATGACTGTCATTACAACAAAAGAAGGTTAGTATCATAAAAAAATCGTAATTATTTCTCAATTACAAAATTATACAATTGCAACTATGTATAGACTTACCAACTTCAACAACCCACTAAACAAAGTAAGCAAGATAAACCATAATCACATTAATAGCTACAACAACCAAATAGCACATCAATGTCATGAAATCATTGCACACAACAAGGTAAAGTAAGCTCATACAACCTATTATAGCAAAAATACATTATAAATGTAAAGTACTCCATGAATGCTTGATGACAAGCGTTGTTACGCGGTTGGGCTTGCAACTACGTGTAAGTGTGTATATCCTTTTCAGGATATACATATGTATATTTAATTGCAAACTCAACTAAGTAACAACACCTTTCCCCTTGCCTTCGTAAACCACTTTTCATATTACAACTTATTTTGCGACAAAACAAAATGAAATTGTGGGATGTGACATTCAATTTCATTGCCTACCAACATGACAATGCAGTTCGGTTTTCACCATGCACAATCGTTCAAGTATGATGACTATGTTGCATTGCTCCGCTCCATGATACTGCTGTGATTTTATCCTCATGATCAGCTTGCGCCAAGTGAAGAGAAGGTAAGAAGTGAATGGTGTAGCAAAAGGTGCATGGATGCTTGGGTGCAATGAAAAAATTATTTTAGCATATGTGGGTTTGGTACCATTGTGGGTTTCAAAAAGGGAAGAAGACCTGATTGTGAGATCAATATGATTGGTAATCTCATCCTTGAGTGTTCGGGAATAACCCACACCTTTGCATTTTGGTTTAGCACTCATACATACCAACTTTTTCGGATAATTGGTTTCTTTATTGGCCATGGAGTGGTAATGCTCGTAGATAATGACACCACTTATAAAGTCATTAGAGGAGAACTTACAATTAAGCGTGGGTTGAGCATGATTAACTTTGGAGGCTTCAAGGTCTTGAATGTCAATAATATTTTTGTGCCTTGCAAAAAGAATATAGTACAATTGTCAAATCTAATAGGAAGGTGCAAGGTATGTGATGTTTCTCTTAAAATTAAACCAACTGAAGTTACTGATGTTTGCGGAATGCAATGGATTCAAATCTTGGGAAAATGTAACCTCAACCACCATGAAGTAGGACTGAACTTTGGGAATAAAAATGAAAAGTCTAGAATTCAAGATTTGGATGGTGGAGGATTCATGGCGGCCAAACAAGGGGAATTTCATTATGATTCTATTTTTTATATATCAACTCATTGGAAGGACACAATTACAGCTGGGCATGCACAAATTCAGTCACTAAGTGAAGTTATAAAATGAGAATTTAAGTTGCTGATCATGATGGTGAAAGTTGACAAGGACCTACAAGAAGGGACTGAACTCTATTCCTTACCAACAGTCCAGGAAAGGTGGATCATAGCTGAGTTTGAAAACACAAGTTTGACAAGCAACATGACTGATTTTTCTTTACCAGCTCTCCTATATTTTATTTCATTTATCATCTATTCTTTACCTAAAGGAAAATTGATTAGTTACAACTGTGTCATTGATAGCATGGATACATATCAGCCAAACAAGGAGAACATGGAGTTTGATAGGCATTAGGGGAAGCTGATCATCATGCCTTCAAAGCATGAGGGAAGGCGGAGGAGAGAATATTTTTTTGTTAACCAGTTTGCTTCATGTGCAGGCACAAAGGAGCAACCGAGATTCATTTGGAATCCGGGTACATGCCATTGCTTGAGGATAAGCAATTTCAAGAGGGAGGACTGTCATGTGCCTTTTTGGAAACTAGCATCACTTGAAGACCTTGACCCATTTTTCTCCCCGTGGGTCTAAGGAAGGGAGCAAGGGGAGGATTCTGATGATAATGTAGAAGTTTTTATTATTATCATGTATTGCTATTGGGAAGCCTAGCGCTACAATAGAAGAACTTATTTAGTTAGAAAATAAAAGTATTTGAGCAGGTAGGCACCAAATACCAATTAGAAAATTAAAAGTACTTTTCTTAAGGGGTCGGCCATCATTTGCATCATAAACACCTCTTATGGTTATAAAAGGAGGTCGCTTGGCCATTAGAGATTTATGTTTTGGTGAATTTTCATATTTTGGTAAATTTTTGCTTGTGAAGCACCTTTCCTACCTTTCTCAAGGACGAAAACCCTTGATTGAGGGCATGTGGAGGACGAAAACCCTCCCACAAGGATTTATGTATACAAGCTGGTTTGGAGATCAATAAATTATCATTTTCTTGCATGATTTATCTCTTTTGGATCAATAATCTATTTATTTGAAGTGGAGCGACCCACTTGAGAGAACTATTTAGTATGTGCTGATGATAAGTCGATCAATCTGAATTTATTATCTTATTCTCCATATTTTTAATAGCCAAGATCTCAAGTTTCGTGAATTTGGAGGTGATTTACTATTTTTCCAAGCTTGTTAAAGCTCGTTGGTTAAGGGTTTCCAAAATTAATTATTTCCAAGCTCAATTCTGATTTTTAACAGCTGATTGTGTTTGCTGAGGGTTTTTTAATATTTTTGGCATAAGAATCGAAGTGTGTTAACAAAGTTTAACCCACCTTTGAAGGGTTCAACTTTTCCAAGGAGTTTGCTGCCCTAGTAAGGGCATAATTTGCAGGTTGCAGAGCTGATATCAGTCATCTACAACAGCTCACTAATATGATTTTGTAAGTTTTACATCTCAGCTCTTGGTCATTCTTTGAGTCCTAATAAGGGACATTACACCACTGATAACAACTTTGGAAGAGAACTTAGTAAGCAACTAGTAGTAAACTCTTGAAGTTTTCTTTGGACTTCATGGGTGTCTAATAAATACAAGTATATTGGACTAGAGGGTCTATCAATATTTTGGTTCATGATCTGATCTACTTGTAAATATGCACATAAATGCTAAAGTTATCGAAAATCAACTCATATTTTAGCATTTTTATGGTTTCATTTGACCATTCCCATAAGTTATGAGACAATATTTCATGATTCACTTTTCAAAACTCAGTTTCGAACATAAAAACTCAATTAGGAAGGATTTCCACAATTTATATGTTCATGAGTCAAGTTTCAATGTTCAACCAGCAAAAAGCAAATTAACAAAACTGCAAAGAATATCCGAAAACCAATTACCATGAGCATGCATTATTCTAAACTAAAAAAATCAAAATACTTATTTTGATATTGTAAAATTAAAGGATACTGCCACAATCAAAAAATTGAGAAAATGTTTTTTTTTGTTGTTTATCAATTAGTTGGATTTCATAATTTGTGTCCATATTTTGCGATGTTAGGAACACTTATGACTTAAAGCCTTTTTACTATTGAGATTGAATTGGGGGAATGGCGGGAATGATTCAATGTTAGGTTGTAGCATGCCCCTTTCATTGTAGGTCCACTTATGACTTAAAGCCTTATTACTATTAAATATAGTAATTCGTTGAAGGATGATTAGTTTCTAGCTACTAGTTTATGACTTAAAGGCTTGCTCTTTTTAAATTCTGTTCTGAAGTGGACCAGGGAGGAAATTATAGTGAAAAGTGGAGTACATTGTTATCCCAATTATAGAAAGCTTGCTGATCCAGGAGGATTAGGAACTTCTAACAGTTCATCACATCTCGGTGTTGCTTCACGTCATGACCTGACTTTATTAGTGAACTCAACATCATACCATGTGTTAGAAGATGTGAATAAAGAAAGAAAGAAGAGGAACCGAAATGCACACACAATAGTTTGTGTGTTTGTCGTTTTATTATGCAAGAGAGGGTTACAAAATGGTTGAAGAGGTTACAACCGAACATTAGTTAATACATAACTAATAGTGACTTAATAATAAAAGGCAAGCCTTATGTTCTAATACACCCTCTTAAGGATTACAACACAAAAAGCAAAAACAAATATACTGACCAAAAATTGAAATAGCAGAACCAAACAGAGCCATACATTCTTCAGAAGCTTTCTCTTTGAAAACAATTTTTTGACCATGTAAAACTACATCAAGTTGCCTCGTAACCTTTGTAAAGGTGTAGCTTTTGAGATGAATTTGAGTTCTTGGATTCCACCTTCTCAAACTCCCGAATTACTAACCTCCCAAATTATTGGACATCCATCTATGTCAAGATACATCCACAATGCTCCATCAAGTTGTCTTATGACCCTCATAAGGGTATAATTCTCAAGATCCACTAACTCCCGAACTAACTGGACAACCATCCATGCTGAGCTTCATCTACACTATATCCCTTCCCATCTTCTTTATGGGGGCTTCTTAACATATGTATTCTACACTATATCCATTTGGTTTGTCGTTGAGCTTTCCCTTTGCTATATTTAGAAGGCGAACCATTTAACAAAATAGCTTGGCTTTGTCATCTACTGTAGCATTGACTTCTGCTAGTTGTCTGTTGATAGACCTCAAAACGTTTGTGGTTGAACATAGTGACTTCATCATCCATTTTATACACTATTTGATTATAGATCTGTAAATTCATGTAGCAGAATTGAAAGTTATAGTCTAAATTCTGAATTTCTCACTTCAGGAATGGAATTAAATGCAACAATATAGTACTGTAATCTGATTTTTACTCAGAAATTGCTCAACAGAAATACACGATTTATATTATGATTTCTAACTGCTTATTTCTTACCTAAAACCAAAAAAACACACTACAAAATTCAAAACCTTACATTCTGGTCTTGTGTGGTCTCAAAAGTCTGGCACTAGAATCTGCAAATTTGCTTGTGCCTTGGACCAATGTTACAAAAATCGATAATTTATCATGATAAATTGCCAATCATCCAAGAAACCTATCTTTTCATCTTAAAAAAACTATAGTTTATGTTAGTATGGTCTGTGCACGTCAGGTTACCATAAATACGATTCAAACCCTGGAAATCTTGGTCTTTCAAAAAAGTGTGATTTTTTGCATAAAACATACTGTGAAATTGAGATAAATCATGATATATTCAAAAAATCATGATTTCTATTGGCAAGCAATGAGGTGATCGGGCTTGTATTAAAGGAGAGACCCGGGTTCAAACCCAACGTGGGCACAACTGTAAATAGATCTTGTATATATTTGAGCCATTTTTCAAAATTAAAAGAACTCACGATTTCTATCTATAAATGTAAAAAAATGAGTTTTTTGCAGTTTTATGCCATTGATTTTCAGTCACATTTGAAGTGCTTTTTGGCAGTTTTCAAACAATATTTTGGGGGTTTTCAACTACATAAATATGAAATGTCATTCAAACTCAGACAATAAACCTTCAAAATCATGACTTTTTCCCTGATTTAATTCGTGCCCTAGTTGTCTATAAATCATGACTTTAATTTTTTCCATAGCAGTTTGTAAATCATGACTTTTTTGATTTAATTTGTGCCATAGCAGGTTTAAAATTTTTGAACCAAAAATGCGATTGGGTTTTGCACAAACTCTTCAAAAACGTGCGTGGCCTTCAATATTTTGCAACTTGCAATTTTTAGACTCTATGAATGGCGTTGAGTCTATATTTCGTCTGGAAATTCTTGAGCCTCATGAACAACCTCATGACCTCCTATGATATCCTATGTCTCTCTTCAATGTGCAGGTCTACACGACCCTTCTCCTCTATGTCCATACTCTCGAGACCCTTCGAGCACCAACGGCTATGATACCAATGTTAGAAGATGTGAATAGGGAGAGAAAGAAGAGGAACTGGAATCCGCACATAGTAGTTTGTGTATCCGTCATTTTATTATGCAAGAGATAGTTTCAAAGTGGTTGAAGAGGTTACAACCAAACATTAGTTAATACATAACTACTAATGGCTTAATATAAAAGCTAAGCCTTATATTATAATACCATGCACTCGTATGCATGTTGTACGGGCCTAACTCCTTGACATTCTGAGACCTTGAAATGGCTTGCGGCATGTAATGTCCCTTTCTAGGGATAAAATTGAAAATAAGGGTTTGGCCACAACCCAAATGAATCAAATTTGCAAATACACCATCAACCAAACAAGCATCAATTTGAAAATGACAGGAAACACACCTTAACCCTATTCGAGCAATCAATAATCAGTCCTTTAGGGCAGCAAATTGTATAGGCACTTCAAATCATCATACAACCATGCAATAACTGAAAATGTTTCTAAATAATTATTTCAAGCACGAAAACATTTATCCATCCAAATTACATCAAAATAATAGAAAAAATAAGAGATTACACCCAGCTGCAGTTAATTTTATGACAGCAGCAGGGCAGCCACAAACAAGGGCTAAAAATAGCTTATACACCTCTCCAAAAATCACCAAATTATAGATTCCAACCTCATAAAATATGAAAAACAATAATATAACAACTCAAATTGTCCAAAAGTGCCCTAGATGATATCAAACCCTTCATCCAAGCAAGTTGCCTAGGGTTAGAAGGGAAGAAATAAAAATGAAATCCTCCTTAAAGCTCACTTGTGACCTCTGTATGAAGCCACCAATGCACAAATGATGGTTTCTGTCCCCAAGAAAAGCCAATCCTATTCAAGGGTATCTTCCTCAATAGCTGACTCTTAAGGAAGGGTTCTTCGTCCTTTTCTTTGGCACAGAAGAGCAGCTAAACTATTTCCAAATCAAGTAAATGTCAAATAGATGAATGATGCCATTATTCTCCTCTCCATTGGCTGGGAACTTGTTTTGAGTTTTCCCCGCTCGCACTTTGTTTATTGTTTGGGCAATGCAGTCCCATTGAAAGCCCCAACTTTTGTGGTCATTCGTTGGACATTAATGTATCTTATCTTAATCTTCATCTTGCTTGAAGACGGGTTCTCAGAAATCCTGCATTAGAAATTCTCCTAGTCCCTGGCCTTCTTATGAAACTTCTTTAGTCGAACCTGCTCTCTTTCAAAGCAATTTCATTTTGCAAAATAGAATAGTTAGGCTTTAAGATGCATCACTCTACAACTACATGGGGATTTAGATTCACATCAACATTTCATACTTCCTTGATGCCCATATGAGCAGGGATAATTTCTCAGAAGAAAATTCTATTTTTACTAGCTTGGAAAAGTATGAGAAATTATTCCGCATCTCAAAGTTGCTCTAAAGAACATGGTTTGACTTTACTAGTGGATTGCAAGAAAAATTGTAGTTCATAGGAGCCTACAACTAGATTGGAGACTACTCTCTGTGGCATTGCCCAGTTTCGTAGCTCTACAGTGCCAACACTATACATCGCAATTTTGTGGTAATGTCAATTGAAGGTGATGATTGGTTATGAAACAATTTCGGCAAATAATTCATATTCCTTGACTGTAGGGTAAGGCAAATCCTTCTTTTGTCTCTAAGATAGTCTTAAACATCTTTCTTCTTAAAACCTACAATCAGTCTTAGGGTGACCTTTGCATCCTAGAGTCTCCTGACCTCTTGTGCTTTAATTGAAGACTTTGCATAATATAACTGTAATCTCCTCTCTTTGGGCTCAAATCCTTGAGTAATCTTGGACCTTTTCCCCAAAACCCTAATGGAACATTATTGGAAATGATGAAAATCACATGTAGAAAATTTGATTTTTATGACAACTGATTTTATGCAAGAATTAGGACAGCAACTTGTTTTAGGTCCACTAAACCCTAAGCGACCTAGGGTAAATTCAGATGTTTTTCCTTTTCCACACAAAACTTCAAAAATATACATCATCGACATGAAATCCTTGATGAAAACACGCAAAATAACTGCTTCAACCTTAAATTACAAACTGTTGGAATTAATTATTGCTCAAAAACAGCTGAAACTAAAAAATTCCATATCTTCATAAATACTTGGAGAAAAAATGTAAATGATAGCTCAAAATGATCACAAAAATAACAGTTATCAAACAAAATTAGAATCAGATTTTTTCAACCACGAAAACCTATTGAACAGTGATCCTGAAATCTCCAAATGGATAGATCAAACTGGAAATGAATGTGATAGCTCCAGAAAGTGTGCCCTAGCTGGAATTTGTGCCCGAACACTAGATGGAAACCCTTTCTATTATGGAATTATGAATTACAAGTTCTCTTGTGACTCCCGGATGAAGCCACCAATTCAACAAATGAGGGATTTCGTGCCCAAGTGTCGTGACTATTGAGGGTTTTCATCCTCAATAATATACAATGAGAGTTTTCATCCTCAAAGGCTAAAAATGAGAGCTTCATTGTACTCCAATTTCCAAAAAGAAGTATATAATTCACAAGATGATGATGAACAAATGAGCCCAAGCGCATAGCCTTTTTCTTATACCTTTTTGTGGAGCGCTCAATGTGGGATACTTAATTAGAATTTGACTTTTCCAAATAGGGATCAACCTCCCTTCCTGGATACATTCTCTTCTATTTTTCTTTTGGCTCTTCATCTTCTTAACCCAGTCGACATGACTTTATATTGGAAATTTGTCTTTTACAAAAGAAGAATGCAATGCTCACAAAAATAACTAAAACAATTATAGACAATTACTTCCCTTGCTCATTTCCTTCTTGCCCACGGGAAGTGGACCGGGCTTAAAGTATTCCAATTGAGCTAGTTTGAAAAGGGGACTGTAATCCACCCTTCCCATGGATTAAAGGATAAAAAAAATGGAAAAATGTCATAACTCCTTTATTTTTAAATCAAATATTAATTCTCCTCTTATGTTTTTATTTAAAATAATAAAAAGGAGACATTAATGTTTTAATTGGAGTGTGACTTTCCAGAAAAGAAGATTATTTTAAAAGTAACTCTCGTACATGAAGATTTGCGCCAAAAAGAGAAGGGAAACTTGGAGATTTGACAAGTACAAATATAAAAGAAGATGGTGGCAACCCTTTGAGGGCATGTTGATGATTTTATTCAAATTATCTTCATGCTTAAAGAGGGATGTATGCCCATGACTTCTCATAACAAAGGTGTTTGATCAACACCACCATATTTCGGAGAGTGCGAAGCCTTCCTGTGTTATTGTTGAGTGAATTTATGCATGATATATCCTCCCAAGGCTTGGCGACTTAATCTAGAGGTCGATGCAATTATTTAAGGGACAAATTATGCATGTGTCTTGCTTATTTTAGAGTGGATCTTTGAAGGGTTTGAGTTATTTTGCTATTGTTGTTCACTGTTGTGTTTTCCTAGCTATGGCGACTTGATTTGGAGGATATTTTGGTATATGATTTGATGGTAATTGAGCTAGATTTGAAATCTGGTTTATGTTAGCATTTGTTGCCAAGCAAGGGAAGTTTAATTGGTGTGTTTGGAAACTAGAAAAGTGCTAGAAGTATTTTTATTTATTGTTCCTAACCCTAGCGACTGGATCTGATGTTTCTAGGTTTGTTTTGGAAGGGTTTGCATGCTCAAAAAAATATGATTGTTAGTGCATTGGAAAGATCTAAAAATCTAGTTTATTATGCACTTTGTTTCATGTGAAAAGAAAAGTATTGATTAAGTTATGAATTTTTGAAGTTTTAGTTGTCTGCAAGCTATTTTAATTTATTATTTGTTGCTCTAAAAATCAAATCTGGAAAAGATTTGAATTGCAATTGATTCTCCTATCTCACCCCATCACCTTGGCTACTTCCAACCCCTTTGAGTTGTAATTAGCTGACATTGGCTTATTTGAGGTTGAATTAAAAAGGATCTAATCCTTCTTGGTTCAATTTGTGTTGAAGTTGTTGCAAATTTCCATTTGCCCAAAAAGGGGACATCACAGGGACATTCCAGTTTACCTAAAGGTAATCCCACCAACTCCTAGGTATGATTCTTCAATAAGTAATTCCACCAACTATTCCAGGATTTAAGAGCAATTTTAGTTCAATGTTTTCAAATTAAAAATTATTGTATTAGGGTTTTCTTATTAGACAATATTGAAATAAGCTTGGTTGTAATGAATACTAGGAAACCATATTGTTAAAAAGCTTTTTTTTTTACCTAAAAAATATTTATTATTATTACATCCAAGTTGTAGAAATAGGTTATGGTTTGCATGCCCTTTTACTAGCTTAAATTATCTATAGTTACAAAAATATTTTTACCCAAGTTCAACATTATTAGTAAGCTAGTGACAAGGTTCAAGTTTGAGTACATGTTGACAAGGATAAATTTCAATTCAAATTGATGAATGGATAAAGTTGAAAAAAGCCATAAAACCATCTGCGTTTGAAAAAATAATTTTGTATCATTATTTTTTTCTTAAAAAATGCATAAATTTGTCAAGGCAACAGAGTGGAGAGGCCTCCCTATCCTGTGATTTCTGTTGGTATATGTATACACAAATATTTATCAAATAATGCAAAGCATGTCCAAAACTCCCATTTAAAAATAATGGTTAAAGTTCAAAATCATATTCAATGACGATAAAGTTCGATAATGTTTGAACTTTTTCCATGAAATTCGGCGTACCTTGTGACATAGTAAGTGTGAGATGGAATGAAGAGAAAGGGCAAGCACACTAAGAAACGTGTGCCGTGTCTGTCTTTTACTAACAAATAAGAAGTTACGTATTCAGGTGAGGAAGTTATATGTGAATAACTAATATACATTGAGTAATGTTTTATTAGTTAATGTATAATATCTTAAATGCCCCCCTTAATGACTAAGCTAGAGACTAATCCAAGCCGGTCTTTCGAAATTTCACAAATAAAATGGACCAAGCGGTTAAGTCATCGAAACTGCAGGCTGTTCCATACAGGCACAATAGTGATGCGAAATATCACCAAAATCAAACAATTGTCATATGAAGTGATGATGAATCTCAATGTGTTTAGTGCGAGCATGATAAATCAAATTCTTTAACTCCAATACACCTTGATTGTAAAAAAATATTGGAAAGTGTAGGTGTATTCTGCAATAGTTGAAGATCAATCAAAATATGACGTAGCCAAACTACTTCACATTTGGCACTAACTTTTGTGTTAAAATTGTGCTTCAATGAAAGATATCACCATAGTCTGTGGAAGTTTGCTCTACCACGAAACAAATTCTACACCAAACGAAATAATATACCCAACAGTGGACCTCCAAGTATATATTGATCCTCCCCAATCACAATCTACGTATCCTATTAATCTAAAATCTGTTGTCCTCTAAATATAAGATACCAAAGTCAAGAATTCCTTTGACATATTGCAAAATTGCTTTTGTTTTTGTCCAATGTATAATCCTTGCTTAGATACTAGCAAAACATAGATCTAATCTTGTGGACATAAGATATATTTAGGTTCCCACCAATTGTTTATAGAGTGATTCATCAACCGATGATTAATCATCATTGGTGAAGACTTCAATCCAACCTCCAAAGGCATAAACAAGGGATTGCAATCTTTCATCCCCAGCTTCTTCAAGGGACTCATGGATATTTGACCTAAGCCATGAAAATGAGATGGAAATGTTGCCAGATTTCTACACCTAAGTAATAGTGCAAAGAGGCTGGATTGGTGATGTCAAAAGAAGCACACAAATCTCATTTCATTTACAAATTTGTAGTGGCTTCACTACCTATGATGTTAAGATTGTCAACATATACAATAAGAATTACAATATCATCACCATTGCTTTTGACATAAAGAATTGGATCAGAAAAACTCCTAAATCTTGAATATGTTGATCAATTTTAATATACTAGGCTCTTGGAGCCTTCTTAACCGCATACAAAGACTCAATCAATTTACAAACCTAATAATCATGACCAAGTGCTTAAAAACATTCAGGCTATACCTTGTAAACCTCTTTGCTCATATCTCCATTCATGAAGACACTCTTTACATCCATCTCAAACACCTCCCAACCAAAGTGAGCTGCTATGGAGAGAAGTAACTGAGTGACCATCTATGTAGGAGTGAAAGCCAACTTATCAGTAGGAGTAGTACAGACACCCTTTACAATTCTTGTTGGCTAGATTTTATGCATAGCTAAAAACCTAGGCAGTCATGAGATAAATCTCCCCCATTTAACGGCGAGGCTCCCTTGTAAGATGCTTATCAATTTAGTAAGGGTGAATTCTAATAACTATTTTCGAGGGTTTTACTTTAATTCCCACAGCTCGTGAACCACAACTGGGCAATTTTGCAGCAAGTAGCTGTGATTGGAATATTTGCAATAGGGGGGGAGAAATAGAAGTTAGGAAAGAAGGAAGATGTGCCAAATTGACCAATAGTTAATAGAGTTGGTCTCATCCACACAAATTAAATAAACCGATAAATCATAACATTCAACAGAACGGGAAAGAAATGACTTCTAACCTAGATCTGAGATAACACAAAGTTGATCTAAAACCTTAAATAGAATGAATGAATGAATGAAAGTTTTTAATGACGTCCACGAGACCGAGCAGTCTATGGGACCCAAAGGTAAACACGAGCAAGGCATCCAAACACCAAAAGATGCTTGAGAAAACTGCTACTTCAACCTTTCTTCCAGCTCTTTGTTATTTTTGCTTCGTCTACTATGAATTTTTATCAGGAAATTTGCTGATTTTGCCACCCATTCCTCTTCAAACAAAATTGTAAGATCAGCTCCTGTTAAAATATCCATGTAATTTCTCCTTATGTCCCCGTAAGCGACACATTCCATGACAAAGTGCCATTCTAATTACATTGCGCCCGACTTGCAAAACTGACAAACCCTTTCGGACCAATCCTCCTTGGGCATTTTCCATCTCCTGGTTTCACATCGAAGGTGATGTGAACTAGTTTTTAGCTGTACAATTAACATTTTAGCCTTCCACTTTATCGTCGCTCCAATGTAGTGCTTTTGCCCGTGATCACAAGTGGGATTAAAATTCTTGACATAGTATTTCTCTTTTTCGACCAAGCTGCTTATTCCACATGGTATTTCTGAACTTCTCTCTTACATACTTCTTTATTTCTTCATTAGTGCTAGGGCACTCCTGCATGCTAATGCCCTATTTGCTCATCCACTCGCCGTTTTGCTTCATCCATGTTTTCTTCCTCCTGTTTAAATTTTCCTCAATTGCTATTTTAGGCCACCGGGAATCCTCCATGTTTTTCACCTTTTTGAAATATCCTAATAGTCGGGTCATCGCCGTCGCTTCCACCGGTTAGGCTCCGACTTCTGCTAGAAGTGATCAGCAAAGCACTGTAGACACAAAGTTCTTCAGAAATCGGCCTTTTATTCAATCCCAAGCCTTCACATCAATCACATCAAGGGTTCCAGCACAAAGTTTGAAGACTCGAGAATGCTTAAATTACAAAAGCTCTTGCTAAACAAGTTCTGCTAAAATCAATTGTCCTCCTTTAACCTGTAGGCTCTTCATCCATTTATAGTACATAGAGGGCAATTACAAATAGGAAGCTTTCAATGAATTGCCGCATGCGGAAGCTATAGAAAAGGAGACAGTTGGCAATCCTTATCCGAGAATCTCTCTTTGCATGACATGCATGATTTACAACTGAAAATAAAACTTTCTATTCTACACGTTTGCCACATATTTCCAAGTAATTGACTTCTTCCAGTAACTTGAAGTAATGGCTTTTACACCAATCACTTAAGTTTTACAATTTAATTGATTACTCAATTACTTTGTTGGAGAAAATAAGAGAAAGAAGAAGAAGAGGAGAAGAAATTAGAAGAAAGTTGCAACACTCAGTCTTCTTCTTCTTCCATACTCTGCATGCTGATCCAACCTGTATGCACTTCCGCCTCATGAATGATTTGAATGATATCTCTGCCTTGAATATGAGATGTTTTTTCTCTTGCATGCGGTTGATTCTTTGCCTTTGATTCTTATCAAATTGGATCTGGAAGCAGCTGACTGTGGTTTTTCTTGCGGGTGTTGCCTCTGACTTGTCATCTCCTTTTATCCTTGAAGCTTTTGTAGTTCTTCTCCAGTACGTGCACCAGTAAAATGCTTTCCGTAAACAATTCAGACAAAACTCATCACCTTTTATTTTTAATTGCATATGAGCAATTTTGCATTCTGGAAAACACTCCGGGTGAAGACAAATATAAGTAAATTCAATGAAGGCTTCAACTGGAAGATTGGGAGCACATGCACAAGCTTTTAAAAGGGATTTTGCATGCAATGACTTCCTCCCTATCTTTAGCGCCAACACTTGCTAAAAATAATAAAAAGAAATTACTTTTTTAGCATGAAATTATGCCAATGTGGGTCGCACTTTTTGGCTAGTATTTGTGTGAAAAACATGAAGGGCAGCGTTAAACTACAACCTGTGGGGCAGCTCTAAATTTCACACTTTTCACTTAAGTGTTGACGTTAAATTCCAACCTGCCGGGTAGCTCCAAATTTCACACTTTTCACTTAAGTGTTGACGTTAAATTCCATCCTGCCAGGCAACTTTGACTTTCACACTTTTCACTTAAGTGTTGACGTTAAATTCCAACCTGCCGAGCAACTCCAATTTTCACACTTCACTTGAAATTAACTTCCCAAAATTGGCGTGGAAAACCAAGTGGAAGGGCAGCTTTGAAAAATTGCGACTTGCATGATTTCTGCTTTTCAAGTTTCGTGAAAATACATAAGTGAAGGCAGCTTGCAAAATTCACGATTGATGCTTATGTATTGCGTGGAAAGTGCAAAGGAAGGGCAACGCGGAAAATAGAAAGTGCCAGCAATTTGTACTTTTACGTTTTGGTCTAAGAAGTATTTCTTTCCATTTTTGGATTTTTGGTGAAGAAAATACAAGCATAGAATAAAATTTTCCATTTTTGGAAAGGGTCCGGGAAGATGTAGTAGCAAAAACTTGCAAGTGCCATAACTTTCACTCCTCGGCTCCGTTTTAAGTGCCGTTTTTTTTCTTCTAAAAGTGCATATTTTTTTGAGCTCTACGCATTGGTGGCAATATTCTTCTTATTTTCATAAAATCCATTATTGCACCTTTTTGGACCAAGCAACCTCTTGCAATCTCCTGAAGGAATCCTGAGCTCTGGTCACCTTTAGACAAATTAATTAGCAATTAAAAACACTGGATAG
This sequence comes from Taxus chinensis, assembly GCA_019776745.2. Taxonomy (NCBI): domain Eukaryota; kingdom Viridiplantae; phylum Streptophyta; class Pinopsida; order Cupressales; family Taxaceae; genus Taxus; species Taxus chinensis. The sequence continues at coordinate 524,860,996 of CM034154.1, read as the reverse complement.
CTTTTCAAAACCCTTAGCCCGAGAAAAGGTCTGGCAGGAAGAATGAATAGGCTACAGGAATTGCCGGACGAAAAATAGAGAAAAACAAAAAGAAATAAAAAACAAAACTTGAAAGAAGCTGCGGGCAATTGCTCGAAATTTTTCTCCAATTAGCTGATCTGCAAAAATTCAAGGTGAAATCTTGGGGACACCAATTCTTTGAGTGGCTTTTTCTTCCATCTCACCTCGCATCTCTTGCTCATCCTGTAATTTGGGCATTTCATCTGCCGATACATGAAGTATTTTGGCCTCATGCACATTAGTGGATATTCCCTCCACAACTAGTGTGTGTTGGAGTAGGGTCAACAAGCTTATATTATAAGAAATGACATTCTTCAACACATCCTATATGGTGGAGTCTCCCTTCACATGTGATTTTAAGTTGACTATGTTGGAGTCAACAAGCCTATAGTGACCACCTTGCCCAATGCCTAGGGCAATCAACCGTCCCTGTTTCATATCTGACACAATACACGTGTCCAAAGAAATTTACTATAATATTGAGATATTTTGTAATTGACAAATGCTAGGAGCATACCTAACATTCCTTACTAAAAGTTTTTGAGCATTATTCAACTCTACATATATATCTTATCCTCTCTATTGCAAGTGACTCTCCATCAACTAATATAATTGAATCAAAACAATTTGTATTTGTTATAAATAATACAAACCAGTCCCTTCGACATGAAAAATGCTTGTATGTGTTGAAGCGAGTAATCTAGCAATTGGTAGCACTGTTGTTTGAGCATAATGTCATAAGAGCATAGTGAGAATTCTCTTCCTCATAATCGCGTTCATCTACTACTGCCACATTTGCCTCATTCGGTGGCTTTTTATTCGGTTGGGAAATATCATACCGTCACTTCTGACACTCCTTTTTGAAATGCCCAACCTTATGACAGTAATGGCGTTTCACCTGGTATCTAGAAGATGATTCATCACAGTTACGTCTCCACTTCCCCTTTGACTGAGCAATCAATGCACTGTTTGATTGTCCAAAAATGGACTCAATAGCTTGCGTTTGTCTGCATTCATTTCACAACAAATAGAAACTCTCCTGATCAAATGTCAAGACGTGGTTTTCTGCCATTAAATGTAAGGCCTCCACAAATGTTTCATAGGAGGGCAATAAACTATTCAGAACAAGTGCAACTACGTCATTAGTCATGACCTTTTAAACAAGCTGATTTTGGACAATCTTATAATCCATATTACAAGTTAGAGAACTACGAACTAACAACCATGTATAAATATATTTATTACAATCCTGACAAAGTATGAGTCTATAATCCATTTGTTTGCACAACATTGATCCAACTGGAGGTTGATTGCCAAACAATCAGCATATCCGCTGATGCTGGAACTGCTAAAGGTATCTCCCAGACCATTTAACATGGCCTCCTTATGATGCTTGTCCGAATTGTGCAAAACTTAGAGCATTTGTGATTTGTGTGTATGATAGTCTCCTTTCCCAATCTATAATTCTTCCATTGCTTGGATGATGCATCACAAGTCAATGGCATATACGTTATCGACTCATATGACAGGTACTTTCATTGACCAATTTACTTTGCGTTCTGACCGCGAAAGATTTTGTTGTGGCCACTAATTTCATACACTAATTGACAAGGAATGACTCCCGAGTGCATATTTGGATGCAAAAGAAAATACCAAGGTCTTCAAAGAAACTGAACTTTCGTGTACAGAAATCTGAGTTCCGTACAAATTTGTAATATTCTTACAAACGCTTCTATTGTGACTTGCATTAGTGCCCTAGACATTAGTATTATGGAGCTCATCTTTGATAAATTGACCTCAAAATTACAATTTATCCTTGACGTGTGAGCAAACCACGTACGGACTTCCTCCTAGGTTTGTCCTACTTGCACATAACTTGTGAAAAGCTATCAAGACAGTCTTTGCTACAGAACATTCTTGAATAACCTCAGATTGTCTCGAGCTTGGGTCTCACATTGAACTCCATGTAAGTTGCACCATTACTTGTATCCAAGATACTAACCCCTTAATGACAAAAGAACATTTCTCCATATCGGCATACAACTCATGCTGTCGTGAAAGTTTACTTTTTCACATTGGGAATCTTGGGCAGACTTTTTCTTCCTTTGTACACCTTGGTAAAAATTAGGATGTCATCAAGTTAGACAAAAACAAATCAAGTTGTGAACAACGCAATATGTCATCATCATCTGCATGAATTAAAAAGGTGCGTTAGTTAAGGGATTCATGACATAACCTTGAATGTCAAAGAGTTTGGGTTTGACGTTTGTCTTCCACATGCCCGATGACCATAACAGGAAGTTGATTACGCATTCTAGCTGGGATTTCCTCCCTTAAGAAATTTGTGCCACTACATCTAATCTTCTTGGGTTCTCTATTGATAGTGTCAATCGACTGAGCAATTTTGAATAGTGATCTTGTTGAGAGCTCTGTAGTGGTTGCACAACCTCCATATGCCATCCTTTGGCATGAGTGCAATTGGGTTGCTGAAAGTTGAAGAGTTGGGCTTTATGCACTAGTTCTTGGACATGTCTTTTGATCTGCGAAGTCTCATTGTTGAGGTCTATGATAGGTGGTCATGATAGGCATTCACCCAAACTACCTCTTGCTCCTGGAATTGATCAATTGTATGTCTATGATATGCAAGTTGCTTTGGCTTTCTAATGGGTGACTCAAAGCATATCGTTGTACTCTTAGTAGTTTGTTCAACTGATGAATTTCTTTTGAAGGTGCAAAATGAGATTGAGATTTAAGGATGTTCTCGCACTCAGGTCTGATCATAGAGAGATAAAATTTCTTACTAGAACCAACTAGCTTCTTGTCGGGACTCCAACTTGTTGCATAAAATGAATGTTTAGGAACTACTTCTGGTATGCGGTATCTATGTTCACAATCATCTATGACAACTGAGATTTTCTTTATAGGTTGCATGCTGATAAATAAGATATGGTTGTACAAATAAAACATGACATACCTCTAAGGGCACTACATTGCAAAGGAGTGCATCTTGAAAAATCTACATGGGTGACGGACAACACTACATACTTCAAATGCCCAATCACATCTTAAAGAAATGCATCTTGATAAGGCTTGATTTTGCGTAACAATTGACATTGATGAGTGACAAGCTTCTTAGAGCTTGAGCTGAACCATCTAATGGTGCATTGATGTGGGTGACGTGTCATTGGAAAATCCAATCTTTGAACACATAGTCTAGTGAAATTAGGGATGTTCTAACTACCATTGATCTAACAAGAAGTAGTCCAATCATTAAAGCTACATTGGAGAATGAAACAAGCGTTTTACTTCTTATGGATCTGAATTTCCTCTGAAGAAATGTTGACGGTACCTTACATAGCACTAGGCTTGGACTCCATGATTTACCCTTATCTTATGCCACAGGGAGAGGATATGATGTCTTTACTCCGCAAGCAGGGCTTCCCTAGCACAATATTTTTTAGTTGAGTGGCCACTGGAAGTGTGTACTATGCACCACTTGCTAGTCTTGGACTAAAATATAAATCAAGGTGTGTTCTTCATTTGGGGCCATGGTTTGGAGGTCTTTTCCTTGCTAGAATTGACTTTGGCTCGCAAAAGGGGAATTCTTTGAGGGTTCACTTGGCTTATCTTGGGACTTCACGAATCTTCTTTCCTATACTTCGCTTTAAATTTGGGAAAATCTGCTCAAATCTTCTTCTTAAGGGATACAAAAGAGATCCTTTGGAAACCCATGCTCAACAAGGATGTACAGTCTCAACCCTTCCTTGCTTACTTCAAAATGAGATTTTTCTTTGTTTCTTGAACATTCAACTTAGAAACATAAGTAAGGAAATACCAATGTATTCTTGAACAGATCAATCACGACCTTTACAAAGCTGGGAAAAATTAATGTATTGATCATCAAAGTTTCCATCAAGATTATAGGTCTCTTTTAGGTGTTCTACAAAACCATTCCAGGTATCTATCAGGCATCATTTCACACCTTCATGAGAAGTATTTGGGGCATTGGAATCTCCTATTGATCCAGCCAACTCTCAAAAGAGCAAAGGTTATCTTTTCTTGTTCAAAAAACTGAGTAATTACAGCTGGGTATGAACTTCAAATTTGATTATTTTGGAACTTTTGCTTGATGTTCATCTGCATCTATTGAGTCTTCAAATTTATAAGAATATCCATCCATTTTTACTTGTACCATAGATGGATGTTTGATGCCCTATGAAAGTGACAAATGCAGTTGAAGTAGATGGGTTTGAAGGAGAGGATTTAACTTGCTAAAGAAGACGAGTTTAGTCTCAATGATTGGTGCTATCTTTTTCTCGCACATAAAGTTGCTCCAAATCATTCTATTGCCTATGCAAAGCATCTTCTATGGGGTCTTTTTGAAATGTCACTTCCTAAGATAATCTGGTGTCTCTGAAAACATTAGCTATTTTCCATCTCCTGAGATTGGCAAGGAAGGTAAACTCAAAGGGGACTTAAGTTATCGACAATTTCCTTATCAATCTCAGTGCAAGTAATTATACAAAATTATAAAATGCACTTCAGACATAAAGTATTATAGATTTAATACCCAAATAATAGTGAAAAGCCTAAAGTCACCTTATGACATTATATTTTTCCCCCTAGACAAATTTTAACTTGCCTGGGGATGGAATGTGGAAAATGTAAGATTTATCAAATGAGGCGCTAGAATCTAGACTGGATGTCAAGGTATGGGTTGGGTACGCTGAAACGACAAACTTTTGAAAAACCTCGGGTACGAGTACAGTACTTTTGGGTATGTTGTGTATATATGCGCTATTGAACGCGTGTGCGTGCGTGTGCATATAAAATTATAAATTTAAAGAAATATTTGCATACTTTTGAAATTTAATACTCATAGAACATGAAAACAAGTTTCCAATACTTTGAGAATTGAGACTTGAGTTTGTATTGATTCATAATGTTCAAAACATAATAGTTAATAACATAGACTATATTATAGATTTGATAATTCATTATTAATGCCTTAAGCTTGAGTTAGACGTCTCATCCTCCATAATTAGTCCAGTAGAGGGAGCTGTGAAAGAATTTCTGAGCATTTTATACATTCTGAACTGAGATTGAGGAAGCTTATAGAAAGCTTTAAGGTCTGTCCATTCCATCCACTTCCCAAATCTGTACAAGTCATGAAATATTTTAATTCCTTTCTCAAACCAAAGGAGGGCAGAACAACCTCTTGTCAAGGCAAGGATCTTGTCATTATATTTCTGATTCGACGAAATCGATTTGTAGGCTTGGCACCTAATGTCAAATGAAGAGAAGATAGGCTGCCCAACCACCAAGTGCTTCACTTGTTCCCATGCCTTCCAAATTGACTGAAGAATAAAGGACCCATGAGGAGCAACAAGAAAGCCCCCAAATAGTAAGTCAACCAAATGAAGTCCTTTTCATCTCTCTCGACCCTTCAGAGCCTATTGGCAATATTGAATCTCACACGAACTTTCCAAAGTTCAATTCCAATCAAAGCCCTCATGTTTTATTTTATTTTTTGCACTTGAAAAAAAGAAAAAACTATGGGTACTCTCTGTTTTATTTATTTTTTTGCATTTAAAAAGAAAAAGAAAAAATTGTGGGTACTTTGTGGGTACGTACCCACGGGCCCTGGGTACCCGGGACCATACCTAGTACCTGTACCCGGACCCACGTACCAAGGCATACCCATACCCAAAACGTACCCAGCCTAGAGGGGGGTCTAGGGTGTTTCCGTGCAGTCTAGGGAGAGATACAATCAAATTGCTTATAGACAGAGAAATATGAGAGCAATAAGACACCATGCTAGAACTGTAAATGCACAATTGTATTATGCAGAGTTTTGTACAATGGTCTGAGAGGTTGGATGAATGCTGTGAGGGTCTTCTATGCGTGATTCTACATGTTATGAAGAAAAGATAGAATGCATTCTTGTACAAGTATGACAAATGAAGAGACAGTTGTGGCTACAAGAAGTGCAACCGCTCATCATGTGACTAATCAGCTCCTCCATTTTGTCGTTTTTCTGAAAATGCTGGAGTACAACTGTGGAACATGATTGACATTGTTGGACATCGTGATACGAGAAGAGTTTGGATTTCTCTTTACAACCACGTATGCTTGATAAGGTCTTGAAGTTGGTGTTGTAATCAGATTATGTTGTGGAGTACCACAGTTCTACCATGAGTTGATCAAGGTGCCAGATCCTCCAGGATCAACTGTTCTAAATGACATGCATAAAAATTTTGCTATGCAATGGCCGGTAAAACTCAATGTTTGAAGTTTTGCCCAGCGTTACTAAAATTTCTTGATTAATCAGGTTTCTGATTTATCACAATTTTGGTAGTATCTCAAGATTTCCCAACTTACATAAAAAGCATAAATATTTCTTTCATTGATTTTTCCACAGTTAACAAGTCTGGGAATCTGGATTTGTTTCAGAGGACAAAAAAAAAATCCCAAAATCTGGATTTCTTGAAACAGTTGGGAAACTCCGGTTATGTCTGTGTGTGTATTACAATTATGAAAAATTGACAAATACAATGAAAAAAGTACTAATGTAAATATAAAATGTTATATTTAATATTATATTATTTGTAATGAAATTACTTAGATAGATTAGAAGAATAACAATAGAACACCAAATGATAGAGAATATCAGAAGATTCAAGTACAAATGACTTAGCCACTTCGAGGGGGCAACCTCCACAACCTCACCATAAGACTCAAATGCTCAATATAATGATCAAGTACTAATCATTACCTCCTATATATACCCTACTTAGGCTATGGTTACTGCATAGGCTGACCCTACTAATAATATGAAAGTACAGAGAAATTTGATATGACAAGTTAAGAGATTATGTTAGCCACAAGTTGGCTATACATATCCCAATACATATTATAGGTTAAGGGCATGGCATAAATGCAGGGTGCCTTTTGTTGGGCAAAAAACTTGAAAAAAAAACCATGGCCAACCCAGAACAAATGTATCTGGACCAGCCAAAAAATATGGCTCTGGCCAGATTTGGTAACTATGATTTTTCCTCAAATTTTACTGTTTTTCAAATTTATCCGATTGATCATTTTGTGATCCTTGCCAATTTATTATCATTCCAAATTTTGAGTAGCACTGGTTTTACCCGTGTTTTATAACAATAATTGCCAACTGAAGGTAATGTGCTTATAAGTCATGTCAGTAGTTATTTAGAGGGATTTCCTCCTGGTACAAAAATTATAAAGTCTAAATAGTGCAGTGGAAAAAATCATAAAGTCGAAGGGCCACTGGTATGCCGTAGCTGAACGGGACCGTGCTGCATCAGTGGTTAATTCAAATTTACTACCAGCATAGGTTGTAACTTTTGAAACTTCTTTCTGGGTCACAGTTGCAAAGTACCAAGATTCCATGCATATCTTTTGCACTTTGTGTTTGGAGTCTATTACACGTCTTTGAAAGATATTTTTTATGGTTTAACTTTAGCAAATGAAATCAGCGGAGACGGGTCAAGAGAATTAAACCGAGCTTTTAGTGCAATTCATATCCAGATCTCTTATTGCATGTCATAGTTGATATTAGACAACCTTGACTGATCTTCTGTAACCGGAGGTGATTTCTGTCGAGGATTTATCTTTGAGGGAGAAAGTTGCAAAATTAATGTAGATTTTTTGGCGGCATTTGATTTGCTGAATTTGTCCATGACAATAAATCTAACTGATAAAAAATTTGTATGTTATTTTTTGGTTCCAATGCTTCAAAATGTTTCTTTTTGGTTCCAATGTTCCAAATTTTTCTTTTTTGGTTGTACATTACTTGTCTCTCAAATTAAGTGGCATACTGAGTTCTTAAATGTTGCAAGCTCTTTTGAATTCAGATATTGATATGTTCCCTATGAATTTCTTTGTCATCAAATGCAGGTTTCTTTCACCCTATACACTATCTTGGGGCTTAGTATCCACATACAACATTTGTTTGGTGAATTCACCATTCCCATAGCAGTTGGGTGTCACATACAACTTAAATGGAAGGTAAGAGAACCTCACCATTGCAGAGGATTACCACACATATTCATGAAGGAGGCAGTCCAAGAAAGAAGAGGAAGAAAACAAAAGCCTCTCTTTTAAATGACAATCATAGAATCATGGATGAAATTCAGTGTAACGAGTTGCATGAAGATATATTAGAGAGAGTGCTTGCTCGACTTCCTGTTTCTAGCTTCTTTCAGTTTCATTCAGTGTGCAAAGGATGGAGCAGTCTTATGTGTTCCCCAAGTTTTCAGAAAGCTTGCTCAGAGGTGCCCAGGGGCCCCTGGTTCTACATGGTAGATTCAAAGGGCGATGAAAGCATTGTATATGATACAGAGGTTAATAAGTGGCACCATATTAGATATTCCTGTCAACTGAGCAAAAATGTGAGGCTCAAACCAGTAGCAGCTGCTGGAGGTTTGGTTTGTTTCAGGTCATCTCTCGGACATTTCACTGTGTGCAATCCCCTCACATCTTGTTTCCGTGAACTACCTCTTATAGAGACTATGGAGACTATACATGCCATTGACATGGTTTCCTATCAAATGTCATACAAGGTGATTGTTATTTATGGAGAAATTCCCGCTTTTGTAGTTAAGGTATATGACTCGTCCAAACAATGCTGGAGTGAGCCTTCAATCAATTGGAACATGGAGGAACAAAGAAGTGGAAAATCATCTTCAAAGCAAAATATTGCTAGTGACGATGGGGCTATTTATTTTCTGAACAAAGGAGGCAATGTAGTGGCCCGAGGCATGCGGCGGAATCCTTCAAAGGATTTCTCTTCTATCTTGACATCATCTCAGAATGGGGAGGAAGTAATATATTTCCTGAACAGAGGGGGGAAGGTAGTCTCTTGTAACATGGAAAAGGGTCTCTGGATTGAGTTCCCCGCTTTATTGCACTCATCATCTGAATATTCTATTGATCTTGTTGATTGTGGGGGGCAAATGCTAGTTGTTGTTCTCCATGAAATGATGGGAAGTGCCACCGTGCGAATATGGGAGTTCTATGAAACTAAGGCAGAGTGGGTTCAGGTTTTGGCTATGCCCCCTGCAATGTCTCATGAGTACTATGGAAAAAAAGCTGACATCAACTGCATTGGTTATGGTAATCTGGTAATGATTTGCATAAGTTCTTGTCGGTTTCACCGTGTAGTGTTATGTGATATTATAAAGAACACATGGCTAGAATTGCCACGATGTTATGTCCCAGGAACCCGGAAAGTCAAACAGAAAAAGTTTGTCTCTGCTTTTTCATTTGAACCTAGGCTGGAAGCCTTGGTCTGAATTGACCTGATCTTGTTTCTCTTCAGACTAGAGTTACTCCTTAATTCATGTCTTTTGTTTGTAGAGTTACTAAGCTGCCTTATTTTACAGTTGTTTGCTTCCCTAAATAATTCAGATCAGTTATATATAGTTCCAACTTATATTCTTTCCCTTGTCTAATCTTTCAGGCAAAAATGTATCTTGTGCGTTTGTGTGGAGGGATTATTCCTGCCCATCTGCCCATTGACAAGCAAGTTTTGTCAGTTTTATATTGTTAGGGAAGTCCAGAACATTATCAGTCAAGTGGCATAGAGCTTTGGTATTTTTGAAACAGAATTCGGATGCATTGCTTTTTCTTTGGTTCAAAGAGATGCAGCTTAAATTTAACTAATAATCTGAATAATTAAATACATACAGTATTAAATAAAATCTGTATAATACCCCAATGACAAACTGGCTGTTAACAGAAACAAAGTGTCTGTAAGTTACAGGGATATAGTCAAAAACCATTATACAACAAATAAAGAGTATCCTATTGGATAAAAGGGATCTTAGTGTTGTCAGAATTATAGTATTGTACAGTCTTTCCCTTGATTAATCATATATTTCAACTTAGCCTGAAGATTCAGATCATGTTCATTAACTGTGTACATCATTTGAGTCGGAACTTTCAAGCAGAAGATTCATGCCGTGTCTCAATGGCTGAGAGAGTATTGTTGTTTTAAATAAAGGGGGTTTTGTAGGGCAGTACAAGAATTCCAGAATATGTTGATGGAACAAGAAAATAATTATTCATATTTTACTTGTCCATAATCACCATCATCAAATTGAATCTCCTCCAGGTTTTCTTGTGTGCTTGGTGAGGTACAGGGCATGTTAACAATGAGCTTTCCTTTATTGAAGTTAATCCATGACATACACCCAACATATATTGTTGATGTAATGTGTAAAGGAAGAGTACGATGCACAGAAGGAAATGCAATTAACTGCATAAAAATTTAATCTGGAGCATCTAGTCTGAAATAGATTTTAACCTCTTTGATTAGTGATTCAATGACATAAGTTTTGTATTTTGTTGCATGCAGTGCATTATTTTGTTTGATTAGTTTTTCACGGTTCTTGCATCTGTACTGAAATTCAAGCAATGGGCCTGCAAAATTAAGCTTATGTGAAATTGTTTAGAATCTCTGTACTTAAATTGTCATGTCCGGCTAGAGTTTCCTTACTTACTATGTAGCTGTGTTATGGGAACCATTTTCTGAGGTGTGACAGATTGTGCTGTTTTGATTGTGAGATGTTTTAAAAATTAAATGCCATATCTTGCTGATGTGAATTTTGAGATGTGAGAAACGATCGAGCCACATTAAAATCCCATTGATATGCACTAGACATGACCTAAATAGCAGCAAACTATTATTATTCCACATCACCTAGATGAAAGATTCCGAGCTAAAATACCACAAAATGCTTAAACGGGCAAATCATAAGCTTAAAGACCCTTTAATTCTTTTCCAATAAATCCCCATTTAACCCATTCTTTTTCTTAGTGACCTTATGCCCCTTTATTAACAAGTGCCGTGGTGCGGCTTAAGTACCTGCCAATTGAGATGATGGAAAAATTGTTATTGACAAATACACAGATGGTCTGTTGGCAATAGTTTCCTATTAATAAAAATGCAGATGGTCTGTAGGAAGTAGATTCTTATTGATGAAAATGGAGATACATCTCATTTGGTCAGATTAATGGCAGACTGAATAAAGTGATGTCTCATGGAATACACTGATTGTAAGATAAGAACGAAAGTGTTTAAAGCCACACACTTATATCAATCATCAACTAGTTTATTGAGCACTTGTCGACATGTACTACACCCACTGAATAACTGAACATACACAAGGATGCCACTTGGTATTTTATTACCGAACATACACAAGGATGACACTTAGATTTTTATTACAACAATTAATATTATACTGCATTGAATTCCATTATTCACAATGCTACCAGTTTTTTAGTTGCTGACATAGAAGATTGTTCATGCACGCCCATCAATGAAAAGAACATGTGAAATGTCTAGCTAGTTCACACTAGTCACCGACTTTAATATAGGTCCTCAATACTTTATCCCTTGTTTAGATGTCACAGGTCACATAACACAAACACAAGCGAAGAAACAAAAAATGAGAAGCTGGTGAACACAGTTATTTGGTCTTTTTCAACAGTGTCACCTATCACAAGCCTCCTCGGTGTGATCAACATCATATTTTGATTAGATCCAAATTTCTAAGAAAGGTTGCTGACAAGTTTGACAACACACCTTGAGGTTGAGATTCAGAGATAGATCCCAACCAACATTTTTGTAAGATATGCATCTCAATATTGATTAATTAATTAGGCATTATTGTATACAAAATTAAATATTTCAGTTTGTGTACTCCAGTTTCTCATCATAAAAGTCATAGTTTGCCAGCTTCTAATAGCATTTTGAAGAACATATTTTTATATTGCCTCTTTGTAAAGGAAAAATGGTTAAATGACATATACAGTTTGAAAAGGAGGGGCTTTGTGTGTCTGTAAGTTTTTAATACCCATGTAGCTTGTTATACCCGAAACAAAACAAGCTTCTCATACCACCAAACAAAATAATGACCCCTACATGATATTATGCATGATGGCTATATATATATATATATATATATGTATTTTAAATCGTGTTCTCTTTTTAGTCTCAGTAAATTTGGGTAATGAGTGAGTTTGACATTTCTAATTTGGTAACTGAGGGGGTCCTCTATCTCAACCAATCGACCAAGCCCAACGGATTTCATTACAGTAACTTAAAAGAACATTTATGGAATATAATAATAGGATAATGTTGTCATAAAATTATTTTCACACAGACATTAGTCATTATCATGTAGGATTGATGTCAAAATTGATACTTAACTTTTGTTGGCCATTCAATTTAGATTATGGCAAATAATACTTGTCAATTACAACAAATATAATTTTATCATGGGACTTATCATTTAACAAATCGGTAGAAGCAAAACAACACTTTGGATAAATGGAAAATATACTAGCAATTGCACGCGAGTAGTGCCATGTGTATGCCGAAAGGGAAATGGTGCAAGTTGGAAGTGAATAGGAGACCAAAATTGAGTGAGAATGAGTTGTATTAACAACCAAAAAGAAAGTAACCCTAGTACAACAAGACATGGGAAAAGAATGATAATGTCAAGTGGGGATACCTCTTTGGGAGGACCACCGCTTTACACCCCATATTATTTTAAAGTTTAATTTATTAAACTTTATTATGTCGGTCTTCCACATTTAAGAGTGAAACAATGCAACCGATTCACGGTGATCCCTCTCGAGATTGGACTAACGTATACATTGGTACCATATTGGTACATAAGTGAGATCAGATCAATTTTGGGAAGACACACTAGGATCAATGTATTGAACAATTGCAAGAATTTGTTCTGCAAGTGTTATGTGAGACCGAGGAGAGAAGTGGAAGTGTTGGGTAAAAGTTGTATATGAAATTCTTAATACAGGTAGTGCTTTATTCTGAGTGGGGTTTTTTCCTTCGGGTTTCCCCACTATAAATTTGGTGTTACCCTCTCTTTACTCTACTATTATTTGCTTTCAGCTCATGTTATTACATTGTGTAATGTGCAATATAAACATCTAAATCTATGTTTAATCACTGCACTTCATAATCTATAATCTTCAACAATTATATTGTGGATTTATAAATAGTTTATTATACATTCCTTATAAATCCTAACATGGTATCAGAGCTGGTGATTATGCTTGTGCAGAGCTAGATCTGGATGTTTTTTGATTTATAGGGTGAAGAAACTTGAAGTTTTTTTGGATCTGTAAAACCCAAGTTGTTCCGTTGTCGACTTCAAGTTAAACAGGTTCAAAATTTCAATTTTTTCCACCAAATATTATGAATATTGGATGATTTGTTGATTAGATCTTGTTTATACATTTTTGTGTGCATAGATCTGTGTTTCTACAACCTTGTTTCTTGGTTGTTCCTAGTTTCAAATCCATTCAAGTTTTTAAAATATATTTCACACTCTTTATAGCCGTTATATAGCTGTGTTTGGTTTATTTAAAATAAGCTATTTTTATTTTAGTTTGGTTTTTTTTTTCTAAGGGACTTCAAAAATTTTGGCTTATTCTGTAAGGTTTTAGGTCTACGGTCTTATTTTCCTTAGAAAAGTGAGCTAATTGTGACACATGTCCTCACTTGACTGGTGGACTTTGTACGTGATTTCATTTTTTTCATTGAAGAGTTCTTAAGAAAGTTTTAATTATCTTTGGAATACAGTTGATTTCAAGTTCTAAATCCCCTTTCTACATTAAAAAGCTTTATTTTTTGCAAGTTCTGTCTTTGCAAAGCTTGAGCCAATCATTAATCTCCATATAGCTTCGACGTGTCATATTCTTTAATAGTTCTTTTTGTCTTTGCAAAGTTTGAGCCAATCATAAAGCTCCATGTAGCTTCATCATGTCAATCCTTTTATCTTTTTTTCCTTTTGTCAATTAAGAAGTAAAAATAAGTTTGTTTCACGCTCTTTAAAAAATTCTTATCTTTTATTTTGTTTCTGACTCATGCGAAGTTTACAATCTAATAGAAAATGATCCAAGTCTTTTCTTATTTCGCATTGTCAGTCTTTTGTTAGCTTTTTCTGTCATTGTTGAAATCCGATCCAATAGAAAAACTCTAATTTTTTTTCGCATTTCGCATTGTCAGTCGTTTATTAATCATGTTACTGACTAACCAATAAGATTAAGCCACTGTTTTTGCATATTTCAGTCTTTGTCAGAATTGTGAAAAGCGAGCCATTAAGAAGGCTCCACATGTGTTCTATTTTGCTTTGATCATTTAGGTTGCACTGCAAAGTGTGAAACCAATAGATTAAGCCACAATTTGGTTTTTCAATTTGTTTGTTTAGTTGTGAACCAATAGAACATGTTCACCTTCTTTCACATTTTGTATGTCCTTTTTATAACCGTGTCAAAGTGCGAAAAAGTGATCCAATAAGTTGTCAACACATATGCATGGTTTAACATTCTGTTTTTTACTATTAATTATCTTCAGACTTGTTTGTTGCATTGCAAAGTGTGATCTAATAGGAAAGCACACATGTCTTTTTATTTTTGCAGTGTCAATTTTTTTTTATCTTTTTGCCGTGTGGTTCTTTGTTTGTTCACCGCATATTTTGGCTGAATTTTTAACTTTGTTGCAGACCCGATAAGTTATTTGTTTTAATTAAATTCTGGGGACTTCATGTCCACCTGGGGGATCTGCTTTAGAATTTACCGGAAAGTCGACATGTGTCTTTGTTGATTGCTTTGATTTTCGCCGCGTGTCGCTCTATACTTCGGTAAAGTTTGCTTTTGTTTTGTTTGGTTGTTGTTAAGTAGTTCGTTCTAACTTGGTTAGCTCATTTATGATCTCGCTCTGGTGAGTTATTGTCACCGCCACTCCAGTTTTTAATAGCTCACTGAGAGGTAATCCTTTGTGATCACTCTAGTCCTACCCTCATGCTCTGGATCCTAAGTTTATTAACTATGGTATATTCTGGGTGCTTCAACTCTACCAGGGAAATCTTATTGGGAGAACGTCATAATAGTGACGCGTATCTCTCTTAGTCATTGGATTCATGCCAACTGGCAACTGTCTATTCCTCTGCTCATTTTTATTAATTTAATTTGGTTTCTAAACTATTTTTTGCATGTTTTTTATTTAAGAAATAAAAAATGGCCGGTAATGCTAGTTTTTCAATGGATAAATCTCAGTTATTAAATGGAACAAATTACAGTATTTGGAGAGTAAGGTTAAAATCATGTTTCATGGCTAGAAAGCTATGGGATCTTGTAACTGGTGTGGAAAAATGACCCATTGGAAGACTTGCAAATCCTGAAAACCTTAGCTCCTTCTCTCAAAGATCACAGGAAGCTCTATCCATCCTATTGCAAAGCATAAAGAGATGAATTTTTAATGCATATAGGTCATATGGATTCTCCTACTGATGCCTAGAAGAAATTAGAGACTATGCATGAAGGTAATCATTTGTCAAAAATAATTAAGCTAATTTTAGAATTGTTTACAACTCCCATGAAGGGGGATGATAAAATAGTTAATTACCTAGTTAAAATTAAAAACATTAAAGCTCAATTTGATGACTTTAATTGTGAACCGTTTCAAGATAAGCTTCTGTATTTTATCATTTAGATAAATATTCATGAAAAATTTAGGAACTATATCTCCGTTCTTAACTCTAAATATCAGAATGAGAATGATTTGCATGATTTGAATACTCAGTATTTTTTATTAATCCAATAAGAACATGTTATGGAGATTTTTGATTCAAAAGAGACTGCCTCTCAGACATTGTTCTCTCAAAATCATAAATTTGCTCAAAATAGAAATACTAGTAATCCTAATTAGAAGTCTAATGTCATATCAAGATTTAAATCCAATCCTAAGTCTAATTCTGTTAAAAATAGTTAGAATTTTAAAGTAGAATTTAATGGCACATGTAACAAATGTGGCAAATTTGGTCATAAAGAGTCTGATTGTCATGTAAAAACTAACAAATTTGTTAAAAATACTAAAAATAGTAAATTTAGCAATCAAAAGAAAGATCAGAATCAAAATCAAAATAAAAACCATGCAAATAATGTTGAGCATTCTATTGCCCTATATACTGCTCTCTCAGCTTCAAATGACAATGAATGGATCCTAGATAGTGGTGCCTCTAGGCACATGATTTGTATTCATGGTATCCTCTCAGATGTTAAATGTGAGGAAAATATATATCTAGGAGATAATTCCATCATTAGATCTAAAAGTTGTGGAAATGTTAAATTGGTAAATGGAATAATTAGGAATGTCTTGTATGTTCCTCAGTTGAAAAAGATTCTTCTATCTTGTTCTCAGTTAACTAAAGAAAACTATAAAGTTGTTTTATTACAAGATAAATGGTATGTAAAAGATGAACTCAGTAATGTTATTGCATCTGGTATACAGAAAAATGGTTTATATATTTTTGATGGATTTGTTTCTGAATCTTGCTTTTCTTTTCTTCTTCTTCTAGAAATGATATTCAACTTTGGCATGAAAGATTAGGTCATGTAAATTTCAAAATTTTGTATGAAATGTCTCACCTAAATCTTGTAATTGGTCTCCCTAAGATGAAATATGATCATGAAACATGTGAAATTTTCTTACGTGGTAAGCAACATGTTGAACCATTTCACAAACATCATGATCCAAATTCCTCTCATTTATTAGAGTTGATTCATAGTGATGTGAGAGGTCCACTTGAAGTTCCTTCTCTCAGTGGAGATTTATATGCTTTATGTTTTATTGATGATTTCTCTAGGATGACCTGATCTTATTTTATTAAGAAAAAGTTTGATGTCTTGTCTAAATTTCAAGAGTTTAAAGCCTTTTTTGAAAATGCTTCTAATATGAAAATAAAAAGAATTAGAACTGATAATGGAGGTGAGTATGTTAGAATTTTTTTTGATGAGTTCTATGTGTCATGTGGGATTCAAAGAGAGTTGACTACTCCCTATTCCCCACAACAAAATGGCATTGCAGAAAGGAAAAATATGACTATTTTAGAAATGGCTAGGACTATGATTCATGCATCAAATGTGCCTAAGTTTTTATGGGCAGAAGCAATGAACATTGATGTCTATATTCTTAATAGAGTTCCTACAAAATCTCTTCATCAAACTAATCCTCATGAAGTATGGAAAAAGAAAAAACCAAATATCTCTCACTTAAGAATATTTGGTAGTCTTGCTTCTATCTTCATTCCAAAAGTTAAAAGGAAGAATATTGATCCAACCTCCTATTATTGTATTTTTGTTGGTTATGGTTGTATAACTAAAGGTTTAAGAGTTTATGACCCTTTCAAGCATGACATAGTTGAAAACAAGAATGTTCATGTCTTAGAAAAGACATTCTGTGATGCTTCTTATGAACCCTCCTCTGTTTCTCCTAAAATAGAGCCTGATAATCCTTCTCCTAACAATATGGAAACATAAGTTCAAGAGGATGATTATCCTGATCTAGATATGATGGAGATTGAGGGGGAGTCATCTCAAAATGTGTTGCATCCCAAGATTCCTAAATGGGCTCAAAATATTGTTAAGGATTCTCATCCTGTTAGTCTTAGAAAGGTAACTCGTAGTCAACATTCTTATCATGCCTTGATGATCCTATATGAGGTTGAACCACAATATTTTGAAGAAGTCTGTCAAGATGATAGATGGGTTCAAACTATGAAAGATGAATACAATGCTTTAATTAAAAATAATACATGGGAACTAGTTTCTCCTCCTAAGCGAAGCATTGTAGGATCCAGGTGGTTGTATAAGATCAAGTATAACTATGTAGGAGAAATTAACAAATTCAAGGCAAGGTTGGTAGCTTGTGGTTTCACTCAGAAACCTGGTCTTGACTATGTTGAGACTTTTTCTCCTGTAGCTAAGATGAACACTGTTAGAATTCTTCTTGCTTTGGCTACCCAATATGGTTGGGAGATTCACCAAATGGATGTTAAAAATGCATTTCTAAATGGTGACCTGAAAGAAGAAATCTACATGCATCAACCTAAAGGTTTTGAAGAACCTGGTAAGGAACTATATGTTTGTAAGATGAAAAAGTCTTTGTATGTTCTTAAACAAGCTCTTAGAGCTTGGTATGCTAAGATTAATAGTTTCTTTTAGGATCCTTGGTTTCACTCAAATTGCTGTTCTGATAATGATTTATTTGTTAAGTTTGAAAATAATCATATTATCATTATTGTTCTTATATGTTGATGATATCTTGATTACTAGCAGTGATAAAAATTTAATTGTTAGAATCAAAGAAAGATTAAAACAACATTTTGAAATGACTGATTTAGGTTTGCTAAATCATTTTTAGGCATGGTTATATTTCAGGATCATAAATCTATTGTTGCATCTCAATCTCATTATGCTACTAATTTACTTAGAATATTTAACATGATTGACTGTAAACATGTTGTCATTCCTATTGAAGTTGGTGTGAAATTGGATCCTAAACCTACATGTGCTAAATTTGATCCTACTCTGTATAGACAACTAGTTGGTAGTCTAATTTATTTGACTATTACTAGGCCTGATATTTCATATGCAGTAGGAGTTGTTTTAAGATTTATGCAGGATCCTTATGAGGATCATTGGAAAATGACAAAAAGAATTTTGAAATATGTTAAAGGAACAATTAATTATGGTTTGTTTTATTCTTCTTGTGATGATGCAAAGTTATTTGGATATTGTGATTCTAACCATGTTGGTGATGTTACAGATAGAAAATCTACTTCTGGATATGTTTTCAAGTTGGGTGTAGGTGCCATCACTTGGAGTAGCAAGAAGCAACCAACCGTTTCTATCTCTTCTACTGAAGCAAGAGTATAGAAGTGTTATGGAAGCAGTAAAGGAAGCTATGTGGTTGAAAAGAATGTTGGATGAACTACATATGGGTGTCAAAGGAAACACTACTCTTCTATGTGACAATCAGAGTTGTATTTCTCTTGCAAATAATCCAGTTCAACATCAAAGGACAAAGCATATAGAAGTTCATATGCACTTTATTCAAGAGAAAGTCCTGAATGGTGATATTGATCTCAAGTTCTGTTCCACTGAAGATCAAGTTGCAAATATTTTCACAAAACTGTTGTGTTATGTAAAGTTCTACAAATTTCATGCCTTGTTGGGCCTTTCAGAGTTTCCATTGAGGGGGAGTTTGCATGAAAATTCCACCTCTGTTGTAAACTTCCAATACTTCCTCCATTTTGTGATAAGTAAATGTTCACATTATGTGAATTTACTTGTAAATCCCAGTGAAGCATTAGTTATGTGAATGCCTTGTTTCATAAAAGGCTCCATAATCTGGTATAATTCTTCATTTATAAAGCAATTTTCCTAAGAATTTATGTATGATAAGATCTATATGATTTCCCTTGTTTATATGCTAGCTTGAATCATTATTGATTTATGGATCTATAAATCCTTTTGTAGAAAAAGGTAATTTTGCATGTTTTGTTTTTTTCCCACTTAACATTAAGGGGGGGTGTTGGGGTGATAATGTCAAGTGGGGATACCTCTTTGGGAGGACCACCACTTTACACCCCATATTATTTTAAAGTTTAATTTATTAAACTTTATTATGTCGGTCTTCCACATTTAAGAGTGAAATGATGCGACCGATTCATGGCAATCCCTCTCGGGATTAGACCAACATATACATTGGTACCATATTTGTACATAAGTGAGATCAGATCAATTTTGGGAAGACAATGAGATCAATATATTGAACAATTGCAAGAAAAGTGTTCTGTGAGACCGAGGAGTGAAGTGGAAGTGTTGGGTAAAAATTGTATATGAAATTATTAATACAAGTAGTGCTTTATTCAGAGTGGGTTTTTTCCTTTGTGTTTCCCCACTATAAATCCGGTGCTACCATCTCTTTACTCTACTATTATTTACTTTCAGCTCATGTTATTACATTATGTAATGTGCAATATAAACATCTAAATCTATGTTTAATCATTGCATTTGATAATATATAATATTCGACAATTATATTGTGGATTTATAAATAGTTTATTATATAGTCCTTATAAATCTTGACAAATGTTGCCAATATCAATAATGGCTTTATGCAAAGTAAGTCCTTGAGACTTATGTATAGTTAAATCCCAAGCCATTTTGATTGGTAGTTTCCCGTGATCCCCCCTGGAAATAGGGGGATAGGAATATGGGAAGGTCTTTTTAGGATCCCAGATTGGGCCAGTATATCGATCAAATTTCACGACAACAAATAATGGTAGATCATGTGGTGTAGAGGAAGCGTCATAAAAAATGTCTACATTAGAGTCATTTGCACCATTGATAATACCTGTCTCAACCTATAAATTAGCTGTGAGCATGAATTTTTGGTTCATGTAAAGGATAACTTTGTGTTGCAGATGATCATCATTTGGATCTCCTGATTCACTACACCTTGTATTTTAAGCAATGGATTGGGCAACTAGAGAGTTAAGTCCTTTCAACATTTGAAGGTTGTGTTGCTCGACTTGGTCATTCCTTGAAAATAAATGGGGTGCTTCCTAGAAGGTAAGGGTGTCATGTTGAGAAAGTGCGGAGTCAGTGCATGACATGAGAAGCTCCCATTCCTTAAAAAATGGAATAACATTATAGATGATGTACCTTGTTGGTGGAAGATGGAATTCAAGGAGATAGAAGTATGAAATGATTTTCAGAGGTTGGCGCCATATGAATTTCTAGCATACACAGGAATGTCCATGACAACTAGAAGTTGCCCAAGGTCTCCGACGACGATGATAGATTTGTTGCCAAATTCAAATGTCCTTGAATGGGGAAATGACGATAATCAATAATGGTGAGTAGTTTTGGCGTGATGAAACTCATTTCATCAATTAGAATATATTCAACATGTTTAAGGGAGTCTTAAAAATATGCCAATGCTTGACCTTCTAATGGTTTGAATTCTTTAATGGGAATACAGAGGCTGACGTGTATAGTCGAGGCATAAATGTTGAAAGCCACAACCCCGGTAGGTGTAAGTAAAAGGAGGGGTGAAATAATGACATGTGACACAAAGGTAAATGTAGGTTTGATAACATTAATGAGGTATGATTTTCTTATCCCTGCAGTACCTTGAATTATTATAATTAATGGAGGAAGTTGGTTTTTACAAGAGAAGTGTTGGAACACAATGTCAAAATCCTGTTCTTGTTCGCTAAAGAACAAAAATGTAGTTGAAGAAGAAGGTGTTTACATGCAAGAAACATTAACTGCAACTTTATTTACCTTGATGAAAGAAGGACCAAGTCCCTGTAAATAAGGGGAAACATGATGGATGTTTCAATTATGGCGGGTGTCAATTTCTTTGAGGCCTAACATATCTAGGTTTTTAAGGATTGTTGTGTTGCATGGATGTAGCCGAGCCAAAATTTTCCATTCATTCAAGTGTTCAAGAGAATGATTGTTGTCACTGTCAGACCTAGATTAAATTTTTGAACTTTGTGTATGATCTATTTGGGAGTGGGAAACATGCCAAGGTTGATAACGACACTTGAAAATGTTCCAATTAGAAATGACTTCCTGAGGGGTATAGCCAATATCGGAACAGGTATTGTGGAAAGGATTGTATAGGAGGAGCTCATACCAACAAAAAAGTTCAAAAGAAGTTGAATTTTGCGTAGGAATGTGAGAAAATATTGGATAGGCATGGACAGTAACTAGGCTTGAGCAAAATTTCCATCTATTTGTAGTAGAGTTTTTTTGTAACTCCATTCCCGAGCTACTTGGATAAGAGGAAGTGATTCCATAGTTGAAGGTCGAACCTTATATGCATCCAAGAGAATTTTTGTATCATGTGCTTGAGAGTTAGTTTCTGTAACTCATCTAAGTATTTTTCTCCCGACATTCAAAGAGACAAAAACATGACTACACATAACAAACGACAATTTCTAGAGCATGTGACATGTTTCCCGTGCACTAATGTTGTGTTCAACAACACTCTCAGTAGGCATTTTCTAAATTTTTATTTATGCTAGAAAATTAGGGTGGGCATTTCTAAAGAATCTAGAAAGCATTTGGTGGTAGGTTTCTGAACTTTTATCTGCTTTAGAAGCATATTTTACTATGTATTTTAGGACTGCATGAAAGGAGAGGACGAGGTGAGAATCAATGTTGGATCTCCATATATATAACATTGCATGTTTGTAGATGTTTAATCTGTCATCATTCCTAGAAAACAAGTATTTAATTGCACCGTTCTCTTCAATCAACAATGCCAAATGTATTCGTGTCTCCCAGGGGGCATTGTACTGGTATTGGAGGTGGGATTGTTTTTTGTTCAAACATGTTTTCTCGGAACACTTTGTGTGTCGTTGAACATAATTAATAAGTTCTTCGAGGTCTTGAAGTGGGGATGAAGTTAGTTCTTGCCTTCATATCAACAAACATGGATCATCCTAGATTGATCGTTGAATAAAATTTCTTCGATTGGTGGTTGATTGAATATTCCAGGCAGACACATATTTGTCAAAGTATTTTTTCACCACATTTATAGATGCAGTATCTCCCTAATCAATTGCATCAACATTTGGAGTGTCCTCTAGCCATAAGAAACCATGGACATGTGTATAACCTCTATGTTTTCATTCGTACCTAAGAGAAAGATAGAGGTTAAAAGAGGCATATACACATAATTTAAAATGAAATGCAAGAAAGAGTAATACCTACAATATTCTTTAGTGCCAAGGTGTTTTTGCAAAAATTATTCACAAAAGATAGTGAATCTTTGATGCAAGTATGCAAAAACATGGTGCGGGTTGGAAATAATGTTAAGGGTTGTCCCACATTGCACGACATGAACATCTGCAGGGGAAACACCAAGCATGACATGATGGAGGTCTGACAATTTTGTGTCCATTGCACTTAGAGTTAAGAACAAATTTGGCGTTCCCAATTTCTCAACCATGTCTGATACCTCACCTCTACTTCTAGACCAAAAGGATCTATTATCCAAAAATACCCCCAGTGTTATTTTTGACTTAACAAGGTTAAAAATGGACTTAGCCATTTTTAAAGGGAAAAATATGTTTAAACGACTGTCAATTCCACCTCTCTAAAGCACCGAATGTTGGAATTTAAAACCTCACATGAGATTAAGGATAATTCATTAATAGGTTATATATTAAAAGGCCACGTGACGCTTATTTGGTCATCAATTTTAACTAAAAACATCAAGCAACAAACCACATGACACCATTCTGGCTCTCCTTAAAGAATTTGGGCTTTGCAGACCTCATGTCCACGGAATTAGTTGGAGTGGATAGAGTTTCATGTCCTTGGCGGGGTAGACAAAGTTAGTGAGGGTCAAAGAACATGCAGCGGGTGAAGAGGTTGACACATGACAGAAGATCAATAGTCAAAGCAGGACACATGTCACCATTTTGACAAAATTCAAGGTAGATGCATTTCGCATACCTCAAGTCCATGGAATGAACCAAATTCAAATGGTGTCAGGTTCGAGCAAGGTTGAAAGGTCAACAAGGACATGTAGTGAATTTCTATAGAGCCAAGAGTTTTAAGTCTTCCCAGTTAGAAGTATGCGTGCCATAGGTAGAGCTTTCTCATTAGTCTATGTGTCCTAGTGGTCAGAAGGGGGTTATCAAAGATTGACATTTCGAGAAGTGTGGAGCTTTCCTATTGGCTCACGTTTCGTGGTGGCCAGTGCAAACCAAAGAACAATTTGACACTGCAAAGGTGCATGGAGGTTTCTCATTGGCTTACACTTTGTAGTGAGCATACTAGATCTATAAGCTAAAGTGGACATGTGGAGGCATTCCGTCACACTTCAGGCCGATAGACCCCGATGGATCTCAAGCTCAGAAATGAACCAAATTTGGTAAACGGTATTGGGTCTGGGAAAGGGAAGGGGAAGTCAAAAGGAAAAGGAATTAGACACATAAGCAAAGCTTGACCCTACGATCCAACCAGAGACCAACACGTGGCAAAGAAAAAGCAGTAACATGTGGGCAGAGGAAATATCCAAGGCTAATTAATTACTGCCACGTGTCACATTCTTGTGCTCCTTGAAATTCAAATTTTCAAATGGCTATATCTTTCGATCCCAATCTTCAAATTGGAAAAAATTTATATCATTAGAAAGGTATCCTCAAGCCCTTCAATTTGGTATCACTAGAATCAGATTTTGATGGCGTTTAGTGGTATAAAAGAGGAAAAACAACTCATCCATTAATACACACATCTAAACAGATTAACCATCTAAATTGATGAAGTGTGGTTTCCATTTCCTTCTGCAAGATTGAATGTACACAATAATGGCCTTGCAAGGTGCCCATGTGCTTTACTGGAGAATTCAATGCAGATTGTCGGTTGTTGAAAGTTAAAAATGCGTTCCTTTCTTTTTTCCCTCTTCTCTTTCTTCCCCATTTTGTTATATATTGTAAAATCTTTCATTTGGAAAGGATGGACATTCAAAACTACAAAGGAACTATGTCAAAATAGTTCTTGAGCAGTTGTGAGTCGTCGAATCTTCATTTTGGGCTTGGAAATGTGTTCTTGTGTCTTCCTCTACAACTGTAATGGTATGTGCATACTTTTATTGCAATAACTATTATTTTTTGGTGTTTTCTCAACCCCGACTCGTGTTTATCTACAACCTTGCCTCTCTTTTACTTGAAGTATTTTTTTGTGCATGTATTTCTCCTTTGCAAGTTCATTTTGTTGTGTTTCATGTGAGAATAGATGGTAAGCGATGTTTGGGTTTGTTTCACTTATGTCTGGCCTCTCCCTTCTCCATTTCCTTCTCCCTTCTCCCTCACTAGAGTGTTCTCACCATTTTTCTGGTGCTATCACTACCTTTTAGCTTAGGATTTCCCTTTCATGCATCTTTCTAACCCTTCTCTCTCTCCTTGGTCCCTTTGAATTGCTAGTTTAGGAATAATTAGTTTACATTTCCTTCTTTAGGAGTAGTGTTAGTAGTACAAATAGGTAGAGGAACCAACCTTATTTGGAGGTGTGTCTCAGTTTACAAGTCCCAAAACTTGGAGACAATGTCATGTTAGCAAAAATTTGGTATCCGTAATGAGAAAATCCTAGGGTGCTATATTTTTGTGATAACAAGAACGTGTACCATGAAGGTTGTTAATGAAGCACATCAAATTGTTAGGGAGGAAATTGCGAGGGAATTCTTGAAGTCTTTTTCGGAGATCCTCTATAGTTTGGGGGACACTGTGCTCAATGTTTTTTTCATGAAGATAATCATTGTAAATTGGCTCCTATGACACATAATTAGGTTAAGAAAGAAGTAAAAAATCCTTGGATCGGAACCAAAATGATCATCATGGTACCACATCAAATGCAGGGCATATTCATGCATCTGTTCGTTTTTCATACATGGTTGTTTGAACATTGGTTCACTTGTGGGGAACAAACTTGGAAAATCCATTAAGAACAGAACCTCAGTGGTGTACTCATTTATCGGAGAATTACCAAGATCCAGTGAAGCCAAAGTGAAGGGAGTGTTGTGGCCATGCGAAATCAAGAATTGCTCAATTTCCTCTTGTTGTATTCCTGTGTTATGCACCGATGACACAAAAAATGATTTTTAGGGAGATGTTTCTTCTAAGTTGAACACAACATCATTGGAATTATGTTAAGAGAGGAGACTATATTGGTTAGTTCGGAAGGTAGAGAGGCAAGGGCATCATTTTCAATTAAAATATATTTGTAGTATGGATCCTGGGAAATTTTATATTGAAGGGCTTCCCAAACACATGATATACTAACAAAGAAGTCATAATTAGTTTTTTGCAACCTTTTCTTTTGTATGAGTACAAGGTCTAAATCTCCAAAATGGTGTGAAAGATATTTGGCTATTGATGAAATGTTTTGTGATAAGCTTACAGTGTGTCCAGAATATTTGTATTGGCCACCACACATGTGGGTCACCTGCAAAATTGTATTAACACATGTGATCAACATATCTTCCACTTTTGTTAAAGATTCCAAGATGGAAGGTTGAGGTTCAAGGTCCATATTATTCTAGGAGGAGAAGCGATGTCCATGTTTTTTAGACTTGCATCCGTTACAAGTGTTTAGTACTTCACGGAAACTTGTTTGAATGCCGAGGTAATGTGGATATAAGACAAGAGATTAATTCTTGTTTGAAAGAAACACTGGGCTTCAAGGAAGGATGTGAATGTTGAATATAAGGGGTTTTGAGGGATAGAAGAAAGAATAATGGGATGAACATTTGGTGTGGTTTCTCCAGAAGAAACCATTTTCAAGGCCGATATTGTTTAGGTTGGATTGGGTTAGGGAGAGGTCGTCTAAACACATCATTGTGAGCAATACTATTTGAATGGTGTGCAACAAAGACAAAGAAAGAAGAAAGGTGTGCAGAGTGTTGTGCAAAATTGGATTTAACAAAGTTTCATGTTTACTATTTTTAGATAATTGTACATTAATTAGAGTAGAAGGGAAGAAAGAGAATGCAACAGAGGGCATGTTTGATGGAATTCTATGATGAAGGGAAGCATTTCAATAAATATGTTTTCGAATGTGGTAATGAAGACGTTGCTCAAAATTAATTTGAAATATGTTATGTGCATAGTGTTGTCTCCTTTGTGCTCATTGTCGAGTAGACATTAGAGAGAAGTCTAAGCCCTGTAAAAATTATCGAATGTGAAGAGAGTTAAGAAACTATCAATCACTTAATAATTCATGTACATATCGAATAAATAGCATTTGTAAATAATTCCTTGGGTTAATGTGTTAGTGTTATTTTATTTATTGCTAGCTTAAGGTAAATGATATACATAGAGGAAAACATAACTTCTTTTCTCAACAATATTAACAAGAAATAAACTTGAAAGGAAAAAAACTTTCCTATGTTGTATAAGGAAAACATTACAATAATATAAAGTATTGTATCATGTTTACATAATATCAGTAAATAATGATATATATATATATATATATATATATATATATAAAGAACTAAATCTAATAGTAGAGTAAATGATATAGTAAAATACAATACATATATAGATATTAAACACTCTAGTGATGCAAGACTATAATTAAATGGGAGAGATGAATGACTTAGCCGAGTCCTACACAATCTGGAACTGGTCTGGGCAGTGTAAAGTGTTAAACCGAATTAAAACAGTTTCACACATGCTCCCTATAAATTCTGGGAACTAAGAATGATGTTAGAAATGAGCGCTTGGTACTGGACAAGGGCGTTGGTGACTGCACATAAGCTCAAAATTTTCTTTCTTCTATGTCACTAGGGTTACTTTATCACTTATTGTTAGTCACCTGATATTTTCTCTTTAATCGTCGAGGGTACCTATAACCTACAAGACAAACCCTAACTACCTACACAAGCTAACAAACCATCAAATTAGAATGAATAATGTAATATATGAAGTCAGACTGACCCCTACAGTCACCTAATGAGTGAACTTATGTGTTGGGAATCTGGGATTGCGGAATAGTGATATGATTTAATAACAAACAAAATCATGCACACATGATCTAAATAATTCCCCAAAATCTACAGTAGTGGAAGTATAAACTAGAATAATCCAAATCAAAACAAAGTACACACACATAACACAACATGTACTGTGGTTCACCCAACATGAGCTACATCCACCAAAGATAGATATCTCATATATAATAAAAAAAGTACAAACCAACTCTTCTGCACAAGAGTACAATGCATATCTCCAAGAGTATCTCCTCCTCGAGATCTCTAAATGGATCTCCATGAGTGCACTACAACCATGCCTCCAAACCACCACCAGATATAACTATGAACTACTGCATATTTGAACTACTACCAATATCTTTGTGGATCTCCAACAAGACCTCTCACATGGGTCTACAAATGTGCAACTATGATTGTGCACCAAGAAGTATGTCTGTCTCTCCATCACTGCATCAACTTGTGCAAACATGAAGACAACCTCCTCTACAATATCTAGATCTACATGGATCAACAATACACCATGATCTCATGGATATATGAATAAAATATCTCATAAAAACCCGCGGATCTAACAATATAAGACTAGATCTACATGGATCAACAATACATCATGATCTCATGGATCTACAATACAAGATCTCACCAACATATGGATCTACAAGAAGAAACTATTTGTTCTTTGCATACTATGCAAGCCATTACAATGAGACTAAACAATACAAAGAAAATACAGTAGAAGACATTACACTCTTCTCACCATTCATATGTATATGTTATTTCCTTCTATCCATCTTCTCTCCATGGAAGCTCTGTCTTCATGTAACCATATTTTTCTTCTTCTTCTTCTTCATCCTTTCAACCAAGGATTCCACATGTAATACTAATCAATTACATGCCATCATCCTTCTAACCCTAGCTTTCATGCTTATATAAGCATATACAAATTTAGGTCAACTTAGCTATGCATTTACAACCTTTAGATTCACTTTATAACTAAAGTTAGATCTAATTTCCGTGAGTTAAATATAAACTTCTACGCACAGGTAACTGATGTCGGTTCCTTGACCGATAGCGGTTCCTTTGCTGGCCGATGACAGTTCATGTGCTGACTGATGACGGTTCTTCTGCTGACCGATGGGGGTTCTTCTGCTGACTAATGATAGTTAACCAATCGACGTCGGTTACTGTGTAAACCAACCACTTGTAATGCATGCTCATTGTGAAGCAATATAGCTCCACAACCTAACAATCTCCCACTTAGAGATAAATTTCTTAACCTCTGTACATGTACCTGTACATCACCGTCCTCTATATACTGTGAAGACTAAATGTTCTTTCCTTTAAAAATTCTCTCAAGTAATCAGGAAGATTAAACCATCTAAAATAAAAAAGATAAAAAACCATGAATTACCATATACTTGCACGAAGCTACTACTGATTCGTGATACCCGAGCTCTAAATACATCTAGCTCCCACTGAATCATAACACCAAGCCTCTCATGCAATCAAGCCATCATGACTAACACACATATAAGAATCCCACTTAAACTGATGTACCGAGCTTCTATTGGAACCATAGCCATCCAACCATGTTCTCCAATCATCTATTCATATCTCCATGCTACCACCAATGCAATTGACCAAATACAAGTCAAACAGGAGTATGCGAAAGAAAAACTAGATCCTAGTTCTAGACAACCCAAATGAGTACTACATGTAACTAGTGGATGCATCCGCAACACCTGCATAACTCAAAGAATCCAAACACCTGCAATCTGTAAAACCAATCATACATAAACAACTTACATGTCCAATAAAACAATCTGTAGAGATCATATCCATCATGGAGTAACATAATAATTGTTAGAATTTGAGGATTCTAATAAATATGGATTTAATCAACTTACATTTTACATAATGTTACAATAAATATTTAAATAAAGATCACATCATAACATAAGTAAATCAAGAAATACTTACATGAAATAAATAACACAGGTGACACAATATTTATAGTGGAAAACCCCTATAGGGTAAAAACCACTTTGAAAATAACCTTTTACTTCAGAGAACTTATTGTACATCCAGTAAGATTACCTCCTGTTTTGAAACCCTATTTACCAAGGGTAAAACCAAATCACTTAATTTACACACCTTTGATATATTTCCCGAATATATCAAATGAGGACCTAAAGTCCTTTTTATATAAGGTGATCGGGTATGTCTCCCGACCTAATTTTTCAATCTAAAATGGTTGACACATACACCTAGGTTTATAATATTTAATATTAAAAATATCATTTTATGATATTAAATATTTAACTTAAAGTATATACATAGGTTAACATATTTAATAATAGAAATATAAATATTTCATATTATTAAATTTAACATATATATTAGTGATGGACCCATATACATTAAGGGTTGGCCAAACCACTTAATCATTATGTTCCAACACTCCCCCTTAATGTTAAGTGAGATAATATAACATATGCTAATAGATTACCTACCCATGGTACACTACAAGATTTACAATCTTTAAACCATAATGGTTTTAGGCTAGCATATCGGTTGAATGAATTATAACATCTTGATCATACTCAATTTACCTTTTGGTACAAAAAGATTTGTAATCCTAAAGATCATCCCATGATCAGTGGCTAAGTATAATTTGTGAGTTTTACATGTTCTCACAGGTTCTCATAAAAGGTTATTGAATCTAAGCATATATGAGTCTTTTACAACTAAGGACCTCCTTAACAATATGCTTGTACTGGATGTTTACCAGTAAACTCAATAATACTAAAGAGTTTACTGAAGACCACCTTTAAGATCTTTCTACACTTATTTCTAAAAAAGAAGCCCAAGAGGTATAATGCCCGAAGGTCTTTTTACACTTTTCCAAAGGTTTTTTTTACACTTGCGTGAAGGTATTTTACAAATTCCTGAAGGTATTTTTACAAAAATTAAGTTCCATTAGGAGGTGACATTGTCATGCACACTCCCCCTTAGTGGTAACTATGACAATCCAAGCTTTTCACGAAAGTGATTAAACTTTACAGCACCCAGGGACTTTATGAAGATGTCAACAACCCGCTCTTCAGTCAATATGAACTTGAGATTTATCTCATCACTTTACACTTTCTCATGGGTGAAGCGTATATGTATCTCATTTTTCTTCATTCTCTGATGTTGAACTAGATTCTTAATCACGAGTAATACAACTCTGACCACCACGTAGAAGATAAATAGTTCATTTAGCTTCCATGTGTATCTCTATCAACAACCGTTGTAGCCACATGACTTCTTTACTTCTTCCATTGTACTTCTCTACCTCATTAGAAGAAATGAAGACTATTGATTGTATTTGTTGTTCCAAGAAATGGTTCCTACACCAAAAACATTGAACACATATCCAATATATTTTATAACACAACATCAATATGGTTAGAATCACAAAATCTATATAAAATATCATTTTCATTCTTATTATAATGCAACCCATAATTGATTGTTTCTTTCAAATATCTAAAAATTCTTTTTGCAAGATTCTAATGATCTCTAAAAAAGGCTCCTGCATAAACCTTGAAGTAATTCCTAATGTATAGGAAATATCTGATATAGTTATAATTAGATAAATCAAACTATCAACTAAAAACGTATATAAAATATGATCAACCTTTTTCATATGCAGATTTAGGATCAATATTAAATCCAACTTCCATTGAAGTAGAAAATTGTTTACAATCAATCATAAGAAACTTTTTCAATACAATGGTTACATATTGTGTTTTAGAAAATAAAAATAGAATGAAATACAATAATACAAATAACGTGATTTGAGAGACCTAAGTCATTCATTTCAAAATACTGCTTCAATTTTACTTTAATCTTATGAATTAAATCAAAATTGTCACCAGACATAAGTAAATCATCAACATATATACATATAATGATAATATGCGAGCCTTATTGCTTAATGAATATATCATTGTTAGAAGAACAATTAACAAAACCTAACAGTTTAAAAAAGGAAACAATTTTCGCATACCAAACTTTAAGAGCTTGTTTTAAACTATATAAGGATTTCTCAACTTACAAACATAGTTTTCTTTACCAGTTTTTTCAAATCCTTTAAGTTGAAACATGTAAAGTTCTTCTTTTAAATCGTAATTCAAAAAAGTATTTTTTTTATCCATTTGGTGGATTTTCCACCCAAATTGAACGACAATTGCAAATAAGGTCATAACAGTATTCATTTAAGCTACAGGAAATGTCTCAACATAATAAATACCAAGTTTCTGAGTGAAACCTCTAGCAACAAGTCTAGCTTTATGTTTGTTAATACTACCATCACTATTATATTATACTTTGTATATCCACTTAGACCATATAATACTTCACGGCTCAGGTTCATACAAGGTAATTAATGTATGGTACATATGATGGCTTCTGGTCATTTTCATAAGGTTAATAGGATTTGAACTTTCTAACATAGATTGAGTGCAATTTAATTTCTTATCTAAGAAAATAAGAGTTTTAGAAACATGTATAACTCAAAACATCATCATGACCATTTACTAATCAGAATCAAAACCATCATTTAGAAGCATTTAATGAAGTAAATTCAAGAGAAGAAAACAACACATGTAAACCTTTCACTAGATTATATCTATACATTTCATATAAGCTTCGATAATTAACATGTCCTAACCTTTCATGCCATAGTTTTGAATTATTCTAACTTTGAGATATAAAACAAGATGCAGAAGAGAAATCATAAAAAATATACAGACTATTTCTTTGAATTCCTTAAGCTATTATACTCTTATTACTATCCTTGATATACCAAGTATCTTTCATGCATGGATTCTAGTTCTGTCCATACCTCTTTTGGATGTTCGATATTACCAATGTGTAGAAGGTACTCATCGTTCACATTGCATAGAATCATAGAAAGAACATATTACATTCGTTGTAAGAATGTATTCATGTTATCTATAGTTGTTTGACGATAGGTGGGAGCAACCTTAGATCTAGAAACAATCGTCTAGAGTTTTCTCGCCGTAAATTCTGTTTTGACCCAAATGTTGTAGCTGGTTTCATTCAGGATCTGGGTTTTGTTAAGATAGAAATGGTTGGACGCCATTGTTTTCCTACACTTGTAAAACACACCCCATCATAATATACAATGTACCATAGAGTTAGATACATATTTATCAATGATAAAAACAACACTTTTAATAGAATCAGATCTAAATTTTATAGATCTAAATAAACTATTTGATCATAACTAATTTTGTCATTACAATGTATACTATTAACCTCCTATGATCAAAATAATAACCTGCAATATAAAGGGCTCTGTATTATACCCCAGATTTATATAAAAATATTTCCGACTATATAGAAGTGAATAAGAGACCCCTAAAGAATGCATAACTTCAAATTTTTGAAAAAATTAATGTAGACAAAATCTAGCCAGCTTAAATTTGACGTCTAAATGACCGTCATAATGATTTATATTTTGGTCTATCATGACGATCATTTGACCGTCAATTTTAACACAGTTAAAGTTTCCTAGAACATATGAGCTTAAAGTTGACGTCTAAATGACCGTCATATTGTTTTATGTTAGGTCTACCATGACGGCCATTTGACCGTCAAATTTAACGATGTTAAAACTTGCTGTGTATTTTCAGAATGTGAAATTCTAGAATTTCTTCTTTTGTATAATATTAGGGCGGTTATAATTTAACACATTATAATAACCTATTATAATTTATAATGTAAAAATATATACACTTTTTAACCAAAAAAATGTATATAATTTATAGAATGTAAATAAAAAACAACATATAATTCATAAAATTATAAACTATAGTATATTATTTTTTATTTTTATATAAAAAAACACATAAAAGAATTTTACCAGGTGCAAGTAGATTTATACTTATACTTGAGAGTTCCACATTTATACCTGAGATATTATCTCATTTTATTCTCCACTCCCACTCTTTTATAAAAGAAAACCTTTAAATATGTTTATTTATATAGTTTTTATAAACTATAAGATATAAATGAATGGGGTTGTCCCCTTACATGGATAATATAAATGGTTAGGGACACATGTTATGTTTTATTTAATAAGTATCAAGATTTAAAAAGTAATCCTTTCATGGCCAAACAATAAACATGAGCCCCCTTACTAAAAAATGTAAGCACTTATGTTTTTTAAACATATATAAACCAAATCTAATAAAATTTATATTTTAAGCGGTTTAAACTAACTATATATAAAATATGATTCAAACTTAAGTTTGTTTATTTAAAAAAAAACTATATATATGCCTGGATTTATAAGTTAAATTTAAATATGATTTAAACTTAGGCTTAGAATATGGTTTGTTGACTCTTCCCTTAAACCCATGTAATTTTAATATCATGTTTATATAAATTATTATATAAACCTTATTCTATATTATATATATTATTATTTAAAAATAATAATATAGTTTTCAAATTATATAGGATATAGATATAAATTAACTATAAACTATATTTTTTCAAATCGAATCCTTTTAGAGGGGACCAAAGAACACGGGTATGAATTTACTTTTTGAAATATTTAACCTGCAAACATTTAAAATTATAGAAAACATGTAAATTATTTCACATAGTAATAAATCCTTTCCTTTTCTGTATGTGATTTTCACGTAGGTAAATATTTGAAGTCCCTTTCACACGTGCACACATCAATCTCCAAACAAACATTAATTCCATATAATTTACAAAATGTAAATGAAAGTAAGAATCATATCATATTACATCCCCCCCGCAAAAAAATTAGGGATTTAAAATTAAAAAACCCTAAAATTTTTACCAAGAGTTTAATTGCACAAATATAATGCCAAAATAAATTAGGGATAAAAGGAAGGGGACCAGATACTTTTAAATACACTTTCGGGTTAGTTGAAACAACCCGTACAAATTAAATAAATAAAATACAAAATATTTGAGCTTAATTTATTTAATTTACCTCGCTCTGTTACCATGTTAAAATTCAAGGATTCTAATAAATACGGATTTAATCAACTTACATATTACATAATGTTACAATAAATATTTAAATAAATATTACATCATAATATAAGTAAATAAAGAAATACTTACAAGAAATAAATAACATAGGTGACACAATATTTATAGTGGAAAACCCCAATAGGGTAAAAACCACTTTGAAAATAATATTTTACTTCAGAGAACTTATTTTACATCCAGTAAGATCACCTTATCATTTGAAACCCTATTTACCAAGGCTAAAACCAAATCACTTGATTTGCACACCTTTCATATATTTCCCAAATATATCAAATGAGGATCTAAAGTCCTTTTTATATAAGGTGATTAGGTATGTCTCCGACCCACCTTTTCAACCTAAAATGGTTGACATATATACCTAGGTTTATAATATTTAATATTAGAAATATAATTATTTCATGATATTAAATATTTAACTTAAAGTATATACCTAGGTTAACATATTTAATAATAGAAATATAAATATTTCATATTATTAAATATTAACCTATATATTAGTGATGGACCCATATACATTAAGGGTTGGCCATACCACTTAATCATTATGTTCCAACAGTAACAAGAGGAAATACAAAAATTTCCTACTCATGCTCAAGACATCTAAACCATGCTCATAGGCATCCATGTTCAAAACAAATATCTGCATCATCATAGACTCACAAAACAAAATCTATCGATATGTACAAACTCACCATGTACATTCATCCATATCATCAGGCTCTCTAGAAGTTCCAAGTTTGCCACTGACTAACTCCAAAGCCAAATATGAATCTTGTGCTCATCAATGTCAACAAAAAACAACCATGTTAACCATGCTACTAAAAACAAGTGCAAATACCAGCAAACATGTCATCAACATACTTTGCACACCATCCATAAATGGTAAATATACACTACTATCAAACTTGTAACAAACAAATTTTCCTTCTTAACCCTTTGAACATTGAAACTTACTTTATTTTCTTCACCTAATTGAACTAATCATCAACTGCAATCCCATAAGGATATCTAGGCACTATAAATAAAACTAGAAGTGAAATCATCATGCGATAAACTCAAAATACTTATAAAACCGTGATGTCCTCCAAAACAATGTGTGCCCCATGCCACACAATAAATGTAGCATACTCCTCTCACTTCGCATGTGCATTTATGTCCAACTTACAATGCCAATAACCATGGCTTGCTCCCACTTAACCTGAACTCCCCTGCACTGCTTCTAATCACCAAGCTCAAAAGCTATATATGTCAGTGAGAAATAAAACAAATGAAAGAAAATATAAACTTGATTCCTTTCTTAACAAAGAATACTTCTACGTCACAGAAGTTTGGTCTTCTTGTGAAGTAGGTGAATCACCTTATTTTCATCCTATGTACTTAACATCTTTCATTACCTGCAACAATGTATCTAAACAAGAATTTCCATTGAGGATCTCATCCTTAGACTAAATACCCTTGTCCTCAAGATTCCAACATATCCCGGAAATAAAAGTCAAACACACCGAATATCTATGGTGCATATTTTACTTGTGCACACAATCCAACATAATACCAGTTGCTTCAAATGAAGGAAATAAAACATGAACCATATAGAGATACCTAACCCAAAGTCTCACTGGACTAACCGAGCCAAATCTGTCCTCTTTCTGATTCAAACATTAAAGTAATATGCACTATTTCTGCCTGTACACACTGTGCAAGAAACATGATCCTCCAAAATAAGACATTGTACCATTTATGCCCTCTTCTACTATAATAAACCCTATGTAAACTTGTTTTCACAGAGACCAGACATGATTCATTAACCGGTACTGGTTACCCTTTATGACCGATGTCAGTTCCCTAACTGACGCCGGTGCTGTTAGAACAAACACAATACCACAAATTAGCGTAAGTCACCAAAATAGGTGCCTACTCTAACCAAATCTGATATTTGTGTTTATCCAGTCATTTCAATAAGCACTCAACCTTGCACAAACAACTTAACAGTAATCATACATGCAATAAAAAACTACACCAAGATGAAACACATTACCTTACAAGCATCAAGATACTCAAATACATCTTTAACCGAAGTACTTACCTCTCTGATGGAAGCTCCATCTTCATTCTGTGCTATTACATTCTTATTATCTAACGACTCCCATGCATCTAACTGCACCAAAGGATGCATAACAGCTCTATCTCATACTCAGATCTAGATATGCAATCCCAAACATACATTTGTAACATACAAGCACTGAAATACTAAGGTAACAAAAAATCATACCTCTATAATGTGTATCTGCAATATGACCAACATGCCTATGCCTCCAAGAACTAGGGACACCTCAGCAATCAAGATACATTCACTGTATCTTCTCAAAATTCTCAGATCTATGATTTTTTATTTAAACTAGGTTACTCAGAAATCAACCATTTTCATCTTGTAACCGACCACGGTCACCCTACCGATATCGGTATCCATATAACTAACCACGGTCACTGTCATTTTTCAACAACCTTACATTTCTAGCTTCCACTTGAGATTTAAATCTCTTCCTGTAATTTTCACATAATGAAAAACAAACCTTGCTCTCATACACCTATAAGTAAACCACTAACAATATACTGAAGCAAAACCTTGCTCTGAAATAACGAAGCTCTGATACCAGTTGTTGGGAATTCATGATTGCGGAATAGTGCTATGATTTAATAACAAACAAAATCATGCACACATGATCTAAATAATTTCCCAAAATCTATGGTAGTGGAAGTATAAACTAGACTAATCCAAATCAAAACAAATTACACACACATAACACAACATGTACCGTGGTTCACCCAACATGGGCTACATCCACCAAAGATAGAGATATCATATATATAATAAACAAGAGTACAAACCAAATCTTCTGCACAAGAGTACACTGCATCTCTCCAAGAGTATCTCCTCCTCCAAATATCTAAATGGATATCCATGAGTGCACTACAACCGTGCCTCCAAACCACCACCAGATGATATCACATAACAAAGAACTACTGCATCTTTGAACTACTACCAAGTTCTCTATGGATCTGAAACAAGACCTCTCACATGTGTCTACCAATGTGCAACCATGACTATGCACCAAGAAGTAAGTCTGCCTCTCCATCACTACATTTACATGAAAATAACCTCCTCTACAATATCTAGATCTACATGGATCAACAATACAACATGATCTCATAGATCTATGAATAAAATATCTCATAAAAACCTGTGGATCTAACAATATAAGACTAGATCTATATGGATCAACAATACATCCTAATCTCATGGATCTACAATACAAGATATCACCAACATATGGATCTACAAGAAGAAACTACGTGTTCTTTTCATACTATGCAAGCCATTACAATAAGACTAAACAATACAAAGGAACTATAGTAGAAGACATTACACTCTTCTCACCATTCATATGTACATGTTATTTCCTTCTGTCCAACTTCTCTCCATGGAAGCTCTTTCTTAATGTAGCCATTTTTTTTTTCTTATTCTTCATCCTCTCAACCAAGGATTCCACATGTAATAATAATCAATTACATGCCATCATCCTTCTAACCCTAGCTTTCATGCTTATATAAGCATATACAAACTTATGTCAACTTAGCTATGCATTTACAACCTTTAGATTCACTTTATAACTAAAGTTAGATCTAATTTTTGTGAGTTAAATATAAAGTTCCATGCATAGGTAAATGATGTTGGTTCCTTTGTTGACCGATGGCGGTTCATATGCTGACCGATGGTGGTTCTTCTACTGACCGATGGTAATTATTTTAGTGACATGCAACGGTTAACCAATCGATGCCAGTTACTGTGTAAACCAACCACTTGTAATCCATGCTCATTGTGAAATAATCTAGCTCCACAACCCAACATTATGATAGAGCGTTGCAATACATTTCAGAATCCATGTAGTTCTTTGTTCTTGTGCATGAAATAGTTTCCTTATGTTTCCCTCGCGCCAATGACTCCAAGATAGCTGGCTATGGATAGATAAGATGCAAATGTATGGTATGGAATTGAGCACTTCCCCTTCCTATGCAGTGTATGCAACCCAAAAATGTAATCCATTGTAATGGTAGTGATAGTATGCAAATGAGATAGCCCCTTAGAAGTGCCAACCAAAATAACAGAGTGTATGTTGTGTATATATATGGATCTCCTGTTTGAATTTTAACACAAGTGACCCAAAAGGCTAACTATGAGCTCATGATAGGGATAATAAAACTAGAAAGGCCAACCACAAATGTCAAAATAAGTAAAAAGAATAAAGAGGACATGAGCTCCCAGAATGGGCGGGAGAGCCTAGGTGCTGGTGTCCAAGATGGGCATTGGTGTCCTGGGGTAAATGATGACAGATGTGAAAATATTGATAGATGGGGATCCCTATAACCTGACCAAAACTTGGTATAAAAATGACAAATGTGAGAGATAAAGACAATAAAAACAATCAAAGCAAGTAGATGGACAAAGGATCATGTCACTAGTAAATACTTTTCTTACTTAAGATCCATGCATATAATAACATAGTTGAAGGAAGAATAAAATATTATTATGTGTGTGATTTTGTGTATACGTTTCTCCCCTTTATGCTATTTGAATGAAATTAAAGTAGTGTAAAGGAAGTAAGTAACATATTTGTATAGAATTTTGAGAAGCCATGTTGCAAAGTGCATGTAGAATTTAGAAAATTGTAGCATGGCGAACCATGGATCAATGTTTCGACCCATGTGGTGTAAGTGGAGGTAGTGAACTGTTGTAAGGAGCACTTGGAGAAATAGTTGAAATGATTTGGAAACTTTGGAGATTTTGAAACTTTGTAAAAGGAGATTGAAGAGGTAGGGAGTGATCAATTCCCAACCCGATTTTGTTTGTAAATGGGAGGATTTGGGAATTCTACCATAAGAGGAAGAGTGTTGGGGAGAGAGGTCTAGTTTTACTCTTCATCCATGGTTGCATCCCTAAAAGGTCCAACCGCTGTAGATGGATATAGACCAAATTTAGTTATATGTTGTTATGTATTGTTCTGTATTGTACTTGATTAAAGAACCCATAAAGGAGTAGTATAGAAAAGGAAATGACACCTCACTGCCTCCAGTCCTATAGTAACAAGTGTTCTAGTTTGCATAGTGCTATATGGCTTCCAAATTAGCTCATCTGGAAGCGATAGAAATGTAAAGTAATTCCCAAGTTAGGTCATTTGGGAGTGATAATAACTGTGATGTAGTTCCCAAGTTATATCATCTGGGAGAAATAATAATTTTTCTTATTATACTGATTGATTGATTTTATTTGAATGATATATGGTTTCTTTGAGATTGTGAACTTAGAAAATTACTCACAAAGAGGTATTTTTGCTTTTTCCCCAGATTAGGTCATTTAGGGGAAATAGATTTGAAAAAGTAGAAAGTATTTGAATGTTGTATAAAATAATTGTTAATAGTGATATGCTAGGAGTGTCGATTGATTGTATTGTAACCTAAGAGGGATTATAAGATGATCTTGATTATATGCCCCCTATCAGCAAAAGGGTGAAGGGCGGAGAAATGAGCACTGAGCCGAAAGTAAGACATATAAAATGTTGTAATAACAATTCCAAAATAGTATGGGATAATATAGTCGCAGTGTGAATAGATATTGAATAGGATGTGTCATATGTGAATATGAGATGTTGAAATATGTACGATACGATGCTATAGAAAATTATGATCCGTATCGAACAAACGGAAAGAAAAACATAGTTACGAGGCTTAAGATATGAGTGAAACTGTGCAATGTGTATTAATTGTAATAGTGGTTGCAAGTAAAAACTATAGTATATGAAAAATGGAAATTAATATATATAGTAATAGTGAAAGGTGAATAGCATTTAATTTGTACCGAGACCGATTGAGATTTGAAGATCCAATCCGTGAGGATGCCACGTGTTAGAGTAACAAGTTTGACTAGATTTGAGAGAGTATCAGTGGTCATGGCTTCGTAGACAACCGGTGAGTTGGTATGTATGATGATTTTTGGAACATTTTGTCAAATATGTCAATTTTCGCTAATTTTAGAAAAAAATGTGTTTATGTATATTTTTGACATTTATGTAGTGTATTACTAGAAGAACTGTGTTGCGTTTGTGTTGTGTAGAGGGATATACACTCGAGAGAGTTTTTGTCAGGCCAAAATTTGAGTGCTTTGCTTACATTGGAATTGTAAGATGCAAAGTGGGATATATTGGACCATGTCGGCTTGCGACATATTGCTAGATTGGGGGAGGTTCCCCATAATATTCCTATGTCGGCTGCTTTGTGCGATAGATGGTGTGCAGATGCGTGTACATTCCGGTTGCCTACTGGTGAGATGACAACGACCCTGGAGAATGTATACAAGATATTATGATTACCTATTATAGGAGAGAGAGAGTACATGTGATGACTATAGTGGATGCCCAGAGGAAGATGAGGGTAGTGAGGCGGTATTTTATAGGGACATGAGTACAGTTCGAGACATATATCAGTTTAGATGCGATATTGAGATATAATGTTCCACAATTGTGGAAGTTTATTGCAGTGGTTGTAACATTGTCGGTGGAAGTGGAGGGTGGAGGAGTTGGTATATTATACAAGATACATGATATTTGTCATAGGATAAAGGAACATGGTACTAGTTATGCATGGACGAGGTGTGTATTGGCCCACCTGTATAGATATTTGTATAGATTCACGTAGGAGGATCATAGGGGTAGAATAGGAGCCACGAATTTGTTACATGTATGGGCTTGTGAGCATATTGTGATATTGAGGCCACTTAGTGGGCCACGAGATGATTGGGATAGACCTGAGATATTTGTAGCAAGGTGGATAAGCACCCACAGTAGGAGGATGAATATGACCACCTATAGGTTGATGCTAGATTAGATGGGCCTTGGGGCCATTATATGGAGACCACATAGAAACTATGGTGGATAGGTAGATGATGATGTGGAGCTACGATGCATTCGACATACCATGTGGCTAGAGGATCACTTCCTAAGGGTGAATTTTTTTTTTAGGGTGAGTGAGTATCGAAACATTTTGGCATGGACTAGGATATACCCCTAGAGCCATATATATGGTTGAGATCTACTAGAGCATCCAGACGACCAGGAGTGAGACCGAGCCCAACAAGAGTATAACTAGTGCATCCTAGTCTAGATGAGGTAGATGTAACTATAGAGCCTATTCAGGTTGACAATGTAGGGTGTACCTAATCCTACGGTGAGTGGAGGGAGACACATCGATGGGTGTTACTATTTATAGTAGTGGTGGATGCGGCAGGTGGACCGGTAGTTGGAGGCATAGAGGGGTAAGAACCTACCCGC
Organism: Taxus chinensis; assembly: GCA_019776745.2. Classification (NCBI taxonomy): domain Eukaryota; kingdom Viridiplantae; phylum Streptophyta; class Pinopsida; order Cupressales; family Taxaceae; genus Taxus; species Taxus chinensis. The sequence continues at coordinate 524,819,026 of CM034154.1, read as the reverse complement.
GATGTAGATGGTGTAGCAGCTGCGAGAGTGGATTGTAAGTATTGTGCATTGTTATTTGTTAATTATTTTTTATTTATTAGATATTGTGAAGGTATGTAGTGACGAATGGTGGTTTTTGTGAATGTGGGTGATGACTATTGGTACTTGATTTTATATTCATTGAAACACACATTGATGCATAACGTGCCTCCAAAAATTCTCATGGGATCTAGTATGCTAGAGAGAGTTGATGCTATTGCAGGTGAGCATGCCCATTTGTTCAAGCCGGTGGCTATAGTAGCAGCCACATGTACCGTGTTATTGAGCAAGCACAATGAGGCTCGTGTAAATAGTGAATGAGGTAGAAAAATTGTAGGAGGAGCCCAACCTTAGGATTTTTTTCTAGATATGTTGAGCTACATGGACGATTTGCAAAGCAGATGGCGGAGATCGCTATATTATGGAGTCATTTTGAGAGATATAGAGGCCGAGATCAATTGCATAGAGTGAGAAATGAAGCTTCTAGTTGTAGAGCCCCCACGATTATTTATAGTGATAATGAGGATGATGTATGAGCTATTGTATATGTTTTAGTGATGCATGGGGGCTTTCCTCCTAACAATTGTATTTTGAAACTTATGATTTTTGATGAGATATATATACATAGATAAATATTGATATCATATGTGTTGTTGATGTGCATTGGTATATGATGCGACAATTGTTTCTTGGACTTTGGGTTGATATGTATTGTTGAAATTGATGTTTTGATTTAAAATGTGTGATGATATGGAAGGAAATAGATAAATAATGGTTAGAATAGGATTTTTATTTGAATGAGAATGAAGAGCATAGTATGTGATGAATATAAATATGTGTATGTGATGTAATATAATAGATAATGTGAAAGAGCAATGTTGTTAAGACAATATAAGAGAATAGAATAACAATATGCTAAGCTTGGTATGATGAGAAAATGTAAAAAAATGGTTATAATAATGTGTGATGAGAATGAAGGTGGGGGGGGGGGGACGAGAGATTTCCCCCCAATGTGAGAATGAGGTTCATTTATAAAATTCCCCTCAGCAGTCAAGAATGAACCATAGAATAAGAGTTTGTCATCTAGAAATGGATTTTTTGTATGTAAGAAGATGCTATAAATGATATGACATTAAGCACAAAGCATGAGGTGTGAAAGGAGGGGTTCATGAATGTAATATTCCTTCAATAGTCAAGTGTGAACCATAGCACAAGAGTGCATCATAGGGAAATGAAATGGAAAGTGGATGTCATCTACTAGAGATTAAGAGGCCTTTCAAGCATAGACAGAGCATGTGAAGCAGCAACTATATGAGAGTAAGTGCCAAATTGGATGCTAGATGCAATGAAACCAATAATAGAAGTTATAGTTGGGGGAAGCGTGGAAGTAAGGAGCTTAGGTAATCCAATTAATAAGTGTAACAATATTATGAGGAATGAGAGGATTTAACCAGAGGTAGATTAGTTGGAGGATGTGGATAAATGAATGACTTTAAGAGGTTGTTGGATGAATGAAAACCTTTAGATAGAGGTGAAAGCGATAAATGAACAGTGGTAGAAACAAGCTTATGTGGAATAGGAGAGAGAGAGAGAGTGCTCATGAGAGCGAGAGGTAGATGAGCAATGGCACAATTTTCTTTTGACTGTTGCAATTGATCACATAGAGAACATAACAATGATTATCACGATGACCATTAATGCGGTGGTCAAAATTTCAGAAAGGATGATCATGTTGGACACTGTAAGTGGTGAGGTGGAATGGTACTCAGTATAAGGTAATACGGATTAAGCCACTTGTCAAGTTAAGTTCACACAAGACATCATGAGGATTTAGCATTACGTGAGAATTGTAATAGTTCACAAGTAGGAGAGGATGAAGAAGATTTAGGTGATATTCAGATGCAGATGGAGGAGAAGGAGGACGATATTCACGTGGAAGAGGATATGGTGACCGTGGAGGGAGGCTTAATGGATGGGAGAGGAGAAGTAGTAGACGATGAAGTGGTAGAAGAAGTAAAAGAGGGGTGGTATAACATGTGCAGACAATTAACTATTGTTCTAAATTAATAAATTTGTAACATAAGAGAGTAAAAGATTCTCATTTATCGTATAATAGTTTTTGTTTCAATGCAAGAATTAAGCTACGATCAAAAGATAAATTGTTTTTCTAAATCAATAGGCTGAAATAATAACTAATGCATGCAAGGATTGAAGCGTAAAATATAGTCTACAATTACTTCTGTTCTTTCCTTGATGCAACTGAAGTCAAGAATCGTTCATGTGTGACTTTAGGAACATTGTTAGAAATAAATTGTCCTAAGAAAAACATCCTCCATATTATGATAAGTACTAATGGAACCATAAGTCAAATAATTATATCATTGGAGAACATGATCAACAAGACTATGAAGAAATGATTTAAGTAACAAGCAGTCATTAGAATAAGTAGGCATTAGAATAAGCAGACATGGCTAAATGATAATTCTTTAGATGTAAATAAGGATTACCAGTGCCATCGAAACATGAGAAATTAAGCATGATGAAGTTCTTCAGAAAAGTCATAATTGTGAATCTTGTTAGGAATAGGATTTACCATGCAAATAATTATCGTCAATGGAAGCATAATAGAATTTACTTTCAAGGGTGAGTACATGAAATAGGGATTTCAAAGTGCCAACATCATCCATAAGAGATAGAATATCATGTGAAGGAATGGTTAGTAAAGTGAGAGGCATTTTGAGGAGGTTCGATCTTGCCATTGTGAGTGATAATGGGAACTGTGAAAAGAAGGAGTGGATGTGGAAGGAGGATGAGGTGGAAGATGGAGGAGAAGAACATGAATGATCTATGTGGATGCTAGATGTAGACTTCAAGGAGAGACAATGAGAGGCATACTAGTGGTTGGAGTAGAATCAATCATGAGCAACAACGTAAGAAGAAGAAGCAAAGAGGTAGGAAGAAGAGGAGAGGAACATGGAAGGATCTATGGGAATGCTAGATGTAGGCTCAATTAGAAGATATAATAAGAGGTGTCACTAGTGGTAGGAGTAGAATCATCATGAGTAATAACTTCAAAATAAGAAGAAAGAGGTGGAAGATGAGGAGAGGAATATGGAGGCTCTAGTAGGAATGCTAGATGTAGACTCATAATATGTAATAAGAGGTGTACGAGTGGGAGGATTAGAATTATCATGATTAGAAAATTTAGAAAGATAAGAAAGAGGAGGAAGAAATTCACATTCAACATTCTTAATAGAAATAACATCATCACTAAAAATGTTCATGATCAAAAACATAATCGACCTCACTATCAGACATATTTTAATAAGCAAGTATGTCATCAAGACTATCATTAGTATATAAGGAAGTTCTAGGAGAACTAATATCAAATTTATCATTGTATTCATTAGAAGCACTTTTCATAAATAAGAAAATTATGAGATGTAACTCTTTACGTTCATATTTCACCATTAGGAGAGACATCATCATGCATATGTACATTTTCAACATCAAAAATAGAACTATTGTTATCCATATTATCACAAGCAAGAACATGATCAAGGAAAGAATTTACAGTAATATTATCATGTGTTATAGTAGGAGGAGAAGAAGGTGTAGTTGTATGGGTGACTATACGGAAAATCAAGGAAAACATGAAATAAAGTTATGGTTAGGAGATACTATGCAAAATGTTAGAGTTGTTAAATTTAGTAGGAATGGTGTTTTGGAAAGCAATAAGTTGTTGAATGATAGATGAATCACGTTGAGGGTTTCGGTAGATGTCACAAAATTCAAATTACATAGAAACATTGTCAGAAATAAGTTACAGATATCATGTGTCAGCCACATTAGGCTTAGGAGATGAGGACCTGTATCTTAGCCATGAGGGGTTTTAGGTATCCTATGGCAAGAATTTTTAAGAAGAAATGGGTTCACCAAAATGATTTAATAAAAATAAAAATTAAATCTACTTGCAGAGTAAGAAATATCATAAAATATAGTGAATATAAAGATGTTAAGCACTCTAGCAATGCAATACTACAAATAACTGGGATAGATAAATGACTTAACCGAATCCTATGAGTGATATAGAGCTAGTCTGAGGTAGTGTAAAGTGTTGAACCAGATTGAAACAATGTCATAACTTCTTACTATGTAAATTCTGGAACCTGAGAATGATGCTCCAGACATAGGACACCTAGTGTTGGACAAGGGAACCTAGGTGCACTGGTGACTGTTCTTGGTGCACTGATGACTGCATAGAAGCTCAGAATCTACTTTATTCTATGTCGTTAGGGTTTCACTACCACTTCCTGTTAGTCACCTCATATTCACTCTCTTGATCTCTGAGGGTACATGTAACCTGCAAGAGAAACCCTAGCTACCTGCACAAACTCACAAACACATCAAATTGGAATGAAAATGTAATATGTGAAGTCGGACTGACCCTGGCGGTCACCCGATGAGTGAACTTATGACTGAGCACTGCACTACATTCCAAAATCCATGTAGTTTTTTGTGTTTATGTGTGTAATAGTGTCCTTAGGTTTCCCTCACACCAATGACACCAAGATAGTTGACTTGTAGCTAGATAAGATGCAAATGTGTGATATGGAATTGAGCATTTACCCTTCCTATGCATTGTATGCAACCTAAAAACGCATTACCTTTGATGTTAGCGATAGTATGTAGAACTTGATGATTTCCCTTTAGAATTGTCTAGGAAGAATAATAGTGTGTATGTTATGTATATATATGGATCTCTTGTTTGAATTTCGACACTAATGACACAAAAGACCAACTATGAGCTAAAGATAAGGATTAGAAAACTAGAAAGGCCTACCATGAACGCCAAAATAATTGTAACAAGAACATAGGGGACAAGAATGTCACCTAGAATGGATAGGAAGCGCCTTGAGCACTATTGTCTAAAATGGGTGTTGGTGTCATGGGATAAATGATAACATATGTGAAAAGATAGATAGATAGAGATCCCTATGACCTGACCAAAATTGGGTATATATATGACAAATGTGAAAGAGAAAGACAATAGAAATAATAAAAATATGTGGATGGACAAAGGATTATGTCACTAGTGAATACTTTTCTTACTTAAGATCCATGCATATAACAACATACTTGACCACATAGTAAAATAGTACTATGTGCGTGATTATATATATATATATATATATATATATATATATATATATATATAAAGACAACATGAAAATACATATATATGTTCTTACTGATATATATATATATATAAAGACAACATGAAAATACATATATATGTTCTTACTGTTGTGGAAGGATGACTACTATGCATGCATTTTTTAGGAAAATGTTATAAATGCAGAAAACATGATTTTACATTTGAAGTTGTTTTTAAAACCACTACATGGAATTTTTTTTTTGATGTAAGCTACTATAGTATGCAAACACAATCACATTCGTTATCCATTCTAGAAGAGAGGAAAAAATTAGAGAAACTAAGAAGACCATTGGAAGGGAAACACAAAAGAAAAACTGACAACATGATTTAGGGAGGAGATCCAAAAGTATCCAATTTATTTGAATTTAGAATAAAAAATTTCAATTATTTGTTTCCATGGTGTCTCTTTTTTTAGGGAGAGAGTGAAAATGAATTCATGACCAATAATGTGGTTTGTAATTTCAGTTGTTGATTCATCATCTCTGCACAACAAGTACATGTATTTTTCTGTGATACCCATGATTGATTTAGCTGATTCATAAAAGGTTGTAACTGAATATAGCTCCCTAGGGGGAATCCTTTAAATCAACCCGTAGTGCGTATCTATAATCACATTGTTCAACAATTGAGTTGCAATTTGCGCAAAACCATATGTCATTTTCATCTTCACACACTTTCTTCCTACATTGTTTGTCACCATATATAAGAGAAAAAGCCATGATTTTTTTATCCATGGTGATGTTTGGGATTTCAGCTGTAAGCTTGGCCCATTCATTGGTTTCAGTGTTTCCTAATTAGTGGATATGTGATAGTGTCTGCAAAGAATATAATCTTTGGAGCTCTTGGAATTGGAGGGTTGACAAAGCACCTGGTACTTGAGATAGTGTCAATAGATGTTCCATTGAAATTGGAGACACGTCCAACTTTTATTGTAAGGAATAGGAGCTACAGAATAGAAAGAATATCTTTAAGCTCTCTACTTATCCCATCAAAATGTTGATCCCGTAAAGTAACATAGACACTATATCCAAACATATCCTTTACATGTAGTGTTGTTTTTATAGTATCAGTCTAGTCGTGCCTGCAAATAGTGGAGCATGGAGAAATAGTAAATGTAATGTCAATGATGTCAATAGAAGACCCAACATGCATTTGAGGTATATATTTTATTTTTATGAAGTGAAAGTGATGCGAAGGTATTTCTTCCTCATCCATTATGAGAGGAGTGACAAATGAGGATGTCTGCAAAAAAATTCTGAAGGGTTATTCAATTGGTTGTAATATGGCTGTGCTTTTCTAATCCTGCTGTTTGCGATAGTGTACATATTTCCATTTTCTATTTTATCATAGAACATTTCAACAATATCATTGAAGTAGGTGACATGGATTTTTCCTCCTTTGTTATCCACAAAATTGAAACCAAAAAGGGAACCACTCCCCTTTGTGTTGTTATATTCTCGGAGAGTTGTTTTTGTAAGGGCACGCTAATGTAGCCAAGTTCTAAACAAACTTGATATACCGCAAATAATATGAACTCAAAAAGAAAATATATCTCCTTCTTCATTATCAAATAATGAATTAAAATTTTTCCTAAATAGGAAAACAACTCCAAACTCGAGTTGCCAAGTAAACCCTAACTAACTTTGACTAAATCTACTCGAGGTGGTGGAAATTACTATTTTTAGCAGTTTACTAGAACCTACTATTCTTAGTAAGTTCGCATGCTTATTCGTATGGGCACAAAAATTTCCATGCATCTTCTACATTCCTAAGCTATAGGAATTGCCAACTTTAATAGACTAAAATTAACTAATGCCCAAAAATAGGAAAAAACCAAACTAGAACTTAAATCCTAATTTTCAGCCTCAAGATGGCGGATTTAGGGCCCAAAAAATGTGCCGAAACATGCTCCAACTGATAGAGAAGGTTTCGAGTGTGTTCGTCTCATCAAACCATGTGGTTTAAAAAAAATGAACTAAACGGACACCTGAATCTCAAGTTATGACCTTATCAAGTTCCTACTAATTTCGGCGCATCATTCTCCCCTGCTTGAAAAAAACGCAGCTCCTGGAAGTTGTCTTCTTCAAACTCCTTCCATTTATCTGCATCCAAATTCTTAATCTCCCGCTCTATGACCCAAGTATTGTCCTATTTTTCCATTCCTTTCCAATGGACCAAATATTTGTTGTATTTCCCATGTCGCATGTCCATTGTTTTCTTATCTAGAATCTGATCCACTTCTTCTTTCTTCTTCACCAAAACCTGCTACCTCCAATCTAGTACTTCATCAATATCATCCCCTTCTTTACCATCCCCATGAAAAGAATACAAATCTGAAATATTAAACACTGGAGAAATATCAAAATTCCTTGGAAATTCTACCTCATAAGCATTATCATTTATATTTTTCATGATTTTGCAGGGACTAATCTTCCTGTACTTTAGCTTGTTATAGGTTCCTTTTGGAAACATTTCCTTCCACAGATATACCATAGCCAAATCACCAACTATAAATACCTTTCTCCATCTATGCACATCTGCTATTTCCTTATACTTATCATTACAATTCTATAACTTCTTTCACACTTCTTCATGTAATTGTTGTATATGTTCGGCAAATGCTTCTGCATCATCACTGACTCTGCCATCAACTAGTAGCTGTACCAAATCTAATATGCCATTTGGATTACTCCCATCCATAATTGAAAATGGATACTTTCTTGTGGATCTATTTATTGAACTGTTATATACAAACTCAACTTGTGGTAATGCTAAGTCCCATTGTTTCGGCTTTTTCCCAATGATGCACCTTAATAGGTTTCCCAAACTTCGATTTACCACCTCTATTCTCCCATCAGTATGAGGATGATAGGCACTGTTGAAATGTAGTTGAGTTCCCAATTTCTTTCATAAAGTCTGCCAGAAGTGACTTAAGAACCTTGTGTCCCTATCTGAAGTAGTGGTTTTTGGAACACCATGTAAATGAACAACTTCTCCGTAAAACAAATCTACTATGCCTATTGCATCACTTGTTTTCTTATAGGAAATAAAATGAACCATCTTATAAAACCTATCAAAAACCAAAAAAATTTATTCATTACCTTGTGTTTTTGGTAATACCAAAACAAAATCCATACTCAGATCTGTCCACAACCCTTTAGGAACAAACGAAGACATATACAACCCTATATTCTGTACATGGCATTTCGAGACTTGACAAATTTGACACCTCTCCACATATCTTACCACATCTCTTTTTCAGCTTTGTCTAATAGTATTTCTCTGCTACCAATGTTATCATCTTATCTTTACCAAAATGCCTAGCCAATCCTCCACTATGCAACTCTTTCACTATATTCTCTCTCATAGACCCAACTGGAATACATAGTTAGCATCCCTTGGATAGGTAGCCATCCTGTAAAATCTACTCATCTAGGAAATCTCCTGCATTGTTTGATAATGGACAAATTAACCTTTCAACAATATCCTTGAAATCAGGATCAGAAGAATATAAATCCTTTATTGCTTGAAAACCCACCACCTCATTTTCCATAGTGGTAAACAAAGTCACACGCCTACTCAAAGATCTGCAACTTGATTATGTTTTAGAGAAAAAGTATAACCCTATAAAAGTGATACCCACTTTGCATGCCTACTATTCAAATTCTTTTTTGTATTCACATACTTCAAGGCTATGTGGTCTGTAAATAACACAAACTCCTTAGGCATTAAGTACTTTCTCCAATTCCTTAATGCTTGTACAATTGCATAAAATTCCACATCATAAGTAGAGTAGTTCTTTCTTACCTAATTCAGTTTCTCAGTAAAGAAAACTACTGGCTTTCCACCTTGACTTAGAACAACACCAATGCCCACATGTGTGGCGTCACAATCAACCTCAAACAATTTATCAAAATCTGGTAGTGCCAAAATGGGTGCCTCTGTCAACTTCTTCTTCAAGAACTGAAAACTATCCTCGGCTGCCTTTGTCCACAAAAAATCCCTTCCTTTTGTGCAATACTGCTGAAATTTTTAATAAAATTTCTATAAAATGTTGCTAGACCATGAAAGCTTCTTACCTCTATTATACTCCCCGGAGTATGTCATTTAATAATTGCCTTTATCTTCTCTGAGTCCATTTGTACCCCAATATGCTGAAATAATAAAGCCCAAGAATACCAAACTCTCTTGCATAAATGTGCACTTCTTCATATTTTCATAGAGTTTCTCTTTCCTTAACACTTCAAATATCACCCTTAGATGCCTCAAATGTTCTTCCTTAGTTTTAATTAAAGATCAAGATATCATAAAAATAAACGACAAAAAACTTAACATTATACTCCCACAACACGGTGTTCATCAGTCTCATAAAATTACTAGGTGCATTGGATAACCTGAATGGCATCACCAACCACTCATATAATCCATTTCCTGTCTTGAATGTTGTTTTCCATTCGTCTCCTTCTCTTATCCAAATTTGATGGTAACCACTTCGAAGATCAATCTTGGTGAAATACCTAGATCTAGCAACACATCCATCATATCATCAAGGCGAGGTATTGGGAACCTATACTTGATTTTAATTTTATTTATTGCTCTTCTATCCATGCACATTCTCCATTTTCCATCCTTCTTTGGTGTTAATAAAACTGGGTTACACACAGACTCATGTTCTCCCTTACGACCCCCTTTCTCACGAGCTCTGCCACTTGCCTATTCAACTTTGCATGCAATATTGGGCTCATCCTATAAGCCACTTGATTTGGGAGTGAAGAACTTGGAATAAATTCAATATGGTGTTGAGTATCTCTTTTGGGTGGTAATCCATCTGGTAGCTCATTAGGAATAACATAAGAAAACTCTTCTATTAATTCTATTATTTCTACTGGTATTTGTGCACTTGCAAGTTCATCCTTATTTGCGACTAGTGCATAAAAAAATTGGTTTCCTTTACCTCCTTCACAAATTACTTTGCAAAGAGCATATTTTCAGCCTTCCCCTCTTCCTTAAGAGGTAGCAAAAATATTTTTGTGCCATCCTTCCAGAATGTATAAGTATTCTTTCCCCCGTCATGAATAACTTTTCTATCAAATTGCCATGGTCTTCCTAGCAGCATATGACATGCATCCATAGGAATAACATCACACAAAATCTCATCCTTGTAACTGTTCCCAATAGAAAAACTTATTAAACATCTCTTATTAATAGTAACTTCATTACCCTTCTTAAACCATGCAATACAGTAAGGGTTAGGATTCTTCTCATAAGGCAGACCCAATTTCTCGACCATCTCATTTGAAACCATGTTCTCACAACTAACACCATCAATAATAACATTACACAACTTTCCTCCTAAAGTGCATCTTGTTCTGAAAATATTTGTACACAACATGCATCCCCCTTGATATCCTTTCTTGGAGCAATCATCGTCCTCTTGATCATAAGATTTTCTCTAACATCTGGTGGAATTTCTAGGTCCTGTTCATTTTCTACTTGTTCAACTTCAACAAGATTTACTCTTGGAACATCTCATTGCCTCTTATCATGTGTATAAGAAGGTGAGCATTCAAAATCCCGATTCCCCTCTTCACTACATCTATAACAAACAAATGGTCTTCATGGAGCCTCCCATCCTCTATCGCCAGCATATCCTCTGCCCCTAGAAAATCCTCTGCCTCTTTGTTGATTTTTGAAATATTGTCTCGTATCTTCTTACTTTTCCAATCCACAAGATGATTCTCCCCTACCTTGGCTGAAACCAACTCATCCTCGAAAGGAAGATGAGCCCCCCTATTCATTCCAGGTGATCTCCTAAAACTTTGACAATTTTGTTTTTCCTCGACCTTTAAGGCTAATTGATAGGCATCCTCTATGCTCTTAATCCTATGCATACTTATCTCATCTTTAATAGAAAATTTTAATCCATTTACATACCTTGCAGCCATTTATTCCTCAATTTCTTGATGATCTACACAAATGGACAACTTGTAGAACTCATTTGTTTATTCTTGCACTGTTTGTAAGTTCTATTTGAGATTTTGAAACCTCATGTAAAGGGTTTGTGCATAATCCATAGTGAGAAATTTATCTTTCAGCTTCTTCTCCATCTTACTTCATGTCCTAATTCTTTCTTTTCCCTTTCTTGAACACTCTTTCTGTAGCTGATTGATGAGTGCACTAATTGGATCATTTATATCATTCATACGATCAGTAAATTGCCACTTAGATATGATTTGCTATTGTATGAGGATGCTTTGTATAGGTATATCATAGTGAGTTTGATGCATTTTCCTTGCTTTTGTTCATGAAAACTGATTACCGTATAAACTTCCTACTAACTGTCTTTGTGAGGAAAATGTGATGATGTGTGCAGGGAAATGATGAACGTTTGTTGCTGATGTAATTACGAAGTCCAAGTTTGGAGCTGGAATAGGGGAGCAAAAGATTTTTTCCACCAGTCAACCTATCAGTATGGGACTTGTTTCTAATTGTCCCATAGAAATTTATGAGTTTTAGTTAAAATTGACTAGTGGAAGATGTTAGTTCCACCTATTATGGCAAATTCTATAACTGTTTGTGTCTATATTAAGACACCTTCTTAAGAACATGGTTAGCTATTATTTTTTTGGAGATACTTTGTAATATATCGTCTGTGGTATTCAGAACTTTCAACTTCATATGTTGTCTACGATATGGAACTTATTTAAATTAATAGAAGTAAATGTCATTTTGGAGATCTAAAGCTGTTGGTAATTCCTTTGTCCCAAGGGAGAGCAAGGGCCCACTTGACCGAGGAGATAAGAGGTTGTTTTATGTTCACATATGCATACGGTTTTCTGATAAGTCTTACTGCAATCCTTGTTTCAATATATTTCATGCAATATTTGGTTGAATGTATTTGTTTTCCTTACCAACACTTTTATCTGAAATATGTGTTTTATTTTATGCAAAGTCTAATTAACACATAATCTTACTTTTAATAAGTTATAGCTTTAATTGTGCAGTTGCAATTCCATTTGTTTGAGTACTGTGTGTGTGTATTTCAATTTCAATTAGAAGTGTAGCTTTTAGACTTCCTTTCATTACAGTAGATGAATTCCGTAGATTTACATTAGGTTTCCATAGATTAGTAACCAACTTAAAATATCTCACAACACCCCCAACAGAAATCCCAACAGGAACTGGTTACATAAAGCTCCATTGCATACAGCCTAGGACACAACCCTGGTTTATAATGACACTAACAGGAGATCATGTTAGTTAAATTACTGGAGAACACAACGACCCATCATTTTTGGTGCCGTTGTCGGGGACACCATAAGCACACTACGTTGTTTCTTTCACTTCACATGTTATGGGTGTTAATGGAGTTCATATATGCAACCAGTAGATGTCTTGGGCCTTGTTTCAATAACCACCTTTGATGCATAGGCCATGAGACGATCAAGGGAGATTTACATCACACAACATTCAACAAATCTCTCTAGATAGTTTACACGTAGAAAACACTGTGAGTGACACTACCTCCAATACAACACCTAGAATCATTTCTGAGCATTCTGTATCCTCTCAACCAACACTCAGAAATGGGGGACCATGGGAATAATGGAGACCACCCCTTGGGTCGGACCTTTACTTACCCCATTGTCTTGGATGATGATGAGGATGTGCCCATGAAAAATATCTCACCATCCATCCTCCCTATCTTTTGAGGCATGTCTATGGAAGACCCTGATTAGTTCTTGTTTGAATTCAAAGTTTTGTGCCAGACATATGACTACAGAATGGACAATCAAAAACTCAAACTTTTTCCTTCCACTCTCAAAGACTCTGCTATGAGATGGTTCATGGGGTTGTCCTCTAACTCCATTAATTCTTGGGAAGCCATGGAGACAACCTTTTTGGATAAATATCAAGACTACTATAGGGGAAGGGATAGGAAAGAAGAGTTCTTCTAGATATGGAAAAAAGAAGATGAAAATCTAGAGGATTATCTGGATAGATTTCTCTTTCTCCACCGACAAAGTGGTTATGAGTTACATGCAGACATTACTAAAATAATTTTTTCTTAAAGGACTTGACGATGAAACCAAGGATTCCCTCCATCTCATGGGAGGAGGAGATGTGCATAAACTTACCATGGAACAAATCACTGAGCTATGCAGAAGATACTCCAGAACATGAGGGGGTATAAGAAAAAAAAATACATCCAAACTTACTCTGGGTACCTCTGAACTTCTGGAGGAAATGGATAACATGAAAACAAACATTTTGTTGTAGTTAACATCAACCATAGATGGACTCAAGGCCAAAACCAGTCCTGCCAAAGAACCTCTAGACATATATTGCCCTAAGTGTAGGAAGAGACACCCCCTGAGAGAATGTCCTTTAGACGTCACAGACACGTGTTTAATCTGTGAAGTGGCTGACCATGACACTAAGCATTGCACCTTCTTACCACAGTTGAAAGGAGGCTTGAATGTTGTCTCTCAAGTTGACGCAGAGTTAAAATTTGTTCAAAGGCCAAATAATCAGGCTAGATTTCCACCTCGACCTACTCAGAACCCCTGGAGGATGTCATGGCCTAATCAGGCCCCTCAGCCTACTTGGGGACAACCTGAGTGGACAACATCAAACTGGATGACTTATCCACATCCACCACCTTAGATGAATCCCTACACTCAGCCAAGTTGGACACCACCAACCCTAGTAAGTCCATGACACAACCAATAGTGGGGTCCTCAACAGAATCCTAACCAAAACCAGCCATGGACACCACCACAAAACATTAATCAACAATCGAGATTCCAACAACCACAACAAGCTTTAATGGCCCCACCATAAGCCTACCAACAACACAGACAAACAACACAAACACAACTTCTAGCCAAGCTGGTAGAAAATCCTAAAAATCAGCAAACAACTTCAATTGATGAAGCAGGACCAAGTAACACAATGCAGGTTAATACTATTGGTAATTTGTGATTGAGGTCTGGAAAAACATTGAATCCTCCTATTGTTATCATGGAAATTCCTGTAGACACTAATAAAGAAGAGACACTTGAGGACAATACATGACTTGCACCTTCTTCATAAACACAAAACACTCAGGACAGTAAAGAACTTAACCAGAATACCCATAAAGCTCCTTTCCCTAAGCAGTTACAGGACACTCAAACTGCAGATGAAACAATGCTAGTACAAGAATTGAAAAAGTGCACATTGAGGTCCCACTTCTGCGAGCAATAATGGACATTTCTGAATTAAACCAAACCATTAGAAATGAGTGTATAAAAACACCAGGGAGGAAAAAGAAATACCCAAAAATTGTTAGGGTGGAAGGAAATTTGGCTGATTTAGTAGCTGACAACCTTATTTCACCAAAATATGGGGATCCCGAGAGTCTAGTTATTACTATTTATATAAACAATCAGTCAATATCTAATGTTTTGGTGGATCTTGGTGCTACCATTAATGTCATCACAACATAAATGTTTAATCTGTGTCCTTAACAAGACTACAACCTAGCAATATTGTTCTTAAACTAGTAGATCAATCCACTGCTGTACCAGATGGTGTGATCGAGGATATAATGGTCACCGTTGAATCTTGGGAGTATCATGTAGATTTTATGGTCTTAAAACCTAAAGCTCAAAAATTGGGATATCTAGTTATCTTGGGAAGACCCTGGTTAGCCATGTTGTTGCATATATTGACTGTAGGTCAGGAAAAATGACCATTCTAAATGGGTAGAAATCCAAACATATTTCATTATACCCTCCTGCCCAGCCTTATGTGAATTTTTGTGACCATGTATGGGTAGATTCTTTGGATATTAACTCTCTGAGTTCTTCTTATTTGGCCACCATTGCAGTGCAAAACCATATGGCGGAAGTTGTTGAGTCACATACACTGGCTGATGTAGAGGGCTCTGTGACTACGGAAATCAACACTCTAGCTACAAAAATCAGAACTTTGACTATAGACCCATTTTCTCTAGACATGTCTAAAGTTATTTCCTTGGTAAGTAATACTTCTGATGAGTCTTGTAAAGAAATATATGCTTATAATTCAGAATATTCAGTCCTTGATTTCTATTGTCCTTTGACCAAGATTTTGTCTCTTGACAATATACCCATTCTACACATGCTTCAACCCCATGTTTTCCCATTGAATTCCTTAATCACCAATGCAGAGCTCGCTCTTTTGAATGATACCAAGTAGGTGCCTATCAGCATAGGAAAAGAGTTGACCATTGGTAATGATTTAGAGGCCAATCAAGAAGCCAGGGTTCTCAAAGTTTTGAAGAAACATTCCCACGCTTTTTCCTGGGATTACACTGATATGAAGGGAATTCATCCTAACATTTTTACTCACCATATCTACACTGAGGATGTCAAACCTATAAGGTAGCCACAATGGAGAATTAACCCAGTGCTCAGAGACATAGTCAAAGGCAAGATAGAAAAAATGCTAAAGGTAGGATTCATCTACCCTATATCTGATAGTCAGTGGGTCTCCCCATTAGTTATAGTTCCCAAGAAAAATGGTAAATGGAGAATATGTGTTGACTATAGGGAACTTAACAAAGCCACCAAGAAAGATTATTTTCCCTTACCTTTTATTGACTAGGTTCTGGACAATCTTGCTGGTAAGAAATATTTTTCTTTCTTGGATGGGTTTAGTGGGTATAACCAAATTAGTATTTCCCATGCTGATCAAGATAAAACTACCTTTACTTGCCCCTGGGGTACATTTGCTTATCGAGTCTTACCTTTTGGACTTTGTTAATGCACCCGTCTACAGTTTAGAGAGCAGTCTTGGCCATCTTTACAGATCTCACTAATGACTGTGTTGAAGTTTACATGGATGACTTCACTGTCCACAGATCCACTTTTGATGAATCTCTGAATAACCTTGAGAAAGTATTGAGAAGATGTGAGCAACACAAATTATCTCTGAGTCATGAAAAATGTTTGATGATGGTTGATCAAGGAATTGTCTTAGGTCACCATGTTTCTACCAAAGGTATATAGGTTGACCCCAAAAAGATATCAGTCATCACTCAGTTACCTACACCAACTAATCAGACTGACATCAAAAGTTTCCTTGGTCATGCAGGGTATTATCGGCGGTTCATAAAATATTTTAGTAAAATTGCTTGCACCTATGTTCTCATTTCTAACAAAAGATTGTGTTTTTGAATGGTCCCCTCAGTGCCAAGTAGGCATTTAATTCTATCAAAGAGAAGTTGACCACTGCCCCAGTCTTACGAGGCCCTGATTGGGGGCAACCTTTCCATATCCACACTGATGCCTCTAATACAACCATGGGTGCTGTCCTCAGGCAAAAATTTGTAGAAGATCACATGTATACCATTTACTTTATAAGCAAGAAACTGACTCCTATGGAAAGAAATTACACTACTACGGAAAAGGAATTCTTGGCTGTTAGTATACTCCTTAAATAAATTTCATCATTACATCACTGGGTATAAAATATTTGTTTACACTGACCACTCTTCCATTCGATATTTGATGAATAAACCAGTGGTTGGAGGTAGGATTATTCAATGGTTACTCTTGTTACAGGAATTCAATCTTACCATTATTGATAAGCCAAGAAAATCTAATGTTGTTTGCTGATTTTCTTTCTAGATTAAATGTTTCAGGTGATGATGAAGTAGTCCAAGATCAATTCCCCAATGAACAATTATTTTCTATCTCGACTAAGACTCTGTGGTTTTCCGATCTTGTGAATTATTTAACAATAGGGAAGTTTCCTGCCTATTTCACTCATAAGGAGAAATAGAGACTGGTTAAAAATAGTGCAACGTATAAATGGTGTAATGGAATTTTATTCAAATGTTGTCCTGATATGGTTCTTCGCAGGTGCATTCGAGAAGATGAAGTACATGACATATTGCAAGCTTGTCATGATGAGCTAGGAGGTAGACATTATTTAGTAAAATGGACAATTCACAAAGTCCTTGGAGCAGGGTACTATTGGCCTTCCCTCCACAGGACTGTCAAAAAGTATGTATGGCAGTGTGATGCATGCCAACGAATGGGGAAGCCCACACTTTCAATGGAAATGCCTCTTAATCCTCAACTGGTCTTAGGACCATTTGAGAAATGGGGAATTGATTTTGTTGGACCTTTTGATCCCCCATCTTTTGGGAAAGAATACCTCTTGGTATGCATGAACTATGTCACTAAATGGGCTGAAGTTCAAGCATTGGCATCTGCCAATGAGGATGTTATTGCTAATTTTTTGTATAATCGGATATTGCTATGATTTGGTGCACCCAGGGCCATTATATCTAATCAAGGTCCTCAATTTGTTTCAAACATGATTGAGGCTTTTTTGGAAATATACCAAATTAAGCACCGAAAATCGTCACCCTATCACCCCCAATCCAATGGGCAGGTGGAAGTAACCAATCGAGAGCTTGAGAATATTCTGACTAAAGTGGTCAATGCTGACAGAAAGAATTGGGTACCAAAACTTCTCGAGGTAGTCTAGGCCTATAACACAACTTGGAAAACCATTACTGGTTTTTCCCCCTTTGATTTGGTATTTGGGAAGAAGCCACTATTACCTGTTGAGTTTGAATTGCGCACATGGCAAACAACACTAGAAGTTGGAATCGATGTGGATGAAGCACAACGAAAATGAGTGATGCAACTGAATGAATTGGATGAAATGTGGATGGAGGCACAAAAGCAGATGAAAATTATTCAATATCAGAGGAAGACCTAGCACGATGCTCATATCAAATCCAGGACATTTCATGAAGGGGACTGGGTCTTACTCTTTGATTCCAGATATCAACAGTTTAAAGGTAAGTTACGGACACACTGGTTGGGCCCCTATCAGATCAACAAAGTGTTTGATAATGGATTTGTGTGACTATGACCAATCGATGGTGAAAAACGAACTCTTCTTGTGAATGGACACAGACTCAAGCTTTACCAACAACCTCTTGACAAGGAAACTTTCACCAGGGACATTATGCTAAGTGAGGAGATGCATGTTGAGGCATCTATTCACCCCTTGAGCCTAGAGTAGTTGTTTCCTGTTAATTTCAATAAAGGAGGATGGTCATGACTTTGATCTTCTTCCCTTAAGTTAGTTCTTTTGTTTTTGATAAATGTAGAAATCTTCATTATTTAGAAACCACTAATCACATTTAATCTCAGACTACAGGATGTGGGAATCTATGGATATCGGGTGCTGAACTTGGCATGGGTAAGTGCATCCTAACTCACTACAGATATTTCCTTATAAAGCAATCCCCCATGTGTGAACTTTTCATAATTGCATCCATCATGAAATGTTCAATATATTTATCATGGATATCTTTCCAAATCCAACGCTATGGTATGATGGCATAAGGGTGTAATGAGTCATGATTTTCACACACATCATATGTGTCACATTCTACAAAGAAGGACAAGTGTCAAATGGGTTTCAAATGATGGGATGTGCATCATCTTGTATATCATAAAATCTCACGGATGGCTAGTCCTGACCACCTATTTATGCCACCAAATTCACTCTGATTTTACGTAATTCAAGGATTCAGGTGCAATTCAAATTAATAGTTCCAAGCTATTCCTGCCATTGCTTCATGAGTATTGAGCATATCATTCTACCTGCCATCACATAGTGAATTTGAGCACGTCTTGTTCTTGTTTCTCTACTATCTGGATTCATTCACCTTCAGCATGGGACAAAAGAAGAAATCCGAGCCTGATTCTCTGGACCCATTACTCAGGAACGTTGCAGTTTTGTAGGTGTTTTATGATTCAGGTTGGCTTGAATTTATTCAGAAATTTGAAGGTTTGATGAGGGTATCGTCGAGGAGTTCCTAGAAAAATTTGAGGTTACATGTTCATGTGTTGAAAGGAAACGAGTTAAGATTACCAGCCAGGTAGTTTTTGAACTATCCGGCTTGCCGAATTTTGGTTTGAAAGTAATGAAAAATGCTCCCCTCAAAGATACTTATTTGCTCTATTTCATGAGGAGGGTGAGGCATTCCCCAAGGTTATCCTTATCCCCCAAGGTGTTCAGAAAGGAGTTAAGTAGGATAGCTTACCTGATATTTGGAGAGAGATGGCCAAATGGGTTAACAGGTATTTTATATGTGACAGTCAACCCTCTGTGCTGGATGGCGATGCACTCAAGATTCTTATTCATTTGAAGAAAGGATGCATCAACCCATCCCTCGGGGTAAATTTACCTAAATACTTGGCGAACACACCATTATTAAAGTTGGCCAAAAATACAAGTCTGGAGGAGGAAAAGTGGTGTTGAAACACCTAGGGCTAATTCATTTATTGTGCTCACATCAATTATTTTGTAAGCCAAAGTGGAGGCTCGAAAGGATTACTGTGGGGGAGAGTTTCCAAGCCAAAATATGTTAAAATCAGGGCCATCTTCCACACCTCAGTCCATTCCCGCACCAGCCTCTTTCCCTGCACACAAGAAAAATGAGGAACTTGGTGCTTCGGAGCACGTGGACAAATCAGGTGCCCAAGTAATTCCATCTTCAACCACTTCCAGTTCTAGGGGTAGGAATACCTCTGCTCCATCTTCTTCTATGTGCCCCCCAACCACGTCGGTCTTGTGCATTGCATAAAATTGAAAGCTCCATGTTGGAGGGATTTGTTGATGTTTGTGACCTTGTGTGGGAAGTGGGGAATGAGGGAGACAATGAGGCTTTCCCTACTGACAAATCACCAGAAACCATCTTCACTTTTGCTCATCCTTTTCCCTTGTATTTAGCCATGCCTACATCTTTAGAAGTTCACTCCGTAGCTCCAGAAACTACTTCAGTACCTGAAGCCCAGAATCTCATTCCAATGCCTGTTATAATGGACATTGATCATCTCAGGTCATTTTAAGCTACCAATCCTCAAAACTATCTGGAATAAATCACACTCCTTAAGGCCCAATTGAAAGGTATGGAGGAAACAAAATTTTCTTTACAAACTAAATTTACCTAATGCACAATGGAGAAAGTTGGAGAAATACTACTTTATAAAATGAAGTTAGTAGCTTAAAGTGACAAAAGGATAAAGGTCTTATAATTTTAAATTATTTCCACCAAAATATCTCTTTAGAATGCATAATTAAACAAAGAAAATAAGAAGTTAAAAGGGGAGATGGAAATTATCTAAGATGAAAAACAAAAATTTCTCTCTTTAGGGCTTTGTCTGTCCTTTGGATTTTAAGATCTTATCCATTAGGAAACCCTCCTTAGTTTACAACATGTTTATTCAGGAGCAGTTTTATTCTTGGAAGTTGTTTCAGTTGTGTTGTCAGGCACCTTATGAAGCTCTTGATGGAAATATTTTCTTATCTGTTTACAAGTCCAGTACACCTGAAATTCAAAACTTGCTCTGTGAGTTTTACCTCCATAATATGTTAGTTACCAATGTCCCTGAATTTTTAATTAACTTATTTGTGGGAGATTTTCAATTAAAAACCTTTCAGGACTTGCTGCAAAATCAGATCATAGGGAGTGATAAAATGGATATTTTCA
This sequence comes from Taxus chinensis, assembly GCA_019776745.2. Lineage (NCBI taxonomy): Eukaryota > Viridiplantae > Streptophyta > Pinopsida > Cupressales > Taxaceae > Taxus > Taxus chinensis. The sequence continues at coordinate 524,798,240 of CM034154.1, read as the reverse complement.
ATCACACGGCTCAAACAATAGGTTTCTATATCCGTCCTACACATCATATTGATGTGGATTTATGGAAAAACTTCAGATCTCTCTACTACCAAGCAAGTATTGGAGATAATACTTCAAAAATCCTACTGAAATGTGTAGAGGATTTTGAAACCTATAGTCAGCAGCACTTTGGGGTGGCCAGGAAGGCCTGTGATAGGAGATGGGACACTTTGAGCTTTCCATTGAAACGAAGGGAGGTTATTTCCCCTCAGAACTTAAGTTGGAGTATGTGTCGGGGTGATGCCCTCATTACAATTATAAGAAAGTTGTTTAGAAAAAACTAGCAAACAATACAATGATGAATGGGTAGGACTTCAGGTGTGTCCACCCCTCCTCTTAAGTCCTACTACCACTTGGAAAAAAAATGGTACACAATCAAACAAGAGTTTTACAGCTTGGGTCGAGGTCACTTCAAATACTTAGGGATGTAAAGGTATGAGGAAGTAATGTGTTGATTGGTTTGAAGAGTATGACATGGCTCAACTGCTTAGTCGTAGAGAAGGACGTAGATAGGATGTATTGGGACATGTAATAGGTAAAGTAAGGGGGAACTGATGAGTGCATTATTTGGCTCATTTATATCATTCCTACGATCAGTAAATTTCCACTTAGATATGATTTGCTAATGCATGGGGATGCTTTATATAGTTATATCATAGTGAGTTTGATGCATTTTCCTTGATTTTGTTCATGAAAACTGATTACCGTATAAAATTCCTACTAACTATATTTGTGAGGAAAATGTGATGATGTGTGCAGGGAAATGATGAACGTTTGTTGTTGATGTAATTATGAAGTCTGAGTTTGGAGCTGGAATACGGGAGTAGAAGAATTTTTCCACTAGTCGACCTATTAGTATGGGACTTGTTTCTAACTGTCCCATAGGAATTTATGAGTTTTAGTTAATATTGATTAGTGGAAGATGTTAGTGCTGCCTATTATGGTGAATTTTGTAACCGTTTGTGTCTATATTAAGACACCTTCTTAAGAACATGGTTAGTTATTATTTTTGGAGATACTTTGCAATATATCGTATGTGGTATTCAAAACTTTCAACTTCATATGTTGTCTACGATATGGAACTTATTTAAATTAATAAAAGTAATGTCATTTTGAGATCTAAAACTACTGGTAATTCCTCTGTCCCAAGGGAGAGCAAGGGCCCACTTGAATGAGGAGACAAGAGGTTGTTTTATGTTCACATATGCATACGATTTTCTGATAAGTCTTACTACAATCCTTGTTTCAGTATATTTCATGCAATCTTTGGTTGAATTTATTTGTTTTCCTTACCAGCACTTTTATCTAGAATATGTGTTTTCTTTTATGTAAAGTCTAATTAACATGTGATCTTACTTTTACTAAGTTATAGCTTCAATTGTGCACTTGCAATTCCATTTGTTTGAGTATTGTGTGTGTGTGTGTGTATTTCAATTTCAATTAGAAGTGTAGCTTTTAGAATTCCTTTCATTGTTGTAGATGAATTCCATAGATTTACATTAGGTTTCTATAGATTAACAACAAACTTAAAAGATCTCATAACACCCACCAACAAAAATCCCAACAGGAACTGGTTACATAAAGCTCCATTGCATACAGCCTAGGACATAACCCTGGTTTATAATGACACTAATAGGAGATCATGTTAGTTAAATGATTGGAGAACACAATGACCCATCAAGATGCACAGAAGGTAGAATTTGTTTGTGATAATTGCCAAGATTTTGACCCGGTTGTGAGGGCGCACACTGCCAATGAGAGGTAAATTTGAAGGTAATACATGCCAACATGAAGAATAACATGGCCTAGCACGAATAGGTAATGGCCAAGGTTAATTATGAAGTTATGACCTAGCACAAATAACATGGCTAGTGCGTTCATCTCATTGAACCATGTGGTTTTAAAAAAACGGACTCAACGGACACCCAGAGCTCAAGTTATGACCTTGTGAAGTTCCTGCTAATTTTTCCTTCTTTGTTATCCAAAAAATCGAAACTAAAAAGGGAACCACTCCTCTTTGCGTTGTTATATTCTTGGAGAGTTGTTTTTATTAGGGCACGCCCCTCTACAGACCATACTTGCATGGTTGTATTCAAAGCACTAATTTATATAGGCATGTTTTATGTAGTTTGAAGGAACATAATTTTTTAGAGGGGGTGTTTGCTAAACCAAACCATTATCAAGTCCATGAATTGCCTCCAAAGTTGATTGCTTACCATGAGCTACATCACTTGGAAGGCGAGTAAGAGCACCAATTTTTGAATGTTTTTCTAAAACAATATCCATGTCCATGAAAAAAATAGTCTTGCACATAAGAAAGAGCATAGGAATAAAATTAGAAATACTAAAGAGGGAAATGAAGGCATTATTAATGGCACAAGGCGAGAAGCATACAAGTCATTTTTGATCATCTCGCAGAGGGATTTTTACAAATAGACAATGGTGCCTTCTTGCAACATCTTGTCTATAACATGACTTGCAAATTTTGAGGGCAATACTACGGTTTGAAAGTGTACTCCATCAAAAAGGCCACTCAATGATGGACCCCAAAATTTAAGACTGATCTAAGGGGGAGAATTTCAGGAGTTGGAATGACGGTTCGATATAGAGCAACCCTCAATCAAAAGAGCATTTCCCCTACATGTCAAATTCACATCCATGATGGGAATAACAATCCATGAACTTGAGAGTTCTACAAATTTACTGCAAATACATAAATTTGAAGCAATAAAAAACAAAGAAAACATGACTGAGAACGATATGTTTGCACTTATGAAAGGGGAGAATAAAACAAACATGATTAGCGAAATTCACCATCGACACAAACAAGTCTAACTAAAAAAGGGCATTACAAACAAAAGTTTGCCCAAACAGTTTTCTTAGCATTCAAATGAGCACAAGGCATAAACAACAAAAAATCCCAAAAAGAAACAAAAGGTGCTCATATGCAAGAGGGAAATAAGGTAGAAACCCTTAATTTTTTATATTAATATGTTCACAACTTTAATATGCATGAAACCAAAATTAAAGCATTCAAATTAAAGATGCGTACACCCTAAAAACACATAGATAATAAAATGAGAGGCCTGCATCTAAATAGACAAAAAAAAAGCAAGAATAACATAATTGGGGCATGTGTACTCAATTTTTTTTTATTTGTTATACATTTTTCTAATGACAACATAAACATGAATTGGAAAAGGTATTTGTAACATTTTATAACTTGTTTTAATATACAGCCACAACATTTTTTGTTAAGAAACACTATTATTTTGCAGTTTTGAAATGAAGACACACAAAACATGACTAACGGAAATACATAAAATTTTAAAAAAAGTTTGGGTGTGTGTTTTTTCTATATTTTTATCCACTATGTAAACAATGTGTTGAAAAATATGTCTTGTGTAATCCACGCTTGAAAAAGTTATAAACATTCACGTTACATTTAAGCTAAGCATTTTTTTCTGTTTAAGTTTTTGGCAACAATTTTTTTTAAACTGTATACTTACCTACACTTATGTCATTAAAGTTTTTTTTGGTGAACCCATAATCAAAAAGGTCATTGGAAATTTTTCTTTTCCAAAATTACATGCACAAAACAATAATAACAAACTATGAAGATGGATTTGTCAAGCTTGTTTTTATTATTTCATATTTATAGGTGTAACATAGGCGTGGGTATAAAAAACCAACTTCCGAAATCAAATCTAAAAACATCTCAAAACATTTCCTAGTATAAACTTGTGACCACAAACATTTAAAAACTTAATAGTTTTCAAGATCGTATAACAATACATTTCTATTTACAATATAACAAACAAGGAAATTACATTTTTTTCTTTACAAATTTGTTGCTTCTTGCATTTGGAATTTTCTTGGCACACTGTTTGAGTTGTTTTGCAGAATGCATTTTCGGAGTTGGCACACCCATATTTTTCAATTTTTGTGGATGTTCATATTTGATAACATCTTCATTGGAATCATAGGCCAAGACAAAGCCTCGTGAATGGGGGCAAATTGTACTAGACTTAGAAAAGTACAAAGGGGAAGATGACATAAAGTGTAGGCTTTCTCTAACCATTTATGCTATCATTGGTTTTTCTGGTTTGGGTTTCCTATAATGCAAAACATTAAGAAAAAATTGAATCCTTTTAAATTCTTCTTCCCTTTGCAAGTGAAGCATAGTGAGAGTCACACCAATTGGGGGGGGGGTAATTTTGTTTCCAGTCTTCATTTCTCCAGATGAAAAAAAAAACAAGCAAGCACTTTTTCAAACAAGAAGTGAAGCAAAACCTGTAAACAAAAAACACTTGTTTCTATTTCTGCCAAGGGGAGAGGGGAGAAGGTATAACTTATAATCCCTTTGAAATATGTAAAAAGAAAACCAACAAAAGGTGTCCTCATATTTGGTAGGAAACTTAACAAAACCTTGTCGATGACCAGTCTGATGCCTGAATTGGGATCTTTCGTAACGGCCTCACAAGGGAACACACCCATCGGTACATAATGAATCATGTCTGTGATAAAGGCACATGCCCCCACATACAAAAATGAAAGACATAATTCACATGATACTACGATTTTAGTTTTTCATCTTTAAAGGGATATGTTAGTAAGGAAATAAAAAAAGAGCAAACAAGTAAATGATTTCATAACAACAAAGACAACTAAATTGAGAAGTTTGAACTTTAGAAACAATCAATAAATACACAATAACATTTAAATTTTTCTTTAAATCATGTATAAATACCTATGGATATAAATATCAAACATCACCATTAAATACTTCAAAACTATTAAATATAATGTAAACTATTTAATTTTATTTAAAAAAGTTAAAAATATTTAAATATTTAAATCCCAGGAGTACATCATTAATGTTCTATATAAACTGGTATTGGTGAGTAAGATGTAAGCATGTTTCTTATTTTTTTAACTTTAGGTGTCAAAACAAAAGTTTGGAATCAAAATGAGTTTTTTCGAGGAAGCTTAGGTTTCTATGCATTGTATATCATTTTGGAAGAATGTAGATTAATGATGTACACTGAAGAAATCTGATTTGATAAAATACTATGGTGAACTGCCAGTTGCTGAAATGTTAATTGTTTAATTTCACAATGGTAAGAAATCAAATTTATCTCTAATATGGCTCTCTGGTAGTTCTATGCACTGAGGTAGAACTTGTCTAAACACCTTTTTTCCTTGAATTATTCACCATGATGCATTTATTGGTATTTGGTTATGATGTTAGAAATTTCTATTTTCAAGTGATCATGTAGAAATAGTTCTACACATTTAACATGATTCGATTGCTTCTTATTAACCATTTAAAAACAATTAAGTATGGCTTCCTAGCTTCCAATGGGTTATGGTAGTTTCCATTGTCTTATTCTGCTTCACATCCTTTGTATTGATAAAGTAGCATATGGCTATAGAAGAAATAAAAAAATGTTATACTCAGTTTAGATATCCCAACCATATTTTAGACCCCTTCCATTAAATCATTGACTCGAAGAGTTAGAATGGATGAAATTTTGTTACCATAACCATCAAGAATAACTTTTTTTCCTTCTCTTAGCCGAGGCCATTTTCAGGGAACTTTATTAGACTCGTAGTGGCTACAAAATCTTTATAAATCTTTATATTAATTCTTTCGCAGAGTTGAAGGGTGTAGCCTACCGGTGGATTGATGTAGCCTAGAATCTATTGTGTAAAACTAAGGCACGCTAGCACATCACCCAGCCTAAGCTGAGCGCTCACCCGAAGCATGCAAAGGTACTAGACCCCTCTTTAGAGTTGCTTGTGTAGGATGTTAGTGTGATGAAGATAAGACATATTCAAATCCATAAATAAATATAAACATTCCACAATGCATAATCCAGATCTAGATCTTAGAGAATCATGAATTAAACAATAACCATAATTAGATTACCCATACATGAACCGATTTTAGTTATGTTTGACACCATTATCCAGCCAATAACATTCATTACATTAAATACTGTAAAACACATAAGCTTCTTACATTGTAAAGTATCACCATAAGTAATGTGTGTAATAGATTCAATAACATAACTTTTAAATAACTTACACACTAGTCTCTCTCTAAACTGCACAGTTTAATACATATTTATAGAGGTGGGTACTTTCCCTTCACCACCTATGCACTTCTCAAAACAGGTCGCATGTTGTTAATAGATATGCGCCTTTACAATAATATACACATATGTAAGTGTGCTAATAATAGATGTCCTACAGTTAACTAGAAAAAGTAATCCTATTATTAACTACAACCATGCATGGTGCTTATCAGCCGATCGTTCCCAAAATATCATTTGTGTGTCAGACAAGTCTCCATCCCAATGTGTGATCCACATGCTATCTCCAAATATAGCCCTTATCCATAAAAATGGCTAAGTCCTTAGGTAATTGTTCTGGCGCGCGTTTCCTTTCCTATTATTCTGCGCCTTCAAATGCACCTTGTTCCCGTGCGCGTATTCTTTGTGTGTCTTCTCCTTAAAACAATATTATGTCTGCTCAACATTACCCCACACTAAAGTACATTACCATCCTGGCAATGGGGAGTTATTTCTGATGTTCCCAAATAATAAAGAATAAGAATTGAAAGAATTAAAGAATCACTATACAAAAGAGTGAATCTTTACTCTGCCTTTAACCATTGTATTTCTACAGTTTTATCTTTGTTATCCTCTATAAACATGCTAATGGTGGCAGCCTTATTAATATTTCTCCATGCCATCTCAACAGACATAAGAGTGGGCTTTATGGTCATGTGCCTGCTCTGTGGTGCCTTCTTTACTCTTCTTGTGACAGAGGACTCTTCACATACATAAAAATTCAATTCATCCATATGGGTCTGCATGGACCAGGATAGTTGATTCCTTGCACACGTAGTGGCCATATCTAGATCCATTAGCTCCCATCCATATAATTCCTTAAGTTCCACTGTGCTTTGAAACTGGGCGTGGGCAATTTTTCTTGTGTCCTCGGCGTAACCCATACTTGGTACGATATAATCTTCACTTCTATTTGTCCTTGGCCCCTTAGGAACCTGAGAAAAAAGGTTTGGAGTCGGCCCTTCTCATGTTTGAGTTGTAACTGGTGCACTGGTCTGCTTGCAAATAATTTATTTTGCTTCTTTCACCCCTTCTTCTTCATCTCTCATTTCTTCATCCTATGGCTCCTCCACATCTTCCGGTTAAACCAGGGTTCTAGGCGCGATCTCTTCAGACTCCTCCACCTCATCACTAAGCTTCATCTTTATTTTTCTCTTCTTCTTTGGTGGTTCCTTCTGAGGGGAGATTCGAGGTGATCTTCTTATAGGTTGTGATGTTCTTATGCCTTGGGACCTAGTTCTTATGAATACCCTCTTAAATTGGCACTCTTCAGGGACTGCATCCTTGTCTAATTCCTCTTCTCCTTATTTCACCTATGGTGGAGTATCTGCGTGCTCACTTTCCACTTTGTCTATGGGACTCCTCTGGCCTTTATGGTCCAAGCCTCCATTATCCTCAAGTTCTTCTTCTTCTTATATCTCTAAAGTCACAACGGGCTTTAGAGCTTGTTGGGTTTCAAATTTGCACTTGGGATGAAACCACAGTCAGGGGACAAATAAGTCCCTCCTCTTTGATGGGAGAGGTTCCCTTATTGAAAGCAAAGGATAAGAATATATACAAATGTACAACTTTCATCAATTTTTGGTCTTCTGATATCTTGGGAATGTGTTTTCTACAAAGAAAATTATTAGCACAAGAGGATATAGGAATGAAGGAGAGGATGGAGGGAGAAGACGGCAATACTTTTAGGGAAAAGAGATTGTAGAGAAAACCCTTATTTGCATTGGACAAATGAAATACAGAGAAGAACCATTCACGTTTTTACCAGATATAATCCCACATAAACAAAGTTCTTTGAAATTACATTCATAGGAACACAAAGTTTCTTCACATATTAGAGATTAAATGATTCTCAAACCAAAGTAGAGGAAGAAAGAGAAATAAAGGAATAAAAGAGAAGATCTTGTATTGATTCTTTTCGGTTCAAAATTACAGTCCTGACATATCAAAATTACAACCCCGACAATGGCTTCCAGAACCCATCAAATAGCTCATGAAAAGTGGTTATAACTTCCTCCAGGCGAGAAAAATAGTTTATAAATAGATTTCATCCTCTGTACCCTTCAAAAATCATCCATTCACAAAGAAAAACCATGGTGGAAAACCAATTTATGTGAATACATAGACATTTCATTTTATTTGCCAGTTTTGATATGAACCATTGATTTACTATGAAAAACGTTCAAATTAGACCGTTCACATGGAAGGAGAAGATTGGAGTGGGCGTGGGGGAAGCCCCTTTCATTTTCGTGAATTTTTGTGTTTTGGCATTTTGGAACAAATTTCCCCGCAGCCCCACCTTGAATTTTTGACTTGGACATGTGGCAAGCTATGATTGGAAATGAGGTTGCGACTCAATTATGAAAATTTTGACGTATTTTGCAAAAAAAGGCAAAAATCTCATTTACCTCCACCAGCCTGCAACTCTGATTTAGCGTGGACACGTGGCACAATCTGGTTAGAAATGGGTGCGCGACTCTCATTGTAACATTTTGAATTTTTTGGAAAAAAGGCACAAAAACTTGTTTACCTCCACCGGCTTGCTGCTCCGCATCGGCTCTTTGGACATGTGGCGGCCTTTGAATGATTGCGGTCCTTAGGGGCTTTTTGTTTCAATTCTCCCTGCGGGCTCACGGGTCAAATCTTACCAATTTAGCTTTTACAAAAAAAATCAAAGTGCACAAATACTCCTACATCTCTGCCAGTCTACCAAAGGGAAAATTTTCCAACTTAGGCCTACCGAGCTATAACTTAAAATGTATAAAGAGTTAGGAGGACTTCTTTACCTTTATGGAAAGGGGAAGAAATTTCCCATCTGATACAATGATTTTCATGAGTCTGAAAGTACTTAGAAAGTTCCAATTTTCAAAATAAATCTTTCAAGCATACTTTAAGGGCACCAACTCAAAATTTTTGCAATTTCAGACTTAGAAATTAAAGGGAAATTTGAGGGCTCTTTCTGGGGATGACTTGGCTTGAAACAAAGGCACAAGGCAAGATCAAGAACAGACCAACTTTGGGAAATGAAGACTAGTGCCTCATCCATTGGGTGATAGAGTCAAGAGGCAAAACCAATACAAGGCAACACACACAAGGAGGAAAGGACACAAACCAAAAAGGAGGGCCCAAAACAAACACCCCACTCAACAAGGAAGAAAAAGGAAACAAACAAGCCCAAAACAAAGAAAATACACAATGCACAGAGGGAATCCCTAATCACCTAGGACCTAAACAACTTTAAGTACTTCCCACTATAAGTGAGAGGGAGAGAAGATCCATCCATGTAACTCAAATAAAAATAGTTCTCACCAAAAAAATGTTTGATTCTGAAGGGGCCAAGCCAAAGTGAGTCAAACTTACCATGGCTTCCTCAAGGCTCATATCTCTTATCCCATAGCAACACTATGTCCCCCACCTGGAAAACTCTAGATTTGAATTTCTTACCAAACAAAGCCTTCACTTTCAACTGATGGGCTGCTATTCTATCAACCATTTGCAATCTATCTTCATTCAAATTTTGGAGATACATGATTCTCTTGTCTAGAGCACTATTGAGGCTTGAATCTTCAATAGTTTTCATCAAATGCAAAGATGGAAACTCCACCATCACTGGCAGTTGAGCTTCCACACCATACACTACTTGGAAAGGAGACATTCTAATGGCTCTCTTAGGTGTAATCCTATCAGCCCAAAGTGCATCGTATAATTTCTTATGCCAATTTCTTTGAGAATCATTCACAAGTTTCCTGACAATGGTCACCAAATTATTGTTTGTTGATTCAACTTGTCCATTCCCTTAAGGATAATAATCAGAAGAGTGAGAAAGAGATATTCCATATCCATAACAAAAATCCATTATCTTAGTAGAGGAGAAGTTAGAAGCATTATCAGTCACAAATTTGTTTGGAATTCCAAATCTTATGATGTTTTCCTTTATGAAGTTGCATATTACTTCAAAAGTAGTACTCTTGACTGGGATGGCTTCCACCCACTTGGTGAAATAATCTGTGGCAGTCAACACATGAGTATGTCCAACACTTGAAGATGGATTGAGAGTTCCGAAGAAATCCAAACCCCATTGTTGAAAGGGCTCCTAGATCACCACTGGCTTGAGAGGCAAAGCAGCCAACCTTGGTCTTCTAGCAAACATTTGGCATGCTTCACATTTACTCACCCACTTTGATGCATCTTGGCATAGAGTGGGCCAATAATAGCCAGCATGAAGAATTTTTTGAGCTATTACAGTAGAGGATAAATGCCCCCCACAAGATTGATCATGAAAAGGAGAAAATAATTTCTTTTGCTACTCTTTATCTACACATTTTAAAAACCTTCCATCTACACCTCGTTTGAAAAGAGAATTTTCCAAAAGAACATACTATGCAGATCTAAGTTTGATGGATCTTTTTTCTTTTGCAGTCAAGTGAGATGGGCATTCACCATAGGTCATAAAATGAGCAATATCACCATACCATACATCTGTTGAGCTGAGGAACAAAACCACGGGCATATCTACTTCATCTTTGGACAACGTTTCATCAGCACCTTCAGTAATGAGCTTACACAGGCCCTTATCATGAACCAACTTGGTTGGCTTGATATCCAAATCATATTCTTGCACTTTTGCCACCCAATTACCTCTCTTAGTTCTAAATTTTTGTTGTATGAGAATCGATTTGACACTTGTATCAGGCACAAACACAACAACATGAAAATTTAGAGTATAAAATTTGAATTGTTTAACAACTTTTACAATATCAAAAGTGTGTTTCTCCATCATGGCATATTTTAGTTTGTTGGATTTCAAAATGTAGCTCATGAATGCTATGGAAAATTCATGATCTTCAGCATTTGTTTGAGTTAAAACAATGGCCAAAGTGTTTTCAGTGGCATAACAATATATAATGAAATCTCTGCTGAAGTCTGGACACACCAAAGTGGGAGTATTTACAATGGATTTTTTGATATATTCAAAATCAAGCTTTCCTTTAGAGAACCAACCAAAAGTCTGCTTCCCTTTCATCATGTGAGCAATGATCATAGTAAGTTTGGAAAAATCAAGTATGACCTCCTCAAGAAATTAATCTTACCAAAGAAGGAATGATTGCCTTTCTTACTCGTGGGAAGAGGAATCTGCTGTATGGCCTGAATTATTTCCGCATCAATTTTTATTCCATCTTTTGAGATAATGTGTTCCAATAACTTACCTTCGGTTACATAAAACACAGACTTCTTAGGATTCAAAGAAACTCCATGCTCTCTACATTTTTGTAGGACTTTTTCAAGGTGTCGAACATGATCTGCTCTTATTTTTGAAAAGAAAATCAAATCATCCAAGTATACCACGATGCATTTCCCTTTCAAACTGCCAAAATCTAGATCCATAGCTCTATGAAAAGTAGCACCAACATTAATGAGTCCAAATGGCATCCTCTTTTAGGAAAAAGTGCCCTAAGGAGTGGTAAAGGTAGTCTTATACTGATCTACAGTGTTTACCTCTACTTGGTTGTACCCTGAGAATCCATCCAACATTAATAACATCTCTGGGTCTGTGACAGCTTGCAGCACTTGGTCCATCATGGGAAGAGGATAATTATCTTTTAAGGAAGCCTGCTTTAGATTTCTAATGTCAACATAGATTCTAATCTCACCATTTTTATTTCTGATAGGCACTATGTTAGCAATCCAAGTGGAATGATGGATAGGAAAGATGATCTGGGATTTTAAAAGTTTTTGTTTTTCTTGAAAGATAGTGTCAGCAATATTTGGATTATACTACCTTTGCTTTTGTTTAAAAGGCTTGATGTCAGGCTTAAGAGGGATGGAATGTTGCATTTATTTGGTTTGAAAGCTTTGAGATCTTCATACGAGTAAGCAAGCACATCAACATACCTCTTCAAAAGATTTATCACCTTCTCTCTTTCTTCTTGAGTGCAACATTTCCCGATGTTCACCATTTTAAGTTCATCTATACTTCCTATATTTATTTTTCCAGTTTCAGTAGATTGCTGATTTCCTTGGGAAACTTTAGATTTGACATACCTATCATGTTTATCAAAAAGATCCTCTAAACTCACCAAACCTTTGAGAATTTTGTTGCCTTTTATCCTGATACATCCATCATGATCCATATCTTTTTTAAAACTTTCTTCATTTGAGAACACACATTCTCTGGGCAAGTTATCACTTCCTTAAAAATACAACTGATGAAAGTTATCTCTCAACTCCAAGAAAGAGAGTAGATGTTGGTCATCATTGAAGACCTGCCAATTGTTGGCATTGTCAGGAATGCTAGGCCCATGAATCATTTCAATGGAGAATTTTTCCTAAGAGAAGTCAAGATGAGGAATTAACAAAGATCCAGAGACTGTCAGGGAATTATCCCTAGTATTTTCTCCTCTTGGTACTGCTGCAATAGAGAAAGCATCGACGAATTCAATAGAATCCCAAACCAGATTCCTATAGTGCTTTAATCTTCTATTTTTTACTTGATAAAGGTCTCAGAATCACTTTACAATAAGCTCAACATCACCACAATAAAAAAGGTTCTTAACTCCCATCTCCTTCGCCATATTCAACCCAAGAATGAGGGATTCGTATTCAGCAATATTATTGATATTCTCGAACTGAAACTTGAAAGCAAAAGGGTGAATCTTATCCTCAGGAGAGATTAGCACTATACCTACTCCAGAGCCGGTAGAGTGATAGCTGCCATTAAACTCCAATGTCTAGACATCATTAGGATCAAACAATACTCCTTTTGATGGACTTGCTTCATCCGGTGACATAATCATATAGTTCCCATGCCCAATGTCTTCATACAAAATTTGTGCTTTTGGATCATCTATTTTTTGCACAATATACTCAGCTTGCTTCTCAGGAATCAGCTTCTTCATCTTGCCATTAACTAGGATGAGTGCATGAGACCAATCCATTTTTATTTCTCCTCTAACATCCTTGCAAAAGTTCCTACTCAATAGCATGTCATAGGAAGGAGGAATGTCAATGACTAAGATGGTTGCCAAAACCTTTTTCTTTGGCCAAGCAACGAAAGCTACTTATGCATCCTTGATTCTCCCAACTAAAGGAACTTCCCTACTCTCCATAGAATAACAAGAACCATATGTGCGGGTAAGATTGAGGCCCAAAGAATGAGCTACTTTAGCAAGCATTACATTGTCATATGCTCTAGAATTAATAACACAATTACTAAGCTTGCGGCTGGCTATAAGGAGAGTCACATAGAAAGGTCTGATTTTCTCATTGAGTGATGTGACAGTAGCTACAAGATTTGGTTGGGAAGGGGAAGAAGGAGTTGGAAAAATACCTTTGGAAACATGGGATGGGATTTTAGATTTGGAGTTGAAAAAATCAACCATTTTGGAAAAGCCTTTGGGATGGGTTTGATAAAACTTAGCCTCAGAAATCTGAACCTTAGTTCTCTTTATGTGATCAATAATATCAAAGGATCCAGATGTGAATGGGGTATCATTACAAGAAATGGAAGAGACCTTAGCCCTATCAGCTTTATCATTTGACACAGCAGAAGCTTTAGAAGCAGAATTGGAGGGAGAAAAACTAGCAGAGCTTACCTTTTGTGTGGAGGTTGTGGGGATATGAGAACCTCTCTTTGCAAGCACTTGAATGGTATTGGAAGACTCCTTTGATTTCTTTACAGGATGCACAAATTTATCCTTTTTTTGGTTTGTTCTCGAGTCATGAAAACATATGACTCATTGTTCATGTCAACCACTATATCATTATAATCATCCTCATCATTAACACCTTCAGTGGTGAGGAAGTTGACTCTAGAATTTCCAGACTGCTCCAACTCTTCATCAACATCTTCTTCTTGATCATCATACAATTCATTCTCTTCTTCATCATCAGGTTTAAGGACTTCACATGTTGTGTTGACGACACTTTGAGAGGTGGACCTTTAATTGCCAACCTGGTTTGAGAAGAAGGCAATCTGTTCCTAGGCTGAAAATTATTCCTTGGAACATCCTGGTATGGAGCATGTTGAGCCAATTGTTTTTTGATTGCAATGAGGTCATTGGCCAGCTTTTGTACTAACTGATCCAAATTACTTGGTGTCACCCAGATTTCATCCTGAAATCTGTGATTACCCTATTCGAAAATTTTTATACTTTTAAAATAATGGGTCGTTTTGTGTTTTTATTTCCTGAAAGTTCTTGTATTATGTCAGGATATTCCCAAAGAGCCATATTAGCCTTTTTCGCCAAATACCCAGATGCCCAAAATTGTTATATTATGTCGTCGGGATTTGTTTGCGGGAAATTTGTATTTAATTATTTTCAGCCCCGTATAAAGCTATTTGCACTCCATTTTAACTCTGTTATGATCAAACATATCATTATTCCCTTGTACCAGAAGGATTTTAACTAGGAATAAGTTTTGGGCTTTATTTGTAACTTTTGGCAATTTTTCGTGTTTTTGTGTTGTCCCGTTTCGTTTTCTGTGAAATTTCTCTAGAACAATTCCTTTGCCGGGTAAGCCTGATTCTTGGCCTGGAGCAACTGGAGAACATATACGCACATTATGCCCGGAGGAAGTCACCATCAGAGGTCTGGATCACTGGGAAAAAGCAAAGTCATGCACTAAAAAGTCCCTGGGGGATGGGCACATTTTTGAAAAACAAAGGATTTAAGCTGCAGTGGGAAAAATAGAAGCAATAGGCATGTGGGATTTTATTGCCTGCCTTGCAGGGTACTTTTTCCCGTGATAGAAAATTCACTTAAGCTGCAGTGGGAAAAATAGAAGCAGTAGGCAGGTGGGATTTTATTGCTTGCCTTGCAGGGTACTTTTTCCCGTGATAGAAAATTCACTTAAGCTGCAATGGGAAAATTAGAGGCAACAGGCATGCGGGAATTTATTGCCTGCCTTGCAGGGTAAAAATTCCCATGGTGAAATAAAAGAAAAGTGACTTAAGTGAAATCATGGGATTTTATTGCCTGCCATGCAGGGTAAATAATCCCATTGTCAAAGTCAAATCACTTAAGTGGATCATGGGATTTCCGGGGCTGCCTTGCAGGGTAAAAATTCCCATTGCCATGTGTTTTTAAAAATAGAATTCTATTATTCCAAAAAGTGCGACCCACCTTAGGTGAATAATAATGCATTAAATAAATATTTGTTAATATTTATTCACCCAATTTTGGCACCCAGGCTTGTGGAAAAGTCAACAAAGGGAAGTGGACAAAAGGAATTTAAAAATAGGATTCCAAAATTAAATAAATTTAATTTATTTAATGCAGCCCCTTTTGAGAAGGAAATAATACTTTTTAAAGTATTAATTGATTAAATTAAATTCTATTTTCAGTGGCTATGGTCAAAGGACACTATGAAGCTTAAGTGAAGTGAAGAGTGGATGAATTAAATTGATTAAATTTAATTTAATGGATGGCTGTCCTTAAACATGCTATTTTTAAAGAGAGAAGCATGATTTTTAATTAATTAATTGCCAGGAATAGGAAGGGAAATTATTAATTATAGAATTGTGAGGGTTATATAAGCAAGAGCTTCCATATGGGTGAATTATTTAATTCATAGGTAAAGAATTTCAGCCAAGAGGAAAAGTGCGCCCCATTTGAAGAAGGATTTTACTCAGGCAAGGTGGAAACAAGGCTAAAAGCTTCCAAATTTGGCATATGCTTTGAAGGAGGTTGATCTTTGTCTGCATAATTGTTTGCATAAGTGTTACAAGTGCTAAGGTAAAGTTGGAAAAGTTCATGCTCTCTTTATGTGTAAATTAAACATCAATTTTTGGGGCAGTTGGCTTGAATTATGCAAATTTTTGTGATTAAAATTCGCTGTGCTTGCTCCAGTTGCCATCTTTGTCTGAATTAATTGCAGGAGTTAGATACAGGTGCTTTTATAAAGAAAAGGAGCTTTAATCAATGTCTAATACATTGCATATATCCTCCGAATATGAAGAAATATCCAGATCTACACCAGTTTTGAAGAAATCCAGCCAAATAAGAAGAAAAAGAATTATTCAGACAAAGATAGACAAAGCCATGACAAAGAGAGATGAAAAAGAAAGCATAACAGAGTCGTGCATCTCTTCCAAATTTGTAAATATAGGAGACAGGTCTAGGTCCAGAACCTCTTTCCGAATTGATTGATAGATCTAGAGCAGAAAAAACTTCACTCATGCATGCAGATTAAAAGCAGTGGAATTATTCGAGCTGCAACCTTTCCATCCACAGCCCAGTTGCCAGAGTTTGTTATGTAGGTGCAGATCCATATCCAGATGCAAATGCAGATCTAGATCCAGATATCATAGTTGCAAAAGCTTCCAGCAACAAAGGCTTCATCCTCTTGTTTCGAATACAGCCCGTGAAGAAGTCAGTGCGTGGAAAAGTCCTTCCAAGATATTGTGCATATGCTCTCATCTTTTAGTTGAAGCCTTCATTGAATTTGCATTCACCCAGAGTGCTTTCCAAAAATTTTAATTGCTCATATGCAGTTAAAAACAAAGATGTTAAAAACGAAGATGATGAGTTATTTACGGCCAACCTTACATTGATGCATGTATAGAAGAAGAACTGAAAAAGCTTCAAGGATAAAAGAGAAGACAAGGCGAAGGAAAAATTCCAGCTACTTCCAGATCCAGATTGCTTGTTGTTTCCAATTCCACCTCCAGCTACTCCCAGATCCAGTTTGGGGAGAATCAAAGGTAAAAGAATCAGCTGCATGCGGACATGAAAAAGGACAAGATTGCAGCTTTCCCTCTTCTTTCTTCTTTCCTCTGACAAAGCAATTGAGTGATCAATTAAATTATACAACTTAAGTGATTGGTTTAAAAGCCATTACTTGAAGAAGTCAACTACTTGGAGATAGGTGGCAGGTGTGTAAAATAGAAGGTTCTATTTTCAGTTGTAATTCATACATGTCATGCAAAGAGGAATTCCAGAAAGGAGATTTCCAGTTGTTTCTTTTCCGATTTCCACATGTGTCAGTTAACTAAAGCTTCCATCTTGTAATTTCCCCTCTACATTCTATAAGTAGAGGAAGAACCTTCAGGTTAATCATGAGAATTTGTAAGCAGCAATATGGTGTTCTAGACTTTGTGCTGAACCCCTGAGAGCAACTTGGAGCAAAGGAATACAAAGGAGCAGGTTTCCAGAGAACTTTGTGTCGCGGTGTACTATGTTTCTTGCTTTTAATCTTAGATCTCTTAATAAAACTTGTGTCATTTTAGATCTGGATCTAGAGCTGCCTTTGTTTTATAATTCTATGTGTTCATATCTATTAAGTTTCTTCTCTAATTAGGATGCACATCTTCCCCATTTCTTCTTTGTATTTCCTTTACTTCCTTCTTCTATAAAATACTTCCTTTCTTGAATAGTTGCTTACTTGTTGTAGAACTTCTTAGTTATGGTTCATGAACTAAGTGGTTAAATTAAAACCCATGATAGATAATAAAACATTTTTATTGACAAATCTGACACGGGAGCCTCACCGGTTAAATGAGGGAGATTTATCTCATGACTGTCTAGGTTTGATGCTATGCAGAAAATCTAGCCAGCATTACCTCTAGGAGAAGAGGGAGAAGATGATGTATTGGATTTCTAGGATTCTCTTATTAGTTTTCTTGACATGATCAAGCCATCTTCCACGCTGACTGCCAACCTCTGATCCTCATCCAAATTTTTGAGATTGGCTCTATTCAAAGCATAGCTTACTTCAGGTAGTTGTGCTTTTAAAAAGAAACATTATTGGATCTGATCAATGGGCCAGGTGTCTTGTGGGATCTTGTTGATTAGTTTATTAAATTTAGCTACAAATTCCCTCATGGGCTCTTGTGGTTCCTTTTTGATTTGAGAAGTTTGGGCAAGTAGAGCATGCACATCTTCTGTAGGTTTGAAACGGTTCTCAAATCTTGTTCTCATCATGGTCCAATTAGTAATTTCTATAGTAGGAAGATGGTAAAACCAATCTACTGCATTGTCTTGTAAGGTCTTTACAAACAACCTAACAGAGACATCTTACTATTCCACACTAAGGACTCCACAAGCAATAATGAAGGCTGTAATGTGTTCATCAGGGTGCACTTTCCCATCACCCCTGAATTTGGGAAAATTGTTTCTGTTACCTCGAGGTAACTCATGCAAAGGTTGTGGAAGAGCCAAGGGACCAACTCGGTGGCCCCAAGGTAATAGAATTGTCATTCTTGGAAAAACTGCTTGAAGAGGAACTGAAACACCAGCAAGAATCAAAGCACAAAGATTAGGGCTGAGTTGCTCTTGAGGAATTCCACTCCTAATGGTTTTGTCTTCAATAGGAGGTGTACTTGTAGAATGATCTCTTCTATTTATCCCTATTGAAGGAAGAGGAAAACCTTGTTGCTCCAAAAGTTAAAATTGAGAATATTCAACTCCAAGAGCTCTTCTACCACGTGTGTATCTTAGAGTCGCCAGATCAATGGAATGATCAAATTATTGTTCTTCTTAGAAAGGAATCTATTGAAAGCATCCCTAGTAGAGTCATTTAAAACTGTTGGGTTTCAAATTTGCACTTGGGATGAAACCATAGTCAGGGGACAAACAAGTCCCTCCTCTTTGATGGGAGAGGTTCCCTTATTGAAAGTAAAGGATAAAAATATATACAAATGTACAACTTTCATCAATTTGTGGTCTTCTGATATCTTGGGAATGCGTTTTCTACAAATAAAATTAGCAGCATAAGAGGATATAGGAATGAAGGAGAGGATGGAGGGAGAAGAAGGCAATACTTTCAAGAAAAAGAGATTATAGAGAAAACCCTAATTTGCATTGGACAAATTAAATACAGAGAAGAACCATTCATGTTTTTACCAGATACAATCCCACAGACACAAAATTCTTTGAAATTGCATTCACAAGAACATAAAGTTTCTTTTCATATTAGAGATTAAATGATTCTCAAACCAGAGCAGAGGAAGAAAGAGAAATAAAGGAATAAAAGAGAAGATCTTTATTGATTCTTTTTGGTTCAAAATTACAACCAACTGACAATGGCTTCCAGAACCCATCAAATAGCTCATTAAAAGTGGTTATAACTTCCTCCATGTGAGTAAAACGGTTTGCAAACGGATTTCATCCTTTATGCCCTTGAAAAATCATCCATTCACGAAGAAAAACCATGGCAGAAAACCAATTTACGTGAATACACAGACATTTCATTTTATTTGCCAGTTTTGATATGAACCATTGATTTGCTGTGAAAAATGTTCAAATTGGACTGTCCACGTGGAAGGAGAAGATTAGAGCGGTCGTGGGGGAAGCTTCTTTCATTTTCATGAATTTTTGTGTTTTGGCATTTTGGAACAAATTTCCCCGCAACCCCGCCTTGAATTTTTGACTTGGACAGATGGCAAGTTGTGATTGGAAATGAGGTCGCGACTCCATTCTGAACATTTTGACCTATTTTGCAAAAAAACACAAAATCTCATTTACCTTTGCCGGCCCATAGCTTTGATTCAGCATGGACACATGGTGCAATTTGGTTGGAAACAGGTACGCAAATCTCGTTGTAACATTTTGAATTTTTTGGAAAAAAGGCACAAAAACTTGTTTACCTCCGCCAGCCCACTGCTCCGCATAAGCTCTTTGGACACGTGACGACCTTTGAATGATTGCGGTCCTTAGGGGATTTTCGTTTCAATTCTTCATTCGAGCTCACGGGCCAAATCTCGCCAATTTAGCTTTTGCAAAAAAAATCAAAGTGCACAAATACCCCCACATCTCCGCCAGTCCACCAAAGGGAAAATCTTCCAACTTAGGCCTGCTGAGCCATAACTTAAAAAGTACAAGGATTTAGGAGGACTTCTTTACCTTTTGGAAAGGGGAAGAAATTTCCCATCTGATGCAATGATATTCACGAGTCTGAAAGTCCTTGGAAAGTTCCAATTTTCAAAATACCTCTTTCAAGCATACTTTAAGGGCACCAACTCAAAATTTTTACAATTTCAGACTTATCAATTAAAGGGAAATTTGAGGGTGACAACAAAGCTGTCACATTCTCAACCGTGTGTTTTCCCTTAGGCAGCCATGGTAACAAAAATTAATTCTCCACATACTTGTTATTCTCTAGCACAAGTTTGAGACAAAGATAGATGAGTGCAGCTCCACTGTCCCCAATAGCCAAAATTACTGGTTTTATATTTACATCTTAAATGAGCCTCTCAATGTAGGCAAACTGACCTGAATAACCATATGTTTTTATGAGAGTATGGTAGTCACAATCAACCTTGTCTGCAATGAAGTTCAGCCGACGCGTATCAGTAAACCTGTGAATTAAGGCCTGAAATTAACATGTTGTGAAGGCATAGGGAAGTTTTCACCATGGAATCCATGTCCCATCCTTCATTACAAACTGTGCGATGTAGAAATGCTGATACATCGCAAACTATACTTCCTTACCCACTGCTGAAGGCAAATCCATTGGAATGCACCATTCTTCCTCAAACACCACGTGAAGTTGGTCATACCATAGTTATGCCCTTTGTTTGAACAGGCCACTCATTGTTCCTTCAAATAAGTATTTCTCGCACCTCTCCGTGAGGGACTTCTTCTCTGTGGGGTATGCCCAAATTTTTTACTTTGGCCCATTAGGCACTCCAATTTCTACAAAGACAAGAGATAACAGAATAACACCAAAAATTATCTTCTCATCTATGCGTGCTTCCTCGATAATTATCTCTTCTATATAGCCTGCTAGATTGTAGACGACTCCTTCAGATATTTTCTTCGTGATATATAGCCACATGGTATTTACTTATGACCATCTCTCTTGGTCATTCAACTTAGTGAGCAGATGTGTTGCTGCCTGCACTACAAGATACTTCTTCAACTTGTATAGGTCCATCCCGATCAGACCCTTGGAGTATCCCAAATCCTTTTTGGTGGCTATTACAACCACCTTATCAGTCATATCACTAACAATATCTATCCTTGTGCCCTTCAATCCTGATAATGTGGCAATCAGGGCCAATGTGATCCTTACCCTCTGTCCAACAAAATAGAAAGAATCCTCATGGAATCTACTAATAAGCCATTGGTATAAAGCCTCTGGTTTTCCAAAATATGGGAGTTCATGTAACTGATAAACCCTTACCTTCTTAAGCAACGTCTCCCCAGCATCATCATATATTGGCATATCATCCACTGTGCGCTTGTTGGTCTTCTTGTTCAACAACACATCCAATTCTCCCTTGTTGTTGGTGATGCGGTGGTTTTAATCACTTACCTTGCATCTGCAAATGTGGGAATCCCAATCCCGTCAGACTATAACTCCTTCTGGATACCGCATCTCTGAAAATTTACTCTCGGGAGAAAATTTGACCTCAACTTCCACCTTCTTCTCCCCCTTCATACTAGTGACATCTGTTTTCTTGTGTGCCGTTCTAAAAATCCCACATTTTATCTTCTATGTCGAGTAATCTCAAACCCTAGCTTGAAACTGCATGCCCTACCTCAAAACCGTGTTCCCTAGCTCCTTCTCAATGCTTCTATTACAATCAAACCCTTCACTAATGGGGACGTAAGCCACTTCTACATAAAAATCCACTCTCCACGTTTGGTTTCACAACTCTTTGCACCTTAACATGCTTTGTTTGGCTTGGTCACACTTAGATCGCTTGAATACTTTTGATCAAAAAGGTAAAAATGAACCCACATCACGTCCTTATATAGATTTTCAAAAATTTAGTGCATTTATTGCTCTTTCACCTACCACTAATCCTCCTCTCATTAATTGACCATTTTCCCAATTTCCACACAGTACAACTTTGTGCCCCTGCTATAACCTTCTAATGTGCCTTCCCACCTTATGGCTACAGATTTCTCTTCCACGTGATTCTAGACACTAAAGTACCTCGCCATTGTGCCCTCTTCTAGTAGTTTCCACGACCGTTGCTTACCTCATGTTATACTATTCATTCATTTATTTCCATCTATGGTCTTCTTTGGGATCAATCTTCTTTCTAGCAGCTTCCTTCCATTTTTAAATAACACCTGTAATAATATATTCTTATGTGTACCCATTTTTGAATAAAAATAACAACCACCCCACACCAATTGTATGTGCAGTCCTTTGCGCATAAAAATAATTTAGATTGTAATTAGCTTCTAGTGCACAAACACGCTTATTACACAAAACACCAAACTAAATTTACAAAGCATATCAATGAAGAAGGAAATACATTAAAAGAAATATAGAAAAGGAAATCTATACTAAATGGCAATACTGCCTTATTACAAACACCAAGAAGAATTATTTATATTAGGGCTTCAACCTACTCCCGTTAAAGTAATCGGGTAACCCTGTTCCATCAAGTGCCTCTAACTGACATGCGCCTATTTCAAGGATGTGAGTGATAACATACGGTCCCAACCAATACACCTTAAGTTTGATTGGATGGTGTAGATACTTGGAATCATAAAGGAGTACCATATGTCCAACCTCAAGCTTTTTGTCCTTGATGTGTCTATCATGTCATGCCTTCTGCCTGGCCTTTTCCTACTTTTGAATCCAACATGTTATGGTCTACCTCTCTTCCAACTATATTAACCTGTCAATTATTTCTTCTAATTCCTATTCATCAGCAAGACCTCCAACATGTTCAATACATAATGATGGTAACATGAATTCCATTGGAAGAACCACTTCTGCACCAAATACCAACTAAAAGAGTGTGGCCTTATTCAACCTCTTATAGGTTGTTCTATAAGCCTAAAGTACAACATAAACTTTATCATCCCAATATTTCCTTCCAACATCACAAATTTTTGTCAAGGTTTGGATCAATATCTTGTTGAAAGCCTCAACAGTCCCATTTGCTTGAGGGTGTTAAGGTGTAGTCTTGTGGTGCACGACCATAAACTCATCTAATAATATCCCGATTGTATCATTCAAGAAGTGTGTACCCCTATCACTTGTCAAGCTCAACAGACATCCATACCTAGTGAGAATATTTTCCTATAATAACCTTGTTGTTGTAGCTATTGTACAATCCTTTGTAGGTTTTACTTCTACCCACCTTGTAAGATAATATGTGCAAGTGATGATGTAGCACGTCCAGTTCTACACGTGGATGGGGAAATAGGACCCACAAATTCTATAACTTATTTTTCAAATGGTTCTACACTAATAATAGGCCTCAAAGGCATTTCATCTCTTTGCCTAGGTTTTCCAAGTCACTGACAGTGACCACACACCTTACAATACTCTTTACAATCCTTGTACATGGCCTCCCACCATAAGCCAGCGAGTAGAATCTTGCATGCAGTGGAATCACTTGCATAATTCCCACCTATAATACCTCCATGATCCTCTTCTACGATATCTGTGTGCTCATGTTCTAATACAAACTGACGTAATACTTCATCTTGACCTAGTTTATATAAGTCACCATTGATCAACATGAAGGGTGTCACACAAATTACAAGTTGTTTCTTATCTAATGCTTTCATTTCTTCTGGTGCCAAACCTATGCGTAAAAATACAACAATATCCTCCAATTATGAAGGCGTGCAATGTAACCTAGACAACTGTGCATCTAGCATTGTATCTTCAATTGTCTGTGCATCTTCCCCTGATTAAATTCTTGACAAATGGTCCGGGCCAGAATTACTTTTACCTTGTTTTACCACGACTGTAAAGTCAAATTCTTGGAATAAGAGAACCCATCAAAATATGTGACCCTATAAAATGGGCTTATTTACCAAGTATTTTAATGCCATGTGATCAATATAAAATACAAAGGGTGATGCTATAAAATATTGTCTAAATTTATGTAGCGCGTAGATCATTGACAAGGCCTCACACTCTATAGTTGTGTAATTTTGTTCTACATAAGTCAAATTTCTACTAGAAAAACATATAGGATGATCTATAATACCTTCTCTAGGCTGAGATAACACTGCACCAATAGTTGTGCCAGAGGCATCCACATGTACGTGAAATGGTTGGTTCCATGAGAGAAAACACATAATCGGTGCTGTAGTAAGTCCCTCCTTCAATGCCTCAAATACGCAATGTTGCGGTTCTCCCCAATAGAATGTCCCTTTTCCTTTTAGTAACTCTTCCAAGGGTGTGATAATCTTCACATACCATTTGATAAATTTTATGTAATACCTTTTGTGGCCCAAGAATCCATGCACCTCACTCTGACTGGTAGGCTCCTCTAGGCCCAAAATAAATGCAACCTTAGCTGGATCTACTAACAAACCTTCTTTGCAAATGATATACCATAACAAAGTTCCAAAAGGTGTAGCAAACATGCACTTCTTAATGTTTAAACATATACTTAATTGTCTACATATTTCAAACATTAAGCGTAAACTGTCACAATGATCCTTAACAAGCCCGTATACCGTCTAATCATCCAAGTGAACATGCAAGAATTTGTGAATAAAATCCTAGAATGCTTGAACAACTATGCACAAATATACAATGGGAGCATTTTTCAAACCAAAGGGCATCACAATATATGCAAAACTTCCCCATTCAGTGGTGAAATTTGTTTTCTCTTTATCTTCCTGTGTAATTCTAACCTAGTGATACCCTGAGAATCCATCTGTGTAAGAGTAAACTTCGTGCCCTGTAACGCCTTCTAATATTTCCTCGGTGAAAGGCATAGGAAAAGGATCAATCACACATGCAAAATTCAGCTCCCTGTAATCCACAAAAATCCTAATCCAACCATATTTATTTATATTGATTACCATGGGGATAACCCACTTTGATTCTTCTAGGGGCTTAATGATGCTAGATTTCAGCATTTTGTCAATTTCTTCTTTAACATTTATGTGCAGGATCGGGTTCATACTATAAGGTATCTTCCTAACTTGGAATGCTCCTTCCTGTAGCTTAATATTCATCTGACCCAATGATTCATGTATCCCATTTAACTCATGGTAGCCCCTAGGTAATAAATCCTAAAAATATCACAGTAATTCAATTATCTTTGCCACTTCAGAATCAGACCAATAATCCCCAACTATTACCTCCTTAGGTTCAACATCCGTGCCAATGTTCACTTTCTTTGTCTTCATAGGTTCATGATAGGCATACACATTCTTATCCTTATTGTCTAACACTTCACACGTACCTATTAAATGAGCTATGTCCAAATATTCTATTTCTTCATCATCCACTATGTAGATCATGTTTCCTTTCTCCTTTTCAAAGAAAGCGTGTGTAAATAGTTTGGCATTTGTATCATCTATTTCTTCAAAACATGTTCCTTGTTCTTCCTCATGAAATAAATCCTAAATGAGTTCTTTAGCCTTGACACTGTCTCCCATAGTCAAGCGCTTCATAAAATGTAATGCCTTTCTTACCAGAGGTGTAGTAGAGAAGTACTCAAAAGTCTTGGTCATTCTTGCAATTAAGTCTTGTCAATTTCTAGTCTCCCTATGTATTTTTACATAAACATACCAAGCGCGTGTGCAACCTTGCAAAGTGTAATAAAGTTTGTGAACCCAAAGTGAAGGTGGTAAAGCTTCCTACCCCTCTATTTGGAGTCTCTCACACTGGTGAACAAGGTGTTGAATAAGTTGATTACCATGATATATGCATATTTGAGTAGGTGCATTACTCTTGAAGAAACGAGTGGTTAGGGAAATTTTGACTTTATTCCATTCTATGAGATTATCCCTGTGAAGCATCCACCAACACATTGTTGTCCCGCACATGGTATATACTAACATATTTCTTCTTTTAACTTAATTTTTCCACTTCTCCTCCATGGTGTGCAGGAATACTGTAGGGTATCCTTCTCCAGTATACTGGGGTACAGAGTTGTTACCTATCCTTCTGATACAACACGGTTTTCTCCTCAGCAAAAATTCACTTATTAATTTGCACCCAACCATCTCATAGGTGTCATGCACCCAATTTTCACAAGCACTACTTGTAGTATCACTAATAGACTATGCATCTTCCCACTGGAGGATTCCTTCTTTAGATGGCTTAAGTACTTCCGGATCTCGAATGACACGTACATAAATTTTGTTCAAGTCTTCCTCACTCAAAGGTTAAATATAAGGTGCATAATTCACATCTGTCAAAGGGATAATAACTCTTTCTTCCTTGATCTCAAAACTTATATAACCCTTATTGAACCGTAGATCAACATTATTGGCATAACACTAAGGGCACTCAAGTAGAGCTGGGAAGTTGTTTGCTTCTGTAAGTGGTAAGACCTCAAAGTCCCCAGTGAACTTGGCCACTTGTATAGTAATGGGTGCATCCTTTAAAACTACGATTGGAGTGGCCTTAGTTTTATTAGCCATAAACAATACATTAGAGGAGGGCTGTAATGGAGGTCTTTCCATCTGTACGCATGCATAAAAAGTAAGCACATCAACTTCTATGCTTGTATCAATCAATATATTTCTCAAAATCCATTCATCCACAACAACATTTAGGGTGATCTCCTTATCATAATCCAAGCTATGAGGGGGAATATTAGCATGTAGGATCTGCCATCCATTCTCAATACATGCGCACTGAGTTTTCCCTTTAGCCAATTCCCTAGTAATGGAATGATGTTCTCTTAGTGCAACATCTTGCATACCTCTTTCAAATCATCAATATCTAACTGAAGCATGTATGTTGCCTTCTTTTTCTCCAAATTCCTTGACTGTTCCCTTAAACACTATATTTCACCCTGAAGATTTATGAGTACCTCCATGGTCTCCTGATAAACCTCCTTCTGATGTGTAGGATCTGGCTACCTTGCATGTTAAACTTCCTCCTTAGTGATGTTAGGATTTTGCTGTAACGTCTCTCAGGCACGCGTAGCTTCAGAGCGTGTAGTAATCTTCACAGGTACTACCTTAGGTTCTGGTGCCAACTTTGGAATCCACTAATTCTCTATGGTGCATTGTATTCTAACCATCCCCGTACCCTTGTTCTCTTGTTTATGTTTCTTACTAAGATGCTCATATAAGTTTGTGCATTCCTCATAGTTATGATTATTCCCACAAAAATAACAAGTAATATTCTAAGGACATTCGTACCTGTAGTGGTTAGGAGATCTGCATGTAAAACACATTCTGTGAGGAAACTCACCTCGTCCACCACCACAGCCTCAACCCTCCAATCCACCATGGCATCCTTGACCTCTGCCACGGCCTCCTTCAAAACATCCTTCGTTTCAATCATAACACCCTTAGTTGTGATCATGATCATGGTGCTCATTTCTAACTTTAGAATTATCTGATACTCCTCTCTGTCACACACCAATATCTATGGCATCATGGATCTAACCAATCAACTTGAAGTGTTATGTATTGTGAGTCGTGTAACAATAAATCTTACAATAGAAAGATAGATTCTTTGTTATTGCACATTGTAATAATGGGAAATGGCTTCCATCATGGTCCAAATGACATATCTCACAGCCGAGCAACAATGAACGCACATACCTTCAAGGACAACTATATTTAGTGTTCCCTTATAATTCACAATCTTTACACAAAATCCTAGTGCACGTTTCATGTGCCAAATTTTTTGATAGTTTCTCCAACTGCTTTGCCATAGCTGCAATCTGTGCTTCTAGGAATGGGTTCACTCCAGTGTAACTACTTCAGATTGCCTCAGCGTGCAAAGAGAATTCAAATGCTTCACGCAGATCCATATATGTCTTATGTGACATCACCCTTATAAAAGGTGTGATCAAGACCCCTACAAACCAATGTGCATGTTGGATTGCATGAATATCATACGAAATCTTAGACAAAAGTGTTTTGAAACATGCATCATATTCCCAAACACTGTCAGTAGTTCCCTACTTAATATCCTTGAGTGCACTTATACTCTTATGCTCGAACTTAGGGATATGAAACTCCTTAAGGAAATCTTCTCATAATGTTTCATAATCTACGCAAGTCTGATCAGGGTCAAACTTCCTGTACTAACTGTGAGGGCACCCCTGCAACATAATTGCAAAATGACTTTCCTTGCACTCAGAAGCCGTAATTAATTTTACGTGCCACAGTATCTCACACATGTGCACGTGTTCAGCAACATATTCTATTCCCCTATACTCTAGAAGATGAAGATACATCTCCATGTAAATATTGTGGTTTATGAGGACCTCGCCCACATGATCCAGAACCTCCTTTGTTACCTCTTCCTCCAGACCCACCAGATCCACCAGAAATAAAACCACCTATGCCCCCCTGATCCTCCTCCTATATCTAGAAGTGGACCAATGGATGTACTAGCCTATGTCCCAACGATGGTACTAAACTAAACTCCTACAGTTTGCAAGGTGGTACTACTCCCTGAAGTGAGTCCAAACTTCTGTGCGTTTGAGTTTTGTGTCAAAGATGTGCCTGAAAAGGTACCTCAAAATAACGAAGAAGACATTTTCCTGGCCATAAATGCACTTTCTACTTGATTAACTCCTTTTCTACTAGTCCCCAAACTAGCTTGTTGACTACTGGTTGTACTAGATAATGGAAAACCAATTGTAAGGGTTAGGTTTCCAGGTAGATTCAGATGTGCACCCATAACCCATTTCATCTTTTCTGGTGCGCTACTATGTGAGGCCGAGAAGGGTTCCTTTTCATGCTTACCAAAATGAGGGAGTTTAAGATAATTTGGCTTCACGCCTTCTGTGTGAGCTCTAACTTCTTCACGATCCATCTCTCTCCTTAACGCCATACGCTCTACAATATCATGTTAATTCTCTATCTCCCTCTCATGTGCCTCATTGTACTTAAGATTCCTTTATTCCCTTTGCCTCTCTACAGCTAGGTCTGCCATCCTTCACCAAACCTGCTCCTACCCCCATGTGTGGTAGGGTTTAGCTAGCCATCAACCTTTCTTCCATGTTCATGGTTACCATCAAGATTTTAATTTCCAGTGGAATGCCTTACAAATAAGTTATCGTGGGATAACATAAAAACTAGAACTCAGCTACCTCTGGGCACGAGTAAGTGGAATTTGAGTACTCTAAAATATAGCTATTCATAACACCACTGAACCAAGTGTCCATAACGCGCATCCAAATCATATCAGCATCATAGAGGGCTTGAAATATTTCCTTCTTCCATAAAAGTGTGCGATACCTCCAATTCCTTTTAGATGTATAAACAACCAGCCACTTGTACAACTCTAGCAGAAAGATAACAAAGAAGCTCTCATATATGCAATCATACAAATTTTGCTCCACCCACATGCGTGTGTCAAAATTAGATCTAGTGCTAAACCTCGGATTGTACTCTTCTTCTATTTCTATTATCCACTCCTCAACACTTGCTAAGGTCAACGAGTATGTCTTCACTATGAAACATCCTGAAAACAACTAAAAAAGAGGTCTTGAAAAATGGAACTAATGATGCAGCCTAGAATCTACTGTGTAAAAGTCATGCACACTGAAACATTACCCAGCCTGAGCTGAGCACTCACCCAAAGTTCCCAAAGGTACCAAGACCCTCTTTAGAGTTGCTTGTGTAGGATGTTATTGTGATGAAGATAAGACATTCAGATCCATAAATAAACATAAACATTCCACAGTGCACAATCTAGATCTAGATCTTAGAGAATCATGAATTAAACAATAACTATAATGAGATTGACCATACATGAACTAGTTTCAATTATTTCTAACACCATTATCTAGCCAATAACATTCATTACATTAAATACTTTAAAACACATAAGCTTCTTACATCATAAAGTATCACCATAAGTCATGCATGCAACAAATTCAACAACATAACTTTTCAATAACTTGCACACTAGTCTCTCTCTAAACTACACAGTTCAATACATATTTATAGAGGTGGAGACATTCCCTTCACCTCCTACACACTTCTCAAAATAGCTCACATGCTGTTAATAGATATGTGCCTTTACAATAACATGCACATATGCAAGTGTGCTAATAATAATGTCATATAGTTAAGTGGAAGAAGTAATCATATTATTAACTACAACCATGCATGGCGCTTATCAGTTGCTTGTTCCCAAAATACCATTTGCGTGTCACGCAAGTCTCCATCCCGATGTGTTCTCTGCACGTTATCTCCAAATATAGCCCTTATTTTCTCTTTGTCGCTTTGGCTTTGTTTTTAGGTCATCGATCGTACTTGTAACCTGCAAAATAAATGACTATGATGTAACATAGATTTTACCAAATAACACCCTAGTTACACTGGCACATCACTCATCCTAGAATAAACGCTCACCTGAAGTGCGCAAAGGTGCCATGTCCCTCTTTAGGGTTGTTGTAGTAGGATGTTAGCGTGATGAAGGAAGAAACATATAGATCCATAACTAATCCATCATTCTACAATGAATGCTACATTCAGATCTATGAAAGAACAAGTTTAAACAGTAATCATGATTGAATCAAGAACATGTACTATTCAATTACACACAGGAATGACACTTAGGTTCGGCTAATATCTTCCATTTATTAATAACACAGAAGCTCCTTACAATAATGGCAATCTATACTGATACGCGCATGGATCCGATACAGTAATCCAATCATATGTGCATACCTCTATACCTTCATACATCCATCTCTCTCTATGTATATTCTACTATGTTCTTCATATCATATATATAGGGTGGGGACTTCCCCTTCACCGCTTATCTATTCTAGAAATAGGCCGTATGCTATTAATAGCCACACACCGTTTACAAGCATAACCACACATGAAAGTGTGCTATCTATAGACCTCTTATAGTTAACTGAAGTGAGAATCCTATTCTTAGCTCGTCTCCATGAAAAATTCTTGATCTAATCCTCTAAAGAGAGATAATGTGTGGCACACACGTCTCTACATTGTTAGTGTGTTCTAAACGCCATCTTCTAAAAATAGGTCTTCATGATCAAAATCATCTAAGTCCTAAATGTTGAACTTGCCCTCTGCGTGCGGGTTCTTCCTATCCCTTCACACCCTTGATCCTGGCCTTCTCTCCCATGTGGAATTCTTCTGTGATCTCTAAAAAGTATTCTTTGATCAACATTACCCCACACTAATCTCATTGTCATCCCAAAAATGGGTATCTCCAAAAATTGAAGTAAAGAATAGAAGAATGGAAAGAATAAGAATAAAATAATGTAGATAAATAAAGAATTTTTATGAGGCTATGAGGCAGCATCCTCTGCATCAGTTGAAGTATAAAATCTGGATACTCCTCCTTTATTTTGTCCTCCAGGGCCTTCCATTTAGCAAGTGCTTGTTCTGCTTTCTTTGGAATGTCCACATCAATGGATTCCAAATCATCCCTCACAATCTCTCCTTTTTCATTCTACAGAACCAACACAACGAGGTCATTCTTCCTTCTAGAAGATCCATCTTCTTCTTTCCTTTTACTCCTACTGCAACTTCCTTCTTGGGTGTCATTTTTACCTTGCAATCCTTTGTAGATCCTTGCCGTTCAAATTATGCAATGTGCGAAGAAAACCCTAGTTTTATTTAGCATGCCCTAGGTGAAATTACATGCCCCTAACTCGTCTCCATCACCTCGCTTCACTCAACCCCTTCACCACCGGGAACACAAGCTTCTTCTACGTATATATCTCTTCGTCACAACTAGTTACACACCTCTCGCACCTTAAAAATGATCACTTAGCTATTCGCACTTGGATTATTTCAAATAATCTTAATTGCAATGGTAAAAATGAATTCACATCCCATCCTTATATAGATTTTTCAAAATTTGATACATTTATTGCTCCTTCACCTACCAAATATCCCCTCATTCATCGACCAAATTCATTCATTCCACGTGGTACATCTTCATGCCCCAACTATAACTTTATAACGTGCCTTCCTACCCTCTAGTCATAGACTTGTCTTTAACGCACGCCCTTGCACCTGAGTACCTCATCACTATACCTTCTCCTGGTAGTTATCATGGCCTCTTCTTACCTCGTGTTATACTATCCTTTCATTCATCTCCATCCTTGGTCACTTTTGAGAAGCAATCTTCTTTTGACTTAAAGCACACCCATAGCAGCTTATTCTTTTCACCTTTCAATTCTCATAGTCTTTTACTTAGATAACTATAACCACCCCACACTAAAGGTATGTGCAGTCCTCTACGCATAAAAATTCTTCATATAATAATTAGCTTCATGTGCGCAAGCGCACTTATTACACAAAAACAACAACTAAATTGACAAAGCATACTGATAATGAAGGAAATAAAAAATTAAAAACCTAATCTAAATGACAATACTACCTTATTACAAACACCAAGAAGACTTATTTATAATAGGGCTTCAACCTACTCCTGTTAAAGTAACCGGGTAGCCGTGTTCCATCAAGTACTTCTAATTGGCAAGCACCTAATTCAAGTATGTAAGTGATGACATACGACCCCAACCAATGTAATTTGAGCTTACTTGGATGGCACAAGAACTTTAAGTCATAAAGAAGTACCATTTTTTCCAATTTCAAACTTCTTATCCCTTATGTTTGTCTCATGCCATACTTTCTGCCTAGATTTTTCTTGATTTTGACTCAATCGTGCTATGGCTCATTGCTCATCTAGTTGAATCATCTTCTCGATACGCTCTTCTAAATCCTTCTCATTAGCTAGACCTCCAGCACGTGTAATGCGCAAAGAAGGTAACATAAATTCTATAGGGAGAACAGATTCTGCACTAAACACCAACTGAAATGATGTGTCTTTGTTCAACCTCTTATAAGTTGTTCTATATGCCCAAAAGAATAGTTGACACTTTGTCATTCCAATCCTTTCTCCAACATCACAAATTTTTTTCAAGGTCTGGCTCAAAATCTTGTTGAAAGCCTCAGCAGTTCCATTTTCCTGAGGATGATAGGTTGTAGTTTTATGGTGTGCAACCATAAACTCATCTAATATGATCGTGATTGTCTCATTCAAAAAGTGTGTACCCCTATCACTTGTTAAGCTTAAATGACATCCATATCTTGTAAGAACATTATCCCATAGAAACCTAGCTATTGTAGTTGTTGTACAGTCCTTCGTAGGTGTTGCTTTAGAACTAGAACCACCTATACCCCATGATCCTCCACCTATAGTTAGAATAGGACCTGTAGATGTACTCCCTTGTGCTCCGACAGCAGTACTATACTGAACCCCTTCAGTCTGTGAGGTAGTTCCACTGTTAGAGGTGAATCCAATATTCTAAGCACTCACATTCTGTGTGGATGATGCACCTAAGAATGTTCCTCCAAATATCATTGAAGCCATCCTTCCTGCCATTGATGTACTTACTCCTGCTCTCCTACTTCCCAAGTTAGCTTGTTGGTTACTGTTGATGACGAATCGTAGCACCCCTGAATTTCTGCAACACGATGGGTTGAGACTCTTAGTATGATTGCATAACATGGAGCTTTTCCCAAGTGTGGGACCTTGCAAAAATGGAAAAGCTCTCCGGATGAAGGCCGGTTCCTATTCCTCTGTTCAGATGCACACGTAGAAAATTCAGAGGGTTTACCAAAAACCTAATCTAACTTTCCAAGGCGACAAGGTAAGAAGATGCATAAAATAAAACCTAAACTAACAGAGGTGATGCACCGAGGAATGAAGAACATCTGTCTTGCCAATAAACACAGACCATTAAAATGCAATGCAAGATTATGCACAGATAGCCAGATTCACAGTGAAAGATCAGGGGGATGCAAATGAATACAGAGAGGGTTGAGAATCATCCATAGACATGCATTAATTTTCTCCAAAAATTGATACAGCACACTGTAAAATGCCAAGAGGCAAGGTTGCATTACAATTTCAAATGGGAGGTTTTAACTCCACAAGTTCACCTGCCGAAGAGAAGAAGGGAGGGGAAAAACAAGAATGTCCAACCTTTAGAAAGAAGCCCCTCCTTACAATTTATAGGAAGAATGAGAGAGGAAAGAGAGAGGAATTTGAAATCTACCCCAACCACCTCCAGAATGCACTTAACTATCTCATTATGGTGGTAGGTGAGAACCCCAGCGAACCCAAAAGTGGTGAACTGTATTTTGCATTTTTAAGAATTTTTTCTCACCCAATTAAAGATATCCAATCGTAGTTGGGAAAAGGACCTCGTAAGCTTTCCAAAAAGTCCAACCTTGCATGAATCCGAGCTCCCAGTCAAAAGTTATGGCCATCTGAATATCTGTGCCAGGGTCTGCTTCCTGTCAGCGCTCAAAATGTTGCGCCCCCTGAAGGTGCACCATAGGCGCATCCGTGTGTGTGTCGACATCCTCTTACGTGCGCCAAGGCACATTTTTTCCCTGTTAACACTCATTGTCGTGCGCCAAGGGTGCATCCTTTACCCTGTTGACATCCATTTCTATGCGCCACTTTCCTGCGCCTTGGCGCAAACATTTTAGTGTCAACACTCATTGTCGTGCGCCATTTCCATGCGCCAAGGGCGCATCCTTTACCCTGTCGACATCCATTTCTATGCGCCACTTTCCTGCGCCTTGGCGCAAACATTTTAGTGTCAACACTCATTGTCGTGCGCCATTTCCGTGCGCCAAGGGCACATCCTTTTTAGTGTCAACACTCATTGTCGTGCGCCAAGGGCGTATCCTTTTTAGTGTCAACACTCATTGTCGTGCGCCATTTCCGTGTGCCACTTTCCTGTGCCTTAGGATAAATGTCAGGGATTTGAGCTTCTTTGATTTCTCCATTCTCCTGCTTGTCTATATCTACCCGGGGAAAAGATATATACAACAGTTACTTGTCATACTAGATACTAGAAAACCAAGCACAAGGGCTAGGTCACCAGCTGGATTAAGATGCACGCCCGTGGCCCAGGTAGTATCTGCTGGCGTACTTCTATGGGAGGCCAAGGGGGGATCTCTATAATGTTTTCCAAGATGGAAAAGTTTCTGATGCTCTGGCTCCACGTCTTCCATGTGAGTTGTAAATCCTTCACGAACCATATCTCTTCTCAATGTCATACTTTCTACAATGGAACGCTACTTCTCTATCTCCCTCTCGCATGCCTCATTATACTTAAGCCACCTCTCTTCTCTCTACCTCTCTGCCACTAGGTCTTCCATATTTTACGTGTGGTGAAGCTTAGTTAGCCATTGGTTTACTCTCTAGGTTCAAAGTTACCATTAATATCTTAATCACCAATGGAATACCTTACAGATATACTCCTCTTGGGTACCGCAAAAATTGGAATTCAGCTACCTTTGGGAAAGAATACGTCGAAATTGAATATTCCAGAATATAACTATTTAGAACACAATGAAACCATGTATCCACAACAAGAGTCCAAATCAAATCAACATCATAAAGGGCCTGAAATTCTTCCTATGTCCAGATAAGTGCACGATACCTCCAATTCTGGTGAGATGCATAAGCAATAAGCCACTTGTATAGTTCTACTAGAAAGATAGCAAAAAATCTCTTGTATAGGCTGTCATACAGATTTTGTTCTACCCAAATGTGTCCGTTAAACTCAGATCCACTGCTGAACCGCCGTGCATATTCTTCCTCCAGATCATGTATCCACTCCTCAATACTTTCTAGAGTTAACCGATACGTCTTCATCACGAACCATCCTGAACACAACTGAAAAAGAGGTCCCGACAACGGAACCAATGATGCAGCCTAGAATTTACCAGATAACACCCTAGTCATGCTGGCACATCACTCATCCTAGATTGAGTGCTCACCCGAAGCGCGCAAAGGTACCATGTCCCTCTTTAGGGTTATTGTAGTAGGATGTTGGCGTGATGAAGGAAGAAACATATAGATCCATAACTAATCCATCATTCTACAATGCATGTTACATTTAGATCTATGAAAGAACAAGTTTAAATAGTAATCGTGATTGAATCAAGAACATGCACTACTTAATTACACACAGGAATGACACTTAGGTTCGGCCAATATCTTCCATCTATTAATAACACAGAAGCTCCTTACAATAATGGCAATCTATACCGATGCACGCATGGATCTGATACAATAATCCAATCATAAGTGCATACATCTATACCTTCATACATCCATCTCTCTTTGTATATTCTACTATGTTCTTCATATCATATATAGGGTGGGGACTTGCCCTTCACTACTTATCTATTCCAAAAATAGGCCGCGTACTATTAATAGCCACACGTCATTTACTGGCATAGCCACACATGCAAGTGTGCTATCTATAGACCTCTTACAGTTAACTGAAGTGACAATCCTATTCTTAGCTCATCTCCATCTAAAATGCTTGATCCGATCCTCTAAAGATAGACAATGTGTGGCACACACGTCTCTGCATCGTTGGTGTGTTCCATACACCATCTTCTAAAAATAGGTATTCATGCTAAAAATCAGATAAGTCTTGAATGTTGAACTTGCCCTTCGCGCGCGGGTTCTTCCTGTCCCTCTATGCCCTTGATCCTAGCCTTCTCTCCTGCGTGGACTTCTTGTGTGATCTCTAACAAGTATTCTCTGATCAACAAACTACTTTCCCATGCCCAAAAAATATATCAAATCTAATAAAAAAATATGTAAATGTGAATTCATACTGACCCTGATGGTCACCCGAAGAGTGAACTTATGACTGAGTGATTCACTACATCTTAGACTCCATGTAGTTCTTTGTGTGTTTTTGTCCTTGTTTTGTGCCCTAGGTTGGCCTTATATGAGTTACACGATGATAGCGGGGTATATCTAAATTGTCCCAAATATGTAAAATGTGTATGATGGAATAGAATAAACTCCCCTTCTACATAATGTATGCAGACCAATGTAGCCCTTGTCCCTTATGTGAATGTGCTAGATATGTAATTTATAGTGCTCTTGTGCCTTTGTGCATTCTTAGGTGGTGATAGATAATGCTTATAGTGCTTGAACCCCTTATTTGAAAGAATTAACTAAGTATATATATGATTCCCTTGTTTGAATTTCGTAATTGACAGCTAAATGGCTAACCCAAAGTGTTAAAAGGTGACTAAGAAGTGAAATGGACACGAAAGAGTAAGAAGAAAAAAGGGAGGGACAAGAGTTCCTAGGAGGGTCAAGAATTCTTGGGCGCTTTTGTCCAAACTGGGCGGTAGTGTTTGAGGCCATTAAAAGGTAAATTAGTTAAGTGATTGCACAACTGTAAGATGTGTATAACCAGTAAAGTGCAAGAGATAAATCAACCAAAAGGCCAAAAGGAGTTTTCAACCACTAGTTTTCTCGCTTAGGAATCATGTATACATTAGTATGGTTTATGACCTAGAAGTGTACCCAAGTTCATAGGTTTTGTGTCTACATTTTCCCCCACTTTATGCTATTGAGTGAATACTTGATAGTATAAAATAGATAAAAATATGTGTACCTTATAATCTAGAGAGGAGTATAGCCGATAGGTTGTCAAGTGGAAAAGTAGCCACGTGAAACATGAAGTGATCGCGATGTGAAGTGTGATAACTTGGAAAATGAGGTAGACCCTAGGGGTGAATCATATACATAATAGCGTGTTATTGGAACTTTTGATTTTTGATGTGATATGCTTCTTGTTGATTGTAAGGAAGGACCTGTAAAAGAAGATCAAAAGAGTAGTCAAAGTCCATTATATGAAAAATCAGAATCACATATGTATAAGTAAGTAAAATGTGTGTAAAAGTAGTAGCTAAGGAAAGAGTGCACCTGATGTATGAGAGAGTATAGGATAGAAAATTGTCTTGTTTGTCTTGGAGATGTTGTGGGATGGGGTTGGGAGTGATCAATTCCCAACCAAGAAAGTGTTGAGCCATAGATTTGAGTGTCATTCTGCTAAGGATAATGTTTTTGGGAGATCTCAGACCAAGAGTGAGGTTTTTGGGTGATCTCATGCCAATGACGAGTTTTTTAGGTGATCTCATGCCAAGGAGAAGAGTATTGGGGAGAGAGATTTGTTGTTATTATCTATTTTTCACTTTGGATTCACTGTTAGGTCAACGGTCGCACTTGTAACTTGCAAAACAAATGACTACCTGCATGTGCCCATAAACCACATCAAATCTAATTAAAAAGATGCATAATGTGGAATTAGATTGAACCTGGTGGTCACTTGAAGAGTGAACTTACGACCGAGCACTACACTACATCTTAGAATCCATGTAGTTTTTTTTTCTTTTTGTGTGTGTGTGTGTATGTGTTCGTGTTGTGTTCCCTAGGTTGTCCTTGTGCAATTTTCACAATGATAACATGCTATATCTAAATTTTCCCAAATATGTAAAATGTGTGTGATGGAATAGATTAAACTCCTCTCCTACATAGTGTATGTAGACCAATGCAACCCTTATCCCTTGTGTGAATGTGCTAGATATGTACTTTATAGTGCTCTTGTGCCCTTTTACAAGATTAGGTGGTGATAGATAATGCTTATAACATTTGGCTCCCTTATTTTAAAGAAGTAACTAAGAATATATATGATTCCCTTGTTTAAATTTTGTAATTGACAACTAAAAGGATGACCCAAAGTGTTAAAATATGACCAAGAAGCAGAAAGGACCTAAAATAGTAAGAAGAAGAAAGAACGGGACATGTGTGCCTAGGAGAGAGATGATAACTTGGGTGCTTCTCTCCTAACTGGGAACTAGTGTTTGAGGCCATTAAAAGGTAAATCAATCAAGTGCCAAAAAACTGTAAGATTTGTACAACCAGTAAATCGCAAGAGATAACGCAACCAAAAGGCCAAAAGGAGTTATCAACCACTAGTTTTCTCACTTAGGAATCATGTATACATTAGTATGCTTTAGGACCTAAAAGTGTACCCAAGTGCATAGGTTTTGTGTCTGCAAAATGCATATTATAAACCACGGGATTGAACAAAACCTTACACAAATAATTTTTTTGTGTCAATTCCATTAAAATAATAGGACGACCATACTTGTCAGTCATATCTACCTCATGGATGTGACTTAAA
This sequence comes from Taxus chinensis, assembly GCA_019776745.2. Lineage (NCBI taxonomy): Eukaryota > Viridiplantae > Streptophyta > Pinopsida > Cupressales > Taxaceae > Taxus > Taxus chinensis. The sequence goes on along the minus strand of CM034154.1, from coordinate 524,759,192 downwards.
AATATTACAATATCCACACAAATAAGCCCAATTTGTACATTTTTGGCAAACAAGAGGGCCATATCTATACCATCAATAACAAAAAATTAGCTTGCATGGAGGTGGGGTTTTTAGGATTTTGTTTCATGTCCTTCATGATGGCGATGGAAGAGAGGCCACCTATACCAAGTCCTATTAGATGCATCACTATGTTTATCCTTTCTGCCCACCATTTCTGTCCATCACAAATTTATTTAATGCCTTCAATATTTGCGTATGGAAGAAATATCCTCCACAATAAATAAAATATTTGTGCATAAACTATTCGTGCATGGGAAAATGAGAATCTATGAAATGGGTCTTTGCATATGAATGCTTAAAATGATTTTTTCACACATTGCTACACTATGCTTTTTGTACGAGTAGTATGGATGGTCATTTTACTGATTTCTCACTTCAATCAAGACCCATAATGGGGCGTCGTGGAGCTGCACAAGTGACATGCCAAGGTAGACTCATAAATTTCTTGTCACTTATATAGCCCATATCCTTAGAAATGCAGATCTTGAAAACTTTTCTTGATGAACAAAGTCGACAAAACAGAGCAATAAATTTTGAACAAGCAATCTTCTTTTCTGGATTTCTTTTCGTGAGGATTACATTAGGCAGACAACTTGTGGTTCTTTAAAATTGTCTTGTCAGAAGCTACGACAAAATATGCCTAAATGTGATTTGTATCCGGATAGAACATGATTGGTTAATTTGATTAAGGTTTGATTTATTATTATTATTTGTAACTTATTTTTAGGTAAGCTATTTGAAATAATTACAAATTGTGACACTTGTAAAAAAATGGATTTCAAATTAAACTTAACTAATTAGTAAACATAATTAATTCTTGATAATTTGTATGTCGTAGACCAATCATAATTTATATTTTTGTTTGGTTAAAATAGAAAAAATGGGAAGGAGGACTTTTGAAGTTTGGTTGTTATCAATCTTATGCTCAAAAAACTTATCATCATTTTATCTTGTAAAAAAATCCATTTGATTGTTTGAATTCCTAAGTTGTGTAGTTTTTCAAAAGTTTTTATTAGTATTAGAACTACACATTATAGTAATAAAAATATAATAGATTTACAAGATAAAGGGTGACTAGACAACTCATGGTCCCACAAAAAAGCCATGAAGGCACCATAAAATTCCTAAAGGGAAAACAAAAACAAACGGCGTGAGGGACAAGTTTTACACCACCTTAAAACATTAAACCAAAAATGTTTAAGCACATGCAAGCACAATAGGAGGAGGAGAAGGATCATCCCGAGGATGGATGTAACCTCCACTGGAAGGCTTAACTGATAGAGGATCAACCTGCCAACCATCATGATCTGACATTTGGATTTATAGAGGCACCATAGTACCCCACCCAGGGGGTGGAGATCCAATAAACACCTGAGCTCCATGAGGAGGATAGGTAAATCGCTGAGAACTAGCCACTACCTTCCCCCATGGAGGACTCCATCCCAACCTCAAGGAGGACGAAGCTGAAGGGTGACCCGGGGGAGAGGACGAGTGATGGATACGAGAGAGGATTATGTGAAACAGACCTTGTAGAGGTGGCTAGCATGGTAGTGATAGATGAGGTGGTGGAAAAGGGTAAGGAGGGACCCGACTCATCGTGCATAGAGTAATCCCCTAGTGAGCTAGTAATTCATGTAGGTGTGAAACTCTAGAGTAACTTTTTCAGCTTAATCTTGAATCTATATTTGCATAACAAACAAAATAGCCACTTTATCATTAGTGGAAAATAAAGAAACGAAATGATCATACCGGAATATAAAAAAATTACGAGCTTTCCAAATTTGAAAGAGAATACAAGCTCTTAAAAATGCCATAGAGATTCAATATAAGACGACCAAGAATTGAAATCCCAAAATAACACCACACGCCAATGAAAGAAATTAGGGTGGTAGGGTTAAAATAAATAATGAATCCAAGACCAACCAATTTGAGCACAAGCACAAGACTAAAACAGATGTTTAAAAGATTCAAGATGAGAATAGAAAGGGTATTTAGGATTAGGGATGCCAATTTGAGTAAGTCATTCGCCTAAAAAATGACCCTGGTAAATGAGACACCAAAGAAAATGGTTGAATTTAGGTTTACACAGAGGGTTTCAAGCTTGGGAAAGACATCAAATCCAAGTATTCAGGGCATATTGAAGTCCTCAACAAACATTGAGCTTGGAAATGGTAGGTGAAATAGGACTCAAATGTTGGTAGATAACTCCTGCATTATATTGAAAAAAATCAATACTATGATTCCACCGCCTATCCCAACACCAAACATTTTGAGGTTTAAGACCCAACTTGTGAAACATGACATCTGACATAAATTATTGAATTATGTGGATAGACGGAAGGTCTAAATTTGCAAGATTGAATCTCATCTTGAGCTTAGGCCAATGAGTCTAGTCTTTGTGGGAAACTGAATATTGAATAGTGTGAATTCATTTTCGAGATAATTAGAGAGATTTGATTCTAGGAGTTTCAACAAGTGGAATAATATCCTCTGTGATAATAGGATACCACCAAATATTTTGGGAGTTGAAAGAAATCCTGGTGCAAAAGCCATTTCCAATCCAGTGCAACAAAATCTTCACAACTTCAAAATCCTTCCATTTACTCTTGGTGATGAACATGTAGGTAATATTAACATGTGTCTTGGTGATAATTACACTATATAACCCTACATTATTCCAACATTTTTTACCATAAGGAGAACTTGAGGCAACGTAGTGGCAAAGCATAATTTTTCAAGCTTGATTACCTGAAAGGAAACACATCACCCATTTAGAACATAAAACAATGCTTTACTGGTAAAATTCAATAATGCCCATACCACCTTGATTACAGGGTAGACAACAAACATCTTAAGCGACCTGACGAAATACCCCAGAACTAGAGTTTTTAGACCAAAGGTAATCCCGAAGCAGTTTGGAAAAGGAAGCCTGAGAATGGAACCAACAAGAAAAATAATACACATGGGTAGCCGCAAGAATATTGGCACACAACTGAAATTTTCTAACTAAAGGGAGAGATTTAAACACCCATTGAGATACTTTATGCTAAACTCTTTCAATCACATATTTCCATAGGGTAGTCGAATCACTATCAAAGGAAAAGGGAATGCCCAAAAATTTAAATTGTTCTCTGTGGCCAATCCACTTCCAGGGGTAAACCTTTAACCAGTTAGGAATAGGACAACTAATTTAATAATGGCCCAAGGTTTTAGCCATGTGAATTTTGGATCCTGAAGCAATACAAAATATGTCAAGACATTGAAAAACTTCAAGAATTTTTTTCTCATTTTCCACAAGAGTGAGAAAAGAATCATTAGCAAAATGACCATTAATGAGTTAAGTAGAATGATTTTGTATATAAACATGCCTCCTACACATGTAAGAGGTGATGAGAGATTCACTTCTATTCTTCCATAGGAGTTTGGAGTGCAATAGTGAGAAATAAGTGGCCTTAGTTATAATGAAATGCATGGTTACAGTTGGACAGGGGCAGAGGGTCTCTGACAACTATCAAAAGCTTATATGGTTATGATTAAGATGAAAATGACATTTAATATGGCTCATTTAGGGCCATTTAATGGTTAAAAACCCTAATATGTTGATCCCTACATTCTTTAAGAAACCCTAAAATAAACAAAACATCAGGGAAAAAATTGGGGAAAAACATATGGGTGGCATATATTACCTATTACTTGCAGGATCCTTAGTAGATGAGGAAGCTCCTGGTGATGACAGTTTACAGAGGTGTGTTGCAGGATATGGACAAATGAAGATGATAACCAGATAATTATAATATTCCCAAGGTAGATGGTTGAATTACACACTGGATTTTCTAGTTTCAATTTTATCAGTTATATTTTACATATGTCTTCTTAGTGGGAGGTTGCTTTGAATATTATTGTTATTTCAAATTCAATGGAAGAGGTATGCTAGAGAAGTTGACAAGAAAGAGGTTAATTTTTTTTGGTGACTCCATTAGAAAAAACTAGTTTTTGTCTTTCATCTGACTTATGTATTCATAGTTTCTAGATACATTCATTCTGAGCAATAACACCAATTTCATATTCAAATGCTTGGTAAACAATCAATTAAATGTCTTTTGTTTTTTAGTTGATCTTGTTAAGAACTTTAATGGGTAATTGTTGATGAATTTAGTTAATTGTATGCAGGAATATAATTTGACGATTTTTTTTGGGCTCCCTATTTGGTTGATCTTGAGATTAGTAAAGAAGGGAAAATATTTCTTCATGTTGATGAGATCCAAAATAATGCAATCCACTAGATGGGAGCCAATGTCATGATTTTAGAGTCATCTAAATGGTGGCCTAAATTTTTGGGCTCCCAAAGGTATGAAAAGTAACCTTATTTCAAGCAATACTAATCCAAACACATTTTCATGGAGAGAGAAAAGGAAAAAACCCAGCCAAATATTTTTACTTATAAGATTTTGTGCAAAATAATACTATGAAACATTACAATACATTACCAACATTGTATCTTTGATACAAAGAATTTTAATCTAGTTGTGGGTAGATGGGATATTTTCGTTGAAGGAAACCAACAATATAATGACATGGATCTAGTGGTGGCTTATACAAAGACACTAACAATGTGAGATCTTAAAACCTAAATCCCCAAACCTTGGACTTGTTTTATGCCACCTCATTCAGTCATTACAACAATAATAAGAGGTAATTTGTAAATCATGATGAATAAGTCTATGCATGTGTTGTCCCTAAGAATTGCAAGCTCAAATGTTAACAATATGGGTATGTATTAACTAAACATCTAATTAAATACATGTAAATATAAATTTGTTCTGAAAAAATATTCTAGAGTATAACTAATTTCTAGTAAAATGGATCAGATGTGATGAGAAGGATCCTATTCAAGATCCATCATACGAACCTCAACCAACATTTCATGCCAAGATTGTAAATTTTTTTTTAAAGAGCACCAGTCCTGGAGTGAAATTCTTTAACATAACCCACAACTCAGCCTTCTGGGAGGACGGACATCCTTCAATCTACACAATGCTTGAGATTAGTGTACCTCATTAAGATTGTACCCATTGATGTTTACTTGGCGTTCCTGATAGCTATAATCAACTTCTTTATGCAAGTTTATTATAAGAAAAGTTTTACATGAGCCCAAGTAAAACATAAGAAAAAATGGAAGTTACTTTTTACATGAATGTGAAATAATATGGATGCCTGTGATGTGCTTGGGGTTTCGTGCCTTTCGAATAATCACCCATTTGTGGGTTAAAATATGGATTCAGTTACATGATTAACTACAAGATCTAATGCATGCTTTCCTTTGTCATTATGGCATATATTAAAAATTGTGTATGCAAGGTTTATATGCTTTTATAAATTATACATAAGGGAGGGGAGCCAATCGTGGAACATGGAACGATAATGGTGGGGGTAGATGTAAAGTCAAGGACTAGTACATGTCCATTTATCACTTGAAATTTGAAAAAAAGGTAGCCAATAAAACGAGTCACATCAAACAATCACCCAATCAAATGATGCCACATAAGTGGGAAAAAATGCATGACATGATGCCCTACAAATGGTCCACCTTGAATTTATTTGTATGGAAAACTACTTGATTTAAATACCTTAACAAATCACTTTCCATACAATATAAATGCTCAAAAGAAAATATTTAGATTTAAAATAGCAAAATCTATTAAAGAATATATTTTTTAAAATTTTTATGGGTGTTGTACACCCCTAAACTTAGGGTGCACAACCATTGGCTCCTTTCCCTTATAGGCTATAGCTGATTACATTGAATGAGTGAACTTTTTCATTAAATACTCATAATTAGGAGTATATAATCCTTCATATTTATTTAGAGAATAATTTTGGCTCTATCTATCTAACTCTCCATAGTATATAAATTTTTCATAATATATTTGGAATAATGAGCTAAAATTTAATTGGGAGGGCACACCTTTTGTTGAATACACATATGTGATGATAATTATGAGTGTTATTAGGCATATGTCTTGAGTACAAGGGTGGATGCCCCCAATATTTTTCCATGCGTTAGAACATTCTCAAGTTAGCGAGATTGCGAGTACCCAAAACATGACCACAATAGTAACACAAGTTTAGGGTAACCCATCGAAAATTCAAAGAATAAACTTGGAAGATGAATTAATCCACACGTCTTGTCCTCTAACATCACCTACTCAATATCAAAAACCATTATATTACAACCCTTTACAAGTTTATATTACCTTTACTTCACATTAATTTATTACCCCGAAGGTGCTGTATAAGTTAGACTAAATTGGTTGATCTTGACATCATTCACTGTAATTATAGATCAATGACATAATATATTTTATTTCTATGTCACTATTTTTTGCAGGCGATATCCGGTTTAGGTTTTATCTATGGGTGACCACTTGACATGACAACCAGTTACCTGTTATCTATGATTTCCTCCTTCGTCACTGCGACACCATTTTCATCTTTGTAGATTCATTGTAAAAAGTTTGGAATTAATGAGCATGAGAGTTTTTGAAACAAATCTCCTACAACCTTTCCTACCTTAAATTTTAGGTTGCCACTTCTTTATGTGGTTATAGAGTGTTAATCATACATTTCCACTCCACAAATCACATTTCTAGGTTAGGGAAGCATATGTGAATTTGTAGAACATCAATTTTAGCAAGGATAAAACCATTTCACATGGACATATCCATACCAAATTAGTGTCTAGATTCATGTTGTATTTTCTAAATTTAATTTTAGGTGTCAGTTCAAGAGAGGAAGCATTTCTATATTTTGATTCTCCTTTCCACCATATGTAAGCACTCAAATTCTTGTTGTACATCATTATGCAATGGTAAGCCCTTACTCGTATTTTTCATTTACACAATCACTTATATTGTTTGATCAATCATTGCAAGTATTAATGTATTATTTTGATACTATATGGTTAATGTGCCTCGTTAATATATTATTTTGATGTCATATGGTTAATGTGTCTCATCAAAACAAAGAAGAGTTTTAGATAGGCTCCCATAACATTTTCCACACCACTAAGATTCTCCTCCATATAACCCATTCTTCATCATCCCTCTTCCTCCTGAAATATTCAACTCCTTCGAGTTTAAGTTCTTTGACACATCACCTTCGATATTTATATCGTACTATTAGTGTTATTTCTAGTTTTTAATATAAGTGATGAATGAAAGTGCTTTCTTTTTACTATATTTAGGTTTATGTGAGTGATCTGTGTGAGTGTGTCTGCGTTTTAATAGATATATGTGCCATCATTCTGATGTTTTATGGACATATTCTAAAATTATGGTCTGTTGGGTCAGTTAACCAAAACAAAAGGCCACTATCTTGTTTTAATTTGAAAGCATTTTGGTAGGATAAGAAATTATTAATCTTTTCAGTCTATATTGTAAATGCATTATTGGTGGCATCATTCATTATCAAATAAAGGGAATTTGTGTAGAGGAAATAACATGGTCGAACAACTCACTCGAATAATCGTATGACATATTGGTATCTTTACGCCGAAAGGCGTTGGCTCAGTTAGAAAGTCTAAGCTATATCTGACATGCACAATGAAAATCAGTGGTTGTGGTTGCATACCATGCAAGTACGTCAATCAAATAAATAGCCATCATGTACGCAAGTAGCAAAGGAGTTGAAGAAAAGAGAAGACAATAGGTTGACAAGTGACAGGGTGACAAATAATAAGATTGACAATTTTCAGAAATCTTACCAATTCGATGATTGGGACCATACCTAGAATCATTGTGGCCGTAATCTTCGCCCTTATCGATATCTTCCTCAACCCTCATAAGTATATCCAAATTTTCATTTAAGGAGAGCATCATGTTACGGTCTTTCTTGTAAGCATGTTGGGACAAAACCCTGGCTTCATTTTTCACCTCTGGTTTTGAAAATTTTTAAACATGATTGGCAATTTTTTTATTTTTGTTTAGAAACAATCACATTCTAGATATCAAAATATTTGGAGTGCATTGTGTTGCAAAGCAAGGAAGTTTTTTGCACTTGGTAGAATGAGGGGGATTTAGAGAAATAATAGTTGGATGATGTTGTATAGGAATTATAAGGAAAATGTACAATGACCTCCGTGAAACCTAAGTAGATAGTCTATACTCTCTACATTAAGGTGGCACACGTTCTTATTATTACGATGAAAGGCGTTGTATCAATTAGAAATCCCAATATATCTTTGACATAGAGTAAAATCAACGGCCGTGGTTACAAACCGTGAAAACATGTTGATCAAATAAATTTCCACCGTTCATGTGAGCAGTCAAGCAGTTGACAAAAAGAGAACGCAACAGTTGATAGGTGGCAGAGCGATGCATAAGAAGATTGATAGAAAAATAATAGTGTCTCCTCCAATTGGCTTGTTAGAGAGGGATGTGTAATGTAATTATATACAACTGCTGAAGATATTTTTATGATGTAGATGCAACGTGGTCCCATTGTTATGTGGATGTAATATTGCAACTTTCCAATTGGCTTTAACACGAAGAAACCTTTTTTGTCGAGACCGGTCGAAGGATAAAAACAAATATTCAACAGGCATCACATGTGTTTTTTCCACCTTTCTTTTAAGTTATTTTCTATACCAAAATTGGCATTCATAATACTAATAATTATACAAGTTTGTTTATGCACACATAACCCTAATTTTATTGTTGGCAGATGACAGAAACAAAACTTTATAATTTTAATACTCGTGTCCACGATATTGTTCGAAATGATGGTTAAAGTTATTATTTTCCCCATGTCCTTTGTTTGAAAGAAAGTTGGAATTTTATAGAATAATAACTTAGATGGGATTTTGGGATGAATCATAACGAACACTCAAAATCCTATGTCACTCCACCACCTCAACCATACTCAAGCCGATAAAAGTGTAGTAGAAGGTTTTTGTATGCCACATCATCTGCCATGTCTGCTATCGATGATTGTTTTGGTTCAATAAAAGAAACAATTATCTTGTGTTTATGTTAGGTTTTCCACATGGGATGAATTAATTACACAACAAATTATGTGTGAAAAAAAATAGAGTGGGATCTTGATTAGATATTTCTAAATGTTGGTTAATATTGTTTCGCTATCTCGTCACCCTTCTAAGCCTTAGCATAACAAGTGTGACCAAAATGGCCGCCGCCGGTTTTGTGATCCAATTCATACTTGGACATAAAATTCTTGTTGTAGCCAAAACTCTTATTGAGTGGCCTCTTAGTATCAAATTTTTCCTTTGGTATAGGATAGTCCTTTGGTTTCTTAGGCGCCCCTTGTCACTTAGCGAGTGAAGACTTAATGTGTTTAGCAAGAGAAGGAGGAGGGAACGACTTGTGGAAAAACCTCCTGGGTGTTGACCTTGCAAGCGATGGGGGAACCCCTGACAATAGTGCACCCAACATGGGGCTAGCCACATGTGAAAAAGGGTTAGGCTAGGGGCTCGATGAATGGTGACTTGACATATTTTTCACAGACGAGATACACTACCCCATGATATTTGTTTAGATCATAGAGCCAGGGGATTACCTTCTACCAGATATGTCACCAGAAAAAAATTAAAATGACCAACAATTGATCTTCAGGGTTTCAAATTTCCATCTTGTCCCCTCAATCCTCCGGATCCAAATGCACACGATCATGTGGAAAATTGAAACACACTTGCATTGAGGCACGTCAGTTGATGTGAAAATAAAATAAAAACAGAAATAACAATATACGAGTAGGCAGGAAGATGACATAGACAGAGAGTAGAACAAAAGAGAAGTGATGATAAGAGGAGAAGAAACAAAGAAGAAGGATAAACAAAAGTGGAATCGAATTGATGGTGCGTTCATATTTCCTTTTTATGTTGTTTTTGCTAAAGTATGTCGCTAAAGTGGACGATATCGCCTTTGGGGATTATGGGCAAGGCACAATCTATTAGTATTAATGACATTGTGAGGGATCTTGATGATAATGACGAGGGTTTCAACAAAAGGGATAAAAGCGAGGACGGTATAGGAAATAGATGCTGGCCAAGACAAGAGACCCTTACGCTGTTGAAGATTATATCAGAAATGGATCCTGCTAGCTATATATAATAAAAATTATCTTGGTAAGAATTATTTCACCCATGGAATTGGTGTTAGACATGTAGGTATTTAATTCTAGCCTTTTTCTAACTTTCCATTCATGGCTTTGTCTTATCTAACAAATTGACACCCACCCATTTGTAATCTTTGACATCGATGCTCATAGATGGATGACACCATCAGGAGTATCGATGGCTCGAGATGACATCACAGATTCCAAAAATGTCAGTCGTGGAAGTTTGCTTTCTAATAAGCTCCGTTACCTGTACAGTCGCATTATGGAGGAGACTCATGACCACCCAATACCATGTTTTCACATTTTCCTGTCAACTCCGGAAAAGAATCGTAAGTTTTAATCAGAGATGGTTATTTGCACATTTCTTGCTTTCCTACATTTACTCAACCTTACAACTGACATGATGCAACCAAGAAGCAAGCATTGTGGTTGGGTTTTGAACGAGTAACCTATTGAATTTCCCACATTATCTATTTTGAATCTTTAAGCACGTAATGGAATTACTTGTATAAATCTGATTATTAGTAGCAATATAACACTAATGAACACAATATTTCAGATAAATGATCTCAATGTGTAAGTAGAATAGCTTATCCACTTTGAGGGGGAAACCTCCAAACCAAACAATAAGACTCAAATGCTGAATATGATCATCAACTACTACCTACTAACCAATATATATACTATTCCTATGCTATGGCCAACACCAAGGATGACCCACTAATGAAAATATAACATATATGAAAGATATACATAATGATAAGAAGTTATGATAGCCACAAGTCATATATATACATCCAATATAAGATATATGATTAGGGCGTAGCATGCCCCTCCCCTTAGAAGCAACATTGTCCCCAATGTTGAGAAGATCTGGATGCTGCTGCAGGAAGTTTGCATCTTGCCAAGTTGCATCTTCATTGTCTAGATTTTTCCACTTGATCAAATACATAGTGATGACCCTTGTCCTCAATCACTTAGTGCATGTCTAAAGGATGCCTTCTAGTTCCAGGATGATTCTGCCCTCTTCATCAAGCTCGGGTAACACTGTGTGTCTAATTACCTTCTTTAGGTAAGATACATGGAAGACTGGATAAATTTGAGTAGTCAGAGGAAGTTCCAGTTTGTATACTACATTGCGAATCTTCTGTAACACTTAATAAGAGCCATAATACTTAGGTGAAGTCTTGTTATCCTTTTTCTGTTATTTTAAGGACATTTACTTATATGGTTGTAAACACACAAAAACCCAATCACCGACTTCAAAATGTCTTTCACTGTGATGTTGGTCTTCCTGTTGCTTCATGCGATTTTGTGTCATGGCCAAATTCTCCCTGAGACTAGAAATCACCTTTTGTTGGTGTTGAATATGTTCTTAAACTACTCGAACCCTTGGCTAGAATCTCAAAGATGAAGTGATAGATGGTGGATGGTACCCATATAATGCCAAGAAAGGAGACATTTTAAATGAAATATGAAAGGAGGTGTTATACCACCATTCTGCCAGTGGTAACCATTAGACCCATCTCGCTTGCTTATCTGATGTAAAACAACAAAGATATCCCTCCAAGAAATTGTTTACCACCTCTGTTTTCCCATCAGAATGAGGATGATAAGATGAACTACGAACTAGTTGTGTGCCTAGGCATGAGAACAAGTTAGGCCAAAAATTAATAGTAAAGATAGGGTCTTAATCACTTACTATAATCTTTGGTGTCCTATGTAGCTTCTGAATTGTATCCCCAAAGGTTGTGCCTACTGTACTTACAACAAATGGATGTGATAAAGCACAAAAATGGGCATATTTGGTGAGTCTGTCAACCACCACCATGATTACATTTTTACCTTTTGATTTAGGAAATCATGTGATGAAGTCCATAGACACCTCTTCCCATCATTGGCTAGGAATAGATAGAGGTTGTAAAAGACCTGGGGACTTAATTGTTTCACCCTTATTTTGCTAACGAACCATGCATTCTGCCACAAAATTATGGACATCCCCTTTTATCCCTTCCCACAAAAAACCATGCTTGATTCGATGATAATTATTCAAAAATCTAGAATGCCCCCTTACTAGAGAAGCATGGAGCTCAGATAGAACCATATTTTTAAGGATTGAATTCTTACATAGATATAATCTATCTTTATACCATAAAGCATCTCCTTTCCATACAAATTTTTATGACATGCTTGGATGTTGTTGGAGATTCTGAATGAGATTTTGTGTACCAGGGTCATTTTTCCATTCAGACCTTGCATCCTCTATTGAATCCTCCTATAATATAGATATGGCACACATCAATGCCTCATCAGATTCATCCTTCCGAGATAAAGCATCAACAACTACATTATCTTTCCCTTTCTTGGATATTATCTCAAAATCATACCCCAACATTTTTGAGATCCATTTATGTTGTTCTTCTGATGATAAATGTTTCTCTAAGAAGTATTTCAAACTATCATGATCTGTATTTACTTTGAAATGTCTTCCCATTAGATATGGTCTCCATTGCTTCACTATATGAAGTATTGCTAACATTTCTTTCTCATAAACTGGTTTAGATATATTCTTACCTCGAAGGAAATGGGTCAACATTCTTGCATGATTACTGCCCCCATACCATACCTTGAAGCATCATATCCAACAATGAATGTTTTGGAAAAAATCTGGGGTGGCTAGAACTGGAGTGGTGAACATGGCCTCCTTCAACTTGTCAAATGTCGTAGTAGCTTGCTCGTTCTAATGGAAAGAGTACTTATTCAATAAAGTTGTGAGTGATGCTATGATGCTGCCATAATTCCTTACAAATTTATGATAATAACCTGTAAGCCCCAAAAATCCTCGGAGATTTTTTATGGTTTTGGGAACCTTCCATTCGAGCATGGATTTTATCTTGTTAGGATCCAATTTAACACCTTCATAAGAGAAAATATGACCCAGATATTCAACCTCCTTGACACCAAAAGAACACTCAGAAGGCTTTGCATAAAGTTGATGTTGTTCAAGAGTTTCCAACACCTTATTTACATGATGTAGGTGTTCATCTCATGTTTTACTATAGATTAATATATCATCAAAGAACACTAAAACAAACTTTTGAAGAAATGGTTTAAACATAGAATTCATCAAGCTTTGAAATGTAGAGGGTGCATTTGTTATTCCAAAAGGAATTACCAAGAACTCATAGTGTCCTTCATGTGTCCTGAAGGCTGTTTTATGAATATCTTCATTCTTGATTCTAATATGATGATATCCAGAATGAAGATCAAGTTTTGTAAAGTAAACAACACCATGTAACTCATCTAGCAAATCATCAATTACATGAATAGGAAAATTATCTTCAACTGTGTACTTATTGAGTTCCCTGTAATTTGGACACATGCATCAATTGTCATCTTTTTTCCATACCATCACTACAGGAGAAGAGTAAGCACTCTGACTATGACGAATAAGTCATGCTTCTAACATCTCTTGAACTATCTTCTCAATGTCACTCTTTTGCATACAGGGGTAATTATAAGGTCTGATGTTGGGTGATTGACTACTTGGTACTAGTTGGATGGCATGGTCATGCTCTCTTTTTGGAGGAAAACCCTTGGGAATTTCTCCAAACACCACTGAGTGCTCATCTATAACTGCTTGGATATCTGTGGGTATACATGTATTGGAATGATGTGCTTCTAATGAAAATAGTTGTGCCACAAACCCCTTTGCACATTTTTTAAGAAAGTTTTGCATCTGATGAGAACTTACCATCTGTGGGGACTTTTATCTTAGTCCTTTTAGTTTAAAAGTCCTCCCTTATGACTGAAATTGCATGAAAAACTCTTGGAAATTCATTTTAATGGTTCCCAAGGTGGTAAGCCATTGAACTCCTAACACAATGTCTGCTCCTCCCATGGTAATGGCACACATATTGCTAGTTAGAAAGTAATCTCCCATGGTGAGATTAATGTTATGGCATTTTCCTGAACAACTAATAGTTTTCCCATCAGCGATCATGACTTGACATTTGGAGCTGGATAAACAAATCAGTTCAAGCGTAACACTAACTGATGATTGATAAAGTTGTGAGTACTTCCTAAATAAATCAACACTGTTACCCTCTATTTTTTAAAGAATCCAACTACTTTAAGAGTTTGGGGAGTGCTAATATCAGAAATTGCATGGTATGATATTGTTGGCTAGGGATCTCCTAATTCCTCCTTTGTCTCTACCTCTTCATCTTCTTCATTTTCTTCTTCTTCAGTAGGACCCTTAATGTAGAAAAACTTATTTTCAGCACACTTATGTCCTAGTACAAATTTTTTGTCACAATTAAAACATAACCCTTTGGATCTCTTTTCTTTAATTTGTTGATGTGTCAGTCTAACTGGTCGAGGGAATGATGGTGGAAAGGTGTTATGATCTTTGATATTACTGACAGTTTGTTTCCTATTGAAAAGAAATTTTTCCTCTACCCTATGTGCCATGATCATAGAGTTTGAAACCTTATGAGGATTAAACATACACACCTCAGTCTTAATTTGTTCTGTAAGACCCCCAAGAAATAAGTCATTCAGTTTCTCTTCAGGAATATTTTCCACCTGTAAGGAAAGGTTTTTGAATTGATGGATGTAATCTTTGACTGTTCCTATTTGTCTTAGCTTTGATAATTGACTAAAATAATTCTCTGCCACACTAGAACTATAGTGCAATTGCAACTCTTTGGTGAAGACTGTCCATGTAACATTGAGGCCACTCTTTTTCCTTTGAGCACATAACCATCGATACCAAATGAATTGGTCAGGTTCAAGATACAACGATGCCATGGTAACCTTTTATCCTAATGGAATCTGATGAAGATCAAATAAATTATCCATCTGGTTAATCCAATTGAGTGGATCCTTTCCATCAAACTTACACATTTCCAATTTTGGAATCATGTTACATGCTTGCAGAGTGTTTGTATTTGGATTGGTCATGTTTGTAGATCCACCCTAGCTTGTTTGTCTATTACTTTAACCTGAATATCCACCCTAGTTAATATGAGAATGATTGAGTTGTGGCTGATGATGACCCATGATATTGTAACTAAATTGGTGAATGAAATCCTCCAATCATTTTCCAATCTTGTCTACATCTTCTTTGCTGGCCACTCTACCCTCAATGTTTCGCAACTCTAACTCAAGATAACTGACCTTATGGTCTGTTGAAGTAAACCCTAACCCCGAGGGCTCTATAGATACCCCTTTTGAATCTAACTCCTCAACTATTATCTCATCCTTATCAGGGGTTTTACCCAGAGTGATGGGATTCTTTTTACCTCTTGTCAAAGGCCCAGCCATGATGCCCCAAAATGGTAAGATTTAAGGATCAAGGTCAAAATTTAGGGTTTTGGATTTCAATAGGAATTCAACCAAATTTTATAAAACTCAAAGAATGAACTCAAACTAGTTTTTAATCCTCTTTTTGGAAATGTAAATAACTTTGAAAAATTACACAAATTGCACCCTAGGTAGCCAAATTATGAAAAAATAAAGAAAACTGCTATAAATTTTTCAAACAAAGTCAAACATTCTTAAAATTCGTAAGGGAGCTTACTTGACTGATTTCACCACACCAAATTTTTTTTTGTAGAAAATTCACTACCGAGTTTGAGATATGGAAAAACCTTCAAAATTAGGGTTTGACGTAGTGCTGGCCAAGTTCAAGCTCTGATACCACTTGTAATGAAATTACTTGTATAAATCTAATTATTAGTAGTAATATAACACCAATTAACACAATATTTCAGATAAATGATCTCAATGTGCAAGTAGAATAGCTTAGCCACTTCGAGGGGGCAACCTCCAAACCAAAAAATAAGATTCAAATGCTGAATATGATCATCAACTACTACCTACTAACCCCTATATATACTATTCCTATGCTATGGCCAACACCAAGGCCGACCCACTAATGAAAATATAACATATATGAAAGAAATACATAATGATAAGAAGTTATGATAGCCACAAGTCGGCTATATACATCCAATATAAGCTATATGATTAAGGGCGTAGCAGACAATAATGTCAAGCACAGTTAACAAATATTATTTTGGTAAGAACAATTTCAACTATGGAATAGGTGTGGAACATGTAGGTATTTAATTACCAGCTTATTTCTTAACTTTTGATTCATGTATTTCTCTTATCTAACAAATTGAACACCATCCAAGTGCAATCCTTCACTGGTACCTATTGATAGATGACAACAATAAGACTATTGATTTTTTCTCATTCTCTTCAATCACATTTCAAGTACTTTCCTTTAAACAATCACCATAAATAGTTACTCCTACCTAACATTACCACACACTACACCACCACCCACCATACGAATTTTAACTTTTATTCCACTCTCTCTTCCTTCATATAACTGATGAAACAAATATCTTAACCAACACAAATAGGCTTCTTAGTTTCCTTCCCTTTTCCACAAATCTTTTTTCCACCGCATCCCTTTCGGCGTTCACATCGCATTGCTCGTGTTTAGATGCTCACATTCTGACAATGGGAAAGGACAGGTTTTGTGTATGTTCGTAATATGATGATGATGATGGAGCTCAAGTGTTGTTATATTCTATTGTGTCCATTGTCATGTGCTGATGTTTATGTTTGTGCATGAGTAGATATGAGTTGATCACATTGCTGAGGTGTATTTTCTGAGTGTGACATTTGCAGATAACTGGGTCTTTTGATTTAAGTATGTGCGTTTTGTGGCGACCATCCAATTTAAAACAGAGGAAAACAAAGGGGAAAATGTCATAGTTTGATAGAGGAAGATTTTCGTGTAGCGTAGATGTCAGTTGTCACACTTACCACCATGTCCTCTTTGGCCCAATTTCTATAATTGCTGACGGAGGATGAATTGATGATTTTGCAGATTATCTCGAGATCTGCTTCAATTTTTTTCATTGTATGATTTGGCATGAGCATCCTTTCTATTTCTGTTATGATATTTTTTGATCTGTTTTTAGCAGGCGTAAGATATTCAAGTTGCACATATGCAAAGTACATGTATTCTATTGTTTTCAGTACGAATGCTTTTGCACGACCATGCTAGCATATATGGAGGATGCGTGAATTTCATGAGAGATCACCCACTCTTTCATAGTTGGTGTATGCCTCTATATTTTATGAAGGGAAAATTATTTATATGACACTACAAGGATTCTCTTCAATTCTAGCTAGGTTGGTGGGAGTTTATTAGCTGTTTTGATATGAGCATATGGTATGATTGTTCATATTTTTGTGAGGATGCTGTGCAATATTTTCAACATATATCTTTAGGAGAGGTTTATTTCTTACACCCATCCAATGGATTTAGAGATAGATTTTATGTAGTTCTCATGTATATGTTAAATGCACAATATTGTAGTGTTCACAAGTTTTGGGTGTAGCACAAACATAGTTGGCGCATTATCTCCCCTAAAGTAGTGTCCTCAAGTATACTGTTGGAGCGGGGAGTAAATAGAAGTGGTAACATGCATCCTTTGAGTTGCATTGGGCTGATAAAAAATGGTACTTATGAGAAATGTTTGACATGTGTAGTATGATTATATCACATATCTTACATATTGTCGCACCCTTACAATTTTCTTTTGCATTCCTTGCATTTTTCCTTTTCAACCTCCTTTTGATATCACCTTACTATCCTCATCACTCTCACACCTACTTTCAGTACAATCACGCCTTCGTTTTATCTCCTATTAACACAATTGAGTTCCCTCCATCTAGTTTAACCTACTTCCTTGACCTCCCCTTGCCCATATTTCTCTTGCCAACAACAATGATTGTGGTCGATGTTGTATGATAGGCTAAGATGGATCCCCATCCTGGTTATCAAATGTTGGAGATCAAATATAGGTCTTCATACAAGATTTAGATAGTAAAGGTGCTCAAGGAGCATTAGTGAACTGTAATTCTAGAGGATAGTAGTCCTAACCCTAAGATAACTATAAGTTTCCAAGGCCCATACATAAGATAAAGATAGGTATCTTTATAGGATTGATAATAAGAGTAGATCAAGAGATGGATAAAGCCAATGGGCATAACATAGTAAGACAAAGCAATATAGATTATCAAAGCATATAAGTGTGTTCCACTTGGTGGCCAAAAATATTTTAAAATCTGACTAGTAAATAAATATTTAAAAATAGTATAAAACTTTAAAAAATAAGGTAAATTATGGATTCCATGCACCTTGGTATTTATAAGCTCTTAAAAATACATGTTTGGTTATTTAATATGTGTTTGGTCATGTTTTGGTTGCCGAACATATTTTACTGATAATACAAAAAACATAAAAAAGTAGGACACAATTATAGTTTTTACTTCTACTTCTACTTCAACATCAACATCAACATCAACATCAATGTTGAGAACAAGAACAAACAAACATACATATACCCTAATCTATAAAAATGAATGATCAACCATCTATATAAGAACATAAATCAAAAAAGGACAAAGGGTCATAAATATGTACCTGCAATGTGGATGTTGATGTATGATCCTCCCTAGAGACATCAACAACGAGAGAGAATCGTTATGGATGGAGAAGGGGAAATCTCGTGAAGAAAACCTCTAGTCCTAGCTCATTATGGTGACCTAAGTGCAAAATGGAAAACTCCAAAACCTCAACTCTAACAACTAGGTGCAAAAATATGCGCAAGTGTCTAATGTGCGAGCAAGTGCAACGTTTTGGAATGAATTAATGATTGATTGATCGATAAAAACAAAAGTGGTTAAACATATATACTCAACGAGATAGCTTGTGGACAATGACATCGTCCATGGTAGAAATCAAATCCGACACCATCGCCCATGGGCGATGGCATCGGTCTTGAGGGAAATCTAAGATTATAATGTGGAAAAGAAAGGGAGATGGACGCTAAAAAAATAAATGGAAGCAAATGAAGAAGGTCCATGGTGACTGAAAGTAGAGAGAAAAGTGTGCATGAGTGTAAAAAAGTGGACATAATGAGATAAGTAGACATAATGGCTACAATGTGTGATCAAAAAGAGGAAACAAGGCAATGGTAAGGGAACTATGGAATAATAGTGACATCTCTCAAATGTTGCGGTCTAGCCCATATGATCAAGTCCGTTCACACCCAATCTTGACAGGCCCATTAAGGAACCCGTTTAGGAGGAAAATGCATCGAGAAACCCTGCACAAGAGAAACAGTTTGCAAATGTAAAAAGTGAGGTATATACATATGCCCCAACCAAAGATCAATGTGTGTCATAATAGTGAAACATGTGATGGCCTTTAAGAAAATATCCATGTAATGCCTAAAATAGAAAGTAAATGTTGAAAGTAAAATGATAATATAATTACTATAAAGAAATAATGAACTCCACAAAATGAAATATATACCTACCTCATACTTACCTTTCAGTGTCGATTGACTTACTAGTGGTGGGTGCAATAGTTACATGTAACCCTGAAGAAGTAAGACTAAAAAGTAACACTAACATGTAATCAGTAAAATAAGACATAAATCACCAAGCTAAGAGGCCATGGGGGGGATGTAACTAAACATCTTGATGAAAAAGAAGTGTAAGAAAAGATAATTTGGAGTAGAATTTTGTAGAGCTATGTTTACTATGTTAAAATGATCAGCTTGCCACCATGGTCGTGGTGCAATTTATGGAACACTTTTAGGGTTTTCTAATGAAAATATATGAAGGTTTAAATATTGGAAGAGATCACATCAAAATCAAGTGTAAAAGTTGTTATAATAATAAAGGGAGAAATTCATTTGTCACTTTATTAATTGAGATTGAGAGAAACAGAGCTATGATATTTATCCAATTTGAATTATTTCAGTGATGAAGGCAATAGTATGAGGTAGCAGACAAGGTGGTCGAGATAGGGTACACAACAGTGCGAATCTTGTGGTAGTTTTTTTTTAAATTGGGAAAGAGTGGTTAGGACAAAAATGGAAAAATGTGTGCCAGAAAAAATTAGCTAGTGAAACTTGCCCTAAAGATAGTCAAAAGTAGATTGCGTTGAGTTCTATGTGGGTTAGGGAGAATTTTTGTTTTTAGAGTCATTAGTATAAGTTGTGTGAATTTAATGCTAGGAAGGGTTGTGCACCCCTAAGACATAAGGGATTCGCCATGCTAGACCAGTCAATCTATTAGGGCCAATGGTGTTGATTTTTTAAAGCATAATAGATGGCATTTGAGCCTAGGTGGCTAATGTCATTTGGATAATGAAATTTTCTATGATGGCTAATAGTGTTTTCTTAGGTGGCTAATGTAGTAGAAAAATGATGATTTTTTCTCAATGGTTGATCTTTTATGGATTTGCATGGTCGATGGGGTTTGACAGTGATTTAATTATTTGATTTTTAGGGAATCGTGTTGTATTTTTAATGATTATTTTTGGTTCAGATGTATTGGGCGCTTTTTGTTTGATATTTTGTAGGTTCCATGGAGGATCTATGGAGATTATTAGATGCGGTGTGGTTACCAGAGTTATCACATGGTTTATCTGTGCATGCTCTGAGTGCCTTAATGACATGAGTGACCCTCCAACAAACCAATGTGCATGTTGAGTTGTGTAGATCTCATAGGATAAATTGGAGATCAAGGTTTTGAAATGCACATCATAGGAACACACACTTTTGATAAATTCTTGTTTGATTTCCTTGAGCATAAAATTACCATGTTGCTCAAACTTAGAACGTCAAATTCTTATAGAAAATCCTCCTTGAGTTGGTCATCGTCCACAACATCTTGTTAAAGATCGTGCTTCATGTATCATGTATGAGTGTGGCCCATCATTGTAATAGAAAACTGACGTACTTAGGGGAAATGAACCCCTTCTCGTTCCAAATCAATTCATACTTGTGTACATGCTCAACAATATTCTCCATGCCACAATACTCTGATAAGTGTAACAACATCTCACAAAATATGTTTGGTGCTAATATTTGTGGTGTGTTTTTTGTAATTCTTCCCTGGGGTTATGTGCTTGTTGTAGTTGCTACAAAAATGCCACTACCTCTATCACTTACACTTGTGGAGTGTTAATTTCAACTTGTCATACTAGTGCAACAATTCGTAGTGCTCCACCCTACACACTTCCTAGTACTTGAGTTGTTTGATTACCGCTCATCCTCCCAAAATTGCGTGATTTGGGATTGTTCAGCTTGAACTATATTATCTTTTGTGTTGTCATAAAATAGAAAACTACTTTCGAATGCGTCCTTTCCTTTCACCGTATTTACCTCATTATCGCTATCTATCTCAATAAACACTTGATCTTCTATAATGTGGGATCCAGTTGCATGAGAAGGTGCGGGAGGTTGGGAAAAGATCCCATACACATTGCATTGTGCCTCCTCATCCTCTTGAGTTGTTGTTTCAATGTGCATCTCATCCTTCTCCTCGTACTCTTCATCGCTCCTTTCTTCCTCCTGTCAGATCTAATGCTACAGGTTTTCCTGAGGTATAATCTTCCCTTCAAAGTGGTTCCTTCTCAACTATCACCTTTCGTCAATCTCCTTTATACCGCAACCTTCTTAACATTTTCCCATATGAGGAATCCATAACCTTGTGTGCCACCCATGCATTTGGAATATTTATCCGTCCATAGGGAAATTCTTAATTCATAAATCCACCATTAGCTTCTTTATTTCTAAAGGATACTGCTTTAGATAATATCCTCGCGGATCATGGAGAAATTTGAACTATGCTTCATCGATGCTAGATAATGTTGATGCTGTGTATTCAAGAATGTAGCAGCGAAATGTGCCTTTCCATCACTAATCGATAGCTCGCATCCAAATTACGTTATGTTTTGCAAGTCTCCTAGTTCGCTTTGGAGTCCAAATGTTCTTCTTCCCGAGAGTTAAATTATTTTCTTGGAATAAGCAACTAACCAAGCATACAAGTTTGCTGGAAGTTCCCTAAAGAAAGGTTTCTTAGAGCACGTTCTATAAATTATTCTCTACCCATGTCTTAATGATGACAATTCGGTGTAAAATTCTTCAAGTGGGATGTCTTTGTGAAAATGCCTCCTCTACTCTTATCTTTCCAAAGCTCAATATTCTCTTACGTGAGTCAGAATATTTTTTTTCACCTACTTCACCATCTTCATACAATTATGATCGGTCCTGGAAACGAAACTAAAATTTTGATATTCTAGTTTAATCACTTTGTCATACTACTGTGCGTGAACCTAACTATTCTGGTGCACACGAAGTAAGATCATCACCTCACATCAACTTATCACATTAATGCAAAAACCTCAATGTGCTCACCTAAGGAACGAGAGATTTTTGGTCTCCATCATATTCAATATCTATAGAAAATGTTCGCATAATAATATAATAGAAGCAAAACATTAGAACATAAAAGTAGGAACATAAGTAGTAGAGAGATACTCACACATAAGAACAACTAAGTGACTCCATAATACTTTTCTCCATATTCATATTATAATCATTAGTACATATATTACTTACATACCAGATCCATGAAGTTATCTCTCGATCTCTATGTATTTTGTCGATCCAAAGATCATGATAAGGTGTCTTACAATCATCCCCTAAGGGGTATATATACTAGTGGGGACTTTCCCTTCACTAGTCGAACAAGAGATATAATTATCCGTTGGGTTCTATTATTAAAAACTAACCATTACATTGAGCCAGTGTTTATGCCACATGTCATTATATCTTAACTTCAATTCTTGCATCAGAGTATTCCGTTGTCAAATGGAAGTTCCACTACTTGAGCTGACCACTCATCTACTTTGCATGCTCATATGGATATTTCTAGAAACTATATTTCTATTCTCAATTGTTGTTACATGTGTCACTTATTTCACTTCAACATGCACACGACAAGAATCTCATTTACTTTTTTGTTCTTAACTCATGTGTTCCTTTTGTGCTCTGAAATTCCTTGGCCCATGTAGTTTCCCTATGAGTCCAAACTATCTGCACGTGTCTCCTTTCTCCACTACATCCTCCCACATTGAAATCTATCTTTATGCTATATAATTGTGCATAGATTTTCCTTTGTTTATCTTGAAACATGCTCATAGATTTTTATTCTTCTTTTACTAAATTTATGCACTTCAAATAATAGGAACGAATAAAGAATAAGAATGGTTTTCCAATGTGGGACTTAGCCAAACATGAATAAGAATTATTGAGCTCAACAAGCACACTCTAGGAGCAACCCTTACATATATTTGAAAGCACACTCAATTGGGTTATAAAGTCACACTTCCCAAGATAGAGACCATCCAAGCCAAGTTAAGCTAATCATGACAAGCCATTGTTGCTTTATCAAGTCATCATATTACTAAATCTAGTCACATCCATATAGATACCACATGTCAGGTGGAGAACTACGTGTAGTTTAAGGCATCTTCAGAGTATAAATTCCAATATATGCATTCCACTTCAACCTAACCACTAACCTTTTTGGAAGGTTTTGTATATGTGGTTAGGGTTTGAAGCTATTTCAAATCATACAAAGGGTTTGACACATGTGTGACACTTAGGGTTTAATAGTAAAGCATATTTCAGAGTGGTCTAACATACAACTCTATGAAAATTTCAAAAAGGTATGGAACTACCAAATTGCTCAGCCTGCATTCAACGGTTCTATACCTAATTAGTTTTGCACTTCTAGTTTCAAATATGAAGCACTTATAGATAATTTCTAGTTTGCACACAATATTGTCAGATCAAGTTTTTTAAAATGTACTCAGGTAAGTGCACCCTCTTTCTTATGTTTTCACCTTCTTAGTAATCATTTTTAATATTTTATCTTGTAAATTACTAATAATAATAATATATTTTAAGTTGTGTATTAATGTTAATTAATCAATCCGAATAAATTACTTGTTGTTAACCCTTTATCCTAAGATAATAAATAAGAACAAAACAATATTATTATTTATTTAGGGTAAAATCACATCGATCAACGTTAGAGGACTCAACGTGAATTATTTAATAGCTTGAATCTTAGGTGCTGAAGCAAAAGATTGTTGAAATTATTTTAACCTTAGGAAAACTTCTTGGTCGACTTTATTGATTTCACCTCTTGCTTGATTTTCTTTGTTGTTGCATTAATTTAGCGGTACATGAAAATGTAGCTCATGTGATACCAAATCATGTCGATAGCCAGATAGATACATTGTTGGGCATTCATCTTCTCCATTGGAATTGGTTCTATGATGAGGTGCATGAATTATGTTAAGAGAGTCCTTAAATTAGGGAAATCACAATAAAGAAATTTTATAAATCATTGATAATGAATGGGATAATCTAAACATAGACGGAGAATAAATTGGGAAAACTACACGTAGATATGATAAATGGAACATGGTGAGTAAATAACAACATGCAGCTGGTTAGGCACAATGCCTTGAAGTATAGTAAAAATAAGGTTAGGAACAATACATTCCATCTTTTGAAACTTGGTTTACTTGGTCTAACCTTCGAGGCGGATCGGATCGGGTTCTTAAACGGCTTGATAAAGCTATGTTGTTAGCTCGATATTTTTTTGAGTTTGACAACATTTATTCCTTACATGTGTAGATCATGTCTGACTTTGTCCTTTTGGACCATTCCCCCATTCAATTTCGTATCACTTGGCATGATAGGCACACTTTTTGTCATAGAGCCCAATTCTTTCTTAATACTGCCTTGATGCAACATGGGTCCACTCTCAATCACATTGAGCATGTGTGGAACATGGCCCCTTGGAAAATTCATTATCAACACTTTCATCCACCTATGCATGCCAATTGGACTCAATGGTGGGAGCATGTTATGACTCAGACTAATAGATTCCTCAGAATATATGGCAAACAACTAGCTAAAATTAGGCACCACTCATACTCCCCTAAAACCTTTTCTCTTAGCCGAGGGGTCGTGGTGCTCCAAGTGTTGGAATAAATTTTCTTTTTCGTGTTCATATTAGTGGAGTAGATACTAAAGAAAATTGAACAACTCAAGGATGCAAGGGTTTAAGGTACCTTGGAGTGAGATGGTGATGAAATGATGGGTGTAAAGTAGATTTCCTCGCTTCAAATATGATGAACCTACACAATAAAGATAACTAAGAAGAAAAATGGATTAGATGGTAGATGAGGGAGTTGCTCGACGAAGTCAGTTCCAAGAAGCGTTAACTTCCTTATGCAGATGTCAACCCCTGTATTTGATAAAAGAGGATAAAATAAATGATAAAGAATTGGATATCATGCAGAAAATGAAACTAAACAGAATCTGAAAAATTACAGAAATGGATGGAAAGTGCATATTTGATCTAAATCAACACAAAGAAAATTTCACTTGGTTGGGTCGATGGTGACCCAGGTAACAGAAGTCCAGTCGGCGGTGAACAAAGTAGATGGATAAGATTAGTAAGCTAAAAATGTAGAGATAGAGAGATGTGAGTATAAACTAGATGATGACAAAGACTTGTAAACACTGACAACAACCTGTAGAGGAAATTCTGTGACAAGGAAACAAAAAGGATGCAATAAAATATGGATTTGGATGGCTAGTAGGAAAGGGGTTGACGATGACTTAGCTTAGTTGGTGGCGACCGGAGATTGATAGGACAGATATGGATTGATAGAAAAGTAGAATGGTAGATATGAAGGCTGAAGTAGATGAAAAAGACATGAAAATAGACTAATCTGGACATGGAAGGCAAAATGGATGATAAAATAGGGTTGGGTTGAAGATGACTTGGCAGAAGCAACAATGACCTGAGTATTCCTAAATAATGTTGAAAGTGGATGGGTTGAATGGGACACTTGTAGATAGAATGACTGAAAGAAGAAGTTGGCTTTGAAGCTTTGGTGGAAGTTGGGCCTGAAAAATGTCAATAACTAAAAAAAGAATAGCAATGATAACCAATGATAGCATAAAGCAACACAAGGTTAAGATAAACTCCCCAAAGTATCCACAAGTGATGTAAATAAGCTCAAAGAGACTCCAAGAACCTAGCTTTATAGGGTTGACAACGACCTGGATAGGTCACCGCAAACTGCGAGGCATCACACCCTTTGGGAGTGTGATTTAAGTTATGAAGGGCTTAGGCATGTTAGGGTTACATAAGGTAGTGAAATGGGTAGGCGAGGGGTGAAATGGAGTAAATAAAGGCTAAGGAAATCCTATGGATAAGCAAATAGGGAGTTTAGGGATGATAAACAACCTAAGGAGGAGAAATGAAAGCTAATTAGGGGTAATTAGCTAATGAGATGAGGATTAGAAGATAACTAATGAGAATTAGCAATAAATGGAAATGGATAGGATGATAGATGGGAATGATGAGAATATTAAAAAGAAAATTAATTAAATTAAAGTGTTGGGGTTTAACCATATAACAGTGTTGCAAAAATCTAAAATTAGATAAAGCATACAAGTAATGTATGGGGAAATAAACCAGAAGATAAAATAAACAAGAGAAAGATAACACAAGATTTAACGTGGTTCACCTAGTGTGGGCTACATCCACTAAGAAATGGACAAAATTATTATTCAGTGCTTTATAGAGGAAATACAATGAAGATCTGATGTCTTCCAACACCTCACATGATGTTCAATAGTTTTCCCTCACTCATCTACTCTTTCTTGCTCACCAAGAAAACTAACAAGCAAACAATTTCTATTTTTTCTCTCATACCCTCATACAATGCGTATATATCTATTTTGGGAAACTAACTATGCTTTTATAATCAAGAAATCATCTTTAAAGAAAAATATTTATTCTAATTCTTGACCAAAAAAACAAAGCATCGTTGCATAGGTTAACCAATGTTGGTTACTTTCTAATCGATGCCAGTCACTTCTTGACCCATGTTGGTTGATAACTGACCGATGTCGATCACTTCCTGACTGATGCCGATCACTGTCAAATCTAGTAACATGTAAAAACAAGATTTCTATGAAGCAATTAAACTCCACACTCAACAATCTCCCACTTGGAGATCAATTGTTGCACTGTATTGTACATCACCATCCTTGGATCCTTTTCCTTGGCCCATTTCTTCCTCTTCAAGTCTCAAACTCGAAGACCAACAAAAGTGGATTGAAGCTTCAAATTCTCCTTTACCAATGAATTTGTTATCATATCCGCAGGGTTCTCATTCGTATGGATTTTCTCTAACTTCAGCTACCCATCCTCCAACACCTGTTGTATGAAGTGATACCTCAACTGAATGTGTTTCATTCTTGAATGAAATTTTGATTTCATTTCCATATGGATCACACTCTAACTATCACTGTATAATTTTCAATCCTCTTTCTCCTTACCCAACTCTTCCATGAACCTACTCATTTATATAATATCTTTGCTAGCTTCTGTAGCTGCAACATACTTTGCCTCTGTAGTAGACAAAGACACAACCTTCTGCAATCTCGAAATCTAGTTAACTGTCGTTCCACCTAGTGTGAAAATATATACAGTGGTGCTCCTCGTACCATCCAAATATCCAGCTATATTTGAATCAACATAGCCACGCAAAGAAATATATGATCCTCCATAGCATAACTCCATGTTGGATGTCCCTCTCAAATACCTGAGAATCCATTGGACTACTTTCAAATGTTCTTTACTTGGATTATCCATAAACCTGTTCACAACTCCCACTGCCTGTGTAATGTCTTGTCTAGTACAAACCATGACATACATAAGACTTCCTACTACTAAAGCATAGGGAACACGTGTCATGTACTCAACCTCCTCGTGTGATGAAGGAAAATGATCTTTTACTCAATTTGAAGTGTCCAGCCATAGGTGTAGTAACAGGTTTTGAATCTTGCATGTTAAACCTTTCCAATACCTTATTGATATAAGCCTCTTGAGGCAAATACAACTTCTTGTTTTTTTTGTCTCGGTGAATTTGCATGCCAAGGATTTTCTTTGAAGCTCCCAAATCCTTCATTGCAAATGTGTTAGCTGGACTTTCTTTAAGTTTACCAATGTCCTGCATACCAATCAACATATCATCCACATTTAGTATCAAAATAACACAACTCCCATTTTCAAGCTTTTTAAAATAAACACAATGGTCAGATTCACATCTCATATAGCCATGTTCATGCATAAAAATGTAAAATCTCAAATATCATTACCTTGGAGCTTGCTTGAGCCCATATATGCTCTTTTCCAATCTACACACAAGTTTCTCCTTACCCTTGACTTCATAACCAAGTGGTTGTTGCATATAAATCTCTTCCTCCAAATCACCATGAAGAAAATATGTCTTAACATCAATCCGTTCTAAATGCAAATCTTCTTTTACAACCAAACTTAGAATAGTACAAATAGAAGGCATCTTAACTACATGAGAAAAAATCTCATAAAAATCAATACCTTCTTTCTATGCAAATACCTTTACCACAAGCCCTGCCTTGTATCTTTTCAGTCCACCCTCTTCTTCCTTGATCATGTAAACCAATTTATTATGTAGTGCTTTCTTGCCTATTGTCAACTTGACCAAATCCCATCTCTGATTTTGTTCCAAGGAGTCCATCTCCTAATCCATGCAATGCTCCCACTGCTCATGGGTATCTACCTACAATACTTCTTCAAAGCTTTCTGGTTCACCCTTATGATTCAATAATAAATAAGAAAAGGAAGGTGAAAATATCTCTGGAGGTTTACTTACTCTTTGTGACCTTCTCACTGAGATTTGGGGTGTCTGGGGCCCATTATGTGCATGTTACATGTTTGTGTCAATCTCTGTCAGTGACTGATGCCGGTTTACTGATACCGACCATGGTTCTATAACCAATCATGGTTCCTCTTTCTTCCTACCAATTGTGGTTGCCTCACTGCCATCAGTTCGAGGAGTACTAACACTGGTTCCACTAGTTGTTTGTTCTGAACCTGACCCTGTTTGCTAATACTGGTTAGCCTGACCAACATTGGCTTCTGTAGAACCGACGCCGATGTCTTTGGATGTTTTTTTTAGATCTGAAAGTTGATTTTCCTTCAAAATCTCATTAACCTGTTCATGTTTAGGCACCAAAACCTTATCCCTGTACATTATTTTTTCATTCCAATCAACATTATGACTCTTAACAACATTAGAATTTTATAAATCCCAAAAATGATATCTGAAATCACCAGAGCCATAACCAATGAAAGTACATCTCTTAGATTTATCATCCAACTTCTTCCTATTTTACTTATCAACATTCACAAAAGCTTCTGAGCCAAAAAATCTAAGAAAAGAAAAATCTACCTCTTTTCCAAACTAAGATTCTTCTAATATTCCACCATTAAGTGGTGTTGAAGGCCCATAGTTGATCAAGTACACTGTTGTATCCATTACTTTTTCCCAAAACTTCAAAGGAAAACTGACATGTATCCTCATGCTTTTAACAAGTTTCATGATTATTTTGTTCATTATTTCTGCAACTCCATTCTCATGTGGAGTTCTAGGAACCGTTCTTTCTCTTCATATTCCATTCACTTAAAAATAATCATTGAAAGCCTTGATGTAGTCCTCACCACCATTTTCAGATCTAAGGAACTTTAATTTTGAGTTTGTTTCATTTTCCACAAGGGTTTTCCACCATTTAAAAATATCAAAAACATCAGAGTTACACCTAATACAATAAATCCATACCTTTCTTGTGGCATCATCAATGAAAGTCACATAATATTGGGATCCTCCAATAGAAGCTACCTGAGTTGGTCCCCACACATCTGAGTGTACAAAGTCTAATTTTTGTTTCATATTTATTGACCCAACCTTGGGAAATCTCAATCTCTTCTGCTTTCCAAATATGCAATGCTCACAAAATTCAAGATCTAATTGTTTTAAATGTGATAACTTACCCTTAGCCTTTAGGATTTGCATTCATTTTTCACTCATATGGCCTAGCCGATTATGTCACATGGTTGCATCTGAATATGTAGTAGATAGCACAAAAAATGAATTAGTAACACAGGTAGACAGATATAAATTTCCTACCTTCTTACCACTTTCCACAACAAGAGATCCCTTGGTAACCTTCCAAGAATCGGTTGTCAATGTAACCATGCATCCAGATTCATCTAGTTTCCCTGTAGATATTAGGTTTCTCTTGAGGCTTGGCACATGCCTCACATCTTTCAATACCCATAGATTTCCATTCTGTAACTTTAGATGAACATCACATTTCATGGCTCCTCATCTCCTAAATAAACTTGTCCAAAATCACCCTAAACATAATTTCTAAAATAACCCTTATTAGGGGTAGCATGGAAAGAAGCTCCAAAATCTAAAACCTAAGATTCTAATTTATTATCCAAGGAGAGAATAAGGGCATCTTTCTTTACCTCACTTACAACATTTTCCTCTTTACCTTTGTTTTATGTATTCTCTTTTTTTTCCTTAGACCAGCACTCCTTTTTTATTATTGGTAAATAGTTTTGAAGGGACTATACCCTATTACATAAAGGGCTCACCAGCCTAATATAACTATGAAGATTCAACAAAAAAGTATCAAAATCTAGATAGAATAGTATTTCCAAAAGTAACCAAGAGCTAGTTACAACTAGAAGTAAAAAAAGGACACAGACTGCAACAAAACCATAAAAAAGCAACACCATCACAACAAAAAGATCACAAAAGAATAACATCTTCAACGAATCCTGCCAGCCCAAGTGAGTCTATTTCTTGGATGCTCTTTCAATTCTAGTCTAGATCGTTTGTAGTGAGGTATAAAATGCCAGAGTGGTAATGTGCGTTGAGCCCGAAGCGTCCATTTGTGAAATGGTCATACTCCTCTCTTTCTCATTCCCCCAAATAGTTGCAGGGATCCCATTGAGCATGGAAATGCTCCGGAATTGCTTCTCTAAAAAGTCACTTATGGCTTTGAAGATAGCCATGTTGTGATCATGTCTATCTTTAGCTCTCCCCATTCTGGTGTCTAGAGAGTTAAACTTCTTATATATATCAATAAACTGATCCTTTCCATTGTCATTCTCTTCATCAAACTTTCTTTTCCCTTTATTATTTTCCATATGCTGAAGGTCCTTCTTCATCTGTTTCATCTATTTCTCTAGGGATTCTAGTCTATTAGGCACTTGAGATTCCTCTTGATGCAGAGCCTTTTCAATACCATCATTACTAATATGAAGCAAGTTTTGATCAACCTCCATCTCTTTAGAGCTTCTGAGAACCCTGCCAGTGCGAGGGGTGTCTGTTTTTTTGGGGTTATTGGTTTTGGACTTAGAAGGGGCAACAAGAGTGGGAGTGGGAGCAGAGGAGGTGGTAGCGGGTGACTCACTAGGAGCAATCGGGAAGCCAGGGAACTTGGCAACACAAAGCTTGTGCAACAAAAGGATAAGTCCCTAAAGTAAAGGAATAGCATGGGAGTGCTTTTAAAAATCCAAAACAGAGCGCTGAAGGGATTTGAGAAGGCAATGCGGGAAATAGACCGTAAAATTCCTTCTAAAATGGTTTAAAAACACAAAGTGTTTAACATGGACCATTTTATAATGCCCTTCCAGAGAAATATAGTTGACCATCATATTCATCACTTCATCATACGACGTGGAAATATAACTTACCCTTATGCCTGCAACAATAAACTCTAGCTCCTCGCCCTCATCAGAGAATTTCTTGGCCTCAACGAGCCTGTCAATCCTCTTACAAAAAAAATGGTAGCCCTCCAGTTCTAGGCCTATTACCTCAGCAATCAGCTCCTCATTGACAATAACCCGATGTCCACCATACTTGATCCTCCTATCCTTCCAATCAGTAGCAAAGTGAACCAAAATATTCAGGTCATGACCCTGAATACATTCAATGAAATTTGAAATGCCTCCTTTGTGTAGGAGGTTCCAAAGTACCTTGTTATTCTTCTAGGTCAGATCATAACTTGGTTCTAATTGACACGGCAACCCTCCCATTTTCTCCTTATTCTTACAAATTCTGCAAATATCTTTCTCGAAACCCTCGTAAGAGTCTACTTTTTTCTTATGACTATCCTATTTTTTGAAATACCTCCCACCTTTGCGAGGTTTGATGGCTTTAATGTGGCCATAATAAGGAGGATAAATCACACAAGTGTGATCTTTCACCTCCATTAAGACCCCCTCCATGTCATAATTAAAATTACTCCACGTATATAATTCCATTATTATCCACATTAATGCTAGTTTGAACTTCCTTAGAGATGTTATTTGCATTATCCCATATGGTAAGATTAATATTGATGCCCATATTGGCCAAAGTTTCCGCAACCTTATTCCCCTCCCTATAAGTACGTCTAATGATGATATTCTTGATATTTTTACAAATATTTCTTGCTTCCATAATGAACTGCTTGATGGTCCAGCTACGAGGAGAAGTTTGGTTTAAATGATTGATGATATTAAGAGAGTCCCCTTCCAAAATTAAGTTTTGGATATCAAAATCTTTGGCAATCCTTAGCCCCAAAAGGGAAACTAGGGCTTCAGCATAATGATTCATCTGAATACCCATTTTATTAGCATAAGCATCAACTAAATATCCCTTGTGATCCCTAATAACCCTTCCCCCAGCAGAAAGACCAGGGTTACCCTTGGAAGCACCATCAAAGTTGAGTTTATGCCAATTTCTCTCAGGAGGAATCCAACTGACCAAAGACCTATCAATATTTGAGGTATTCCTAATCTGCAAACTAGCAGTTTCAATCTTCTAATTGGAAAGAATGTACTCTTTGTCAAAAAGATGCTTCTTATTTTTGGGGGGTTTTCTTCTCCCAATATCATCTTTAACAGCATGACCAATCTTAGCAAAGTTGAGCTTGCAGTACTGCTTGTTATTTCTAAAAATGATATCATTCATATCTTTTCATATTCTCCAGATAATATGGGGCATGATCAATTTCCAAAGTCTTCTCACAACACAATTTTTAAAAGGATGATTCCATTGGGTCTAGAATTGGATGAAGTCCTTAGGTACCATCTAGAGAACATTGAAATTGGATAAGACATAGCTCTAAATCATGGTAGCATAATCATAGTGGATAAAAAGGTGTTTGCTATCTTCATAATATTTTTTGCATAGATGACACCTATTAGGCATAATGAACCCTTTCTTTATTAGATTATCATTAGTAAGAATTCTACCTTTGAGCACAAGCCAAAAGAAAAAGTTGATTTTAGGGGTTAACTCAGTCATCCATATTTTGCCCCAATTACATTCATTCTGGGTATTCTCAAAGTAAGAATTATACCCAGATTTAACCGTATAGTTCCCATCTCTAGAATTGTGCCAAACAATTTCATCTTTGACATCCACCCGATTCAAGGGGATGAGGTCCAACTGCTCCTGAATAGAGGACAACATAGAGTTCAAATCAAATCCATCCACTAAGAGTCGTTTCCATCTCTTTTGATTTCCATCAATTTCCATGTAATCTATGACCTTAGTACCATATTTCTATTCCAGACTCTCCTTAGCTGCACCAAATCTATCAGTGAGGCTAAGATTAGACCCATTATCACTCCAGAAACTGATGTCTCTGCCATTTCCCACTTTCCATCTACATCCTTGCTTAATAAAATTCCTTGTAAGAATCAATTTGTTCCAAAAAATGGAGCCATGGGGAAGCATTTCAATATGTAGGAAGGAGGAAGTTGTTTGCTGCTCTAGATATTTAGCCTTAATGAGATATATCCAAGGTTGTTCCTCCGAAAGTAATCTCAGAACCCATTTTTGTAATTAAGGCCATATTCATTTTTCTAATGTCTTTACATGCCTCAAGCCCCCAATCCTTTTAGGAGTGTACACTTGATCCCAGGCAACCAGGTGATATTTAAATTTTTCCTCCATTCCCTGCCATAAAAAGTGTTTCTAAATCCTTTCAATTTTTTCTCTGAAGACAGAGGGAATGTTGTACAAAGACATAATGTAAATAGGTAGATTTTGAAGAGTGCTTTTGATAAGCAGACATTTATCAGCACTGGAAAGAATGGCTCCTTTCCATCCTGCCAATTTCTTTTGCAATCTTTCCAGTAAGTCATTCCAAACTTTATTTGAAAAAAATTTAGTACTCAGCGGAAGCCCCAAATAAGTAGTGGGAAGCACATTGATTTTGCAACCCAATACTTTAGCAATTTTATTTTATCTTTCCAAAGGAGTATTGAAAAAGAAAATGTAGCTTTTGTCAAAGTTGATCTCTTTTCTAGAAGCAGCCTCATAAAATTTCAAAATGGACTTGATGGCCTTAGCTTCCAAAATAGATGCCACTAATAGTAGGATAGTGTCATCCACAAATTGCTAATGAGAAGTTGTTTGATTCGTAGAGGTAGGTATAGTGCCTTTTAGAAGACCGTCTTTAACAGTTTTGGTAATTGTTCTGTTGAGGCTATCGGCCAATAAAATAAAGAGAAGAGGGGATCGAGGATCCCCCTGTCTTAGTCCCCTACCAACACTCCTTCTTTACATGTCCTCTCTTTCCACAATTCTAGAAAAGTACATCTTTGTACTTGGATCTAGATTTTCCATTTCTTGACTTTGATGTCCCATTCTTCTTGCTCTGTGATGATCTCTCCTTAGATCTTCCCCTACTTTCTACATTTAAAGTGTTTCCAGATGATGCTTCTCCTGATCTTTTCCTATGTATTTCAATATTAAGGATTACACTAACTACATCATCAAATTTCAAACCTTTACAAGTAGACGTTGTATTACTAACAATCATTACCAAGTTATCCCAACTATCTGGTAAAGAGCATAAGAATACAATTGATTTTCCTTCATCATCAAACATAATTTCTACCAATTTTAATTGATTTATAATAGACCAAAGATCATTCAAATGATTAGATACAAATCCACATTCTTGCGTTTTAGAATTAAACAAATTTTTCATCAAATAAACCTTATTTGAAGCACTAGGAGTTTCATACAAATTTTCTAAAGATTTCATCAACTCTATCATGGTTTTTATTTCTATAAAATTCGAAGCCACCAATGTTTCCACGCTCAATCTGATACATCCCAGAGCCTTTATGTCAAGAACCTTCCATTCTTCATCAATCATCGTGACCGGATGTGCATGCTCATTCAATGGTAAGTATAGATCCTTTTGATACAAATAATCCTCCACCCACATCTTCCATAGTTGATAATTACAACCGTCAAATTTATCTACTCGGTATTTACTATATTTTGTCAGTGATATGCTCCCACTCAATCATAAAACCCTCTGTGAGTAAATCTTTTCAACACAAAAAACCTCCAAAAAAAATATCATGATACAAGTTGTTGGGGTTTAACTATATAACAGTGTTGCATAGATCTAAAATCAAATAAATCATACAAGAAATGAATGTAGAAATAAACCAGAATATAAAATAAATAAGATAAAGATAACACCAGATTTAACGTGGTTCACCCATTGTGGGATACATCCTCCAAGAAATGACCAAATTATTATTTAGTTCTTTATAGAGGTGTAGTGCTCACTTCCCTTTGATACCTTTTGGATACCTATTTTGATACTTTGATTCCATTATAGACATTATTATGTTTTGATTTAGTATGATGTTAGACATTGATCATGGATTGTTGTTGATCTTGATTTGATTATGATTCATGATGGGCATTAGAGACACTCATATGTGGATGATGATATACTATTTGACATGGATGTTTATGGGTGTTGTTCGAACATGTGATTTTGGATATTTTATGATGATGATATAGTTGTTGATTTAAAATGCAAATGATGTAGTTGTTACTTCGAAATTGTTGTGATTCATTTATATAGTTAGTTTTGTGATTTCATTTATATCATGTTGGATGTTCTGATATGGCCATGAGGCCAAAGGAGGTATTTGTATTTTACAAGTTAAAAATATCACAACAAAAACATTGGGGGGGATCGAAGACCAACTACAATGGAATTCTAGGTGAGTTCGACAAGGTCACAATGCCAACTTGTTTTGTGTTGTGTGTTGTTTTGTTAGGGATTCCCATGTGGGGAAACACATGACCATGGGTATTATGTATTTTATTGATGTGGTTTGTTGTATGTATTTTATTAGTAATGTGTTCCTTTATTTAATTATGTTGTGATAGATTAATGTGAGAATCATATGATTATAATTTAAATAAGTCAAATTGGGATATGGGAAAGTAATTATAAGAGTTGTTGGCTGCTTGTATTAAATATGTAAGGGATGTGTAAGTTGTGTAAGAGTTTGTGTAAGTTAGTTTTGGAGTATGAAATACTCCACCTCCATGACAAATTCGAATTTTTCCTTGGGGGCTGTTTTTGGAGGCTTGTGGGACAAGTAAAACTTGTCCCATGCCTCTAAATTTAATTTACCAACCATAATTATGGTTGGAGAAGTGATTTGTGACTTTTATAATGCATTTTATTAATCATGTTGCATGTTTTTAATTGCACTCTCTTACATATTATTTAATTTGTTATCCCTTGAGGTGTGGGCTTTTTGGTGTGTGAAAATAACTTGTCATATTTTCACCCACCTCTTTATTGTGCTTGGTAGAATGGATTTTATCTTTTGTGTTTGAATTGGAAGATGTGTGATATGGCATCCTACATGGATCCACATCATCCTTTTCTCTTCCCTCTTCTATATAATTCAAAATATCTTCTTATTTTGGGGTTGTTGAATCATTTTGCAACTTCTTTGGGGCACATTTTCTTGTGTTGGAACTCTTGTTTTGGAGAAATTTTGGAGAATTTTTTTCATGCTTGGGAGATTTTTGTTTTGGACTGTGTTTTTGGCATTTGAAGCTTGTTGTTTGGAATAAAAAGTTACCATGGAGAGGTAGGAATTTAACTCTCTTTTATGTTGTTAATTTCTTGATGTGTTGTGTGAGTGGTGCATGTTTTGATTCATTTGTTGGCTGGTTGGGTAGACTACCTTAGGAATGGTGTAGGAGAAGACTATGGGGAATCCATGTGGGGCAGACATAAGGGAATTCCATTGGAATCAAAATTTTATGGAGGGAGTTTGGGTTTTGGATCCACCATGGAAAAGAAATAGCTTGCATTTCTTACTTGTGGGGGGCATAAGGAAATTTGTGGGGGCATAAGGAGGGATTTTTGGGGGGCATAAGGATATGTGTGAAATGAATTATTTTGGAGTATTGTTACTGGTGGATGCCCAATTCCCAATTGGGAGGCATAAGTAGCTTCTGTTGTTGCAGACTCACAGCACCCCTAGATGCAAATCAGGTTTCTAGGTTGATGTTCAGGCATCCAGTGTGATTGCACAACATGGAATCCTTTCTCCAAGCATGGGACTTGTAAAGATGAGAAAATATTCTCCAGAGAAGGCTGGTTCCTATTCCTCTGTTCAGATGCACACAAAAAATGCAGAGGGTTTGCTAAAACCTAATCTAACTTGCCAAGGAGACAGGGTAAGAAAATGCATAGAATAAAACCTAAACTACAAAGGTGATGCACCGAGGAATGTTAGACACTCATTTTGAAAATTTAACACAGACCACATA
Source organism: Taxus chinensis (assembly GCA_019776745.2). Taxonomy (NCBI): domain Eukaryota; kingdom Viridiplantae; phylum Streptophyta; class Pinopsida; order Cupressales; family Taxaceae; genus Taxus; species Taxus chinensis. The sequence continues at coordinate 524,721,505 of CM034154.1, read as the reverse complement.
GATGCAATACAAACACCATGCACAGGTAACCAAACTGCAATAAGAGATCAAAATGACATCAATGAATACATGAGAGGGTCGAGAGTCAATCACAACACATATATTATTGCTCAAGAGTCGATACAGTACATTGCAGTGGCCAAGAGGAAAAAAAAGACTGGCATTGCAACCCATATGGGAGGTTTGAAAACTCCACAAATTCTCTAGAAAGCGAGGGAATAAGGGAGGATGCAAAACAAAAATGTCCGACCCGTTGAAGGAGCTCTTCTTTTCAATATATATCAAGAAATGAGAGAGGGAAGAAAGAGGAAATCCAGAATCTGCCCCAACCACTTCTTGGTAGCATCTAAAATCATCTCATTATGACAAAAGCGGCGGATCCTAGCAAAATGACGGGCTGTCTAACAGGAGCGGTGAGCTGTCTGCTGCATTAAAGTTGGTTGTTGAAGCATTACTTCTGTCTGTCACCACGTGTCAGAGACGTTTTCTTAATTTTCTCCCTCCAAACTACACCAAAATGTGAGATTGATCCTAGAATCATGTAGATAAATTCAACATCTTTCCGTTGATATAAAGAACGTGCAAATCCGAGATTTGGATCGAAAGATACGAAGGTCTGAAGATTTAGGGCACAAAACAGGCGAAAACGGATTTTTAAATTTCTTTTCCCGCGCTCTGCCATTTGGATGATAAGTGGCAGGCTCTGGTTCGCTGAGCAATTTTCTCTCTCCACCTTTTCATGGGATTTTCTTATGGGCCCCCTTAAACTTGGACACGTGGCACTATTTAATTGTTTCGGATTAGTGCTCGAAAACTCGCCCCTTTGACTTTTTGGACCTTTTTCCTTGGCGACACGTGTCATACTATGATTTTTCCACGGGCTAGCCAGATTTTCACGTCCACCGCGTCCTTTTGTCCCAGATGTCCCAGTGCTTCATGGGACAAAATCCTCCGATCTGCCCGAAATGGGCTTCCTCGTCCCTTTGACTGCTGGTGACACGTGGCGTGATTTGATTGGCTTTCGGCTCCTTCGGCTATCCGCGTCCTGCATGCCCCTTTGTCCCACTTGTCCTTGTGCTGAAGTTTCCTGTTTCGGCCGATTCGGTCGGTTCGTGTCCTTTGCATCCATTTGTCCCAAATGTCTCAGTGCTGTCTAGGACAAATTCTTCCGGTTCACCCGATTCGGCCGGTTCGCGTCCTCCCCGCACTCTTGTCCCGCTTGCTCCCAGTAAAGGACTTGGACAAATTTTCTTTCTTTCGGCCGATCCGGGCATTGCGCGTCCATTTGTCCCAGATGTCCCTTTTCTATTTGGGCTGCCTGGAGGCTTTTCGGCCAATCCGCACCTTCCGTGTATAATTGTTCCAACTGTCCCAAAGGTGGCCTTGAGTAGGACTTAGCCAATTTTACGATTTTCTCCTGAATCAATCTACCTGCTTGGAACTAAAACTCTGATGCATGTTATCAAATTAACTCTGGGGGGTGAAATTTGGATAACAATTTGGAAAATTTTCGGGGTCACCTGCCTGCTAGGTAGAAGATCAGTGGCCTTATAGCGATCCATTGGGCATGGAGTCATAAGCAATAACCTGAAATGAGCCTGATGTTGCAACTCCCTCTATGAGAGCACACTGAACTGTAAAAAACTCAATCTAGGAGCGACAAAACCTGCGCCAAATCACTTAGGGAAACTGAAACCTAACTACAACAAGACAATGTGCATACACACTTAGAGGAATTGAAATCTAGGCTAATATTTACAAGGGTGAACCTCTTATTTTTTTCAGTAGCAATGTTTAAGATAGATTTCGTTGACTGGAATCGGGAGTTCTTCTCCGTCCAATGTAGACAATTGGAAGGCATTGCTATTCTTACATTCCATGACCATGTAGGGGCCACTCCAAATGGCATCAAACTTGGAATGTCTTCCTGGTTTTGCCCAATCTGCATCCCATTTCAGAACTAGGTCCCCTTCCTGGAAGGTTCTTGCTCTTGCTTTCTTATCAAACCATCTTTTCACTAAGGCTTGATCTTTCTCAATTGTTTGAACTGCACGTTCTCTAATTTCTTCCAATTCCATCAACTCTGCATACTTGGCCTCCATTGGTTCGAACTCAGCCAACTCCAACAACTTCATGAACTCCAATGTAGGTAGTTCTAATGACATGGGCAAGATTGCCTCTCTTCCATAGACAAGCCTGAATGGAGAGTTACCTGTGGATCTTTTGGGGAGTGATCCTATCAGGCCCATAAGGCTGATTTCAGCTTGGTATGCCAAGACCTCTGATTCTCATCAATAGTTCTCCTAATGATCCTCAACAAGTTTTTGTTCATGGACTCTGCCTGTCCATTACCCTGTGGGTAATAATTGGAAGAGGTGCTCAAGTAGATTCCATTCTTGACAGCCCATTCTGTAATCTTGGAACCTACGAATGCCAATGCATTGTCTGATGTGATAGTGGTCGGCACACCAAACCTGGTCACTATTCCTTCATAAAATTCTAGTATATTAGACTCGTTGCCTCTTTGAGTGCTACTTGCTTCAGTCCACTTGGTGAAGTCGTCTGTTTCCTTCCCCTAAGAATCCACTTGTGTCCTGGCTTGAGTTTGGGGTTGCATAAGGATTTGTGGGGGCATACGGAGGGATTTTTGGGGGTTGGGGTGCATACGATATGTGTGAAATGAATTAATTTTGAGTATTGTTACTTACTGTTGGATGCCCAATTCCCAATTGGGATGCCATAATAGCTGCTTTTGTTGCAGACACACCGCACCCCTAGATGCAATCAGGTTTTCTAGGTTGATGTTCAGGGCATCCTTGTGATTGCACACATGGAATCCTTTCTCCAAGCATGGGACTTGTAGATGAGAAAAATTTCTCCAGAGAAGCTGTTCCTATTTCCTCTGTTCGATGCCACAAAAATGCGAGGGGTGGGGTTTTGGTCTAAAACCTAATCTAACTTGCCAGGATACAGGGTAAGAAATGCATAGAAGCAAAAACCTAAACTACAAAGGTGCTGCACCCGATGATGTTAGACACTCAGTTTTGAAATTTAACACAGACCACTAGATGCAATACAAACACCATGCACATGTACCAAACTGCAATAAGATATCAAATGACATCAATGAATACATGAGAGGGTCGAGAGTCAATCACAACACATATATTTATTGCGCAAGATTCGATACAGTACATTGGTCATGGCCAAGAGGAAAGAAAGACTGGCAATTGCAACCCATATGGGAGTTTGAAAACTTCCCACAAATTCTTCTAAAAGCGAGGGAATAGGGAGGATCAAAACAAAAAATGTCCGAACCCTTGAAGGGAGCTCTTCTTTTCATATATATCAAGAAATGAGAGAGGGAAGAAGATGAAAATCCGAATCTGCCCCAAACCACTTCTTGGTAGCATCTAAATCACTCATTATGACAAAAGCGGCGGATCCTAGCAAAATGACGGGCTGTCTAACAGGAGCGGTGATACTGTCGCTGCATAAAGTTGGTTTTGAGAAGCATTACTTCTGTCTTCAACCCACTTTTCAGAGACTTTGTTCTTAATTTTCTCCCTCCAAACTACCCAACCCAAAATGTTGAGATTGATCCTAGAATCATGTCATAAATTCAACATCTTCCGTTGATATAAAGAACAACCCGTGCAAATCCGAGATTTTGGATCGAACAGAATCGAAGTCCTGAAGATTTAGGGCACAACACAAAACAGGCGAAAACGGATTTTTAAAGTGCTTCCCGCGCTCGGTCATTTGGATATCGTGGCAGGCTCTGGTGACGCTGGTCATTTTTCCTCTTATCACCTTTTCATGGGATTTTCTTATGGGCCCCCTTAAACTTGGACCGTGCACTATTTAATTTGTTTCGGATTAGTGCTCTACTCGCCCCTTTTGACTTTTTGGGGACCTTTTCCCTTGGCGACACGTGTATACTATGATTTTTTTTTCCACGGGCCTAGCCAGAGTTTTCACGTCCACACGCTCCTTTTGTCCCATATGTACCCCGTGCTTCATGGTACAAAATCCCTAATCCTCCGAGTCTGCCCAGAAAATGGGCTTCCTCTTCCCTTTGACTCTGGTTGACCGTGGCGTGAATTTGGATTGTCTTTCGGCTCCTCGGCTATAGACCGCTCCTGCAATGCCCTTTGTCCACTCTGGTCCTGTCTGAAGTTTCCCGCCTGTTTCGGCGTTTCGGTCGTTCCGTTTCCTTTGCATCATGTTGTCCCAAATGTCTCAGTGCTGTCTCGGACACATTCTTTTCCGGGTTCACCCGATTCGGCGGTTCGCTTCCTCTGCCCCGCACTCGTGTCCCGCTTGCCTCTCCATAAGGACGTGGACAAATTTTCTTTCTTTTTCGGCCTATCCGGGCAATTGCGGCGTCCATTTGTCCATATGTCCCTTTTCTATTTGGGCTGCCTGGAGGCTTTTCGGCCATCCGCAACCTTCCGTGTATAATTGTTCCAACTGTCCCAAAGGTGCCTTGAGAGGCACTTTCCAATTTTAACGATTTTCTCCTGAAATCAATCCTACCTGCTTGAACTAAAACTCACTCGATGCGTTATAAATTAACTCTGGGGGGGAAATTTGGATAACAATTGGAAAATTTTCGGGTCAACCTGCCTGCTAGGTATAAGATCAGGGGCCTTATAGCGTCATTGGTCCGAGTCATAAGCAATAACCTGAAATGAGCCTGATTTTGCAACTCTACTCCCTCTATGAGAGCACACTGAAACGTAAAAAACTCAATCTAGGAGCGACACACCCTGCGCTCAAATCACTTATGGGAACTGAAACCTAACTACAACAAGTCAATGTGCATACCCCTTAGAGGAATTGAATCTAGGCTATATTTACAAGGGTGAACCTCTTCTTTTTTTCATAGTGAGTCAATGTTATAAAGATAGATTTCGTTGACATGGAATCGGTAGTTCTTCTCCTCCAATGTATGACAATTGGAAGCATTGCTATTCTACATTCCATGACCAATGAGGGGCCACCTCCAATGGCTCAAACTTGGATGTCTTCCTGGTTTTGCCCAATCTGCATCCCATTTCAGAACTAGGTCCCTTCACTGGAAGGTTCGGCTCTTGCTTCTTATCAAACCATCTTTTCACTAAGGCTTGATCTTTCTCATTGTTGACTGCACGTTCCTCAATTTTCTTCCAATTCCATCAACTCTGCATCTTTGGCCTCCATTGGTTTCGAACTCAGCCAACTCCAACAACTCATGAATGCGCCAATGTAAGGTAGTTCTAATGACATGTGGGCAAGATTGCCTCTCTTCCATAGACAAGCCTGAATGGAGGTTTACCACCTGTGGATCTTTTGGATGAATCACTATCAGCCCATAAGGCTGTTTCAGCTTGGTATTCCAGACCTTCTGATTTCCTCATCAATATTTCTCCTAATGATCCCTCACAATGTTTTTGTTCATGGACTCTGGCCTGTCCATTTAACCCTGTGGGTATAATTGGAAGAGGTTTCAGTAGATTCCCTCTTGACACAAAAGGCCCATTCTGTAATCTTGGAACCTACGATGGCCAATTGCCTTGTCGATGTTATAGTGGTCGGCACACCAAAACCTGGTCACTAATTCCTTCATAAAAGTCTAGTATAATTAGACCGTTTGCCTCTTGATGCTAACTCTTACTCTACTTACTGCTTCAGTCCACTTGGTGAAGTAGTCTGTTTCCGTAAGAATCCAACTTGTGGCCTTGGCTTGAGTTTGGGTTGATGACCCCGATGAAGTCCAATCCCCCATTGCAGAAATGGTTGGTCAACCAAGATTGGGGGCAATGGAAGAGCTGCTAGTCTTTCTTTGCCTGTGAAGAGAGTGCACATTTCTTACACTTTCTTATCCATGTATAGCAGGTCATTGAACACCGTGGGCCAAATAATACCCTGCCTTATTATCTTGAGAGCTGTTACTTGTGGGGCAAAATGTCCTCCAAAATCTCCATCGTGAAAATCTCATAACACCCTCTCAATTTGACCAATCCCAATGCACCTCAATAGAACCCCATTGATGTATTTCTTAAACAAAACACCATCAACAAGCGCATATGGAATGGCTTGTAATCTGAAGTATCTCCTCTTTGCTTTGCTCATTTCCGGAGGGCATAGTCCTGTCTATAGGAAGTGTACCATATTCTGAGTCCAACAAGGAGTAGGCACATCATCATTTTCATATTCTTGGCCATCATGTAGTACCAAGACAGTCTCTTTTTCATCACCTGCTTCAACCTGTTGACTCAAGGCTAGCTGTTCACATAGTCCCTTTCCACGTACTAGTTTGGTGACCTTGATCTCGATGTCATATTCCATGACATGAGTTATCCACCCTGCACGCTTCTCATTCAGATCCTTGTTTAGAAGGAAGTCCTTGACTCCCGCATGAGAGACCAATAATTGGATCTTGTTGTTTGAGACTAGGTGCTTGAATTTTGTTAAACTCCTGATCACTGCAAGTACATGCTTTTCAATGAAAGAGTATCTAGTTTCGTATTCCTCCAAGCCTTGACTGAAGAAAGCAACTGGTTGTTCTAATCCTTCTTTGTTTGTTGTGCCAGGATTACAGAAATTGTGTCTCCACCACTGAAGGCATATAGCATAAAGTCCTTGGAGAAGTCTGGATTGACGAGAGTTGGGGCTTGAGTATAGCCTCTTTTATTGCCTCAAACTTGCCTTGCCTTCAGATGTCCACTTAAATGCCATGCTCTTCTTTAACATCAGCGTTATTGGCTTTAAGAGAGCTGCAAAGTTTGGAACAAACCTGTGGACAAAATTGATCCTTCCCAAGAAGCTTTGAAGAGCCTTCTTGTGACTTGGCAATGGAAATGCTTGAATTGCTTCAACCCGTTCTGGGTCAATCATCAACCCTTCCTTTGAAACAATATGGCCTAGAATTTTTCCCTCGTGAGCCAAGAATATGCACTTTTTGGGATTCAATGATTCCCAAGATACCCAATTCTACATCTCTGAAATACTTGCCTCAAATGACAAGAGGTGATCCACTACATTTTTTGAGAATACAGTGATGTCGTCAAGATATATCAGAACTATTTTGTTGATCAACCCCTTAAATGCCATATCCATTGCCCTTTGGAAGGTGGCTCCAGCATTTGATAGTCCAAAATGGCATCTTCTTGTAGGCATAGGTCCCCCATTTGGTGGTGAAAGCCGTATTGAATTGGTCATCTTCTTTCACCATCACCTGATTATACCCTGAGTAGCCATCTAGGAGAGAGAATCTCTTTGAACGGGATACCACTTGCAATATTTGTTCCATTGAAGGAAGTGGGTAATGGTCTTTGAGAGATGCCCTATTGAGGTCCCGGAAATCTACACCACAACCTGATTTCTCAGCTCTTCTTCCTGACCGGAACCAAGTTTGCAACCCAGCTTGAGTGCTTGATTGGGAATATAATGCTTGCCTCTATTAGCTTGTTAAGCTCTTTCTTCATTAGAGGCTCAATGTGAGGGTTGACAGGTCTCTACTTCTGCCTGATGGGTTTAGCATCTGGATCCAATTCTATGGTATGTTGTGCCAACTTTGGATTGAATCCTCTCAAGTCTTCATAGCTCCAAGCGAAGACATCTGGAAATTCTTGGCAAAGCTGTATGAAATCTGATTTCTCTTACTCAGTGGCCACTTTACCAATTTGTAAGTATTTTGCCTTCCCCAACCAGAATTGGCTCTGAATCTTCTCTCTTGACCTGTATGTTAGCCTTTTCCTTACGGAACTGGTGGGTTGTTAGGGTTGTAAGGAGTAGAATCCAATGTTACTAAACCCTTAGGAAGCTTGTTTGTCAGCAGCTACACTACGTGATCCCCATACTGCTGCTCTAATCTGTCCTGATTTCTAGCTGAGAATTCAGCCTCTTCTTGTAGAAAATTGACGATCTGTTGATCGTTCTCAAACACCTGCCAGCTTGTGTTATTATCTAGAACTGTTGGCCTCACAATCACATGGATATGTGGTTGTGTTTTTTCCCTTTTGATGTTGTCAACCACATCAAACGTTGCTCCAACTGCTGCGAGCCTATCCGCGGCTTCTATTTTTCTTCCTGGGTATGGACACAATGTTGAAAGCTTCGAAATCCTCAATGAGGTCCCATACCCTATTCTTGTAGCTCCTTCAGCAAGTCATTCTTCGTAGCATGTTGTCCTCTAACTTGGTTGACGATTAGCCCGCTATCCCTGAACACCTGCAAGTTATTTATACCTTTTTTCCTAGCCCAATGAAGGTCCATGGAATCAAGGCCTCATATTCAGCTGTGTTGTTTGAACAAGAAAACTGGAAACGAAAAGCTGAATAATATTTGATGCCTTGAGGTGAAACAAGCATGGCTCCACCTCTTGCACCTTGCCTACTCCTTGATCCGTCAAAAAACAGCTGCCATACCTCATTGTCATCATTATGGCTTGGCTTGGTGATGCTAGGAACAGGTTGACTTTCTTCATGTATACAATAGACTCCCAACTCAGATTCTTCTACTTCTTGATAGGGATCAAAAAGCATGTATCTTGTTTTCCCATTCGTCAAGAGTTAGGTCCGGGATACTTCCAACCTTGGTGTCAGCCTCATCAGTACTAGGGTGATCTTCTTGATCAAATGTTGAGCAATCGGCATTGATTTGGCTTGGAGTATGAGGCTCAATATGAAAGTTTGCAATTGGCTCGGATCTGATTGTAGACCTTAGTTCCATACCTTGTCCTAAACATCATGTGGGACCAATCAGCAGACAAATACCCCCCAATCTTGGCTATGAAGTCCCTTGACAAGCAAAGGGCAAAGAGTGGTGGAAGGTCTATGATTGATATATCTTGTAAGACAACAACATTTGGACATGCATGCAAGGTAAGACTCAAGTTTTTTAATTACTACCAACTGTTGCTATTGCTGTCCCATACAATTGCACTACCCCTGTAGACATTACTTCATATTGGAGACCCAACTGATCAGCTATTTGCTTGGGCATCACTGAGCTACTTGCCCCGGAATCAATCATGTAATTGTGTACTAGTTTATCCCCAATGATTAATGAAACATAGAAAGGAGGGGGCTTCGAAATTTTACCTTGTTGCCCTCCATGGCTTCCTTCAGGTTGGGCAGCATTTGTAAGCACTTTGTCTTGCATCTGAACCTGCTGATTCGAAGTTGTCCAATCCTTCATGGCAGCTTGCAGCAGATATCTTTGTCCTGGGATGGATAGGGATTCCCACATTGATATATTGACATTAGTCTTCTTCATCTGTTCAATGATACTGAACGGGGATGAAGTATCCTTTTGTTTTCCCTTGGTTTGTAAACTTCACTCTCTTGCACGGTGGGCAGCAACAACTGGCATTTGAATTGGCCTAGGGGCTATTCTTGGCTGCCCCTTGTGTATTTGAAACTGGAATCTGCTTGCCATATCATTTGTGGAGCCGTGGAAGGTGGTGGATTGGCTGGGGCTAATGGCTGTTCTTCACCCCAAATTTCTCCTCTTTGACCTTGTGTTGGCTACGACACCTTGAGAAACTGCTTGATTCATGCCACAAAAATATTCTGCTTGCCAGTTCACCAACGTGGTGTCATTTGGGGCTGATTGCTGTTGGAATGTTTCTTGTTGTTGACTATTTCCTTGACTGCCCTCACCCTCCACACCAATAGTTGTCACCATCAGTGCTTGATTGATAGCACCATTGAAACACATGGATTGGTTATGAGGCTTGTTACATGGAAAGCACCAGTCATATTCTTGAGCAATGTTGTTCTGTGTTGGCACTAATGCCTTAGAGGCAGATATAACATTTGGATTATAGGGCTGGAATGGTCTATTAGATGGAGGCCTTGTTTGATTCACATTTGCAACTGGATTAGGTGGTCTTTGTGGTTGGTATGGCTGCCTATTAGGCTGAGCTTGAGGTTGATAGGAAGGTCCTGAAACCTTGGGCTTGTTGTCTCTTAATAGTAACCAACTCATTTCCCAAATTTTGCAACTATTTCATGACCTCTTGGAGTTCATTCGAAGCACTTGGAGATGAAGTGGAAGCTTCACTTGAACTCTGATTTCTAGGAGTGGGAACAAGAGCCAAAGTGGGTACTTGACTAGTGCTTGGATTTTCTAAGTTTGGATACAAGGGCATGGGAGGCCTAGGAGACAGTTTACCAGCTTGAATAAGATAGTTTTCGGCTCTAATGGGCAATGCTATAAGCCATAGGGATTGTTGTGCCTCCCATGGACTAAATTAACATAGAAATATCAGAATTCAAAGCTTTAAGGTAATATAGAAAAGCACCTTCTACTGTTGACCCTGACTGCCATTGGAATCCTATCCCAAGACCTTTGAAATCTGAAGTTGAAGTCAGTCAGCTGCTCGTTGGGGGCTCTCTTGATAGTTGTCAGCTGCTCCAAAAGAGACAAGTTTTCTCCCTTCTCTCCAAATTGCTCGTGAAGTGCAATACACAGCTGATTCCAGTTTGTGATAGAACCAGCTCCAAGGCTCCTAAACCATTGTAATGCTTTACCCTTGAAGGAAGATGCCAGTAACTTGACAGCCACTTGCATTTCGTTGATTTCATGGATTGCACAAAGGTTAGCAATATCTTTAACATGATCACCTGGAGTAGTCTGATTTTCTCCGGTGAAGTAGGGAATGTTGTTCAAGGCTACAATAGGAACTGGATGTTGTGCATTGAGAGAAAGTGGGCTGCTGCCTGTGAAGTTGACGTAGGGATTGTTCTGAGCCATTCTAATCGGTCTTAAAACCCTTGTATACTGAATGAAAGGCCTGTCAGGTGGAGGAGTTGAGAGAGTTCTATTTGGTGGAGATGGAGACCTCTGAATCCTTCTTCCTCTTTGCCTTCTTCTTGGAGATAACTGCAAGGTATTCAAACAACACTTCCCTCTTCTCCAACTCTTGACCTTGTGGTGATTCTTCTCATGAGTTTTCAGGCCTGCACTGCTGAAACCAGTCAATTCTTCCCCAGTGGAATCGCCAGATATGCAGATAATAGCTCTTATAAGTAAGAAAACTGCAGCAGATGCATATCAACTTTGTTGCAATAAAAAATGAGACCTCTAAGTCCCACCGGGCGTGCCAAAACTGTTGTTGCAGACTCACAGTCACCCCCTGGATGCAGATCAGGCTTTTAGGTTGATGTTCAGGCATCCAGTGTGATTGCACAACATGGAATCCTTTCTCCAAGTGTGGGACTTGTAAAGATGAGAAAAGATTCTCAAGAGAAGGCTGGTTCCTATTCCTCTGTTCAGATTGCACACAAAAAAATGCAGAGGGTTTGCTAAAACCTAATCTAACTTGCCAAGGAGATAGGGTAAGGAAATGCATAAAATAAAACCTAAACTACAAAGGTGATGCACCGAGGAATGTTAGACATTAGTTTTGACAAATTTAACACAGACCACATAGATGCAATACAAACACCATGCATAGGTAACCAAACTACAATAAGAGATCAAAATGACAGCAATGAATACATGAGAGGGTCAAGAGTCAATCACAACACATATATTATTGCTCAAGAGTCGATACAGTACATTGTAGTGGCCAAGAGGAAAAAAAAGACTGGCATTGCAACCCATATGGGAGGTTTGAAAACTCCACAAATTCTCTGGAAAGCGAGGGAATAAGGGAGGATGCAAAACAAAAATGTCTGACCCGTTGAAGGAGCTCTTCTTTTCAATATATATCAAGAAATGAGAGAGGGAAGAAAGAGGAAATCCAGAATCTGCCCCAACCACTTCTTGGTAGCATCTAAAATCATCTTATTATGACAGAAGCGGCGGATCCTAGCAAAATGGCGGGCTGTCTAACAGGAGTGGCGAGCTGTCTGCTGCATTAAAGTTGGTTGTTGAATCATTACTTATGTCTGTCACCACGCGTCAGAGACATTTTCTTAATTTTCTCCCTCCAAACTACACCAAAATGTGAGATTGATCCCAGAATCATGTAGAGAATTTCAACATCTTTCTGTTGATATAAAGAATGTGCAAATCCGAGCTCTGGATCAAAAGATACGAAGGTCTGAAGATTTAGGGCACAAAACAGGTGAAAACGAATTTTTAAATTTCTTTTCCCGCACTCTGCCATCTGGATGACACGTGGCAGGCTCTGTTTCCCTGAGCAATTTTCTCTCTCCACCTTTTCGCGGGATTTTCTTATGGACCCCCTTAAACTTGGACACGTGGCACTATTTCATTGGTTTGGATCAGTGCTTGAAAACTCACCCCTTTGACTTTTTGGACCTTTTTCCTTGGCGACACGTGTCATACTGTGATTTGTCCACGGGCTAGCCAGATTTTCACGTCCACCGCGTCCTTTTGTCCTGGATTCCCCAGTGCTTCGCGGGACAGAATCCTCTGATCCACCCGAAATGGGCTTCCTCGTCCCTTTGACTGCCGGTGACACGTGGCGTGATTTGATTGGCTTTCGGATCCTTCGGCTATCCACGTCCCGCATGCCCCTTTGTCCCACTTGTCCTTGTGCTGAAGTTTCCTGTTTCGGCTGATCCGGTCAGTTCATGTCCTTTGCGTCCATTTGTCCCAAATGTCCCAGTGCTGTCTAGGACAAATTCTTCCGGTTCGCCCGATTCGGCCGGTTCGCGTCCTCCCCGCACTCTTGTCTCGCTTGCTCCCAGTAAAGGACTTGGACAAATTTTCTTTCTTTCAGCCGATCCGGGTATTGCGCGTCCATTTGTCCCAGATGTCCCTTTTCTATTTGGGCTGCCTGGAGGATTTTTGGCCGATCCGCACCTTCTGCGTATAATTGTTCCAACTGTCCCAAAGGTGGCCTTGAGCAGGACTTAGCCAATTTTACGATTTTCTCCTGAATCAATCTACCTGCTTGGAACTAAAAACTCTGATGCATGTTATCAAATTAACTATGGGGGGTGAAATTTGGATAACAGCTTCTCCCATAGACGTTGCTCCTTTGGCTTACATGATCAAGCCTAAGTTTTGATTGAAATGTTTTCAATTATAGTTGTGAACTGTCATTTTGTGTTGAACTATGTTTTATAATGAAATGTTCATGTTTGAGAGAATGTTGTGTGTTGTGGAATATAGTTGTTACCATGGGTTGAATTACATCTATTATTGTATTTTGGTTGGGGATCGGGGGCCAATGATGAAGGAAGGCTTCTCCTTTCATTGGATGTCTTAGTTTGCTAGAGAGTGTTGCCTTCCCCCCTCTTTTGTTGTGATCAACTTGGAAAAAGAGAAAATGTGCATGTTGCTATCCTCGAGCAAAGGAAAATACAGTTTGGCAGTCCCTTGTGAAAACATATTCATTGTAATCCCTTCCCACTTGTTTTGGATGAAATTGTAATATGTATTTTGTGGAGAAATATGTATGTAATTTTATTACGAAGTTATACATTTGAATTGTGAAATACATTTATATTTTGTACGGTTATTGGAAAGAAAGAAATAGAATTTTGTTGTTATGGTCAAACTTTGAAAGATGTATATTCTATTGAAATCAATAAATAATTGCAAGTTCATCTCTCATTGCATTATTGGGTTGAGTTGGAATATCAAATTGTGATTGGAATCTCTATTTAGTTGCAAAGGAAAGAAAATATGTATGAAGGAAGTTCATTGCTTGTTTTTTTTGGAAATATATGAAATTGGAAATCAGAATTTACCATCTAGCTTTGAAATGAATTGCTTACATACAACTAAATGTATTAGACTAGATTAGAAATAAGATATTACACTTAAATGATAAATTGGATATATAGAATTCTCCTTGAAGTGAATCTTTGTTGCAAATTTTAAAACTGGTAAATTTAAGTAAAATACACAATTTGGACCTACACTTAACAATCAACATGGAATTGATATAATTATCATGCTAAGATATTAAGGAACTCAAATTGACAAAGAACACTTAAGAAGACAAGTTAAATTAATGCAAAATCGAATCTAATCCCTCTAACAATCATTTTTTTGTCAATTGTTGGAACAATGCAACTTGAAATCAATTGAGCAAATTTACTTCTTTAAAACACTTTAAACCCTCCCTAGATCAATTCTCCATGTCTTTTTGGCATGTTGAGTGAAGGAGGAGATACAATTTAATCAAATTTGAAAGTTGGAAATTACCAGTTGGCTTTTTAAAAGCCTAGAAATCGTAAAATTTATGATTTCTATGTAAAGAGGGCATCGAGATCTTTCTAGAAAGTCCTTGTTTTCTCCAAAACCAAGCTTTCTAGTTGAAGTTATGGCCCTCTAAAGTTTGCTTGCCTTAGCGGGAAAATTTGGGAAAAATTTCCTTGGCGGGCCCGCAGCCCGAAAATTTCCTGTCAAAATTACCCTTAGAAATTTTTTTGAAAAATTTGTTTGGGAAAATTTTTGAATTTTTCTCCACCGACCTGCAGTCAATTAGAGGCTGCCACATGTCCTCACATGGCAGCGGCAGAGGCACGGTACTTTTTCTTCCTTAACACTTTTTGAAATTCTTGGAAAAAATTTCCATTTCTCCCCGCCGGCCCACAACCTATCACAGGTTGCCACGTGGCATCTTTGGGTGCTTGTAGAGGGGGCGGAACCCTTGTGACAAATTTTCCTTTTTAAAATTTTGATTTGGAAAAATTTTGAGTTTCCTCCCGCAGCCCCGCATTCCTACACTCGCCTTAAGAAATCTCTTCCACGGATGTGCGGACCCGTGCGTGCCATTTACCCTTTTACCCCTTTAGCGAAGTTGCTCCAAAAACTCTACCACCACGCCTTTCCCTCTCCTTCACCCTGCAATGGCCCATTGAGTGCCACGTGTCCCTAGCGGACCCACAGGCGTGTGGACGTTGTTTTGTTTTCTCTGCTCTTGGGCGAAATGCCCAAATTCTTCTGTCACTCCACCCTTCCCTTTTTCCCCAGTGATGAATCTGAGGCCGCCACGTGTCCTTAGAGGATCCACAGAGGTGCGGGTGCAAATGGGAATTTTCTCCTACGCAAGGAAAAAATTCCAAATGCTGCCCCGCGACCCGCCAACCCAAATTTACTTTTCACCCCTGCTTGACACGTGTCCCCTTGGGGAAAATTAGACCCCTAAAGTGCGTTTGCTCATAACTTGAGTTATACAAGGAGTTAGGAGGACTTCTTTATATCACCACAAAGGTGAGAAAATTTCCTATCCAATTGGAATAATTTAGGGAAATTTTGGTAGCTTTAAGAGTGAGAAAAATTAAGTTGAAACTCTGAGCCTGTTAGAGAGTGGGTATGGGGGTAAATTTCTCCCTGAACCTAACTAAAAATTCTGACCCTAAAAGTTGGACCATGTGACCTCTGATAGTTGTTAATAAATGAAAAGTATGTTGTAATTTTAGATTTGTTCCAGAACCTAATAGGGTCAACTGTTGTCTTGCAACTTGGTTCTAGAAACTTTTAATAAAAAATAAAATTATTCCATAATTTTATAACTAACCCTAGGTTGTTTCTTGGGTCTCAAGCGGGTTGTTTTAACGGGCATCACACTTGGTATCAGAGCAGTGGTTCAAAAGCTTGGACCATAGGGCACACTAGAAAACTTAGAACATCCTAGCACATTTTTAAACCTAGAAAACAATTTAGCTAGAATTTGTGTATTTTAGTAAACATGGAAGTTGTGAAAAACTTAGCAAAATAAACTAACTCTCACTTTTTGTCTTTGGAGGAGGCTCAGACGGAGCAAAAGGAACCTTCGCAGAGACTCAGACTCACCACCACCCCCCCACCACCACTAGATCAGGGTGTAGCAACTATCCTACCTCAGATTCTACAGACCCTTCAAGATGTTAATGCCGCTCTACACAGAGGATTAGGAGGAGGACATGCAGCTAGCCGTCATAGAGCCCCTTCCATTGAGGTCCAGGTATCTCCTCGACCCAAAAAGGAGCATAGAGGAGAGAACTCCCATGTGGAGTCATCCATAGCAGACTCACCACTTAGGGGACAGGTTGACAGAGTTCCAGAGTGTAGAGAGAGGTCTCAGAGCCCTAGGCTTAGGGATGAGCGTGCAGAGATACCTAGGGGCCATCAGACCACATCTGCAGATCACATCAAGGAGATCCTGAAGCTTCGACCCCTCACACTACTCAGGTGACATGGGTGGATTTTTAGGTAGAGGCCTAGCTAGTGAGCTTGAGTGGTTGCTTCAAGCTTTGTCCTTATTCTAGTAACACGAAAGCTCGTGTTGTGATCCATTTACTGAGGGATGAAGTAGGAGTATGATGGAGGACAGAGGAGAAAAAGCTCCATGTAGATTTAGAGACAGTGACCTAGGAGCTATTCGTGGAGCGATTTAGGAGCAAGTATTTGTCATGGAGGTTCATACAAAAGAGGATCAATGAGTTCTATGACCTCCGATAGGCATCTCTTTCTATAGTAGAGTATAAGAGTAGATTTCTGGACCTACTCTAGTATGTTGAATATATGTAGGATGAGTAGGTGTGGATTCATAGGTTCATTCGGGGCCTGAACCTAGACATTGGACGTGCAGTTTGGATCCACTACCCACAGACATTAGCTTGAGGCCGTCGAGAAAAGCCTATATAACAAAGGACACTCGGGGGAAGACCTAACAGGCTAGAGATCGAGTCCAGACCCACGTACAACAGATGTAGGATGATAGATCAAGGGGGTCAGTACCCCTTCCTCATGGTGGCCAGGGTACAACACAATCATACTTTAGGCCACAGCAGTAGCAGCAGTCCCACCCACCTTATAGACCTCCACATAGAGTTGATGCACAGAAACGTCGAAGTATGGGGCCTCCTCCTAGGGGTCCCATTAGGACACAGGGTGGACCTAAAGCTCAGTCAGTGGGAGCTCACCAATAGAGACCTCATAAAACTACAGCTAGATCATCTTGATCCACACCACAGGCTTCTAGGGCACCTACTGGAGGTGCTACTCATTGGGGAGGATCAAGAGGATGTTTTGGTTTTAGAGTTACTGGACACTTTTGGAGAGATTTCCCACAGAAACCCTAACAACAAGGGTAAGGCACAGATTTCAGAGCCGACTGTTGGTGACATGGGACGTAGCCACATGATTTATGTAGTGATTGAGAACCACTAGGTAGAGCATTAGAGATAGTCATTGAGACCACATGTAGCATTGGTGGTATTTCTACCTCTGTATTGTTTGATTTTGGTTCTTCTAATTCTTTCATTACACCATCTTAATTAGAGCAATGCAGGCTAGTGGCAGTTAGGTAGGGTCATAGTTGGGATGTCAAGATGGCTTTTAGAGCCAAGATCTCCATAGACTCCTTAGTTAAGGAGTGTGTAGTGGATCTGGGACCTTTCACCACTACCTCAGATCTTTGTATCCTTCCTTTGGGCTCGTATGGAGTCATTTTTGGTATGGATTGGTTATCTGCACATAGGGCCAGGATGGATTGTTATCACAAGACTATATCTTGCGTAGATGATTTGGGAGTTGAGTTGGTGATTTCAAGGGTCAGGAGACCCATTTCTATTCGTACCATCTCTGCTATGTAGCTTAAGCAATGTGTGCGACGATGTTGTCAGATGTATGCTGTTACAGTTAGTGAAAAATCAGGGGATGGGTCTAGTGAACCATCGCTAAATGACCATCCCATCTTGAGAGAGTTTGTAGATGTCTTTCTAGGGGAGCTACCGGGGTTACCACCCCCATGTGAGATTGACTTTCATATAGATCTAGTTCCTAGAGCAAAGCCTATCTCACAGGCACCTTATCAGATGACCACCCCAGAGCTCTGTGAACTCAAGTTGCATCTTGAGAGAATTTTAGAGAAGGGCCTTATCCATCCTAGTGTATCCCCTTGGGGTGCACCGATTGATCTTTGTGAAGAAGAAGGATGGATCCTTGCAGTTGTGTATTGATTACTGCCAGTTGAAAAAGGTAACAATTAAATTTCTTTATCCTCTTCCTTGTATTGATGACTTGTTTGATCAGATGAAGGGAGCCACAGTTTTCTCTAAGATTGATCTCAAGTCAGGGTACCATCATCTTAGGATTTCAAAGGCAGACATTCATAAGACCGCCTTCCGCATGAGATATGGGCACTATGAGTTCACAGTGGTGCCTTTTGGTTTGACTAATGCCCCCACAGTGTTCATGAGTTTGATGAATGGGATATTCAGGACCTTCTTAGATCACTTCGTGCTCATCTTCCTAAATGACATTTTGATATACTCACATATGCATGTGAGGAGCACAAGGGGCACCTTCATCAGGTTCTTTGGTTTCTTCGGGGAGTAGCATGTTTACGGGAACTTGGAGAAGTGTGCATTCTTTCAAACATAGGTGCATTATTTGGGTCATATCATTTCTAGGGAAGGTATCGCAATCGATCCTTCCAAGATTAGAGCCATTATGGATTGGCCAGCACCCACTACAGTGACCGAGGTGTGCAACTTCATGGGATTAGCAAGTTACTACCAGATATTTGTTCAGGACTTCTCTCAGATTGTGCACCCTATCACTTCCCTTCAGAGGAAAGGGAAGAAGTTTGTTTGGTTGGAACAGATGTGAGTAGGCCTTTAAGACACTGAAGGAGTGTCTCACGAAAACACCTATTCTTGTAGTGTTGGATCCACAGGGTGAGTTCTTTGTTTACACGGATGCTTCGTTGGCAGGCCTTGGAGGTGTGTTGATGTAGGAGGGTAGAGTAGTGGCTATTGAGTCTCAAAAACTCAAAGATAATGAGTTTAATTATCTAACCCATGATCTTGAGCTTGCACAGTAGTTGTGCATGCGTTGGTTAGATGGAGACATTTTCTTCTTGGCAAGATATTCACACTCATGACAGATCATTTGAGTCTTTGCCACCTCTTCACGTAGCCCAATCTCAATGCTCGTCAGCAACATTGGATGGAGTTGCTTTGTGAGTATGACATGGAGATCGAGCATGTGAAGGGGAAGGAAAATGTGGTAGTAGATGCTCTCAGCAAACATGGAGACATGTGGCTATGGCCACCTCAGTGAGCACAGATTTACGGAGCAGGATCCTTTAACAGCTTCCTCTTGATAGGTTTCTACATTGCAGTTTGAGCAGAGATCGAGTCACAGAGACACCTTGAGGGGAAGTTTGATGGTTTCTCATTAGAGGTAGATGGTCTTCTCAGGCACAAAGGCCAGATATATGTTCCCAGAGATGGAGGCTTGAGGCAGGACATCTTGGTAGAGGCACATCATGCACCCTATTCAGCCCATCCCGAGGTGAAGAAGATGCATGCCACCTTGCGAAAGTTGTATCATTAGAGAGGACTTTAGTAGAGACGTGGCCTAGTTTGTGTCATGATGTTTGGAGTGTCCAAAGAGTTAAGGCCAAGCATCATCATCTAGTAGGCCTTTTTTATTCTCATGTTATACTAGAATGGAAGTGGGACACCATTTTCATGGATTTCATTGTTGGGATATCAATGTCGAGATATCACCACGATGCCATCATGGTCATGGTTGATAAATTGACGAAAGTGGCTCACTTTTCTATGGTAAAGACCACTTATACAGCTAGAGTAGTGGCACGAGTATACTTATGGATGAGATTGTCAGGTTGCACGGGATTCTGTGGAAGATCATTTGTGACCACAATCCTTGTACACTTCACATTTCTGGACTACCATGTAGTATGTCCTTAGGACGATGATCAACTTCACACATAGCATATCACCCTGAGACAGATGGACAGACTGAGTGGGTGAATCATATTTTAGAGGATATGCTCAGGATGTATGTGATGGATCAACAATCTAAGTGGGAGGAGTATTTGTACTTAGTGGAGTTTGCCTACAATAACAATTTTCAGAGTTCCATAGGCATGGCTCCTTTTCAGGCTTTGTATGGTAGAGAGTGTAGGACACCTCTTAGCTAGGATAGGTTAGAGGATAGAGTATCTCTTGGACCATCTCTTCTATAGGACATGGAGCAGCAGGTGGTGTTGATCAGGTAGAGATTGTAGGAGGCACAAGATAGACAAAATAAGTATGTAGATCAACATAGGATCGATCATAGTTTCGATGTGGGCATGAAGGTGTTCCTTCGTGTCAGGCCACATAAGATCCCTATCCATTATGGAAAAGGTTCTAAGTTAGCTCCTAGATTCGTTGGTCCTTTTGAGATCTTGGAGCGTATCGGCCCTTTGGCCTACCATCTAGCATTGCCACCCAGCTTGTCTCACGTACATGATGTTTTTCATGTTTCAGTTCTTAAGAGATATATTACAGATCCTTCTCATGTGTTAGATTGGACATCATTGTAGGTGCAAGATCATGGGCAGGTGATGGTGGAGCCCGTTCACATCTTAGATCACAGGACCTTGGGCCTTCAAGGCAAAGAGGTTGATCAGATTTAGGGTGCAATGGGACATATATGATGAGACTGCAGCTACATGGGAGGATGCTACTTCATTACGAGTTCAGTTTCCACATTTGTTCCAGTGACTTCCAAGAGGAAGTCGAAGTCTAAGGGGAGGGGGATGTAGTGCCCACTTCCCTTTGACACCTTTTGGATACCTATTCTGATATTTGATCACATTATGGACATTATTATGTTTTGATTTAGTATGTTGTTAGACATTGATCATGGATTATTGTTGATCTTGATTTGATTGTGATGCATGATGATTATTAGAGACACCATATATATGGATGATGATATACTATTTGACATGGATGTTTATGGATGTTGTTCAGACACGTGATTTTGGATATTTTATGATGATGATATAGTTGTTGATTTAAAATGTAAATGATGTAGTTGTTAAACTACCTTCGATGTTGTTGTGATTCATTTATATAGATGATTTTTTGATTTTATTTATATCATATTGGATGTTCTGATATGGCCACGAGGCCGAAGGAGGTATTTGTATTTTGTAGGTTAAAAATATCACAACAAAAACATCGGGGGGGATCAGAGACCAACCACAATGGAATTCTAGGTGAATTCGACAAGGTCACCATGGAAACTCATTTTATTGTGTGTGTGTTGTTTTGTTAGGGATTCCCATGGGGCAAATTACCTTTACATGTGACCATGGGTATTATGTATTTTATTGATGTGGTTAATTTTTATTATTGTTGTATGTGTTTTATAGTAATGAGTTCCTTTTCTTTATTTAATTTAAATATGGTAGATTAATGTGAGAATCATATGATTAAAATTTAAATAAATTAAATTGGGATATGGGAAAGTAATTATAAGAGTTTTTGGCTATTTGTATTAAATATGTAAGGGATGTGTAAGTTGTGTAAGAGTTTGTGTAAGTCAGTTTTGGAGTATGAAATACTCCACCTCCATGACAAATTCAAATTTGTCCTTGAGGGCTGTTTTTGGAGGCTTGTGGGACAAGTAAAACTTGTCCCATGCCTCTAAATTTAATTTACCAACCATACTTATGGTTGGAGAAGTGATTTGTGACTTTTATAATGAATTTTATTAATCATGTTGCATGTTTTTAATTGCACTTTCTTACATTTTATTTAATTTTGTTGTCCCTTGAGGTGTGGGCTTTTTGGAGTGTGCAAGTAACTTGTCATATTTTCACCCACCTCTTTATTGTGCTTGGGAGAATGAATTTTGTCTTTTGTGTTTGAATTGGAGGATGTGTGATGTGGCATCCTACATGGATCCACATCATCCTCTTCTCTTCCCTCTTCTATATAATTCAAACTCTTTTCTTGTTTTGGGGTTGTTGAATCATTTTGCAACTTCTTTAGGGGCGCATTTTCTTGTGTTGGAGCTCTTGTTTTGGAGGAAGTTTGGAGAAAGCTTTGCATGCTTGGGAGATTTTTGTTTTGGACTATGTTTTTGGCATTTGAAGCTTGCTATTTGGAATCAAAAATTACCATGGAAAGGTAGGAGTTTAATCTATCTTTTATGCTGTTATTTTCTTATTGTGTTGTGGGAATGGTACATGTTTTGTTTTATTTGTTGGCTAGTTGGGTAGATTGCCTTAGGAATGGTGTAGGAGAAGGCTATGGGGAATCCATGTGGGGGGGCATAAGGGAATTCCATTGGCATCAGAATTTTGTGGAGGGATTTTGGATTTGGGATCCACCATGGAAAAGAAATAGCTTGCATTTCTTACTTTGTGGGGGGCATAAGGAAATCTGTGGGGGGCATAAGGAGGGATTTGTGGGGGGCATAAGGATATGTGTGTGATGAATTATTTTGGTGGTTTGTTACTGGTGGATGCCCAATTCCTAATTGGGAGGCATAAGTAGCTTCCCCCATAGACCTTGCTCCTTTGGCTTGCATGATCAAGCCTGAGTTTTGATTGGAATGTTTTCAATTGCAGTTGTGAACTACTATGTTTTGTGTTGAACTATGTTTTATATTGAAATGTGCATGTTTGAAAGAATGTTGTGTGTTGTGGAAGCCAGTTGTTGCCATGGGTTGAATTACATCTATTATTGTATTTTGGTTGGGGCTCAGGGGCCAATGATGAAGGAAGGCTTCTCCTTTCATTGGATGTCTTGGTTGGGTGGAGAGCGTTGCCTTTCCCCCTCTTTTGTTGTGATCAACTTGGAGAAAGAGAAAATGTGCATGTTGCTGTCCTGGAGCAAAGGAAAAATGTAGTTTGACAGTCCCTTTGAGAAACATATTCATTGTAATCCTTTCCCACTTGTTGTGGATGAAATTGTAATATGTATTTTTGTGAAGAAATGATGTTGTAATTTGATTATGAAGTTATATATTTGAATTGTGAAAGACATTTATATTTTGTTTCGGTTACATGGAAAGAACGAAATAGAATTATGTTGTTATAGTCAAACTTTGAAAGATGTATATTATGTTGAAATCAATAAATAATTGCAAGTTCATCTCTCATTGCATTGTTGGGTTGAGTTGGAATATCAAATTGTGATTGGAATCTCTGTTTAGTTGCAAAGGAAAGAAAATACGTATGAAGGAAGTTTATTGCTTGTTTCTTTTGGAAATATATGAAATTGGAAATCAGACTTTACCATCTAGCTTTGAAATGAATTGCTTACATACAACTAAATGTATTAGACTAGATTAGAAATAAGATATTACACTTAAATGATAAATTGGATATACAGAATTTTCCTTGAAGTGAATCTCTGTTGCAAATTTTAAAACTGGTAAATTTAAATAAAATGCACAGTTCAGACCTGCACTTAACAATCAACTTGGAATTGATATAATTTAGCATGCTAAGATATTAAGGAACTCAAATTGAAAAAGAACACTTAAGAAGACAAGTTAAATTAATGCAAAATCGAATCCAATCCCTCTAACAGTCGTTTTTCTGTCAATTGTTGGAAAAATGCAACTTGAAATAAATTGAGAAAATTTACTTCCCTAAAACACTTTAAACCCTCCCTAGATCAATTCTCCATGTCTGTTTGGCATGTTGAGTGAAGGAGGAGATACAATTTAATCAAATTTGAAAGTTGGAAATTACCAGTTGGCTTTTTAAAATCCTGCAGATCATTTTTGTAAAATTGACCCTTTAAAATTTATCAAAAAGTAAAATTTATGATTCCTGTGCAAAGAGGGCATCGAGATATTTCTAGAAAGTCCTCATTTTCCCAAAACCAAGCTTTCTAGCTCAAGTTATGGCCCTCTGAAGTTTTCCTTCCTTGGTGGGAAAATTTGGGAAAATTTTCCCTGGCGGGCCTGCGGCCCGAAAATTTCCCGTCGAAATTACCCTTAGAATTTTTTTTGAAAAATTTTCTTGGGAAAAATTTTGAATTTTTCTCTGCCAGCCCACAGCCAATCAGAGGCTTCCACGTGTCCTCACGGGGGCAGTGGCGGAGGCGTGGTACTTTTTCTTCCTTAGCACTTTTTGAAAATTTTGGAAATTTTTCTTAACTTTCCCCACCGGCCTGCAGCCTATCACAGGCTGCCACGTGGCACTTTGGGTGCTTAGAGGGTGGAACCTTCGTGAAAACTTTTCCTTTTTGAAATTTTGATTTGGAAAATTTTCCTAAAATTTCCTGCAACCCAGCACACACCCCACCCTTCGCCTTTTGAAATCATCTTCCACGGATGCATGGACCCACACGCGCCATTTACCCCTTTTACCCCCCCTTTGGCTGAAGTTGCTCCAAAAACTCCCACCACCACACCTTTCCCTCTCCTTCATGGCCCACGATGGCCCATGTTGAGTGCCACATGTCTCCCTAGCGGACCCACGGGCACGTGGATGCCATTGTTTTGATTTCTCCCCCTCTTAGGCAAAATGCCCCAAATTCTTTCGCCGCTCCGCCCTTCCCTTTTTCCCTGGCGATGACTCTGAGGCCGCCACGTGTCCTTGGAGGACCCGCAGGAGGCATGGGCACAAATGGGAATTTTCTCCCACACAAGGAAAAATTCCAAACACTTCCCCGTGACCCGCCATCCCAAATTTTTCCTTTCACCCCTGCTTGACACGTGTCCCCTTGGGGAAAATTTGACCCCTAAAGTATGCTTGCTCATAACTTGAGTTCTACAAGGAGTTAGGAGGACTTCTTTATATCACCAGAAAGGTGAGAAAATTTTCTATCCAATGGGAATGATTTAGGGAAATTTTGAATGCATTATGTGTGAGAAAAATCAATTTGAAACTCTGAGCTTGTTAGAGAGTGGGTATGGGGGTAAATTTCTCCCTGAACCTAACTGAAACTTCTAACCCTAAAATTTAGACCATGTGACCTCTGATAGTTGTTAATAAAGAAAAATATGTTCTAGTAATTTAGATTTGTTCCGGAACCTAATAGGGTCAACTGTTGTCTTGCAACTTGGTTGTGGACACTTCTAATAAAAAAAATATATTCCATAATTTTCTAACCCTACCCTAGGTTATTTCTTGGGTCTCACGTGGGTTGTTTTAATGAGCATCACAAGAGGAAATACAATAAAGATATTTTGTCTTCCAACACCTCACATGATGTTCAATATTTTTCCCTCACTCAGCTACTCTTTCTTCCTCACCAAGAAAACTAACATGCAAACAAATGTTATTTTTCTCTCTCATACCCTCATATAATGCATACATGCATATATATCTATTCTGGGAAACTAAATATGCTTTTACAATCAATAAATCATCTTTAAAGAAAAATATTTATTCTAATTCTCATCTAAATAAATAAAGCACTGTCGCATAAGTTGATTGATGTCGGTTACTTCGTGATTGATGTCGGTCACTGCCTAACTGATTCCAGTCATTTTTTTACCAATGCCAATCAATTCCTGACCGATGCAGGTCACTATCAAATCCATCAACATATAAAAAAATCTTTCTTTGAAGCAATTAAGCTCCACTCTCAACATAAATAGGTCTAGTTATGTGACCACGATGAAAAGAAGTGAATGATCGGTGAAAAGGGTAGCGATACCAAATTTTGGTTTCTACATTTTCCCCTTTTTGTTGAGTGGTTTGCGTTGGGAAATCCATGAGACAAAAATGATGAGAGATGAAGAGTAAGATGAAGGATGGTGGAGGAATGATGATGATCTCCCCCTTAAACAAGGGATTAATGACCCAAAGGGGAATCAATCACGAGGTTAAAAGAGATAAATGAACAAGGATGGGTGGGAGAAGAAAGATGAATAAAATGAGGAAGTGAGGCAGGATGCCCCAAACAAGAAGGATTCAAGAAAAATATTTAAAATATGGTGGTGCTTTTAGGAGTCACTTCGGTAGGAAACAAAGTACGTCCTTAATGGAGATGATGAAAATGTCCTATGGGCCCGTGATCGGTAAAAATAATAGTGAAATGGATGGAATCCAATGGGAAACTAGTCAATATGGATGCAAGTTGTGGGGAACAATGAGTCATAGGCATACATCAAATCTATGTGCAACTAAATGTGAAATGTGAAATCCTGCAACGTGAGGAATTGAATGAAAAGGTATGCATCCGTAGAGGATGAGGATGAAAATAATGGTGCCCCACCATAGGGCACGAATATGGCCAAAGAGGTAGAATATGAAAAAGTGATGATATAAAATGCCATAAGGGGGGAATAAATAGGGCCACGAAGGTTGACTTAAGGTAAGTGGTAGATGATGAAATGAACAAGGGAAGGCTAGGTCAATGGAGTCAAATAAGGGTCGAAGATGACTAAGGCCGATCAATGGCAACTCAAAGGGGTTGACAACGACTTGGGTCAGTGGCTATATAAGCTTGAAATTTGGCCTACAATGCTCATTTTCACTCCTGTAAGTGTTGTTTGAGAGCTTAGGGTTATAAAAGGATATCATTATTTGGAGAGAGATGGGGGGCATAGGAGCATCTAGGAAACGCAAAAGGGTTCACAAGATGGTGAGTAATGAAAACCCAAGCTTGTTTGTGATTTATTTTATGTTTTATTTAATTTTTTACATTTTTTTAGAAATTTGGATTAACGTCAAGGGCAGTCGATGACGAATGGGTAGGCCCACCATTAAATTATCCCTAAAAAGGTTTCGATCAACCACTGGACACATTCACCTAACCTTGGTCAACATTGACCAACATTAAAGTAGGTGCTTTTGATATATAGAAGGATTATGGGATGAAATGGTGATGATGAAACTGATGTTTACTTGTTGTTTAAATGATTGCAGGCTAGAGAGACCTTTTATTTGAGAGAAAAAGACCCAACATTATATGATCAAATCAGGGGGGGCATAGCCAATGCTGAGTGGGATCAGTTAGTGGTTGTGGGATTGGGAGGATTCAAAAATTATCAGAGGATCCCATGAGATGTGGCATTGATTATCACATTAGTTGAGATGTGGGATATACACACATGCACCTTCTAGTTTAGGACAGGTGAGATGACGATCACCCTAGAGGATGTGTATTACATCCTTAGGTTATCGATACAGGGGAAGAAATGTTGTCAAAATTTCACCCCCCAGGGTAAAATTTCGATAACATGCATCAAAGGTTGCAGAAAGGCAAATAGGTCAATCCAGAAAAAATCGTGAAAATCGGCTAAGTCCTAGTCCTAAGTGTTGCTCGGGACAAGTGGGACAAAAATGCCCAAACCGGCCGGTTCGGCCGAAATGAGCACAGGCAGTCCAAAAGAAAATGGGACAAGTGGGACAGAAGTACACGACGGGCGTGAAAAGCTGATCCAGCCGAGGAGAAAAATTGGCTAACTGCTGAAAGAGGATCGCCTTTGGGACAAGCGGGACAAAAATGCGTGAAATGTCCGAACCGGCCGAAATCAGCACGAGGAGCCCAAAATCAATTGGGACGCGCGGGACAAAAGGACCCGAACCAGCCGAAAGGAGTCAAGTCAGTCTGGAAAAAGTGGAACAAGCGGGCCAGAAATACCCGAACCGGCCGAATCGGCCGAAATTGTCCCAAGAGGTCCAAAATCAAAAGGGACGTCCAGGACGGATGGACGCGAAGTACGCGGAAGACTCGGCAGGCCCGAGAACCATTGAGAAATTGTCACGTGTCCTCATAGGAGTAAAGGTCAGAAAAGTCAAAGGGTGAATTTTCAAGCACTGAGCCGAATAAATAGGATCGTGCCACGTGTCCCATTTAAGAACCCACGAGGAAAATTCAAAGGAAAGCCCGCCAAAAAGCAAAGGAGAGAGAATTATTTAGCAAATCAGAGCGCGCCACGTGTCATCCAAGTGGCAGAGTGCGGGAAAATATTTCAAAATCCGTTTTCGCCTGTTTCGTGTCCTAAATCTTCAGATCGACATATATTTTGATCCAGAGCTCGGATTTGCACGTTCTTGATATCAATGGAAAGATATTGAAATTCTCTACACATTTCCAGGGTCAATCTTGCATTTTGGTATAGTCCGGAGAAAGAAAATCAGAAGACGCCTCTGGCACGAAATAATAAGCATAAGTGATGCTCAACTAACAACTTTAATGCAGCAGACAACCCGCCGCTTCTGTTAGGCAAACCGCCGCTTTGCCAGAACCCACCGCTTCTGCCATGATGGATGAATTAAATGCAACCTAGAGGTGGTTGGGGTAGATTTCGATTTCCTCTCTCTTTTCTCTCCCATTCTTCCTATATATTGTAAGGAGGGGTTTCTTTCTGCAGTTGGACATTTTCTGCTTTGCACCCTCCCTTCTCTCCTGTTCATAAGAAGATTTGTGGAGTTTTCAAACCTCCCATATAGACTGTAACACCGTTTTTTGCCTTCTGGCTATTGCAATGTATTGAATCGATCCTTGAGCAATATATATGTGTCTGTGGTTGCTTCTAAACCCTCTTACATATTTATTACTGTCATTCTTGATCTTTCATTGCATTTTGCTGTCTGTGCATGGTGTTGTGTTATATCTACATGGTCTGTGTTTAATGTGGCAAAGCATATGTTCTTCATTCCTCGGTGCATCACCTCTATTAGCTTAGATTTATTTTATGCATTTTCATACCTTGTCTCCTTGGTAGATTAGATTAGATTTTGAGAAAACCCTCTGCATATTTCGTGTGCACCTGAACAGAGGAATAGGAACCAGCCTTCTCTGGAGATTCCTTTCTCACTCTTCAAGTCCCACACTTGGAGAAAGGATTCAATGTTATGCTATCACACTGGATA
The DNA here is from genome assembly GCA_019776745.2 of Taxus chinensis. Taxonomy (NCBI): domain Eukaryota; kingdom Viridiplantae; phylum Streptophyta; class Pinopsida; order Cupressales; family Taxaceae; genus Taxus; species Taxus chinensis. The sequence goes on along the minus strand of CM034154.1, from coordinate 524,693,004 downwards.
TTAATATGATCAACCTAGAAAACTGATCAATATCCAGGGGTGCTATGATTTTGCATCAACAGTTTTGGCACGCCCCGGTGGGACCAGAGGTCTCATTTTTTATTGCAGCAAGGTTGATGTGCATCTGCTGCAATTTTCTTGCTTAAGAAGAGCTATTATTTGCATATCTGGCGACTCCAAAGGGAAGAATCAACTAAGTTTCAGCAGTCAGGCCTAAAAGCTTATGAGAAGAGTCACAAGGTCAAGAGCTGGAGAAGAGGAAGTACCGTTTGAATACCTGCAACTATCTCCAAGAAGAAGGCAAAGAGGAAGAAGGATTCAAAGGTCTCCATCTCCACTAAACAGAACTCTCTCAACTCCTCCACCTCACAGGCCTTTCTTTCAATATACAAGGGTTTTAAGACCACTTAGAATGGTGCAACCAGTAAACCCCTATGTCAACTTCACAGGCAGCAGCCCACTTGCTCTCAATGCACAAAATCCAATCCCAGTTGCAGCATTGAAGAACATTCCATATTTTACTGGAGAAAACCAGACCACACCTGGTGATCATGTCAAGGACATTGCTAACATTTGTGCAATCCATGAGATTAATGAGATGCAAGTAGCTGTCAAATTGCTAGCGTCTTCATTCAAGGGAAAAGCATTGCAATGGTTTAGGAGCCTTGAAGCTGCTTCTACCACGAACTGGAATCAGCTGTGTATTGCACTTCATAATCAATTTGGAGAGAAGGGAGACAACTTGTCTCTTTTGGAGCAGCTGACAACCATCAAGAGAGCTTCCAATGAGCAGCTAACTGACTTCAAATTCAGATTTCAAAGATCTTGGGATAGAATTCCAGTAGCAGTCAGACCAACAGCAGAAGGTGCTTTTCTATACTACCTTAAAGCTTTAAATTCTGATATTTCTATGTTTATTCAATCCATGGGAGGCACAACTATCCCTGCTGCTTATAGTATTGCCATTAGAGCTGAAAATTGTCTGATTCAAGCTGGCAAGCTAGCTCCTAGGCCTCCAATGCCATTATATCCAAGTTTAGAGAGCTCAAGTACTAGTCAAGCACCTGTCTTAGCTCCTATTCCCACTCCTAGGAATCAGAGTTCAAATGAAGCTTCCACTTCATCTCCAAGTGCCCCAAATGAGCTTCAAGAAGTCATGAAGCAGCTGCAAAATTTAGGTAATGAGCTGGTCACACTCAAGAGACAGCAAACTCAAGGTTTTAGACCTTCGTATCAGCCTCAAACTCAACCTAATAGGCAGCCATATCAGCCTCAAAGGCCACCTAATCCAGCTGCAAATATGAATCAAACAAGGCCTCCTATCAATAGACCATTCCAGCCCTATAATCCAAATGCCATATCTGCCTCTAAGGCATTAGTACCAGCACAAAACAATATTGCCCAGGAGTATGAATGGTGTTTTCCATGTAATGAACCCCATAATCAATCCATGTGCTATAATGGTGCTTTAACCCAAGCTTTAATGGTAACAAGTGCTGGTGTGGAGGGTGAAAGTAGTCAAGAAAACAGCCAACAACAAGAAACATTCCAACAGCAACCTGCCCCAAATGACACCACATTGGTAAATTGGCAGGCAGAGGATTTCTGTGGTATGAATCAGGCAATCTCTCAAGGTGTTACAGCCAACACAAGGTCAAAAAGGAGAAATTTGGGTGAGGAACAGCCGTTAGCCCCGGCCAATCCACAACCTTCCGCAGCTCCACAAATGATTGGTAAGCAAAACCCAGTTTCAAATGCACGAGGGCAGCCAAGAACAGCCCCTTGGCCAAATCAAATGCCAGCTGTTGCTGCCCATATTCAAGGAGCAAATGTGCAAATCAAGGGACAGCAGAGAGATCCTTCATCACCATTCAGTATCATTGATCAAATGAAGAAAACAAACGTCAATATATCTATGTGGGAATCCCTATCCATCCCAGGCCAAAGAGATCTGCTGCAAGCTGCTATGAAGGACTGGCCAATTTCGAATCAGCAGGTTCAGAGGCAAGACAAAGTGCTTACAAATGCTGCCCAGCCTGAAGGAAATCATGGAGCACAACAAGGTAAAATGCTGAAGCCCCCTCCATTTTATGTTTCATTGATCATAGGAGACAAGTTGGTACACAATTGCATGATTGACTCTGGGGCAAGTAGTTCAGTAATGCCTAAACAGATAGCTGATCAGCTAGGGCTCCAGTATGAAATAACAACTAAGGGAGTAGTGTAATTAGATGGGACAGCAGTAGCCACGGTTGGAATTATAAAAAACTTGAGTCTTACCTTGCATGCATGTCCCAACGTGGTTGTTTTGCAAGACGTCTCAGTCATAGACCTTCCACCACTCTTTGCCCTATGCTTGTCAAGGGACTTTACTGCCAGGATTGGGGGATATTTGTCCGCTGATTGGTCACACATGCTGTTCAGAACGAGGTATGGAACTAAAGCTACAATTAGGTCAGAACCTATTGCAGACTTCCACATTGAACCCTATACTCCAAGTCATATTAATACCAATTGCTCAGCATTTGATCAAGAAGATCACCTCGGCACTGATGAAGCCGACACTAAGGTTGGAAGTATCCCAGATTTGAATCTTGATGAATGGGCAAGCAAGGTGCATGCTTTTGATCCTTATCAAGAAGTAGAAGAATCTGAGCTGGGGGTTTATTGTATACACGAAGAAATTCAACCTATTCCTAGCATCACCAAGCCAAACCACAAGGATGAGAACGAGGTATGGCAACTGTTTTTTGATGGATCAAGGAGTAGACAAGGCACAGGAGGAGGAGCCATGCTTATTTCACCGCAAGGAGTAAAGTATTATTCAGCTTTTAGATTTCAATTTGCATGCTCCAATAACACTGCTGAATATGAAGCCTTGGTGCAGGGGATGCATTGGGCAATAAAAAGAAAAATAAATAACTTGCAAGTTTTTGGGGACAGTGAGCTGATTGTAAATCAGGTCAAGGGACAGCATGCTGCCAAAAATGATCTACTCAGATGCTACAAGAACAGGGTGTGGGACCTCATGGAGGATTTTGAGGGTTTCGGCATCAAGGCCATTCCCAGAAAAGAGAATAAAGATGCTGACAGGCTTGCAGCAGTAGGGGCAGCCTTTGACATCGTAGAAAACATTCAACAGGACAAGGTACAGCCAAACATCCACGTGATTGTGAGGCCTTCAGTGCCGGATAACGATGTCAGTTGGCAGGTATTTGAGAATGATCAACAAATCATCCGCTTCTTACAGGAAGAAGCTGAGTTCTCAGCTAAGAATCAAGAGAAGTTGGAACAACAATATGGTGACCAGGTGATACAGCTGAGAACTGACAAGCTGCCCAAGGGACTTGTCACCTTGGAGTCCATTTTTAACCCCAATGATCAGTTTAGAAAGGAGAAAGCAAATATTCAGGTCAAGAGGGAAGATTTGGTATCCATCTTGGTAAAAGAGAACAAGCCATTGCAAATTGGAAAAATGACAACTGAGCAAGAGAGATATGAGTTCATACAGCTTTGTCAAGAATTCCCTGACGTGTTTGCTTGGAGCTATGAAGACTTGAAGGGCTTCAATCCTAACTTAGCTCAGCATACCATCGAGTTGGATCTAAATACTAAGCCTGTCAGGCAGAAACAGAGACCATTCAATCCACACATGGAGCCTCTCATGAGGAAGGAGCTGGACAAGCTGATTGAGTCAGCAATTATATTCCCTATCAAGCACTCAAGCTGGGTTGTGAACTTGTTTCCGGTCAAAAAGAAAATTGGAGAGATTAGGCTATGTGTTGACTTCCGAGACCTCAATAGGGCATCTCTCAAGGACCATTATCCACTCCCTTCCATGGAGCAAATATTGCAGGTCGTAGCTGGATTAGAAAGGTTTTCGCTACTTGATGGTTACTCAGGCTTCAATCAAATTATGGTGAAGGAGGAAGACCAATTCAAGACAGCCTTCACAACCAAATGGGGCACGTATGCTTACAACAAGATGCCATTTGGACTGTCGAACGCCGGAGCAACATTCTAGCGAGCTATGGATATGGCATTCAAAGGCTTGATCAACAAGGCAGTATTGATATACTTAGATGACATTACTGTCTTCTCAAAAAATGTTGCAGACCATCTCTTTCACCTCAGGCAAGTTTTTCAGAGGTGTAGAAAGTTTGGAGTGTCTTTGAATCCTAAGAAATGCATCTTTCTTGCACATGAAGGGAAACTCCTTGGCCACATTGTCTCCAAGGAAGGATTAGCAATTGATCCAGAGAGGGTTGAAGCCATAAGAGCTCTACCATTGCCAAGTCACAAGAAAGCCCTTCAGAGTTTCCTGGGAAGGATAAACTTTGTTCGAAGGTTTGTCCCAAACTTTGCAGCCCTTGTCAAGCCCATCACCAAAATGTTAAGGAAAAGCATGGCTTTCAAATGGACGGCAGAAGGCAAGGAGAGCTTTGAAGCAATCAAAGAAGCCATCTCCCAGGCACCCACTCTCATCAACCCGGACTTTTCCAAGGATTTCATCCTCTATGCATTTGGGGGTGATGACACTATTTCTACCATTTTGGTGCAACAGAATAAAGAAATTATGAGCAGCCAATTGCTTTCTTCAGCCAGAGCCTAAATGACTGCGAATTAAGGTACTCTTTTATTGAAAAGCATGTGCTTGCAGTAATCAGAAGCTTGAAGAAATTCAAGCATTTAGTCTCGAATAACAAGGTCCAGTTATTGGTCTCACATGCTGGGGTTAAGGACTTCCTCCTCAACAAGGATTTGAATGAGAAAAGGGCAGGATGGATCACCCGTGTCATGGAGTATGACATTGAGATAAGGATCACCAATCTGGTAAGAGGCAAAGGTCTGTGTGAGCAGCTCGCTTCCAAACAACCAGAAAGCCCAAAAGATGAAGAAGACGTTGTCCTGCTATTACAAGAAGATCAAAAACAGGAAAATGATGATGTGTTCACCCCCTATTGGACTCAGAATATGATACATTTCCTACAAACAGGCATGTGCCCTCCAGAAATGAGCAAAGTGAAAAGAAGGTACTTCAGATTACAAGCAATTCCTTATGTGCTTGTTGATAATGTTTTGTTTAAAAGGGACATCAACGGTGTTCTATTGAGATGCATCGGGACAGGTCAGATCGAGAGGATCTTACAAGAGTTCCATGACGGGGAGGCAGGAGGCCATTTCACCCCACGAGTAACAACTCTCAAAATCATGAAAGCTGGTTACTATTGGCCTACTGTATTCAATGATTGCTACTCATGGGTTAAAAAATGCAAGAAATGTGCGTTCTTCACAGGGAAAGGAAGGTTAGCAGCACTTCCCCTTCGTCCAATTTCAGTAGATCATCCATTCATGCAATGGGGATTGGAATTCATTGGAGTCATCAATCCCAATTCGAGTCAAGGCCACAAGTAGATTCTTACAGCAACAGACTATTTCACCAAGTGGACCGAGGTAGTAGCGCTCAAAGAGGCAAGTGAGTCTAGCATACTAGACTTTTATGAAGGGATAATAACCAGATTCGGTGTGCCGGCCACCATCATATCAGATAATGCATTAGCATTCATAGGTTCAAAAATTACAGAATGGGCTGTCAAAAATGGAATCTATTTGAGCACCTCTTCAAATTATTACCTGCAGGGTAATGGACAGGCAGAGTCCACAAACAAGAATTTACTAAAAATCATCAGAAGGACTCTGAATGAAAATCAAAGAACATGGCATACAAGGCTAAAATCAGCGTTATGGGCTGACAGAATAACACCAAAGAGGTCTACAGGTAATTCTCCCTACAAGTTGGTCTATGGGAAGGAGGTAGTATTGCCTATATCATTAGAATTGCCAGCCTTGGAGCTCATGAAGCAGCTTGAGTTATCTGAATTCAAACCAATGGAGGCCAGGTATGCAGAATTGATGGAATTAGAAGAAATCAGAGAACATGCGGTTCAGACGATTGAAAAGGATCAAGCCGTAGTAAAAAGATGGTTTGATAAGAGAGCTAGGGTAAGGACCTTCCAGGAAGGGGACCTAGTTCTGAAATGGGATGCAGATCGGGCAAAACCAGGAAGGCATTCAAAATTTGATGCCATTTGGAGTGGCCCATACATGGTCATAAAGTGCAAGAACAACAATGCTTTCCAATTGGCCTCATTGGATGGTGAAGAACTGCAGATTCCAGTAAATGGAATCTATCTCAGGCGTTGCTTCTAGAGGGAGGTTCACTACATCTGTAAATACTAGTTTAGATTTTCTTTCCTCCAAGTGCTTGTGCACATTGTTTTGCTGTAGATTATTTTTGTTTTCCCTAAGTGCTTTGGCATAGGTTTTGCTGCTCTCGGGTTGTTTTCTACAGTTCAGAGTGTTGCTAAAGGGGAGTTGCAGTATCAGGCTTGTTTCAGGATAATGCTTAACTCCATGCCCAATGGACCGCTAAAAGGCCACTGATCTTCTACCTAGCAGGCAGGTAACCCCGCTGAGTCGTCAAAATTGTTGTCAAAATTTCACCCCCCAGGGTAAAATTTCGATAACATGCATCAAAGGTTACAGAAAGGCAAATAGGTCAATCCAGAAAAAATCGTGAAAATCGGCTAAGTCCTAGTCCTAAGTGTTGCTCGGGACAAGCGGGACAAAAATGCCCGAACCGGCCGGTTCGGCCGAAATGAGCACAGGCAGTCCAAAAGAAAATGGGACAAGTGGGACAGAAGTACGCGACGGGCGCGAAAAGCCGATCCAGACGAGGAGAAAAATTGGCTAACTGCTGAAAGAGGATCGCCTTCGGGACAAGCGGGACAAAAATGCGCGAAATGTCCGAACCGGCCGAAATCAGCACAAGGAGCCCAAAAGCAATTGGGACGCGCGGGACAAAAGGACCCGAACCGGCCGAAAGGAGTCAAGTCAGTCCAGAAAAAGTGGAACAAGCGGGCCAGAAATACCCGAACCGGCCGAATCGGCCGAAATTGTCCCAAGAGGTCCAAAATCAAAAGGGACGTCTGGGACGGATGGACGTGAAGTACGCGGAAGACCCGGCAGGCCCGAGAACCATTGAGAAATTGCCACGTGTCCTCATAGGAGTAAAGGTCAGAAAAGTCAAAGGGTGAATTTTCGAGCACCGAGCCGAACAAATAGGATCGTGCCACGTGTCCCATTTAAGAACCCACGAGGAAAATTCAAAGGAAAGCCCGCTGAAAAGCAGAGGAGAGAGAATTATTCAGTGAATCAGAATGCGCCACGTGTCATCCAAGTGGCAGAGTGCGGGAAAATATTTCAAAATCTGTTTTCGCCTGTTTCATGTCCTAAATCTTCAGATCGACATATCTTTCGATCCAGAGCTCGGATTTGCACGTTCTTGATATCAATGGAAAGCTGTTGAAATTCTCTACACATTTCCAGGGTCAATCTTGCATTTTGGTATAGTCCGGAGAAAGAAAATCAGAAGACACCTCTGGCACGAAATAATAAGCAGAAGTGATGCTCAACTAACAACTTTAATGCAGCAGACAACCCGCCGCTTCTGTTAGGCAAACCGCCGCTTTGCCAGAACCCGCCGCTTCTGCCATGATGGATGAATTAAATGCAACCTAGAGGTGGTTGGGGCAGATTTCGATTTCCTCTCTCTTTTCTCTCCCATTCTTCCTATATATTGTAAGGAGGGGTTTCTTTCTGCAGTTGGACATTTTATGCTTTGCACCCTCCCTTCTCTCCTGTTCATAAGAAGATTTGTGGAGTTTTCAAACCTCCCATATAGACTGTAACACCGTTTTTTGCCTTCTGGCTATTGCAATGTATTGAATCAATCCTTGAGCAATATATATGTGTCTGTGGTTGCTTCTAAACCCTCTTACATATTTATTACTGTCATTCTTGATCTTTCATTGCATTTTGCTGTCTGTGCATGGTGTTGTGTTATATCTACATGGTCTGTGTTTAATGTGGCAAAGCATATGTTCTTCATTCCTCGGTGCATCACCTCTATTAGCTTAGATTTATTTTATGCATTTTCTTACCTTGTCTCCTTGGCAGATTAGATTAGATTTTGAGAAAACCCTCTGCATATTTCGTGTGCACCTGAACAGAGGAATAGGAACCAGCCTTCTCTGGAGATTCCTTTCTCACTCTTCAAGTCCCACACTTGGAGAAAGGATTCAATGTTATGCTATCACACTGGATATTAATATGATCAACCTAGAAAACTGATCAATATCCAGGGGTGTTGTGATTTTGCATCAACAAGAAAATAGTCATGATCATAGTTGATAGCTAATTAGTAGTGTTGACATGGTTGTTTAGAGCCGATGCACCCCATATTACTTTCACTTTCGGTGCATTTTCCTATGAGATGAGGTACAAGTGCATGGTACTATGGAGCAAATTGATTTGTCTGATTATGATGGTAATTTCTTGTTATGCATTACCTGACTTGGGGGAGCCATATTCCCATGGACACTAGCAGGGGTATCGATTGATATAGTTGATCATCGTATAATGTTTTCATTTGGGACCGCATTCCTAGCACATGTTTATCATGATTTAGCAATTTAAAAATCTAGGAGGAGGTCAAGGTTGGATGAAGGCTTCATCCTACACTATTAGGCTTATGAGCACATCATAGTCATCAAGCCACCAAGGCTACCATGGGTCACAGGGGACTATATAGAGCTCATTGGTGTATTTTTGAGATGGTGAGCTAATTAAGCTCATGGAGATAAAGGAGTTAGAGATAAATATTGGTATAGTGATAGGTTCACAGATCTCAAGGGGGAGCACATTAGATGACACCCCTATAGAGATTTCCCTGCATGGCCTGTAGTAGATGCAGAGTTAAATGGGATGTGGAGGACCATATATGTATAGGGCCGCAAACCAGAGATGATTGAGTCCATTCAATTCGATAGGGTCTAACGATAGTTGGGTGTCATATAGACTGTACCCATGGATCCTATTTCCTATATACGAGAGGAGATTGATAGGGATATGCCTAGTCCTAACATGGAAGACCTGATGTAGGAGGCACTAGCGCCATGGGATGATGATGATGATGTGGGAGTTGGAGTACGGTTTACTGATTAGATGACCACTATTTGGGTGGCTAGGATAGCCAGATAGAGAGGGGATGAGGAATAGGAGGGGTAGAGGTAGAGGCATCTCTAGGAGGTGGTGGAGATGGGGGTAGAGGAGATTCTATAGAGATGACATGATTATGTGTGGATTTAGATTGGAATTTCGTAAAGAGGGACACCACGACACATGAGCTTGGGAGAGTGTGCCGGGAGAGAGATACAATTACTCAGGAGAGGGACCGAGCTATCCAGGATAGGTATTAGTACCACAAGAAGAGGGGGGGCTATAGAGACTGATTTGGATATCTCATGACTGTACTTGCCACAGAGTCAATGAGTGGTGTACATGAAGCATCACAGGGGATGAGACCCTCCTTGGATGATATCCATGGATCAATATAGAGCACTAGTCATTAAGGCTAAGTACTATGAGAAAATTTTGATACATAAGCTACCTCACACCTTGAGATATTCAGAGCATCTATAGCGGTGAGAAAGGGCTATAGAAGATCCATATGGGAGTGCAATGAGTGTGGCTCAGATGTCTCGATGAGAGGGTTAGGGCATATGAGAGGAGACCCAGAGACAGATGGAGGGTCCTACCCCAGAGGTAAATTACTTGCGATTATTTGTTGTTTCTTTTACTGATATTGATAATATCTCTTCTCTAAGAGAGGGACCTTAGAGGATAATGATGATGTATTGAGACACTTATTTGATATATATGATATATGATTTTGTTGTTATTCTAGCATGTGTCATTTGTATGATATAGATGAGTTGATTTATATTAATGATGATTTTGATGTGGATGTGATGATGATTAGATGTTTACTTTATATTTTATGATGATGGTGAACATGTATGTATGATTGGATGGTTATGTGATGTGAAAAATTTATTGAAAATTAAATGTGATAGATGACAAACATAAATGATGATAGATAAGAAAATGCAATTATGTGTGGTATTACTGATAGATAAATCACTGCACCCTCCGAATGGCCAGGATGTGAATAGGACGTTCGGTGTGATTGGGACACATGGGATCACCTCTCAAGCTGTGGGACTTGGGCTCGAGGTGAACCTCCGGAGAAGGCCGGCTTCCTCTTCCTAAACTAAGTGTTGTACTACTCCTAGTGTAACAAAAATGATTATCTAGTCCTATGCTAACATTTTCATGGGGTTTTAGGGAAAGAGATTTACAGAAATGAAACTATACTAGGGATGGTGATGCACCAAATAAAGGGTGTCTTCAGATTCAGGAAGGGTTAATTTGAAGAGGGTGTGTGCACCACAGGTCAACTTCACCTACTGCAACTTAGAGAGGGTACAGGATACCACAAACTAAGAGACACGCGTTCCCTTTGTTAAACTTTATCAGACCGAGAAATATACCAGTTTCCCAGTGAAGAAGGATGAACTCAAGAAGGGTGAACAGACACCACAACTCAACTGCATGCAATACTCCACCACTCGATAAGCACAGAACTCCAAGAACCTGCAATAGAAACTTAAACTTGCACAGTGTACCTGCAAGTACGAGAAAGGCACAAAGAAGCACAGAAGGATGAAAGGACCGAGATTAGTCACAAAACACACACTTTTATTGCTTCAATAACATGCACAATGCATCATACATTCAGAAGAGGCAATAGTTGCCATTACAGTCTTGAAGAGGAGGCTTGAAAGTTCTCTCAACACACAAGAACAACTTGCAGAAGAGAGAGGATTCTTGAAAAGTATACACTCGCCTGAGATATCTAACTGTCCAACTTGTCTGAACTGTTGGAACCCTTTGAAATGAGCTTCCAACTTACATTTATAGAAGAATATGTGAGAAAGAAGAGGAAAGGTCATAATTACATTCCTAAATTGAAGGCCCATGATGTATTTATTGCAGTTAGTTGAACTACCTGAGAAGGTTCCATCATGGGTCATTAATTGCCTGATGACCTAGTCTTCTCAATTAATTAAAAGAATATTTAAATAAAATATTTAAATAATAATAATAAATATTATTATTAAAATATTTAAATAAAAATATTAATTTAATTAACATAATGTTGGGACCCCCCCGTTGACCCGTTTGACTTGAAGAGGAGGGGGGTCCATGTGGATAGAGTCTGCACAAATCTCAACTCGGTGAGCTTCGAATCCTCTAACTCGGTGTTGCAATCGATTTTGAACCCCACACTAACTCTTTCCTTGTCTTGGTAATTCTTTTGATTGAGTCCTTCGGTGAGCACAAACTAACTCTTTCCTTGAACTTTGGTAAATTAAGACTCGCCTCACGAATCTTTTGCTTCAAACTCCAAATGAGTCCTTATGCATTGAATGGTGAGCTATCAAACTTCGAGCTTCTTATCATTTTCCTCTCTAAATTAAGTGGATTTGATCCATAATACAGGTTGTACCATTTATGCATTCATGTTGCACCATTTAGAAATTCATGAAAATTGTTAGGGATCACGTTACGTGGCCCTGTCAACACTCAATCGATTGATTTCTCTGTGATAGCTCTAGTCTTGACAGATAGTTATTTCTTCTTGTTTTGGACCACAGCATCTTCATCCAGCAAACCACGATCTTACCTTTCCCTGGGCTCAAACTCACTTGAATCACTTGAAGCTTAACCCAACATTTCTAAAAAGAATGGTTTTACCACAATGCTCACGGTTCTTCCTTATCATATAACACTTGCAGTAAGAATGTTTTGGATTTTCCATAATAAGCACAATTTGTACCTTCCAAACGATGAGAAAATGCCATTATCAATAAAGACCTAATGCTGCCATGATGATGACCCAGGTTCATGCCCATAACATGTCGATAGACACCCTTAAGACTGATTCTTGGACAAAGAGACCTTCGGTATTTTGGCAGTGCACTCTGCAATCTCGGCTCCAATCAACAATTATGCCACTATTGGGGTCTTAGTATGGAATGGGTAGCTGTGAGCTACACAATATACTCATTTTTTCAAAAACTAAAAAGATCCTTTATGTTACAATCTGCAACACATAAAATAAGCCCTTCAAAAAATACATTGAACAACTGGGGCAACCAAGAGGACCTTGGAAAAATGTACAGTAACAACCATATGAATTCTTCCTTAGTCGTGGATCAAAGCTAATAGAAATAAAGCTAGATAAAATTAGCTTGAAAGTACAGTATAATCATCCATTTGTTAAAACAAGTTTCTCTGAACCTGGTAAAGGAATACTTTTTATTGTCTGATTGGACGTACATAATGGAAGGGTATAAATATTGCCTACTGCCCACAGAGTTTCTCAAAGAGACCATTTACGAGTAACAAGGATGCAGCATGCAAAACGGCCGACCAGGTATTTCAGAGTTGACCTTCACATTCAATTCGTTTCTAGGAGAAGAAATGCTGAGCAATATGAATCATTTCATTCTACACGTAATAAAACTCCATCTCCTGGTTCATGGAAATTTTATGAAGCCTTGAATGGCGTGACTCCAATCCATCGTACACGGCAGTGAATGTTTGTTTCATGCAGCTGTCATTCGATCTGAGTTCAGAATAAGGATAGGCATGCATTCGACACTGAACAGATAACAATACAGTTGGACAACCTGCTTGTTTAAACGCGTTCAAAAGGCTTTTACTGTACTGCGCATGCCTGCTGACTGTGCGTGGGAGCTTGTCTTGCGACCACCGAATGCTCAGAGAAGTATGCTGGCAAAGGCGAACTGAACGGGAGCTAGGAGAAGTATGTTGGCAAAGGTGAAATGATCAGGTCGGGCATCTGTTTGTTGCATTCGGAAACCTGTGTCTTCTGTAAGCTGCAATTACGGTATTCCATGAGAAGGCGTTTCTTTTTTGTGAGCCTGAAACTGGATACTGTTTCCAACGTCAACCCATCTTCAACCATCTCGCCATCATCCTCCCTTATCGCTCGGAAGATTACTCAACGCCCAATTTGCAACTGCCACTTTAATTCTCCTGGTAACTCGCACAAAGACTCGGACTACTCCAAACTGCGCGGGGTTTTCATGACGGATAGCCATCATAATTTTTCCACTTGGCAATCTGATCCAATTTCTCCCCTACACGGAGTAAACAACATGGTTTTCCATCCCAAAATTTCCACTTGGCGGTGCTGCTCCAAATCTCCCCCGCGTGGAATTTCTTCCTTGGCTTGCCATCCACGAAAACCCACTTGGCATTGCTCGCCTTATTTCCCACGTCCGGGATTGGAGTGCGGGGTTTCGTTATCATTTGGCCATATCTCATTTTGGACAGATGGCCACCGACTTCCACCTTTCTGCTCAGCGTGAGGAGACATCATTTCCTCGGTGCAAACATTTCAGCTGTAGCTTGTAAGGTGTGATAATTCCGACAGAATCCTTTATGCTCGCCAACTTAGTGACTCGTTGAAGATGCTCATATAATTGCAAAGAAAATTATGCTCATGAATATTCTGATATGAAACAGTTCCACCTCTATGAGATTTTGCTTCCATGAGTTACATCGTAAAAAAAGTAAGATCTTGATAGAGAATCTTTGTAATAAATTTCCTCAGGTCTGCTGGTAACACTCTCACTGTCACTTAATCGATTTTCATAAAAATATCTTGAAGGAAAATCCTGAATTTGAGGATGCATACGATGCTGAACAGATAAAAACATAGTTGGACAACCTACTTGTTGGAAGCGTTCAAAAGAACTCTTCTATACTGCAACACGCCTGTGCATCGAATGCTCAGCCGCTTTGAGCGTAGAACTGAAGTTCTCCTAGGAAAGTGCCGTGAGGAAGTAATTGGCTATACGCAGTAGCTACAGGGTAGAGAAGTAAACTTATCTCAGAAAATGAGTGGCCTCCAGAGAGAGTCGATTGCGACAGCTACCGCAGGGTGATCCCAAGGAACCGTTGGTGTTGATCCTGATGTTCTGGTTGCATGCGACCACAGTCGTGATCAGTTGTTGTAAAATCTTGCCGCTGTAGTAGAAGAACGAGATAAAGTTTTAGTTGAGTTGTCTCGCCTTTTCATTTTGGAAATTCTCTTCCATGGAAGAAGCTCGACCAAATCTTGAGGCAGCTATTGTCTCCGTCGAGTCATTAAAACTGAATTCATATTCCAACAAGGAAGCATCAATCTCTCCATGTTGAATTAAACCGGGTCGAACTCATCATTTCTCTGCCTCAATGAGCCAACCATCGAAACATCCTCCGCTCCTATCGAGACTCTTTTATGACAAGCCAAACTTGGTTAACTGAACTTACATTTCCTACTCATGAACTCGTCTAAGGCTTGTGATCTGAGTTATGACCGAGTTAGGACAAGGCACGAACTCCTCTGATGACTCGTCTCTTTATTCCCGATTTGACACTGTTTTAGCTCGACCGAGCGAGATAAGCTTATCGAACTCCTCGATGGCTCGCATTCTTGGAAAAAATGAGCGATCTCACCTGATGACCAGAAGTGGGTCCCTGGGACCAATGTCGTGATTTGATAGTAATAAGGCCCTGTTTTCCAATTTTTCCATGTGCGTAAAATTGGATAACATTTTTGGCGACCTCTCAGGGATGATTGCCTGCTAAGCATGATTCCAGTAGCCTTAAGTCATCCATTGGGCATGGAGTCTATGTTGGAATCCTGAAAGTAGTATGATTTTCTTTGACACATCCCGAAATCTCCTTGAGCATTGCCGATATCCTAGACCTCCCTGGAATGCTAAGTATGAAGTATACTGAATCTGTTGAATGCTTGACATCCATGGAGCACTGAAAAATTTTGAATGAAGTAAATTTTGAAACTCTTATGGAAACCTTGAACCTTTCCTCTCCTTGACACCTTCCAATGATGAAACAATGTGCAGAACAACACAAAACACAACAACAAGGAAAGCAAAACAACAACACACAACAATGTGCATAAGCACTTGGAGGAAAACACCTAATTTAACTGTACAGGGGGTGGAACGCTTCTCAAAAACAAGCTTTGAGATGTATCCCATTCACATGAATGGGCAGTTCTTCTCCATTGAGCCTAGATAGATGAAATGAATTTGCCTCTTTGCAACTTGTGATGATGTATGGCCCACTCCAGAGAGCGTCAAACTTGGCATGCTTTCCTGGTTTGGCCCTGTCTTCATCCCATTTGAGAACTAAATCTCCCTCTTGAAAATGCCTGTCAGACGCCTTCTTGTCAAAAGATTTCTTAACTTGAGCCTGATGCTGCTCCAAAGTTTTCATAGCCTTGTCTCGTACTTCCTCTAACTCCATGAGTTCAGCAAACCTTACTGTCAGAGGATCACTCTCTATAACTTCAAGTTGATGAGCTAACTCCAAAGAAGGTAACTCCAATGAGAGTGGGAGTTTTGCCTCTCTTCCATATACAAGAACGAAAGGAGAATTTCTGATGGCCCTTTTAGGTGTGATCCGATCTGCCCATAAGGCAGTCTTAAGCTGTGTATGCCAAGTCCTCTTGTTAGTCTCCATTGTGCGCTTAATAATCCTTATGAGGTTTTTGTTGCTAGACTCAGCCAATCCGTTTCCTTGAGGATAGTAATTGGATGAAGTTTTGAGGTATACCCCATTTTTAACAGCCCATTCACTCAATTTCATACCAAGAAAAGCCAGCGCATTGTCTGAAATGACTGTAAACGGAACACCGAACCTCGTCATTATACCCTCCAAAAAATCTAGAACTACCTTTTCATTGCTCTCTTTTAATGCTACCACCTCTGTCCATCGAGTAAAATAGTCTGTTGCGGTAAGGACCCACTTATGTCCGTCACTGGATGGAGGATTAATCATTCCGATGAAGTCCAACCCCCATTGAACAAAGGGTTGATCCACTTGAATTGGATGCAATGGAAGAGCTGCCAGCTTCTGCTTACCTGTGAAAAAGGCACATTCCTTACATTTCCTTACCCAGAGATGGGCATCCTTGAATAAATCTGGCCAATAGTAGCCAGCTCGCATGATCTTGGTAGTTGTTGTTCGTGCAGAATAATGTCCTCCAGATAGGCCATTATGAAACTCTTCTAGTATCTTACTTACCTGTTCTGGTCCTATGCACCGAAGGAGGACGCCATTCAAATCTTTTCGAAAGAGAATGCTATCTACCAAAACATATGGGATAGATTGAAGACGGAAAGTTCACCTTTGGTTTTTATCCATGTTTGTTGGGTATGCTCCTGAGAAGATGAAATTCTTCATTTTGGATAACCAGTCAGCTTGATCAACATCCTCATCAGTATTTAGGAGTGTCACGTCCTCATTACTTTTTGATTCCATGTCTGTTGCAAGTTGCTGACATAAACCCTTACCTCTGACAAGTTTAGTGACTTTGATGTGCACGTCATACTCCATTACCTTTGTGATCCATCCAGCACGCTTTTCGTTCATTTCTTTGTTCAGCAAAAACTCCTTGACACCTGGATGAGACACCATCAGATGAATCTTGTTGTTGGACAACATGTGCTTGAATTTCTTCAAAGCTCGAATAACCGCAAAGAATTGCTTTTCAATGAATGAGTATTTGAACTCGTAGTCTTTGAGGGATTGACTGAAGAAAGCAATTGGTTGCTCCATCAGGTTGTTGTTTTGTTGGGTGAGGATCCTTGAAATGCTCTCTTGACCTGCAAAAGCATAAAGGATAAAATCTTTGTCAAACCTGGGGTTCACAAGCGTGGGAGCTTGAGAAATGGCTGTTTTGATGGCTTCAAAGCTTTCTCGTCCTTCCTTTGTCCATGAGAATGGCATGTTTTTCTTTAGCATGGCTGTCAGTGGTTTAGCCAATGTCGCGAATTGAGGGATGAATCTCCGCACGAAATTTATGGTTCCCAGAAAACTCTGGAGGCCCTTCTTGTGACTTGGGAGAGATAAGGACATAATTGAATGAATCCTGGCTGGATCGATTGATAATCCTTCTGCTGAAACCACATGCCCCAACAATTTTCCCTCGTGCACTGTGAAAATACATTTCTTGGGGTTAAGTGAAACCCCAAATTCCCTACACCTTTGGAAAACTTTCCTTAGATGCGTGATGTGATCTTCTGCATGCTTAGAGTATACAGTTATATCATCAAGGTAAACTAAAATAATATCATTGATTAGTCCCTTAAATGCCATGTCCATGGCTCTTTGGAAAGTAGCCCCGGCATTGGACAATCCGAATGGCATTTTATTGTAGGCATACGTGCCCCACTTGGTAGTGAAAGCCATTTTGAATTGGTCAGATTCTTGGACTAGGATTTGATTGTAACCTAAATATCCATCGAGCAAAGAAAATCTTTGAGCTCCTGCCACCGTTTGAAGGATCTGCTCCATCGATGGAAGAGGATAATGGTCTTTTAATGATGCACGATTCAAATCCCTGAAATCTACGCATAACCGGATCTCTCCGTTCTTCTTCCTCACGGGCACCAAATTGGCTACCCATGAGGAATGCTTGATGGGAAAAATTATACAGGCCTCGATGAGCTTGGTTAGCTCCTTTCTCATTAGTGGCTCAATTTTGGGATTAATTGGTCTCTGTTTCTGACGAACTGGCTTAGCATTAGGATCCAGTTCGATGGTATGTTGTGCTAGACCTGGATCAAAACCACGCAGATCTTTATAGCTCCATGCAAAGATGTCATGATACTCTTGACAAAGTTTGATGAAAGCTTCTTTCTCTTCAGAAGTACACACTTTTCCGATCTTAAGAAATTTTTCATTTGATACTTCAACTTCCTCAAAATATTCTTCTCTGACCACCATGTTAGGGCTTTGTCTTGTGGCTTGGTCATCTGAATTGAAAATGGATTCCAAAGTGACTAAACCTTTTGGTAACTTGTTGCTTTTCAATTGAATAATTTGCTCGCCATATGAATCCTGCAACTTATCTTGATTCTTTGTAGCAAACTCCGCCTCTTCTTGTAGGAAGAGGACAATTTGTTTGTCACTATCGAACACTTGCCAACTACTCACATTATCAGGGACTGCTGGTCGAACCACCATTTTAACAAATTGCTGCCCTTCTTTCATGATATCAACTGGTATGTTGTATTGTGAACCAATTGTAGCAAGCCTATCTGCATCTTGATTTTGATTTCTAGGGATTGCATGGATTCCAAAAGCTTCAAAATCTTCAATCAGGTCCCAGACTCGATTCTTATATGATCTTAAAAGATCATTTTTGGATGCACTACGTGCCGAAACTTGATGAACAACTAACTCACTATCTCCAAAAACAGTCAGGGCCTTGATTCCCTTCCTTTGGGCTAGCTGAATTCCTTGCACAAGAGCCTCGTATTCAGCAACATTGTTAGTGCAACTGAACTGCAACCGGAAAGATGAGAAGTACTTATCTCCCTCTGGAGAAATTAACATAACACCAGCACCGGATCCATTCTTACTTCTTGAGCCATCGAAGAACAATTGCCACAGTCCTTTAGAATCACTTGGTGTTTTGACAAGTTGTGGTATGATCGTATCTTCTTCATGGATACAGTAAGTACCTAATCCTGTTTCTTCCAAGACCAGCAAACCAACTTCTTCTTCTGCCAATACATCAGCGTAGGGATCGTATTGATGATCTCTACTTACTTCATCCAGCAAAGTATCAGGAACTTCTTCAACAAGGGTGGTTGGTTCATGATCAGCATCTTCCTCTTCTGGATCGCCGATGGTGTAATTTCCATTTATGGGACTAGCAGTGTAGGGTTCTACATGATTATGGCAGATTGGTTCTGCCCTTATAGTTACTTTGGTTCTGTATCGAGTCCTGAGAATCATATGTGACCAATCGGCTGATAGGTAACCGCCCATCTTGGCAGTGAAATCCCGTGATAGGCAGATGGCAAAGAGGGGAGGGAGATCGATGACCGATATGTCTTGGGTGAATGACAAACTTGGGCATGCATGAATGGTAAGTTGAAGTCCTTTGATAACCCCAACAGTCTTAACAGTTGTGCCATCCAGTTGAACAACCCCTCTTGCAACTGGCGCATATTGTATGCCTAGTACATCTGTAATTTGTTTCGGCATGACAGAGCTACTGGCACCAGAATCGATCATGCAATTATGTACCAGGTGGTCGCCAATGATCAGGGAAATGTAGAATGGCGGTGGTTTGTTTGCCATAGGAATGATTTTCCCTTCCGGTTGACACAAATTTGTAGCATTTGTCACTCCATGGCTTGGTGATCCGCTGGTTGTACTAAAACTGTTCAGAGCTTCTCGCAACAGGTTTCTTTAGGAAGGGATCGAGAGTGCGTCCCACATGGTAACGCTCAGATTGGTTTTCTTCATTTGTTCTACTATGCTGAAGGGAATTGCTCCAACTTTGATGACACTTTTTTGGGCATTGGGGTCCTCCTTTGGAAAATGTTTGTTGGGTACCGTGATGCCTGGAGAACCATCTTTCCCTGCGGTGTGGCTAGCCGGTGTTTCTGGTGATTTCTTTCCTGCATTTTTATCAACTGCCATTTGAAACCCAGGTTGAGAAGTGGATGCTAGATCAGCTTCGAGAGGTTGAGGCTCCATTGCTCTCTTTTTGGAACGAGTGTTTGCTGCCACTGATGAAGAATCTATATTTAATCCACAAAAATCTTCTTCTTGCCAGTTTAGCAAAGTGGATTCTTCAGGTGCCTGCGGTTGATCTGCTGCTTCTTGCGTAGATGAATTGTTTGTTAACTCTGAAGGGGCAGATACACTTTGAACCATAAGGGCCTGGCTAAGAACCCCATTGGGACAAAGATTTTGATTGTGAGGTTGAGAGCAAGGATAACACCATTCGTAGTCTTGAACTAGATTATTTTGAACAGGTACTATAGCTCTAGATGAGCTAGCTGCAAGAGGGTTCTGAAAGTTCAAGGGCCTTACATTTGCAACTTGACTTGTAGTTTGATTTTGAGGCTGATTGTTCCCTTGAAAAGGAGAACGGTTAGCTTGATACTGCTGATTTTGTGGCTGATACGGACGATTGTATTGAAATTGTTGCCTTTTGAGTGCAACGAGCTCATTTCCAAAATTTTGCAGTAGTGACTTGACTTCAAATAGGTCATTTGAAGAGGCAGAGGAAGATTGAGATGGTTTCTTGGAGTCTACTGGAATAGGAGCAATGATAGGCTGATGATTCGTAAGATCTAGAGAAAAGGGCATTGGTGGTCGTGGAGCTATCTTTCCAGCCTGAATCAAAGAATTCTCTGCACTTATGGCAACTTCGTAAGCATCAGGAAGTGTAGTCCCTCCCATGGACTGGATCATAACTGCTACATCGCTATTCAAGGCTCGCAAATAGTACAAGAATGCATTATGTGCGGAAGGCTTTACGAGCACTGGAATCCTATTCCAAGTCCTATGGAATCGGAAGTTGAAATCACTCATGTATTCTTGGGAAGCTCTCTTTATGGTAGTAAGTTGTTCCAAAAGTGATAGGTGATCACTTTTGTCTTCAAATTGTTTACATAGCTTTTCTCCCAACTCGTCCCAAGTGGTTATAGTGCCAACACCTAACCCGCGAAACCATTGAAGCGCTTTTCCCTTGAAAGAGGTAGCAAGAAGTCTAACTGCAACGTTGTCTTCGGTGATATTATGTACTGCACAGATGCTGGCTACATCAAAGATATGCTCCACTGGAGTAACGTGAGTTTCCCCCATGTAGAAGGGTAAAATTTTGAGTGCCGCAACAGGTATCGGGTCACGTTGAGCCAACATGAGAGGACTGCTTGCATTGAAAGGGGGAAAAACTTGGTTCCTCACCATAGCAACGAAAGGTTGATTGTTCCTGGGTGGAGGAAATCTTCCGTAAGGAGGAGTTGAATGACCCCTACTAGGTAAATCTGCAACTGGGGATGTGGAAATGCCTCTTCTGCTTCTCTTTGGAGGAGACAAGGAAAGTTTGATATGCTGATACTTTCCTTTCTTTGAAGAAGCTCTTGTCTGAATTCTTCGCATAAGTTACTGCACTGAGATTTGGAATCCAGAGATATAGAGTCGCCAGGTACTTTGACTTGTGTAAGTGAGAAGAGAAGTACCAACTCTGTCCCACCGGGTGTGCCAAAAACTATTGTGTGTGGTCGAAAAGATTTCTTGTTTGATAATGAGACACCTCTGAAAGATGGAACTCTAACTTCTGTGATGTCCCACCGGGCGTGCCAAAAACTGTTGTCGCCAAATCACTGCACCCTCCAAATGGCCAGGATGTGAATAGGACGTTCGGTGTGATTGGGACACATGGGATCACCTCTCAAGCTGTGGGACTTGGGCTCGAGGTGAACCTCCGGAGAAGGCCGGCTTCCTCTTCCTAAACTAAGTGTTGTACTACTCCTAGTGTAACAAAAATGATTATCTAGTCCTATGCTAACATTTTCATGGGGTTTTAGGGAAAGAGATTTACAGAAATGAAACTATACTAGGGATGGTGATGCACCGAATAAAGGGTGTCTTCAGATTCAGGAAGGGTTAATTTGAAGAGGGTGTGTGCACCACAGGTCAACTTCACCTACTGCAACTTAGAGAGGGTACAGGATACCACAGACTAAGAGACACGCGTTCCCTTTGTTAAACTTTATCAGACCGAGAAATATACTAGTTTCCCAGTGAAGAAGGATGAACTCAAGAAGGGTGAACAGACACCACAACTCAACTGCATGCAATACTTCACCACTCGATAAGCACAGAACTCCAAGAACCTGCAATAGAACTTAAACTTGCACAGTGTACCTGCAAGTATGAGAAAGGCACAAAGAAGCACAGAAGGATGAAAGGACCGAGATTAGTCACAAAACACACACTTTTATTGCTTCAATAACATGCACAATGCATCATACATTCAGAAGAGGCAATAGTTGCCATTACAGTCTTGAAGAGGAGGCTTGAAAGTTCTCTCAACACACAAGAACAACTTGCAGAAGAGAGAGGATTCTTGAAAAGTATACACTCACGCCTGAGATATCTAACTGTCCAACTTGTCTGAACTGTTGGAACCCTTTGAAATGAGCTTCCAACTTACATTTATAGAAGAATATGTGAGAAAGAAGAGGAAATGGTCATAATTACATTCCTAAAATGAAGGCCCATGATGTATTTATTGTAGTTAGTTGAACTACCTGAGAAGGTTCCATCATGGGTCATTAATTGCCTGATGACCTAGTCTTCTCAATTAATTAAAAGAATATTTAAATAAAATATTTAAATAATAATAATAAATATTATTATTAAAATATTTAAATAAAAATATTAATTTAATTAACATAATGTTGGGACCCCCCCGTTGACCCGTTTGACTTGAAGAGGAGGGGGGTCCATGTGGATAGAGTCTGCACAAATCTCAACTCGGTGAGCTTCGAATCCTCTAACTCGGTGTTGCAATCATTTTGAACCCCACACTAACTCTTTCCTCGTCTTGGTAATCAGGCTCTTTTTCATTGATTCCTTTGAATGGTGAGCTATCAAACTCGATTCTTATAATTTTCCTAAAATTCATGTAGATCTTGTGAACCTGGCCTGACGCAAATTAAGACTCACCTCACGAATGCCACTGCTACGGTCTTGCTTCAAACTCCAAATCGAGCCATTCTGAATTACCAAGCCACCTATATGCATTGTGAACATGAAGCTTTAAGCCTGAAATTGAAAGCCTCTACAAATACATTAAACTTTCAACACCCACGAGCTTATTCTTTATCTCGACTTGGTACCAACGTTTCCACAATATGAAAAGTTTGACTCTAAATCATACTTAGTGGATTTGATCCATAATACATTGGTTGTACCCACAGAGGTTAAACAATTCAATGAATTTAAATTATTTCACTCCTGCATGTTGCGCCATTTAGAAATGATTTTCGAGCTATGAAAATTGTTAGGGATCACGTTACGTGGCCCTATCAACACTCAATCGATTGATTTCTCTGTGATAGCTCTAGCTTGACAGATAGAGTTATTTCTTCTTGTTTTGGACCACATATTCACATGCATTCCACGTTCAAACTCCATGAAACAACACCACGAGATCTTCAACTGATTCAACTTGGCTTTGTTTTGCATATCAACCCGAGCACCCGATTGGCTCAAACTCACTTGAATGTCGTGCTTAACCCAGCATTTCTAAAAAGAATGGTTTTACCACAATGTTCACGTTTATTCCTTATCATATAACACTTGCAATAAGAATGTTTTAGCCATAATAAGCACAATTGTACCTTCCAAACGATGAGAAAATGCCATTATCAATAAAGACCTAATGCTGCCATGATGATGACCCAGGTTCATGCCCATAACATGTCGATAGACACCCTTAAGACTGATTCTTGGACAAAGAGACCTTCGGTATTTTGGCAGTGCACTCTGCAATCTAGGCTCCAACCAACAATTATGCCACTATTGGGGTCTTAGTATGGAATGGGTAGCTGTGAGCTACACAATATACTCATTTTTCCAGAAACTAAAAAGATCCTTTATGTTACAATTTGCAACACATAAAAGGAGCCCTTCAAAAAATACATTGAACAACTGGGGAAACCAAAAGGACCTTGGAAAAATGTACAGGGAACAACCATATGAATTCTTCCTTAGTCGTGGATCAAAGCTAATAGAAATAAGCTAGATAAAATTGGCTTGAAACTACAGTATAATCATTCATTGTTGAAAACAAGTTTCTCTGAACCTGGTAAAAGAATATTTTTATTGTCTGATTTGACGTACATAATGGAAGGATATAAATATTACTTCTGCCCTCAGAGTTTCTCAAAGAGACCATTTATGAGTAAGTAGCATGCAAAACGGCCAACCAGGTATTTCAGAGTTGACCTTCACATTCAATTCGTTTCTAGGAGAAGAAATGCTGAGAAATATGAATCGTTTCATTCTACACGTAATAAAACTACATCTCCTGGTTCATGGAAATTTTATAAAGCCTTGAATGGCATGACTCCAATCCATCGTACACGGCAGTGAATGTCTGTTTCATGCAGCTATCATTCGATCTGAGTTCAGAATAAGGATAGGCTTGCATTAGACACTGAACAGATAACAATACAGGTGGACAACCTGCTTGTTTAAACGCGTTCAAAAGGCTTTTACTGTACTGCGCATGCCTGCTGACTGTGTGTGGGAGCTTGTCTTGTGACCACCGAATGCTCAGAGAAGTATGCTAGCAAATGCGAACTGAACGGGAGCTAGGAGAAGTATGTTGGCAAAGGTGAAATGATCAGGTCGGGCATCTTTTTGTTGCATTCGGAAACCTGTGTCTTCTGTAAGCTGCAATTACGGTATTCCATGAGAAGGTGTTTCTTTTTTTGTGAGCCTGAAACTGGATACTGTTTCCAACATTGACCCATCTTCAACCATCTCGCCATCATCCTCCCTTATCGATCGGAAGATTACTCAATGCTCAATTTGCAACTGCCACTTTAATTCTCCTGGTAACTCGCAAGAAGACTCGGACCACTCGAAGCTACGCGGGGTTTTCATGACGGATAGCCATCATAATTTTTTCACTTGGCAGTCTGATCCAACTTCTCCACTACGCAGAGTAAACAACATGGTTTTCCACGGTTACATTTCCACTTGGCGGTGCTGCTCCGAATCTCCCCCGCGTGGAATTTCTTCCTTGGCTTACCATCCACAAAAACCCACTTGGCATTACTCGCCTTATTTCCCACGTCTATGATTGGAGTGTGGGGTTTTGTTATCATTTGGCCATATCTCATTTTTGATAGATGGCCACCGACTTCCACCTTTCCACTCAGCGTGAGGAGACATCATTTTCTCGGTGCAAACATTTCAGCTGTAGCCTGTAAGGTGTGATAATTCCGACAGAATCCTTTATGTTCGCCAATCTAGTGACTCATTGAAGATGCTCATATAATTGCAAAGAAAATTGTGCCTCATGAATATTCTGATATGAAACAGTCCCACCTCTATGAGATTCGCTTCCATGAGTTACATCGTAAAACAAGTAAGATCTCGATAGAGAGTCTTTGTAATAAATTTCCTTAGGTCTGCTGGTAACACTCTCACTGTTACTTAATCGATTTTCATAAAAATATCTTGAAGGAAAATCCTGAATTTGAGGATGCATACGATGCTGAACAGATAAAAACATAGTTGGAGAACCTACTTGTTGGAAGCATTCAAAAGAACTCTTCTATACTGCAACATGCCTGTGCATTGAATGCTCGGCCGCTTTGAGCGTAGAACTAAAGTTCTGCTAGGAAAGTGCCGTGAGGAAGTAATTGGCTATACGCAGCAGCTACAGGGTAGAGAAGTAAACTTATCTCAGAAAATGAGTGGCCTCCAGAGAGAGTCGATTGCGATAGCTACCACAGGGTGATCCCAAGGAACCGTTGGTGTTGATCCTGATGTTCTAGTTGCATGCGACCACAATCGTGATCAGTTGTTGTAAAATCTTGCCGCTGTAGTAGAAGAACGAGATAAAGTTTTAGTTGAGTTGTCTCGACTTTTCATTTTGGAAATTCTCTTCCATGGAAGAAGCTCGACCAAATCTTGAGGCAGCTATTGTCTCCGTCGAGTCATTAAAATTGAATTCATATTCCAACAAGGAAGCATCAATCTCTCCATGTTGAATTAAACCGAGTCGAGCTCGTCATTTCTCTACCTCAATGAGCCAACCATCGAAACATCCTCCACTCCTATCGAGACTCTTTTATGACAAGCCAAACCCGGTTACTGAACTTACATTTCCTACTCATGAACTCGTATAAGGCTTATGATCTGAGTTACGACCGAGTTAGGACAAGGCACGAACTCCTCTGATGACTCGTCTCTTTATTCCTGATTTGACATTGTTTTAGCTCGACCAAGCGAGATAAGCTTATCGAACTCCTCGATGGCTCGCATTCTTGGAAAAAATGAGTGATCTCACCTGATGACCAGAAGTGGGTCCCTGGGACCAATGTCGTGATTTGATAGTAATAAGGCCCTATTTTCCAATTTTTCCATGTGCGTAAAATTGGATAACAGTACCCCTTTTGAATGTTTGGTTTTTAAGTTTTTGTGATGAGTTGTGTTCGTGTTTGTTTGTAGCTCTATATTTTTATTTAGTTTGTGTGTAGGTTGTTACTTTAACTCATCTGGGTTTTAGGAGTGCATGATGATTCTTCAAGAGGTTGTAGGAGGTTGCTTAGGGGAGGCTTATTAAGTAATCATGTGTTAGATTATATATAAAACCTGGCAAGATCAAAAAACTCTTCTTCTTTTCACTATTTTGAGGTAATGTTGCTTATTAAGTAAAGTTGTTAGAGAAAGTCATAGAACTGGCTTATGTTTCCTTAGTAATGCGCTAAACCCAGAGTGCTTTACTACCTCCTTTCATTATGTTGTATTCATATTACTTTACTGGTCTTATTTATAAAATAAGTAAAGCAATGCCTAAATGTCATTGAACTAAGCCCATGTATTGCGTTAATTTCTAACCTCATTACTTAACTATTCTATTCATTGTGTTGAATCGAACCTACTTTACTGATCTAACCTTAAAATGAGTAAAATAATCCTGAAAATCCACACAACTAATCATTCAAGTTATTGGTGAATTAGGATTACTTTACTTCTTTTCTAAATTGATAAAGTAAAGACATTTCGAAAATCCACATAAGTAGAAGAATACGCTGGCATTTGTATGATCAACATTTAATGAGGTGGAAAATATAAAAGTTCCAAGTAATTCCACCTAGGATCCATGCATTTGCATTATCAAAGAGAGAGTAGTTGTCGATCCTCCAAACCCCAAGCGACTCTAGCAATCGATTGAGGAAGAATTAACATGAATTGATTCCAACCCATTTGTGGTTAATGTTAGTATTTTGTTTTCTTTCTTTCTTTTTTGGTTTTTCTTTCTTGTGTGTTTGTGTTGTTTTAGGTTCTACTTTGTGTCTAATTTCGGTCTCTGTTTTCAAGGGATTAATATTTGAAATTTAAGTTCATTAATTCATTGGGATAAGAATTCGTATTGAATTTTGAGTTCATTGTTACCTTTAGGGGAAAAATAATTAAAATTTTAGCCCGATCTTTTCCCTAGGTTTGTGTTTATTAGTCGTCTTCCTCATTATTCATGGTAGTTTACTATTCTTACTACATTTTTATTCAATTTGGGAATGTTTTAGTTGCATTTGTAACAAGATTCGAGTAGGGTGAAATCAATGCAAAACATGCTCCATTCAATACGTTGATATGGTTTTCTTTTCCTTTCCTTTGTATTCAAAAAGTAAAGATGATTAGAGAAACCACAAAGGCTTTTTCCTATTTTGCATCATTTTCACTTGCTTCTACTTGTGTTGTGTTGATTGGTTTGTGCTTTACTTGTTTTTGCAATGGCAGTATAGTAATACAAAATCACCACAAATCTTGTTATTTGTGTTGAATCAATTGTATTTTACTTCCCTTGCTAAAAAGAGTAAAGTTTTTCCAAAAGTTTGCTAGCCATATTCTCAGTTATGTGCTAATCCTAACATTATTTGCTTTCGTTGTTTATTGTGTTGATTTAAACATACTCTACTTGCTTTGTTTTGAAAGAAGTAAAGTAATATGAGTTCACCGCAAAATTCTATGTCTCCACTCATTGAGTCGATTTCAATATGCCTTGCTTATTTTACTCATTGCATCAATTTGAGTTTACTCTAATTATTTTATTTAAAATAAGTAAAGTGATAGGAGTTATCCGCGAAGCACATCCTCTATTCATTGCATCGATTTTTTGTTACTTTACTTATTTTATTTAAAGAACAAGGTAAGTAATGTTTATTCACCTCTACTTAGTTCTGCGTCGATTTGGTTGTTATTACTTCTTTTGCTCATTGCGCTAAAACGACCACCCGTTACTTCTTCTTTATGTGGTGAAGGAGATTGCTATTGCTTCCTCCATGTGATTTGTGTTAAAATTAGTATCGGTTGCTTGCTTAATCCTACATCAATTTTTGTTATTGTTTCTTCCTTTATATTGCGCTGATTTGAGTTGTTCATGCTTGTTAACTGCTAATCTTAGGTAGTTATACCCTGCAAGCCCGCAATGAACTGCAGGTTGAACTGTTTCAATCCATCTCTTTGAACTTGACTTGTAAGATGTTTGTAACATGATTATATGAGTAAATTTATTCTTAAATGCATGCATGCAATTGAGGAACATGTGCATTAATTTGATGATATTTATTTAAGGAGCAGAAACGGTTGCTAATTCTCAGTGTTGGAAACACAAAGGAAAGAGTAGATGTCTAAAACCAAAGAGGAGCCAATTGAAGTAAGTGACCAGTCAGAGGAAGAAGGAGGAACTGCACCAGGAGAAGAGGAAGCTACTGTGATAAGAGAGGATCCAAATTTAGATATTGTGGAAGCTTCAAGTTCCATAAAAGGAAAAATAAAAACCACAGCTAAGAAAGATGAAATGAAGTATGATTATAAAGGATATCTTGTGGAGAATTGCATTACATCTAAGATAGCTTCAATTGGTGACACTTACATGGGTCATGTATTAGTGTTTGAGTTAATAGGGAGGTCTAAAGCTAAAAAAACACCTTTGATGAGAGTATTAACTAGAAGTGGATTGATTGAAGCAACTTCCTTTCAAAGCACTTGTCAGTTGTCATAATTTGTGCTAGAGTGTGCCAAACATTATGATTCCTAGACCAGAACAATCAAGAATGATGTTCAGTGATCTTGTGGGAAGACTGGATGTTCATTTCTTTAAATTTTTCTTGAAGATTCCAACTGTACCAAATGCATTGAGTATCAGTATGGAAAAATCCAATGAGTATTGGGCAAAAAAGAAGAAAGATGCCATAAAGATCATGAATTTTCATTATTTAAAAGTATCAAAACAAGCTTCTAGATTCCCCAAACAATTGTGAGATCTTATTTGATTCAAGAATTGGATGATATTACTCAACTGCTTTGCATGATTAATGGCGAGAAGAATGCAAAATTCTTTTATAAATGGATGTATTATTTTCTGAGAGTAATAGAGAATGCTAAGCCTGATACTATGATTAATTGAGCTGAAATCATCAGTGATAATATTGATTTTCAATTTAGAAATGTTATTCAAACTCTGGATTTCAAAATGACTTCTTATATTTTCTATGTTATAGAAGCACATGGAAATTTTCCCAGACTAAGAACTGTTGGAACAAAGGCTGAGAAACCCATCTATGAATATTATCCATAGTTAGCCTTGTCGGGATACTTCAATGAATATAAACAAGTTAATGACTTCTTCTTGTATGAGGTCATTTTAAGACTTGATCCGGACTTAAGAGCTAGAAGAGTGACTGATGAAGCATGGAATGCAGTCCAACCTTATGGGTGCATTTTTACTGAATTTTCCCACTTTACATATTTAAGAGTTTTTTGTTTCTCAAATGTTTTATTAAATTTGCCCAGATATCTAAGTGATAGATGTATTTTGCTATAATTGTGTAGATAGTTAGGAATACTTCATCATTTGCAACAAGGTCTCCATAGGAAAATTGTGCATTTTCCTATTGTGATTGGACAATATCATTGTACAAATATTCATAAGGCAAGAGATGTTCAGAAAGAGATGTATCTCCATTATAATTAGATTTCCTTCAATGAAAGGAGGAATTTTGATTATAGAAATATAGCCAAGAAGTCAGTTTCACTAAATTATGCACACTTGCCAGCATTGGAATACTTTTGGGCTGATTGTAGAGATGAATTTGAAGTCAGGAGAAGAGATTATAGTTGACTGATTGTAAAATAAATTTCAAAGTTTGGTTTGGCCAAGATTCTGGAAGGACTTGCAGATGATGGGCAAGTGATTTCTAATGTTTATTATGATCAAGGAGGTGATAGTTCTCTGTTACTTCTAGTCACTCATACTTCAAATTCAGTCATGGAGAGAACATCAAAAGTATTATTATACATTGTTTAATGGTTGACTAGTCAAGGCTTTTTCCTTGAGGAATCAGTGATGAAATAAATTACTCGAATAAGAACTGGAAAGGAAGAAGATGTCAGTGAAAGTAGGAAAGGAAAGGAAGGTCTAGGGGAGAACAGTGGCATGGCTATGAAGTTAAAGGCATTCCAGAGAGTAAGAACAAAGAATCCTTTGATTTCAGGAGTTGTCGTAGAAGAAAATTCTAGTGTATTAACATCATCAGTTATTACTCCTACCATTCAAGAACCTCCTTCTAAAGAAGACATTGTGATGTACCAATGCTTAAGCCAACCTATTTCATATTTCCCTCAGCTACCACAAAAACTATGTTTGTCCTAGACCACCTCCATGTTCTCCCCACTAGCTACTCCATCCCCCTCCTTCATATCTAGAAGAATCATTAGATGCATCACAAAAGAAGATACTTGATGTTGTTCTCTTCTTGAAGAAATAGCTCAAACATTAGGAAAAAGTGAATCTCAGGTGAAAGATGCAAAGTTGAAAGAAGGAGAGATTGTGAAGGAAGTTGGTGATGTTGTGCATGATCAAATGGTGGAAATATATTCAATAACTTATGTTGTAGTGCAGATAAACATTAAGGATATTGATACTGGGAATGAAGAGGAGATAGAGGAAGAGTTGATAGGAAAAAATATGGTTGAATTAGAATGAGTCTTACAGCAAGAGACTGTTGCAAAAGAGCCTGGTAAACAATTGGAAATTATAACACTTCCTCCTATAGAAGGAAGTGATAAGGGAATAATTGTTCATCCAAAAGCCCAAACCCTTTCAGGGAAAGAATTCACAAATTGGTTGACTAAGTGGTCTCATTATACTTCCAAGTAAGTAATCAACGTTGAAGAGATGGATCTATAATTGCTAAGAAGTTTTGAAAAGAAAAGAAAAAGACCAAACGTGTCTAAAGTTACTTCAAGATTAATCATTGATTCTTCAGGGAAGAAATTTGCTAAGATATCCACTCCACCAATGGGGGAAAAGAAAAGAGAATTAACTAAAGAATGATTTGGCAATTACAAAGGTGTCTTTGGGAGAAGTCAACACTAAGGTTTGAAACATGACATGCAAACATTAATAAATAGCCTTTTCCAGAAAGTTAGATGAAGAAAAAGTGAAAGTTTCCAAGCTAAAAGAGAAATCATCTAAACTCTTTAATATTTTTATGAAGGTTTCCAAGAACCCTAGATAGCCAATGCTTATGGAAGAACAAATAAATCCACAGGTAATTACTATTGTGGAAGAGACAAGTGATAGATCCAAGGCTATAGATGAATGGGTGGCTGATATCAAAAATACAACTACAAATTTTACAAAGAAACTTTGGTAAAAGTTGTTGAGTATAAAGAGAAGCTGGATAAATTGAAGGATCTCAAGCAAGAAGTAGATAATGAAGGTGGTATTGTTGAATTACAACTACAAAGTCTGGAAGAAATTAATGAATTGTCAGATGATGTTTAAATTGGATAAAATATTGCACCTAAAGGGTTTGTTGTGAAGGAGAAACAACATAACCATATTTTATCATTCAGGAAGAATATTTTGAAGCACATTATGACCAAGATAGAGATGATGGAGGAATGAGTTGAGAAAATTCTAGAAGAACTTGATGATGTAATTTATGGTCTGAAAAAGTATGATACTTCCAGCTATCCACAAAGTATTGATGAGTTTCTTCCATTGTTTTAGCAATTGATAGAAAAGGATATTATTCCTTTTAACATAAAATACTTGGAAAAATTAGCATATATTCAATATATTGTTAATCATTTGGGATCTTATCTTGGGAAGGTAAAAGGGGGCTGCAAGGTTTTGGGATAGGAATTAAACATGTTTGAAACAAAATTAGAAGTTGCAGCTGATGCAAATAATAATGTCATCAAGTACATGAGGGATCAATTTTCTATTTATAAAGAGAAGCATAAGGATGAAAAAGAAGCGTATGAAGTGAAGAGATAAAGGAAAAGACCAAGATAAGAATAAAGGGAAAGAGAAAGTGGGGACAAAAGTTGTTGATCCAAAATGAATTCTATTTCTTCTATATTTCTTTTTCCTTCTTCTTCTTCTACTTCTTATTCTACTTTTTGTATGACTTAAGTAATGTGGTGTGCAATCATCATTACTTTAATTCGTTTGATAAAGTCAAAAGCTTTAAAAGTGGTTATGAAGCAATTTTTATGGTTTTAATGTTTGAACTTTCTGAAAGTGACTGAGTGGCATTAAATGAGGATTTTGAGGAGTGAAATTCTCAACTCCTAACTGTTTGTTAGTTTTTAATTTATTAAAGTATAACGGATATCTCTTCCACATGCTTTACTGGTGACAATTATAAATAGAAGAAGAGGCTTACATGTAGAGGATCTAGAATTTTTTGAGAAAACAACTGTTATAGGTCATACTTGGTTATTTTCAACTTTGTGTTGAAATAACTGGAGGCACTTATTGTAAGCAGTTAACATTTTAATAAGAAGAAAGAAAGACTTTTTTTGTCTATCGTAGTCTGAATGTGTGATTTGTGATTGTTATGATAAACTTTGTGTTGTCTTAACTTTCATAAGTATACGCTTATTTTAAACTTGCTTCAAAGTAATCTAGATAAGATAATGTTTGTTTATTATATGTGTGAGTAACTCACTCTGAAATATACCTGTTACAAAGAAAATTCCCACACTTCTTACATCATTTCAAGTTGATTCTTTCTACTTTTATTTTACCCAACTTACATTCTAGTTATAAAGTAGCTTCTTACTTACTACCAAATTGTTTAGTTGTGGTTCACAATCTGTAGAGTTATAATAATACCCCTTGAAAATTTAGATAGATGTCTGAATAAACAAATAAATATTATGGGATATTCACCGTTAAATGAAGGGGATTTATCCCATGACTTCCTAGGTTGCATGTTTTAGCCGAGCATAAAATCTAGCCAACATTTTTTGGAGAATCTGCTGGGGACTCTAAATTTAATCAAAATACTTGTGCTAATTCCCGTGGGTATAGGAGAAATTTTTTTGTGCTTTATTACCTGTTGAATTCGTTGTGTCAATAAGCTTTCATACTGGCAAGTCATTCATTTACACATGCAAATAGGGATTAGGGTAGGACTGATCATTTATTTCATCTCCAAGAGCAATTTAATTTCAATTATCCACCTCAAGCCCAAATTCGAAGAGAAATTTTATCACCTGTAAGGAGAATTCATACCTCACCAAATCATTTACAACATAGCTCAGCTGTTGGTATTATTCAGCCAGTTAATCCTCAGTTGTTAATTCCTATGCAAATGGCTCAACAGTTTCCTGTTCCATGGGGTAGGGATTTTGATCCTTTAAACTTAACTCCTCCTCTGCATGAATTACCTAAAGGCTCTAGGAAGAATTTCCCAAAATTATATGGAGATGAGAAGCAGAATCATAAAAATCACTTGGTAGCTTTCTACATTTCTTGTGGAGTACTTGTTGTAGAACACAAGGATGTGTCTATAAGATTATTCATTGAGACTTTGCATGACTTGGTAGGAGAATGGTTCTATCGACTAGCTCCTTGGAACCATACCAAATTGGAAAACTATGCGGGAACAATTTCTGAAGAGGTTCAAGCCAATAGAAGATGCAAGCACACTTATTACTCAACTGATGCAGTTGAAGAAGGAACCACACGATAATATGATGGAATTTATTGCTAAGTTGTAGAGGATTTTTTATAAGATCCCTGTTTCTGGTGCACTCAGTGATGAAAACTAGAAAATTTTATTTATAAACACTTTGTTACCTAAAGTTGGATATTAGTTGTGAAGGGCACGACCAAAAAATTTGTTGGTAGCACAAAATGTTGTAATTGAAGTTGAAGATGACTTGATTATGGCTAGAAAAATCAAATACTCAGTCCTT
This sequence comes from Taxus chinensis, assembly GCA_019776745.2. Taxonomy (NCBI): domain Eukaryota; kingdom Viridiplantae; phylum Streptophyta; class Pinopsida; order Cupressales; family Taxaceae; genus Taxus; species Taxus chinensis. Next base: position 524,659,161 of record CM034154.1, on the reverse strand, counting down.
AAAGCTAAAGGAACATCTTCAACCAGTGTTTTTGATCCATTTCTGCAAAATTTAGCGAATGATATGTTACAGATTAAGAAACAAATGGATCAAGGAGGAAATGTTTCCCCTTCAAGAGCAACTCCTGCTCAAAATTTTAATGGTCAAAATTAGAATCAAAACAAACTCACTGTTGCACCACAGAGGCTAGGAATTGAATCTTCTCTAAGGAACAACTTGGAAATGAATGAAGAATATCATGTTGTTATTGATAATGAATTACTTGATGAAGAAGAATTTGTTGATCCCACTGGCAACTCCAATATCGGCTACCTAGACTACAAATCTGATGAAGGCTATTACGAATCTTTTGAAGATAGTGATGGTCACACATTTTTGGTGTTTACAAGGTCTTAAACACAGCAAGGTTGTGAAGCTTCTTCAAGTGGAAAAAGGAGAGAAAGAGAAGATCCTGGACCGAATGTTACTATTCTGAAAAGAGGCATCCCACTTCCTTCTTCCTTGGCTCCAAGAGATAAGCCAGTAAATACAGTTGCTAACCAACAACAAAGGATGATGGGACTGGAAGCTGAAGTAAGTCAAAGTATTGTTATCCCTTCTTTCAATATCATCGATCACATTAAGAAGACTAAGATTACAGATGTTAGAAGATGAATATTTGAAGGATTTTCCAGAGAATTTGAACAATTTAGTGAAGTATGTGTAAAGTAACGGTCTGAATAATTTACTTAATAAGGCTTCACAAGGCATCTTGTCTAATCCAAAAATTACACCTTCGTTGAATAATGTTACAACTTTTGCTCCTACTTCTGAAAGGATTGAACCATTTTATGTTTCCTTTCTTATTAATGGTTATAAATTGAGTAACTGCATTTTAGATTCTAGAGCTTCTGACAATGTCATGTCAGCCAAAGTTGTAGATGCTCTAGGGCTTACACTGATGAAAAAAATTAAAAGATGTTATTCAATGGAGAGACAAGTACCTCTCATCAGGAAGATCAAAGATGCACAAGTTGTTCTTACTTCTTTCCCAGATAAAAGACTGAAGATGATGATACTAGTGGCAGATATTCTAGTTTCTTATGGTATGTTATTAAGTAGGAACTTCTGTAAAGAGTTGGGAGGTGAGGTCAAGATGGATTGGTCTTGTGCTCATATTCCAATCAAAGGAGTTAATAAAAAATTGGAGCTTAAAAAGAATTCCAAATACACAATTTCAAAATCCAAAGATCCTATGTCTCGGATTATTTTTCAAGAATCAGATCATGGAGTTTACTATTTGGAATCAGATAATGAAGAAGTTTCAGTCTTTAGCTCATGAGTCACATAACAAATATAATAAATTTTGGACTTTTGAGTTTGATGGTAGTTGTTGTTCACTTGGATCTGGTGCAGGCGTTGTGCTGATTTCTCCTGAAGGAAAGGTAAATGCACATTCCTCTAAATTTATGTTTGAAAATACTAACAACACAACTGAGTATGAAGTGATGTTGTTGGGAATGGAACAAGCTAAAAAGATCAGAGTTAAGTTGTTGCATGCAAGAGGAGATGTTGAACTTATTGTTAAGAAGATACATGGTCTCTATCAGGTGAAGAAATACAAGCTGAGGCGTTATAGAGATTGCGTGTATTATGCTACTTTGGACTTTGCATCCTTCTCAGTCTCTTATATTCTGAGGGATCAAAATTCCAGGGCAGATTCCCTGATAATTACCACATCTTTACTAAATCTAGACCTGCCACTCGCAATATTCAGGCAAGGTGATTATAAAGTGGAGATAGTTTTTCGTCTAAAGGTGCTTGATAATATTGAAAAATGGAAAGTCTTTAATGATGATAAGAAAATTAGTGATTTCCTTCATCAACAAGATAATTTTGAAGAAATTTATTATGAAGGAAGTAATTTACCTCCAAGATATCCTACGGTTGGTGAATCTAATCCTAAAATTAAAGGAATCCAAGAGATTATTCATCTTAAGGGAAATAAAATTCCTAAGGGCCTAGTGTCTCTTAAGGAGATGTTTGATAAACATGACCAATTCCTCAAAAATAATAAGGAATATGGAGAGAGCTCTTCGTTTGATGTATGGCCATCAAATCTAGGAGTAGAAGATGAACCCAAATTGGTGAATTTGGGAAAATGTTGTTTAGAGGTGGAGCAGGAGGCTTTCACAAGACTTCTCAAGAATCTTTTTTTGGTCTTATCAAGACTTAAAGACATATCAACCCGTCTTCTGAAGTCTAACATTATATTCCATTGAAGCAAGGGAAATATCCTTTCAAACAAAAGCTTCTAGAGGCACAATCTGACTATTTCAGGTACTATTTTTGTAGAAATTTAGAAGTTTTTGGATGAAAATATAATCTATCTTATTCATCTTTTTGAGTGGTTGGAAAACATAGTTCCCATGAGGAAAAATAATGGTGAGACTAGATTGTGTGTATACTTTCGTAATCTTAATTAGACCTCATTAAAAGATAATTATCCCATTCCTATCATGGATCATACCTTGCAGGTTGTTACAGGATCCCATATATTGTCTATGCTTGATGGTTTCTCGTGTTATAATTAGGTTCAGGTGGCTGAATAATATCAATATAAAACAAATTTCATCATGCCTTAGGGAACATTCACTTATTAGAAGATGCATTTTGAATTAATCAATGTCAGAGCAACATTTCAGAGGGCTATGGATTTGGCATTTTCTCATCTCAAGGATAAGAGCATAGTGGTTTACCTTGATGATTTGGCAATATTTTATAAGGAAAGAGGAAATCATATTTCAGGTTTAGAAGAAGTCTTCATCCAGTGCCGCAAGCATGGGATCTCTCTAAATCCCAATAAGTCTATATTTGTTGTGACAGAAGGTAAGCTACTTGTACATATAGTTTCAAAAGAAGGAACTAAAATAGATCTTGAGCAGGTGAAAACTATTCAAATTTTGTTATTTCCTACTTCTAAGAAAGGAGTTCACTCCTTTGGTAAGGTTAATTTTCTAAGATGATTTATCCCTGATTTTGCTGAGTTAACACACCATATTTCAAACATGATGAAGAAAACGTAATATTTCAAGTGAATTGAAGAAGGAAAGAGATTATTCGAAAGGATTAAATCAGCTTTGACCGAAGCACCTATTCTGGGATGACCAAATTTTAGTAAGGAATTTATTCTTTACTATTATTGTTCAGAGCACACAATGTTAGAAATTTTGATGCAGAAGAATCAGGAAGACATTGAAGGCCCAATTACTTTCATGAGTACACCTTTAAAGGCTTATGAATTGAAGTACACTCCTATGGAAAAACATGCATATGTAGTTGTGAAGGCATGCAAAGCATTCAATTACTACATTCTTTCTTCACACATGGTATTTTATGTTCCAAATACTGCAGTAAATTCTATCCTAACACAGCAAGAGTTGGGACTGTTGAGAGGCACATGGGTAAAAAATGTGCAAGAGTATGACTTGGATATCAATCCTATGAAACTGGTTCAAGGAAGAGGACTTTGTGAATTGATGACTGAGACAAATACATTTAAACCAGAAGAGGAAAAAATTCTGCCTATGGTTCTCTTTCTAAATCTAGTAGATGAATGGTACAGTAAGATTTCCTATTTTTTGATATATAGGGAATTCCTGGATCATCTTTCTCATAAAGAAAAATGGACTATCAAACTTAGGTCCAAGTATTTTTTTCTTTGGGACAATAGTTTGTAAAAAATAGAATTGATGGAGTTTTTCTCAAATGTGTGGATTATTCTCAGCAAGAGAGATTACTTGAACAGTTTCAAGATAAAAAATGTGGAGGAAACTTCTCAGCAAGAGTTACTACACACAAGATACTTCATGCAAGATATTATTTGCCTACTTTATTTCAAGATACAACTGATTGGGTTTCAAAATTTCAAGCATGTCATTTGTTTATTGGGAAAGTTAAGCTTCCATCTTTTCCCTTGAAGCCAGTGGTGATAGAAGAACCATTACAACAATGGGGTATTGATTTCCTTGGAACATTAAAGCCATCTAATGTTGGTCATCATTATATTCTCACTTATACAAATTTTTTTAGTAAGTGGGTGGAAGTCATACCTTTCCATAATGCCACTTTTGAAGAGTTGTGCAATTTCATCAAGGAAAATATTATCATAAGGTTCAGTGTACCTAGTAAGATAGTGACACATAATGCTCCTAATCCAGCTTCTAAAGAGTTGATAAAAAATTTTATATACATGAAATTTAGTTGGTACATTTTTCCAATTACTTCCCTCTAGGAAATGGTCAGACTCAATCATGTAATAAAAATACAGTAACAATCATGCGAAAGTTGATAATAGAAAATCATAGGACTTGGCACAAGAAGTAGTTTGATGTATTGTGGGTAGATAATATTAGTCTAAAGAAATCTATAGGTATGTCTCCTTTTCAGTTGTTGTATGTAAGAGATGCATAGTTTCTTATTACTCTAGAATTTCTTGTATTGCAACTCATCAAGGCTTTGGAAGATACTACTTATAGAGATGTCATTTATAAAAGAATAATTTTTTTTACTAAACTGTGAGAAGTGTAGTTCAAGTGGTAGATAGTTTGGTTGAACACCAAAAGAAGTTCAAGTTAATATTTGAAAAAATATATCGAGAAAGGAAATTTGAGGTTGGAGATTGGGTACTCTTGTGGGATAAGAAAAATGAGCCTAAAGTAATGCATGGAAAATTTGATTCTTTATGGAAAGGGCCATTCATGATTGTAAGGGTTATTGGATCTGATATTTTTATTCTTTCCTATAAGGATGAGTTGAATTTTCGTTGTTGTACAATGGGTAGCATCTAAAGCTATACACGAATTGATGGCTCAGGGTAAAACATGTATGTATATAAATTAATCCTTATGTTAGTTTTGTTTGGTGTTTACATGTTATGTGACTCCAAGCCAATGAACATGGCCTAAAACTAGAGATGCTATGATCTCATCTTATTTTCTTTCCTTTGGGATGAAATAAAGATGTCCAAAGATGGAGCCGCTTAGTGTCCCCAAGATTTCCATCAAAAAATTTGGGGTACCCCTTTTGAATTTTTGATTTTCAAGTTTTTGTGATGAGTTGTATTCATGTTTGTTTATAGCTCTAGATTGTTGTTTAGTTTGTGTGTAGGTTGTTACTTTAACTCATCTGTGTTGCAAGAGTGCATGATGATTCTTCAAGAGGTTGCAGGAGGTTTTTTAGGGAGGCTTATTAAGTAATCATGTGTTCGATTCTCTGTAAAACCTCGCAAGATCAAAAAACTTTGCTTTTTTGCACTATTTTGAGGTGTTTCTGATTATTAAGTAAAGTGGTTAGAGAAATCCATAGAACTGGCTTAGGTTTCCTTAGTAATGCACTAAACCTAGAGTACTTAACTTCCTTCTTTCATTGCGTTGAATTCATATTACTTTACTAGTCTTATTTATGAAACAAGTAAAGCAATGTCGTTGAACTAAGCCCATGTATTGCATTAATTTCTAACCTCATTTCTTAACTATTCTATTCATTGCGCTAAATCCAACTTGCTTTATTGGTCTAACCTTAAAACAAGTAAAGTAATCCCAAAAATCCACCCAACTAATCATTCAAGTTATCAGTGAATTAGGATTACTTTACTTCTTTTCTAAATTGATAATTAAAGACATTTCAAAAATCCGCATAAGGCGAATATTGAGATTACATTTATATGATTGACATTTTATGAGGTGGAAAATATAAAAGTTCTAAGTAATTCCACCTAGGATCCACACATTTGCATTTTCAAAGAAAGAGCAGTTGTTGATCCTCCAAACCCCGAAAAAGTCCAGCGATCGATTGAGGAAGAATTGACATGAATTGATTACAACCCATTTATGACTAAGGTTAGTATTTTGTTTTCTTTCTTTCTTTTCTGGTTTTTTTTCTTGTGTATGTGTTATTTTAGGTTCTATTTTTCGTCTTCTTTCGGTCTTTATTTTCTAGGGCTTAATATTTGAAATTTAAGTTCATTACTTCATTGGGATTAGAATTCATATTCAATTTTGAATTCGTTATTACCTTTGGGTGGAAAATCATTAAAATTTTAGCCCTAACTTTGCCCTAGGTTTGTGTTTATCAGTTGTCTTCCTCATTGTTTGTGGCAGTTTATTGTTCTTATAGTGTTTTGCATCAATTTGGGTATGCTTTACTTGCATTCGTAACAAGAGTCGAGTTGGGTGAAAAAACAAAAAACATGCTCCATTAAATACATTGATCTGGTTGTCTTTTCCTTTCCTTCGTATTCAAAAAGTAAAGATGATTAGATAAATCGCAAAGGCTTTTTCTTATTTTGTGTCATTTTCACTTACTTGTACTTGTGTTGTGGTCGATTGATATATGCTTTACTTGTTTTTGCAATACCAGTAGAGTTATATGAAATCATCGCAAAGCTTGTTACCTGCATCAAATCAATTGTCTTTTACTTCCCTTGGAAAAAGAAGTAAAGTATTTTGAAAAGACCACAAGCCATATTCTTAGTTCTGTGCATTGAACCTTACATGCTTTGCTTTCCTGGACTATCGCATGTGAATTTGAGTTTACTCTACTTCCTTTGTTTTAAAAGAAGTAAAGTAATATGAGTTCACTGCAGAAGTCTATGTCCCTACTCATTACGTCGGTCTCAATATGCCTTACTTATTTTACTCATTACGTCGATTTGATTTTACTCTACTTATTTTATTTAAAATAAGTAAAATAATAGGAGTTATCTGTGAAGCACATCCTCTATTCATTGCATCGATTTTATGTTGCTTTACTTATTTTCATTTTAGAATAAGGAAAGTAATGTTTATTCGCCACTACTTAGTCATGCGTTGATTTGGGTTATTATTACTTCTTTTGCTCATTACGCTAAAAAAACCACCCATTACTTCTTCTTTATGTGGCGAAGGAGATTTTTATTTCTTCCTCACATGTGATTTGCATTAAAATGATGTACTAGTTGATTGGTTAGTTCTTGTGTTAAATTGTGTTGATGTTGATCTTCCTTTGCATTGCGCTAATTTGAGTTGATCATTCTTGTCAACTGCTCAGTCTTAAGCAAGTTATACCCTAGAAGCCCGCAATGAACTGCAGATTGAATTGTTTCAATCTATCTCTTTAAACTTGACTTCCAAGATACTGGTAACATGATTATATGAGTAAATTGAAGTCTTAAATGCATGCATGCAATTGAGGAACGTGAGCATTAAATTGATTATATATTATTTAAGGAGTAGAGAACAATTGTTATTTCACAATGTTGGAAACACAAATTAAAGAGTAGATGTATAAAACCAAAGAGGAGCCAATTGAAGTAAGTGACCAATCAGAGGAAGAAGGAGGAACTACACTAGGAGAAGAGGAAGCTACTACGATAAGAGAGGATCCAAATTTGGATATTGTGGAAGCTTCAAGTTCCATGAGAGGCTAAAGAAAAACCAGAGCTAATAAAGACAGAAATGAAGTATGATTATAAAGGATATCCCGCGGAGAACATGCATTACATCTAAGTTGGATGGAATATGGTGACATTGACACGGGTCATGTATCAGTGTTTGAGTTAATAGAGAGGTCTAAATATAAAAAACAAGCACCTTTGATGAAAGCATTAGCTAGAAGTGGATTGATTGAAGCAGTTAGTTTTCCAAGATCACTTGTTAGTTGTACCATAATTTGTGCTAGAGTGTTCCAAACATTATGATTCCCAGACCAAAACAACCAAGAATGATGTCTGATGATCTTGTGGGAAGACTGGATGTTCATTTCTTCAACTTTTTCTTGAAGATTCCAACTATACCAAATGCATTGAGTATCAGTATGGAAAAATCCAATGAGTATTTGTGTAAAAAATAAGAAAGATGCCATAAAGATCATGAATTTGCATTATTTAAAAGTGTATCAAAACATGTTTCTAGATTCCCCAAAACTAGTTGTGAGATCTTGATTTGATTCAAGAAGCAGATGATATTACTCAACCACTTTGCAGGATTAATGGTGAGAAGAATACAAAATTATTTTATAAATGGATGTATTATTTTATAAGAATAATAGAGAATGCTAGGTCTTGATACTTTGATCAATTGGGCTAAAATCATTAGTGATAATATTAATTTTCATTTGAGAAATGTTATTCAAACTATGGATTTCAAAATGACTTCCTATCTTGTCTATGTTATAGTAGCACATGGGAATTTTTCCCAGATTAAGAATTATTGGAACAAAGGATGGAGAAACCCATCTATGCATATTATCCACAGTTAGCCTTGTCCGGGGTACTTTAATGAATATAAAAAATTTAATGACTTCTTCATTGTATGAGGTCATTTGCAGACGTGATCCGAATTTAAGAGCCAGAAGAGTGAAAAATGGAGCATTGTATGCATTCCAACCTTATGGGTGCATTTTTTATTCAGTTTTATCACTTTACATATTTAAGAGTTTGTGGTTTCTCAAATGTTGTATTAAATTTGCCCAAATATCCAAGAGATAGATGTATTTTGCTAGAGTTTTGTAGATAGTTAGCAGTACTTCATGATTTGCAACAAGGTCTTCATAGGATAGTTGTGCATTTTCCTATTATGATTAGACAATACCATTGTACAAATATTCATAAGGTAAGAGATGTTCAAAAAGATATCGTATCTCCTGATATAATCAAATTTCCTTCAATGAAAGGAGGAATTTCGATTATAGAAATATAGCCACAGAAGTCAGTTTCACTGAATTATTCACACTTGCCAACATTGAAAGATTTTTGGCCTGATTGTAGAGATGAATTTTAAGTCAGGAGGAAGGGATTATAGTCGATCTAAATGTAAAACAAATTTTAGAGTTTGGTTTGGAAAAAATTCCATAAGGACTTGTTGATGATGGGCAAGTAATTTCTAATGCTTATTATGATCAAGGAGGTGATAGTGCTCCTTTTGCTTCCAGTCACTCATACTTCAAAGTCAGTCATGGAAAGAACATAAAAAGTATTATTAAACACTACTAAATGGTTGAATAGTCAAGGCTTGTTACCTCGAGGAATCAGTGATGAAAGAAATTAATCGAATAAGCACTAGAAAGTAAGAATGATGTCAGTGGAAGTAGATAAAGGAAAGGATGGTACAGGGGAGAATTAGTGGCATGGTTGTGAATTTAAATCCATTCTGGAGAGAAAGACCAAAGAATCCTTTGATTTTAAGTAGTTGTCCCGGTAAGCACTTCTGGTTTATTGACATCATCAGTTGATTACCCCTACCATTCGTGAGAATCTCCTTATGAGAAGAATATTGTAATGTCAACAGTGCTCAAGCCAATCTCTTTCATATTTCCCATACAGCTGCCATAGAAATTGTGTTTTCCTAGACCACCTCCATATGCTCCCCACTAGCTACTCCTCCCCCTCCTTTGTATCTTCAAGAAACATCATTTTTGCCACAAAAGGATATTCTTAATGTTGTTTCTTCTCAAGAAATACCTCAAACATTAGGAAAAAGTAAAGAGCAGAGTGAAAGATGCACATGGTGGAGGAAGGAGAGATTGTGATGGAAGTTGATAATTTTGTGCATCATCAAACATGGTGGAAATATCTTCATTACTAGATGCTGTAGTGCAGAGGAACATCAAGGATATTGATACTCAGAAATGAAGAGGAGATAGAAAAAATAATTGATAATAAAAAATATGGTTGAATTAGGAGGAGATTTTATAACAAGAGACTGTTGCAAAAGAGCCTGGTAAACAATTGGAAATAGTAACACTTCCTCATACATAAGGAAGTGGTAAGGAAATAATTGTTCATCTAGAAGCCCAAACCATTTCAGGGAAATAATTCACAAATTGGTTGACTAAGCAGTCCTCATTCCACTTCCAAGGAAGTAATCAACTTAGAGGAGATGGATCTCCAATTGCTAAGAAGTATTGAAAAGAAAATAAAGAGGACAAAAGTAGTCTAAAGTGACTTCATAGTTGATCATTGATTCTTTAGGGAAGAAATTTGCTAAGATATCCACTCTAGCAATGGGGAAAATAAAATGAGAATTGACTGAATTTGATTTGACAATCACAAGGGTGTCTTTGGGAGAAGTCAACATTAAGGATTTGAAACATGACACACATACACTAATAAACAATATTTTATAGAAATTGGATGAAGAAAAAGTGAAAGTTTCCAAGCTGAAAGAGCAATCATCTAAACTCTACAATATTACGAGGAAGGTTGGCAAGAACCCTACACAACCAGTTCTTATGGAAGAAAAAATAAATCCACATGTAATTACTATTGTGGAAGAGACAAGTGATAGATCCAAGGCTATAGATGAATGGGTGCCTGATATCACAAATACAACTACAAAATTTTATAAAGAATTTTTGGTAAAAAATATTAAGTAAAAAGAGAAGCTAGATAAATTGAAGGATCTTAAGAAATAAGTAGATAATGAAGGTGGTATTGTTGAATTACAGCTGCAAAGTCTGGAAGAAATTAATGAATTATTAGATTATGTCTTGAATTGGAAAAAATATTGCACCTGAATGATCAATTAGGATGTGGAAACAACATAAACATCTTTTATCATTTAGGAAAAATATTTTGAAGCACATTATGACCAAGATGGAGATGATGGAGAAATGAGTTGAGTAATGTTCCGGAATAAGTTGATGATGTAATCTATGGTCTGAAAAATTATGATACTTCCAGCTATCCACAAAGTATTGATGAGTTTCTTCCATTGTTTTAGCAATTGATAGAAAAGGATATTATTCCTTTTAACATAAAATACTTGGAAAAATTAGATAGACATTCAAGATATTGTCAATCAATTGGGATCTTGTCTTGGGAAGGTGAAAGGGGGCTGCAAGGTTTTGGGAGAAGAAATTGCTCATGTTTGAAATCAAAATTAGAGGCTACAGTTACTGATGCAGATAGTAATGTCATCAAATACACGAGGAGATCAATTTGATCCATCTACAAAGAAAATCATAAGATATGAAAAAGATGAAGTTGAAGTAGATAAAGAAAAATCCCAAGATAAGAATAAAGGGAAAGAAAAAGTGGGGACAAAAGTTTCTGATCCAAAACAATTCTTCTATTTATTTTCTTCTTCTTCTTCTTCTTCTTTTCTTCTTTTCTTATTAAGTACACTCTTTGTAAGACTTAAGTAATGTGGTGTGCAATCACCGTTACTTTTAAGTCGTTTGATAAATTCAAAAGCTTCAAAAGTGGTTATGAAGTAGATTTTTATGGTTTTAATGTTCTAACTTTCTGAAAGTGACTAAGTGGAATTAAATGAGGATTTAAAGGATTGAATTTCTCAACTCCTAACTGTTTGTTATTTTTTCATTTATTAAATTATAATGGATATATTTTCCGTATGCTTTACTGGTGACAATTATAAATAGATGAGGAGGCTTACATGTAGAGAGATCTGAAAGGTTTTTGAGCAAGTACCTGTTATATGTTTTAGTTGGTTATTTTAGGCTTTGTGTTGAAATAACTTGAGGCACTTATTGTAAGTAGTTAACATATTAATAAGAAGAAATAAATACTTTGGTTGAACTTTGTGTCTATCATAGTGTGAATGTGTGATTTGTGATTGTAATGATAAACTTTGTGTTGTCTTAACTCTCATAAGTATATGCTTCTTTTTAATTTGCTTCAAAGTAATCCTAGATAAGATAATGTTTGTTTATTTTGTGTGTGAGTAACTCACTCTAAAATCTACTTGTTACAAAGAACATTCCCACACTTTCCTTATATCCTTTCAAGTTTATTATTTCTATTTCTTTCTTTACCCAACTTACATTCTAGTTATCAAGCAACTGCTTACTTGTTGCAAAAATGTTTAGTTGTGGTTCACAAGCTATACAGTTAAATTAATTCCCCTTGAAAAATTAGATAGGTGTTTGAATAAACAAATAAATCTTATAGGAGCTTCACCATTAAATGAAGGGGATTTATCCCATGACTTCCTAGAGGCTAGGTTGCATGTTTTAGCCGAGAATAATATCTAGCCAACATATACAAAATATCATGAGAGGAATGTGGATGGAGTAAAATCATAAACCTAATGTTAACACAAAAAAGGGGTTTGTGATGTGACTTGTATAGGGGAAGAGGGTTCTTCATAAGTGGTGTTCTTTAAGTGTATGCCCCATCTTTGGGTAGGGGAAAGAGAAAACTCATCAATGTGGGAAGTTTGGTGAAAGAAAGCTAATCAATGTGGGAAGCTTTCTTAGGATGTTGATAGGATAGAAGGTTTATTAATGTGGGAAGCCTTCAATGCCATGATATAAGAGAGTATCCATCCTTCGAGGGTATGGTCTACTTTATACATATATGACTTCAATGGAAAAAATGATATACATGACAGCTGTCCTTTGAGGGAGCATTCACTTTTTGATAACTTTGACTTTTTTATAAGAGCATCCATGAATTTTGAATTTTACATGGGAAAGAGTTGGGAATAACTAGGTATACCATTTAGAGGGGGACAATGGATTTACAAGTGACACCTTCATGACCCTTGGTGTGGTTTCAATAGGTAAACAAGAGGGTGATGGATGTAATGATTGCAGAGCTCTCACCAAAGATGGAGAACCTATCCATAGGAAAATGCTATGGGCAGAGCCGTGGGGCCCATATTTAAGGTCACATATAGGAAATTAACAGTAGACCATATAATTCCAAATCATTACTGTGATATATGGAAGAGGCTGATGGTGGAGGAATGATCTAATGATATGAGTAAGTGCTCACTGGTAAGTATGCTAATAGTATAATGGTCGCAAGTGCAATGCGTTAAGTGGTTCCACTTCTGGTTTACCATCAAAGGAGGGAAAATGCTAGGCTCCTGACGCATACTTATGCGTGATAATGTAAATTCCAATCCAGTTGGGGGAAAAATTTCCACATTGACTCCTTTCTATAGTGGCAACGTTATGATTTTATTTAAGTATGACCTGTCACCAACATTAAATTCACATTCTTTGAGGTGACTTTTTTAAGCACACTTGATGTGCTCTTGATAAACATGATGATGCTCAAGAGTAAAGAGACAACATTCATTTAACAAATCTACTTGTGCTAGACACTCATGGTGATAATATTCATCAGAGATGAAATTGCAAAGAGAAACGTGCAAAGATGGAATTTGAACATCAAGGGGAAGAATGGCCTTAGAAATGTAAATAAGAGAGAAGGGCATAATGCCTATGGAACTAAAAATGCTAGTCTGATAAGCTCAAAGAGAAAAAGGGACATGAAATGCAAATTACGACGTGACTAATTGATAGTCTTGGCAAGAATATTACGAAGAGTTTTTTTATTCACTTCTGGATTGGCCATTAGCTTGAGGATAGTAAGGATAAGAGAACATAAGTTTGATATTGAGTGAGTCACAAAGTTTCTTGAGATATTTATTTTTAAAGTACTTTATGTTATCCGTGATGATTTTGTGAGGAACGCCAAAGCAGAAAATGATATGCTGATAGATGAAGTTAATAATTAGATTGGATTTGGTTGAGGTGAGTGGAATACTTCCACCCACTTGGTGAAATAATCATTCATGGTGATAATAGAATTATTTTGATGTGAGCAACGATGATTAATGGTACTGATGAGATCAAGGCCCCATTGTGAGAATGGCTAAAGGTATTGAGACAGCTACAAGGCTTGGCTAGGAATGTGAACAAGATTAGAATGATACTTACATTTGACAAAATTCTTAACATACTCACAATAATCATGATTGAGGGAAGGCCAATAATAACCAAGATGAATAACGTGCTTAGCGATGGCTAAGCCGTTAAAGTTTCCACCAAAAATTTCGTTGTGGAATTCTTGGATAGTGTAAGAAGATTCATGGGATTTAAGGCATTGAATGAGAATACAATCAAATCCATGCTTATAAAGGATGCCTCCAAGAATGACATAGCAGTTGGCATGTTGAATAAAATACCTCCTTCCATTCTTAGATAGATTGGAGGGAATGATAGATTTAGATAGATAATCAAATATTTTAGAATACCAAAGATTAGATGTGCTAGATTCAACAAGATTAACATGAGTTAAGACATGGGATGGCCGATCACAGCGATGAACAACAAAAAAAAATTATACTAGTCTCATTTCCATAGGATGAGAGATGTGAGAGAATCCATTATGTCATCAAAGTGTTTGGATGATCGAGGAACGGCTTGTATAGTGTAAGAATCGAAGGCCTCAAGAAGGAGAAGGATGATATCTCTATATTTCTGAAGGGTATCATTTTTACATTAATACTCACTTGTAACTTGTTTTATGATAAGCTCATAATCACCATAGATGTCAAGAATTTGAACACCTATAAAATCAGCAGTATCAAGACCTAAGATAAGGGCTTTATACTCTACCATATTGTTTGTATACTTAAAATCAAGTTTTTCAATGAGGGGAATAGGAGTACCCCAAACATGTATGATAATGAAGCTAGTGACTCCCCCTTGTTGACACTTAGAACCATCAAAAAAGAGGGTCATCTTAGGTGTATCATACTTATGGTGAAAGTGATTGATAGATTCATCCTAAAACTACTCGTGAGGAAGATGCACACTAGGAAGAGGGGCTTTGACTAGTTGGTATATGATAAATTGGCCCTTGATATAATTTTGAGATATAAACTCGAGGTTAAACTCGGTCATGAGCATGAGCCATCGACTGATGCAATCATTGTGATACAATTTAGAATGCATCATTTTGAGAAGATGAAAGCTAATGATGACGTTAGTCTTGTGATTGAGAAGATAGTGTCAAAGCTTAGAAGTGGCAAGGAACATAGCATAACATAACTTTTTAGCTTTGGTGTAGTGATTCTCACAGTCATGAAGGGTGTGATTGATGTAATAAACAACCTGCTTATGACCTTGGTCATCACGATGTGCTAACATAGCCCCTAGAGCATGATTAGTAACAGAAACATATAGATAAAAGGGCTCCCCCTCACGTGGAGGTGTAATCACTGGTGGGGACAAGAGATACCGCTTAAGATCATCAAAATCCTTTTCACAATTATGGTCTCAATTGAATTTTGTTTCCTTACAAAGAAGGTGGTGAAAGGGTTGGTAATGACCGTAGAGTTGTGAGATGAAATGATGGATTAATTGAAGTCAGCCTTGGATACTACGTAATTGCTTAAGATTGGAAAGAGGAGGAATTTCAATGATAGCCTTGATTTTGGTAGGGTCAACTTCAATACCCCTGATGGACATAATAAAGCTAAGGAGTTTTCCAGATAACACTCCAAATACACACTTGGTTGGATTGAGCCGAAGGAAGAAATGAATGAGATGCTCGAAAAGGACTTTAAGGAAAACAAGATGATTATGTTGATGTTTAGATTCACCCAAAATATCATCGACATAATCCTCTATTGTCTTATGGATAAGGTCATGAAAAATGTAAGTCATGACCCGTTGATAGGTGGCTCTGACATATCTCAAACCAAAGGTCAAGACGCGATAGAAAAAGTACCCCCAAGGGGTGATGAAAGAGGTCTTATGTTGGTCTTCTAACACGATGAGAATCTGATTATAACTAGAGAAACCATCCATAAGAGAAAAAATCTCATCACCTACGGTAATATCCACAAGTTGATCGATGTTGGGAAGGGGGAAGTCGTTGTTGGTTGGATATTTTGTCAATCCAAAATATGAGGTTCAACCACAGTATATGGGATTAAATCCCTCCTCAAAGACAGGTGAGGCTGCCTGCTTATTACTAATCTAAAACACAGCAAAACAATATATACAGTATTCACACTAATCTAACCATTGGGGTTGGGATAGAATCCCAAAATCCATATCCACACGTTGGGAAGACATCGTTTTTCTAAATGGACAGGGTCAGAAATTATTACAATGGAAGAAACACAATGGAAAGGAAATGAGAGAAACGTATTTTCTTTCGAGTAAACACAGAGCACGAAATAATCATACGAGCTTTAGATCATAAATATAATGTCTGAAATGATTAGAAACACTAAGATGCTAAACAAAGAATAGCTTAAGATTATGAACGTAAGAACAATGTCTTAAGAAAGATATATCCCACAACACAAAGTTTGCAAAATAATATCAATTCCTATTCTTCAAAATGATTAAAAGAAAACACAAAGTTTTTCTTCTTTCCAATAGCTCCCAATATTTCAAAAATCTCGACCCTTTGGAATGCATAAGCATCCCTTATTTATAATAAAAGGAGTAGAGAGAAAATAGGATAAATCCTAGAAAATAGTGTTCTTTAAAAAGAGTTCTATTTTGCTTGACTCTCACGCAGGAGACCAAGTCAAAATATGATTCAAAAATGTGACGAAACAGAAATGAAAAAGACATGTCAATTTCAAGATTGAAATGACACATCGCATCAGGACTTAATCTGAATCGTCATCTTTTTCTCCTTCATCTTTCTCTTCCTCCAGCTGAGCCTGTTTGTTCCAAAATTCTTGGAACTTCCGAATTATGCCTTGCATTTCATTTTCGTCAGGCGCAGTGGAATGATCATTCAAAACTTCACAGGTTTCATGAGTATCACTGGCACTGCCGGGAAGCTTTTTCAATCTTTTGCTGAGCTTTCTCAAGGCCTCCAAAGAATGTTCAATCTTTACAAACCTGTCGATGATTTCAATACCAAATCCATGAGTTGGTTCATGCTGAATAGATTCTTGGATTTGTTTGAAAAGATCATCGGCTGATAGGATGCCTGAGTTTCCAACTGACACTTTTGCACAGATTTTTAACAGTTCTTCCTCCAGGTCACTCTTGCCATCGATCAACTGATCTCTTGATTCTCTCAATTTACCGCAGGCTTCGTTGAGAATCTTCACCCTGAACCTGATGGCTTTGGTCAGCTGGAAATGCTTATCCGCATGTGGGATGATGCCTTCTTCTACCAAGAGATGTGATGGCATTTGCTTTAATGCCTGGAGAGCTTCAAAAGTCAAATCAAGATGTCCAATTTCTTGGGAGAAATCATCGTCCATCTTTTCTCCATCACTCTGAATGTTCCCCAAAGATTGATAGACTTCCACGACGTCTTGAATCACTTCCTTCCCTTGTTGGAGCAGCCTTTGGATCCATTCATCGACCACCCTTCCCTTTTTATTAATCTTCTCAATCGTAGGCACTGATGAGAAATTGAATCCGACAGGGACAGAAGAAGATGGTATGGATTCAAGGGGTTTTGAGAGCTTAAGCAAAACCTTAGTCAACTGCTCCACCTTTCCTTTAAGCTCATCTCTGCTGTCTTTTGTTTCTTTCAACTTCTGGCACAACACGTTTGTGGCATCCCGTGCATCCTGTTGTGCTCCTTCCGTTGTCACCTCTCCTAGAGCCACCCTGGTTATCTGATAGTCAGAGGTTGTTATGTCCTCTTTGGTTTTGTCAGTCGCAGGAGTGGCGATCTCTGCAAACTTATGCCCTGAAGCGTCCACCAAAACCCTTGAAACTATTTTGGGTTTCTTGGCTGATTTAGCAGTAGAGGCCTTGAGTGAGCTAAAATCAAAGGCTGGTATGGGTACAATCACCTTCCTCTTCCTCGGAGTTTTCTCGAGTAGCCATTGAGGCATGTCAGAGGGAGTTGCCACTATTGTAGGAGCTGGTATCATACTTTCAGGAGGAGAGAGATCCAATGGCGAAGTGGGGACAGTTACCAATGTGGTAGCAGATTCAATAAAAAGAGGCACAGGAGGGGGCGTGTTGGTGATTACTTTGGTACCAGCAGAGAGAGGTGAGAGTCCAGAGAAAATGCTGGCCATGATTGAAGAAGTCGATGGGGAATGAGGAGGTAGAAGTGGTTGTGAGGGATGAAGCGCAGATCCAGACTCCAAGGTCTGGGATGCAAGAGATAAGGTCTCCTCAGTTGGGCAGTCAACAAATGGTGAAACCAGAGGCTGGCTTCCTTCTCCTTCCAAAGAAATTTCTCCTATTTCTGGTGGTGTTGGTGATTCTGGCACATTCACCATTTCAACTGGAGAAATAATTGAAGAGATTTCTCGTTCTCTTCTCTTCTTGACAAACTTGACCTTTATAGGCCCCTTAGAAGATCTTTTGTCCTTTCCCTTTTTGGAGGGCCCCGCCTCTGAAGCAACCAACTTTGAAAAATTATCATCTTTAAAACTCATTCCCCAAGAGGCGAGCCATGCTTTGGTGCGTGCAAGAATCAGAGCTGACCTATCTGTAATGGAGGCTTTTTCACTGATTGACCAATCAATAGGTGGGAAAACATATTGATCTTCATTCAGTCCATCATAGGAAAGGTCCAGAACACTTTCATTATCGCTAGTACCTTCTGGTAAGTTAGCAAGCTCAAGTGTTTGAATCTCAACAAGTGTCAATCTGCTATGATCTTTTCTTCAGACAGCAACCTCATCACGTAGATCAATCCAGATGTCCTCTATGCTTGGTCTGTGTAGGTGCAGAGTTCCATACGCCCTGAGGACTCCTCGAATATCAAACCCGTCTCGGGGCTTCATGTGCTTCTTCAATTTATCTTGAAGCTCATGGACAACATTCTTAGCTTTCACCACTGTTGGACAAGTATACCTTCCAATAGAAATTGGGAAAGATACAGCGGCCTTGTGTTTACTCTGTTGGAACTTGTGAAAATCCAACAATTGCCTGACCAACTCCATCAAGATTAGTTTGTCCCCTGGATATCTGGGAAAACGAAAAGGATCCCCTGGGTACATGACTACTCGAAGATATGTGAACTTCTTAAATTGCAAGAAGACACAACCCCATTTTGAAACTTCAGCCCATGCTTCATCAGATACTCTTGTTTTCCTCAGTTCGGGATTTAACCTGCAGATGTTCTCGTAAAAGAAGGCATCGTTTACCCTTCTGAATTGGTCTTGAGACCCTTTTCTTGTCAGCTGAGGGAAATACTGATAAATATGTTCTACTGTCTTGTTTCCCTTGGTGTCCAACCCGGGATAGTTCCTCATACCGGCCGCTGCATAGGTGACATACGAGGACATGTAAAATTTTCCTGTAGACAGGACTGTTGTCATTTGAGAATCTATCTCGTTACTGACAAGAGTACCCCAATCAATTCCCTGTTGATTCTTCTTAATAGTGATCATGAACTGATACATCCACCCTTGGAAAACATTTGATTCGGGAAAACCAAAAACCTGACTCAACAGAGTGATGATATCATTGATTTCCTGAATGAAATCACTTCTGGGAACAAGTCTTGGGAACCTGGAAACAGCCGGTTTGGCTTTGATCAGGAACTTCTTATTCAAGTGCTTGATGCAATCCTCCTGATCATTGTCCCAAGATTTTTGGGCTGACTTGAGATCCATATCTCCATATTCTTCAAAATTAGGCAGCTTAAGAAGGTCATCAAAGTAACCTCCGTCCAATTTAATCACAACTTCTCCCACCTGGTTTTTCACAGAACGAGAAGCAGAGTCATAATTTGAAGCACAGGCCAAGATGAACTCGGGGCACTGAGCAGACATAGGGAAGCCTGCCGCAAGAGGTAGGCCACTGTCGACTATCGATTTCATCCATGGAGTTTGAGAAGGGCTCTTGACCCTATTCCAGAAATCCTCCATGTCTACGTTTCTGAGCTCTGTATCTCGGATGTCGAAATTACAGTCAATATATGATGGAGACTCCACCTTCCTGAATTTGTATTTCATCCTCCCTGACTTTTCAGTCTTTTCTTGTGATGGACCAGGATCCGACATGAGGGATTTCGAAGGAGGAGAGTGTCAGAGATCAGGAGATGTTGAACACTGCGAAAACCCCGACCCACTGGAGATGCCGGAAAGGTGGAAAAACCCGACACACTGAGGAGGATACCGGAGGCTTGAAATAACCCGACACACTGGGAGGATGCCAGAGACTTTGGAAAACCTGACACACTGAGAGGATGCCGGAGACTTTGGAAAACCCGACACTTTAAATTTTCTGATATACTGCGGGTTTTGAACACTGCAAAGCACCCTGCGAAACCCGAGAAGAGGGAATAGGGTATTTGTTGAGTTGAAACATGCAAGTTTTTCCTTCACCATTTATATCCCAAACATAATTTTAATTATAACATCATTCTGAGGGATAAAACAAAGTGCTAATTCCAAAAGGGGGAAAACCCTAAAACATAAACCTGATTTGAAAACAACCCCCAAAATGGAAAAGATAAAAACCCCACAACAACCCTGATAAGAAACTTGGAAGAATTCCTTACACAATTAATCCACAAAAACCACAAACAAAGAATGAAGAAAAATACCTTCAACCAGGACAAGGAATGATAAAAAACGAGCAATGCAATCGGGCACAGAGGTGAGTTTCAGGTTTCGGGGTCGAAGATGCATGCGCGAAAATCCATGAGGTAAAAAGTACGTCTGGTAAAAATGACGTGGAAATCCGAATATATATAAGAAAATTCACATT
This sequence comes from Taxus chinensis, assembly GCA_019776745.2. Lineage (NCBI taxonomy): Eukaryota > Viridiplantae > Streptophyta > Pinopsida > Cupressales > Taxaceae > Taxus > Taxus chinensis. The sequence goes on along the minus strand of CM034154.1, from coordinate 524,638,722 downwards.
TAATACACTTCAGTTGACACGTGCCAACTACCCGACAACTCGGCATTAATGCCATGTCAGCATGCTTGGGATATCCAGAAACCCGACACAAAGGTTTTTAGAGTAATTCAGGTTTCGGGTTGTGGGAAACAATCGACATGAAGCATGATGTTTGATAGCCTCAGAAACCCGAAACAAAGGAGTAAACCAGGTTTCGGGGATCGGAAGACATGCGACATGAAGCATGTTTTGACGAAGGCATGTTCCGATGCTTGGAAGATCCGCAAACCCGACTCGCCTTACTTGATGCGGGTTTCAGGTTTCGGGGAACACACGACATGAAGCATCCAAGACACATGTTGTCTTGCTTGTGAAACCCGAAAACCTGATTATCTCTCTGAAAGGTAATTTTTAGAAAACCAGCTCAAAAATTTCTTAGGGTTATCTGATTTTTTTGGCGTAAACTCAAAAATGAGATAACAACTGGCTCTAGTTGGGGACTTTCTTTGTGATATCAAAGGAAGAGAACTCAGAATCTCTGGCTTTATCCATTGGGCTACGGAGTCAGAAAAGAAGAAAACCGAAAAACAAAACAAGGAAAGAAAGAAAACTAAAAGCAAACACACAACAGAAAATAAAGTATGTACAATGCAAAAGAACGTCTTGCATTAATGATGGAACAACTTCAGATGTTGACCGCTGAAAGGCAAAGGGAGTAACCCTCCATCAAGGTATGATAGATGGAAACTATTTTCACCGCTCAGCTGATGAATCTTAAAAGGTCCTTTCCACAAGGAGTCAAACTTTCCGTGCATTCCTTTCTGCTCTCTCCTCTTATCCCAAAGCAACACCAGGTCTCCAATTTGGAAATGACGTTGCTTTGATTTCTTGTCAAAAAATTTCTTTACTTTTCTCTGATGGTCTGCAATGCGATCAACCACCTTGCTCCGTTCCTCCTCTAGCCTAGCTAGGTACATAACCCTTTTCTTGATAGAATTTTGAAAAGTCACATCTTCGACTGCTTTGGCCAACTGTAAGGCTGGCAATTCTACTGAGATAGGAATTTCAGCATCAATCCCGTACAACACTTGGAAAGGAGACATTCCTATAGCTCGCTTTGGGGTAATTCGATCAGCCCACAACGCGTCATACAATGCTTTGTGCCATGTCCTCTGGTTTTCATCTACTAGCTTTCTAATTATGGTAACCAGGTTCTTGTTGCTGGACTCAGCTTGCCCATTGCCTTGGGGATAATAATCAGATGAGTGAGCCAAGGTGATGCCAAATCCATAGCAAAATTTTGTCAACTCATGCGATGAGAAATTAGAGGCATTATCAGCTACAATCTTGTGAGGCACACCGAATCTGACAATTATATTTTCTTTAAGGAACTTGCACACATCTTCTGAGGTTGCTTGCTTGATTGGTGCGGCTTCCACCCACTTGGTAAAATAGTCTGTAGCAGTCAGCACGTAATTATGTCTGGCACTGGAGGCAGGATTCAATGTTCCAATGAAGTCAATTCCCCACTGGCGAAAAGGTTCTTCAATCACTACGGGCTTCAAGGGGAGAGCTGCTAGCTTGGGACGACCAACGAAATGTTGACAAGCTTCACACTTGGACACCCACTCGGCTGAATCCTGGAAAAGAGTAGGCCAATAGTACCTAGCCCGCAGGATCTTATAAGCTGTTACAGAGGATGAGAAATGTCCTCCGCATGCTAGGCTATGGAAGGATTCTAACAACTTTAACTTTTGTGATTTATCAACACAGCGCAGGAATACACCATCAATACCTTTCTTATATATCCCATTATCCCACAGGAGGTATCTCGCAGATCTTAACTTGACCGTCCTCTTCTCCTTTTGGCTTAAATGTGGAGGGCATTCACCATAAGTTAGAAAGAAAGCAATATCCGTGTACCATTCATCAGTTGTACTCACGAAAAGCACCATGGGCAACTCCGAAGAAGTATCTTGGGTTTTTTCACATTCTGCTTCAGCATGATTTTCTGCGATCAATTGGCACAGGCCCCTTCCTCGTACTAACTTGGTAGGTCTGATGTCCAAGTCGTACTCCTGAACTTTAGCTATCCAGGTACCTCGTTGGCTCCCCAGCTCTTGTTGAGTCAAAATGGATTTAACGGCAGTGTCGGGAATGAGAACGAGGGTATGAGAGTTCAGCACATAGTACCTGAAATGTTTCACCGCTCGCACCACTGCATAAGCATGCTTTTCAATTTGTGACATTTTTAGCTCATGTTCCTTCAATGGACAGCTCATAAAAGTGATGGGAGCTTCAATGCCCTCCCCATTTTTCTGCATCAGGATGGCCGACACTGTGTGAGCAGAGGCGTAGCTGTACATGATGAAATCTTTTTTGAAATCTGGACATACTAGGATAGGAGCACGAGCAACTGCCCTTTTGACTTCATCAAAAGCAAGCTTCCCTTCAGTACTCCATCGAAATGGGACTTTACCTTTCATCATCCCGAGGATATCCTTAGTTTTATCAGCAAAATCAGGTACGAACCTTCTTAGGAAATTGACCTTTCCAAAGAATGAATGAACCCTAGTTTTACTTGTGGGTAGGGAAAGACTTTGAATGGCTTTTACTCTCTCTGGGTCGATTTTGGTTCCTTTTTTAGTCACGATATGACCCAGCAGCTTTCCTTCGGTCACTCCAAACATGGACTTCTTGGGATTTAATGAAATCTCGTGACGCCTGCATCTCAAAAGTACTTGCTCTAAATGATCATAATGATCACTCCATTTTTTAGAGAAAATGGTCAAGTCATCTAAATATACCACTATGACTTTGCCCATCAGGTCTCTGAATGCCAAGTCCATAGCTCTCTGAAAGGTGGCTCCGGCATTGATCAAGCCGAAAGGCATCCTCCTGTAAGCAAAGGTACCCCATGGGGTTGTGAAGGCCGTCTTGTGTTGATCCTCCGTAGTTACCTCAACTTGATTGTATCCTGAAAATCCGTCGAGCATGGATAGCATTTCTGATCCAGTAACAGTTTGTAACACCTGATCCATGATAGGCAAGGGATAGTTGTCCTTCAACGAAGACTGATTCAGGTTCCGGAAGTCAACACAAATTCAGATTTCACCATTCTTCTTCCTGACAGGGACGATGTTAGCAATCCAGGTGGAGTGATGGATTGGAAAAATAATTCTGGCATCTAACATTTTCTGAATTTCCGCAAGGATAGTCCTTGAGATCTTGGGGTTGTAATGGCTTTGCTTCTGCCTGTATGGTTTCACATCAGGCTTCAAAGGGATACTGTGTTGTACGTCTTTGGGCTTGAAGGATTTTAAATCTGCATAAGACCAGGCTAACACATCCATGTATCTCTTCAGGAGTGAAGTGAATCTTGCTTTCTCTTCAGGAGAACAACATTTCCCAATATTCACCATCCGAGGTTGATCAGACGAACCTAGATTGACTTGATCTACTTCCGAGGAAGAAGCTCCTTCAACTTGTCTCTTGTTTTGAATAAAACGATCATGCTTGTCGAACAAACCCTCCAGAGAAACCAGACCTTTGGGTATCTTGTTTCCTTTAAGCTGGATAAACTCACCATCAACCTCTTGATATGGATCTGAGATAGATTCACGGAAAGCTGATTCCGAACCTTCAAAGTACAGCTCACTGAAATTGTCAGCCTTTTCTAGAAAAGCCAACACCTGTTGATCATCATTGAACACTTGCCAGTGAGTCGCATTATCTGGGATACTGGGACGGTACACAATCTCAATAGTGTATGTATCTTGTTTGAACTGGGGATGAGGAAGAAGGAGGGATGCAGACACGGCCAAAGAATCAGCCTTGTCATTATAATCTCTCAAAACTGCCTTAATAGAGAATGCATCAAAGCATTCTATACTATCCCAAACTTTGTTCCTGTAATGCCTCAAGCGATCATTTTTTACCTGATAGATTCCCTTGACCTGGTTGACAATCAGCTCCGCATCCCCCTGAACCTTGAGATTTCAAATTCCCTTCTGTCTGGCCATTTCTAATCCTAATAACAGAGCTTCATATTCAGCCGTGTTATTAGTATTATCAAATTGCAACTTGTAAGCTGATGGGAAAATCTCAGAATTAGGAGATATAAGAACTACACCAGCACCCGATCCGGTGGTTGAGCAGCTACCATCGAATTCGAGGGTCCAAATAGCATTGGGATCTTCTTCCTTGACATCCACAGTCGGTATCTCTGAAGTCATGAAATAATTTCCGAAGCTAGCATCTTCGAAAAGAATTTGAGCCTTAGGATCATCAGATTTAGTTACCAAATACCTCGCCTGAGGTTCGGGATGGAGAACATGATAAACCCCATTGACTGGAATCCTGGCCTTGGTCCAATCCATATTAATCTCACCTCCGACATCTTTACAAAAACCTCTACCCAAGAGGATACCGTAAGCTGCAGGGATGTCAGCAACTAGAATGGTCATCTTCACTCTCTTCTCTGGGAAGGCAACGAATGCAAACTGTGCATCTTTGATTTGACCAATCAAAGGAACTTGTTTAGTTTCCATGGAGTAACACCATCCATATGACTTAGTCAAAGTAAGCCCAAGGGCATGAGCTACTTTCGCGGGCATAACATTGTCGGAGGCCCCTGAGTCGATGATGCAATTGCTGAGTTTAAACCCATTTATAAGTAAAGACAAATAAAATGGTTCAATCTTTCCTGAAGAAGAAGCAGAGGTCAGATTGTTCTGAGGTGGGGGTTGAGTAGGATTTGGAAGGAGACCTTTTGAAGGTGGTGGAACAGCCACTTTACTTCTGATGAATTTGGCAAGTTTTTCAAACTATTCAGGATTTGACTGAAGATATTCTGCTTCCGACATCTAGATTTTGGTTCTCTTTGCATGATTGATAATGTCAAAAGTAGTATAAGAAGGGGTGATGGTAGGCTCAGTTCTAATCACATGAGTTTGAGCTGGGGCACTGACCTTAGGAGAAAGAGAATGAGGGGAAGTTGCCTTTTTGGTGACTTCTCTTTCAGTTTGTGCTGAAATAGGAGTACCTCTCTTAACTATGGCTATGGGAGGTTCCTTGTTCTTCTCCTTGGGGTTTTCAAGAGGTTTTCTTGGATTCTGAGATTGGGATCGAGTGAAGACAGCAAATGACTGACCATCCAGTGCACATTCATCTTCTTCGTATTCCAAATACCCAATGCTGGAGTCACCAGCCGAATCGTCATAAGACTCATCGGCATATCCTGAAGCTTCAAAAGCCTCGGGGGAATCTGGTTCTTCCGGTTCATCCTCTTCTTTGACTATTTCTACTGCCGCGTTAACAGGAGGAGCTTCGATTTCTAGCCTTGGTTGAGCAGGAGTTAACCGTGGCCTATCTCTGGCAGGCGCACCATTGTTGTTATTGAAATTCCGTCTAGGGATATCCCGATATGGAACATTGCTCACCTGCTGAGACATTTTCTTTTTTAAAGCAATCAAATCATTAGCCATTTTTTGAATCATAGGATCAGTATTACCTTGGGAAGAACCTAGATTTTTAGGTTTGGGTACATCTTTTCTGATCCTTCCGGCCAAAATGAGATCATCCTCTATTTCAATAGCTGTTGACTGAGCGATAGCCAAATCTGGGATAACCGACCTTCTTAATAAAAAGCTTACATCAGGAGGCTGAGCATTAATGAAGAAGCATTTCTGGTTTTCTGGAGTAGGTACAGCTATTTTTGGAATCTTCTGGATCAGCTTGTTAAACTTCACCACGAAGTCCCGCATGGGTTCATGTGATTCCTTCTTCATATGGGTTAGTTGAGCTAACAAAGGCATGAGAATCTTCGGCTGGTTTGAAACGTGCTTCGAATTTGGTCTGCATGGTAGCCCAGTTTGTGATGCATGCATTCAGAAGGTGATAAAACCATTCAGCTGCTGCACCGTGCAACGTTTCAACGAAGAGTCAAACAGAGACATCTTCATGAGCTACTCCGAGGACACCGCATGCTACGAAGAAAGATGCAATGTGTTCATCAGGATGCTGCTTCCCATCCCCATTGAACTTGGGAATGTTTTTACGTGATCCATGTGGTAACTCGTGCAATGGTGGAGTTAAAGAAAGAGGACCAATAGCTGCGCCCCAGGGCACAGGTTGTACTGCCATCCTTCTGACAAGAGTATGTATGGGGATCTGAGTGTCGGACAAGAACAACGCATGACAAGTTACAGATACGTCTCGTTCTACAGGGACCCGGTTTCTACGAACAGGCGAAGAACTTCTGGTTCGGTTAGAAATAACGCTGTTGGGGGAAAGACTGAAATTGTGTTGTTGTAGCAATTCAAAGAGTGGATCAACTTCACCCTGGGCTCGGCGGGACCGAGTAAAGATCTTTCTGGCCAGTTTGAACCGAGAAAGAGATCTTGTTGAAAATAAGGCAAATACGGAGTCGCCAGACACCAAGAGGATAAGCTTTATACTATTAATCCGTATTCCCCAGCGGAGTCACCAAAAACTATTGGTTGGATATTTTGTCAATCCAAAATATGAGGTTCAACCACAGTATATGGGATTAAATCCCTCCTCAAAGACAGGTGAGGCTGCCTGCTTATTACTAATCTAAAACACAGCAAAACAATATATACAGTATTCACACTAATCTAACCATTGGGGTTGGGATAGAATCCCGAAATCCATATCCACACGTTGGGAAGACATCATTTTTCTAAATGGACAGGGTCAGAAATTATTACAATGGAAGAAACACAATGGAAAGGAAATGAGAGAAACGTATTTTCTTTCGAGTAAACACAAAGCACAAAATAATCATACGAGCTTTAGATCATAAATATAATGTCTGAAACGATTAGAAACACTAAGATGCTAAACAAAGAATAGCTTAAGATTATGAACGTAAGAACAATGTCTTAAGAAAGATATATCCCACAACACAAAGTTTGCAAAATAATATCAATTCCTATTCTTCAAAATGATTAAAAGAAAACACAAAGTTTTTCTTCTTTCCAATAGCTCCCAATATTTCAAAAATCTCGACCCTTTGGAATGCATAAGCATCCCTTATTTATAATAAAAGGAGTAGAGAGAAAATAGGATAAATCCTAGAAAATAGTGTTCTTTAAAAAGAGTTCTATTTTGCTTGACTCTCACGCAGGAGACCAAGTCAAAATATGATTCAAAACTGTGACGAAACATAAATGAAAAAGACATGTCAATTTCAAGACTGAAATGACACATTACATCAGGACTTAATATGAATCGTCATCTTTCACTCCTTCATCTTTCTCTTCCTCCAGCTGAGCCTGTTTGTTCCGAAATTCTTGGAACTTCCGAATTATGCCTTGCATTTCGTTTTCGTCAGGCGCAGTGGAATGATCATTCAAAACTTCACAGGTTTCATGAGTATCACTGGCACTGCCGGGAAGCTTTTTCAATCTTTTGTTGAGCTTTCTCAAGGCCTCAAAAGAATGTTCAATCTTTACAAACCTGTCGATGATTTCAATACCAAATCCGTGAGTTGGTTCATGCTGAATAGATTCTTGGATTTGTTTGAAAGGATCATCGGCTGATAGGATGCCTGAGTTTCCAACTGACACTTTTGCACAGATTTTTAACAGTTCTTCCTCCAGGTCGCTCTTGCCATCGATCAACTGATCTCTTGATTCTCTCAATTTACCGCAGGCTTCGTTGAGAATCTTCACCCTGAACCTGATGGCTTTGGTCAGCTGGAAATGCTTATCCGCATGTGGGATGATGCCTTCTTCTACCAAGAGATGTGATGGCATTTGCTTTAATGTCCTGGAGAGCTTCAAAAGTCAAATCAAGATGTCCAATTTCTTGGGAGAAATCATCGTCCATCTTTTCTCCATCACTCTGAATGTTCCCCAAAGATTGATAGACTTCCACGACATGTCTTGAATCACTTCCTTCCCTTGTTGGAGCAGCCTTTGGATCCATTCATCGACCACCCTTCCTTTTTTATTGATCTTCTCAATCGTAGGCACTGATGAGAAATCGAATCCGACAGGGACAAAAGAAGATGGTATGGATTCAAGGGGTTTTGAGAGCTTACGCAAAACCTCAGTCAACTGCTCCACCTTTCCTTTAAGCTCATCTCTGTTGTCTTTTGTTTCTTTCAACTTCTGGCACAACACATTTGTGGCATCCCGTGCATCCTGTTGTGCTCCTTCCATTGTCACCTCTCCTAGAGCCACCCTGGTTATCTGATAGTTAGAGGTTGTTATGTCCTCTTTGGTTTTGTCAGTCGTAGGAGTGGTGATCTCTACAAACTTATGCCCTGAAGCATCCACCAAAACCCTTGAAACTATTTTTGGTTTCTTGGTTGATTTAGCAGTAGAGGCCTTGAGTGAGCTAAAATCAAAGGCTGGTATGGGTACAATCACCTTCCTCTTCCTCTAAGTTTTCTCAAGTAGCCATTGAGGTGTGTCAGAGGGAGTTGCCACTATTGTAGGAGCTGGTATCATACTTTCAGGAGGGGAGAGATCCAATGGCGAAGTGGGGACAGTTACCAATGTGGTAGCAGATTCAATAAAAAGAGGCACAGGAGGGGGGCATGTTGGTGATTACTTTGGTACCAGCAGAGAGAGGTGAGAGTCCAAAGAAAATGTTGGCCATGATTAAAGAATTCGATGGGGAATGAGGAGGTAGAAGTGGTTGTGAGGGATGAAGCGCAGATCCAGACTCCAAGGTCTGGGATGCAAGAGATAAGGTCTCCTTAGTTGGGAAGTCAACAAATGGTGAAACCAGAGGCTGGCTTCCTTCTCCTTCCAAAGAAATTTCTCCTATTTCTGGTGGTGTTGGTGATTCTGGCACATTCACCATTTCAACTGGAGAAATAATTGAAGAGATTTCTTGTTCTCTTCTCTTCTTGACAAACTTGACCTTTATAGGCCCCTTAGAAGATCTTTTGTCCTTTCCCTTTTTGGAGGGCCCCACCTCTGAAGCAACCAACTTTGAAAAATTATCATCTTTAAAACTCATCCCCCAAGAGGCAAGCCATGCTTTGGTGCATGCAAGAATCAGAGCTGACCTATCTGTAATGGAGGCTTTTTCACTGATTGACCAATCAATAGGTGGGAAAACATATTGATCTTCATTCAGTCCATCATAGGAAAGGTCCAAAACACTTTCATTATCACTAGTACCTTCTGGTAAGTTAGCAAGCTCAAGTGTTTGAATCTCAGCAAGTGTCAATCTGCTATGATCTTTTCTTCGGACAACAACCTCATCACGTAGATCAATCCAGATGTCCTCTATGCTTGGTCTGTGTAGGTGCAGAGTTCCATACGCCCTGAGGACTCCTCAAATATCAAACCCATCTTGGGGCTTCATGTGCTTCTTCAATTTATCTTGAAGCTCGTGGACAATGTTCTTAGCTTTCACCACTATTGGACAAGTATACCTTCCAATAGAAATTGGGAAAGATACGGTGGATTTGTTTTTACTTTGTTAGAACTTGTGAAAATCCAACAATTACCTGACCAACTCCATCAATATTAGTTTGTCCCCTGGATATCTGGGCAAACAAAAAGGATCCCCTGGGTACATGACTACTCGAAGATATGTGAACTTCTTAAATTGCAAGAAGACACAACCCCATTTTGAAACTTCAGCCCATGCTTCATCAGATACTCTTGTTTTCCTCAGTTTGGGATTTAACCTACAGATGTTCTCATAAAAGAAGGCATCGTTTACCCTTCTGAATTGGTCTTGAGACCCTTTTCTTGTCAGCTGAGGGAAATACTGATAAATATGTTCTACTATGTTGTTTCCCTTGGTGTCCAACCCAGGATAGTTCTTCATACCGGCTGCTGCATAGGTGACATACGAGGACATGTAAAATTTTCCTGTAGACAGGACTGTTATCATTTGAGAATCTATCTCGTTACTGAAAAGAGTACCCCAATCAATTCCCTGTTGATTCTTCTTAATAGTGATCATGAACTGATACATCCACCCTTGGAAAACATTTGATTCGGGAAAACCAAAATCCCGACTCAACAGAGTGATGATATCATTGATTTCTTGAATGAAATCACTTCTGGGAACAAGTCTTGGGAACCTGGAAACATCCGGTTTGGCTTTGATCAGGAACTTCTTATTCAAGTTCTTGATGCAATCCTCCTGATCATTATCCCAAGATTTTTGGGCTGACTTGAGATCCATATCTCCATATTCTTCAAAATTAGGTAGCTTAAGAAGGTCATCAAAGTAACCTCCGTCCAATTTAATCACAACTTATCCCTCCTGGTTTTTCACAGAGCAAGAAGCAGAGTCATAATTTGAAGCACAGGCCAAGATGAACTCGGGCACTGAGCAGACATAGGGAAGCCTGCCGCAAGAGGTAGGCCACTGTCGACTATCGATTTCATCCATGGAGTTTGAGAAGGGCTCTTGACCCTATTCAAAAAATCCTCCATGTCTACGTTTCCGAGCTCTGTATCTCAGATGTCGAAATTACAGTCAATATATGATGGAGACTCCACCTTCCTAAATTTTTATTTCATCCTCCCTGACTTTTCAGTATTTTCTTGTGATGGAATAGGATCCGACATGAGGGATTTTGAAGGAGGAGAGTGTTGGAGATCAGGAGATGTTGAACACTGCAAATACCCCAACCCACTGGAGATGCCAGAAAGGTGGAAAAACTCGACACACTGAGAAGGATACCAGAGGCTTGAAATAACCCGACACGCTGAGAGGATGCCAGAGACTTTGGAGAACCCAACACACTGAGAGGATGCCGGAGACTTTGGAAAACCCAAAACTTTAAATTTTCTGATATACTGTGGGGTTTGAACAGTGCAAAGCACCCTGCGAAACCTGAGAAGAGGGAATAGGGTATTTGTTGAGTTGAAACATGCAAGTTTTTCCTTCACCATTTATATCCCAAACATAATTTTAATTATAACATCATTCTGAGGGATAAAACAAAGTGCTAATTCTAAAAGGGGGGAAACCCTAAAACATAAACCTAATTTGAAAACAACCCCCAAAATGGAAAAGATAAAAACCCCACGACAACCCTGATAAGAAACTTGGAAGAATTCCTTACATAATTAATACACAAAAACCACAAACAAAGAATGAAGAAAAATACCTTCAACCAGGACAAGGAATGATCAAAAACGAGCAATGCAATCGGGCACAGAGGTGAGTTTCAGGTTTCGGGGTTGAAGATGCATTCGGGAAAATCCATGAGGTAAAAAGTACATCTGGTAAAAATGACGTGGAAAGCCGAATATATATAAGAAAATTCACATTTAATACACTTCAGTCTACACGTGCCAACTACCCGACAACTCGGCATTAATGCCATGTAAGCATGCTTGGGATATCCGGAAACCCAACATAAAGGTTTTTAGAGTAATTCAGGTTGCGGGAAACAATCGACATGAAGCATGATGTTTGATAGCCTCGGAAACCCAAAACAAAGGAGTAAACCGGGTTTTGGGGATCAGAAGACATGCGACATGAAGCATGTTTTGATGAAGGCATGTTCCGATGCTTAGAAGATCCGCAAACCTAACTCGCCTTACTTGATGCGGGTTTCGGGTTTCAGGGAACACATGACATGAAGCATCCAAGACACATGTTGTCTTGCTTGTGAAACCCGAAAACCCAATTATCTCTCTGAAAGGTAATTTTTAGAAAACCAACTCAAAAATTTCTTAGGGTTATCTGATTTTTTTGGCATAAACTCAAAAATGAGATAACAGTGTGAAAGAATGACATCATCATCAATGCAATGAATAATGTCAATGGTAGAATAATCCTCTTCTACCATCTTTGGATGGCGAAGGGGAAGGAACCTAGTCTTATTTTCACACTGATAAGTGATCATTCCCAAGGTGATGGTGGAGCATAAAAAATTTCCAGAAGTGATAGAACACAATTTTCATATGTATCCATTACCTCATGGGATGGAGAAGATGGAGAGGGCATGTCCATAAGCATCTCAGATGGTGGGATGGGGTCGATAGGTTGCTCTTGATAACCATAATCCATGAACTTTTTATTGAGGTTTGTGACATTGATCAATAATAAGGCCATGTGCACCATGTTAATAATGTCCCATGCTAAATCCCTTCCATGCACAATGATGAAGATAGTTGTGGGTGAATGATGGTTTGTTGAAGAAGCTATAATTACTGGTATATGGATTGGTGTGAGGATGATTAATGATGTGAGAAGAAGGGGCATCAACACCACCATAAATGAGATTGGTGCAAAGATGAGGTGGGCCAAAAAGAATGATGTCCTTGACGTTAGGTTGGTACATTGGAGATTTGTAAATTGTACTGAGGGGATGAGGCATGGGAAAGGTATTGAACATGAGAAGATGATACTCCCCCAACGTAAGTTTATCCATGAATTTTTTTAAGGAGTCATCATTGGGAAGCTTGAATGAAGAGATGGATGAACTAGTGGATGGTTGTGATGGATCATTTTTGGGAATGAGGACATCGTTAGGTTGATAGGTCATGTTGCATACTTAGAAGTGAGGAACATCACCAAGAAATGTCAATATTTTTTCCTCATGTTTGTATTTAATGCAACAATGATGTGTGGAAGGGACATAACACATAACATGAATCCAAAATCATCCAAGAAGAAAATTGTATTAAAACCCCCTTCTATGATATATAATACTTCTTGGAGGATCTTCTCACCAATGAGGATAATAAGGACAACCGTTCCCAATGCAGGAGTGATAGAATAATTGAATGCATGAAGAACTACGGGTGTTTGGGTGACAATGGTTTTAGAGATCTTGAGTTGTTCGAAGGTATGTGATGGGATGATGTTGATACTTTCCCCATTATCGATCATGGATCATTGAATGAAGGTGTCATTGATTCTAACTATGATGAAAATGGCAAGGTCATGTTCCTCTTGTGTGATATTTAGAATCTTAGCATCATCGAATGAGATGGTAGTAGAAGCCGTAAGTGCTCCTACAAGAGATGTAAAAGGCCGAGTCTCATCACTAGATATTGGGATACATTTCAAGGATTCAGTGAGAGATTTCTTATGTTATAGAGAGCTTTGGATGAGCTCATAAAGTGACATCTTAACTAGGTCCTGATGAATTTGTTTGATAATACTTTGTTCAATGGGCCGAGGGGCAGCTAAGATCGAAACCCTAGGTTTGGATGATGATGAGGATAGAGATGAATTAAACTCCTTAAGAGGAGGGATGGTGACAATGGTCTTTGATTTTGATTAGGTTGTTGGTTTAGAATCATATGGACCAGATCGAGTGGTTATACGAGCAACATTGATGAATAAGGGGGTCCATCCCTAGAGGAATCATCATTTGGTGGTGGTATGGCCACAAAATTCCATGATGAATGAGGGGAATTGTGCATTTTGATGGATTAAGTTGATGATGTGGATGTTGAAATGGTCATGGGAGAGGAATTAGAAGGAGGATATTAATTTGTTTGAAGAAGGTCCTCCTCCTCAATAATATTGTGAATGATGGTTTAGAGTCCTTTGTAATGTTTCGTGTCATGCCCACGGGTACCATGATAGGCGCAAATGACTTTGGATTCAAACCATGATGGATTCTTACTGTGTGAATCAAAGGCCTTGATAGGAGGAAGTGTGATGGAGAAATTTTGAAGTAAATGTTGAAGGACCTCCTTCTATGATTCGACTAATGTATTCGGAGGTGCCTTATATTTGGAAGTCTTAGATTTGGATTTGGATTTAGAAGACGAGGTAGATGTTTGGGAGGTGGATGTGTGAGATGATTTAGATGTCAAAGTTTGGTTTTTATAATTTCATGATTTGGATGTCTTGGATTCCATCTTAGTGATGTTTTATGGTTTAGAAGAATGATCATATTTTAAAAAAGTGTTGGATGGTTTTGATTTGGATTGATTGGTTGATTATGATGTCTTGGATGAAGGGGCCAACCCTAGGAGAGATGGATGTGGTCCTAATATATATTATGTGGCATTAGTTGGTTTGATCTTAGGTGAAGGAATGCCTATCTTCTTATGAGGATGTGAAAGGAACTTTTGAGGAAGCATGCCAAGGGTTTTAGATTTTGTTTGTGAAGAGGTACTCTTGGGAGGGATGAAAACAATCTCAATTGAAGAGTCTGAAGGTTGTGTTTTTAGAATTGATATTGGTGGAGGGAGTAACTTATGTTTGATGAGATCTAAATAAGTTGAAGATTGAGTTGATTTGGAAGTGTTTGATTGTGTAGATGAAATGGGAGGATCATTTGAAGTCATTATGAGTTGGATTGCTTTCAAAAACTCTTCAAATGATGAGAATAACATGGGAGGAGAAGATGGTTTAGATGTGGTCACAATAGTCAATGTGATTGGCGCGGGTAGAGGTGTAGAAAGGGAATTGGGATTGGTTCTAAGGCTAGTTACGATATAATGGGTGAGTGGAATAAATGTAGGTGAGGTAGTAGTATGGTCAAATCTGATGAAGTGGATGTGGAAAGTTATGGAGTAGATGTAGGTGTAGAATTGATGGTAGATGACAATGTAGGTGTAGATATGATTAGTGTAGAGATGGAAACAAGTGTTAATGGAGTCACAGATATGGAAATAATGTATAAAGAAGGGGTAAATGTAATGATTGATGAAGTAGGTGTAGTTATTGATGGTGTACGGTCTTGGTCAATGGTGTTGGTAGTGTCAATGGTGATAATGGTGTGAGCATTGGGTGGTCGAGATGTAGGAGGCGTGATTTGATTTATTGGTGCATGAGTATGAAATGGTTTCTTGAAAACATCAAGTGGTTGATTTGGCAGTTCTTTAGGGTTTTTGCACTTGAAGGTCAGCTTGGTCAATGTGTTTTTGGACAAGATCTTAGAAGGTTTAGAATTTCTCTACATCATGTCCGTAAACTTGGTGGTATTTGCAATAATGATCCTCATGGTACCAAGTTGGTTTAGGTATTGATTCATCAAATGGTTGAATGGGGGGAAGTGTGATGAGATGAACTGCCATCAACTTATCAAATATTGAAATATATGACTCTCAAAGAGGAGTGTAGCTAGGTGTTGGTCTAGGAGCTCTTTGTTGAGGCCATGTGCTAGAGGTGGGTATGGAGGAAGAATTAACCACCGCGACATTGGCCACATTCTTGGATTTTTCATTGTGTGTAGATGGTTTGGTAAACTTGGTTTTTTGCTTGTTTGATTTAAGTTTAACTTTCCCTTGCTCAAGGGCATGAGTCTTAAGTTTACGAGCCATAGTGAAGGCTTCTTCAAATGTTTGAAATGATTGGATTTGTAAGGTGGATGAAATATGCTTTGCACAAGAGCATGAAAATAATTCAATGAGATCTTTCTATGGAATGGAAAACGATACTTTATTTATGATTCCATGCCACCATACACGAAAATCTATGATAGGCTCATCATCGAATTATCAGATGACATATAAGTCTGTAATGGTGATCTTGCATGCAATGTTGATTGAGAAGTGTTATAAGAAGAGTTACACAAGTTGGGTAAATGAGAACAATGAATGTTGGGGGTTTTCATTGTACTAATCCAATGGGGGACCAACCAAGGACATATGAAAAGTGCAGAGCATGAGGTCTTGATCACGGAAAATGAGATATCATGCATGCCTAAACGCACAAAGATGTTATTGGGGACCTTCCTTACTGTTAAATTTGGTGAATTTTGGAAGCTCCCAATGGGGAGGATAAGGTTTGATTGTGGCCGATGGATGGATGGGTTCGTTACAAATTTGTTCATAAGATAATGTGACCTTGGGTCCTAAGGTATCAGCCTCAAGGCTAGCCAACATATTCATCAAGGAATGCATGGGGTCATTTGAGGTGATTAGATGATAAGTGAGTGGTTGTGGTTGCATGACATGAGAAATAGTCTGATAAGGTTGTTGGTAGGCTTGTGAATGTGTGGGTGTTTTATGAATTTCTTGATGAGGAAAAATGTATGTCATTGGTTGATATTGTAGAGGTTGTTGCAATGGTTGATGTTGAGAAATAGGGATGTTATGTGATTGTTGAAATTGGGTTGGTTGTTGAGTTATATGGTGAGTGGAGATATGAGTGCCGATAGGTTGAAATTGTTTAGGAGGTGGAATATACACTATGTAATGAGAAGCACTCATAAGAGGAGGTTGGGAGGTGATGAAATTTACATGTATGTGTGATGTGAGGGGTAAATAATGGTTATGTTGTTCAAATATGGGAGGCAATGTTTGGGTTTGTTGAAAAGATTGGATGGGGACACTAGTGATGATAGTGGCCGAAGAGGTGATAGGAATGGAAGTGGTGATAGTTGTGTTGATGGGAGGTATATTAGGAGGAATGGGTGTGACCAGTTGGGTGGTTTTATGAGGTTGAGGATTGGTAGAAGAGGATGGGTCAAGCTCATGTTGAGCCATAACAAGCTCATTCATGGCTCTAGGGAAAAACACCACAAGTTACGAAGAGAGAAATCAAGTTGTTTCAGGGTTGGAATGGTAAGCATAGATTTTTCAGAGAGGTGGCCCATCAATAGGAAGTTGGGTTGAATTCCTAAGAAGGTAATCATGGAAGGCTATGTGATTATTATCACGAAGCTCGTGGAACTCCACACTACCATGAGTGATAATGGGAGGCCTAAAATCTTCAACAAACTCAGCGGATGGAGTGGTTGGTCTAGATGGGATGGATTGATGATGTAAGAAAGGATTAGTCTTATCATAGGTGGTGCTTTTACCATGAGGTTCTTGATGAGGAACATTGTTGATCAAAGGTTGGGTGACCATGGAAGAGGTAACCATAGCCATGGATGAGACAATGGCCGTATAAGATGTTTGTTGGCATGAGGTGATGGAACTGTTTAATGTAAGATTTTGTTTCATTTTCCTAGCTAAAGAGTGTGTGATAACAAGCATTTAAAAAACAAGAAAATAACAACTATACTAATTAAGGCAAGAAAATCAAGCATGCAATTTTTTTCTTTATCTTGATTAATTTAGAAAATGTGGAAAAGAAAAAGGGGAATGGATAAAAAAGCTACTCAAGAAATGGAAATCTAAGGTTTTAGGTACTTTTGGATGGGGAGTCCTAAATATACCCAAAGGTACTTGAGGCCCGAATCTATGTAAGATTTATAATGTAACCATAACACTGCGACGACTTTCTTGTTGGGTGATGAAATCCCAATCAGTTCCACCTATTAGGTAATGTCTAGATTTGTGAATTAATCTGTGAGTTTGGTTGTGTGAAGAAGTATGAAATGTAACCAATTAAACCCCTACTTACACTAGATTTGCAAGAAATAATGCAAGATGTTCGTTTTAAGCCCAAAACCAACTATGGAAATTCGATGAGAACAACCACATAAGGAATGGAAAATGCAAAAAAAGAGGAGCAACTAAGACAAAAAGAAGAATACCTAGAGAGTGCTTTTATTTGATCTTCAAAATAAAGCAAGCGAAGAGAAAAATCCAAGAAAAAAAAAATCCCAACAGGAGCAAGAAAAAAACAAATCCTTTACCTATAACATTAGTGTAAAATGGAAGAAATATGGAAAGTGAACAAAATGCAAGAGACTCACCTAAAAGGGTCATCCCACCGAGCATGCCAGAATGTTGGAATAAATTTTATTTTTCCTGTTCAGATTAGTGGAATAGATACTAAAGAAAATCAAACAACTCGAAGGATCAAGGGTTTAAGGTACCTTGGAGTGAGATGGTGATGAAAGGATGGGTGCAAAATAGATTTCCTTGCTGCAAAGTTGATGAACCTACAAAACAAAGATAACTAAGAAGAAAAATGGATTAGATGGTAGATGAGGGGGCTGCCCGAAAAATTTGGTTCTAAGAAGCATTAAATTTCTTATGCAGACATCAACCCCCATATTTGATAAAAGAGGAGAAAATAAATGATAAAGAACCGGATAACATGTAGAAAATGAAACTAAACAGAATATGAAAGCTATATAAATGGATGGAAAGTGCAAATTTGATCTAAATCAATACAAAATAAATTTCACCTAGCTAGGTTGATGGTGGCCTAGGTAGCAAAAGTCCAGTTGGTGGCAATTAGAGCACATGGATAAGAGAAGTAAGCTAAAAGTGTAGATCTGGAGGGATTTGAGTACAAACTAGATGATGACAAATACTTGTAAACAATAACATCAACCTATAGAGAAAAGTCTGAGACAGGGAAACAAAAAGAATGCAAGAAAATAGGGATTTGGATGGATTAGATTGCTAATAGGACATGGGTTGATGACGACTTGCCTCAGTTGACGGTGACTAGAGACTGATTGGACATATCTAGAATGATAGAAAAGTAGAATGGTATGTCTGAAGGTTGAAATAAATGAGAAAGACAGGAAAACAAACTGATTTGGACCTGGAAGGTAGAATGGACGATAAAATAGGGTTAGGTAAATGATGACTTGGAAGATGTGATGACAACTCAGGTAGTCCTAAGTAATGCCGAAGGTGGATGGGCTGAATGGGCAACCTCCAGATAGAATAACTGAAAGAAGAAGCTGGATCTAAAGCTTTGATGGCATATAGGCCTACAAAAATGTTAGTAACATAAAAATAATAGCAATGATAAAGAATGATAGCATAAACCAACACAAGGTCAAGATAAACTCCCCAAATTCTCCATAAGTGATTCAAATAAGCTCAAAGGGACTCCAAGAAGACTAAAAAAACTGCAAAGAATCTCAAGCTTGAAGACAAGCTCGTAAAACACAAGAAAATTTTGATTATGCATCATTTGAATGGGGGGAACCTAGCTTTATAGGGTCGATGGAATCCTAGATGGTTCATTTCTAGCATTGGGGAACCATCCATTTGGGCAGTGGAAAAATTCCTTACTCGAGGCATCACACCCTTTGGGAGCGGGATTCGAGTTATGAAGGGATTATGCGGGTAAGTGTTGCATAGAGAAGTGAAATGGAGTAAATAAAGGCTAAAGAGAGCTTAAGGATGAGAAATTAGGGAGCTTAGGGATGATAAACAACCAATGGAGGAGAAATGAAAGATAATTAGGGGTAATTAGTTAATGAGATGAGGATTAGAAGATAACTAATGAGAATTAGAAATAAATAGAAATGGATAGGATGATAGATGGGAATGATGGGAATATTAAAAAGAAATTGAATTAAAATTAATGAGTTCTAGATAGGCGACCATGATGAAAAGAAGTGAACGTTGGGTGACAAAGGTAGCGATACGAAATTTTTGTGTTTACACCAAGGCAACCCCTTCTCTAAAACCCTGTAGCTTCAAATTACCGAGATTCAGAAGAACATTCAAATTATTGACAACTACAACTGTCGGGGAGCTCAAATTCATGCCTGCATGCATTGGCTTAAAATTGGCAATCGGGTTTTGAAAGAATTATTTCTTTCACTCATAGCAAAAAAACCTTCTCAACAAATTTGTGTGAAATTTTGCACCAAATAATTCTTTCGAAACCCGATCTCCACTTTGTTTGTTTGTATTCTGGCTTGATAGGGAAATTTTGTCTTGGACTGATACAAAGGATTCACTGTTTGATTTGTAATATAGTAGTATTTTGTGTTTTACTCCTTAAGGAATTAGAAAATAAAAGTATTAAAACTCCTCAATCTCTCCAAAGGAAATAATGTTGTTACAAAAATCTCACAAAGAGCAGGGTTGTGTTAATGGTTGCTTCTTGAAGGAATACCCGTTTGATCTTAGGGTCGTGTCTATACTAGTGATAAAGAGTTTGACCCACTAAAATAAATAGATTGAACTTGTTGCAAAATAAATGATTATGGAAATTAGTCTAGTGCATTATTGTTTTTTTGTATGGATTGGTATCATACTATTTGAAAAGTATACACGATGATTGTTTAGAAATCAATGAAGCTGATTTTTTAGATTGACCATGGGTGTGGGATAAAATCCATTGAGAAATTCAAGTAAAAATTAACTTGGATATTGTTTATATGGCTTGATTATAATCATGGTGTTTAGAAATCAATGAAATTTATTTCTTTAGTTTTTTATGTCTTGATCATAATCATGGTTTCAATATGAGATAAGGTTAAGATAAATAATAATTGCTATATAATATCGCTTTATTAGATGCATGTTTGTTAAGGTTGCATGATCATGAATATAGTTTATTTCATGACAGTGGGTAACTGAGGATATACATTGTGATATTATTTGACCATTGTTATGCTTATTGATTAATTATATTATGAAGGTAAAAGGATAGATAACCTTATTATATTTCCTTATTTCAAGAGAATGCAATATGATTACGAGTTAATAATTCATGCTAGCTCATCGAACTAACCATGTATAAAATTTTATCTCACCTACAACATGCAGGTCAAAGTAATTATTACGATGTGATATGTTGGATTGGTTGTTGCATGATCTTCATGTGAAAACTATTATTATTTTGTTTCAAATATTGTAATGATCATAATTATACTTTAACTAAACGTGAAAGTATTACTTCGCACATTATATAAAGGCAATTTGGCCTAATTTACTTAATTGTTACATTTTGATAATCATTTCATAATTATGTACTATTGGTGTTGAAATTATTAAACATGCTATGGGAATACTATTCCCAATTACAAACAAAATATGGTTTATTACCAAACCATAACAACTTACCATAATGTAATAATTAACTTACCTATTATTAAATAACCTAGGTAAACTATGAGTTACCTAGCATCCCCTCCCTTAATTTTGCATTGCCTCAAGGGATGAGGAGAGGAATTCTCTAAAAAACTCAAATTTGTCACGTGCAAGTGAATTTGTGAAGATATTTGCTCCTTGTTCATCTGTTGGAAAAAATTGAAGCTATATGTTGTGTTTCAAGACATGCTTGCGTATGAAATGAACTTGTAATTCGATGTGATTTTTTCTCTCATGAAAAACTGGATTGTGAATAAGTTTGAGAACACTTTCATTATCTACATACAATGTGGTTGGTTTGTCCTGTGGTATTCTAATTCCTTTAAGTATGTGACATAGCCACATCGCTTCGCAGACAGCTTCACCTGTAGCATGATACTTGGCTTCTATAGAAGAGTAAAAAATAAAGTGTTTTTTCTTGCTTCCCCATGATATCAGTCCAGATCCCAAAAAGAATACAAATCCAGAAGTGGATTTCCTGTCATAAATGTTACTTGCGTGATCTAAATCCAAATATCCAGTTAAGAAATTTTTTATCATTCTTCTTGTATTCTATACCACGATCTACTGTTCCCTTGGGATATCTCAAGATTCGCCTTGTTGCCTTCCAATTAAAAACTTTGGGTTCTTGCATGAACCTGGATAGATAGCTCACTACAAAGCTGATATTTAATCTAGTGTAGGTCAAGTAAATCATACTCACTATCAACTGTCGATAGAGAGTTGCATTTACCATAGGAGATGGATATGAACGAGATAACTACAGTCTCGTCTCCATAGGTGTAGCAATAGGTATGCTATCCATCATCCTGAATTTCTTGAGTGTTGCCTTAGTATACTTCAACTAAGAAACAAAGATGTGATTCTCATTTTATCATACTTCCATTCCAAGATAGTAGTGCATCAGCCCGAGATCTGTCATGTTGAATGATCATTTAAGATCTTTCTTCGTTGCATCGATCATCTTCAGTGAACTGCCAGTGATGACTAGATCATCAACATAAACAACAATCACAATATCCCCCCTTGATTTTTGAGGTAGAGAATGGGATCATATGGATTTCTGACAAATCCATGTTGTATGAGATGCTAATCAATTTTGATGTACCATACCTGGGGTGCTTATTTAAGGCGATACAAAGATTTCCTGAGTCTGCATACCTTTGTTTCTTTACCAGGTTTGACATATCCCTTAGGTTAAGTCATGTAGACTTCTTCTTGTATATCTCCATTCAGAAAGGAACTTTTTAAGTCCATCTGATGGACTTTCCAACAAAACTATGTAGCTAGAGCAAAGGTCATTTTGATCATTTTATTCCTAGCTATGGGAGAAAAGGTCTCCTCATAGTCATTGCCTTCTTTTTGTATGTAACACTTTGCTACCAGTATTTATTTTTACTTTTCTATGGTCCCATCTTCTTTGTACTTTGTCTTGAATATCCATATGTAACCAATGGGTTTCAGTGGAAGATCGACAAGCTGCCAAGTGTTATTTTTCATCATTGATTGATAATCAACATCCATGGCATATTTCCAAATTTTTAACTGTAGGTCTTCCTGGATTGTAGATGACTCATCATATTCAATAACTCTACTCATAAAAGAAAAGTTTACTTCTTCTCATGCTTTACTGCGAGTCCTAGGTCCAGTGGTGGATGTATCTGGTGGAGCATCCAATTTTGCATCTTGTATCATGCTAGTATACCACTTGGGCATACGTTGAACTGCTCTTGTGGGTCATGATTCTATCTGATCATCACTGTCATCCTCATCATCTACAGGAACATCAATTTTTTTTTACAACAGGTGAAAAATCTACATCAGATGACTCTGGAGGAGGAGTCTCTGCTTCCTTCTTAAAAAACTCAACATCTTTACTAGTGTATAATTTCTTAGTCTTTGGATCCATCAATCTGTACCCAAGAGTCTCTTCACTATAGCTAATGAAGATAAGTTTTTGTTATTTCATATCTAACTTATTTTTATTCTTCTTGGGTATGTGCATACTTGTTTTGCACTCGAATACTCTGAGGTGTACAACAGATGGTTTCCTCTTTGACCATGCTTCATATGGTGTTGCTCCATCAAGAGCAATTGTGGGCACTCTGTTATACAAATATATAATAGTATTTGTTGCTTCTTCCCAAAATTTCCTCGTTACTAGAGAATCATCGATCATACAATGCACCATTTCCATGATAGTGTAGTTTTTTCTCTCAACAATACCATTCTGTAACGATGTGTGTGGAGGAGGCATTTGTCAACAAATCCCATGAGCTTGTTATAGGTAGGTTTTGAACTTATTACTGGTGAATACCCCCCCTCTATTTGAGTGGAGAGAGATGACTAGTCTCATTTTCAACATCCACTTTGAACTTCGTAAAAGTATCAAAATCTTTACTTTTCTTACAAAGACAATATATCCACATTTTTCTTGAGTAGTCATCAACACAAAGCATAAAGTACTAAAATCCAAAATGAATCGGTTGCATTAGACCACAAAGATCAATATGAACTAGATCAAGTTTACCATGAGCTCGATAAGTACTTTTCTAGAATGAAGCTCTGTGTTTTTTGCCTACTAGGTAGTGAGGACACTTATCTGTATCCTTCTAGAGAGATGGCAATCCTTTTACCATGTTATACTGGAAAAGTGTTTTGAGATACTTGAAATTGATGTGACCAAGTTTCCGATGCCCCAATTGTGAAAAGGTAGAGTTCTTAGCCACAAGTCCCTGATCATCTATGTGGAGAAAATCAAGATGGAACATATGTCCCACATTAGAGGATTTTGTAACTATTTTTTAGCCTCGTGATTTATCTCAAATCAAACACATTTTCTTTCCAAAATGAGTATCAAAGTTAATCTTCAGATTATGATCTATAAGTTGACTAACTAATAGTATGTTTTTTCTCAACCCAACGACATATAGTACATATGATAATCTACAATTACATGAACCAAGAGGTAGAGAAATGTTCTCAATCCCCTCTACTATTTATGAAGAATCATCACCTAATGAAACTTGGTTTTTCAAAGGTGTGTCCGTCATTGTGGTAAACAAGTCTCTGTGGCTGGTCATGTGTTGAGTGGCTCCCAAATTAACATACTAGACATCAATAAATGACATAGAGGGTTCACTTGATCGAGCATTGTATAAGAACTCTTCATTATTCGAATGTTATTCTTGTTTAGCTATATTTCCTTGCTAACAGCGTTTTCTTCTTCAGTTCCCCTTCTTCTGCCCTTGATTTTAGTTTGAATGTCCATTGTGAGATTATTGGTGTTGAGGTCTATAATTACTTGATGAACATTTATTATAGGTATTAAACCAACAATCTTTTAACTCGTGTCCTCTTTTGCAAATAGGACATTTCTTCTTTTGTTACTTGTCCCCTTACTTATGTTGATTTTGGGACTTTTAATGAGATTTTCATTTTCCTTTTCCTTTCCATTTATAATGAGAAGAAATTTTCTACTCCTCTTCATCATCTTTGTTGTACATAGCTTCTTCTTGTTACAGTAAATTTACCATCTTTTCAAAGCTAACTGTCTGATCTAAGTGTTAACTTTTAAAATCTACCTTGAGAAATAGATGTTAAAACTGATCAAAACAAAAAAATTGAAAATCCTTCACTCCGAAGTATTTAGTAGTTTTTAGAGATTCTTTGAATTCCGAAAAATCCAAAAATTTTGGGCTTTCGGGTTTTGGGTATTTCTCCCTTTTGGAAATTTAATGGAAAAGAATTTATCCATTTCTCTAGATTTCAAGTCTCAGTGTAATTACTTATGCGAAGAATTCATACAAGAGCTTCTTCAAAGAAAGGAAATTATCAGCATATTAAACTTTCCTTGTCTCCTCTAAAGAGAAGGAGAAGAGGAGTTTCATTATCACCCATTGTAGCTTTACCTCATAGGGGTCATTCAACCCCTCCATACGGAAGGTTTCCTCCACCAAGGAACAACCAACCACTTGCTGTTATGGCACGAAACCAAGTTTTTCCCCCTTTCAATGCAAGCATTCCTCTTATGTTGGCTCAACGTGACCCTATACCTATTGTGGCACTCAAAATTTTACCCTTTTATACAGGGGAAACTCATGTTACTCCAGTGGAACATATTCTTGATGTAGCCAACATTTGCGTCATACATAACATCACGAAGGATAATGTTGCTGTCAGACTTTTGGCCACTTATTTTAAGGGAAAATCACTTCAATGGTTTCAAGGGTTAAGTGTTGGCACTATAACTACTTGGGACGAATTGGGAGAAAAAATCTGTAAACAGTTTGAAGACAAGAGTGATCACCTATCACTTTTGGAACAACTCACTACCATGAAGAGGGATCCTCAAGAATACATGAGTGATTTCAATTTCCGATTCCAAAGAACCTGGAATAGGATTCCAGCACTCATAAAACCTTCTTCAAATAATGCATTCTTGTACTATTTGTGAAGCATTGAATAGTGATGTAGTAGTTATGATCAAGTCCATGGGAGGGACTACCTTACCTGATGCTTACGATGTTGCCATAAGAGCGGAAAATTCCTTGATTCAGGATGGAAAGATAGCTCCATGACCTCCAATGTCATTTTCTCTAGATCTTACGAACAATCAACCTATCATCACTCCTATTCCAGCGTCCTCTAATCAACCAACTCAGTCTACCCCTGCCTCTTTGAATGATCTATTTGAAGTCAAGTCACTACTACAAAATTTTGGAAATGAGCTTGTCACACTCAAAAGGTAATAGTTTCAATATAATCATCCATACCAGCCACAAAGCCAGCAGTATCAGGCTAACCATCCTCCTTTCCAAGGAAACAACCAGCCTCAAAATCAAGCTGCAGGTCAAGCTACAAATGTCAGGCCTTTAAACTTTTAGAACCCTCTTACTGCTAGCTCATCTAGAGCCATAGTACCTATCAAGAATAATCTAGATCAAGACTACGAATGGTGTTATCCTTGTTCTCAACCCCATAATCAAAATATTTTTCCCCATGGAGTTCTTAGTCAAGCCCTTATTGTTCAAAGCATATTTTCACCTTCAGAGTTAACAGATAATTCATCTACACAAGAAGTAGAAGATCAACTGCAATCCCCTAAAAAGTCACTTTGCTTGACTAGAAAGATGAAGAGTTTTACGGGTTGAATGCAATAGCTTCATCAGTAGCAGCCAAAACTCGTTCTAAAAAGAGAGAAATGGAATCTCAAGCTCCTAAAGCTGATCAAACATCCACTTCACAGCCCCATAAATAAGATGCAGTTGATAAAGATGCGGGGAAGAAACCATCAAAAACATCTGTTAGCCAAGCTGAGAGATGAGAAGGTTCTTCAGGCATCACAGTGCCAAATAAGCATTTTCCAAAAGAAGACTCTAATGCCCAAAAAGGTATTAGCAAATTTGGGGCAATTCCATTCAGCATTGTTGAAAAAATGAAGAAAATCAACCTGAGCATCACAATGTGGGATGCACTCTCAATTCCTTCTCAACAGAATTTACTGCAAGAGGCTTTGAATAGTTTTTGTACAACTGATGGATCATCGGGACATAAAACAACAAAATCAACAAGTTGTGTCAACCAGAGAAGAAAGAAACTCCTAAGGCTAGCAAGCCACCACCATTTTATGTTTCCCTGATCATTGGTGATCATTTGGTTCATAATTGCATGATCAATTCTAGAGCCAGTAGTTCCGTTATGCCTAAATAGATCGCAGATGTGTTAGGCATACAATATGTGCCAGTTGCAAAAGGAGTTGTTCAGTTAGATGGCACAACTGTTAAGACTGTTGGAGTCATTAAGGGGCTCTAGCTTACCATCCATGCATGTCCTAGCTTGTCATTTACACAAGACATATCCATTATTGATCTTCCTCCTCTCTTCACCATTTTCCTATCACGATATTTCACTACCAAGATGGGTGGTTACTTGTCATCAGATTGGTCACACATGATTCTTAGAACTCACTATGGAATGAAGGTGACTATAAGAGCATAACTGATTTTCCATAATCATGTGGAGCCATACACTGCTAATCCCATAAATGGGAATTATGCTATTTGTGATCCAGAGGACGAAGATGTTGATCATGAACCAACCACTCTTGTAGAAGAGGTTCCCAATACATTACTTGATGAGGTAAGTACAAATCTTCAATATGATCCCTATGCTGATTTATTGGTGGATGAAGAATCTGGATGACTATTGTTGGAAGAAACTGGATTGGGTACATACTGCATCCACGAAGAAGGAACAATCATACCTCAATTGGTTAAAACAACAAACAATTATGAGGGACTGTGGAAATTGTTCTTCGATGGTTCGAGGAGTAAAAATGGGTCTGGTGCAGGAGTTATGTTGATTTCTCCATAAGGAAACAAATATTTCTCATCTTTTCGATTACAATTTAGTTGCACTAATAATGTGGCCGAATATGAGGCTCTCATACAAGGGATTCAACTAGCTCAGAAGAAAGGAATCAAGGCTCTGACTATTTTTGGAGATAGTGAGTTGGTTGTGCATCAAGTAATGGCCCACAGTGCATCAAAAATGATCTCTTAAGGTCATACAAGAATTGAGTTTGGAATTTGATAGAGGATTTCAAAGCTTTTGGAATTCATGCAGTTCCCAGAAAGTAAAATCAGGATGTTGATAGGCTTGCTACAATTGGCTCACAGTATGGCATACCTGTGGACATCATGAAATAGGAGCATCAAGTAGTCAAGATGGTGGTCCATGTCCTGCAGTTCTAGATAATTTAAGTAGCTGGAAAGTATTCGATAGTGACAAACAAATTGTTCTTTTCCTACAAGAGGAGGTAGAGTTTGCTGCCAAACACCAAGATAAACTACAAAATTCATATGGTGATCAGATTATATAGCTGAAGGGAAACAAGCTACCAAAGGGATTAGTTACCCTTGAATCCATCTTCAATTCAGATGATCAGGCCAAACGAAAAAGCACAAACATGGTCATCAAGGAAGAGGATTTTGAAGAAGTCGAGGTGACAAGTGAAAAACTTTTAAAGATTGGTAAAGTGTGCACTACTCAAGAGAAGAAATATTTCATTGAATTGTGTCAAGAATATCATGATATTTTCACATGGAGCTACAAATACTTGCATGGTTTTGATCTGGGTCTAGCACAACATACCATTGAACTAGACCAAATTCTAAGCCAGTTCACCAGAAACAAAGGCCAATTAATCCCAAGATTGAGCCACTGATGAGAAAGGAGCTAACCAAACTCATCGAAGCCTGCATAATTTTCCCTATCAAACATTCCTCATGGGTAGCCAATCTAGTGCCAGTAAGGAAGAAGAATGGAGAGATCCAGTTGTGTGTGGATTTCAGGGATTTAAATCATGCCTCATTAAAATACCACTACCCTCTTCCATCAATGGAGAAAATCCTTCAAATAGTGGCAGGGGCTCAAAGGTTTTCCTTGCTCGATGGATATTTGGGATATAATCAGATTCTAGTCCAAGAATCTGACCAATTCAAAATGGCTTTCACTACTAAGTGGGGCATGTATGCTTACAAAAAAATGCCATTTGGATTGTCCAATGCAGGGGCTACTTTCCAAAGAGCCATGGACATGGCATTTAAAGGATTAATTAATGATATCATCTTGGTTTACCTTGATGATATAACTATATATTCTAAGCATGTTGAAGATCACATCACACATCTAAGGAAGGTTTTTCAAAGATGTAGAGAATTTGGGGTTTCACTTAACCCTAAGAAGTGCATTTTTGTAGTGCAGGAAGGAAAATTGTTGGGACATGTTGTTTCAGTAGAAGGATTGTCTATCAATCCAGCCAGGATTTATTCGATTATGTCCCTATCTCTTCCAAGTCACAAGAAAGGCCTCCAGAGTTTCCTGGGAACCATAAATTTCATACAGAGATTCATTCCCCAATTTGCAACGTTGGCTAAACCACTGACAGCCATGTTGAAGAAGAATATTCCATTCTCATGGATAAAAAAAGGAAAAGAGAGCTTTGAGGCTATCAAAATGGCCATTTCTCAAGCTCCCACATTGGTAAACCCCAGGTTTGATAAATATTTTATTCTTTATGATTTTGCAGGTCAGGAAAGTATTTCAGGGATTCTTACCCAGCAAAATGATGAACTGATGGAGCAACCAATTTCCTTCTTCAGTCAATCCCTTAAAGAATACAAGCTTAAATATTCATTTGTTGAGAAACATGTATTTGCAGTTATTCAAGCCCTAAAGAAATTTAAGCACATGTTGTCTAACAAAAAAATTCACCTAATGGTCTCCCATCTTGGCATCAAAGACTTTTTGTTGAATAAAGAGATGAATGAGAAATGTGTTGGGTGGATTACAAAGGTGATGGAGTATGATGTGCACATCAAAGTCACTAAACTTGTTAGGGGAAAGGGTTTGTGTCAGCAGCTCGCTGCAGACATAGAAGTCAAAAGTGATGAAGATGTTATGCTTTTGAATACTGACGAAGGTAATGATCAGGTCGACTGGTTAACAAAGATGCAAAATTTCCTCCTCGCAGGGGCATATCCTTCAAATATGGATAAATTCCAAAGACGTACTTTCCATCTCCAGTCTATTCCATATGTCCTGGTGGATAATGTTCTTTTCCGAAAGGACTTGAACAGTGTTCTTCTGCGCTGCATCAAACCAGAACAGGTGAATAAGATATTAGAAGAATTCCACAATGGCCTATCTAGGGGGCATTACTCTACATGAACGACTACCACCAAAATTATGTGAGCTGGTTATTATTGGCCAGATTTGTTCAAATATTCTCATCTCTGGGTGAGGAAATGTAAAGAATGTGCCCTTTTTGTAGGAAAACAAAAGCTGACAGCTCTTCCCCTGCATCCTATTCAAGTGGATCAACCTTTCATTCAATGGGGGTTAGATTTCATCAGGATGATCAACCCTCCATCCAGTGATGGACATAAATGGGTTCTTACTGCAACAGATTACTTCACTCGATGGACAGAGGCAGTGGCCTTGAATGAAATCAACTTAAAGGAAGTCCTTGATTTTTTAGAAAATATAATGACAAGATTCGGTGTTCCATTTACTATTATCTCTGAAAATTCAATGGCTTTTCTCAGTTTGAAGTTGAAGTAATGGGCAGATAATAATGGGGTCTACCTCAAGACTTCATGTAATTATTATCCATAGGGGAATGAGTTGGCTGAGTCTAGTAACAAGAATCTCATTTGGATCATCAAATGCATGATGGAGGAAAAAAAAATGACTTGGCATACACAGCTTAAGACTACCTTATGGGTAGATCGAATTACACCTAAAAGAGTAATTGGGAGTTCACCTTTTATGCTTGTATATGGAAGGGAGGCAAAGCTTCCACTCTCCTTGGAATTACCTTCCTTGGAGTTGGCTCATCAGCTTGAAGTTATGGAAAATGACTCCTTGACGGTAAGGTTTGCTGAACTCATGGAGCTGGAAGAAGTTCGAAACATGGCTATGAAAACTTTAGGACAACATCAAGCTCAGGTCAAGAAATCCTTTGACAAGAAAGCTTCTGATAGGCATTTCCAAGAGGGAGATTTGGTTCTCAAATGGGACAAAGACAGAGCCAAACCAGACAGGCATGCCAAGTTTGACGCTCTCTGGAGTGGACCATATATCATCACAAGTTGCAAAGAGGTGAATTCATTTCATCTATCTAGACTCAATGAAGAAGAATTTCCCATTCAAGTGAATGGGATACATCTCAAAGCTTGCTTTTGAGATTGTTTCACCCCTGTACAGTGTTCTTTTGTATTTTCATCCAAGTACTTCACACATTGTTTGTTTTTGTTCTTCTTTTAGTTTGTTTTTTTGTTTTTTTTGTGCACTCTGAATGTAGTTTTTTCTTCCAAGACTCATTTTCCCAATAGTTTGTATAAGGCTACTGATCAAAAGCTTAACAAGAAAGCATTTCTTGAAGGTCACCAAAAATGTTAACTTTTAAAATCTACCTTGAGAAACAAATGTTAAAACTGATCAAAACAAAAAAAAATATTTCACTCATAAGTATTTAGTAGTTTCTGGAGATTCTCTAAATTCTGAAAATCCAAAAAATTCGGGCTTTCAGGTTTCAGGGATTTCTCCCTTTCGGAAATTTTATGGCAAAGAATTGAAATTGTGATTTCGAAGTTCCGAACTCTGAAAACCCGAAAGTCAAAAATTTCAGACTTTCAGGCTTTCAAAATTCAGAGATTTCCTTTGGTAATTGATGATTTATGGCAAAGAATTGAAATCACTTGGAATTCTTAGTGAAAGTCTGAAACCCTGAAAGTCAAAAATTTCAGAAATTTTGGACTTTTCAGGTTTCGGGATTCTATGTCACATTTTGGGTAAAATCTCATTTGGAGTTCCAAAGTCTGAAACTCTGAAAGTCTGAAATTTTGGACTTTCAGGTTTCAGAACCTTCCCAACCATTTTTCGGTTTTTTCGTTTTCAGACTTCTGAAGTCTGAGAAAGTGAAAGTCTAAAATTCAAACTTTCAGGCTTTCAGGTTTCAGAGTTTTTCCATCACCATTCCACGATTTTCACCTCCTAATCTCTGAAGTCCGAAACTCTGAAATTCCAAAATTTTGGAATTTTAGACTTTTGGGTTTCAAACTTTCAGAGTTCTTTGCACATTTAATTCTTACCTACTTCTGTACATGTCAAAATCTGGCATTAATGTCAGGTTTTTCTATTTAAACTCATGATTTTACCTGTCATTTTCACCTGACATTTTTCTCTGACGATCTAGTTTTTTACTGTATCTTGTACTTTTCGACGTCATTTTCAAGGTATTTTATTTAGGTTATTTTCTTTTTGGTTTAAGATCTTTGTGGTTTGTTTTCTCCTTGTTCATTTTTCTTTTTTTTCCTCTTTTGTATACCTTGGAAGATGAAAATATCATTTCCATCCATGTTTCCTTTAACAATTTGATTTTCTGCAGGCATTCAGTGCAGATTTCATCATAGTTCTCAAGATCCTCCTGAGTATTCAAATTTTCCCTCTCAAATTCTCATTTTTTGGAGCCTTTGGAGGTTGGTGTTTTTAGAATTTTTATTTTCCATTTTATTTTTAGAGTTTGGAGGTTTGATTGTTCGGAGGTTCCATTTTTTTGAAATTTGTGCCTTTCTTGTTTTGGATTTTTCAAATTTTTGGAGTTTCAGAACTTTTTTGGGATTTCAGAACTTTTGTTTCAGAAACTTTTTTTGGAGTTTCAGAGTTTGAATTTTTTGGGTTTCAAATTTTTATATTTTTAGATACTTTCAAAAGCTAAGGTTTTTTCAGATTTTTGGAACTTTGCTTTTCAGGTTTTTAAACTCTCCATTTCGGAACCCTTTTTCAGGTTCTCCAGTTCTCTTTTTCAGAACTTTCCACTTGATTTCAGAATTTGGAAGGCCATAGATTCTGAAATCAAAATTTGATGTCAACTTCTACATCCAAAGGCAAGGAAAAGATGAAGTATACATTCCTCAGAGTGGCTCCCCATTCTTGTCTGTCTTCAGACTTGGGGAATATAGGAGACACTGATCTTGACAGATTGATTTTCCAGACTTCTTAGGCAAGGGTGAAAGCCCCAAACAAGAAGTCCTGGATGCAAGCCATATATGACAGTGGACTTGTTTTGGCTGCTGGCTTTCCCACATCCATGCATTTCCCTGAGTTTGTCTTAGCTGCAATAGCTCACTTCGATGAAGACTCCAAGATAGTTAAGGATGTTGATGGCAAGGTTGTAATCTGCTTGGACCCATATTTCTTTGAGGACTTGTTCAAACTTCCAGACATCGAAGATTATGCAACAATTTCACCAGAATTGGCAGTAGAGCATTGGGACAAGGAAATAGAAGTATGCACAAAGGTCATGTTAAAAAGCTATCTGGCCAAGAATGTTACTAAATTTCCCAAGACTATGTATCAGTCAGACTTCATCCAGGAATTCAATGACATTATTGTGTTACTAAGTAGAATTTCAGGCCTTCCCTCTGCAAAGGAATTTCAGGAATGGATGTTCCTGTATATAGCTACCATCAAGAAAAGTAAATAATTTATTAGATGGGGGGAGCATATCAGTAGCTCCATTTGTTTTTAGTTAAGCAAGGTATCGTCTTCCAAGAGTTTCTACATGACATCCTTTCTAGTCTATGTTGCAGCTGTTATGGGGGATTTTACTAGACTGAATACTAAGGGTATTGGAAGTACTTCCCAAATCTATGATTTTAATCCTCAGCTTACATTGGATGAAGGAAGTAGGCACTTCCGAAGGATTAACGATGCTTTCTTTTGTCATTCTCTATCATTTCGATAAATAGTTAGATAATTGAAGGATTTCCGATGAATCCTTCAAGGAAGTACATGAATGGGGAGCTATCTACCTATAGTTTCCCTACATTTAAATATATTTGGATTCCTGGTTTCGTAGGTGCTCCCAGTAAGCTGCCAAGATGTCCCACTGACAAGTGGGTCTTACTAGAATTGGTTCGGCAATTGCTGGACTATCATAAGATTCAGAATAAATGGCACAAGGTGGGAGTTCAATTCCCTATTTCAATTGGTAGATACACTTTTCCAAATATTTATAAGGTGAAGAACGTAGATGTAGAGATGTTAGAAGTAACTTTGAAGACCTTCCATCCTCAGACCAGTTTTGACTACTAGGGTAAATTTGGTGAAAAATGCATGTCTAGTTCCCACGTGCCCCAGTTGGAAGACATTTGGATTCATTTTCAAGATGAACTCATCATCAGACAAAGAGATTATGAGAGGTTAACTCTTGGATGAGGTTCTACAGTTTGGTATAGCCAACATTCCAAAAGAAATGCAAGATGATGATGAAGTATTGGATGCAGCATATAAAGATAATAATGTTTCCAATCAACCATTTCCATGGATTGATTGGTATGTAGAAGAATGTTGCAATACCAAGGAGAGGGTGGGGCCCATTCTACAGAGAACCTATAGTTGGTTGGTTACCTTGGGAATCTCACCCAAGGGGTTAGATCAACCTACAAATACAGGAATCCCAACCATGAGTCTTCCAACACCTAAAAAGGGAAAAAGGTCCATCCAAAGGACCCATAAAGTCCCTAAAAATATTTCATTCGTAGTTGGAAGGTCATCTCTCTCCAAGGCTCCTACTTCTAAAGCTATGTCTCTAGCAATACCAAGGTCAGAAATAGTTGAAGCTATTGATTCTCAAAGTGTCTCACAAGATCTTTCATCTCCTCTTTCATCCATTGTCACTTCCTCCATCATTTCCTTCCACTCTACAATCATTTCTTCTTTCCCATCCCCTTCTATGGCCCAAGTATTCTCATCTCTTCTAGTTCTCTCAGCAGGGGAAACAATTGGGTCACCCATCTCTTCTTCACTACCTCTAACACTTCCATTTCTTTCTGTCTCATCTTCTAATCCCATTGTATCCACTCCTATGGCCATTCTCACATCCACCCCATCCATTATTTCCACCTCCATTCAAATGCCAACTAATGTTACTGGTGCTCTTGTTTTGACTAGTGCTTCAGGTACTGAATTGGTTGTTCCACTCCCATCAACATCAGCCATTCTAGAATGGTTGTTTCGTCAGACTCTGAAATAGAAGAAGAAGGTGCCTCTAGGAGATGTCATAGACCTAAGTGTGTTGGAACCCACACCAAAAAGACAAGCCAAGAGGCCTAAAATTGTTTCCATCCTGTCAGTGAATCAATCTAGAGAAAGGGTCAGAGGTTGCTACTCCCATTGAAGGGAAAACCAAGGAAACTATTACAGCAGTGGATTATCAAATTTCTATATTTTCACTGGGAAAAGCAACACATGAAGGAGCTAAACATGATGTGCAGGCTGCTCTTGGAAATATGTTGGAAAAATATGACAAGGACAAGGCTTCCAAGGATGAGCTCAAAGCAAAATTTGAGAAACTCACTGCATTATTAAGGAAGGTAACACATCAAACTCCATCTACCGAGGTTTCAACTACTACGGCTCTGACAGTTTCTTCTACTCTCGATGATATTCCTTATCATGAGATTGAGAAGATAGGTCAGAAGGGAAGATCGGTAAATGGATGGATGGAGCATATACTTCAAGAGGCCAATCCTTTAATTAAAGAGGCTCTTGAAATATATAATGATTTACAGACTGGAAGAAATGTTATTTGTAAGATGGATGAAGCCTTCTCTAAGGATAATAATAACCTAAACTTGAATTTGGCCACATGGAGTGAAATCAGAGAAGAAGATTCAGATCTACTCCTTTAGGAGGATGTAATTGATGATGCTTCAAAAAAATTTGAATATCAAAAGGAAATGGAATTCCGGTCTCAAGTGTTGCAAGATTTAATAAAGAAGTTGGATGATAAACGAGTAGAAATCATGGATGCTCTGAATGACATATCAGAAGAGTTTGATATTATTAATTGTAAGTTCTTCAATGAAAACATTGATGCTCTTCTGAAGGATCAAATATGGAAAATTTCAAAGATTTGGTGAAGCAAGATGATGAGGTTACCTGAACTTTCAGCAGTGACTCTATTGATAGGTTGGTGTCATGCCAAAATTTCACAAGAATACTAAAGAAGGTTCATGGGTAAACTTAGAAGAATTCTAGCCAAAATCACAAGGGAAATCAAGACAATGGATGTAGTGAATCACTACGCATGTGGGCCAGAGGACAAAGAGATTCAGGGAATTATCAAGTGTTTCATCGAATACAAGCATCGGATGGCTGCCTGGGAGAAGGACCAAGGGAAAATTGAAGCTGGAGAAGATGTTGCAGATCCCAGCCAAGGCTAGGTGGCCATGAGAGGATTGATCCAAGCTCTGGATCAGTCAAAGTTGCAGGGTTGACTAGGTCAAATTCTTGCAACAAACTTTGTTATTTTTATGGGAGCATGTTCCCTTGAGTTTAATGACATTTCTATTTTTAGTAAATTGTTAGTTAAGGCCCAGCTATAATGGCTCAACCTAAGGAACTTATAAATAGAGAAGTACATTAAGTCTTTAGGGAGATCAATTTTTTGGAGAAGTTACTCTTCAAGCTTGGAAGAGTGCTTTGAATATTCAGAAACCTTTCAATTACATTCAGAGTGATATTTTTCCATGGAAAGTTGAGTTATTGTGTTAATGGTTGATGTATTTATGCTTTGTGAATGCTTAGTTCCTTAGTATAAGTGGTTGGCTTGCCTTATCTCAGAATATCTTATTTCATTCTGTTAGAAAGTGATATAATTGTTTGAATATCAGTTGTGAAAAAGGTTATATTTCTTCTATTATACAAGCCATATTATTATTGACTTTTATGAATGAAATGGATGTTTGACATGTGCCTATTTTATATTATCATGGTGATTGATTGTGTTTCCAATTGAATTTGATCTATCTAAGTTTAACAAAAGGAACATATACTTCTTAGTTTGTGATATCATGTATCCTCTCCAAGTTGCAGTAGGTGAAGTTGACTTGTGGTGCACACACCCTCTTAAAATAAACCCTTCCTGAGTCTGACAATACCCACATCACCATCACTAGTATATTTTATTTCTTGCAAATATCTTCTGTAAAACCCATGAAAATGCTAGCCTAGGTTTAGATAACAATTTTACCACACTAGGAGTCGTACAACACTTAGTTTAGGAAGAGGAAGATGACCTTCTCCAGAGGTTCACCTGAAGCCCAAGTCCCATAGCTTGAGAGGTGATCTCATGTGTCCCAATCACACCAAATTTTATGTTCATATTCTGGTCATTCGAGGGGTGCAATGATTTAGCGACAACACTAACAAGTTGAGTGTTGTCACAAAAATTTGGTATGAAGGAGGGAGTGCTCTCACAACAATGGGAGTGAGAGCATCATTAATGACCTCCTCTCCTAGGGCTAGAAGTGAATCCCTCAATTCTGTAACTCTTATAAAAAAACTCCAATTTTCTCGTTTTGTTTGAATTTCAGTGTGTGTAACTGACTCTACAAATTCAGTATTACATTCTTGTTCTTGGCCTCGTATATTGTGCTCAATTTATCCCATGCTTCTTTGGCTGATTTGGCATCTCAAATGTGGGGTTGTACGTCGTCAGACACTGTAAACAAGATTATCAGCTCGGCCTTCTGATTGGATCGATCAAATTGTTGTTGTTGATTTGTATCAGTTGTTGATCTAGTTATAAAACCATCCACAACATTCCAAATCTCTTCAAACTCAAGATGTGTTTTGATATTTGTCTTCCATGTAGCATAGTTGCCTCCTCTTAGGAGTTGTGAAACTAGAAGAAAGAATTTAGAGGCATTGGTGCCCATTTTTTAGAATCAACTGAGAAAGGGTAAGGCTCTTATCACTCCAAGTATCTAGTCTCCCAATCGATATATTGTTAGTCCAATATACCAAACCTTTATATATACACGCTCTTATGATATACCCATCGGTACATGGAAGAAGCTCGTCCTTTCTATATACTTGGCAGTACATGAAAGAGGCGTTAACCTACATGAAATAATTTGATATGTGGTACCAAGATAGTACTGAAAGGGGTCTATGTGATTATTGACACAGATTCAAAGAAATATCCTCATACGTGCACATAACTTCATTATATACACGAATAATTTTTGTGTCTAGATTTAATTCATGTAATCATTCATAGACGGATGGGATGGCTCAAAGTGTGTGTAATGTGTCCTTATTACTCCCCATCGATTTAAAAGGTTGATGCCCATATGATGTTGTTATAGCTATATTATGCGTTAAGTGTAGTAGTAGTTGTGATGACTTTATCTGTAAGCATTTCCCAGAGGCAATGTTTATACCAAATGCTGCGAAAGAGATCTGATGATCTCGTGAGTGTTTTAGAACCAAATTTTATTGATTTTCTTTACAATTCTCTGTCATTTTTTTATCAGTTACACAGTTTGCAATTAAATATGGCAACCTAAAAATTAGTACAATACACTGAAATATACAATTACATCCAAAATTATGAAAAAATTGAATAGCAGGAAAAAAAAAAAAAAAAAAATTCGAGGCCCTGCTGGCCTCTGGAGATCAATATGACTCTCTTTATGAAAAACCTCAAAAGAGCTAAAAATTTAGTTTCTGAATGGTCCCCTTTAGAAAATGTTGACCAGAATGAAAAAATATGGAAATTGTGAGAATTTTTATTTTTTTAATTAATTTTTTTCTTACAAAAAATTTTCCTAGTGCAGGGGCCACCAGTGCAAAAAATAATTTTATTCCAAACACCTGGGACTGAACAAGGGTTGTCGGGATGCAGGGATGTCTTGGAAGCTACTGGAGGCAACATTGGCTCTCATGGAACGTAGATTTCTTCTCCAAGACACTTCAACTTTCTACAACCTCTCTCCAACTTAACCAGGAGCTTCAACCTGATCTGGAACCAAATGAAATTATTAAACATGCTACATGAATACTATTCCCTATTACAAACAAAATATGGTTTATTACCAAACCATAACAACTTACCACAATGTAATAATTAACTTACCTATGCTAAATTAACCTAGGTAAACTCTGATTTACCTAACATGTATTAATTATTAGTTTAATAGTTGTTGTTTGGATCATTATTATTACGAAAAGTGAAATATTTATACCAATGTTTTACAACAAAGTGTTTATTATAATTAAAGTTATAATGTGTTAATATAACTACTTTAATGATGTCATTGTGATTTATAATTATGTTAGTAAACAACATATTGCAACGATGAAATCAACATGACGAAACAAGGGAAATATAACATTATACTATAAATTATAAGAATGTCAATAAGATTTATATGTTTCATTAGTTCACCATACATGAACAAGATGATATGTATCAGTTTATAAGATATAAAAAAATACGTCATTACTAAACAAAGTACAAAAGGAACATTGTAACAATTATATTACAACTATACACAATAAAATTAAGTGTATTAATATGATTAAGTGACTGTAAATTATCATAAGTACTATTTATCTTATCATTATAAATTGGTCTATCCTTATGCTTAACTAATTTAATTCAATCATCATAGAATGACATAGTTTACCTTGCAATAATGTGGTTCAAGGTACTTATACTAATCAGTGACTCGATGAGTTACTATACACCTCTATCGTGAAACGAATAACAACTCAGATTCAGAATGCAACTTATCCCTAGATGAAAGCATAACAAATAACAACGAAGGGTAGGTATTATGAAACAACATTTGTGTTGTATGAACCTTGTCCATGCCAGCTCAGGGTGGCTACGTGGAGGATAATGAACACGTAAATACGTAAGTCATTATGTGAGCATAGCCTTTCCCATAGGGATCCTAAAATGAGACCGACAGGATTCATGTGACTTGAATATCTTGTCATGATCTTTGTAGCTTTAGAACTGAAATTTAATTTCTAATCAACATACAAGAATCTTGATAACTATATTGAGATGATTGTGTGGTGAAGTGATGTTATGTTTCATAGGCTAGTGTGCAGTATCAAAATTGGCTTGCTAGTGTGATGCCAAATAACTATGTCCATAGTAGTGCAAATGACTGATTACATTATTTGTTCACCATTTCTTCTTATTAGCAGTGTTTGGAGTTAGATGGATGTTACTTTATTGACTTTTGGTTTCACACTAAGAAGATGTGCAAATTCTCATAACCTATAAAAAAAGGTTTAATCAAACATATACAAATAATACATGCTCATGTAGAGTGATTAAGGCAGATCGGGAAAGATCTAGGACTCTTACAATTGTAAATGGTTAATATATGTTTTCAAGATGGATTATGGAATACTAATAATGTTGGTTACTTTGTAGTGAGCTAAGTAATAATGATATTCATTACAATTAATTATGTTGGGTTTTATTTTTTACATGCTAAAAATCATTAAAGGCTTAAAAATGTAATTAAGGCTCTCTATAAAAAATTCAATTAATTTGATGAAGTATAACATGGGTGTTACATTTTGGTATCAGAGCTGAAAGTTTACAACTCTTACATTTAATTGGTCCTTATGCTAATAAAATATTTTATTCTTTTCTAACATAACACAATGGTTAGAAAAAGAGGAAATAATGTAAACAATATGGTTGGTGATGCAATAGCCCAAAAAATCTATGAGATACTAGTTGTTTTGCAAGATACTCGTAACCGGATAGTTGTTCTTGAACAATAGATATTGATGGAGGAAAGTGAAAGTGAAAGTGATATACAACAACCTATTCAGCCTAATGCTGGAAACTTAAATGATGGAAATATAAATGCATGGGATCCTAACGTTGCAAATCATAATGTAAAAAATCCTAATGTCGGAAACCAACTAGGCAACATAAGATCTTATTTGGAAGTTGATTTGTCAAATGATATTAAGTGAATCAACCCACCCAAGTTTGACGGAACAAC
Organism: Taxus chinensis; assembly: GCA_019776745.2. Classification (NCBI taxonomy): domain Eukaryota; kingdom Viridiplantae; phylum Streptophyta; class Pinopsida; order Cupressales; family Taxaceae; genus Taxus; species Taxus chinensis. Next base: position 524,598,680 of record CM034154.1, on the reverse strand, counting down.
CTTGAGAGATGAAGTTGAGAATTGGTTGAGTGAAATGGAAAAGTATTTTGAGATAAGAGACTTCTAAGAGGAAATGAAATTTTTTTGTGGTGCCTTTCAACTCTCCAAAGAGGCTTCCTCTTTATGGGTTAACATAAATGTGGGGTTAGGTGTTGATACAACAAATATAACTTGGGATAAATCTAAACTTTATTCTAGGCAACACTGGTTACCACAACTATATTTTGATCGAAAGATGTCTGATTTCCAAATATTAACTCAGGGTAAATTGACTGTAACTGAATATTGGGAAACTTTCACCAAAGTGCTTAAGTATGTTTTGCAGTATCAGAAAGATGAGAATTTTAGGATACGAAAATTCATCATGGGACTTAACCCAATCATTGGGGGTGAATTTGATGTCCATGGTCCTACCATGAATTTTTTTTTTGAAAAGGCCATTAGACACAAGTAAAAGCTTCAAGCCATATCTACTCAAATGAGAAGGGAAAGATGAGCTAGAACTCACCCTCACCCATGTCACCTAGAAAGACTTGGTGGAAAAAGGTTGGCAATAAGGCTAGTAATGGTGAAAATGACATAGTAGCAAAAATTGATGCAAATGCAAATAGAAATGGAAAAAATAGTGTTGTTGGTAATAAAAAAAATTTAATAGGAAAATACCTTTTGATGGGTGTTTCAAGTGTGGTGGAGACCACTATGCCAAAAATTGTACCTTGAGGAAAAAGGAAAACAACCCATAACAAAGAATCCATGTTGTTGATTAACAAAAATAAGGTTCTAGTAGGCCTAAAAGGGGACACTAGGGCATTAATGTTAATCTAATTAGGAATACTAAGACATTGTATTAAATAGACTAAAATAGTATGGAATAAATGTAAGTAAAATATTCTAAGTGAAATAAAACCCTAAGTGTGCAAGAGAGGGAAGAGAAATAGCTTAGTTGGTTGGAAGTGGCTATCATAGAGCTGGAAATGAAATCAGGAAGTGCAAACAAATACTCAAGGACCCTGTGAAGGACAGATCTGGAGGATCTGATATGACTGGGGTACCTGGGAGTGTACTAGGGCACCCTAGGGTGTCCTAGTATGTAATTTGGGCACTCTAAGCAATGTAAATGCTCAAAACCTGAATCTGATATGGTTGCAAGGTGTCTTTGAATACTTTCTATCTATTGCGTTGGATCTACTAGATGAGTTGGAAAGTGACCTGCAATGCAAAAGGAAGTATCAAACCCTAGAACAATAAAATATGCAAATGAATGGGTCAAACTGACCTTAGCCGCCAAACTAATGGATTTATCACTAAACATTGTACTACATTTTAGACCTAAACGTAGTTCTTGTGTGTATGGGCATGTTGTGCCCTAGGTTCTCTCGTGTTAGTCACATTTTTTGAAGTAGCGAGTAATAGTAACTATAGAAAATGTAAATAGCATGTGTGCATGGAATAAAATTGAATTCTTCCCCCTATCCAATGTGTGTGATGCAGATCTCCTAACTTTGATGCATGGAACTATGTGGATGTAAGTGATGCAATGGATGTAACTATAGATGGAGTGATAGTAGTGTGTAATGTTATGACCTAGGGCCCTCATTATGGTCTTATATCTTTATATTTATAGGGCTCTCAAGCTTAATTTCGTAATTAATCCTAACAAGGCTGACTAGGAAAAAGATAAAGACAAAAAAAGGCTAGAAAGGCCCCAAAAAGAAGAGAGAAAGGATGTGCATATATCGGGGCACCCAAAGTGGGACCAGGTTGCCCCGAGGCACCCTGATTTTCAGCTAGAATGATGGGACAATTGTGAAATGGGCAGATAAGTGCAATAAAATATACAGGAATGAAGAAATAAAATATAAAATAAATATGGCCAAAAAGTGGGATTAATTAGTACTTTATCAACTTGATAACCTTCTAAATATTAGTATAAGACCAGGCTAAATTATATGCAAAGTGCATAATTTTGTGTCTACATTTTGTCTGCACTTTATGTTGGTGAGTGGAAATCTCGATAACATAAAGTAGATAGAGATGCATACCTGATATCCATGTAGAGTATAGAAGAAGACGTGTCGATGGACTAGGCTCAAGCGTGGAATGAAAAAAATAAAAATATGGAGGAGCGTTGATTCATAAAAAGTTATGAGATTGAACCTAGGGTGGAGCACGTGTGTAGCCGATGTTGTGTGCAATGTACATGTATGGTTAGTAAAGGAAAATGCTTGTAGTTGTATGTTTTCGTTGTCATCGTTGTCTTCGTTGTCATTGTTGTTATTGTTATTGTTGCTATTTTCGCTACCAATTTGATTGCTTGTTTCTCATATAGTAGATCTACAAGGAGAAAATGATCAAGTAGTCAAATATGTATGTATGTAAAATCGTTGTGTAAAATATGTATGTGTAAAGTATGCAAATGTAAAATCTGATAGAAAAAGTGTAAATGGAACATGTGCACCTGATCCATGTTGAGAAAAATGGTGTAGAAATATATCCTATACTATTGCACATTATTTGGGTGATCTTGTTCCACCTAGCTGAAGAAGTATAAGGAGTAAATACTCTGTGTCCTCCAACTTTAACCACTTCTATGGAAATGTGTGAAGAGATCTTTGTATTGTCTTGGTTTTTTGGGAAATACGACGCCACTAAATGGAGAAGTGTAGAGAGACACACCCATTATAAACCCCAAGCCTATAACCGCTCCACAAAATTTTCAAAGGACACCATTTCTTCTTATGGCCATTGTGTATGGAGTTCGTAGACTAGTCTGAACTCACTCGTTATGTCTGAACCGGTGTAGATACGTTGTGTTAGTATAAAACCCTCAATGATGCCCCCCTCTTTGGGGGCGCATGCAATGTCATGGAAAGGAGAATGTATCCCCAAAAGAGGACCCAACCACATTCTGACCTATATAACTCTTCCTTGCAGGGGGAAGGGAAACACTTGGTAGATACCAAGGCACACACAAAAGGGGATGGCTAGCCAAAATAAGTGTTAGTCTGAAACACATGCATGTAATAAGACAAGTGTAAAATACACAAACAATGTACAAACTACCAAATAAAGTAGTATAAACAAGCAAGAAAACAAGTAGACTGCACAAATCGGGTTTCAAACATGGGACATCACTCACAATGTCGTAAGACACACAAGACCATCATAGTCACAAACAACAGACAAGTGTGCAAACAAGTAAAGGGAAAAGCCTGTATACAATGGAAAATAGTGCAGACAAGTAGAAACAAACAAGTAGTCATGGAAACATGTAATCCTATAAAACAAATGTTGTACATGAAACACCCATTAGCATGTTAGAGTGATAACCAATCTATCAAATCATGTATGAACAAGTAGTATAAGATGCTAAGTACAAAATGAAACAATATCACCTGTATAAGATGATTTTGGATGCCCCTAGCAACTAGTATTGGAAGGGTAGAAGGAAAACATCCATGTCGTGTATAGATGTCATGTATCTACGATCACACTAAACAAAGACATGAACACGCATATGTGAATTATAATGACATATAAGAATTTAATATAACATGTGTAGTAAAGTGAACATGCAAAACACTAGTAAGTAAGAGTAAATGCCCCCAAGACAATGTAGTATGTTGTGGATGGATGGAATGGAATGCAAGATGGAATGATAAGGAGTAACATACCCCCCAAGTGGATGTAATGTGTATATAGTGAGGTTCATTTTTTTCCCCCTTAGTAGTCAGGAATGAACTGTAAAAAAGAGTGTGTCATCAAGAAATGGTCGAGTAGTGTTGGTTGAATCTAGCGCATTGTGATGGGTGTGTATGTGTAGTGGTGATGAAATGTGACATGTGGTAAGAGGTGCATGGACCCTATAGTGGAAGCGTATCCCATGAATTGTTGAATGGAAGAGTGATGGTTTAGCCCTAAGCGTATATCACTATAGGATGAGTGGATGGAGATGAAATATATGGAAAGATGAGTGTGGATGTTATAGCCTAAGCATATACCACGATGTGTTGAATGGATGAGTGATGATTTAGCCCTAAGTGTATATCACTATGAGATGAAGGAGTGAAAATGGGCAATGATTTATCCTAAAGCGTATGTCACTATAGGATTAATAAGAAGGGATGTTAGGTTGTGGAGCCTGTTTTCATGTGTGAAAGTGTTGAAGACTATACACTAAGAGTACTGTACACTTTTCATGTATCTTTGTCGAGGTTTGGGGTCGGGCCGGGCCCCGAATGGGGGTCCGGGGGCGGAAACCCTCGGTATCAAGGGTTTGGGGGCGTAGCCCCCGAAAAAAAAATTGGGCCTTAAAATGTGCCCAATATATCGGGAAACGTGATTTTCTCATATGGGTGGGATTTTGACCCATAGGTTTATGGGATGGTTTTGGCCCATGGTTTTGATACCCATGGTTTTGTAAAACTGCTTAAGTAGTTGTCTATTTATATGGTTTTGTGCATATGGTAGGTATCATGTAACATTGCAAATGTGTTTTGAATTTGGGTGTGAATTCTGTAGAGTTTGTTGAGCATAACTCCAAACATATCTGGGTATTGTATTGAGAGAGCAGTGGCTTATAATAAAATCTGAGCAAGTGATTCTTGGTGGACATAGCCCGAATTGGGTGAACCACATCAACTACTGTCTCTTTGTGTTGTTTTATTTTTACTGTGCACTTTTATTTAAGATCTGTAATATTTTCTGCATATTAGTTTCTATTATTACGATTCTGTGAGGGATTATTCCGCATATTTTATCTCTTATTTCCTAACAATTAGTATCAAATCCTGGTTTGGTTTTTTTAAGTGTTGAATTGTAGGGAAATTTTTATCTTGACTAGGAGATATGGCAGATGATGGAAGATCTAGGGTTGATAAATTCAACAGGAAAAATTTCAGTCTTTGGAAAATGCAGATAGAAGATTACCTTTATCAAAAGGATCTTTATATTCCTATTATCTTAGAAGGTGAACAAACCCTCGAGCAGGACAGATGTAGAATGGGATTTTCTAGAGAGGAAAGCACTTGGGACAATCTGGCTGTGTCTTACATCTTTGGTATTATTTAATGTTTCAAAAGAAAATACTACAAAAGAACTGATGGATGTATTAAGGAAGTTTGTATGAAAAAACCCTCTGCCTCTAATAAGATATTTTTAATTAAAAAGTTGTTTAATATGAAGATGTCTAAGAATGGTTTAGTAGCAGATCATCAAAATGATTTTAATATGGTTGTAAATATTCTGGCTTCAGTTACAATAGAATTTGATGAAGAAGTTAGGGCATTATTAGTTCTATGCTCTTCACCTGAGAGTTGGAATAGCCTGGTAATGGTGGTAAGAAAGTCAGTTCCTAGCTGACTTAAAGTTGAAGTTTGAGGATGTTGTAGGGGTGATTCTAAGTGAGGAAATGTAAAGACAAAGATCCGGTGAATCTTCTTCTTCAGGGAATGCTTTGACAATAGAAACTAGAGGGAGATAAAAGAATAGAGGAAGCTTTGGAAAATCAAAGGATCAAGAAAGGTCAAAATCCAAAAGAAAGATAGTATGCTGGCACTCATGGAAAGTTTGGGCATGCAAAGAAGGACTGTTGGGAGCTTGGAGACAAGAAGAAACAACAGGAAGAAAACAAGGGAGGAAAATGTGGCAATTGGTGATGTCTGTCAGTCCATGCTTTGATTATTTCTTTGCACAATATTACTGAATCTTGGATTTTAGATTCGAGGGCTTCTTTCCATACTACTCCACATAGGTATTATTTTTTTGATTATGTTTAAGGATATTTTGTGCATGTTTTTCTTGGTGATGATGAGCCTTGTAGCATAGTTGGAAAAGGTTCTGTTCAGTTTAAGATTTAGAATGGGAGTACATGGTTATTGAAGGATGCCAGACATGTGCCTACATTAAGGACAAAATTTGATATCGGCGGAGCAATTGGGAAGTGATTGTTGTACTGTGATATTTATAGTAGACTCTTGGAAGGTTACCCAGGGTGATCTTGTGGTGGAAAGATGTAAGAAGGTTCAGAATCTTGTATTTAACCACTGATAGTACTAATATTTGTAATTTTGTGGCTTCAGATGCAGACACAACATTATGGAACTATAGGCTTGGCCATATGAGTCATAAGGGCATGGACATCATAAAGAAGAATTTGCCTTGATATACAGATACAGAGTTTTCAATTATGTGAGGGACTACATAAATGGGAAACATAAGCGAGTAAGTTTTCTCAAGGTTGGACCTACGAAGAAAGAGAGTAAGTTAGAGATGGTACATTCTAATGTATGGGGGCTGGCTCAAGTATCATCTCTTGGGGGTTCAAGTTATTATGCTACTTTTATTGATGATGCAACAAGGAAAGTTTGGGTTTATTGTATAAGAAACAAATCTGATGTATTTGAAACTTTTTTTAAATGGAAAGCCTTGGTAGAGAATGAAACAAGTCTTAAGCTAAAATTTCTCAAGTCAGATAATGGAGGGGAGTATTGTAGTAATGAAATTGATGATTATTGTTCTAATAATGGAATCCGAAAGGAAAAATACTGTTCCATGAAACTCCGCAGCAGAATGGGGTGTCAAAAAGGATGGACATAACAATAATGGAATGTGCTAGGAGCATGAGGTTATGTGCAGGACTACCTCTTTCTTTTTGGGCATAAGCGGTGAGCACAACTATGTACTTGATAAACAGAGGACCCTCAAGTGCCTTGGATGGAGGCATACCCAAGGAGGCTTGGTATAGTAAGAAAGTTGATTATTCATTTCTTAGAGTCTTTAGATGTGAGGTGTTTGTCCATATAGATAAGGATGATAGGACCAAACTAGAGGCTAAATCAGAAAAATGTATTTTCATTAGTTATGGTGAGTGATGACTTTGGATATAAATGTTGGATTATTTAAGGACAAGAAAATCATTCGATCTAGGGATGTGGTCTTTAATGAGAAAGTCATGTATACGCAGTAGTTGCAGGAAAATAGGGAAGAATCCAAGAAAGAATATGTAGTAGTAGATGATATTTTGGATGGAAAAGTGACACACGAATTAGTTCAAGAATCATCCTCAACAGGAACCCCAAACTCCTATATTGACGAGGTCTTCTAGGGTAAGAAGAGAACCTAAACATTTTTCTCCTTCTCTTTATTATTTATTACTCACTGATAGTGTATAGTCAGAGATATTTGATAAAGCAATGCAGGTAGATGTTAGGATGAAGTGGGAGTAAGCCATGGATGAGGAGCATCAGGCTCTCATGGAGAACTAGACATGGGATTTGGTGAAGCTACCTGAAGGAAAAAGATAATTACAGAAAAAGTGGGTGTATAGATTCAAAGAGGAAGAAGGAGGAAAGAAAAGATACAAGGCCCGGTTGGTGGTCAAGGGGTTTGCATAGAAAAAAGGTATAGATTTTGATTAGATTTTTTCTCTTGTAGTAAAAATGAATTCTATTAGAACTATTCTAGGCATAGTTGCAGCAAAAGACTTGCACTTAGAACAAATTTATGTAAATACTACATTTCTCCATGGTTATTTGGAGGAGGAACTATGTATGTAGCATCTAGAGGGCTATGAGGTCAAAATTAAAGTGGAGACGGTGTGCAAAACTGAAGAAGATCTTGTATGGTTTGAAACAAGCTCCATGTCAATGGTATAAGAAATTTGATGGCTTCATGATGGAGGAAGGTTATATTAGATGTCATTCTGACCATTGCGTGTATAACAAAGAAATAAGTGGATGGCAGTTATAGTATCCTATGTCTGTATATGGATGTCATGTTGGTTGTAGGTAAAAACATGAAGAAAATAAAAGTAGTCAAGAAGCAGCTAATTGAATCCTTTGCTATGAAGGATTTGGGGGGCAACCAATCAAATCCTTGGTATGAGGATATCTTGGGATAGGAAGGAACAGAAAGCTGAATTTATCTCTAGGGAAGAGGACATTAAGAAGGTCTTGGAGAGGTTTAATATGCAAGATGCTAAACTAGTTAGGACTCCTTTCGTAAGCCATTTCAACTTATCAAAGGAGTAGTGTCCCAAGATAGAGCTAGAGAGAGAAACCAGATGTCCAAGGTACCTTACTCATTAGTGGTTGGCAGTTTGATCTATACAATGGTGTGTGCACTAGGCCTGATATTTCCCATGCAGTGGGACCGCTGAGTAGATTTATGAGTTATCTAGGTAGAGATCACTTAGCAGGTAATAAATTGGATCCTTCGGTATTTGAGAGGGACCATGGGGATAATTTTGTAAGCTACAGTGGATCATACACCACTTTGTGTGGTTATGTAGATTCAGATATGGCTGGAGAAGTAGACAACGACAGGATTACAACAGGTTATGTTTACACTGTAGTTGGGACAACAATGAGCTGGATTTCATGACTACAAAAGTTGGTGGCTTTATCAACCACAGAGGTTGAGTATGTTGTTGTCATAGAGGTAAAGAAAGGAAATGATGTCGGTTACAACAATTACTTGATGATTTGGGGCATAAGTAGGAGGAAGGAAAGTTGCATAGTTATAGTTAGTGTGTTATACACCTAGCTACAGAACTTTGCTTTCCACTCTAGGACGAAGCATATGCAGTTAAGGTACCATTTCATCAGAACAAGTTTGGAGGAAGAGAATTTAAAGCTAGAGAAGATTCATACTATTAAGAATCTTATAGATATGATGACCAAGGTGGTTAGAAGGAAAGAACTGAAGCTATGTTCAACTTTGATTGGTCTTCACGGAAACTAGTGAAGGGTAGACAAGCTTGCTCAAGAGGAAAACTAGTCTGCAAGTGGGAGCTTGTTAGGTTTTGGAGCTTGTTTTCATGTGAGAAGGTGTTGAAGACTGTACACTAAGAGTACTGTTACACTTTCCATAGTTGTCCTCACTGGGGTTCGGGGGCAAGCCAGGCCCCAAGTGGGGGTCTAGGGTTGGTAGCCCCCAGTAGCATTGGTTCGAGGGTGCAGCCCCCGAAAAAAAAATTGGGCCTTAAAACATGCCCGATATACCAGGAAACATGATTTTCTCATATGGGCGGGATTTTGACCCATAAGTTTATGGGACAGTTTTTTGCCCATGGTTTTGATACCCATAGTTTTGTAAATCTGCTTAAGCAATTGTCTATTTATATGGTTGTGTCCATATGGTAAAAGGTATCATGTAACATTGTAGATGTGCTTTGAATTTGGGTGTGAGTTATGTAGAGTTTGTTAAGCATAGCTCCAAACAGATAGGGTTATTGTATTGAGAGAGTGGTGGCTTGTAATAAAATCTAAGCAAGTGATTCTTGGTGGACGTAGCCCAAATTGGGTGAACCACGTTAAATATTGTTTCTTTGTGTTGTGTTATTTTTATTCTACACTTTTATTTGAGATCTGTAATATTTTTTGCATATTAGTTTCTACTATTGCAAGTCTATGAGGGATTATTCCACATATTTTCTCCCTTATTCCCTAACAAGGGAGTGGTGATAACATTTGTAGATGGGCATGCAATAAAATGTTGTGCAGTGAATGAGATAAAGCCCTGACGCTCAAGACTTTTGATTCTTCATTGTAAATCATAACAATCATCGTCATTATGTCCATTTATTTGATGATAATTGCAATATGGATGCCCTTGATACTTTTTTGGTCGATAAGGAGGATATCAATGAGTAGGCAATAAAGTGGTCAAGTGACGACTAAGGAGCTCAATAAGAAGGCCATGCTACTTAGCATTACGATCAAGGATGAGATGCTTTGGTAATGGTATGACTTGGGGGTCACTAATATGAGCACATGTAGTAGACATAGAATGGGAATAATATGTAGAATGATAACAAACATGATCCTGATAAACATCCTTAAGATGTTGGATTTTAGATTTGAGAGATGTAATCGTGGATTCCATAGCCTTAAAATTGTCATGAAACAAAGAATGTAAAGCATGAATTGAATCCAACATAGATTGAATGAAGGATCACAAGGACTAGGTTCATCAGATAAATGATCAAAGATATGACTTATTTCATGTGGCGACGTATCTTTAGGATGATATGTGGTGTTTAAGGTTTTTTTGCAAAACAACTTAGAAATTGGGATGCATCTTAAGTAAATCATACAAAGAAATTTGAGCAACTTTAGGATCAATGATAGAGGGAAAATGAGGATCTTAAGCATGAAGATTGGGTTCACAAAAATGATCATGTTAAAATGTGATATCCTAGCCTAATCTGATGTTATAGGAGTAGTAAATAAATGAAATAATGCAATGCCGAAATTACTCAAGCAACTAAGTAGGTGAAATATGAATCCCTAATGTGCGAAGAGGGTTAAGAAGTCCTTAGCTGATTTGCAAGTATGCCGGGATTGTGTCACACTGGAGATCAGATGAACAAGAGAAGGAAACAACCACACAAAATCTTGAGAAAGCACATATATGAGCTATTTGACTAGACTGAGCACCTAGAAAGGGATAGGGGCACCCATGGGCACCCTGGTCTGAGATTTGGATGCCCTGGTCTAGATAAATGGCCTGAAAACCTCCTTTGAGGTGTCATTGGATGTTCACCTATGTTTTCTTCTTGTCGCACTATTTTCATTGAATTGCACCAGATGTCTTTGTGAATAGGAGATGGAAGAATCACCTGTAAAACCCCAAACAAAGCATCAAAACCCTAAAAAATAAACATGCGTATTAAGGGTTTAGAATTTCCTCAACGACCACAATGGTGGACTTACTAACTGAGTGTTGCACTACATCTCATACCTAATGCAGTTCTAGTTGTGTGTGTGTGTGTCAAATCGTGCCCTAGGTTGTTGTTGTGTAAATCACACTTTGTGAAGTAATGAGAAAATAACTAGATGTAGAATGTCGTAAATTTGTGCATGGAAACAATAGACTCCCCTCCTATGAAGTGTGATGCAGATGAATCAACCTTGTGTGTCTTGTGATGGAACTAGATGGATGCAAATTTAGCTTTAGGTTCCTTTGATGGATGCAACTCTAGATGGTGATAATAGATGCTTAGTGCTTGGTCTCTCATTATGGTCTCATAAATTTTATATTTATATGGTTCTCTTGTTCTAATTTGATAATTAACCCTGAAAAGGCCAACCACAAAAAAGATAGAAAGCTCAAATAGCTAGAAAGTTCCCAAAAGGTGAGAGTAAAGTGTAAAGAGGATCAAAGCACCACAGAGGGTACCAGGGCGCCCTAGTCCTAGTTAGGCGCCCCATTTATAAGTAGGAAAAACACAATATGACAATATAGAATGGGAAAGTTCCAGCGTAAGATCAAAAATATGACAACAGGCAATATAAAAATGGCCAAAGACATGGGTTAATTATTACTCTCTTTACTCAAGAAAAATATGAATAGTAGTATGAGACCGAGATAAAATAATGACTCTAATTGCATGATTTAGTGACTACAACAAACAAACTTGGTAGTATCACTGATAGATTACACATCTTCCTGATGAAGTATGAATTATTTTGATGGTTCTACATTTTTAGGTTTGTGCAATGTATGTGCATATATTTTATTAAGCTCTTCCTCATTTACGGGCTCAATATAAGGTGCAACCTTTGCATCATCCAATGGTGTGACAATGCACTCCTCCTTGTTCTCAAAAATGATATATATGTTGTTGAAGAAAAAATCTACATTATTATCATAACACCAAGGACCTCCTAGTAGTGTGGGAAAATTATCTTCCTTAGCAAGTTCTAACACTTTAAAATCCCCTGTAAATTTAGCTCCTTGAATAGTGACTGAAGCATCCTTTAGCACCCCAATGGGTATGGCCCTTGTTTTATTCGCCATATACAACACATTAGATGGTTGTAATGGTGTCCTTCCCATTTGGTTCCAAGCATCCAATGTTAGAACATTGACCTCTGCACTTCTGTCAATTAGAATGTTACTCACCAACCATCCATCTATCACTGCATCCAGTATAATATCCTTGTCATATTCATGGTACTACTGTGGAAAATTTGCATGAAGGATCTGGCACTCTCATTCAACCCCGGTGTGTGGTATCTTCTCGTACAACCAATATCCTAATAAAGGAATGATTTTTTTCTCATTTGAACATCCTACACGCTTCTTTCAAATCATCTACATCCATTTGAGGAAGCTTGGTGCTCTTTACACATTCTCTCTCACATGCATTATCCTTTAATCACTAGATCTCTCCTTGTAGCTCACAGATAACTCCCATGGTATCCTGATATACCTAATTCTCATGAGCCAAATTCAGGTACTTAACGTATATAACTTCCTCTTTCCTAATAAGGTGTTATGCTTTAATATGCTCATGTGCACACTTCTTTTGTGTGCATAGTAACTAGCACAGGTTGAAGCTCTGGATCAACCATCTTCATAGGTGCCCATTGTTCATGCTTTGCGCACTCCACCTTAATCATCCTTGTGCCTTTGTCCTTTTTTTACACATATGGACATAGAGGTCTGGAAAATCCTCAACATTGTGCGCCTTTCCACAATGCACGCAAACTTGGGTTTTAGGACACTCACGCTGATAATGATCAGGTGATCTAAATTATAACATGTCCCATACTTGAACCTTCCTCTAGTACCACAGCCTCTGCTCTAATATCCACCTGAAAATACACCATCTCCATAGTTGTTCCCTTCATTGGTCTATCCTTCTTGTGCCTAAGAATTACCGGCCATAGTGGTCTATCGCAATCCATTATCACATGCCTCATGAATATAATTGATGAAACAGAAGTTAGATGTGTCATGGGTATGTGTGTCACAAATATTACAGTACATAAAGATGTTCTTTTGTGTTGCGTGTTGTAAAAGTTGGTGATTCCAGACATCATGATTCTTGTGGCAAATCTCATAAGATGTTAACAACATGCCCACATTCCTACATGGAAAATTATTCTTCGTATTTCCTTCCACTTCGCAATCAATATACCATAATCTTACATCGAGTTAGAATAGAACTTCTATAATTATGTAGTCATTGTTGTTATTTGTGCCTCAATAAAAGGTCTCACTCTTGTATCAACACTCCCAACTGCTTCTAATTCCTTGCATGGATCCGTGAATGTTTTGTGTGACAACGCTCTATGGAAGGTTGTCAATAATCCTCCTACAAACCATTGTGCATGCTAGATCTGATGGATATCATAGGAAAACTTGGATAGTACGGTATTGAAATGTGTGTCATATTCCCTTACACTTTCAGAGAGTTCATGTTTGATATCCTTTAGCATGTTAATACTTTATTGCTCGAACTCAAGGATATGAAACTCATCTAAAAAGGTAGTGTGCAATGCATCATAATCCACCACAGTATGATGTGGATCATATTTCTTATATCAGCTGTGTGCACACCCTTGAAATGTGGTGGAAATTTTTCTTTCCCTCCTATCAAGATTTTTTATTCCCTTAGCTCTCCATAATAACTCACACTTATGCACATGTTTCGCCGCATCTTCTACACCCCTATATTCTGGAAAATGGAGGGACATCTCAAATAAGATTATAGGTGTTTGTTGTTGTGGTTGTTGAGGTTATTATTGTGGTTTTTGTGGACCTTGTTCTAGAATGGGGCCATATTCTGAACCTAATCCTCCACCAAGATTTTTACACACGGTGTTCATCTTGAACCTCCTCAGCCTCCCATCACAATATGTGGCCCTGTAGATGAAATTCCTTATGTACCAGTAGTTATGCTAAATTGGACGCCAATAATCTATGTTATAGTTGCACCTATAGGATTGCTTCCAATAGGATGCATGCCAACGCCCTCTCCTAATTAAGCACCTATAAAGTTACCTCTAAAAATACTCTATCCAAACAAGAACACCTGTTGCGCTGCCATGTGTACGTCCTTAATCTGTTGTGCCTCCTGAGATGATACTAAAGTAATCCTACATGTGTCTCCTACCCAACATGGAGATCCTTCTTGCTCACCTTCACTATGATGATCTTCTACAACAACGTCTATATTTTTAACACCTTACGCAAGGGTTAGGTGGTCAGGATGGGTCAGATGTGTGCTTGTAGTTATCATTCTCTCCTCGGACTCACTCTCATCAAATGTCAAAGTGTTATCTCTACTACGCTTCCCCAATGTTGAGAAGACACGATCCTATGGTCCCTCCCTTCTACAAGGTTCTCATCACTTCTGCTAGTCATTAATCTTCTCTATCTTAGCACCTTATTAACTGCCCTTTGTTGCACATCATTATACCTAAGCATTCTTTCCTCCCTTTCTCTTTCTTTTGCTAGGGTTGTTGTCATCCTTCCCAAACCTTCTTCCTACCCCTTTGCATTGTGGGGTTTTAGATCTCCATTGGTAGGTTCTCCATTCCCAGTTCAACCATCAAGATCTTTATAGCTAAAGGTGTCACATGTAAATAGGATCCTTTTGGCTCACGTAAAAACTAGAACTCTGCTTCCTCTAGGAAATAGTATGTTGAAATTGCATACTCCAAGGTATAATTGTGCAACACACCTCCCCAACAACTATCTACATATTTTTTCATGTCACGTCTAAATCAAAGAGTTCCTAGTAATATTCCTATCTCCAAGTTTGCTTCCTTCCTATCCAAACACCTCTGTTAGCCATGTAAGCTTCCAACCACTGGTACAATTCTACTTGGAAAAGGTTGAAAATGTCTCATATAAGCAATCATAGAGATTATCTTCCACCCACTTTTGCGCATTAAAGTTAGGTCCAGTGCTATATCTTTGAGCAAATGCATCTTGGCCCTCATATATCCAGTTCTCAATATTCTCCAAAGATAGTTGGAATGCCATCTACATGTAACATCTTGGTAGAAAAATTGAAAAAGAGGCCCCAGAAACAGAACCAAAATGTAGCCTTTGTTTACCCAATATAATTAGGCACACTGACACTTCATCCAGAAAAGTCTAGAATGTCACCCGAAGTGCGTGTAGCCCCCAATTCCCTCCTTTGTTTGTTTATCAAGATGATAGCATGCATATTCACAATCAAAATCATAACAACCATTCATGTAATAAGATACATTGTATCCTAACAAGTATGACAATACATATAATAAAGAAGTTTAATCAATATAAAGAATGATCAACAATATTTGAATTCCCATAACTCCATACTTAGATATATTAATATTATAAATCCATACACATCTATCTACGACAACTTGTTGTCGTGTAAATGTGCAACAGGGAAATTGGAAGTTTCCAAGCACGATAACTATACCATTGTGCCAAATTTTTCATGTTTTATCATTCCTAGGCACCCCAGGTCAAATCCATCAGTCTGCTGACCTCCTATTTGATGTCAAATTGGTACCCTAGGTGATTTACAAAATTCTATTCATTCCCCCTAGGTGATTTTAGGGAATTCTAAAAAGATGTTATCTTTCGGCAGTATTGGGAAGGGTTATCGTTGGCCTTCCCAAAACTGGATCAAACCCCCTGGAGCAGAGTGGAAGGGAAAAATACAACATGGAGGTGAATTGAATACCTTGGAACATCATGAAAATTATTTTTGAAGGTTTGGGGGAGTTTTGAAAGACTTGGAACAGTCTAAGTAAAAAACAGGGTTCACAAGCCTAAGTAGTACACAGGCCTAAAACAATTGTTAGGCTTCAGAAGAAGATTCTAGGAGCTCTGGATGGAGTTAGAAGTAAAAAAAACATATCCAGAGGAAGATAATTCAAATACCTACGTGATAGTGAAATCATATTTTTCACAACACCTTGGCGCATAGGATTTTCAGGTAGTTTTTCTCAGGAACAAATGGAGTATCAAATAAAAAAAATCCTATTTTTCAGGGACCATATTGTTGAATAAATACATGAGACCCAAACCAATTAGTATCCAAATTTACATTTCCAGTTAGTATCATATAAAATTTTACTAATAAATTCCACTGGGAGCTCAAGTTATCATCGTTCCAAGTTACCCTCTCAAAGGCAATTCAGGACTTAGTCATTTTTCAGGAGGACACGTGTCAGCACCAGGAGCCTGGTGGGATTTCATGTCCCCGACTAGGTTAGGTACACCAACCCTTAAAAAATTTTCCCAGCCCCCATATGACCTCTAGGACCCTCATGTGACCTCCAGACTTGACAGTTCAACCCCCAGGTGCATTTTTGGAGCATCTATTCCTAGCCGTCGGATCAAGCGCCACGTGTCAGCTCGAGGACCACCATGGAAACTGATGTCCCTAATGTACCTAAGGTGAGTGACATAAAGCATGGAAAAATACACCCAGACCTTATGGGAAGTCTTTTGGTCACCCACGTGACCAACTTTTAGCCCCTAAGTGCATTTTTGGAGCATTCATTCCCTATCGTCGAATCAAGCACCACATGTCAGCTCCAGGACCATTGGGGAAACTTGATGTCCCTCATGTCCCTAAGGTCAGGGAAAAAAATGCATGGAAAAATTCACCTATCCCCTATGGGGAATCTTTTGGACACCCATGTGACTATCTTTCAGCTCCCATCAGTGCTTTAAAGCAATTTTTCTCACCTTCATTCCCTGTTGTCAAATCGCTGCCACGTGTCATCCTCTTGACCACCATGAAATTTGATGTCCCTCACATCCGTGAGGTTAGGGAAATCAAACATGAAAAAAAATTCCCAAGCTTCTCCCTCCATGCATTCAAATTTTCAAAAATCTAAATGCCACTCAGTGCTTCCAACTGCTTCCACTCTAGTGCACAGACAATCTTCATCCTTCCTCTACAACTTTCTTCCATCACTCTGCCTTTACAAAAAAATCAAACTAGATCAACCAAGGAACTGAAATAAATTTCCCATGGCAATACACAGGTCTCAAAAGGATTTCTCATCAAGCTAAGAAGGAGAAACAAAGAACATCGAAGAAGAGAATATTAAAATCTTTATAGCCAAAAAATGGAAATCTAAACAAATATTCCACTCAAGTGCACGAATCAATGAACCAGTTATTATTGTTTGTTCCTCTATCCAATACCATAAAAAAAATAACCTAAAACTCTCCTTTCATGTGATAGAGCATTCACAACGAAGAAATCTCCTTTCCAGCTCAACGAAGAGAGAATTGAGATTTCCTGTCAAATCGGTTAACGGACTGAAGTAAGATCGCACATAAAGCACCAGAAGGAAAAACCCACATCAAAAATATAATTTTATTCGCAAACGGAGGAGAAAAATAGACCTGCAATTTTGAGTTTCATTAATGGATGCCACATCAAGAAGCATTGTCAGGTTTGAAAATTAAAACTTTAAAATCTCCTGGACTATTAAGCGGGCGGGCCCGAAATTTCAGAGGGGTAATATTGGGCAAAAACCCATATTAAAAGACTTTGTTCCACGTCAATCTAACTCCTAGAAGCCAACTTTCTAAAAATAGCAGGTCTACTACATAGGAACTGCTATTTCGGAAAAGTCATCGACAAAGAATCTTGGAAGGAGACAGAGACATAGTAGGTGCATTAAAGTTGAGAATTCACCAGAACAAACATTTTTTGGACTTACTAAAAATAGTAAGTGGGCCCTCGAGCACCTGTTAAAAATAGAAAGTTTATCCAGAAGGAATGAGGAACGCAGAGAGAAAGAGGAAAACTGAGCCGCAACATCTAGTTGAAGATCAGGGACTTGATTTTTCACACTTACTAAAAATAGTAAGTTATTTTTTCTAAGGGAGACATGAAGCCGAAGTGGATGGGTCAAAAGCCGACACAACCCTTCGCCTATGAGTATGATGTGGAAGAAAGTGATGTCTTGTACATGGACCCAAACAAACTTAAGACTCGCATGGCCTCCAAGGACCAAAGGAGGATTGAAGAAAAGATATTCACAAGTGGCTTGTTTGCCACTGCAAGACACCCAGTGTTTGTGTGGAGTCCCGAGTTATTCCTAGCCTTCTCTTTCCACTATGAGCCTGAGACACAAATGATCTGAGCTGACAATGGTACAACGATGGTAGTCATCAGCTCTAGAATCATTTCACTCTCTCTATAGATATCAACATCCCCCAGCATGGTCATCATCTCAAAGGATAGGGTCGTGCGTGATTGGGAAACAATGGATTCATATGTCCAAGAAGTAGCACTCGACTCATGGTTGAAAACAGGAAGAAAGCCATCTAGGATGCCTAAGAATCTTCCAAGGTGTGAGTTTCAAGAAGGGTATTCTGATGTCATCACTCTCCTCAGTAGATTTATGGGTGAAGCAAGCATGAGAGACTTCCAAGACTGGATGGACCTTTTCATCCTGACACTAACAGAAGGAAGGCAAAGAATTGACTGGGGGAGATCATCAGCGACAATCTCCATCTGCAACTACTCCAAGTGCCCATGAATAAAGAAGTTCCACATGACTTCTTACCTAGTATATCTCCTTGCAAGCTCGAGATCATTCAAAGGATTGGCTCTCACATAGAACATTGTTGCCAAGGTACCTGAATTCAAGAAACTTCCACAGTTGGTAGTGGAGGAGAGTAATAGGCATTTCACTCACATGAATGATGCATTCACTATGTACGTGGTCCAAAGCTTATAAGGGGATCTTAAAGCTAGGATGTCACTAAAAAAACATGCCTAATTAAGGAATACGGCTCATACTTCATACAATTCTCAACATTCTCCTATGTACGAGTTGCTAGCTTCGACCAAGCTTTGTTAAAACTGCCTAAGTACCTTAGTGACCAGATTGTATTGTTCGAGCTCTATAGGCAGATCACTCAGATGAATAACAAGCTCAGAAGTAGGAGAAATAAATTGATTTCATTCCCTATATCTCTAGGGGAGTTCACGTGTAAAAGCTCAAATGACACATCTCACCTGGAGGCCACTTTCGCACATTTGACTTTGCATTCCTACATTTCCAGGCCCAACTTTGACATCTGAGAAGAGCCCGAATCATTCTATGTCCTAGAATTGCAACATGAGCCACAAGTTGAGGACTACTTTGCCAATTCTATTGACGAGTTTGAAGTATGTGAAAAGGACCACATAAGGATGACAATTAGTGAGATGAAGAAATTCAAGTTCTCTTCGTATGAAGACATCTTGCACATGATGATGGGATAGAGATGCATGACCCTAAGTACACAGCAGTCAAGATGTCCCTAATGCCCCAAATCAACTAGCATGTTTGTGAATCAGGAGATATATTAGAGTGGACTGAAAAGGTGGTGAGGAGAACAAGGAATTGGTTTCAGAAGAAGAGGGCTATGATCATTTGGTCATGAGGAATTTCTCCAAGCTAGAAGAAAGCTTCACATCATTCGTCTTCAAAAGTGGTAGAGGTGACTTCCAACTCTAAACACTCTGGAGAAATTTCAAAAAGGAAGGCCATGGAATTGGAAACTTCTCCCTGCGAGAAGACACCCAAGAAAGTTAGGGAAGAAGAAGGTTCATTGGCGTCACCACAGGAGGAAGACGTGATCTCAGTAATGCAAACAGAAAATCCAGCAGCAGATGCACAGGGAAACAAGGAGTATATGACTCATGATCCAGTCTTCGAACCACTATAAGAGGTATTACCTATTGTCGATACCAATGTCCCTCTCATTCAGGACTTTCCTCCTCCACTAGAAAAAATAATGGTTGATGCACCCATCATTGAGCCTAAATCCAGTGAGATGTTTCCGTGGATGTGGGAAATGGTCATCCTCGACAATCACACTGTGTAACAGGTAGCAACCCCAAATCTATCAGTGATTGTCTTGCTAGCTAAAGAAAAAAGGTCAAGAAAGATCACACAGATGGCCTCACGATTCTATAGTGGGGAGATAGGTAATCAGTACATCAAAGTAGCTTGGCCAAAATTAATCAAGCTAGCGGAAGAGATGACACCAGCCAACTATGAGATGATCACGATCCAATTGGGACTAGCTACTCATGAGGGAGATTTGCACATATATCAACAATCTTCTGCTTGCATGGTGATAAGGAATAAAGAGTAAAAAGAGAAGATTGAGGTAATAGAGGAACAAGTATGAACCCTTTCATCTCATGTGCAACACTTGGTGGAACCAAGCACTACAACACTTCTTATTGAGAAAGTGGTACCCATTAGTAGCTTTGATCCAGAATCCATCAGAAGAACGCACAAGCTCATGATGGAGGGGTGAGAAAATAATGAATGGATCTACTCAATCTCTAAAAAAGGGAAGTCAACACTCCAAGAGGCAGTCAAGATCTTTGCATACATGTGCGTAATGGCCAACAGAACAAGAGGACTCAAAGAGGATGTGGAGAAAGAAAGAGAATACTGAGAACCTCATGGACCAATAGTGAGTGAGATGAGCAACACCCATCATTAGGAGTTGATCGATAAGAAGGTTTTTGAAACTCCTACAAAGGACTTGACACATATATGGGTGAGGGCCTTGGTAATCAGATTTGAAGAAACCAATTGAGCCTTCACAAAGCTAGAGGAAAAAGAATAACAAACATACAAGCTGCAGGATAGTATAAATCAGAAAATTCATAAACTTGGAGTACCCACAATGAATAAACACACAAATGTTGATGAAGTGATCAGCCCTTTCAAGGAATATGTCAAGAAAGGGGTGGGCAACCCATTTTCCTTCACTAAGGATACTCTCGACTTCTTCTCAGAGATCTGAGCCTCCATTGCACTTATCACAGAAAAGCATTCATCATGGTTCAAGAAGTGCAAGGACATCAACAGTGTGACTGATGGATGGACTGAAACCTTGAGCTACGTTCGCATCCCTCATGCCAACAAATTAGAACCAGTAGTGGCCCGTTTCAAACAAGAGCTTGGAAATATAGAAGCATTCTTAGGGTCATGAAGCAGAGAGCAGTCAGAGAGCGGAGCCAAGTCCACTGCAGCAACTCATCCTTCAGCATAATTCTTCTCCTTCTTCTTCTTCTTTTGCTTCTTCTTCTTTCTCTCTCTCTTATCTTCTCATACAACACTCTCTCTCCTCAATGTTATGTTTTTGCGTTGAGAGTTGCACTTTTTAATACGACTTAAGTGACTTTAGAAATATAATGTAACTTTAAGTCACCTTGTTATTATAAAAGGGACTTAAATATTTAAAGTGGAATATGAACAGTCTTAAGTCATATTAAGGTTATTCAAAAATTCACTGGGAAGATGAAGAGTTTCCTCCTCTTCTATAAATTGTAGCAAGCTCCTCATTTGAGGGTCTTCTTAATTTTGTCTTCTGAAAATTCTTAGATGTTGGAGCTATTTTTTGTGAATTCATGAGAGATATATCCTTGTGAAGAGAGCAAGAGATAGCAATTTTCTTCCATTTCTCCCACTAAAAATGTCTTCTACTTCCCACACTATGTACAAATTTTTCTTGAGCTTCAATAAAGGAAGAAGGAATTTTAGCCTCTTTGATTGAGGATTTTATTGGTACTTTGTGTTCATTAAGCTCTATTTAGTCTTCTTGTTGTTTTGCATATTTGTTTTCTTCTTAAATACAAGTGCATGCAATGAAACTTCTGGCTAGTGTGTGAAATTATTTGATTTTCTTCTTGTAACATTAGTTTTTCCTTTCTAAATATTCTCACTCTCCTTTCTCACCTTCGTAGCAAATTCTTCCCTTGCAGATACCTATAAGCATTTGCCGCAGGGTCAGTGGAGTGCCCCTGTTGGATCCCCGGTCGAAAGGCCTCCATGATAAAACTCACAATTTACTCGCGCATGCACATACGGTAGTTGCACCGGTTAAGTAGAGGGACTTAGACTCCCAGAACGTTGGCAAGATAACCACCAATTTGTTCCCGATAAATTTTCTCACCAACACAACCATAATTCATTACATATCAAATAAGTTGATTACATAACAAACTAGTACATTCATGTGTTGGACCATGCACACATACAAGACAAGCTCTAAAAGCTACACAATACTCAGAGTAGAACCCAAAACTCAAATACTAACACTAGTGATTACATGGACACATTACCTATTTATACACGGTGGGAACTTTCCCTTCATCGCCTTCATGTTATTCCTAAATATAGGTGAGTTATAACAATAACATGCATGTTTTTCTAACTTTACTTTACAATAGTTCAAGATATAAATAACTTCCTTTGATCCTATAATTAGACTGCCTCTAGGTGCTGATCTTGACCTTATCTGCACGTATTTTATCTTAATAATAGACCTTGCTTGTGTCTCAAGCCTTCTCATTTTTTCTCTATTTTTAGCCCTAATCCCTAAATGGCTAAGTCCTAAATATTTTGCATGCACACACCTAAGCCTTGTGTGCTAACTTGTTTCATTGCATGGTGCATACCTTCGCACATTGTATTATCGTCCATTCCTTCCTATGTGTGTGCTTCCGCATGGTCCTTCAAACATGTATGCATATGTCTACCTTATGTGCATCCTCCTACACACAACCCTTCATGCATGACTGATACTTATTCATTTCTCTAACCAACACAATGTCCAGTGGTATTAAACCAATAGCTAACAACTTATCTTACCCTGAACAAGAAGAATATTGTAATCATTTCATAAGCATTCGTGATCTAGTCAACATGTTAACAATAGAAATTTTTACGTTTATTAAACATTGCCAATTAAGTAACTTTACCTTGATGATCAAGAACAATAACAATGCATCAATGTAGACCAATTTAATGTTATGTGGTCTATGACCGATGTAATAACACAAGAAGGTTAGACACATAGTCACACAATTATTATTATTTCACAGTACTAAAATAATAAAAATATAGCCATGTAATAGATTCTCAACATTGCTAAATCATTACCTAAAACAAGAAAGGTAAAGTACAAACAAGTAAAACAAAAATAAGTCATAAATATTATGTAATCCACGAATACATGACAATGAGTGCAGTTATGATGTCAGGCATGTAAGTATGCATAAGCATATATATCCTTTTAGGATATATGTTATTATGTATAGCTGCAAATGAGACTACGTAACATCATTAGTCCTCTTGCATTCGTAAATTATTTCATATGATATAGATTATTTTTGGGACAAAACAAAATGAAAATTTGGGATGTGACACCAACTATCAATCAATCATGTAAAGGATATATCATACCTTATACATTGCAAATCAAAGGAAAGAAATAAGAATTCACTAGAACCGACCACATATCTTACATAAGACTTTTTTCCACATTCCCAGATTTTCAAATGAAGATTATAACAGAAACCATAATTAAATTTTTTTTAAGGAGGAGATAAATATCAACCTAATCACCCTTCTCCAAAAACAACTTCATAACCGAAACCAAGTTCAACAGTCGACTAAAAGAGACAACCCAGTTGTTTATCTAAACAAATGAACTCATGGATGTATTATTTGAGACTACCCACAAGTTCTTTTTAAAATAAAACAAATCCAATAATATGGCATACAAGCACATACCCAGAATATAAAAAACCATGTTTTTCAATACACATTTGCTTATTTGCATAATTTTTCAATCAAATATTTGATGCAACCCCTTGAATATTTTCCAGATTTGAAACAGAAATAGAAATCCAAACTATATTTATTTATTTCGAAGTAAAACAATAGATTAGGAGTTAGACATTCATGCCTAGAGTTTCCAACATCGTTTCCAAACTTGTTCAGATTTTTCGCGAACTGAACTCCAACAAAATTGAACAAATAAAACTCCAAAGTGCCCCAAATCCATACCATTTATAAACAATTATAACAACATCTATTTTTAGCTCGATAAACCCACAAAAATCCAAACTGAAAATAACTTCATAATCTTCCATGCACAACTCCAAAAGGAGAGCTCGAGAAACAAACAAGAAAAATAAAATGAAACTTCATTGCATGCACTAGCTTATCTGGGAAGCTTCACACTTTCCCCAAGAATGTGGAACCACCTTACAAGAACATTAAATGCCATTTATATTTAGCAGTTCCACGTAATGGATTCAATCAATTTGCCACCATTCTTTTCTCTTCAATTTTACATGGCAGTTTTTAAGGAGCGGTCAAAGGCATGTTTATAAAATTAATAACAATATAAATTTATCCAAAGTTATTAATAGGTAATCAATCAAAATACACAATGATATGGTTGAAACAATTAAAACCAAACAATATTAATGTTGCCCTATGTTATGGTTGGTGACCATGTTTAATTGCCTAAAATTATATTTATCACCCTTTTGCATGGCAGTCGAAGACCCTAATAACTTTGGTTTAATATTTCACAATGCCCATGGTGGGGTCAAGTGGATAAAAGTACTAATTAATCCAACCTTTTGTCCATCTTTATTTTATATTTTATATTTTATTTCTTCATTCCCACATATTTTATTGCACTTATCCACCTGTTTCACAACTAACCCGTCAGTCTAGCCCAAAATCAGGGTGCCTCAGCATGTACTAGGGTGCCCCGGGGTGCCCTAGTCCCACTTTAGGTGCCCCAGTCTATGGACATCCTTTCCCGCTTCTTTTTGGGTCCTTTTTATCCATTTGTTATCTTTATCTTTTTCCCACTTGGCCTTGTCTGGATTAATTACGAAATTAATCTTGAGACCCTTATAAATATAAAGTTATAAGACCATAATGAGGGCCCTAGGTCAAAGCATTACACACTACTATCACTCCATCTAGAGTTGCATCCATTACATCACTTACATCCACATAGTGTCATGTCTCAAGGCTAGGAAATTTGCATCACACACATTGCATAGGGGGAGGGATTCTATTCTATTCCATGCACACATGCTATTTACATTTTCTATAGTTATTATTCCTTTCTACTTCACAAAGTGTGACTGGAATGAGAGCACCTAGGGCACAACATGCACACACACACACCAGAACTACATCCGGGTCTAAAATATAGTGCAACACTCAGTGATAAGTCCACTAGTTTGGCGGTCGAGGTCAGTCCGACCCATTCATTTGCATATTTTATTTTTCTAGGGTTTGATACTTCCTTTTTCATTATAGGTCACTTTCCAGCTCATTTGAAAGATTCAATGCAATAGACAGGAAGTATTCAAAGACACCTTGTGACCATATCAGATTCAGGTTTTGAGCATTTACAGTGCTTAGAGTGCCCATATTGTAGACCAGGGTGCCCCTGGTACCCCAGTACACTTCCAGACACCCCAGTCATCTCAAATCCTCTAGATTTGTCCTTTGTAGGTTCCCTGAGTGTTCCTTTGCACTTCTTGATTTCATTTCTAGATCTATGACAACCTGCGACAGTCACTTCCAATCAAC
Organism: Taxus chinensis; assembly: GCA_019776745.2. Taxonomy (NCBI): domain Eukaryota; kingdom Viridiplantae; phylum Streptophyta; class Pinopsida; order Cupressales; family Taxaceae; genus Taxus; species Taxus chinensis. The sequence continues at coordinate 524,573,493 of CM034154.1, read as the reverse complement.
TAAGCTATTTCTCGGAAGAGTTGGAAAACCCGACATCAAAGGAAAATCGGGTTTCGGGTTTCGGGAAACACGAAACATGAGGCATGCAGGTTGCAAAGGATGTCCCTTCTCCGCAAACCCGAAAACAAAGGAAAATCTCTTGCACATTTAGGGTTTTATTTCACTTGGAATAATTTACTTGTATTTATTCCATATTGTTTTAGTCTATTTAATATAGTGTTCTAGTCCTCCTAATTAGATTAACATTAATACCCTAGTGTCCCCTTTTAGGCCTACTAGAACCTTATTTTTATTAATCATTTTGGTGAACCCGACGTCTCCTTCTAGCACCTTCTAGGGCTTTCAATTTCTTGCGATTATGATTTTTTACTTCCCTCTTTCATTTTTATACACCACTTCTTCATTGTCATTCCTACCTTCCTCCCTCCTATAATTATTGCTACATTCGATGCACCATGAACATATCTATTCATGAGTACTTACAAAATTACCCGAACTGTCTCCTGTAACTCCAAAAATACTTAACTACCCATTATGTCTCTCCGTACATATCACTAGAATATGTTTATCATAAATTTGTGTCAGCTTTATCCCTTAATTAAGATCAAATCACTTTCACATTTGATGATCTCCCACCACTAGAATTATTATCCCATGACCTGTTATGTTTGTGGAGCTTGTTTTCATGTTAGAGTGTGGTGCAGCTTCTATGTGTTACACTCGGGTATTTTTACAGCGGTCCCACTTGCCAGTGAGCGAGTCAAGGGGGTTCGGGGGGTGAAGCCCCCCCAATCGATGGGGGCTCAGGGGCGAAGCCCCCAAAGCAAATTTTCATGGGTGGTTTATTAACCCATGGGTAATGGGTAACCATTATGGGTTGTTTTTGGGCCCATGGTTTTTCGGTAGCCATTGTTTTGATACCCACATTTTTTTTCCCATTGTTTTGATACCCACGGTTTTTGCCCATGGTTTTGATACCCAGGGTTTTGTATCAAATTGCTTAAACAATTATCTATTTATATAGTCTTATGCATATGATAGATAGAAAAGCAAATGTATTGCAGATGTGCTTTGAATTCGGGTGTGAATTCTGTAGAGTTTGTTGAGCATAGCTCCAAACGGATCTGGGTATTGTATTGAGAGAGTGGAGGCTTGTAATAAAATTTGAGCAAGTGATTCTTGGTGGACGTAGCCCAAATTGGGTGAACCACGTTAAATATTGTCTCTCTGTGTTGTGTTATTTATTCTGCACTTTTATTTGAGATATGTAATATTTTCTGCATATTAGTTTCTACTGTTGTGATTCTGTAAGGGATTATTCCACATATTTTATCTCTTATTCCCTAACAATTGGTATCAGAGCAAGGTTTGGTTTGCTAAAGTGTTGAATCGCAGGGAAAGTTTTTAGCTTGAGTGGGAGCTATGGCAGATGATGGAAGATCTAGGGTTGATAAATTCAACAGGTAGAATTTCAGTCTTTGGAAGATGCAGATGGAAGATTACCTTTATCAGAAGGATCTTTATACTCCACTGTCTGAGAAGGTGAAAAAACCCTCGAGTATGACAGATGCGGAATGGGATTTGTTGGATCGGAAGGCACTTGGAATGATCTGGCTGTGTCTTGCATCTTCGGTATTATTTAATGTTTCAAAGGAAAAGACTACAAAAGAACTGATGGATGCATTAGGGAAGTTGTATGAAAAACCCTCTGCCTCTAATAAGATATTTTTAATGAAAAAGTTGTTTAATATGAAGATGTCTGAGAATGGTTCAGTAGCAGATCATTTAAATGATTTCAATATGGTTGTGAATATGCTAGCTTCAGTTACAATAGAATTTGATGAAGAAGTTAGGGCTTTATTAATTCTGTGTTCTTTACCTGAAAGTTGGAATAGCCTGGTAATGGCGGTAAGCAACTCGGTTCCAGCTAACTCAAAGTTGAAGTTTGAGGATGTTGTAGGGGTGATTCTAAGTGAGGAAATGCAAAGAAAAAGCTCTGGTGAATCTTCTACTTCAGGGAATGCTTTGACAGTGGAAACTAGAGGGAGACAGAAGAATAGAGGAAACCATGGAAAATCAAAGGATCGAGGCAAGGTCAAAATCCAAAAGCAAGATAGTATGTTGGCACTGTGTAAAGTCTGGGCATGTAAAGAAGGACTGTTGGGAGCTTTGGGATAAGAAGAAACAATGAGAAGAAAATAATGAGGCAAATGTGGCATCGAGTAATGTATGCCAGGATGCTTTGATTCTTTCTTTGCATAATATTAATGAATCTTGGGTTTTAGATTCAGGGGCTTCTTTTCATGCTACTCCACATAGGCATTATTTTGTTGATTATGTTCAAGGGGATTTTGGGCATGTTTTTCTTGGTGATGATGAGCCTTGCAGTATAGTTAGAAAAGGTTCTATTTAGGTTAAGATGTAGAATGGGAATACATGGCTATTGAAGGATGTCAGACATGTGCCTACATTAAGGAGAAATTTGATATCGGCGGGGCAATTGGGAAGTGATGGTTGTACTGTGATATTTACAGCTGACTCTTGGAAGGTCACCAAGGGTGCTCTTGTGGTGGAAAGAGGTAAGAAGGTTAGAAACTTGTATTTAACCACTGATAGTACTAATGATTGTAATCTTGTGGCTTCAGATGCAGATACAACATTATGGCACTATAGGCTCGGTCATATGAGCCATAAGGGCATGGACATCATAAAGAAGAATTTTCCTGGATATACAGAAACAGGTTTGGATTTCTGTGAGAACTGCATATATGGGAAACATAAGCGAGTAAGGTTTCTCAAGGTTGGACCTACGAAGAAAGAGAGTAAGTTAGAGCTGGTACATTTTGATGTGTGGGGGCTGGCTCAGGTATCATCTCTTGGGGGTTCAAGTTATTATGTTACTTTTATTGATGATGCAACAAGGAAAGTTTGGGTTTATTGTATTAGAAACAAATCTGATGTATTTGACACTTTTGTTAAATGGAAAGCCTTGGTAGAGAATGAAACAGGTCTTAATCTAAAATGTCTTAGGTCAGATAATGGAGGGGACTATTGCAATAATGAATTTGATGATTACTATTCTAAGAAAGGAATCCAAAAGGAAAAAGACAGTTCCATGAACTCCGCAGCAGAATGGGGTGTTAGAAAGGATGAACAGAACAATAATGGAACGTGCTAGGAGCATGAGGTTACATGCAGGATTGCCTCTTTCTTTTTGGGTAGAAGCGGTGAGCACAACTGTGTACTTGATAAACAGAGGACCCTCAAGTGCCTTGGATGGAGGCATACCTGAGGAGGCTTGGTACGGTAAGAAAGTCGATTACTCATTTCTTAGAGTCTTTGGATGTGAGGTGTTTGTTCATATTGACAAGGATGATAGGACCAAGCTAGAGGCTAAATCAGAAAAATGCACTTTTATTGGTTATGGTGGTGATGACTTTGGATTTAAATGTTGGAGTATTAAAGACAAGAAAATCATTCGGTCTAGGGATGTGGTCTTTAATGAGAAAGTCATGTATAAGCAATAGTTGCAGGAAAACAGGGAAGAATCCAAGAAAGAATATGCAGTGGTAGAGGATCTTCCGGATGGGAAAGTGACCCATGAATCAGTTCAGGAACCTACTCAACAGGAACCCCAAACTCCTACAGTGAGGAGGTCTTCTAGGGTAAGAAAAGAACCTGAACATTTTTCTCCTTCTCTTTATTATTTATTACTCACTGATAGTGGAGAGCCAGAGAGCTTTGATGAAGCAATGCAGGTAGATGCCAGTAAGAAGTGGGAGCAAGCCATGGATGAGGAGCATAAGTCTCTCATGGAGAACCAGACTTGGGATTTGGTGAAGCTACCGGAAGGCAAAAGAGCATTGCAGAACAAGTGGGTGTACAGAGTTAAAGATGAAGGAGGAAAGAAAAGATATAAGGCCCGGTTGGTGGTCAAGGGGTTTGCACAGAAACAAGGTATAGATTTTGATGAGATTTTTTCTCCTGTAGTAAAAATGACTTCTATCAGAACTGTTCTTGGAATAGTGGCAGCATAGAAGACTTGCACTTAGAACAGTTAGATGTAAAGACTGCATTTCTCCATGGTGATTTGGAGGAGGAGCTATATATGTAGTAGCCAGAAGGATATGAAGTCAAAGGTAAAGAGGAGATGGTGTGCAAACTAAAGAAGAGCTTGTATGGCCTGAAACAAGCTCCATGTTAATGGTATAAGAAGTTTGATAGCTTCATGATGGAGCAAGGTTATATTAGATGTCATTCTGACCATTGTGTGTATACAAAGAAATTTGAGGATGGAAGTTATATTATCCTGTGTTTGTATGTTGATGACATGTTGGTTGCAGGTAAAAACATGCAGGAAATAAAAGTACTCAAGAAACAACTAAGTGAATCCTTTGATATGAAGGATTTGGGGGCAGCCAGACAAATCCTTGGTATGAGGATAACTCGGGATAGGAAGGAACGGAAGCTGACTTTATCTCAGGAAGAGTACATTAAGAAGGTATTAGATAGGTTTAACATGCAAGATGCTAAACCGGTTGGGACTCCTTTGGCAGGCCATTTTAAGTTATCAAAGGAGCAGTGTCCCAAGATAGAGCAGGAAAGAAACCAGATGTCCAAGGTACCTTACTCATCAGCGGTTGGTAGTTTGATGTATGCTATGGTGTGCACTAGGCCTGGTATTGCCCATGCAGTGGGAGCTGTGAGTAGATTTATGAGTGATCCAGGTAAAGAGCATTGGCAAGCAGTAAAGTGGATCCTTCGGTATTTGAGAGGGACCATGGGGAAAATTTTGTGCTACAGTGGATCAGACACCACTTTACGTGGTTATGTAGATTCAGACATGGCTGGAGATGTTGACAGTAGGAGGAGCATGACAGGTTATATTTACACTGTAGGTGGGATAGCAGTGAGCTGGATTTCATGACTACAGAAGTTGGTGGCTTTATCAACCACGGAGGCTGAGTATGTTGCTGCCACAGAGGCAAGCAAAGAGATGATTTGGTTACAACAATTGCTTGAGGAGTTGGGGCATAAGCAGAAGGAATGTAAGCTACATAGTGATAGTCAGAGTGCTATACACCTAGCTAAGAACTCTACTTTCCACTCTAAGACAAGCATATACAGTTGAGATATCACTTCATCAGGACAGCTTTGGAAGAAGATAAGTTGAAGTTGGAGAAGATTCATACCAGTCATAATCCTATAGAGATGATGACCAAGGTGGTCACAAGGGATAAACTAAAGCTATGTTCAGCTTTGGTTGGCCTTCGCGGATGACAGTGAAGGGTTGAGAAGCTTTCTCAGTGGAAATCAGTCTCCAAGTGGGAGATTGTTATGTTTGTGGAGCCTGTTTTCATGTTAGAGTGTGGTACACCTTCTATGTGTTACACTCGGGTATTTTTACAGCGGTCCCACTTGTCGGTGAGCAGGTCAAGGGAGTTCGGGGGGGTGAAGCCCCCCCGATCGATGGGGGCTCAGGGGCAAAGCCCCCGAAGTAAATTTTCATGGGTGGTTTATTAACCCATGGGTAATGGGTAACCGTTATGGGTTGTTTGTGGGCCCATGGTTTTTCGGTACCCATTGTTTTGATACCCACAGTTTTTTGCCCATTGTTTTAATACCCACGGTTTTTGCCCATGGTTTTGATACCCATGGTTTTGTATCAAACTGCTTAAGCAATTTTCTATTTATATGGTCTTATGCATATGATAGATAGAAAAGCAAATGTATTACAGATGTGCTTTGAATTCGGGTGTGAATTCTGTAGAGTTTGTTGAGCATAGCTCTAAACGGATCTAGGTATTGTATTGAGAGAGTGGAGGCTTGTAATAAAATCTGAGTAAGTGATTCTTGGTGGACATAGCCCAAATTGGGTGAACCACGTTAAATCTTGTCTCTCTGTGTTGTGTTATTTATTCTACACTTTTATTTGAGATCTGTAATATTTTCTGCATATTAGTTTCTACTGTTGCGATTCTGTAAGGGATTATTCTACATATTTTATCTCTTATTCCCTAACATGACTCTCCCTTATATAACCAGGTTTGTGTTAACAAAGTAGGTGTTAAACGCACCTTAGTGGAAAATGGATCTAGCCTCAACATTTTTAATATCAATTTTATCCATCATATTGGCATGTCTCTAGGCATCCCTTGCTTCTTCAACCATTTATATTTGTGTTTTTTGATAACATCCCCAAACATGTTTTAGGTATTTTCCAGTTACCCATTACCATTGTTCCATGTACGATTACCATCCCATTTCTACGTCACCACCTCAATTGGCCTCTACATAACCACACCACTCTGTTAGTCCTACACGCTAGCATAGGCCTATCCCTAAGACCATTACCACATCTCGTTTCCAATCACCACCTCATTTTATTCCACATGGCTTGTACTCCCCTTACACATAACACCTCCACGGTCTTCATTGCCCACATACTTTACTACGCCATGACATCCATTTTATGTGCACCCATCACATGCATATCAGCTTCATTCCCCTGTGTAGAATTTGTCTACCATACCATCATTACTCAAGTATCACCCTCCTCTTTCATCATACCAAACATTGGTCATTGAATCGTCATCCTTCAACCTCATCAGGTGATTTCTCTCTCAGGAACACTTAGGGGGCTTCACCATTACCCAATCCCCCCTTCTTCATATTAGCATAGTTTCACCTCTACACCTTACATTCTTCTTCGCATGTACGTATCCCTCTTACACATTATAACACCCTCGTTACCTGATGACACACTCTTATGCTTCAGTTTAGACTGGAATGTTAAGGGATTACCATTACACTGAACCCCACACACTACACTATAGGGTCTACACACTTACATTCTATACGTAGCCTAAATCTTACATTGTCCTATACATACCTCATCTATTAGTCATTTCTCCATCATTCATCTCATACACTCTACAATAGTCATAATTATATATAATTCTAGTTATAGATTTCATCCATACATTCTATATTTACACTGGGTCACATTATCTATGGATCTAGCTTTACCTCTCATCACTACATATTCTATCCACACTTATATCTGCATCTTACATTACATTGTTTTATTCACATATCACATCCATCCATCTAATTCATTCTATATTACACTAGATTCCATTGTAGATGGGTCTAGTTTCTTCTATCCTCCATGCATCTTCCATTCATATCTACATTTCCTATTGCATTTCACACATTACATATCCTATCCATTACACATATTGCATTACATTGTCAACATTGTGCATTTACATCACATATTCATCCCCTGGTCATTTAAACTACGTTGTCTTCTATGCACTGCACTCACCACCCTATGACACACTCTAGTTCCTCGGTCCATACTCGACTATTGAGGGTTTACCAATCAAATGGACCTTACATTCACCAATACAAAATTTTCCTCATCCAACATTCCTGACATTAGTGATATACACCTTAGGTTAAATTGTCACCCCTTTCCATCATCTTATACTGGTATACGCTTTATGCTAAATGACCACCCCTATTTTATCATCTTCTAGTGGTATACACCTTAGATTACATCACCACTCCCTTCTTATTCATCCTATAGTGACATACACTTTAGGATAAATCATCACCCATTTTCACTCCTTCATCTCATAGTGATATATGCTTAGGGATAAATCATCACTCATCCATTCAACACATCGTGGTATACGCTTAGGCTATAGGGTCCATGCTCATCGTTCCCTATATTTCATCTCCATCCACTCATACTATAGTGATATAAGCTTAGGGCTAAATCATCACTCTTTCATTCAACAAGTTGTGGTATATGCTTCCACTATAGGGTCCATGCACCTCTTACCACAAGTTTCATTTCATCACCACTACACATACACACCCATCACAACGTGCTAGATATAACCAACACTACTCGACCATTTCCCGATGATGTACTTTCGTTTATGGTTCATTCCTGACTGTTGAGGGGGGAAACAAAATGAACCTCACTATATACACATTCCATCCACTAGGGGGGCATGGTGCTCCTATCATTCCATCTTGCATTCCATTACATCCACAACATACGACATTGTCTTGGGGGAATTTACTCTTTCTTACTAGTGTTCTTCATATTCACTTTACTACATGTGTTAGATTGATTTCTTATATGTCATTATCATTCACACATGCACGTTCACGTCTTTGTTTAGTGTGATCATAGATACAGGAATCTACACACGGCATGGATGCTCACCTTCTACCCTTCCTATACTGGTCGCTAGGGGCATCCACATTCATCTTATACAGGTGTTATTGTTTCATTTTGTACTTAGCATCTTATACTACTTGTTCATACACACTTTGACATATTGGTTATCACTCTAACATGCTAACGGGTGTTCCATGTGCAACACTTATTTTGTAGGATTACATGTTTCCATGACTACTTGTTTGTTTCTACTTGTCTTCTTTGTTTGCCATTGTATGCGGGATTTTCCCTTTTCTTGTGTGCATACTTGTCTACTATTTGCGGCCATGATGGCCTTGCATGTCTTGCGACATCGTGAGTGATGTCCCATGTTTGAAACCCACTTTGTGTGGTCTACTTGTTTTCTTGTGTGTTTACACTACTTTGTTTGGTAGTTTCTACATTGTTTGTGTATTTTACACTTGTCTTATTACATGCATGTGTTTCAGACTAACACTTGTTTTGGATAGCCATCCCCTTTTGTGTGCACCTTCGTATCTACCAAGTGTTTGCCTTTCCTCCTGTAGGATAGAGTTCTACAGGTCAGAGTGCGGTTGGGTCCTCTTTTGGGGCCGCATTCTCCTTTTCGAGATGTTGCACGTGCCCCCAAAGAGGGGGGGAATCATTAAGGGTTTTCTACTAACACAACGTATTTACACCGGTTCAGACACAATGAGTGAGTTCAGACCAGTCTACAAACTCCATACACAGTGGCCATAATAGGACATGGTGTCCTTCGGCAATTCTGTGGAGCAGTTATATGCTTGGGGTTTACAGTGGGCATGTCTCTCTACACTTCTCCATCTAGTGGCGTCAGATTTCGCAAAAAACCAAGACAATACAGAGATCTTTTCACACATTTCAGCAAAAGCAGTTAAATTTGGAGGACATAAAGTATTTACTCCCTATACTTCTTTAGCCAGGTGGTGTGAGATTGCCCAAAAAACTCACAATAGTACATGATATCCTTTTACACCCTTCTTCTCAACATGGATTAGGTGCACATGTTCCATTTACACTTTTTCTAGCATATTTTACATTTGCATACTTTAAACATGCATATTTTACACACGCTTTTACATACGTACATATTTGACTACTTGATCATTTTTTCCTTGCAGGTCCATTGTATGAGAAACAAGCAATCAAATTGGGGGCAATAACAACAACGATAACGAAAACGATGATGATGTTGATAACAACAACACACCACTACAAACATTTTCCTTTACTAACCATGAAGGTACACTACACACCAACAACTACACATGCGTTCCACCCTAGGTTCACTCTCATCACTTTTTATGCACATTTTTCATCTTTAAAATCCACGCTCCTCCACATTTTTCTTTTTGTCATTCCATGCTTGAGTCTAGTCCATCATCACATCTTCTTCTACACTCTATATGGATATTAGGTACACATCTCTATCTACTTTATGTTACCGAGATTTCCGCTCACTAACATAAAATGGGGGCAAAATGTAGACACAAAATTATGCACTTTACACATAGTTTAGCCCAGTCTTATACTACTATTTAGAAGGTTCTCAAGTGGATAAAGTACTAATTAATCCCACATTTTGGCCATCTTTAAATTATATTTTATTTCGTCATTCCCACATATTTTATTGCACTTATCCACCCATTTTGCAACTGCCCCGTCATTCTAGCCCAAAATTAGGGCACCCCATCCTGTACTGGGGTGGCTCGGGGTGCCTTGGTTCCACTTTGGACACCCCAATCTATGCACATCCTTTCTCGCTTCTTTTTGGGGCCTTTCTAGCCATTTATTTTCTTTATCTTTTTTCCAGTCGGCCTTGTCAAGATTAATTACGAAATTAAGCTTGAGATCCTATAAATATAAAGCTATAATACCATAATAAGGGTCCTAAGTCATAACATTACACACTACTATCACTCCATCTAGAGTTGCATCCATTGCATCACTTGTACATCCACATAGTGCCATGCATCAAGGCTAGGAGATCTGCATCACACACACTGCATAGGGGATGGATTCTATTTTATTCTATGCACACATGCTATTTACATTTTCTGTAGTTACTATTTCTCATTACTTCACAAAGTGCGAATGACACGAGAACACCTAGGGCATGACATGCACACACACACACCAAAACTACATCTAGGTCTGAAATGCAGTCTAATGCTCAGTGATAAGTCCACTAGTTTGGTGGTTGAGGTCAATCCAACCCATTCATTTGCATCTTTTATTTTTCTAGGGTTTGATACATCCTTTTGCATTGCAAGTCACTTTCCATCTCATCTGGCAGATCTAACATGACAAATAGGAAGTATTCGAAGACACCTTATAACCATATCAGATTCAGGTTTTGAGAATTTACAGTGTTTATAATGCCCAGATTGCAGACCAGGGTGCCCCGGGACGCCTAGATCTGTCATCTCAGATCCTCTAGATCTGTCCTTTACAGGGTCCGTGAGTGTTTGTCTGCACTTCCTGATTTCATTTCCAGATCTGTGACAATCACTTCCAATCAACTAAGATATTTCCCTTCCCTCTCTTGCATATTTAGGGTTTTATTTCACTTAGAATAGTTTACTTGAATTTATTCCATATTGTTTTAGTCTATTTAATACATCATTTTAGTCCTCCGAATTAGATTGACATTAATACCCTAGTTTCCCCTTTTAGGCCTACTAGAACCTTATTTCTGTTAATCAGCAGCATGGATTCTTTGATGTGGATTGTATTCCTTTTTCCTCAAGGTACATTTTTTGGCAAAGTGGTCTCCACCACACTTGAAACACCCATCAAAAGGTATTTTCCTATTAAAATTTTTTTATTACCAATAACACTATTTTTCCCATTTCTATTTGCCTTTGCATTAGTTTTTGTTGATATGTCATTTTCACCATTGCTAGCCATATTGCCAACCTTTTTCCACCAAGTCTTTCTAGGTGACATGGGTGAGGGTGAGTTGTATCTCATCTTTTGCTTCTCATCTGAGTAAATCTGGCTTGAAGGTTTTACTCTTTTCTAATGGCCTTTTCAAAAAAAGTTTCCATGGTAGGACGATGGACATCAACTTCACCCCCAATGATTGGTGTAAGTCCCATGATGAATTTTCGTATCCTAAAATTCTCATTTTTCTGATAGTGCGGAACATACTTCAACATTTTGGTGAAAATTTCCCAATATTCAGTTATAATTAGTTTACCCTGAGCTAAAGTTTGGAACTCAAACATCTTTCAATTAAAATATAGTTGTGGTAACCAGTGTTTCCTGAAATAAATTTTAGATTTATCCCAAGTTATATTTGGTGTATCAACACCTAACTCCACCTTTCTATTATCCCATCAAGAGGAAACCACTTTAGAGAGGTGAAAGGCACCCCAAAAAAATTTCATTACCTCTTAGAAGTCTCTTATATCAGAATACTTCTCCATTTCACTCAACCAATTCTCAACTCCATCTCCCAAGGTTGTTCCATCAAACTTGGGTGGGCCGATTCGCTTACTATTATTTAACAACCCAGCTTCCAAGCTAGATCTTATGTTCCTTGATTGGTTTATGGCATTAGGATTTGCTTCATTATGATTTGCAACATTGGGATCCCCTGCATTGAGCTTCCCAACATTTAAGTTTCCAGCATTAGGTTGAATAGGTTGTTGTATATCGCTTTCACTTTCACTTTCCTTTGCCAATACTTGTTGTTCAAGAACAACTATCCGATTATGTGTATCTTACAGAACAACTAATATCTCATCAATTTTTTGGGTTGTTACATCACCAACCATGTTGTTTGCATTATATCCTCTTGTTCTAACCATTGTGTTATGTTAGACAAGAATAAAATATTTTGTTAGCATAAGGAACGATTAGATCCAAGAGTTTTAAACCTTCAACTTTGATACCATAATGTAAAACCCATGTTATACTTCATCTAATTAATGGAATTTTTTTACAGAGAGCCTTAATCACATTTTTATGCCTTCAATGATTTTTAACACGTAGCAAATAAAACCCAACATAATTAATTATAATGAATATCATTATTACTTAGCTCACTACAAAGTAACCAACATTATTAGTATTCCAGAATCCATCTTGAAAACATATATTAACCATGTACAATTATAAGGGTCCTAGATCTTTCCCGATCTCCTTTAATCACTCTACATGACCATGTATACTATGTATACGTTTGGTTAAACCTTTAAAGGTTATGAGAACTTACGCATCTTCTTAGTGTCGAACTGAAAGTCACTTAAGTAACCTTCATCTGACTCCAGACACTGCTAATAAGAATAAATGGTGAACAAACAATGCAATTAGTCATTTGTACTACTATGACCATAGTTATTCGGCATCGCACTAACAAGCCAGTTTCGAGACTACACACTAGCCTACAAAACATATCATCACTTCACCACACAATCGCCTCAATATAGTTATCAAGATTATTTTATTTTGATTAGAAATTAAATTTTAGTTCTAAAGCTGCAAAGATCATGACTAGATATTCATGTCACAGGAAACCTGTCAGTCTCATATTAGGATCCCTACAGGAAAGGTTACGCTCACATAATGACTTACATCATTACGTGTTCATTATCCTCCACGTAGCCACCCTGAGCTGGCATGGACAAGGTTCATACAACACGAATGTTGTTTCATAATACCTACCCTTCGTTGGTATTCGTTATGCTTTCATCCTAGGGATAAGTTATTCTGAATCTCTTTTGTTATTCGTTTCACGATAGAGGTGTATAGTAACTCATCGAGTCACTGATTAGTATAAGTACCTTGTACCACATTATCATAAGGTAAACTATGTCAATCTACGATGATTGAATTAACTTAGTTAAGCATAAAGATAAACCAATTCATAATGATAAGATAAATAGTACTTATGATAATTTACAGTCACTTAATCATATTAATACACTTAAGTTTATTGTGTACATTTGTAATATAATTGTTACAATGTTCCTTTTGTACTTTGTTTAGTAACAACGTATTTTTTTATATCTTATAAACTTATACATATCATCTTGTTCATGTATGGTGAACTAATGAAACATATAAATCTTATTGACATTCTTATAATTTATAGTATAATGTTATATTTCCCTTGTTTCGTCATGTTGATTTCATTGTTGCAATATTTTGTTTACTAACATAATTATAAATCATAATGACATCATTAAAGCAGATATATTAACACATTATAACTTTAATTATAATAAATGCTTTGTTGTAAAACATCGGTACAAATATTTCACTTTTCGTAATAATAATGATCCAAACAACAATTATTAAATTAATAATTATTTCCAATAGTACATAATTATGAAATGATTATCAAAAGATAACAATTAAGTAAATTAGGCAAAATAATAATTAAAGTACAATTACGATCATTAACATATCAAAAATAAAATAATAATAGTCGTCACATGAAGAATCATGTGTTATCCATTCCAACATATCACATTGCAATAATTACTCTGACTTGCATGTTGTAGGAGAGATAAAATTGTATACATGGTCAGTTCGATGAGCTGGCATGAATTATCAACTCATAATCATATTGCATTCTCTTGAAATAAGGAAATATAATAAGGTTATCTACCCTTTTACCTTGATAATATAATTAATCAATAAGCATAACAATGGTCAAATAATATCACAATGTATATCCTCAGTTACCCATAGTCATGAAATAAACTATATTCATGATCATACAACCTTAACAAACATGCATCTAGTAAGGAAATATTCAATAACAATTATTGTTTATCTTAACCTTATCTCATATTGAAACCATGATTATGATCAAGAGATATAAACACATAAACAAATCAATTTCATTGCTATCTAAACACCAAGACATATAAAAAATATCCAAGTTAAGTTTTACTTGAATTTGTCATTAGAGTTTATCCCACACCCTTGGTTAAGCTAAAAATCAGCTTCATTGATTTCTAAACAATCCCTGTGTATCCTTTTCAAATAGTCTGATACCAATCCATACACAAAAAATAATAATGCACTAGACTAATTTCCCTAATCATTTATTTTGCAACAAGGAGTTTAATCTATTTATTTCAGTGGGTCAAACTCTTTATCACCAATATATACACAACCTTAAGATCAAACAAGTATTCCTTCAAGAAGAAACCATCAACACGACCCTACTCTTTGTGAGCTTTTTGTAACAACATTTTTTCCTTTGGCGAGATCGAGGAGTTTTAATCCTTTTATTTTTTAATTCCTTAAGGAGTAAAACACAAAATTCTACTATATTACAAATCAAACAGTGAATCTATTCTTATCATTCCAAGACAAAATTTCCCTATCGAGCCAGAATACCAAGTTCGTGCAGAATTGGTTTAGAACTAGTTAGATAACCTTATTATATTTCCTTATTGGCTTAGAATTTCCCTATCAAGCCAAAATACCAAGTTCATTTGGAATTTCCCTATTGGCTTAGACTTTGTTTGTGCAACATTTTAAGCTGGTTTTTCAATCTCAACAGCCCTCTGCCAAATGACAAACAACTCTTGACTAATGTATGGTTGTTGTCCCATGTAAGCTTTCTCCTGCTCAGAAGGTGGCTTGTGACCACATGCTTACCATTGATGACCTTCACGAAGCGGCGATGCAAATAGCCAATGATAAGGTCCTTGGATGTGATGGCTTCCTATGCAAGCTTTATAAATCCTTGTGGGACACTGTCGGCTTAGATCTTCTTCAGGTTTATCTCGAGGGTTTTTAGAACCAGTCGCTAGGGTTGTGTATCAACAAAGGGAACATTAAATTCATTCCGACACCAGGGGATTATGAGAAAATTATGAGCTGGAGGCACATCACCTTGTTGAATGTCTCCTAAAAAATGATTCTTAAAGCTCTAGATATGCGGTTGCGTCATATCCTTCTCGTTGTCATCAAACTATAACAAACTGGGTTCATTTAGGGGAAATATATTCTTGGCAACATCATTGTTGTTTAGGAAGACATAGAATGGGCTTGCAAATCCAATCAATTTGCTATGTTCATTAAAATAGATTTTGAGAAATCTTACGATCGGATTGAATGACCGTTTATTCTTGCTATGCTTCAAGCTCTTGGCTTCGGCCCCATCTTCATTCATTTCGTCTGAATTCTATTTTCCAATGCCTTTTCCCAGATCACCATCAAGGGCCTCAGTTTTGAGTCCTTCAGATTGTTCTATTCCATTCGCCAAGGGTGCCCATTTACGCCTGCACTCTATGTGCTTACTGTAGAAGGTTTTGGGTATCTTCTGGCCTAGGCAAAATCCCAAGGTCTCGTCAGGGGAATTACTTTTCCTTCTATGAACAATTCTCAATTTCTTAATGGTCACTTCGTAGATGACTCTTTTCTCACTCTTATTGACGAAGAGACTAATACTCGCAATGTCATGCATTGCCTCGATATTTTTCATTTAGCTTATGGTTCTTCCATTCAATGGAGAAAAACTCAGTGTTACAAGAAATCATTCCTCCCTACACCCGCTTGGCTAGACTCATTTGAGTGGAAGACTCTTGCCCATGGTGAAATGTTTAAATTTCTTAGCATTCCCTTTTCCTTTCAAGCATCGCCGATAGAGTTATGGAAGTATGTGATTCAACCGGTGGCTAAAAAATTGGAGTATTAGATCACCAAACCATTCTCTTTAGCAGGGAAATTTCAAATTTGCTCTAAAGTCCTTGCAGCCACTTGCGTCTACTACTCCTCATGTTGGGTGCCTTCCAAAACATCTATTCAGACGCTGGAGAAACACCTCAAAGCCTTTCTTTGGGCCAATGCTTCCACTGGAAAAGGATTTCATAGAGTTACTTGGGAGATATGTTGTCTTCCCTGCGATTTTGGGGGGTTGGGCCTTATTGACATTCAACGCCAAGGGTGGGAACTCTGTGTGAAATGGACCATTCAATGCATTGAGGGACAATAAGTGTGGAAAGTGCTTCTGCGCCATGACATTGAGGAGGGATCGCCCTATGACCACCTCACCTGGAAAGGTTTGGGGTTTGTCAATCTCCTTATTGCTCCTATTCCGATTAAATTTGTTGGCACTTTTGTGCTCAAAAGCATATGGAAGGCATGCAAATGCATCAAACCATGGCTACAATAGAAAGAGAATGGTTTCCGTAATGTCCTTTCCATTAACCATCAATCTCTATGGGGGTCACCGGTCTTTCAAGTTCAGGGTCAATGTCTTGTAGATGTCCCTAGAATTCCTGTGCTCAAGCTTTTCAAACGCGGAATTTGTACCATTCAAGATTTGTTCTGTAAACACTCTCAATCATGGTATTCTTGGCCTGAGCTTAAACCTCGGTTTCGACTCACCACCTAGGATCAAACTAGCATTACTGAAATTCTTAATTCGGTCCCCGATCTCATGCTGCAATTTTTTTTGTGCATCCATCTTGCCCTTGGTGGACGGTCTGGAAATGGTATGTTGATACCCTGTTTCGCAATTACTCAACCAACAAAGGATACCGTTAGATCTCCCCACATTTGCCCATGGTTGAAAAACTCAACACTCGGTGGGGGGTACATTATACTCTGTCATGCTGGAGAAGGAGATTTAACACTGTTTGGTTAGTCTGTGTGGAACCAAAAATTACACATTTTCTGTGGTGTATTTTGCACCAAGGTCTGCTAGTTGGCTCTCGACTTGTTCAAATTGGGGTTCTAGCTCCCAAGTGCCCATTCTATGGCCACTTGAAAACTTTGTTGCACCTCTTCTAGTTTTTCCTGAAAGCATAACTTGTTTGGAATTGGATTCATTCCTTTTTCTTTCCTCTCAGACCTCAACGTTTTACGTGGCAGTACATTCTTTTAGGAGATAACCCCAAAATTATGCACATATTCGCCCAGATTTGGCATGTTTTCATAGGGGAAATTTCGTTTTGGATATGGAAAGAACAAAATGCTTTTTTCTTTGCTAATTCTGAAGTTGATTAACAATTTTCCATGTATATAACAAATCTATGGTTATCTCTAATGTGCTTCTACAGATTCACGTCCAGGCTAATAAAGTTGCCCTAGAGGTGGACCACCTTTAGACTTTGCTATGGCATTGGGGGGATGCCACGTGTAATGTCGCCCGGGAGCCACCTTAGCCATATCGGCACTCTCTGCCGTGTGGCGGCCATACCTGTGGTGGTCGTTGGAGCTGTTCACAATGACGTTCTTTTAGTTGGGCTCACCGTACTCCCCGCATCCAACAACAGAGGAGTGTTATGCCACTGGCTTGCCAACAAGGCTGGGGCTCTCCTTGCTCGTCATCTCGGGTGGGGCTTGCCAGTCGCTCTCGAGCCGCGTATCCTGGATGGCTAGAATTTGCCACCTCCGCCCCTGCCACCTTCAGGCTTCCTCTTTCCATCTCTCCTATAGGGGTGTCGGCGGACACTGAAGAGGAGAACCCCACTAGTTGGGACATTCCAGATGTTGGCAAGGACCTCCCTAGTTCCGATTGGCCTGATGACCATGACCATATTGCTTCTGGGATGCTTGCTGCAACAACTTGATTTTGTATCTTTGGTTTTGATGTATTCCTAGGCATTGCCTAACGTGTCTGTCGTTTCCTCGGCTTGGCCTAGCTTATTTGTGGTTTTGGGGCCTACTCTCATATCGTCGGCTTTTTGTTGAAAGCTATCTTGTATCGTATTGAATTAATATAATATAAGATCCCTTTTCATCACCAATTTTTTTTTAGGAGAAATATGTAAGCATTTAATGTGGATTGAGTGATTAAATCTCATTGACAAGTGAATGTTAGGTTCCAACTTAATAATATACATGTTGCTTATAAAAATGCAATATAAATAAGCAACAACCACAACAAAATATATATAGCTATAAAACAAGGTAAATTAGAAAGCAAAAATATGATTATGAAAATTTGGTTGCCAACAAAGCTAGAAAGAAATATATTAGAAAAGTCTTACTGGAAAGACTTGATACTTTTCCACAAAAGACACCCCAGAATAAGACACCTCCAACATAATAATATAAGATGTAATGTTAATCAATTTTTAGCACACTCAAAATACCATTAAAAATATTGTCTTACCTCACTATTAATTATTGCCCTTACATAAAAACTACTTAAAAAAAATTCTTAATCATATTTTTATTGAATATTTATATATAATTCAATAGGATTAAATTTAGTCCTTTTTGGGTACCAAACATTTGTCTCTATGGAGACAATATCTTCATGATTAACAAACGTTTTGATTTGCTTGATTTACATTACCTTCCAACAAAATAAATTCTTGGATTTTTCCTCGAGCAGGCCTTTTCATTGAGGTTGCAATGTTTGGAGTAACGCAGGAGACAGGAACATGAGACCCAAAAGAATTGAATTGAATTGAATTGAATAGAAACATGAAAAAGGAATGGATGACATTTAACCTTCTTTTGACTTTAGGATCATCCCTCTGCCTCTCGTGACTCCTCTTCACCGCCTATATTTATGGACCCTCCTCAACTACCCCCCTCCACATATCACTTTTAACGTTAACTTATTACTTACCAGCCTCTTCTTAATCCAAGCAAAAACCAAAAAATAAATTGAGAAGCTTCAGAAACAAAATTCTGAAGCAGGCAGGCAGTCCATGGCATTCTTATTTGTCAATCAGTCAAACAAAGCCCCACAAAAAATAGATGACTGACAGCAGATTTCCTGTTTGTGTAAGGTCGCCATTAAGAATCTCCACTTCTATTCAATTAAATGCAAATCAGCCTCACTTCCATTAACTGCTGCGGGTAGGTGTAGTAATTAATGACTTAAATGTGGTGAAGAAGGTGGATCAAGGGACACGGATATGCATTCCCCGAGGGTAGTTGTGTACTGTTAGTAGTAAAAAATATTATTGGTCATTTACAGGGATCAACTGTAGTAGTGTTATGATCAACCTCTAAAACAAGGCATAGACTTCTCTATTTATAGATAAATTGAAATTGAAATTTATAGCCTCTCAATTATTAATGTAACAACTTATTATTATAAAAAATATTTCACAAATTGTATCGTTCTGTCTGAAATGTTTTACGTGTGTAAGATGTTTACCTACGTACAATCTTCTGCTAGAATTACGCACTTTAAATACCAACGCTACATCAATCTGTAATATCATCACGATTTCATCTCAACATTCACCTAAACACACAACCCAAATTAAAATATTTTTCTATAAAAATTACTGCCATGCTCCAAGACTCACATAATATCAATGTCACCATTCTCATGAGTCTCATCTATTCATGGGTGTGTGTATCACTCATTATATTTTACATTGTTTAATTGTGTTGATAAGCCAGAATTCAAACCCATAACCTCTCAATCACTAATGCAACCACTTACTATTACCAAAATAATTAAAACTACATTTTAGTATAACAATGCTTCACCTTAATAGACGGCAATGTCTTTAACGCTACGTTAATCAGTATTTGTCAAGCAATGTGTGATGTAAACCAAAATAATATATTTAGTTTGTGACCTTCTAATATAAGGTCCACTGCATGACAGACAGCACTCATTATTATTATTAGTCTGCAAAAAGGCATTCGGGCTTCCATTTGTGTTTTTCTTTTTGGATTGGTGATTAAGTTGGGGAACTTTTACAGGTGGTATCATCACAGATTTCATGAATCTATCGGATCGATTCTGTGAAAGAAAAAGCTTAATAATAATGGCACTTTTGCATGGTGTGATCCGCCTTTATTTTAAATTTATGTCAACTCCAGAATAGTGAACAAATCCAACGTAAAGCTGCTTTTTCGTAACTTTTTTGTTTTGTTTTGAGCCCAACGGAAATATAGGCCAGGTCTATAGATAAACTCATGGATTTGTAGCTATAGATTTGCTTAATTTTCCCAAGAATGTGTGCCTGCTGCAACAAGGGTCATACCAGTACAGATTTCAACATGTTGCAAGAATTAAAGTTTGAAGTGTGCCGCACCAGCAGATCAAGGTCAAGGTATTTGCAAGATTTTTTTGGGGTTTTTAAGGTGGTTTTATACCAAATAGGAAGGAAAAATTGGGCAGCTATATGTGACTGGCCGTGCTTTTTTGTTTTTTGAAAACTTAAATGTTTAAGATTCTGATCATGGTTAATTCACTAGGTACTAAAGATTTTCCGGGTCATTCAGAGTTTCCTGTAGAAGGTGGTTGTTAAACAAGATGCATAGATTAGGATGCTGTCGAAGAGACAAGGGACTCAGCCTGGATATGGAAGAGGATGAAAGTAGAGATCTTGAACTCATATATAACTGTTTTAAATGTTTTGGTACTGGTACAGTACTACACATTGTGATTCGGTGGGTCATGGTCTTGACTTTTGGGTATTCTAGTAGACTTTGAGAATTTAACTAATGCTGGGTTTTGATATTTAGGAAAAATGATGAACATGGGGATGGTAGATGGGGTTTTCAAGAGATGGAGTATGGATAGCGGAGGCTTCTGTACAGATTCCTTATCTCTAGAGGAAGACGATTCCAGTTGTTCTTCTAGTAAAGATGGATTTGGTTCATTTTCAACAGCCAGGTGGTCAGTAAGAAGGCTGCCAGAAGATCAAGGCCACGAAGAATTGTTGGAAGTCCCAAGCCCTGTGCATTATAAAATTGTTCCGGATGAAAAAACTGTGCATCAAATGGAGTGGGATGATGTAAATATGATGAAGGAAAGGTTTGCAAAGTTGCTTCTTGGAGAAGATATGTCTGGTGGAAGTAAAGGAGTTAGCACAGCCTTGGCATTGTCCAATGCCGTAACCAATCTTTCAGGTTTTTTTTTTTTTTTTATCATTATTTGTTTTCTGCATAGGTTGTAGGCTATTTTACTGTTATTTCCTAATATTTAAGGGATATCTTTGTAAAAATGAACCCTGGAGTTGACTGTTGTGTTCAATGTTTTTGACAGCTTCTGTGTTTGGGGAATTATGGAGGCTTGAGCCGTTAGCAGAGGAGCGGAAGGCCAAGTGGTGCAGAGAAATGGATTGGCTTCTTTCTCCTGCTAATTACATGGTGGAGCTTGTTCCCGCAAGACAGAGTTATTCAAATGGGCGGAGCATAGAGGTAATTATTTATTTATTGTCGCTCAAAATCATTCAAATTACTGAGCACCATTGAAATTCAAGGAACCCAAATGGGTACTTTAGTACATCATGGTTCATAAGCCTTTCAGTCATTTACAGTTGTGGTTTCATCTCCAGATCATGACACCGAGGCCTCGATCTGACATTCATATCAACCTTCCAGCACTGAGAAAGTTAGATGCCATGTTGATTGTAAGGGCGCAACTATTTCATCCTTTGCCATCAAATTTGTCCTGTCCCGCCACTCCTTATTTCTAGAAATTCTTACTTTGTCCTTACTGTGTGTGAAGGAATCTTTGGACAGCCTTGGCCAGACAGAATTTTGGTATGCAGAAGGAGAGAATAGAGAAGTGAATGACATCGGCAATGGCAACATGAAACAGGGGAAGAAGTGGTGGTTGCCAATTCCAAAGGTACCTCTAAATGGGCTTTCAGACGAAGCAAGAAAAAAGTTGCTTTACCAAAGAGATTGTATAAACCAGATCTTTAAAGCTGCAAAATCTATTAATGAGCAGATTTTATCTGAAATGGAGGTTCCAGAGGTTTTCTGGGAGACTCTTCCCAAGGTAAAAATTCACTTTGTTATGGAAGAATTCAATGGTTGTAACTTGGCACTAGTGCATCATGTTTGACATAGTCTTCTTGTATTCTGTTTGCAGTCCTAATGATTTTTTGATTTCTATTTTTAATGATTTCTGAGAATCCTAAGGTTAGATATTAACATCCTCATAGCATGACATGGCGATGAACCTGGATTGAAACTCAGGACAACCCATTTCTTGTTCTATGTATATAGGCTCTTCTACTACTTGAACTACATGCCCTCAGCGATTCCTTCTGGAGGAGTGTGGATTATTATCTCCAACACATGACCACAAGCCACTTTCCTCTTGAGCTCCTCTGGGTTAGCTTCCAGGCCATGACCTTGCTCTAATGCCATTTTGTGAAAAAAAAACATCGGCTAGCTTCCATTCACTGGTCTCTGGCTGATGGCTGGGTCTGCCACTTAGCTATGAGGCCCTCAATGGTTCCTCTATCAGGGCTTGGATCATGAATTTTTACCCTTTAACTTTGTAGACATTGACATTTTCTGTAGAGTTTTAGTATTTGATCAAGAACTTTGGCTTTTCAGATGTTGGTAGATGCACTGTTCTGACCTTTGCTTTCCATAAAAACAAGATTCGCCTTTGAAATTCTTTGTGCTGGAAGTATGTTTCTTCTCTACTGTTTTGTTGATATCATTTCTTTATTATCTACCTAAGGTTGTATCCATGTGCCCCTAGATTTGAAAGTACCCATTTTTGTCTTTGGAATGCTAACGATCGAAATCTGTTTCTTCTTTTGTTATGAAATTCACAACCTGAATTGCCTCATTTTCTGATCCTGTGGCCTTGCACAAGGACGGGAGAGCCTTAATGTGGAATTAATTGTGAATTATTATGGCATATCTTGGACATACGTCAGCCTAGTATAGAATCGTTGTGCCTTGGCACTTATTTAACTAACTATATGTCTATAGGCCACTGCATTGTTTTCTTTGGCCAATGTAATCTAAAGGATTTCAATCACTGGAAAAAAGAGCAGCAAATGCTTCTTCCCTTTGTTGTTTCCTGTACATTTTGTATGGGTCTGATCATTTTCAAATGCAATTGTTAAACACTGATATGTTTACACCAATTGTAAAGACCTGGCTTTATACAGCTGCTGTAGTTTTGATTATGCCCAATATTCATTCAGCCATTTTTCCATTATGCATGTTTCCGATCCCCATATATGAGTGTAGATGTTGAAACTCTTGCAGACTGGCAAATCAAGCCTCGGAGATGCCCTCTACAGAGCCATCACAACAGAATATTCATCTACTGAAATTGTGCTCGCATCGCTGGATTTATCAACTGAGCACAGTGCTCTAGAAATGGCAAACCGATTGGAGTCAGCCATATACACATGGAAAAGAAGGATACAAGGTAGGCAAAGCATTTCAATTGAGGATGGAAAAACTGGTGTTAGATCTTCATGGTCACTGGTGAAAGAATCTGAAGCCGAACTAGTGAAAAAAGAGCTTTACATGGAAAGGGCAGATAGCATACTACTCCACCTAAAGAACAAGTTTCCAAGCATACCACAAACTTTCTTGGACATCACCAAAATTCAGTACAACAGGGTATGTATGCGTTTTGGAGTTTGCCTCCATGCTTTTAATCCTTCACTTCTTTCATTACATGAAGTGAGAAAGAGAAACCCCTTGCAGTGCTTGTCATCTTTGGTTTATAGGTAATGAAATTGGGGATTATATTTCTGGTGCTAGTAATCAGGGAAACTGCTTTATTTTTAAATAAAAAAAGCGTCTTCTGTTAATCATACATATGATACATTGCTAATGATACAAAAAAAAAGGGTTGTAAGGGAAACAATATTTTGGGTAATCTCAGTGTTTGTTTATTTATGCTGGCATAGGATGTTGGACATTCGATTTTGGAGAGCTACTCCAGAGTACTGGAGAGCCTGGCATTCAATATCCTTTCACGAATTGGCGACGTTGTTAGAGAGGACGATTTTACCAAGTCCTCACAAACTCTAAGATGTATTGATGATGAGAGCATAATTTCTTCAAAGTCAAGGAACCCAGAAGAGCATTGCCCATTCCCATCAGAAAGCCCTTCTCCTGCAAGTCCTATGGAGACGCCGGAGTCGTTGAGGTCACATCATCAAGCAGATGCAACCCAAATAGGCGAGGCACTCATAAATTACCTGAACAGAGAGTCATGTTTCTCAGAATCAGACTACAAAGATGCCACAGAGGAAATGCCTACCAGTACTGGGAAAAACAGTGCTACCCCTTCTCCCGGTTTAGCCAATGTATGGTGTTATGGTAGAGAAGTTTGCTCCAGTGTTTCTTGCCCAAATTCCCCATGATAATTACTTGCCAAAATGAATGTAAATAGACAATACTCGGGTGATATAGTAAGAGCAAACTTTGGTTTGTACTCTTATTTGACTGTCCTGCCCGTATTTACAGTATGAAGAAGAAGAAGAAACAACGTTTGTATTTAGTGAGGTGGCAAAATGTAGTGACGCGGCTTGGGCCACAAACTTTGTCTTTACTGGATATTACTAAAAAATTAAAAACGGCAGGGGGACGGACTTCCTATTATACGCACTCTCATGTCCCTTGTCTTTTCATGACCAGGGATTTTGCTCCACTCAATAAAATGCCCACAAAAGTCTTATGAAAGCTGCGTGCATGTCTTCCTTTAAAAGTTACAACAGTTAGTTTTTTGGTTTCTTTCTTTTTAAATTTAGTGGGACTCCGCGCCCAAGGGTTGACAAGTTACCGCCATTTCTGGATAAACGGCACAAATATCTATTACATTTTATCAAAGTTTATGGTGACTTATATTTTAGTGGATGGATATGAGTAACAATTTTTACTTTTCCAAATATGATAACGTTTGAATTTAGATAATATAGTAATATTAAAGCAAACATGATAGGTATTATTTAAAATTGGGAAAATGGTGGCTCCGGGAGGCAGGTGCTTGACCACTCAAAGTTTCTATGGCTATTTTTAGCTATTTCGCCCACCCGGTGGGGAAATGAGGAGCAGCAGCAACAGACAGATCGCTGGGGGCAGCCTGATGACGCCCCTAATACTACTCTTGGTGGTTGGGGTGACCATCCAAAGAGCCCAACGCCACCGCCACCTTCTTTCATGTTTGTTGTTGTTGCCTAGCTCCATGTTTGGAGTTTCTCTGGTTCTCTGCTTTTTTGTTTTACGCTTTTTTGATTGAAATTGCTTTTGTTGGTATGACACTTTGCTACTCGTAGCCTTTATGGCTACTTTGATCCTGCTTATGGGGTGTGATCTTTTCCACCCGATTTTGTATGATTAACATTGTACTTCATCTTTAATATATAGTTATGCTTTTCAATCAAAAAATTGAGAAAATTAAATTAGTATGGACCTGAAGAAAGCGTATTTTAAATAGAGGTACATTTAATAAAAGGTAAAACATTCGCTCAATCTATTTCACAAATGAATAAGTGCTAACTCTCACGCTAGAAAAATATGGGTTTATATTAAGTTTATGAAAAAAAAAATTTCTAAAGGTTTTTGGACTTGTTAAAAAGGACAATGTATAAAACAACTAGTTATTCTCATAATTTATTTAAATAAAGGAGTTAAATACAATAATAACATTGATAGTGTATATAATAATTCACATGAAAATTTTGAGTATGATAGGGTATGAATGATGTTTCATACAAGCAAAGAAGAAATATTTTCTTAAGGTTGTTTGCCTTGAAATGATAGAGTTCTCCATAAAACATAATATGATATAATAATGGTAATGCTAATGTATTATTATATAATTTATTGTTTCTTTTGGTATTAACAAGTGTAAATTGTAGATAATTAAATTTGATTGAAGTTTTGTTTTAACAATGTTTTTAATGTTTTTTTATATTGTTTATTAGTTTAATGTAATGACTTATTGACACATTTCTTTCAATTTATGATATCATATTCTTCTTAATCAACTCACAAGTAACTTCACAGTGTATTTCTAGTTACTCTAATTTTTAAGGGAGCCCTAGTTATATGTTTATATAAGTATTGAAAAATAATAAATATGTCCTAGTTTATTGAGTAAACATGGAAATACTTATATATCGACTTATGATGATATATTTAATTTAGCCAAAATAAGCCTCATGCTTTATTTTGAACAACTAGATCACATTTCTCCTATGTTCTCACGCTTTCAAACGCTTTCATGTCTTTTTTTGGTTGTCTTATGGTCTGCAGTGCTTCTATGGTGTACACTCTAGTCTTGAGGTGTTTTGAGCTCTTTCATAGCTTCATGACCTTTCTTTGAACGTGTTCTCAACTTGCAGACATAAAAGAGGTTTGTAGAGCCAGTTTAGGGTGGATTTGAGTTCTCAATGGAGTAGCAAACATTTTGTGATGGATCTACGCTTTGCAATGGTTTTGTAGTTTACTTTGGGGATGGTTCTAAGTTCTTTTTTTGCATTAAAATCGGCCCTTGGGATATTTTGAGCATCTAAAATGCCTTAGTAGTCTGGAGAAGGCCTTAAGGAAGCTCTGTTGCTGCCTGATTTGAGGTCACAATCGTTTGGACCAACAATGGCATCTTCCTGCACTTTTAGCTTAGGGATTTATCCCACATTCATGAGGAAAGGAAGCACCTTAGTGTTTATATTGAAAAGAATTCCCTTAGCATACTAGAGCAAAGGGAAAAGCCTTCACAAACTTAACTCTTTTGCAAGGCTTTAATGTGGCTAAGGAAAGAGACGAGGGTAGCCAAGATTGTGTCATGTGGCACAATCCTTGAATGTTGGGTCCTCGAAAGGTCGAGTGACAACAAAGAGGAAAATTGGCCAAGGCACAAAAATCCAAAAGCTCGTAGCCAATGAGATGAAGACACATGGCACCCGTCATAGATTGCCGCATGGACCAATGACGAGTGATCGAGTGTTGAGAAGAGTTGAATGAAGAAGAGGTAGAGTAAATAAGTCTAGGGCCTACAAGCATGAAATAACACCACATGACACTAGCCACACATTGCCATGTGGACCACTCAGGGTAATCCGCGGTCCGGGAGGTTTAACAACTAGCACAAAGGCAAGGCAAAGCCATAGAGATTGTAACCAATGATGTGTTACCACAAGGAATCAATTAGAGGATTCAACAACAAATTTGGTAGCTAATGAAATGATGCCACATGACGCTAACCACGAGCTACCACTTGACACCAATGATAGGTCATCAATTCCATGAAAGACAGATTGAGTGAACCATTAGTCACACCATGTATTTACATCTTGTATGATGGCTATACATCATCATTATTTTCCTGTAATTGACATGGATGAATGAGCTCCACCTTGCTTGTTGTAGTTGATGATTTTGTAATTGTTGGATAAGTTGATCTATTGTTGTAACTTGCGATATTACGGTGCCTGGAAATAATAATTGTCTTATTGTTTTGATTGACTTCCTTATCGTTATAACATCGGGCATCGACCATGCGACATTAAAAAGGTGATCTTTATTGTCGCTTAGAATGGATCTTCATTAGTGACAAGGTAAACTATAAAAGTTTGACTTTCTATTTTAGGCAATTAAAATTGTCTCCATGAAGGACTTAGGCCATGGTTTGATAATGTTACTACTTGTAACAACTCTAACAATGGTCACAAACCATACAAGCTGGGTAGAGTTTAATAATTATAATCTATGGTCGCGGACCATGTAAACTTGGAAAAGTTAATGTTTGAAAGTAATTGGGTCTAGGACCCTGAGGCAATTAAATTGTTTGGTTTTATCAATGATTTTTGACCATAAACTATGGTAGAAGAGGTTATTGTTTATTTAGGTCTTCAACCTCACCATGGAACATGTGAAATATTAAACCAAAATTATTGGGGTCATTGACCGCAATACAAAAGGGTGATAAATATAAGTTTGGGTAGTTAAACATGGTCATCAACCATAACATAGGGTGGCATTAATATTGTTTTGTTTTAATTGTTTTGACTAGATCACTGTGCATTATGATAGATTAATTATTAATAACTTTGGATAAAGCTATATTGTTATTAAGTTTATAAACATGCCTTCGACTGCTTGTTGGAAACCGCCATGCAAAACATTGGAGGGAAAAGAATGGTGGCAAATTGATTGAAGCCACTGTGTGGCACTGCTAAAACTAAATGACATTTAATGTTCTCGTAAGGAGGTTCCAGATTCTTGGGGAAAGTGTGAAGCTTCCCGGAGAAGCTAGTGCATGCAACGAAGTTTTATTTTATTGTTCTTGTTTGTTTCTTGAGCTCTCCTTTTGGAGTTGTTCATGAAGTATTGTGAAGTTATTTTCAGTAGGGATTTTTGTGGGTCTATCCAACTAAAAATAGATGAGGCATTGTTATAATTTCTTATAAATGGTATGGATTTGGGGTGCGTTGGAGTTTTATGTGTTCAATTTTATTAGAGTTTAGTGCGTGGAAACTTTGAACAAATTTGGAAACGACATTGGAAACTCTAGGTATGAATGTCTAACTCCTAATCTGTTGTTTTACTGTAAAGTAAAGATATATAGTTTGAATTTCTATTTCTGTTTCAAATATGGAAAATATTTAGGGGATTACATCAATTATTTTTATTGAAAAATTATGTAGAAATGTAAATAAGCAAATGTGTATGGAGAAACATGGTTATTTCTATTTTGGGTATGTGCTTGTATGCCATATTATTGGATTGGTTTTATTTTGAAAAGAACTTGCGGGTAGTCTTAAATAATACAACCACGAGTTCATTTGTTTAGATAAACAACTGGGTTGTCACTTTTGGTCGACTGTTGAATTCGATTTGGGTTATGAAGTTGTTTTTGGAAATGGGTGACTGGGTTGATTGTTCTCTTCTTCTTAAAATGAAGAATTTATAATTATGGTTTTTGTTAAAATCTTCATTTGAAAATCTAGGAATGTGCACGTAGGTAAGATATATAGTTAGTTCTGGTGAATTCTTATCACTTTCCTTTGATTTACAATGTATAAGGTACAATATATCATTTACAGGATTGTTTGATAGTTGGGGACTGCTCCCTCGAGCCCACCCATGTAACCATGTCTACTTTAACGTCTCGCCTTGAAAGACAACTGTAAATTGCTTGTTATTACAAACTTGGTATTCTAGATTGAAAGGGAAATTTTGTCTTGGACTGATAAGAATGGATTCACTGTTTGATTTGTAATATAGTAGGATTTTCTGTTTTACTCCTTAAGGAATTAGAAAATAAAAGGATTAAAGCTCCTCGAGCTCGCCAAAGGAAATAATGTTGTTACAACAAGCTCACAAAGAGCAGGGTCATGTTAATGGTTTCTTCTTGAAGGAATACCTGTCTGATCTTAGGGTTGTGTATATATTGGTGATAAAGAGTTTGATTTGCTGAAATAAATAGATTGAACTCCTTGTTGCAAAATAAATGATTAGAGAAATTAGTCTAGTGCATTTGTTTCATCGAATTGTTGTGCAATAAAACAGATAAGATAAAAGGTCAAGCAGGAATACCCATGATTATGTAGTTGGCAGGTTGAATGTGCGCGTTACTGATTTTATCCAAGCTGCTTGTAGAGAACTCTTTTCTGTTTGGGAAGGACTGCCTGTAGATACAAAACAAGACCACCAAATGATATTAAATAGAAAGTGTCAGAGGAATTCCTAGCAAGGCTAGATTTGGGAAGCGCGATGCTTCCTTGAATCGCTGTCAATCCTCGGGTTTTATCCACTTAATGAAAGTAAATGCGAGAAATAAAGGTCCTATTGCTAACACTTTGATTTAGGTATCTCAAAATGTTACTAACAAACTAGATTAAACAAGGTATTGAAATCTAAACTAATCTAGCATCAGGCAAGGTATGTTTTTGGTTGGAAAAGGTCACAGGGGTGATAGGTAAGGTTATAGAGATATCTGGTAAGGTCTGGGTGGAATTTAGGTGGTGTTAGAGGCAGTTTGGTGAAGGTTTGCAGAAAACACGGTGATCGATATCGGTCTGGTGATCGATGCTTGTAGAGTGGGGAGACCAACGACGATTTAGGTGACTGACGTCGATAGGGGAAATTTGGTGGTAATTTAATAAAAGTAGTTTTGGACTTCTCTGTGATTGCATAGAGAATGAAGGGAGAATGGTTGGGTTCGTAATAATGCGAAGAAGACTTAGGGACACTAAGAAAGAGGTTTAAAATGGTGAACATGCTTGGGATGGTTGAATAGTGGGTTGGTGGGAGGACAGTGGTGTACATGCAATAGAGGAAATAAAACCACTGAAAGAAACCAAAGATTTATAAAAGGGATAAGAAAAATGATTAGGATCACAATTAATTACTTGATGTCTTGTAGATCATGGGAGGTGGATGAAGATAGTAGTTGGTATGTGAAGATGTTTTGTGTTTAGTGCCGCGGCAATACGACCTATGTGCTCCTGTGAGTATTCCAACGCTTTGGAAAGATGAACCAGATGCTTGTCTTGCACTGTGGTTACGTGTGTTCATTGTTTGGATGTAGGAGGGCTTGAGGATTCACACTTGAATGCAATAAGACTCCAATAACTGAATGACCAAACCAGGTAAAGAGTTGTGAAAGCGTATAGGTAACCAATGACGGTTAAGGTGACCGACGTTGATTTAGGGATAACTGGTGTCGGTTAGGGTGTGAAAGTCTAGGTTTACCAAAAATAGGTAGATCTTTACTATTTTTGGCGTGATTTTGATTGAGTCCACGTAGGGAAGTGGAGTTCATGTGAAAGAAGGTAGGAAGGTCACAGAAGAAGCCCAATTAGGTTTTAGGAAGAAGTCTCAGTTTGTTAGGTCAAGTGGTGACTCAGCACTGGGAGTGATGACTTAGTGCTGAGAGTGATGACTTGGTCAATGTGAGTTAAATGCCCCTGGAATAGGTCCAGAGTGAGGTGTCTAGGTAATGTGTAAATTAGCTTAATTAAAGTAATTAAATTAATTAATAATGTGAGGATGAATATTAATCCAATTATAAGTAATTACATTAATACGAATGTAGGGTTAAAGGGTCATGGTTAGGTGAACACGTTACGTTAATTGATTAAAAGGGGACCAAGGGGAGTGTAAACCAAATTTGGTGTCTACATTTGCCCATTTTTGTCATGTAGCTTGTATCAATAGGCAACACTGACAAAAAAAGGAAGTCCGTGCTCTAGGTATGAGTGAAGGTTAGGTTGCCCCAAGTAGGGCTGAAGGTGATCCCCTTCAAACTATGAATCGATGAGGGTGGAAAATTAGTCGGAGAGTGGTATGATAAATAGGTGAGTGATGAAAGTGAGGGTTAGTACATAAGGGTATGGTCATTATGTGTAATGGGTAATGGGTAATGGCAATCGAACACACACACGTATAGATTGTGATACAGTACTAGGCAGAAGAGCTTGTAAACTCTACATTGTCAAAAGGGCGATAGGTTTATCCAAACGAGGTTGAAGTGATTTAGGTATCTAAGGTATAGGATATGGTCATGAAGCACTACTTGGTCAAGTGTAGGAACAGGTAATATGTTTTTTTGCATGACACTAAAGGTATGGTCAGGATAAACATCATTTCATTAGGCAAGGTAAGGTCATTAGGCTAAACAACACTGGTAACAACATCACAAGGTATAACGAGTACACAAATTCAAATGCCACAAAAGGAGATTCAGGTCAAGGTATGTAGGGCAAGGTACATGTAAGGCCAAGGTATAGGTAAATAACATGTCTTTAAACAAAGTTAAGGAAATGTACAGGTAATGTAGGCTTTTGGGTAGGGTGCAATAGGTGTTGGTAAAGTCAAAAATTGTTGGATTAATAACATTTTTAGGAAAAATGGGCATGGGGTGGGTCTAATGGGTATGTCAAGTGAGCGATGTTGGTTATAGCATAACCGACGTCGGTTATGATAGGGAGAGACATGACCGACATCGGTCATGTCGATTTGGGGTTATAAAAAGAAAAATCCACTTTTTACGGATTCATTATGACCTTGCCACTTTTAGAAAATGACAGAGGAGAGGTTGAGGAGTGGAAAATGACAGTACGAGGTGTTGAGATGAGTTGGTGAGTCACTTAGGAGATGAGTTGGCGAGTCACGTAACGGGTGAGTGATATTTGATTGGCGGGTCCACGAGATCTATTTGATTGATTTGATTGGTTTGGAGGTGAGGAGTTGATTTTTGGCATGACAGAGGTGGGAGAGGTATCGGGTGGACCACCGGCACAACAACCAGACGTGCCACCACGGAGATGGTGTCGAGATGAGGTAGGAGTCAATCCGAATCCGTCATTTGGTTGAAAAATAGTTTGTTGAAATCAATTTTGTTTAAAATTTGGGTGTAATGTGAATTTGTGAATTTGTGGGTAAAATGAAGGGAATGAGGGGCGGAAAGGTCCAATGTAGGTTAATTAGGGTTGGGAATGAAGCTAGGATAGGTTTTGGTGTGTTATAGTAGGTCTTTGTGTTGGTGTTTGTGAATTTTTGAGAATGGGGGATGGGTTTTTTGGTTTTTGGCCAAAACAGAGACCGATGTCGGTCATGGGTTGGTCGACATCAGTGGGCTTTGGCTGACATTGGTCAAGGTAGGGGTGACCGACGATGGTCAAAGAGGACCAATGCCAATCAAGGCAACCGATGCCGTTCAATATTAAGAATAAATAAGTGAAAGAAGGGCTAGGTATGGAAGTGAAATAGGTGAGGAAGGGGTAGGTGAAAATTTAGGTAGAGGGAAGAGGGAAAAATGTTATTTTGGCAATAAGGGATAGGTAAGCAGGTGAAATGAATTAAGATAATGGGTAAGGATGATATGTGACAGTAGGTTTGTAGGTGGGTATTTTGTAGTGGGTAATACGTGATTTGAGGTGGTCAAGTCTTGACACGGTTGTATTGGATGATGTAGGCGAGAGATTAGCTGATGATGCAAGACATAGTACCACCTCTACTAGTACAGATGTGACCTAGCGTGACCGCGGAGGAGTGGGAGCACATGACTGAGGTTGGACTTAGTGCGATCCAATGCTATAGGCGTATATCCTGGGATCATAGTTTGATGGTCGTTCTCATCGATAGATGGGATTCCGTAACCAATACCTTTCACTTACCGATGGGTGAGATGACTGTCACCTTGGAGGACGTACATAGGATCCTGTGACTTCCTATTGTTGGGGAACCAATATATTCTATTTCATTTAAGGCATAAGTGGAGCCGATAATGGCAATATTTGGTGAGGTGATGGGCAAGTTGAGGTATCACAACACAAGTTTGAGCTATGGGGACATGTATGTGGCCTACCCATGGGAGATCAGGCTATCGATTATGATGATGGTGACAATAGGCTATTTTTCATTGCCAGATTCTGAGGGTGGTAGGTTTCCGTGAGCACTGATGGGAGTGCTACATGATATGATCGAGGAGCGGATACGTTTCGCTTGGGCACCGACTTTTCTAGTTCAGTTGTATAGGGAGCTATGGGCCTATGGGTGATTGAGGAGATTTGGTGTGTGTTGTACCTATTTATTACATTGGTGGGCATATGAGCACATCGTGTGTGTGTGCCCAGTTGGTTTACCACGACAGGATTAGTTTGGGAGTGGCTTGCTTAGAGTTGGTTTCAGACGAAGGGTACCAGTTGGTGGACAACCTGTTGGTACCCAAATTTGTTCTCCTTTTCAGTTTGAGCAACATCATAGATATGGCATGAAGCTTGAAGGCAGATAGATCATGATGTATGCCATTTTGTAGCCGGGGATGTGATCTAATTGGCACTCAGATTTTTGGAGAGATGGATAGCACTCAAAACAAGACTTGACCTTATCCTAATTGTTTTAGGTTGTGCCTTTCAACCAATGTAAGAGGACTTATTTTGTTACCCTCAAATGGTGAAGGAGATGAAGATATCCCTCAATTTGTGTAAATAATATGAAGGGGCCTTGCAAAAATATGATCAACACTCCAAATATGACTTTCACAAGTTGTCACTTCCAGATTACGGAGATATTTTCAATGCAAGGCAAGGGTTACTGAAGACATTTTGAAATCCTGATATGTTCTGCATACTTTAGCAAATGGATTTTGATCTTCTGTGGGTATACAGGTCAAAACAGGGGTAGTATGGGGTAGGATTAGTTGTTTAGAATGATTTTTGGTGGGGTATTGACAAGACAAACTTGACTATGCCAGATCTTTGACAACCTCTACAACATTTGAACAAATATCATATAAAATGCTTCAAAACAGTCAGGAGGTTCTTTCAACTAGAAGAGATACACCAAATGGAGGCCCAGGTTGCACTCTTCACACAATATTTGAGACCTCAACACAAAAGCTTGAGTTAAAATGACCCAATTAAACATCAAAATCTCTGATCAAATCACGCCTAAGGTACCCCCAAAGGCTTACAAGCAATCTCTGTCAACAAAATGAAAGTGAAGTGATTTTAACTGCTTATTTTCAATGCCAGATGAAATCTCTTCTGACAAATGAAACTGCAAATGCCACTAAACTATTAATAAGGATGAGATTTGTGTGATTCGTAAAGATTTCAATACAAGATTGCAACAAGAACAAGGAAAACTATTTGCAGACATTTAAACATGATAACAGACATCATATTGCCCAAAATAACATAGATTAATCCAAAAGCTTGTTAGATTCATCAGCAGGGGAGAATTTTAGGAACAATCTCAGAGCTGTGTGATGGTTATACACTCGTAACCAAATCAACATGAATGAATATCTAACACAGAAGACATTAACCAGGTTTTTTTGGAGGGTTTATCAAAAGATGAGCTTCTCTCAAAAATTTGCTTGTGATTTTCAATTTCCTGACCTTTTGCATGTCTCAAAACATACATTATATATTTCTCTATTACATTTGATCCTTCTTTCCCAAGAAAAGAATATCCTATGGCATCTTAGTTTATTAGAAATTCACCATGATTTGCAGAAAGGTACATCTAACAGAAAAACATTCAAAAAGTTGCCAGGTGCCTCAAAAAAGGTGAATCATTGCAAAATTCACATCATTATCCATTGTGGAGGCATGTTTTTCATCTTCAAAGCATGCAAACCCCCTTCCTTTCATTATTTCATCCTTATCCCTCTAAAATTTGACTCTACAACTTTTGGATTTGATATTTCACATTTTTTGCTTGAGCTCGAACAAAATATCATTTCAAAAGTACCTCAGATCTGCAAATTGAATTTTCAAATTGATTCCATTGATCCTTAAAGGAAAAAATGACATGGATTTGCCAAAAATTTGATCAAAATCTTTGCAAAAATTGCATTTCCACACTTCCTGGAGTAAAAATGTCGGCCAAATTGAAAAATGCAAAGTTACCATTGATTTTCCTTTCTCCCTTCAATCTGAGCCCTCCACGTGTCAAAATGTGATTAGAAATGGGCTTGGGATCATTTTTTGATATTTTAACATTTTTGGAAAAATGTAAAAATTTGACATTTTTCTCCGCCCCTCCGAGCTTGACACGTGTCCCAATATGGGCCCCAATGGAATTGCGGACCAATTCCACACATTTCCACCTTTTTTGGAAAAAGGAAAATTTTCCAAAAAATCTCCTCCACTCCGCCCTTGAGATATGGTGCTGACACGTGGCACTATATGATTGAATTCAGGGTCATGGCTCAATTTTACATATTTTTCCTCTTTTGGGAAAAAGGAATTTTTTTCAATTTTCCTCTGCAGCTCCGCCCTCCTGCAAGACACGTGTCCTCATATGATTAGCTGAGGGGAGGAGCTCTGACTTCATACTTTAATTACTTTTCATCAAAGGAATTTTTTCAACATTTCCTCCGCACTCCCACACCTCCGATTCTATCCCTGCCATGTGTCTCCCCTTGACTCGTTGCTGAGCCATGCTTCAATTTATCACTTTAACTCACTTTTCCAAAATGGGAAAAATTCTCAAGTTTCCCCTAAGGCCCGAAGTTCTGCCTCTGACCGTGCTCCTACCACGTTTCCTCTTCTGAGTAGCCCGACGGATCCGAAACCTTTTTCATAACTTCTGCCCCCTTTGCAAAAAAGCAATTTTTTTCGAAGTCCCTTGCTAGCCTTCCATCCGCTTTTGATGAAAACATGACACGTGTCCACCTCTGATTCGCTGATGGCCTGCACTCTGAAGCCGCCATGTGTTCCATTCTATTTCATTGCGGGCTTGCATTCTGAAGCCGCCACGTGTCCACTCCTGATTTGTTATGGGCCCTAGGCATTTTATTTGTACCTTAACTCTTTCTTCCAAATTACATTAAGGCACAAAATGATCCGCCCATCTACCTTCATTCTACTTGTGACACATGTACCTCCTTTAGGGCTTGCGGAGCTACGGGGGAAACTTGTAAATTTTTCCAAAACACAAAAACGTTAAGTTTTTCGAGCAGACCCGTCAAATCTTGTCCAATCACAAACGACCACATATGTGAAGATGTTGAGGTAAAATTTGACGGGAAAAAGACGCCCGTATGACCGTCAAAAGACACAAAATTTTCCAGCAATGCCCTAGGATGCTGAAGATGAATTTGACGGGAAAATGACGCCCATTTGATCGTAAAAAAACACAGAAAATGTCAGGGATGCCCAAAATTGATTTTTTCTTCACGGATGAAGGATTTTTGGAACAAAGGACAAATGAAACATGTTTTTGGACATTTTACGACCATGGAGAAGGACCATCGAAAGAATACAAGTCCAAATGGTAGGAATTTCGAGCCTCCATGGTCAAGAAAAATGACAGAGGCCCGTGGATTTGAAAAATTTAGGGAATAAAACAGAGCCTACGTCAAGTATTTTTCTTTCAAATTGGGGCAAGGCAATGATAAGTTTGTGAGCGTTTCAAAGCATTCAATCTAGATGGGGAAAAAACATTATATCAGACCATCTCAAATTCGAAGAAAAATGTTTTAGATCATGCAGACCAAAGGGAGAAAACATGGTAATATAACAGAGGATTACAATGGGCACCAACATCAGCTCCTGCTCAGGGATGGGAACTCCCAGTGAGTGCCACAAGAACAACGTAGAACAAGTGCCAAAAAAATCCATTGGGAAAAAGGAGTCATGAGTCAAAGCCACCAAAAACTAGCTGAGAAACTGACAAAAATGGCT
Source organism: Taxus chinensis (assembly GCA_019776745.2). Taxonomy (NCBI): domain Eukaryota; kingdom Viridiplantae; phylum Streptophyta; class Pinopsida; order Cupressales; family Taxaceae; genus Taxus; species Taxus chinensis. Next base: position 524,536,440 of record CM034154.1, on the reverse strand, counting down.
GCCACACACCAAGGAAAACCAAGAATCGACCAAAAAAACCAGAAAACAGAGCAAAAAACCAAACACTATACACTATAGTACAAGTGGTGCATACCTCAAATTTGGGGATTAATCCAAGAAATGCTTCAGATGCCTGCCATTAACAGGAAGTTTAAGCAATTCCCCATCTAAGTCCTTTAGAAAAAAGGCATTCTCACCAATTCTGATATCAACGGAGTAAGGTCCCATCCATAATGCATCAAGTTTTCCATGTTTGCCCTTATCTTCATTTCTATTGTCCCACAACAAAACCAGATCTCCAATATTGAAGGCCCTGGGAGTGACCTTCTTGTGAAACAACCTTTTCAAATTCTCTCTAAATATGATATGCCTTTGGTGGGATGCTCTTCTCTCTTCATCTAGCTCTACAATCTGATTAATTCTTGCTTCATATGGACTGACCTCTTGATCTTCAAGTTGTTAAACAAACTGAAATGAAGATAATAAGGGCAACAAAGCTTGAGTTCCATACACCAACTCAAATGGGATCTTACCAATAGCTCTTTTGGCAGTAATTCTATCAGCCCAAACTACAAATTTCAGTTGTTCACCCCATTTTCTCTTGTTCAAATCCAAGGTTCTCCTAATGATCTTCAATAAGTTCTTATTGCTGGACTCAGCTTGTCCATTTCCTTGAGGGTTATAGTTTGAAGTATAAGTCAGATTGGTTCCATACTCCTTGCACATTGCCATCAAGGGTTTAGCTCTGAAGCACATGGCATTATTAACAACAATTTTTACTGGCACACCAAATCTGCATATGATATGATTTAACAAGAAGTCCATAACAACTTGGTGTGTTGCTTTCTTGGTGGGGATTGCCTCTACCCACTTTATGAAGTAATATGTGGCTATAAGAATCCACTTATGTCCAGCACTAGAAGGGTCTAAAATCTCACCAATGAAGTCCATTCCCCACTGTTTGAAAGGAGCTTCAATTGATATAGGCTGCAAAGGAAGGGAGCCTGAAGCTTTCATTCTTCCAGAGAAACACTGTCAACTTTCACATCTTATAACTAGCAGGGTTGCATCTTTGAAGAGAGTAGACCACCAATAACCAGCTCTCAAAATCTTGTGTGCTGTAACCCTTCCAACAAAGTGTCATCCACAAACTCCCCCATGGAAATCAACAACTATTTTGGGAGCTTCATCTTCAGTTACACACTTCAAGAGGACACCTTTAGGGTTCTTCCAAGCCAACCCAAAGTTAGTGATGATGTATTTTTGAGAAGCCAGCTTAAGGGATCTTTTCTAATTTTTATTTAAATGATCAGGGAAACATAGGTGTCTGAGGTAAAATATTACATCCTTGTACCAGTCAGAACTTATCAACTTCTCAAGAACATCTGCCCTTTCTTCCTCTACTTTACTCACTTCAATTGTCTGTAGGTTTCTCTCAGCCATGAGCTTAGCAAGATCCAAACCTCTTACTAACTTTGTGGTTTGGATGTCCATGTCATACTCCTGCAGTTTGTTCACCCATCTACATCTCTTGCTTGAGATCTCCATCTCCGATAAGAAGTCTTTTACCATGGTGTGGGGAACATAAGCAACAACTTTTGAACTTAAGATATAAGGCCTAAAAACCTTTGTTGCTTTCACCAAGGCAAATGCTTGTTTTTCAATGATTGTGTATTTTAACTCAACAACTTGTAAAGCCTTGCTAAAGAAGGTAATAGGCCTCTTAGCCCCATCTTCATCCTTTTGGAGTAAAACAGATGCAATGATATTTTTAGAAGCAAAGGAGAAGATTTGGAAAGGCTTCTTGTAATTCGGAGCTGCTAAGATAGGTGCATGTTTAAGTGCTTCTTTGATTCCTTCAAAATCTTGAATAACAACCTCCTCCCACTTGATAACTTGGTCTTTCTTTAACATGCATGTAATAGGAAGAGTAAATTCAACAAAATTTAACACAAACCTTCTAATGAAGTTGATCTGCCTAAAGAAGGATTGGATGCCCTTCTTTGTTCTTGGAATTGGAACCTTGCTGATTGCTTCTACCCTCTTAGGGCCAATCATGACACCAGCCTTTGAAACAATATGACCAAGCAGCTTGGCCTTTTGTACCCCAAAATGAGACTTCTTTGGATTGAGAGAAATGCCATATTCTCTACATCTGATCAGCAATATTTCCAAGTGCTACAAGTGATCTTTTCTACTCTTTGAAAAAATAGTCACATCATCTTGATAAATGGAAATGAAGTCATTTATGTAACCAACAAAAGTAATATATATTGCTCTTTGGAATGTAGCCCCAACATTCATGAGACCAAAAGGCATCCTTACATAAACATATGTTCCCCAAGGAATGGTAAAGTCAGTGTTGGGCCCCTGGAATATTGACCAAGTATGAAGACGCTTAGGCGCGCGAGATCCCAATTATAGAATGGCGCGCAAGGCAAAAGTGTGCAAGAGAAAGGCTTAAGGAAGTAAATAGCACACGCGACACGTGAAAGGAGGTTCGGGACTTAGCCAATTTGAGCGCCCAAGGCAGAACACGTGAAAAGCGTGATCGGTTATGCACGGATAAGATAACATCCTAGCAACAGGTTGGAAAAGGAAAGAGCATGCCCCAGATGGAATATTCTAGAAGATCATCATGAGATGGAATGAAGAGCTCAGGCATGAAGGAACATGCTCACATGGAGGACCACATTTGACACTTGGTGATGGATCTGAGGGCACCAAGTCGAGTTGGTAGCTCGGGAAAGTGATAAATATAAGTGCCTGCTGTAGGAAAATATAGAGATAGGTAGATATATACACATGAAATAAGGATATATCATCAGGATATACGTAGGGAATAGTGGGTTAGAGAGTGAAAAAAGCTCTGCAGGATTGCTGTGAGTGGGTATTCTGGTTCAGAAAAGGATGTACTAAGCATGGAGTTGTTATTTTTCTTTTCTGTTAGCTTAGCTACATACATCCTGTGATGCACATGACTGCAGTCTGCTCTCTGTGACACTCTGTAATGAACCAATGAATATATTGAGGTTACCTTTGTTAAATAGATATGAATATCAATGGTGTTAATGTATATATTGTTCATATGAGTTCTCTTTCCTTTCATATTGACCAAGTATGAAGGTGCTTAGGCACGCGGGATCCCAGTTATAGAATGGCGCGCAAGGAAAAAGTGTGCAAGAGAAAAGATTAAGGAAGAAAATAGCGCGTGTGACGTGTGAAAGGAGGTTCGAGACTTAGCCAATTTGAGTGCCCAAGGTAGAACATGTGAAAAGTGTGATCGGTTGCATGTGGATAAGATGCCAGCCTGGCAACAGGTTGGCCCAGGAAAGAGCATGCCCCGGATGGAATCTTCTAGAAGATCATCATGAGATGGAATGGAGAGCTCAGGCCTGAAGGAACATGCTCGCATGGAGGACCACATTCGACACTTGGCGATGGATCTGAGGGCATGCGGAAAGTCGAGTTGGCAGCCCGGGAAAGTGATAAATACAAGTGCCTGCCGCGGGAAAAGAGATAGATATAGAGATAGATAGATAGATACATATACACATGAAAGAAGGATATATCATCTAGATATACGTAGGTAATAGTGAGTAAGAGGGTGAGAAAAGCTCTGCAGGATTACTGTGAGTGGGTATTTTGGTTCAGGAAAGGATTAACTAAGCATGGAGTTGTTATTTTTCTTTTCTGTTAGCTTAGCTACATACGTCCAGTGATGCGCATGACTACGGTCTGCACTATGTGACACTCTGTAATGAATCAATGAATATATTGAGGTTACCTATTATAAATAGATATGAATATCAATGGGTTTAATATATATATTCGTTCATATGAGTTCTCTTTCCTTTCATGATATGACCAAGTATGAAGGTGCTTAGGCACGCGGGATCCCAGTTATAGAATGGGGCCCCTGCGTTAAGGAAAAAGCGCGCAAGAGAAAGGCTTAAGGAAGAAAATAGTGCACGTGACACTGAAAAGGAGGTTCGAGACTTAGCCAATTTGAGCACCCAGGGTAGAACATGTGAAAAGTGTGATCGGTTGTGCACAGGATAAGATGCCAGCCTGACAACAGGTTGGCCCAGGAAAGAGCATGCCCCGGATGGAATCTTCTAGAAGATCATCATGAGATGGAATGGAGAGCTCAGGCCTGAAGGAACATGCTCACATGGAGGACCACATTCGACACTTGGCGACGGATCTGAGGGCACGGTAAGTCGAGTTGGCAGCCCGGAAAAGTGATAAATACAAGTGCCTGCCACGGGAAAATATATAGATAGATAGGATAGATATATATACACACGAAAGAAGGATATATCATCTGGATATACATAGGGAATAGCAGGTTAGAGAGTGAGTGAAGCTCTGCAGGATTGCTGTGAGTGGGTATTCTAGTTTAGGAAAGGATGTACTAAGCATGGAGTTGTTATTTTTCTTTTCTGTTAGCTTAGCTACATACGTCCAGTGATGCGCATGACTGTGGTCTACTCTCTGTGACACTCTGTAATGAACCAATGAATATATTGAGGTTACCTGTTATAAATAGATATGAATATCAATGGGTTTAATGTATATTTCATTCATATGAGTTCTCTTTCCTTTCATGATACGAATGAATGGTTGTATCTTTCTTTCTGTTATAGTATATGTTCTGGAATCTGTTAAAGCACTCGGTCTGAAGTGACTGCAAGGATCTGGAGGCCGTTCTGAGCCCTATGGTTCTTGTATGCCTCAACTTCTTTCCTAAATACTCTTACACTAATCATAGATAATGCTTCCCACTAAACTCACATAAAAGAGAGACTCGGTACCCGCGTGCCTCGGGTGAGCGCTCAGCTTCTGCTGGGTGATAGGCCAGTGCGCATGGGGTTCTTCCTTTTGTGATAGGAGTAAAAATGACTACATCTTGGTTCTATTGCCGGGACCTCTTTTCGAAGTTGTAGTGGGATATAACATGCATCATGATCTGTGTAAAGAGTAATGACGGATCGGTTAACATTGGAAAATGTTGAATCATGGTTCAAGAGCACGGAGGATGAATTTTCTTAGAGATTCAGCACTGGACCTGAGTTTAATACACGTAGATGGGTAGAAGAGAACCTCTACCATGATCTGTATGAGACTTTTTTCTGTTGCTTCCCAGTAGAGTTATATGGATGGCTTTCAGCCTATGCATCTAGATCAAGTTGGCATTATGGATTGCAGATATGGACCGAAGAAGACTACCAGAGGTTGTAGGATGCAGATCTGACGTGGACCCATGTTGTAGATCATTGGTGGAGAGGAGTACTAGCTAGCTACACTCTGGAATACACCATTTCTACGTATTCTTGCCCAGAGGTTGCTGAGTTTGAATTTCTGCGAGAACCTAGAGGAACGTTTCTACATGTTATTCCTCTAGCTATGAAGATATTGATGGTTACCATGAGTTTAGAGGCACTCCCAATGGCCAGCTAAACCATTCTGAGCACTGGGTAAGGAAGCTCGGGTGGAGGAAGATGGCAGATGATACGACAGAGAAGGAGAGGGAAGAAAGACGGCTCAAGTATAGTGAAGCACATGAAAGGGAGATTTCTAGATGATGTGAGGCTACTAGTGTGATGGATTTATGGAGACAGACGTTACGGGAAGGAGTTGAGGTTCACGCAGAGGACGTGGAACCTGAGCAATCTGTGCTACCCCATCTTGGAAAGCACGTAAGGGAGACCCCTTCAGCTTCTGGTGAGAGATCGTCACATGGAGAAAGGAGAGTCATTGGCACATATCTGAACCCACCCAGTGACCGAGCCCTGGCACTTGGTTTTCCTGAACCAGGAAGAAGTATTGATCCAGTTGAAACTAGTGGAAGAGGAAGATCCGCACCTAGGAGGTACAATTTTTCATTTCCTTCTTCTATGGCTGCGCATATTCCAGTATTCAGAGGAGTTTTTGGACAAGGGGCAAGTGTACAAGCTTTCGGTCTCGCATCAGGGAGTGGTGCGGGACATAGTAGTGGTAGTGGGGCGCTATCACAGACCATCGGTGCACAATTCAGTGGGACTATGGGAGGCACTTGGCACAACTCCTACAGGCCCTATTGGAACCATTGGTTCTAGTGGATCTGGTGGCTCTAGAGGTACAGGACCCAGTGGACCTGGTGGATCAAGTGGTGGAGGAAACACCAGAGGGAACCAAGGCTCTGGTTCAGGACAAGGACCCTAGCCACCACCTCAAGTATTCTTTGAAATGTCTCTACATTTTCCAGATTATAGGGGCATTGAGGATGCTGCGGAACATGTTCACAAGTGTGAACTACTATGGCGCACGAAGGGTATCACAACCCTAGAATGAAAGGCTAGTCAATTTGTGACCACCCTGCAAGGGCGCACACACATAGCTGGTATAGAAAGTATGACCCTCATTAAATGGTGGTGGACTACACTTCTCTAAAGAAAGCATTCTTGGTAGAGTTCCACATTCCTGAGTTTGAGCAGAAAAGCATTAGTGCTTTGAAGGAGATTCAAGCAAGGAATGGCAGAGAGTGTGCGGGAGTATGATGCGTGTTTTAAAACTCTCTTGTCTAAATTGTCATATGATATTCACCCTTCACAACATGCACAGTGGTTTGTTGGAGGATTGATCACCCCTTTTAGAAGGGCCTTGTCTCATAAAACTTTTACAGATCCGCGCGAAGCATTGGAAGCTGCCTTGCATGTGCCAAGGCTGTTGGTAGTATTGATACTGGCGTTAGCCCGTTCTTGGAGGCTCAAATTGTTGCTATGGCCAAACAGTTGGAAAAATTGTCTACGAACTCAGTCCATGAGACTCGCAGTGGTTTATGGTGCACAGATTGTGATATAGAGGGGCATGTTAAGGATAATTGCCCTCGGAGGATGGTACGCGTTGTGATGATAGATTGTGAGATATGTCATGGGGGCCATGATACAAGTAGATGTCCCTTGCTGCAGCACACGATTAGGAAGAATGTATCTTGTTATTGCAAAATTTTCACCTCCACAACCCATGATACAAAAGACTGTAGGCTCATTGATCAGATCCATGAGGCCATTGATCATGGGGTGTGCCAAACCAGCATTGCCAGTGGTTCAAAAAATGATGATCACCATTATGAGGAATGCACAGATGGAGGCGCGTGTGGAAGAGGATTTTAAGGAGGATTTTGTGGTTGAGGTAACCGTAGAGGAAGGAGTGAGTTCCCGCGTGGAACATGTTTTAACTGTGGATCTACAGAACATTACAAGCATGAGTGCCTGGACCTATTATAGTGCTCGTGGTGCGGAAAGAAGCATAAGTATGAGGAGTGCCCAGAGTTATTTGAGCATATGAATCAACAGCACTGGAAAGACAAGGGCGCTGCGATGGTCAGCATCAAGAAGGCAGACATACAGTGGATGCCTCGAGTAACACGGGATGAAGGTTTGGAGCCTATCTTGGTAACAACAAGGGTAGAAGCCACACGCGCAAGAGAGGTACCAAGACAGAAGACCCTGGTTATAAGGGAGGAGGTTGTTCATGGAAAATATCCAGACCCCATGCATCAGAAGGAGATATATCAGGACACCATGGATGTTATTCAAAGCTTACAAGGGGAGATCCAATGTCTAAAGGAGCAATCCAGGAAGGAGGAACAAGGAAGGAGAGTTGAGGTGCAAAAGGATGACCTGGATGAGGTCAAGGAGGTGTGTAAAATGCTAAGGCAGGAGAACATCATTCCTTTGCTAGGATCCTGGTTGAGAGAGAAGGTACCATGTGCTAGAGAAGAGCATGAGAGATAGGTCTTGCACATGAACCTTCCCCCTCATAGCCTCGACTATGACAAGGAGATTACATTGAATGCAGTTGTAGATGGATGGCTCCTCAGCAATATACTCATTGACACTAGCATGGAGGTTAATGTTCTGACTTTGGATGCATGGCATCAGATGGGGAGACCTGTATTACAACCATCTTCAAATGTGTTGTATATGGAAAACAAAACTAAGGCAATGCCCATCGGTGTCTTGAAGGATGTAGCTATTACTATCCAGGGAGCCAAGTTTACTGGGGACTTCGAAGTCTTAGCGCTCACTGAAGGCAGATAATTTCCCAGCACTACTTGGGTGCCCTTGGTGTTACAAGAATAATGCAGACCTTCGGTTCAACAAAGGGTACATCAGCTTTGAGAACAAAGAGGAATGGGTCATTATACCCCTGGTTGATGGGAAGTCAACACCCTATATTGAACCGTTGGGAGAAGTTCTGGACAAGATTTATGTGTGCTCAATCAGAGACCCTGAGATAGTACACCCTACTAACGGAGTTATCCAGTTTGAAGATGCTCAGTCAGTAAGTGATACCACCAGTCTGGCTTGTGACAATTGGGCACATGGAACTTATGAATTAATGGGATGGCAGTTGAGAGGGTCGGTGACCAAGGTAACAAAGGTGTGCACTGGTAGGTGCCTTGGAGGAAAAGAACTGCCCAAGTATTCAGGAGGAGCCTTCCCTAAGATCTTTCTGCAGGAGGTAGAAGCTCAGTGGAAGAATGAGAAGGAACGGACGGAGATGTTAAGTTATGTCTTGTTTGGCACAGCAGCTCGTTGGTGGGCCACACATCAGGAGAGCCTTTTAGAGTGGCGCGAGGTAAGAATTGCTCTCTCTGTTAGATTTTTTAGAAGTAATGTACCCACCATCATCAAGGACTGCCATGGGAAGGAGCCCACCTCTTTCCATATCCAGGAGTGTGAACGGGTCTGGAGAGAAGGTGTGGAAGCTTTGCCACCATCCCTCTGGGTGCACAAGTTATATTCTACACTACAGGGTTGTGCACGTGCATGGTACATTCATTCGGAGACATGCTGCCAGACAAGGAATTGGCAAGAGCTCGCAGCTGACCTTATTCAAACCTTTGAGTATCAGAGTACCAAGCCATCGAATTGATAAGGCCTTGCAGGGTATCAAGCACCTTACCATGGGGGATAGTGCCAGAACAGAAGATAGGCTGTTAGAATTACTAGGTGAACCAGGATTAGAGGCGCGCTTTGAAGAAATTGAGGAAGCAGAAGAGTTACAGCTTGAGCGAGCGTGTTTGGAAAAAGAGAAGGGAAAGTTAGTATATGTGATTGATGGAGAGGAATCAGAAAGCTTAGATGTTAGCCATTCTATAGGAATGCGTGAGGTAGTGGACAGTGTAGATGCTCGCGCACATGCCTACCATGAGCCTTTAAAGATGAAGAAAGTTAACATCGGTTCAGAAGAAGAACCTAAGGAAGCTATTATTGGGGATTACTGGACAAAGAAGGAAGTATCAAAGATCATTGATCTACTGCATGAATTTGAGGATTTATTCCCACACAGGTACCATGAGCTCAAAGGCGTTCACCATTCCTTGGGGGAGATGAAGATAAAACTGAAGGATGGTGCATGCCTGGTTAGAAAAAGGCCCTACCAGATGAATCCCAATTTGCGCGTGAAGGTTAAGGAGGAGATAGACAAGATGATAGCTTCTGGGATCATTGAGGCAGTGGAAGAATCAGAGTGGATAAGTCTGATGGTAATCAACATCAAGAAGGATGGGCGGATTAGGATTTGTGTGGACTATAGGGAATTGAATGCAGTTTGTGTCATTGATCCATTTCTGACCCCCTTCACTGAAGAAATTTTGGAAGGAGTCGTTGGGCATGAAATCTATTCCTTTATGGATGGATTTTTAGGATACCACCAAGTCTGGATTGCAAAGGAGGACCAAAAGAAGACAACTTTCGCCACCGAGTGGGGAAGTTTTTCATATACGGTCATGCCCTTTGGGTTGAAGAATGCACCTGCTATTTTTTCGCGCATAGTGGTACAAGCATTCTAGGACTTCATCCATAAATTTCTTCAGGTCTATTTGGATGATTGGACATTATATGGTCTGGTTAAGGACCATTGTGACAACTTGAGATTAATGTTTGAAAGGTGTAGGCAGTTGAGGATATCCCTCAACATTAAGAAATGTGTGTTTGCTACTCCTTTGGGACTCTATTGGGGCATATCATATGTAAGTAAGGCTTGCTGGTAGATCCTGCTAAGGTTGCAATTATTGTGGGGTTAAGGGAACCTATTAGCCAGAGTGCAGTGCACAGATTCCTTGGGCATACGGGCTATTATAGGAAATTCATTAAGGGATATGCCAAGATCGTCACGCCTTTAGAGGAGCTGCTTAGGCACAAAAGTGCCTTCCATTAGGGAGAGGCGCAGCAGAGGGCATTTGATACATTAAAAGATAGGCTTATTACCGCACCTATTTTAGGTTTTCCCTCTTGGGACAAGCCCTTCCATGTCCATGTAGATGCCTCAAGAACCACCATTGGAGCAGTGCTTGCATAACCAAGTGAGGGGATTGTTGATCATCCTCTCTATTTTACGAGCAGGAAGTTGACATCATCATAGCAGAATTATACCACTACTGAGCATGAGGCATTGTCAATGATCTACGTGCTCTTCAAGTTTAGACAGTATCTGCTGGCAACACCCTTTGTATTCTACACTGACCACATGGCATTAAAGTATTTGGTGAACAAGCCCATTCTTCAAGGGAGCATATGTCGATGGGTGTTTTTGTTTCAAGAGTTTGAATTCACCATTGTAGTGAAGCCCAGAAAAAGCAACTGTGGGCCTAATCATCTATCAAGGATTGATTCAGGAGAGGACACGCAAAGTATTGAGGAAGCAATTCCAGACGCCCAACTATTAGATTGTGGCACACACCCTCAGATTTGGAGGAGATTGTAGTATTTTTAAAAGAAGGTGTGGCACCGGATGGAATGAAGGCATCGGAAAAGAAGCAGTTGGCCATACACGCTGCACCCTACATGTTGATTAATGGAGACTTATACAAATTGGGACGCGATGAAGTTTTGCACAAGTGTGTATTAGAGCATGAGTGCTTGGCCATCAAGGAAGAAGCACACGAAGGAAGTATGGGTGGGCAATATGTAGGTGATGCCACCGCACGCAAGATATTAATGGCAGGATTATGGTGGGAAACCTTGTACAGGGATTATATAGATTATTGTAAAGTGTGTGACCACTGTCAGCGCATTGGCAAACCAGGAAGGAGAGATGAAATGCCTTTGCACCCTATCCCTAACACGGAGCCCTTTGAAAAATGGGCGATAGATTTTGTAGGACCTATTGCACTAGTAGCGCATAGGATTGGGTCACATTATGTCATCACTTGCATGGATTATCTCACAAGGTGGGTAGAGGCAGGCCCAACTAAAGATTACATGACAGCAACATCGACAAGGTTCTTATGGGAGAACATTATCACAAGGTATGGATGTCCGTTGAGTTTGATCAGTGATAGGCGTACACATTTTCTGAATGAGACTGTGAGGATCTTGTTATCAGAGTTCATGGTGGCTCATCACAAGAGTACACCCTATCACCCACAAGAAAATGGAACTGCAGAAGCATTCAACAAAATATTGAGTCATACCTTGACCAAAATCTGTGATGTTGGAAGACAAGATTGGGATGACAAAGTCTTGACAGTGTTATGGGATTATAGGACTACGTATAAAAGACTAAATAAAGTTACACCTTTTCAGTTGGTGTTTGGTGCGAAAGCCGTTTTTCCGGTTGAATTTATGTTACCTTCTCTGCGAATAGCGCACGCAGGAGGATTGGCTGATGAAGAAGCGCTGGAAGAAAGGATTGATGAGCTAATGAAACTGGATGAGAGACAATCACTTGCCCGATGGAGCCAAACAACAGAAAAGGCAAAGGAAAAGGCTTGACATGATCGCCATATTAGAAACAAGAAGTTTGAGGTTGGGTAGATGGTGTTACTATATGATTCCAAGTTTCTACGACATCCTGGAAAGTTGAAAGTCCATTGGTTGGGTCCCTACATAATTTCATACATCCTTGATTCAGACGCGTGCCAATTACAAGTGCTAGATGGGAAGAAGTTTCCTAGACACTTCAACGGTAGTAGGCTGAAGCCCTACTATAAATAAGTCTTCTTGGTGTTTGTAAATAAGGTAATTTTGCCAGTTAGTCTAGAAGTGTCCTTTATGCATTTTCCCTTTCTTATGTTTCCCTTTCACGTTACTGTTTTTCTTTGCACCTTGGGCGCTGGTAACCTTATTGCTATTTTTGGAGAACTTGTGAGTGCGTAGAGGACCACGCATCGTTTAAGTGTGGGGTGGAGAAAAATGAAGAAGTGCATGATTAAAAGTACTAAGGAAGTTGTGTTGAAGAGCCCTGTTGTGTAGCCCGATTGAAAGAGGTAGATGAAGAGAAAAGATAGAATGGTTGGTGCCAGGATAAAGATATTGGTAGATCCCACGTACAAAGGAAAAGAAAACGCAGTTAAAGCAACACGAGGTAGGCGAAAGCAAGAATCTGGAAAGAAGAAGTGCCTTCGGCGCAGGTTAAGTGAGTGCAAGAGTCTCCTGTAAGGTTGGTTGGGTTGTGTGCCAGAAGGTTGGAGGAGTTTTTCCATAGGAAGGGTGTGTAAATGAAGGCACTGAAGACAGACTTTGTTTGAAAAAGCTGCATTAAATTAACAAAGTACGGGGGTAGGTAAAGTAGCATTTAATTATTAGAAAAAGGAAAAACTATAAATGGTCGGGGCATTCTCATTTTTACTTTGCGAAAACGAAGAGTTGGAGATATAAGCAAGTTCTATGAGTTAGGGTTTTCAGATTCAATCGAGTGGAAGATCTGTGTGATTAAAACACAAAGAACCAGTTTGAGATTGTGGACCAGAAGGAATTACACAGGCATGGAAGGAGTTGAAAAGGCATTTTCTTGTGAAGAGTTTATCCAAGCTAGGGTTTGACAAACTAGGGCACAAGTTTAGAAGAGTTGTATCACAGATCTGAGATCAAAGGGTGGGAGAAGAAAGATAGAGTAACAAAGAGAGGGTAGGAGTGATAAAAATACCTCGACCATGACACCCAAGAAAGGAAAGGGCAAAGCTAAGGTGAAATAACCAGAACCCGAAGTAGACACAAATGAAGATTCGTATGCAGAGATGCAATACCTAGATGGGGTGATGATGGGAAAGGAATGGGAATACCACTTAAGAAGCATACCTGTTAGTGACTATAATCACCGCACAAACACCATAGAGAAAGAAATGGCGTTGGAATTGGTACGCCCCACCAACAAGCAAACACCTGAAGGTTTGCCCATATATGATGATGACGTTAAGGTTAAATTGGCGAAGGTAGGGCTGTTGCAACTCTATGAGTTGCCTTATTTTGGGAAGCCAGATCACTTATACTAGTGGTTGATGTCTCGGGTGCACGAAGACTATTTCCACTTTGCTGGGTGCAAGATGCGCCCCCAATTGATTTCACAATTTACAGGCCTCATATGTGAGGGAGATAGCCTAGAAGATGACCTTGTCGATAAGGAGGCTATTCAAGAAACCGTCACTGAGTATTCCTGTAAGAAAGGGTTGTGGTACTATGATATTTTAGACATCAAGGACCCTGTTATGAAGATGGCCGCGCATCTGGTGACTAAGCTGAAAGGTGAAGAAAGATGGATGTAGGTCAAAAAACCTTGGCTACATGTCTGCAAGAAGATTGTAGAGGGGACAATATAAAACTTATCCGCATACATTACAAAGGAGATTTTTAAGTGCAAAAAGGAAGGGGACATGATCCTCTTTGGCAATGTCTTGCTCACCATATTATTTGCAGAAATTGGAGTGTCAGATGCCTCAGACAAGTTCGTGTGGGAGTACCCAGCCGAAGACCCTTCGCCCGCGAAGACGTTCAAAAAGTATTCTTGTGATACAATGACGGCTGGAAAAGTGGTATACGTGCTTGAGGAATGCATTCGGGGTAGAGTGGAGGATCCCTGAACAACTACCAACAACCACTGAGGGAGAAGCTGAGTTTGCAGTGTACTAGCACTACTGCTTGGGCAGATTCAAGCTTATTGATGAATCATGGAGCCCTTGGTGCAAGCTTCCTTTTGTGTTCACTGCCCAATACTTCCAAGCGGGAGTAAACAAATTTAAAGAATCAAATAAGCTAAGGCTAGAACTAGGAAGGTTAGACTGGGAACACAGGGAGATGAGGAAGAAGCTGAATTACCCCGGTGGTAAGCGTGTATACATAGAGAAGTATGTGTTGCCTGAGATCCAAATGACTAGGCTGATAATGCTTCCCATCATTGGAGGATCTGCGCGGCATGCATGTACATGCGCATAAGGCCAAAGTTTGAAAAGGGCACGTATTTGGAGGATGAAATCTCCATACTTGAAGACCCCTTGGGAAAGAAGAAGCCACCGTCTAAGAAAAGAGGTAGAGGAGAGGAAGGAGCACCAAGTGTGCCGACTGCTCAAATAGTGAGCATGCCATCTACAAGCATCAAGCCAAACACCTACATATAGAGAAAGAAGTCTCTAGTGAAGGAGAAGACACCAGAAGTAGAAGCACCCGAGCAACCCACCACCATGGAAGAATTGCCGAAGGAAGAAGAGAAGGCTGAATCTCTTGATCAGAAGCCACGTCTCAGGAATAAGCAGAGGGTGGATGAAGAAGCTGACTCAGAGGCAACTGACATCTTGGAGAAGTACTTGGGAGAAGGAGATGATGAGAGTGAAGGAGGTGGAGATGAGGAAGAAGAGCCTGAGAAGGACAAAGAGCCACATATGTTTAGTGTCTATGACTCGGAGGAAGAAAGTGGAGAGGAGAAGCAAGAGTTTGTATTCATGCGGCGCAAGGGTGAACAAGATGAGGAAGGAACCAAAGACACAAAGGTAGATGAGAAGGATGCCAAGGAGCAAGAAGCCATAAGCCTTACAAAATAGTAGATTACCAAGGTAACAGAGTGAGAAGTGAAAAAGATGCTCGAAGTCCTTGTAGAACAAGAGTTAGAGTGCATCGTAGACATAGTGCTTAAGGAAGGGAAGGAGGAGAGCGTTGAAAAGGAACATGACAATTAACTTCCCCAAAGGCACACGCTCAGGCAAGAGAACTTTGGATACAAAATAGAGATAGATAATGGGCTATCTGGATGACACAAAGAAGGTGTTACGCACATGATTTCAAGCAATATACCCACAGAAAGGCTCCTAGCCATGGGGTCTTTTGAAAAGGATGGCACATACCCCAAGACCAATAAGATGCTCTCTTGGGCATTCGAGTCACACATTGACGAGCCAAACTTTGAAGTCTTCCAGAAAGTGCTCATCTCTTTGCCAGAGTCTAAGAGAGACAACCCCTTAGTAAATGATCAAGAGCTTTCTGATGAGCAAGTATGCAATGCTCTGAACAAAGTCGTGGTTGAGACTGAGGGTAGGCTGTTAGCGCGAAATGATAGAATTAGAGCATTGGAAGCAAAGTTGGGGAAGAAGGAGGAAGAACTGGCGGAGAAGGCTAAGAGTTAAAATAGGAGGAATTAATCAGCGCGCAGTTTTGGTGCAAGTTAAAGGAAGAACAAGTAAAGGTGCAGAAGGTTTATAAGAAGGTGGAGTCAATCAAGAGTGCTATCATATTAAAGCACCCAGACCTAACACTAATCCCTCAGAAGTATACATCAAATTTGGAATGCTTAGAAGACCTAACGCGTGTCCTCACTATGGAGAGATGACCCTTGGCATTGGAATCTATGGAAGAAGTGAATGCGCGCTTGAAAGAGGAATACTGGTTGAAGGTAGTAGCGACTGTTGCCGAGTACAACCAAGTACTCACGAAGATTAAGGTCATTGCCTAGTTTGTGGAAGCTGCATATGAAACACGCGTGGATAGAGATAAGGTGGTGAGCTCCTTGGTTGCCATGCTTGAAGAAGAATTGAAAGAGTTCCAAGAAAATAACAAAGAGAACAGGGCAGAGAGGGACAAGGTTTTGGCCGAGGTAGAGAATAAATCAGAGGCAATTGAGCTTTAAAGAGCTCAATTAAGGCTTGGCTGAAGGAACTATACCCCTAAATTACTAGAATAATGGATAAACTTGCAGACCTAGGTAAGGAGTTGGAGTAGATTGTGGACAATTTGGGTGCCCAGGGAATTGGCCTAAGCTTTGATGAAGTGAGCACCTTGGTGGGTTACCTATGCTAGAAGACAAAGGGTGAGGTCAAAGTGTGGAATAAGCTGGAGGTAGATCTGCGGAAGGACTTTCCCAGCCTATTGAATTGATGTCCTCCCCCCCCCCCCATTCTTCATTCTTTCCCCTATTCTTTCATTCCTTATTCATTTTGTAGAAGTATAAGTCTACATCTTGGTCCCATAAAATAACTTACCTCTTGGTCAAGTAAAATTTTTTCAAGGATGGAGAACAGGCGTAGTGTGGGTTGATGTTGGGCCCCTGGAATATTGACCAAGTGTGAAGGCGCTTAGGTGCATGGGATCCCAGTTATAGAATGGCGCACAAGGAAAAAGTGTGCAAGAGAAAGGCTTAACGAAGCAAATAACGCATGCGACACGTGAAAGGAGGTTCAGGACTTAACCAATTTGAGCACCCAAGGTAGAACACATGAAAAGCGTGATCGGTTGTGAGCAGATAAGATGCCCGCTTGGTAACAGGTTGGCCTAGGAAAGAGCATGCCTCGGATGGAATCTTCTAGAAGATCATCATGAGATGGAATGGAGAGCTCAAGATGAAGGAACATGCTCGCATGGAGGACCACATTCGAAACTTGGTGATGGATCTGAGGGTGTGGCAAGTCGAGTTGGCAGCCCGAGAAAGTGATAAATACAAGTGCCTGTCGCGGGAAAATATAGAGATAGGTAGATATATGCACACGAAAGAAGGATATATCATCTAGATATACGTACGGAATAGTGGATTAGAGAGTGAGTGAAGCTTTGTAGGATTGCTACGAGTGGGTATTCTAGTTCAGGAAAGGATGTACTAAGTATGGAGTTGTTATTTTTCTTTTCTGTTAGCTTAGCTACATACGTCCAGTGATGTGCATGAATGCGGTCTGCTCTCTATGACACTCTATAATGCACCAATGAATATATTGAGGTTACTTGTTATAAATAGATATGAATATCAATGGGTTTAATGTATATTTCATTCATATGAGTTCTCTTTCCTTTCATGCTATGAATAAATGGTTGTATCTTTCTTTCTATTATAGTATATGTTCTAGAATCTGTTAAAGCACTTAGTCTGAAGTGACTACAAGGATCTAGAGGCCATTCTGAGCCCTACGGTTCTTGTATGCCTCAACTTCTTTCCTAAATACTCTTACACTAATCATAGATAATGCTTCCCACTAAACTCACATAAAAGAGAGACTCGGTACCCACACGTGCCTCGGGTGAGCCCTGAGCTTCTGCTGGGTGATAGTCTGATGCGCATGGGGTTCTTCCTTTTGTGATAGGCGTACAAATGACTATAGGTAGTTTTAAATCTTTCTGACTCCTTGACAATAACTTGATTGTAGCCAGAGAAACCATCCAAGGTAGACAACAATTCAGATCCAGTCACTAACTGCAACATGTTTTCCATGTTTGACAAAGGATAATTGTCTTTCAATGAAGATCTATTCAGATTTCTGATGTCTACACAAAGTTTGATATCTCCATTTTTCTTTCTATCTGGCACAAGGTTTGAAACCAAAGATGAATACCTTGTGGGTTGAATGATCCCTCCCTCCTTCAGATTCTTCAATTCATCTTGCATTTTCATGGAGAGGAGTGGATTAATTGGCCTCTGCTTTTGTCTGAATGGTTTTGCATTTGTTTCAAGAGGAATCTCATGCTAAAACAAGTCTTCTCTGTATGCTTTCAGATTTGTATAAGACCAAACAAGACAATCATGATATTTCTTCAATAGTTGGACATAGGACTGTTTTTCATCTTTTTTTAGATTGCTACCCAACAAAACCTTTCTCGGTTTATCATTAGTACCCAAGTTATGCTCTTCCAACTCGCTTGAGGCAGACATGTTTCTATTGATGATGCAATCAACATTGTTTAAATTTGAATCAAGTGCAACAAGACCTCTAGGAATGGTGTTAGTTTTCAATTGGATAATATCCTTTCCAAACAAAGTCTCTCTTCCCTCAGTCACACACACCATTGGTTCCCAATCACTATTCTGATCTTCAAACTCACCTTTATTTTGTAAGAACCTTTGCACTTGAGCATCATCATTAAACACTTGCCAATGCTTGATGTTGTCAGGGACACCTGGCCTAGTTAACACTTCAATATTGTACTCACAATAAGGTGAAATGGTGCCTCCAAATCTTGATCCCAACACTGTATTGTCAGCAACATTGAAACTTCTGTCATGATGCACAATGTTGAAGGAATCAAACATCTCAATTAGATCCCAAACTGCATGTTTGTACTATTTCATCCGCTGATTTTTTGTAGCATACAATTTTATTATTTGTTTGACAACTAGCTCTGAATATTATTTTGTAATGATGTCCTTGAAACCATACTTCCATGCAATTCTTAGACCCACCAACAAGGCTTCATACTCAGCAATGTTGTTAGTACATTCAAAATTAAGCTTGAAGGAAAAAACAAACTCTTCCAAACTAGGAGAAATCAGAATTATACCAGCACCATTTCCAAATTTGGAGCAAGCTCCATCAAATAGCAAGGTCCAAGGAGAACCTACCTATTCAAGGAACTTTGACTGATCCATCTTGTGCTCCTTACCATCAGAAAACCTAATAAAATTATCAACATCTACATCAACAAATAATACTTCATAAGAAGCATTGTTTGGATCCTCAATTAGATGCAACATCTTCTTTTCTCTATAGAGCTTGAAAAGGCTGCCCTCAATGGGAATAGTGGTAAAAGACATGTCCATTTGGACACTCCCTCCAACACTTGCAGCCCACTTTCTTGACAATAACATACCCCATTTGGCAGGGAAATCAACAATCACAACATCTAATTTTAAATTCCTCCCAGGATAAGATGCAAGCTGCACCACCAAACCCTTCACACAACCAACTACTGGCACTTCTCTTGAGTCCATGGCATTACACTTTCCATAGGCTGCTATCACTTTGATATCCAACTCATTCATGACTTCTAGAGGCATGACATTACATGATGCATCGGTATCAAACATACAATTGTGAAGTAGTTTATCCTTGATGATCAAAGTTGTAAAGAATGGATCAACATTCAATTGGGAATCAACCAAGGATGTCCCCAAGTATACCTCAGGTGTTTCTCCAAGATCCTCTACTACTGGTGGTGTTTCAAGGTTTGTAATGATTTGAGGAGTTTCAACAACATTTACATTTTTGCTTGGGGTACTCTTCTCCTCTTTCAATCCCAAGTACTCAAATGCTCTCTTCTTGTGCTCAGGAATCCTAAGAAACTCAATGATTGGAACACTCACTTTGATTTGGCTCAATACTTGGGCTATGTCATAGGGAACACTCTTTGGCAAGGCAACATTGGAATGGAGACAAGCAGATTCATTAGATGGCATGGAATTCTTGACATCTTGGGCATGAGGAGGACTATAATTTTTGCTTGGGACAACAGAGCTTTTGGCAAGTGTTTCCCTTCTAGGAGCTTCTTTGGGAATGCTTGTGAGCAAGGGTGTTTTAGGTTTGGCTTGAGGCCCAACTCCCTTAACAACTTTTCTCCTAGTGTTATAGTCTTTCTCTTGAGCCACAACAACATTCATTAACAATTGTTCTATCTTCCTCCGAAGGTATACCACCATCATACTTCTTGATCATCAAAGCTCTTAAGTATTCAAAGTCATTGTTAGGAATTTCAAAATCTTGCACTACATCAACTTCAAGAGTATGAGGGGGAAGAAAGACTTGTACCCGATTGATGCAATCCCAAAAGGTTGCAACTGTCCTTGTACTTATGACCTCAGTTGATGTTGCTCCTTCTTATGAGCTTAAAGAACAACCCACTATGTAAATATCATCATCAATACCATCATCATTACTAGTTTCACCATCTTGATGGTCCATTTCACATGAAGGATGGGGCAGAATACACCTATCACACCAATCAATATGAGCAACTTCCTCAACAACAACCCTAGCAGTTAGGTGATCAGGTAACACTCTTCCTTCACATGCTTGAGGATGTCTATTTGCAGACCCCATGGGTCCTTTCCCTCTATCATCAGATCTCTGATCACCCCTAGGATGATTGGAAAATCTTTCATGGTTTTGTGCTTTTTGCTAACCTTGTGAAGTCTTCCCAATTCCCTTCTCAGCTCTTGCCAACTTGTAGGAAATCTCCTTGACATCCCCTACCAAAGTTTTCACCACTTCCTCCAAGTCTACACTCTTGCTAGCTTGAGGTTTTTCAGGGTTTATCAACTTTACACCATCTCTCTTGAGAGGTTTCCCAACAGCCTTGATATTGTTTTCAATCTGCAGTGCCATGGTGAAGGCCTGCCTTAAATTAGTAGGGTTCTTATCTCTTAGGTAATAGGCTGCCTTCTTATCAAATGCATCTGCATATTTGATCAAGCATGACTGATCACATGGCCTCAAATTAACTTGAAACCTTCTCAAAGTTTTTTTAAACCTTGTGTTAAAGTCATGAACTGATTCATTGGGGTTCTTCTTGATATTTTCAAATTCAGACAAGAGAAATCTAGGATCAGTCTTATCACCATATTGCAACCTAAATGCATTGTTCATCTCAGTCCAAGAATCAATAGAATTATCAGGTAGAGCCTTGTACCAATCCCTTGCATCCTCTTCTAATGTATGAATGAACAATTTAATATACACATCTTCATGCTCAATCTCAAAGTCCTCCATCA
This sequence comes from Taxus chinensis, assembly GCA_019776745.2. Taxonomy (NCBI): domain Eukaryota; kingdom Viridiplantae; phylum Streptophyta; class Pinopsida; order Cupressales; family Taxaceae; genus Taxus; species Taxus chinensis. Next base: position 524,515,716 of record CM034154.1, on the reverse strand, counting down.
TGTTAACAAAAAGTTTGAGATGCTGATCACCAATTATAGCATTGTTACCTTGGAACTTTGGCAATCTATTTCTGACATCTTGTGGGACAACATTTGGGTAACCATCCATTCCTCTAAAGTTTATAGGACCAAAGGTGTTAACAAAAAATGGAGGTCTAGGGAGAGGCTGAGCCATTCTATTTTGAGGTGGTGATCTTGGAGGAGAAATAAAATGATGAGGAGTAAGAGGTCTTTGGGACTCAAGAATGTGGTTCACAAGATTGGTATTCTTTAGGTGCTGATTTTCTTGGAAAGTTTTATTTGAATTGAAGCACACATGTGTAGATTGAGAAAAGAACTTACCAGGTACAGCAGAAGGACCTTCACTAGTTGAAGTAAACAAGTTTATGAGAGGATTTCTTGAATCAAAATCAATGGAAGAAGAGTGATAATCCTCTACTAAAGGCTGATCTCTCTCACCAATGGATATACCTTTGCTTGATGTCTGACCTTCAACAACCTTCCAAACTTTTCTTTCCTCTAAAACTATCTTTCCCAATTCTTGAAATAACTTTCTACTTGGGTCCCTCTTGAAGAGAGATCTTCTTCCTTCCAGTTTTGCAAAGATTAGCAACACAAAAATAAATGATAGAAAGCTAAGACACTGGTATTTATCAAGATCAAATCAGCATGGAGTTGCCACTAAGGATTTTCACCCTAGTTGTGTAAATGCACTAAAATACTCTTTCAAATACCTATCAGCACTGAAAATCTTGCCAAACTTTATAGATCAGACCTTCCTTTTCTTGAATCTATCAACCACAAATGCAAATGAAGTGCAACTACTACTGGAAACTGATAAAATTATAGGCAAAACTTATATCTTCACTTAATCCTTACAAATCTGATCATAAAATGATGCTTCAATAATGTGCTTGCATGCAAAAATTGCAAGAGACATTACCAGGGTTTGATATGCATTCAAATACCTCAAATATTTATGCACATGGATCATATTGAACCAAGAATGTCCCCGGCAACGGCGCCACTGGTGTTGGTACCCAAATTTGTTCTCCTTTTCAGTCTGAGAAGCATCACAAATATGGTATGAAGCTTGAAGGCAGATAGATCATGATGTATGTTGTTTTGTAGCTGGGGATGTGATCTAACTAACACTCAGATTTGTGGAGAGATGGATAACACTCAAAACAGGACTTGACCTTATCCTAACTGTTTTAGGTTGTGCCTTTCAACCAAGGTAAGAGGACCTATTTTGTAACCCTCAAATGGTGAAGGAGATGAAGATATCCCTCAATTTGTGCAAATAGTATGAAGGGGCCTTGGGAAAATATGATCAACACTCCAAATATGACTTTCACAAGTTGTCACTTCCAGATTATGGAGATATTTTCAATGCAAGGCAAGGGTTACTGAAGACATTTTGAAATCCTGATCTGTTCTGCATACTTTAGCAAATGGATTTTGATCTTCTGTGGGTATACAGGTCAAAACAGGGGTAGTATGGGGTAGGATTAGTTGTTTAGAATGATTTTTGGTGGGATATTGACAAGACAAACTTGACTATGCCAGATCTTTGACAACCTCTACAACATTTGAACAAATATCATATAAAATGCTTCAAAACAGTCAGGAGGTTCTTTCAACTAGAAGAGATACACGAATGGAGGCCCAGGTTGCACTCTTCACACAATATTTGAGACCTCAACACAAAAGCTTGAGTTAAAGGACCCAATTAAACATCAAAATCTCTGATCAAATCACGCCTAAGGTACCCCCAAAGGCTTACAAGCAATCTTTGTCAACAAAATGAAAGTGAAGTGATTTTAAACTGCTTATTTTCAATGCTAGATGAAATCTCTTCTGACAAATGAAACTGCAAATGCCACTAAACTATCAATAAGGATGAGATATGTGTGATTCCTAAAGATTTCAATACAAGATTGCAACAAGAACAAGGAAAACTATTTGTAGACATTTAAACATGATAACAGACATCATATTTCCCAAAATAACATAGATTAATTCAAAAGCTTGTTAGATTCATCAGCAGGGGAGAGTTTCAGGAACAATCTCAGAGTTGTGTGATGGATATACACTTGTAACCAACTCAACATGAATGAATATCTAACACAGAAGACATTAACCAAGTTTTTTTGGAGGGTTTATCAAAAGATGAGCTTCTCTCAAAAATTTTCACGTGATTTTCAATTTCTCGACCTTTTGCATGTCTCAAAACATGCATTATATATCTCTCTATTACATTTGATCCTTCTTTCCCAAGAAAATAATATCCTATGGCATCTTAGTTTGTTACAAATTCACCATGATTTGTAGAAAGGGACATCTAACAGAAAAATGTTCAAAAAGTTGCCAGGTGCCTCAAAAAAGGTGAATCATTGCAAAATTCACATCATTATCCATTGTGGAGGCATGTTTTTCATCTTCAAAGCATGTAGACCCCCTTCCTTTCATTATTTCATCCTTATCCCTCCAAAATTTGACTCTGCAACTTTTGGATATGATATTTCACATTTTTTGCTCGAGCCTAAACAAAATTTCATTTCAAAAGTACCTCAGATCCGCAAATTAAATTTTCAAATTGATTCCATCGATCCTTAAATGAAAAAATGACATGGATTCACCAGAAATTCGATCAAAATCGATGCAAAAATCACATTTCCACACTTCCAGAAGTAAAAATGGCGGCCAAATTGAAAAATGCATAGTTACCGTTGATTTTCCTTTCTCCCTTCAATCTGAGCCCTCCACGTGTCAAAATGTGATTAGAAATGGGCTTGGGATCATTTTTTGATATTTTAACATTTTTGGAAAAATGTAAAAATTTGACATTTTTCTCCACCCCTCCAAGCTTGACACGTGCTCCAATGTGGGCCCCACTGGAATCGCGGATCGATTCCACACATTTCCTCCTTTTTGGAAAAGGTAAAATTTTCCAAAAAATCTCCGCTGCTCCACCCTTGAGATCTGGTGCTGACACATGGCACAATATGATTGAATCTGGGGTCGTGGCTCAGTTTTACACATTTTGCCTCTTTTGGGAAAAAGGAAAAATTTTCAATTTTCCTCCGCCGCTCCGCCCTCCCGCAAGACACGTGTCCTCATATGATTAGATGAGGGGAGGCACTCTGACTTCATACTTTAATTACTTTTCATCAAAGGAATTTTTTCAACATTTCCTCCGCACTCCCACACCTCCGATTCTGTCCTTGCCATGTGTCTCCCCTTGACTCGTTGCAGAGCCACGCTTCAATTTATCACTTTAACTCACTTTGCCAAAATGGGAAAAATTCTCAAGTTTCCCCTAAGGCCCGAAGTTCCACCTCTGACCATGCTCCTACCACGTTTCCTCTTTTGAGTAGCCCGACGGATCCGAAAACTTTTTCATAACTTTTGACCCCTTCGCAAAAAAGGAAATTTTTTCGAAGTCCCTTGCTATCCTTCTATCCACTTTTGATGAAAACATGACACGTGTCCACCTCTAATTCGCTTGATGGCCTACACTCTGAAGCCACCACGTGTTCCATTCTATTTCATTGCGAGATTGCATTCTAAAGCCGTCACGTGTCCACTCTTGATTCGTTGCGGGCCCTAGGCATTTTCTTTGTACTTTAACTCTTTTTTCCAAATTACCTTAAGGCACAAAACGACCCACCCATCCACCTTCATTCTACTTGTGACACGTGTACCTCCTTTGGGGCTTGCGGAGCTGTAGGGGGCAACTTGCAAATTTTTCCAAAACATAAAAACGTTAAGTTTTTCAAGCAGACCCACCGAATGTTGTCCAATCACAAACGACCACGTATGCAAAGATGTTTAGCTAAAATTTGATGGGAAAAGGATGCCTGTATGACCGTCAAAAGATGCACAATTTTCCAACGATGCCGTAGGTTGTTGAAGATGAATTTGATGGGAAAATGACGCTCGTTTGACTGTAAAAAAACACAGAAAATGCCAGGGATGCCCAAAATTGATTTTTTCTTCACAGATGAAGAATTTTTGGAACAAAGGACAAATGAAACATGTTTTCAAACATTTTACGACCATGGAAAAGGATTTTCAAAAGCATACAAGTAAAAATTGATTAATTTTGAGCCTCTATGGTCAGAAAAAATGACAGAGCTCGCAAACTTGAAACATTTATGGCAAAAACAAGCAAACTCAAGATTTCTCTTAGAAAGGGGCAAGGAAAATGAGTTTGCAAACAATTCAAGGCATAAAAATGGAGACAAAACATTATATCATCCATCTCAACAGGGGAAAAAATTTCAAGGCATGCAGAGCAAAGGGAAAAAACATTGCAAAATGATGGAGGGTCAAAATGGGCACCAACATAGCCGAGGGTGATGAGGGACACATATGATGTGTCATACTATAGGAAATGATTAGACGGACTTTTAGAAGTTGATATCCTATGGAGACCATATGTTGAATAACCATCATACTGAGGTATGGATGAGGAGTTAGAGTAGCTTCAACTACTGAGATGGATACAGGGGCGGCGGGCCGGGGAGCATGAGATGATACCTATGGACAAGGCTAGATAACAATTTGGATTACGACAGGACGTGCCCCCGCCTTTTCCATAGTACTCAAGAGATGACGTGGAGAGACCCATGTCTCCACCACATTCAAGTATGACAACACGGTAGGAGGAGCAGGAGGTAGATAGATAGATTGATGACACGAGTGTCATTGTTAGATATAGGTAGTGGTAGGTGGCACAGCTACGGGAGGCACCGTCAAGGCCAGGGTAGCCTGATTTAGCTATTGTCATAGTGCAGAGGGATACATTATTAGGTGGCTTCCCTACAGGCACATATTATAGTATTACAAGGATAGCTAACAGGGTCAGAGGCACAGATAACCACTTTACAGGCTTAGGTGATAACCCTATAGGACCCAGTAGCACAGGGGAAGGCACCCACATAGTGCGGAGATGGGGATAGAGGATACGTAGGCATGCTATAGGTACAAGTGACAGGTTTACACGGCTAGCTAGACACTACACAAGCACAGGTTGTGGCCTTATAGGCCCAGATTGTGGCACATATACAAGGTCCCATATTATAAGCACTTGTGCCAGGATAGAGTCCCGTGGCACAGGAAGGAGGGCAGACATTAGGACAGGGCCGAGGCCATTATTAGCAAGACAAAGTTCATAGTTTATAGTGAGACCCATGATACCACCTCAGATGATGTCGATGATGAGGTTAAGGGATGCCCTGAACAAGGCTTGCTACTATCAAGATCATTTGACGACTGCCGATATAGATGTTCCCTCATATGCCAATTACATAGCCCAACATACAACTAGTGAGGGGACAAGATCTAAGACTCATAGTTCAGGGAGCACAGGGTGTCATCGAGCCCAGAGATAGGGCCATGGTGAGGTGATGAGTGCTTAGAGATCAGGCCTGACAGAGGGCTAGGAGGAGGAGACATGTGAGACTGGACAAAAGGGTATTAGGTGGGGTGATTATTAGTTAATATATGTAACATTGTGATTTTTAATATATATACCGGCCTACATGCCAAAGATGTGAGGTTGTATATGAGAGTTTTTGAGATACTGGTATGTATTTGTATCTATGTATATTTGTATTGATACACATAATCTCTCATTTATATAGTTGATGATATTTATTGGATGGATGATATATTTGACTTTAATTTCTGTTGTTATTGTGTATTGATGGAAAATAGGTGAATTAGGCATGATTGAGTCGAGATCATGTAGGCATGGTTGAGTTTAGGTCATTTAGGCATGATGGAGTTAGGTATAGGCATGGCGGAGTCTAGGTGATTTAGGCATGGTGGAGTCTAGGTGATATAGGCATGATTTGGCCATGGTTGTACTTTTGATTTAATTTCCAAGTTATTGTTATTATGGAAAATAAATGATGATGTATATGTATGTGGTGGTGTAAATGTCCAAATATTTGATATCATGGAAATGTGAAATGATTGATGTATGATATGGCGACGTTAGAAAATGGTAGGTATGTATGGTTATATATATTTTTAATTTCCAAGTTTTGTGTAAAATGGAAACCAACAAAGGTAAAATGTGAATAAAAAAAGGGAAAATTGGTGAGGGGAAAGACTGGCTGAGCTAACCTCTAAGGGCCTCATGCCCTCAGAGTGTTGCCTACATAGCCCTGACGAAAAGGGGCCTCAAGACGATGTAGTTCTCCCATAAGCTAGGGAAGAATATTAGGAGGTAGAGGAATGGGTTGGTTGGTTTTAGGCATTATTAATTCTAGGTCATTCAGGAATGTTTGAGTGTAGGTCATTTAGGCATGGTTGAGTTCAGGTCATCGGGGTATGGTTGAATTTAGTCGAATAGGCATGGGTGATTTTGGTGAAATAGGAATTCTTAAATGTAGGTGTCGATGGTCTGGTCCTGTATAAGAGAATCAATAAGTAATAAAAGAGGTGAATGGTAAGAGGAGACAAAAAACTACCTAATTGATAAGAACCATTACAAGTTTATCATACCAAATATGGTGTATGAACATAAAACCCTAAAGGTGTTACATGATTGTCTGTTCAAAGGATGAAGGTGGTCACATGATCATGAAATGTTACATTTACGACACATCCCTTGAGTAGATAGAAGGTTAGAAAGGAAAGGCAGCAAGGTGAATGAAGTTGGTTTAGCGTAACCTAGTATGAGACAACATGCCTCTTTGGTAAGAGACCTAAGATTAAAATAGGCAAGTCAATGACAAAAAACTCATCCTTTTCTTTTTGATTTTGCTTTATAGATTGATCAATGTGGAAAGTCTATATGGGATGAATAGAATATCTCCTTGAGGTCTTCATGAAGCTGATCGATGCAAGAAGCTTCATAATTTTTTATATTTTATTTTATTTTTGTAGGAATAGTCTTCTTTTTATGATAGACTATATGTAGTATGGTGAGCTTTGTGTAGCTATCCTTCGAGGGAGCAGTCTATTCCTAACACACAGATAGAAAGATTAGATGTCATTTTTGAGGGAGTCATCTTTTTTCTATAAGTTTGACTCAAGTAGTTTGAATTTGAAGATCCCGTATATTACTTTTGAATCATTTTTGGACTTTTAGGTCATAGACAAGATTATAGAGAAGTATAGGCGTCTTTTATGAAGACAAAACCATAACACACAAGGGTTAACTATGAAAGAGAGGTTTTAAATGATGAACGAACATGGGATTCCCTCTTGAAAAGGATGAAAAATATCCATGAGAATCATGCCATGAGTAGATCCATGTTACTCATATTGAAGATACGGTTGAAAAGTGATGGGTAATCACATGCATCTTGTTTAGTCGTTGATCCTTAAAATATGTAAGTGAAAGGTGAATTATGCTCAAGGGACAAGCGTTTAATAGATATAAGGTGATATAGGACTTGATTCAACAATAGAATGGTTGAAGATGCAAGGCATTGAGGGGATCATATTTTGGTTTACCTTCGAGTGAAGACAAATAATAAGCACCTGATCCATAGGTATGAGTAATGATATAGGGTCCAAGCCAATTAGGAGAAAAAATTTCCCGTTTACTTTTCTCCTCTTTTGTTACATGTTGATTTTCCTTCAGGATGAGGTCATTGACCTGGAAGGTTCATTCTTGGACACATTTATCGTAGGCACATTTGATACATTTTTGGTAAATTTGGAGGTGATCGAGAGCATTGAGATGACGTTCATCTAATAACTCGAGTTATGCCAAATGGTCCTAGTAAAAGTCATCATCATTGAGCATATATTTGAGTGAGATACGAAGAGATAGAATTTGTACTTCGAGAGGTAGGAAAACCTCTATACCATAGACCAAAGAGAAAGGTGTGACTACAGTTAAGGTACGAATACTAGTACGATAAGCCCATAAGGCAAAAGGAATGTGTGTGTGCCAATCCTTTCTTGTATCGTCAACCACTTTCATAGGAATTTTGTGTATGGTTTTTTTGGTTGATTTTGCTTGGCCATTTGTTTGAGGATAGTAAGGTGAAGAAAAAATGAGTTGAATGTTGAAGGCATCATAGAGTTTCCATAGGGTTTTTTTTTTGAATTGTTTTCTGTTATCAATGATGAGGCGGTGAGGAACACCAAAGCGAAAAATGATGTGATGATTGATGAATTCACATATTTTCTTGGATTTTATAGAAATGAGAGGTACGGCTTCTACCCACTTAGTGTAATACTTGGTAGTGGTAATAATCCATTGATGGTGTTGGGAAGAATGGGGATTAATCTCTCCGACAAGATTCAAACCCCATTGAGAGAAAGGCCAAAGGTCTCGTGTGAATTGTAAGGCATGACTTATGGTGTGATGAAGATTAGCATATTACTGACACTTCACACAACTATTGACATAATCACAACAATCATGGTTTAGGGTTTTCCAGTAATAGCCTAGGAAAAGAATGCATTTAATGACAACTAAACCACTGAAGTGACCCCCACAAATGCTATCGTGAACTTCCTTGATGGTGTAGGGAATTTTAAAACTTGTAAGACATCGTAAGAGGATAACATCAAAACCATGTTTATAAAGAAGACCACCCATGTTGACATAGCGAGAGACACTTTTGAGAAAGGCTCGTTGTCCATTGTGAGTAAGGTCTGGAGGCAATATGGAAAGGGAATGGTAGTTAATAAAGTGATTATACCAAAGATCATGTGGGTTAGTTTCAATGTTTCCTACAAGGTTGACGTCTTGAAATAGATACAACGGTGATTGCAACCTTTGTATAGTAACAAAGATTTTTGAGTCGGAGGGTGAAGCGTGGATTTGATAATCCAGATAGGCCATGGTATCTGTGAATTTATTAGTGGAACACAGGGTGGTTTGAAGGTCATAACGGTCAAAGGTAGTCAAAATTATGTCAACATGATGCTTATACTTTTTAAGTATCTCATTATGACACTGGTATATACCATTAACTTGGTTCACAACCAGTTGAGAGTCACCAAAGATATTAATTGATTCAATGTCTAAGGCTATGGTAAATTGAAGACCTAACATGAGTGCTTCATATTTGGCGATATTGTTAGTACAATCAAAATCTAGTTTGAAAGATAATGGCATATGCTCACTGTCAAGAGGAATGAGGATAAATCTGACACCACCCCCATGCTGACATTTGGAACCATCAAAGAATAAGGTCATTTGGTAAATGGTATCATCCAAAGAGAGGGTACGATGGATTCATCAGGGAAGTCGAAGTTAGAGGATTGATTTACAAAGAGAGGTGTATCTAGAAGTTGGTCAGCGATGGTTTGTCCTTTGAAATTTTTTTGATCGGTTAATTCGAGGTCTAGGTTTGCAAGAAGCATGAGCCAATATGTGACACATTGATGTTGGTAGGGCTTAACATACATGTAATGTAAGGGGTCAATATTGGTGACAAAAAAGGTTTGTGGTTGAGTAGGTGATGGTGAAGTTTAGTGGTGAGAAAAACTAAGGATAAGAAGAGTTTTTCGGTGTGTGTGTATCTAGTTTCATATTCTAAAAGCGTATGACTTATATAATAAACCGCATGTTCCCTGTGTTGTTCATCGTGATGAGCGAGCATAACACCTGAGGAATGATCGGTAGTAGAAATGTAAAGGTAAAATGGTTATTCATCCTTATGGGGGATGAGCACAAGTGGTTGAAGGAGGTATTGTCTTAAGGTGTCAAAGGATTTGTGACATCCATCACCCCATTTGAAGGAGACATCCTTTTTGAGGAGATGATGAAATGGATGGAAGTGGTTAGAAAGATGTGAAATAAAGTGACGAATATATTACAACTTGCCTTACAAACTACGAAGTTGATGAAGGTTAGTAGGTGGAGGCATTTCGAGAATAGCCTTGATTTTAGCAGGATCAAATTCTATGCCATGCAAAGAAACAATAAAACCAAGGAGCTTGTTGGAAAGAACAACGAAGAAACAATTAATTATGTTGAAGGTAAACACAGTACTTGATGAGGCGGTCAAAGATAACCTTAAGGAATGTTAGGTGTTTGGCCTGATGTTTGGATTTGGCAAGAAGATCATCAATGTAATATTCCAATATGCAATGCATAATGTCATGAAAGATATAAGTCATAGCCCGCTGATATGTAACACCAACATTTTAAGGCCAAAGGGCATGACATGATAGCAGAAGGTCCCCCAAGGAGTGATGAAGGTGGTTTTGTGTTGATATTTTGGGGCAAGTAATATTTGGTTATAACCCGAGAAACCATCCATGAGTGATATCATCTCATGGCCGAAGTGAGATCAACTAGTTGGTCAATACTAGGTAGAGGAAAGTCGTCTTTGGGGCAAGCTAAGTTAAGGTCACAAAAATCCATGCAAATGTGGAGTCCCCTTGTCACTTTTGTAATAAGAACAATGTTAGAGATCCATTGGGGATAATCAATGGGTAGGATGAAGGAAACTAAAAGGAGGCATTGGAGTTCTTCTTTGACAAGAAGGGCAATGCGAGGATGCATTTTCTGTAGCTTTTGTTTTACGGGTTTGGCCTCATGAATAGTTATGATATTGTGGACCACAATGTTTGGGTAAATACCATGCATATCAGCATAGGACCAAACAAAAATGTTGCTATGATCTCGGAGGAAAGAAGTAAAAGCTTCTTGTTCAGCAACATCTAAAGATTGGCCTATTTTTAGAATGTGCAGGTCGTCTTGAGTGTGAATATTGATTTCGATGGTTTATTCATTTAACATGGTTTTTTCTCAGAAGGTAACAATTGGTGAATACAAGAATCTTCCACACCAAGGTAGGTGAGAATAGAATCATCATTCTAACATTGAATGATGTTAATATAAGGTGTATTGCCATCAATCATGTCAAGATATAGGAAGGGAAGAGAAGAGGGAACCTCACCATCTCATCGATAAGTTAGAGGTCCCATGGAAATGGTGTTCACGATTTTTTTTTTAGGGTGAATGGATTCTGGATCTATAGAATCTGTAGGTGAAGGTGGTGAAGTTGGTGATTGGGGTGAAGAAGGTGTATTGTCCTCAATGAGTTTGACTTGGGCATTCTTTGGAGATGGTTCAAAAAATCTAATACCACTGTACGGTCTTTATGCTTATGAGTGGTGCATGGATATGAAAATATGGCGACCTTGTTCCATAGAAACCAAAACCAAAGCCCTTCCAAGCACAACAATGGAGGAAGGTGTTAGGGTGAAGCGACGGTTGGTGAGAGATTGAAGGTCAGAGGAAAATGGTCGAGTTTGGGAAGGTGGCTCGGGCGAGTAGGTAGAAGTATCAAGTCCCCCATACATTAAGTTGGTGCAAAGGTGGGGACAGACCATAGGGGAAAACCTCTCCTATGCGGTGATCATAATGGGGATGTTGGTTAAGGTTACCATACTCTTGAGGAGTAAGGAATGTGTCAATGTTATAAAGGTGGTACTCCCCCAGAGTGAGACAGTTGAAAAACACCTTCTAAGGGATTAGTAGTGGGTATTTGAGTAGTGGAAATGGATGAATCACTGGGTCAGTTGGGAAGAAGAAGCATTAGTTATTTGAGAAGTAGATGGGTTGGCTGATGGGTAAGCTATAGAAACTATGGTAGTAGTGGGAATAGAGGAGCTAGGTGGGGAAGAGGTAGTAGCAACATTGGTGGATGGGGATGTAGGTGAAGGGGAAGGGGTAGTGTTAGTAGATGCCTTGACTGGTATACATACATCATTAGGTTGATACAAAATGTTATTGGTCTTGAATGATGAAGGGTCGGAAGGGATGGTATAGTTGTGTCCTTCATATTCAAATTTTAGACAATGGTGTAAGGTTGAAGGAACATAACCCATGGCGTGGATCCAAGGTCGGCTAAGAAACATGTTGTATTGGAATTCCCCCTCTAAGATAGAATAATTCCAGAATGGTATGGGGGCCCTCACAAATGTGGAGAATGATGGTCCCAAGAGTGGATGTCATGGCATTGTTGAATGAACATAACATAACTGAGTTATTATGCATGAAATTGGAAGGGATGCACATTTGGTTGTACACATGGGAATAAATGATGTTGATACTGGTACCGCCATTGATCATAACACATTGAATGCGTATATTATCAATGTAGATGAAAATGAATAGGGAAAGATTAGGATCATCTGATTGGATAGGTACAATATTATCGTCAAAGAAACTGAGAGCGACTACTTGATGAGTGGTAGTGGGTGCAGAGGAAAGAGGATGAAGTGGTAAGAGAGGCCACATGGTGAGGAGTGATAATGGATGCCACAGGAGTAGGGTCATTAGGTAAAACCTCAATAGATTGTAGAACCTCAAGGAGGGTCTGTCGATGAGACTCGGAGGGTTGGACCAGGTCATATAAAGACATTTTGAGAGGAGATATGTACAATTATTTAATCATTTTATGATGGGGAACCTCATCAGAAATAGGATATGTGGGTCCACGAATGGTGCTTTTTGGTGTAGGTGCAGATGGGATATTGGGTAAAAGAGTGGCGGATGGGATGGTTGTTTTCTCCTTTCCCTTGTATTTCTTGGCGCTAGTGGAAATGTTAACCATATTAATATGTGGCAAAGGAGTAAGTGAGTCATGATAGGTGTAGCAACATGATGGGAAAAAATATGGTGAGGTCATATACTAGTTTTTTGAAAAGAATGCAGCGCATTGACATTTTGGTAGAGGTTTGGCTAGCTCTCTTATGTGGACCATATTGATCTCGAATGTTGGAGGAGTATAGAAGGGTTGTGGAGGGGGAGACAAAGGTCATTTTAGAGGTAAGGGATGAGGGTGTGTGGTGATAGGTGAAGGTGAAATGGGGTCCTCATCTAAAAGATCATCATCGTCAAAGTCATCTTCAGAAGGACATAGTTGGAGAATAAGTTTATTAAGATCCTTACAGTTTTCAACATCATGCCTTGACACATGATGGTAAGAGAAATTTTTTATATCGTCCAACCATTCTGGTTTAGGTTTGAGTGGGTATTAAGGTCTAAGTGGTGGCATTATGATGATAGAGGTTTCGAAAAGGTTAGCTAAGATGTTGGCGTAGGACCCTACCAATGGATCATAATGCAAAGTAAGTGTGGGTCCAGATGGAAATGTGGGTAATTTTGGTGGGAGAGATGCCACGAGAGATGGAATCGGAGGTTGATTCAGTATGACCACATGTTTAGTAGGTAGTACGGTTTTAGGTTTGGATTACACCTTCTTGGGTAAAGATGTGGCAAATGAACTAGCGGTTGAAGGTGTTGTAGGTTTAACTACCTCTTTGGAGGGTAGTAGATTTTTGGACTTTGGTTACACCTTCTTGGGTGTAGATGTAGCAGATGAGATAACATTTGAAGGTGGTGTATATTTAACTACCTCTTTGGAGGGAAATGGATTTTTGGACTTTGGTTTCACCTTCTTGGGTAAAGGTGAAGGAGAAGTGCATGATGTAGAAGGGAAGATAGATGGCGAAAGGGGATGAGTTAGCCAAGGCAATAATGGAGGTACAGTGAAGGCTGTGGGAAGAGGAAAGGTGGAAGCTATTGGTTGAAGAGAAGGGAATATCATAGGTAATGATGAGGATATTGGAAGTGGTGTAGGTTTAGGTGGTAGAAAGGATGCAGGTGACGGTGAAGGCATAAGATGTGTAGGTAATTTGGGTGTAACTGAGGATCGTGACAAGGAGGTGGGTTGTTGGGATTTTAGTTTACCTTGGGTAGGAGGCTGCTTGGCCAAGGTTGATGGGTGGGGCCCTAGGATAGATGTAAGTGATGAAGGTGACAAAGGAGTAGTAGGTGAAGCTGGTGTGTGCAACCTAAGAGGTTGGGTTCTCCTCTTAGGTGGGGGAGTGGATTTAGTGATGGCTTGTGAGGAAATGGCTAAATCTAGTTTGACAAGAGGATGAACTAGGCTTGATGTTGGCATGACTCCCAAGGTATGGGTAGCTTTGGATACAGGTGAAGGAGTAAGTGGTTTAGGCGTAGGTGGTTATGGAGGTAATGGTAGAGGTGTAGGTGTGGGTGAAGGTGATGTGGAAGATGTCATCATGAATACCTTAGGTTTGATGGATTTCATCACTCCAAACACTTTGGGGTAAATGGTAGAAGTATCGGTGGATGACATATGCATTTGAGTGGAAAAAGGCATTCGATGGTGCCCCCAAAGCATGGAATGATCAACGTAGTCTAAGTGGTCTGCCAAACATGTGAGAATGGCGTGGCAATAGAAGGAACTAATGTTACTTTCATGGTGACTCCCGTAAATAAATATGGTGCTTATGAAACAGGGAAGTGATTAGCTTACGACTCAATGAGTAAAAGAGATGAGAGAAAATAAAGTGGATCCTTAAAATCCAATGGAGAATTATCTTTGACCAAAAGGGACACTACTAATGGGTCACCCACATGTTTGGGAGGAGGTAAGGTGGATGGGATAAGGTCTTCTTTTGATGAAGGAGAAAGCAAAACAAACTCTTCTGTAGGTATGAGAATAAGTGTTGCAAGGTTCTCATCAGGTCGGGGAGTAGATGGGATAGTTATACTAGTGTGTATAGTAGTATCCTCCTTGGGTAGAGGATATAATAATAGGTACTCCTCAATGGATGAAGGAATTCATCCAAGAATTTCCTCAATAGATGAAGTAGGAGGAAACTATGTGGAAGGAGTTGGTAAGAATTCAAAAACATCATGAACCTCATGGATATTACCATCATTGGCCAAGGAATCACTAGTTTGGTTGGATGAGGGGGTGTGATTTGGGAATGGTTTCTAGAAAATATGAAGGTTTTGGTTAGCCGGTGCATTTGGATTGTCCAAGACGAGATCCCCTTTATCTAACATTTCTTGGACAATGTTTTTGAAAGTGATACAATTACCATCACTATGACCTTGAACATGATGGTAATTGCAGTAATCGTTTTCATTGTACCATGTAGGAATAAGGTGAGAAGGGTCAAAACCAGTATGTGGTTTGACGAGTGGAAGGGTAATGGCTCCAGATTTTAATATTTTTTCCAAAACGGCAGTGTAAGGCTCTCCTATAGGGGTATACTTTCATTGCTCTCTTGTAAACTGAAATGTCTAGACGAGGGAGAGGTTAGATGAAGGTTTTGATAGGTTGGATGAATGAGACGGGATAGATTTAAAAATGACCGCGTTGACAGACCCCTTAGTTTTAGAATAAGTATTTTGGGGTTTAGAAGAATAAGAAGTATTAATTGATTTAAACACAATGTTTTTGTTACACAATTGTAGCTTCTTTTCATCAAGGGCACATATTTCCAGCTTTTAGGCCATGGTAAATGCCTCGTCAAAGGTCCAGAAGGTTTGGACCTAGAGAGTTGGTGATATATGTCTAACACAATTATATTAACTATGTTTGAGGTAATTATAATGTGAGTTGGTTAATCAGGCTATGCCAACGAGTGACAAAATCTGTGATAGATTCGTCTTCATACTGGCGTGTGGCATATAAGTCAGTCATGGTGAATTTCTTGAAAATATTGATAGAAAAGTGGTCAAGAAAATCCTAAGAAACCTGGTTAAATGAGAGGATAGAATGTATAGGTAAATAACTATACCAATCCAAAGTGGGTCTCGTCAATGCAACATTGGAAATTTCCATAGGAGCAACACATCATCATGAGTGATCAGGTAGCAGACATGTTTAAAATATCGCAAGTGTTTTTATGGATCTTCTTTTCTATTGAATCAGTTGAATTTTTGTATTTCCTAATGCGTAGGGTAAAATTGAATAGGAATGGATGGGTGAATGGGTTCATTGAAAATCTCATCATATGTTAGAGAGTTATGCAATGTTGATAAAAATGCATCCAATTTATGCATCTTATCCGTCATCATTTTGATTAGGTCACTCGGTGGGTTTTAATGATAGGGAACCTCCTGAGGTATAAGGGGGTAAATAATATTGGTATGATGTAGATTACATCCCAGTGTGTGGAGGTGTTTCTTATCAAAATTTTATGGAGGAATATGAGAAGGAATAGAGGTGGAGGAGAAGTACCCAAATTAAACAGTCGGGAAAATAGGTGGTTATTGGTAATTTGTATAGGTAGGTGGGATGGATGTAAATACCCTTAGTAATGCAATTGGTGGGAGAGACTAGGGGAATAGAGAGGAAAAGATTTTGGAAGGGAGTGTGGGCTATGCCAACGCTAAAGGTGGTTGCCGATGCGATAGGTATATGGGCAATGGAAGACACGAGAAAAGTTGTACAGAGGGTGGTGGATGTAAGCGTGATGGATGTCCTAGGGGCCATGTATGTCATGGGTATGATAGATGTCATAGGGGTGATAGACGTTGTGGGTGTGATAGATGTTTTAGGGGTGAAAAATGCCATGGGTGTGATAGATTACATAGGTACAACAAATATGGATGAGGTAGGATCGAGATGACAAATGATAGGAGGTAAGGTTGAGGCATCCAGGGAAATGCTGGTAGTGATAGAGGTAGAATTGGGTGCAAGTGTGGGTGAGATAGGTACGGGTATGTCATAGATATGTTTCCCAGATGAGCTACAAGTGGATGAATGGGCTAAGTAATACTCATACAGCAGGTGGGGTTTTGATCAAGAAGTTTTTGCAAACTCCTCGTCAGCAAGTGCTTATGGTGATAGGACTGACTAGGGATCCATAGATGATAGAAATAGAAGGCGGTAATGGGCTAGGCAGGAGCAGTTGAATACAAGCATGGAATACGAGGGAATTTTCTTTTCTACGATTAAAAACCATGTAGAATTGTAGTAGACCAGCTAATCTAAACTCTTGTAGATGATACAGAAACATATAAGGAATGGATAAAATAGTTGTGGAAGGTGAAAACTGGTTGTTGTTTTAACTTAAAAATTAAAACATGCTAAGCGACGATGGTTGGTTAACCAATGTCAGTGACAGGGAGGTAACTGATGTTGGTGAGAGGAACCAATGCTCAGTTACTATAGAAAATAAATAATATTTGTAAATGACAACAATATTTGTAAATGGATTAAAAATTTGGACGTTTGATAGTGATTTCAAAGACCCATATGGATATGGTGAAGTAATTGAGGCAACTCAAGAAAGAAAAAAACTATGGTGAAATTATACTTTGGTAAAAATGATCTAGAGAAGCATAGGAAATTGAAAAATGGTAAGGTAAATCAATGACATTCAGATGAGTAAACCAATGATGGTCGCTGGATCGATGCTGGTCATTGTGAAATTTGTGAAAAGATGGAAGAAATTGAATTTGGTAATTTATATCAAATAAAAGACCAACCCAGAAACTTGAGTATGGCTATGATTGACCCTAAAACATTCATAAAGAATCAGAATACACCAACTATGATTATGGAGTGTGATAGGAAAGAAGAATGGAGAATATAATCTCACACCTCAAAACACAGATCAAACAAAAACTAAGAAACACAAAATCCTATGTGGTGGATTTTATGTTTTGGATTATGCCATTTAGGAATGACTTGTGAATAGGGTAGAGTTTTTGGTTTGATAAAAGGTTTCCTACGAAAAGCCAATAAATAAGGATGGTTTTAGGTAAATTTTTGGTGAGGGATGTCCTTTCTCTGAGATAATGACTGGAAAGAGAAATCAATTTGGAGTCCACTATCAATCCTCTAATCGTGTGATCATTGACAAATTTTTTTGGGTAGATGGTGTATAAGAAAATGAGTACTTTATTTTAGTGGTTTGGTGCAAAGAAGAGAGTGTGCACTATGATTCAATTTCATCAACCATCATCTGGGAATGAATTCTAACATACATGTTGCCCACAATATTTAAATGAGCTAAAGATGTAACACTTAGGAATGATATGCAAATATTTTAAACCCAAATCCACAATGACATTCAATGAAAGAAATATTGAATAGGAAATAGTATGTCTTTCACTAATGCAATAAAAAAATGAAAATAATGGTTTTTTTTAGTCCAAAATAAGAGTGTCAATGAGACAAGTAGAAGAGAGAGAATTTTTTAGAGGAAGAAATTTCATGTGAATTGCTTTCAAAAGGAAATAGAAACACAATATTTCACCTAGGAATGAACAATGCAAAAGAACCCTAGATGGGTCCCACTGGGCATGCCAAAATGTTTCACCAAATTCTTGTGTGATAAAATAGAAAAGGTAAAAGGTTAAGGAAGAATACCTGTGATTATGTAGTTGGTAGGTTGAATGCATGTGTTACTGATTTTATCCAAGATGCTTGTAGAGAAATCCTTTTTGTCTGGGAAGGACTACCTGTAGATACAAAACAAGACCACCAAATAAATAACAAGAGTTAGAGGAATTCCTAGCAAGGATAGATCTAGGAAGTGTGATGCTTCCTTGAATGGATTTCAATCCTCTTTTTTATCCAGTTAATGAAAGTAAATGCGAGAAATAAAGGTCCTATTGCTAACACTTTGATTTAGGTATCTCAAAATGTTACTAACAAACTAGATTAAGCAAGGTATTGAAATCTAAACTAATCTAACATTAGGCAAGGTATGTTTCTGGTTGGAACATGTCACATGGGTGATAAGTAAGGTCACAGAGGTATCTGGTAAGGTCTGGGTGGAATTAGGTGGTGTTAGAGGCATTTTGGTGAAGGTTTGTAGAAAACACAGTGATCGATATCGGTCCAGTGACCGATGATGGTAGAGTGGGGAGACCGATGATGGTTAAGGTGACCAACGTCGGTAGGGAAAATTTGGTGGTAATTTAATAAAAGTAGTTTTGGACTTCTCTGTGATTGTAAAAAGAATGAAGGGAGAATGGTTGGGTTCATAATACTACCAAGAAGACTTAGGGACACTAAGAAAGAGGTTTAAAATGGAAAAAAATCTTGGGATGATTGAATAGTGGGTTAGTGGGAGGAAGGTGGTGTACAGGAAATAGAGGAAATAAAACCACTGAAAGAAACCAAAGATCTATAAAAGGGATAAGAAAAATTATTGG
Organism: Taxus chinensis; assembly: GCA_019776745.2. NCBI lineage: Eukaryota > Viridiplantae > Streptophyta > Pinopsida > Cupressales > Taxaceae > Taxus > Taxus chinensis. The sequence continues at coordinate 524,496,785 of CM034154.1, read as the reverse complement.
ATCAAAATTACTTACTTGATGTCTTACAGATCTTGGGAGGTGGAGGAAGACAATAGTTGATCCGTGAAGAGATTTTGTGTTCATTCCCATGAAAATATGGCCTATGTTCTCCCTTGAGTATTCCAACACTTAGGAAAGATGAATCAAATGCTTGTCTTGAGCTGTGGTTGTGTGTGCTTGTTGTCTTGATGTAGAAGGGCTTGAGGATTTACGCTTGAATGCAATAAGGCTCCAATAACTAAATGACCAACTTGGGGAAAGAGTTGTGAAAATGTATATAAGGTAACCAATGATGGTTAAGGTGAATGGAATCAGTTGAGGGATAACCGACATCGGTTAGGGCAGGAAAGTCTAGGTTTACCAAAAATACGTAGATCTTTACTATTTTTGGCGTGATTTTGATTGAGTCCGCTTAGGAAAGTGGAGTTCACATAAGAGAAGGTAGAAATGTCATAAAAGAAGTCCAATTAGGTTTTAGGAAGAATTCTCAGTTAGTTAGGTCAAGTGGCGACTCAACACTGGGAGTGATGACTCGGTGATGAGAGTGATGACTTGGTTAGTGTGAGTTAAATGCCCTTGGAATAGGTCCAAAGTGAGGAGTAAATTAACTTAATTAAAGTAATTAAATTGATTAATAATGCGAGGATGAACATTAATTCAATTATAAGTAATTAAATTAATACGAATGTGGGGTAAAGGGGTCATGGTTAGGTGAACATGTTATGCTAATTGATTGAAAGGGGACCAAGGGGAGTGTAACCCAAATTTGGTGTCTACAACACTATTGCTTTAGTGTATGGATTTGTATCAAATTGTTTGAAAATGATACATGGTGATTATTTAGAGATTAATGAAGCTGCTTTTTTAGATTGACAATGGGTGTGGGATAAACTTCAATGACAAATTCAAGTAAAACTTAACTTGGATATTGATTCTATGTCTTGATTATAATCATGGTGTTGAGAAATCAATGAATTGATTTGTTTAGTTGTTTAAATGTCTGGATTATAATCATGGTTTCAATATGATATAACGTTAAGATAAATAATAACTGTTATCGAATATTTTCTTACTAGATGCATGTTTGTTAAGGCTATATGATCATGAATATAGTTTATTTCATTACTTTGGGTAATTGAGGATATACATTGTGATATTATCTGATCATTTTTATGCTTATTGATTAATTATATTATGAAGGTAAAAGGATAGATAGCCTTATTATATTTCCTTATTTCAAAACAATGCAATATGATTACGAGTTGATAATTCATGTTAGTTCATTGAACTGACCATGTGTACAATTTTATCTCTCCTACAACATGCATGCTAGAGTAATTATTATGAAATGATAAGTTGGATTAGATAACACACGATTCTTCATGCGATGACTATTATTATTCTGTTTTAGATATTTAATGATTGTAATTGTACTTTAACTAAACACAAAAGTATTACTTCACTTATTGTACTTAATTATTATCCTTTGATAATAATTTCATAATTATGTATTATTAGTATTAATTATTAATTTAATAATTTTTGTTTGGATCATTATTATTGCGAAAAGAGAAATATTTCTAGCGTTGTTTTACAAAAAAACATTTATTATAATTAATGTTACAATGTGTTAATATAACTACTTTTATTATGTCATTATGAATAATAATTATGTTAGTAAACAACATATTGTGATGATGAAATCAACATGACGAAACAAGGGAAATATAACATTATACTACAGAATATAAGTATGCCAATACAATATATCTGTTTCATTAGTTCACTATACATGAACAAGATTATATGTATCAATTTATAAGCTATAAAAAATACGTCATTAGTAAACGAAGTATAAAAGGAACGTTGTAACAATTATATTACAGATGCACACAATTAATTTAAGTGTAATAATATGATTAAGTGACTATATATGATCATAAGTACTATTTATCTTATCATTATGAATTGTTCAATCTTTATGCTTAACTAAGTTAATTCAATCATTGTAGGATGACATAGTTTACCTTACGACAATGCGGTATGAGGTACTTATACTAGTCAGTGACTTGATGAGGTACCTGTATACCTCTATCATGAAAAGAATAACATAAGAGATTTAGAATAACTCATTCCTAAGATGAAAGCATAACGAAATAAAAATGAAGGGTAGGTATTATGAAATTAAATTCGTGTTATATGAACCTTGTCCATGCTAGCTCATAATGGATACGAGGAGGATAATGGACACGTAATGACATAAGTCATTATGTGAGTGTAACCTTTCCCATAGGGATCCTAAAATGAGACTGACATGATTCATGTGACCTGAATATCAAGTCATGATCCCTGTAACTTCAGAACTGAAATTTGATTTCTAATCAACGAAAAAGAATCTTGATAACTATATTGAGATGATTGTGCAGTGAAGTGATGACAGGTTTCGTAGGCTAGTATATAGTCTCGAAATTGGATTATTAACGCAATTCCAGACAACTATGGCCATAATATTGTAAATGATTGATTACATTATTTGTTCACCATTTCTTCTTATTAACAATGTCTAGAGTCGAATGGAGGTTACTTCAGTGACTTTTAGGTTGACACTAAGAAGATGCACAAGTTCTTAGAACCTATAAAAAGGTTTAAACAAACATATACAGAGTATACATGCTCATGTAGAGTGATTAAGGGAGATCGGGAAAGATCTAAGACCCTTACAATTATACATGGTTAATGTATGTTGTCAATATAGATTATGGAATATTAATAATGCTGGTTACTTTGTAGTGAGCTAAGTAAAAATGATATTCATTGCAATTAATTATGTTGAGTTTTATCTGCTGTATGCTGAAAAATAATTGAAGACATAAAAAGGTAATTAAGGTTATGTATAAAAACAATTCCCATAATTTGATGAATTATAATATGGGTGTTACATTTTGGTATCAGAGTTGAAGGTTTACAACTCTTGGACTTAATGTATCTTTACGCTAACAAAATATTTTATTCTCATCTAACAGAAAAAATGGTTAAGACAAGAGGAAATAATGTAAATAACATGACTGGTGATGCAACAACCCAACAAATTATTGAGATAATAAATGTTTTGTAAGATACTTGTAACCAGATAATCATTCTTAAACAACATGTATTGGCGGAGAAAAATGAAAGTGAAAGTGATCTACAACAACTTGTTCAGCCTAATGCTGGAAACTTAAATGTTGAGAATCTCAATGCAGGAGATCCCAATGTTGTAATTAATAATGCAGTAGATCATGATGCTAGAAATCCCTATGTCAGAAACTAACCAGGGAACATAAGAGCTTTCTTGAAAGCTGATCCGTCAAAAGATATTAAGTGAATTGACACACCCAAGTTTGACAGAACAACCTTGGGAGATGGAGTTGAGAATTGGTTGAGTGAAATAGAGAAGTATTTTGAGATAAAAGACTTCTCAGAGGAAATCAAAGCTATTTGTGGTGCCTTTCAACTCTCTAAAGAGGATTCCTCTTGGTGAGATAACAAAAAGTTGGAGTTAGGTGTTGATACAAAAAATATGACTTGGGACCAATTTAAACTTTATTTCAGGCATCGTTGGTTACCACAACTATATTTCAATCAAAAGATGTTTGAGTTCCAAACTTAAACTTAGGGTAAACTGACTGTAACTAAATATTGGGAAAAGTTCACTAAACTATTGAAGTATGTTCCGTAGTATGAGAAAGATGAGAATTTTAGGATACACAAATTCATGATGGGACTTAACCCAATCATTGGAGGTGAAGTTGATGTCCATGCTCTTTCTACCATGGAAGCTAAACAAGAACAAAAGATTCACACTATATCTTCTCATAGGGATGAGAAGCGAAAGATGAGATTCAACTCACCCTCACCCATGTCACTTAGAAAGACTTAGTGGAAAAAGGTTAACAATAAGGCTAGAAATGATGAAACTGACACAACAATAGAACCTACTACAAATGCAAATAGAAATGGACAAAATAGTGCTATTAGTAATAACAATAAGTTTGATAGGAAATGACCTTTTGATGGGTGTTTCAAGTTTGGTGGTGACCACTATGCAAAAAATTGTCCCTCAAGGAACAAGGAAAACAATCCACAAAAAATAATCCATACTACAGTGGAAAATTGTCAGGTTGAAAAAGAAGCAACACCTACCTAAGAATCCATGCTGTAGTGAAACAAGTTAAAGTGGTGGGAAAATTTGGAAGAAATAAAACAATTTTTCCTTGTTTGTTTGCATAATAAAAAATTCTATTTTTGATTATTTGATACTGATATACTTATTATTACTGATAATTTGGTTAGTTGTAATGGCGATTTTTGTCGTATTACTGAATTTTTGACAATTATTTTTTTCATAAGACTCTTACAACCAGGATTTATGAGTAATAATTCAGTGAAAAATTTGGAAATGAGTTAATGAGTTTATTTTTCCTTAAACAATAATGTTTGAAATGTTTTAATTGTGTTTAGTTATTATGTTTTATATGGATAAGTTAAAATCATCGGGATGATGATTATTTAAGGGGAGAAGTATTTCACACCCCATATTTACATCTTGTATGATGGTTATACATCATCATTAATTTTTTGTACTTGACATGTATAAATGAACTCCAACTTGCTTGTTGTAGTTGATGATTTCATATTTTTTAATAAGTTTATCTATTGTTGTACCTTGCAATATTACGGTGCCTAGAAATAATAACTATCTTATTATTTTGATTGAATTCCTTATCATTATAACATCAGCCATCGACTGTAAAACATTAAAAAGGTCATCTTCATTGTTTCTTAGAATGGGTCTTCATTAGCGACAAGATAAACGATAAAAGTTTAACTTTTTGTTTCAGGAAATTAAAACCATCTCCATGAAGGCCTTAGGCCATGGTTTGATAATGTTGCTACTAGCAACAACTCTAAAAATGGTTACAAACCATACAAGCTGGGTGGATTTTAGTAATTATAATCTATGGTCTTGGACCATGTAAACTTGGAAAGTTAATGTTTGAAAATAATTAGGTCTAGGACCCCGAGGTAATTAAATTGTTTGGTTTTATCAATGGTCTTTGACCATAGACTATGATAGCAAAGGTTATTGTTTATTTAGGTCTTCAACCTCACTATGGGCATTATGAAATATTAAACCAAAGTTATTGGGGTGATTGAATGCTATACAAAAGGGTGATAAATATAAGTTTGGGCAATTAAACATGATCACCAACCATAGCATAAGGTGATATTAATATTGTTTTGTTTTAATTGTTTCAACAAAATCACTATACATTGTGATTGATTAATTATCAATAACTATGTATAAAGTTATATTATTATTAAGTTTATAAACAAGACTTCAATTGCTCGTTGGAAATGTCCATGTAAACATTGGAGGGAAAATAATGGTGGCGAAGTGATTGACGCCACTACATGGCACTACTAAAAATAAATGGCATTTAATGTTCTTGTAAGGAGATTCCATATTCTTGGGGAAAGTGTGAAGCTTGCTAGAGAAGCTAGTGCATGCAATGAAGTTACATTTTATTGTTCTTGTTTGTTTCTCGAGCTCTCCTTTTGGAACTGTGCATGGAGGATTATGAATCTATTTTTAGTTGGGATTTTTGTGGGTCTATCTAGCTAAAAATAGATGTTATTATAATTTCTTATAAATGGTATGGATAAGGGGTGCATTGGAGTTTTATTTGTTTAGTTTTGTTGGAGTTCAACGCGTGAAAATTTTGACAAAATTTGAACGACGTTAAAAACTCCATGCATGGATGTCTTACTCCTAATCTATTGCTTTACTTGAAGTAAAGAAATATAGTTTGAATTTTTATTTCTGTTTCAAATATAGAAAATATTTAAGGGGTCACATCAATTATTTGATTGAAAAAATATGCAGAAATGTAAATAAGAAAATGTGTATTGAAAAACATGGTTATTTCTATTTTGGGTATGTGCTTGTATGCCATATTATTGAATTGATTTTATTTTGAAAATAACTTGTGGGTAGTCACAAATAATACAACCATGTGTTTATTTGTTTAGATAAACAACTGGGTTGTCAATTTTAGTCAACTGTTGAACTCAATTTGGGTTATGAAGTTGTTTTAGGAGATGGGTGATTGGGTTGATATTTCTCTACTCCTTAAAATAAATTTATAATTATGGTTTCTATTAAAATCTTCATTTAAAAATATGGGAATGTGCATGCAAGTCTAATGTAAGGTATGTAGAAGGTTCTAGTGAATTATTATTGATTTCCTTTGATTTATAATGTACAAGTTACAATATATCCTTTACATGATTGATTGATAGTTGGTGCCACATCCCACATTTTCATTCTATTTTGTCATAAAAAAGCTATATTGTATGAAATAATTTACGAATGCAAGAGGACTAGTGATGTTACATAGTCTCGTTTGTAGCTATACATACATACATATATCTTGAAAGGATATATATTCTTATGTGTAGTTGCATGTATGACATCATATCTACACTCCTCATCATGCATTTGTGGATTACTTAATATTTATAACTAATTTTTTTTGTACTTTACCTTGGTTGATGTAAATAATGATTTGACAATGTTGAAAATTTGTTACATGGCTATATTTGTATTATTTTAGTACTGTGAAATAATAATAATTGTATGATGACGTGTCTAACCTTCTTGTGTTATTACATTGGTCATAGATCACATAAAATTAAATTGGTCTTCATTGATGTATTGTTAATGTTCTTGATCATCAAGGTAAAGTTATTTGAAAATGTTTGATAAATGTAAAAATTTCTATTATTGAAATGTTGACTAGATCACAAATGCATATGTAATGATTACCATTTTCTTCTTTTTCGGGGAAAGATAAGTTGTTAGATGTGGGTTTAATACCACATGATATTGTTTCAATCACAAAAATGAATAAGTATCAGTCATGCATGAAGGGTTGCGTGCAAGAGGATGCGTACATGGTAAATAAATGCATACAAGTTTGAAGGACCACGTAGAAACATGCACATTAGAAGGAAATGAAGATAAGAAAATGTGCAGAAGTATTCATCATGTAGTGAAATAGGTCAGCGTGTAAGGATTTTGCGCATGCATGCAAAATATTTAGGACTTAGCCATTTTGGGACAAGGGATAAAAATAGAGAAAAGAAGGATGACTTGAGACATAAGAAAGGTCTATTATTAAATTAAAACACATGTATATAAGGAAAATATTGATGCTTGGAGGCTTTCTAATTATAGGATTAAAGAAAACTATTTATAACTTGAACTATTGAAAAGTAAAGTTAGAAAAACATGCAAGCTATTGTTAGAACTCACCTATATTTAGGAATTGCATGAAGGCAGTGAAGGGCAAGTCCCCACAATGTATAAATAGGTAATGTGTCCATGTAATCACTAGTTCTAGTAAGTATTTGAGTTTTTGGTTCTAGTCTAAGTATTTTGTAGCTTTTGGAGCATGTATTGTATGTGTGCATGGTCCAACGCATGAATGTATTGGTTTGTGATGTAATTAACTTATATGATATGTAATGAATTATGGTTATCATGGATAATTGTGTATGGATTGCCAATATTATTGTATATGAGGATGGAGTTATACGAATTCAAATCTTGTTGATCTTTCTTTATGTTGATTGAAATTACTTATTATATATATTGCCATACTTGTCAAGCTATAATGTAACTTCTTGCATGAATGGTTGTTATGATTATGATATTGAATATGCATGCTAACATCTTAATAAAAATATAAAGGAGGGACTTGGGGGATGTGCCCTGTTTGGGTGAGCTTCCAGACTTGTCTGAATGAAGTGCCAACATGCCTAACTATATTGGGTAAACAAAGGATACATTTTAGTTCCATTTCTGGGACCTCTTTTCAATTTGTCCACCATGATGTTTCATGTAGATGAAATTCTGAATATATTTGGAGAATATTGATAATTGGATAAATGACGAACATGATGCATTTTCTCAAAAATATAGCACTGGACTTGATTTTAATGCATGGACGTGGGTGGAAGAAAATATTTATGATTGTTTATATGAGACATTTTTAATCTTTTTCCCAATAGAATTGTACTAGTGGTTGGAAGATTACGCAACTAACAGAGGTGTCTGGATAGGATGGAAGAAATCTTGGAGATGTGGAAAAAAGCTATAGATCATTGGTGGGGAGGTGTAATGTGAAATTATACCTTAAAGTACGTGATTTTGACATACTCTTTCCCAAAAGAAGAAAATTTCTAGTTTTTATGTGAGACAAGATGATCCTATTTATGCATGACACCTTTAGCTATCAATATCTTAATGGTTGAACTTGGAATGGGGAATCTACCAATGGAGAGCTAAACTCCAACGGGCGCAGGGGTAGGAAGCAGGTTTGAGAAGGATGGTGGTTGCCCTAACAGAAGAAAGAGAAAGGGAGGAAAGAAAACTCAAGTATATCAATGCGTGATAGATGGAAGTTAATGAGGTGTTGAGTTAGAGAATAATTATGAATGGAGAAAGTGATGAGAACCCCATAGAAGGTGAGGGACAATAGGATCATGTCCTCTCAAAATTTGGGAAGTGCAGTAGAGAGACCCTCTCAACATATGATGAGAGTGAGTCTGAGGAGAGAATGAGAACCATGAGCATGCATCTTACCTAGACTGACCACCTAAACCTTAAGTAAAGTGTTCAGAATCTAAATGTTTTTATAGAAGAGCATCACAATAAAGGAAAGCAAGAAGGATCTTCACATTTTGTAGGAGATACAAGTAGACATATTTTAGTATCATCTCAGGAGGCACATTAGATTAAGGATGTGCACATGGGAGTGTAACAGACTCTTATGCTTGGAAAACCTATTTTTGGAGGTAACTTTACAAACACTTGATCAAGATAACGTGTTGGTGTGTAACCTGTTGGAAGAAATCCTATAGGTGCAGCTGTAGCATAGATGGTTTGTGTCCAATTTAGCACAACTACTGGGATGCAAGGAAGTTCATCTATAGGGCCATAGATTGTGACATGAGGCTTAGGAGGTTCAAGATAGCCATTGCACGATGGCAATCCTTGTGAAGGATCAGGTTCATGATCTGGCCCCATTCTAGGACAAGTTCTACAACAACCAAAACAACCACTAAAAAAACCTCAGCAGCTACGAAAACAAACACCTCTAATCTTATTTTATGTGTCCCTTCACTTACCATAATATATGGGTGTAGAAGATGTAACTAAATATGTGTATAAGTGTGAGTTATTATGGAGAGCTAAAGGAATAATAACTCCTGATAGGATGGTAAGCCAATTTTCCACCACACTTCAATGGTGCGCACAAAATTGGTATAGGAAATATGATCCACATTAGAATGTGGTGGATTATGATGAGTTGCACATTGCCTTTTTAGATAAGTTTCATATCCCTGAGTTCGAGCAACAAAGTATCAACGTGCTAAGGGATATTGAATAGGGAATGTCTAAAAGTGTAAGAGAATATGACACACATTTCAAGACCCTTCTATCCAAGCTTTCCTATAATATCCATCAGAGCTAGCATGCATAGTAGTTAATAGGAGGCTTATTGACACCCTTTCGTAGGGCGTTGTCACACAAAACATTCACTGATCCATGCGAGGCATTGGAAGCAACTTTGCACACTGAAGTAGTTGGAAATGTTGATATAAGAGTGAGACCTTTTCTTGAGGCACAAATAGGAACAATGGCTACATAATTGGAGAAGTTGTCTTCCAATTCAGTACATGAGACACTTAGTGGATTATGGTGCACTGATTGCAAAGTGGAAGGACATACGAAGGATAGTTTTCCATGTAGGAATGTGCATGCATTATTAATATCTTGTGTTATTTTCCACAAGAATCATGATGTCTGAAATTTCCCACTTTTATAGCATGCAACAGAAAAGAACATATTTATGTATATTTGTGACACACATACATGCGACAAAACTAAATACCATTTGATCGATCATATTCATGAGGCAAGACTGGATTGTGATAGAACATTGTGGCCAATAGTTCTCAAGTGCAAAAAAGAAAAACCAATGAAGGGCGAAACAATAGAGGTGGTGGTTTTTGAGGTTGATATCGGAGAAGATGCTATGGTGGTAGAGGAAGGTTTTCACATGGGATATGTTATACCTTGGATCACCTAATCATTATTAGTGTGAGTGTCCTAAAAACTAAGTTTGCATGTACTACGGAAAGGCACACAAGGTTTAGGATTTCCTAGACCTCTATGCCCATATGTGTAAAAACAACAAGAATGAAAAATGCATTTGGATGATTAAGGTGGATCACACGAAGCATAAACAATGGGCACCTAAGAAGATGGATGATCCATAGCTTCAACCTATGCTAGTTACTACATGCGTAGAAGAAGTTTGAGAGAAAGAATATTAAAGAAAACCCCTTATAAGGAAAGAGGAAGTTATATATGTTAAGTACGTAGATGCAACTCACTAGAAGGAGGTCTATTGGGAGACTATGGGAGTTATCTGTGAGATACAAGGTGAGATCCGGTTCTTAAAGGAGCATGCACACGAGAGAGAACAAGAAAAGAGCACCGAACTTCCTCAAAAGGATGTAGATGATTTAAAAGAAGTGTGTAGGATGATAAAACAAGAAAACATAATTCCTTTGCTAGGAGAGTGGTTGAACGAAAAGATATTGCTTTCCGGGGTTGAATGAGAGTGCCAAATCCTTCATGAAAATTTTCCACAATAGGACCACGAATATGAAAGGGAGATTACGTTAGATGCATTGATAGATGGATGGTTGGTGAGTAACATTATAATTGACACATGTGCAGAGGTAAATGTTATTACATTGGATGCTTGGAACTAAATGGGAAGGCCACCATTATAACCATATTTTAATGTGTTGTATATGATGGATAAACAAGGGCCATTCCCATTGGGGTGTTAAAGGATGCTTCAATCACTATTCAAGGAGATAAATTTATAGGTGATTTTGAAGTGTTAGAACTTTTTGAGGTAGATAATTTCCCCGCAATACTTGGATGTCCTTGGTGTTATGATAATAATGCAGATTTGCACTTCAACAAAAGATATATCATTTTTGAGAATAAGAAGGAATGGGTTATCATACCCTTGAATGATGTAAAGGTTATGCCTTATATTGAGTTATAAATGAGGAATAGATTAATAGAATCTATGTACATACTGTGTGTGACCCTAAAAATTTAGAACCATCAAAAGAAGGCATACTTCATTGGGAAGAAACACAAGATATCAGTGATACTACCAGTGTTGCTTATGAAAATTGGGCTTATGGAACTTATGAGATGGTAAGTTGTGAAGTCAAGGGAGATGATTAGGCATTTGGGCAAGACTTAGTTACCAAGGTATATTGGAGAAGATAAACCTAACTATTTCTTGTGCATGATGGAAGACCAGTGGAGACATGAGGGAGATAGATGGAACATATTGGTCTACACATTACACGGTAAAATGATGCACTGGTGGAAAACACATAGAGATAATCTATTGGGATGGCGTGAGGTAAGGATAGCCTTTTCAACAAGGTTTACTCGGAGAAATTTTCCCTCTCTTATACACGTATATGATGGGAAGACCCCTACTTTTGTGCAGATACACAACTGTGAGAGATAGTGGGAAGAAGGAAAATAATATATACCACCACCCCTTTGGGTACATAAGTTCTACTCCACTTTGCAAGGATGCGCATGTGATTGATATATGCATGCTGAGTTAAAACAAGAAACTGTAAGTTGGTGAGACATGACTTAAGGTATTGTTCATACTTTTGATTGTTTTTCCACTAAACCACCAGTACATGAAGCCTTTCAGATCATGAATCACATCACGTTGGGAGATAAAAAAAATGAAGAGGAACTCATGATTCAACTCTTAGGAGAGCCTAAGGGTGAGGTGCACGAGGGTGTGTTGGGAACAAAATAAACACTAATAGGAAATGCATGGAAAGAGAAAGAAAAAGGGAAGATGGTTTAACTCATTGACAATGAGGAAGTTGAGGATTTGGAAATAAAACACACAGAGGGTACGTGCTAGGTGTTGAAATCTGTAGATGAGCAGGTGTGTGCATATCATGTGCCCATAAAGACTAAGAAGGTGAACTAAGGATGAGGCTAATGATGTTATTATTAGAGAATATTGTCAGAACCAGAGGTTACAAAGATCATTGAGATATTATATGAATTATAAGACCTTTTCCCAATGGGTTATCATGAGTTGAAGGGTGCACATCCTTTGTTGGAAGAGATGAAAATCAAGTTAAAATATGGTGCACGACTAGTTAGGAAAAGGCCATACATGATGTATCCCAACTTGTGCATGAAGGTAAAAGAGGAGATTGGAAAGATGCTTAAGTTAGGGATCATTGAGCCTATTGAAGAATCTAAATGGATCAGCCCCATGGTGATCAAAATAAATAAGGAAGGCCGGATCAAGATATCTGTTGACTACAAGGTACTCAATGCTTCATGTGTCATAGATCCTTTTCCTACACCATTCACTTAAGAGATCTTGGAAGGTTTCGTAGGGTGCAAAATCTATTCATTCAGTGATGGATTCTTAGGGTACCATCAGGTACGTATTACGCAAGCAGACCAATATGTTGACCTAAAACCCCAACAAACTTGTGAGGCTTAGGTAGAAACAATCTTTATTAAGGATGTATGTGGGAAATACACTACTGCTATGCTAAGAACAAAAATTTAAATGAACACAGGTAACAAATTATTCTCTAAACATCATGTTTTATTTATTCCTAAATCATTACTACATCAGTTTTCAGTACATACATCTTTTCTTGTTCTATATCACTTGGCTCTCTTACAAAATATCAAAATGACATTCACCCATGTATTTCATAATGCATACTATATAATACATTAATTACAATAGATATACAAGATCCAATATGTTTCAAAATATACTTCCTTTGACTCATGCCTCTGAGGGTTCCATTCTCGTATTGGTGTGATTCATCTTCATTACATGACTTTTAATAGGCTTCTACAGCTTTTCCTAGTATTTGGCAGCTTCCTCTATGTATCATGGTTCTGTACCTTTATGTCAGTTTCTTCTAGTCTTCTGCGGCATCATCTAGCTTTACATGATTTTCCTTAGTTATGCATGGTTTTTCCTTCATTCCATGGCTATCTCTTTAACTTTGCGGTTTATCCAAAATTTGATGAAGAATCCTATCAACATTATCCCCCTCTTAAAATTTGTCTCATCCTCGAGAAAACTATGATGAAGACTCCTGTATTTCCTCCAAATATTTCTTCAAAAATTGCGGCCGACAAAACAAAAACAAAAAAAATTGAGTTGGGCATCAGCCACTAAGACTTAGGTGTCTGACATAGGGAAAGATTCCCTCACTCGACTCACCCATTGGGATTTATGGGATGCCAAACTATAGAGGCATCGACCTCCCCAGAACTTAGATGTCTGGTGAAAGGAAGTGTTCCTTCACTCGACTCACCCAACTGGGTTTGTGGGATGCCCCGAACTCTAAGCCCTTAAGGTGTACTTTGTGGCATATATATGGTTATTTTTAGAAGAATATTTAGTTTATACTCTAACCAGGAATCCAAATGGTTATTCACATTATCCATCCACTCTTGAAATTTTTTATTTTCTCGGATAAGTGGGACTAGTTTGGATGGTGTGGGATGTGCCTATACCTTATTCGATTGATCTTGTGCAGTTGTAGCTTCTTGCTACATCCTCACTAATGCTTTATCTAATCTGATACTACAATCTTGCATATCATATATTTTCTCTTGCCACTTCCATTGCTGGTTATGATTTTTTTATGAGCTCTGCCATTATTTCTCTCTGTGTGGCATCCTTTTCCTTAGAAATATCATATTCTGTAGATTCTTTGTGAATTTCCTATTCTAAATTCTCCATTTCTACCTTGTCTTCCACGGTCAGACTTTGCCATCCAATAGTATAAGTGTAATATACTGCGACATTGTTCAACTCCATCTCCATCTTTGCTACGATGGTATTTAGTTACTTTATTTTTTTCTGATTTTCCACTAGATGAGGTTTGATTACTTCTGCCTTATGTTGTTCTATGCCAATTTTGCGGATTCTTTCTTTTTGTCCTTCAAAATTCATGCAGTGTTCCTTCAAAATTTCTCTTACCACGTATTATGTGGTCCTCTCAATGGAGAGCTTGGGATCAATTGTGATATGTGTTTTATCTGTTTGTATGGTAGAGAGCATATTTTGCATTGATTCTTCAAGTTCTATGCACCTCTGCATCCAATCGTGGGTAGCACTTTGCTCTAGTACTTGACTGTAGGCAGATTTTTGTAGTGGAGTGAGTTGATCAAGATTAACTTGGACACCCTCCGTAGTTTGTTGCACAATCCTTTTTGTAGTTGGATCGATTATTGTTATTTCTTTTGATATAGAGCTTGCTTGATTTTCATTAATAGGTCTCTAGGTGCTTGTGTAGTTACTATAATGGAGGAGAGAATTTTTAAACTTTATCTTGCTTCTTTTTAATGTTCGTCTTTGTCTTTCTCTGCCTTTTCCTTTTCTTCCTTGTCCTTTTCTACCTTTTCCTTTAGTGATTCTTCTTCTTTCTTTTTCCTGTCTTCTTCTTCATTATTTTTCTTTTCTAGTTCCTCCTTTTTCTTCTTCATCCTTTTTTTTATTTTCTTCCTCTTCTTTCTTTTTCTTTTCTTCTTATTCCTTATTTTTCTGTTAATCTTCTCCCTTATTTTTTATGTTCTTCTTCTTCCTTATTTTTATGTTATTATTCTTTCTTCTTTTTCTGTTCCTCATCCTCCTTTCTCTTCTTTTTTTCTTCTTCTTCCTTTCTTTGCTTTTCTTCTGCTGTCTTTCTTTTCTTTTCTTCTTCTTTTTGTTTCAATTTCTATAGTATTGCTTGTTCTTTTCCATCTTCTCTACCTTATGTTTTTCCTTTGCTTCTTATTTTTCCTTCTTTTCTTTTTGTTCCATGTTTTATGCTTTATTTCACAGATTTCCTTGTTACGTGCTTTGAACATGGTTCTTATGCGGATTTTATTTTCTTTGTTTCGTGGTTTGATCATATCTTCTTCATCTCGTGGTTTTTTTGTCTTTCTCCTTGTTTGGAAGTTTCTTCAATTTATTTGTATTGTGGTTTCTTCTATTTCTTTTTATCATGGTTTCATATTTTCCTTTGTATCGCGGTTTTCTTGATTTCCTTCTTTATGCGGTTTCTTACTTATTTGTTTTGTGGAATGCTTTTGTTTTTTTCTTTTGTGGTTTTTTTGTGACTTTATCTATCTTCCTTTGTTTTGCGGATATACTTCCTGCACGGTATTTCTCTTCCTTTACTGTGCAGGTATGCTTCCTTTGTAGTTTTTCTTCTCATTTATTGAGTGGGTATTCTACCTCCACGGATTATGTTTCTCACTCTCCTTCTCTAGGTTAGAGATACCCTTGTGGGTTTTCATCTTACCCCTCGACATATCTGTTGAATTTATGATTTTCAAATGGGTCGGTGTTCTTTTTTCTCTCTTTATTTTTTATTTTTCTAAGGGTAGAGATGACCTAATAGGTTTTCATCCTACCCCTTGACCCACCCTCTGAATTGCCAGTTTTCAAGTAGGTAGGTATTTATTTATTATATATACATATATTTCTAGATTTTTGATTTTTTAACTAAGTTACATAAATCTTGAGCCTTGCTCCATTTACATGTCCAGGAAGTTATTTCATCTGTAATTTTTGTAGTTTTACTACTCATGAAGGTAATATTTCCTTGATCATATATGGCCCTAGCCATCGGAGCTTCAACTTCTCAGGGTACTTGTATTTACTATCATATAGTAGTACCTGATCTCCAATGTCAAATTGATTTTTATTTATATGGTGGTCATTACATGATTTATACCTTCTCTTCTCATGTATTTTGTTATAGACAACAATAAATCTCTTTTCATCTAATTTCTTTAGTTCTATCAGTCTTTCATGTAGAGAGTCATCTTCTGTCAACCTGAATGCTACTGTAATCCTCAAGCTAGGAAGAACAAACTCTATGGGAACCACGACTTCCAATCCATATACCAATTTGAATGGAGAATACTTTGTCAACCTCTTGTATGTTGTGTGGTATGCCCATAGAGTGACGTGTATCTTCAAACCCTAATCAATAGTTTGTAAAAAGAAAATATTTGTTAGGAACTTCTCTAATACCTTATTGAATGCTTCTACCGTTATGTTTTCCTGAGGGTGGTATGGAGTGCTTCTATGATGATTAATCTTGAACAAGCTCAACAATTTGTGGATGGTTTCGTTTACAAAAATTTTACTTTGATCATTGGTGATACTCAATGGGCATCCAAATCTTGTAATTATGTTTTCATACAAAAAATTTATTGCTGTCTTTGCAGTACAATATTTTTTGGGGACCGCTTATGCCCACCTTGTCAAATATTATGTTCTAGTGATGATAAAACTTGCATGGGAATGCCTGGATGCTATTTTAATTGGTCCTATGAAATCAATAGCCCATTTCTCAAATGGATCTTACGCCAACAATGGCCTTAGTGGCATTTCATCAATGGCATTTGGCTTTCCCACCCTTTGGCATATGTCACATAATCTAGCATGTTTGTGAGAATATCTAAACAATGTAGGCCACCATAGTCTGAACATCATTTCTTCTCTCCTCTGTTATGTCTTCTAGAAATTCCTTCATGTGCTTCTATCAAAACATTCTTCCTTTCATGTTCTAATGCTACTCTCCTCAAGACATCATCTTGACCCTTTTTATATGATTGTCCCTGAATCAAGGTATAAGAGAATGCTTTACTCAACAAGTTCTTCTGATGTTGGGTATAGTCACTAAGAAATTATCATGTATGTAGCAACTAAGAAATATCATCAAAATATTTTGGTATGGCTTCGATTTGATACAAGTATGCTCTAGGTAAATCATCATCAATAGGGCCGTCATATTCTCCATTCTCAATGCTTGAAAATTAGTCTGGACCATTGTTGAGATTTCCTAGTTCGACAACTACTGTAAAATCAAATTCTTGAAACAACATCAACCATATAAAAATTATTCCTTGCAACACATGTCTGTTTATAAGATACTTTAAGGGTTCATGATCAGTTTAGAATGTAAAGGACATGGCTAATAAATATTTCCTATACTTCATTAGAGCATACACCATACTTAAGGTTTCTCTCTCTGTTGTAGTGTAATTTCTTTCTTATTTTTCCAATTTTCTGCTAGCAAATGCTACTAGATGGTCCATCTTCTCCCTAGGATGTGTTAAAATAGCTCTAATCGCTATTCTAGATGCATTCATATAGACATGGAATGGTATCTTCCAATCAGAAAAATTAAAATTGGAGCATGAAGAATTTTGTCTTTTAGAATTTTAAAGGCATTTGCACATTCTTTCAACCAAGGAATTTTCTTATTTTTTATTTTCTTCAATAATTGTTCTAGAGGGGCACTTATTTCTGCGTAGTTCTTGATGAAATTCCTATGATAACTAGTGTAGCCTATAATTTTCCTCACCTCCTTTTGATTTTTTGGAGGTGGTAAATTTACAATCACTGAAGTCTTCAAAGGATCAATCAAAAAACCTTCCTTACATATTATATGCCCTAATAGAGTACCAAAGGGGGTCAAAAAGATACATTTTTTTAAATTTATATAAATTTGTAAAGCCCTACACCACTAAAACATCAATCTCAATACTTGTATATGATTTTTCAACATGCCATAAATAGCCCAATCATCAAGATAGAACTCTAGAAAATCATGAATGAAATATTTAAAGGAATAAATCATAATCCTACTAAATATTGTTGGTGATTTCTTCAGGCCAAATTACATAACTATATACATGAAAGAGACCCATTCAGTGGAAAAAGTAGTCTTTGGTTGGTCCTCTAGATCAATTTTGAGTTGGTGGTACCCAGAGAAACCATCTGTGAAGGAATACACTTCTCTGCCCAACACATTCTCTAGTACTTCTTCTGTAAAGGGGGTTGGAAAAGGATCATGTATACAAACTTTGTTAAATTCTCGATAGTCTACAGATACACGTATTTATGCAATATTTTTATCTTGGATCACCATAGGATTGATCCATTCCACATCATCAACTAGTTTAATGATCCCCACACTCAACATTTTATCAAACTCAGATTTCACCTTTACCTTTAAGTTTGGGTTTAGTATGTATGGAATTTTCTTCAATGGTTTGAACCCTTCTTTGATTTTGAATTTTCATTATTCCAGCTTCTTCTTTTATCCCTTTAAATTCTTTGAAGTATTTTGGAAAAGTGTCTTAAAATTGTTGAAGTAAATCGACTACTATAAATACTTCTTCCTCTGTCCAGTAATCTCCAGTTTTAGCCAATTTTTCAGTTCCTTCTGGTACAATATTTTCATTTTTGATATTCAATGGCTGATAGTAGTATTTTTATCCTTCATCCTTATTTTCTACTACTTGTCTCTCATCTTCTGTCACTTTTTATCTAAAATTTTTTGGCTTTTCTTCCTTTTCTTGATTCTCCACATTATAACATCTTTCCATCTCTTGTAATTTTATTGGACTTTCCTGCAGCTTCATGATTTCCCATTCTGGCTTCTCTTTCTCTTCAGAATATTGTCTTATGACTTCTTTGGGAGTTAGAAACAAGAATGTTCTAATCTTCGGTAGCGCCCTCCAAATTTTCAAATCTGTGCCCCAAAAGGAAAAGGTATGACATAAATATTTCACTATGTGATCCTAGTTTTTTGTTTCCTACCTAATCTCATGGTGTGTGTACCATGAACACAGTATGGGCCTGAGGGTCCATATGAAAAATTAAGTCTATAATAGGGGAGAGGTATCCCCGCATAATTTCTATGTTTCTCACATACATGAATATGTTTCTGTGGGTCTGTTTCTCTAGAGTATTTAGGGATAATGACATAATAACCTTCACTTTCCAAGAATCTAGCTTTCAAGAGTATAATGTGTGATTTCTAATGATATATGTTATTTTTATGTGCCGCCCACCAAATTGTGACATTTATCGTCAAGGTGTCATCCAATGCTTCCATCCTTGCTTTTTCATTTGGAAATATTATCTCCATGATCTTGATGTATCCTTCTAGATCTCAAAAACCAAAATATTTTGGTAGTGTCTGATGAGATGCTCTGTGGCTCAATAGATATACTATTTTGTGCTGGCATAAAAATATCTACTTCTTCTTCACGTGTGGAAAATTATTCATGTTATTCTTCAAATTTATCTTTGCCGGGTGCAAAAATGTCACCTGCGGTATTGTAACCATCTTCTAATGTGATAAATTTTGGTGGTATTCTTCTTGCCAAGTGTAATTTCCAAGTTCTTAACTTTAAAAACCCATGAATCCATGCTTCCACCACATTATTTGATCCTTCCATGGTATCTTCTGATTTGATTGAAATCTTGCCATATGAGTTTGGTTCAAATTCCTTGTCGATGTTGGAGAAGTGGTTTAATGCATATACTCCTTGTATTTTGTCAAAAACATCTTCTTTGGGATCATGCCATATTTATGTTGTCCATGCAACACTCATTCCTGCATGTAATAGTACATGAACACATATGCCATCGGAATGTAGAGTTACCTCTTCTTATTCAAAACTTAAAGTTCCATTACAGTCGACGAATCATTCTAAAGCTGAAATGGTGTTATATGAGGGGTTCTCAAAATCATTCTCCACCACCTCAAAGTTCATTATCTTCTTTATCCCCATAAAATTTACTTCTACATTCTTCAACACTCTTAATGGTTGTCGAGAGGATCCATCTACCAATCTAATAAAGTACCTTGCGAGGTACAGAGTAGGTCTTCCAAGCATTTCCCATGTGGTCTTATACATCATGTTAACATCTGTGCAAAGATCCAACAATACCATGGTGATGGTGGTGTAAAAAATATCCACATCTAGATAGATGGCGGACTTGCACCATGTTTTCTGAGTGTGAAATGTGTTTCTTTTCCTATTGGGTCCTCTTTCAATTCGATGGACATGATGGGTTCTCTCCTCCTTGTTCTAGTACTTTCTGAATTGTTTCAGCTTATCCACTAAACCATGGTTGATAGTTAACCTTGCCAATTCCTTCAATGCCATCACTTCTTGTTCAACAAAACAATTCTTCTCCCTTTCTTCACTAGCTTATGTTTCTTGTACCAATGCTCTACTTATTTCCACTTCTTTTAAGTGTAATCCTCATCTAATTTATTTGGGATTCCATTCTTCTTCATCTGAAGAGTGTTGTTCTTCGGGAAGCCTTATTACTTTATTCTTCTTTAGGACAACCTCAATTTTAGGGGCACTTCTAGTTGTGACTGCTACCCTATACCGTGGCTCTTTGATTCTTTTTCTAGATTTTGTTTCCCTTCTTATCAGGTAGCTTTATTTTTCCTCTTATTTTCTATCTTCTTCCATGGTTCTACTACCTGAATTAATAGTTTCTGAAGCAATGGTCCCTGAAGCAATGGTCCTTGCGGCCTTATCTTTTTCTATGGTAGCTTCATCCCAAGGAATTTTAGTTATATGTTGTACTTTTCTTTGGGTATCTTCTACTAATGCCTCTGATCTTGTTAATCTAATTCTATATAATTATGTGGATTTTGGATAGTAGAATGCATCATTTACCTTGTTATGAAAAAATACACATGGATCAGGTTCTGTGTAATTTATAGCAAGGTCCCCATCTTGCCCATATTTGTAGCAATTCATTGGTCTTCTATCTTGGTAACTACCTCCTTGATTATATCCCCCATGGTAACCACCATCATTGTATCCTTGATATCCTTAGTAACCTCTACCTCCTTGATAGTTGGCATAGCCTCCTCTAAATTTTCCATGGTACCCTCTGTGGTAACCTCCATCATTGTAACCTTGATAGTTTGAGTTGTAATTGTTTCCTTGGTATCCACCTCCAAACTGTGGTTGACCGCCTCATTGATTTGGGTCATGTGGTATGGTTATCATATTTTGTGAGGGTTGTGTAGGTGGCAGGGGTGTTATAATCATCTGTGGTTGCGTAGGAGGAGGGTTAGATGTTGTATTTTGTCTTGTGGTCATAGCTCTTTTGCTAGCATAATCTTTTAAGTCCTCTAATGCATCCACCACGAGAAAAGTATGGTGATAATGGTTATATGATCCACACACTGTACAATACATTAATTGGTTTTTTGGTGGTGTTACTATCAATAAGGGATAAGTATCTGAGTATGTTGGTTCCAGAGTCTACAAATTCCACACCATGTCATTTCTGCTATGGGGATATATTGCTAGACGATGCATTCTTTGAGGAATACACTATTGCTATAGCTATTCACTTTACATTCTCAACATATGGGAATTAAATTCTACTATGGACCTCATTGTAATAGACCGTACACCACATTTTTGGTCTCAAGTTACTTTTAGGAGGAGAACTATTCCTTAATCCTTCATTCCTCTATATTTATTTTTATAGTTTTAACTTCGCAAGTTCCAATTGTACCCTTTATAGTTAAGTTTTTATTGATGTTTCCCCTTTTCTTCTCCAGGGATTTTCCTCTAACTCAATTTCCATCTCAATTGCTTCTGCTAGTTCCTTAAAATGCTATGTATCTAGAGTGGCTCTGAGATAGGGAAGCAAGATGGAAGTGAACCACTCACCCCTCTATTTATCCGTTAGGGACTCTTCTAATTTTCTAGTAATAATATTAAATATTTGACTAATTTTTTTTATTGATTCTCCTTCTCTCTGACCCAGCTCCCTCATCTTGCTCACACCTTCCGCTGGTGCCTTTGGATAATGGAAATCTAATTTGAATTCTTTCTCAATATTTGCCCATGGTTTTGTACCTTGTGATGATAACCTCATATACCACATTAGTGCATCATCCCGCAATGAACATGAGAAGTCCTATGTATAATTAGCTTCATTCGTGGTATTATTAATCTTCTAGTATTGTTCCAATAGGAATAAATGTTCCAATGCATCAGTTGAATCCTTGTCAAAGATTGACATCTTAATCTATTGAGCCATTATGGGCCAAGTATTTTTTCTAGGATGAACAATAGGCTGGTGTATCACTTGCTTTACTTTTATGGTTTGATTATGTACTAGTTTTGAATTAATATTTCTTCCTTTATATATGCTTAGTTCAATATAAAATTAAAGTTCACCTAGTAGTTCTTGAAATTATCTAACTATTTCTTGTCTCTTCTTACTCTCTTCTCTTAATATTTGATATCTTTCCTCTAGACTTCTTCATTTATCTAAGTTCTCAATTGGTGTGTCAAGTGGCACATGGAATGGCATCCACTTTGGGAGGGTCATCTCCTTTGGGCCTTCATGTTGATTGGGGGACATCTCTTTATTTGGCGTCTTCTCATTACTAACATTTTTAATAACTACTTTTTTTATCTTTAATATTCCTTAACCTATGATTTATCTTTCTCTTCTTATTCTTTTCTTCTTTATATTCTTGGTCTTCTTCTCTATCTCTTTCTTCAATCTTCTCTACTATCACTTCTATCATTTCCTCCTCTTGTTCATATATATATATATTCTATTCCTATGTTTTTTCCATCCACTATCTCTACTTTCTCTCCAAATTCCTCTATTAAATTCCTCATAACACTAACTTCTTCTTCCTATTATCCTTTCTCTTTAATTATCAATAGTGTTCTTATCTCCCCTTCTTTCCATATTTTTTCTTCTAAAACCCTGTTGAATCCTGGGTTTAAACTTCTTACTAATTGTTGTAGATCTCTTACTAATATTTTTTGTCTTGTCATTCCTTGCTGAATTGGACGTTCTACTGTATATTGTACCACGAGATTCCGCAGAGTAACAAAACCTAACTAGTCTCCGCAAGATGCAGGTATTATAGCAAGACTTTAAATTTATATCTCCATTTTTGGGTGAGCCAATTACTAGCCTCCACTTGATGTGGGTGAATCTTCTAACTTTTCTATTTTCTTTTCTACTTTCTTCTCTTCTTCTTTTCTTCTCTCTTAAATTTTTTCAATTTCTCCTTTCTTTATTTCATCTTATTTTCTCTTTCTTCTCTCTCCAATTTTGTTTTTCTACCTTATTTTATAATTCCTTCTTTTTTGTAACTAACCTTGCTCTTTCTTTCATTCTCCTCATTTTAATTAATTCTCCACAAATTGCTAATCCTGCTTAATCCTCTTTAATATTTTCCTCCTAGCATTCTAATTTTTCTATCTTTTTCTGTTTCTCATGTCGGCCTATTTATGCCACCCTAACTCATGTCCCATTAATACTAATAAGTCATAACTCCTAGATCACCACCCTTCACACCAACCATCCCACAATGCTTGTCCCCCTAAAGGAACTTGTGTGCTTCTCTAGTTAATCCTTTCTCAATAATCAACACTTTAATTAAAAAAGGAACTGATTGAAGAAATCTTCCACAAGATCTGCTTAAAACCTCTTGTTTCTTATTGTCAAAAATTTTCCAACCCTATATTTCCCATGTAATAATATACAAATCTAAAGTGGTTTCATACCAGTAGTCAATTGCTTTGGTCCACGGCTCGTCGAGATATTTTATTATTGTCACTTTTTCTGCAGTCCACTCAAAAGGTTGTCTTAAGTACATCCGCGTCCATTCAGTTCTTTTTGCATGCACCAATAAGTAGGGACACAACTTATATAGAAAATTTTCCCAAAAATCCTCTCTATATTCTCCAAATATGTTATTTTCTGCTACTCTATAAGTTATGTTCCGTCTTTTTGATTCTCGTTTAACAAATATATTGATCTTATTTTCCCACAAATTTTCAATCTCTAATAACATGGGTTTCCAATACCCTGGTGGCGAGATCTTTCCTGACACCTGCTTAACGAAAGAAACATGGGCTCAAACACCAAATGTTGACCTAAAACCCCAACAGACTTGTGAGGATTAGGTAGAAATGATATTTGCTAAGGATGTGTGTGGGAAATACACCACCACTATGCTAAGAACAAAAATGTAAATGAACACATGTAACAAATTATGCTTCGAACTTCATTCTTTATTTATTCCTCAATCATTACTACATCATTTTTCAATACATACATATTTTCTCATTCTATATCACTTGGATCTCTTAAAAAATCTCAAAATGGCATTCACACACATATTTTGTGATGCACACTATACAATACATTAATTACAATAGATATACAAGATCCAATATGTTTCAAAAGACACTTCCTTTGACTCATTCTTATGATGGCTTTAGTCTCGTACTTGTGCGATTCATCTTCGTTACATGGCTTTTAGTCAGCTTCTGAAACTTTTCCTAGTATTTGGAGGCTTCCTCTATGTATCGTGGTTTTATACCTTTATGTCTGTTTATTCTAGTCTTCCGCGACATCATCTAGATTTCCGTGATTTTCCTTAGTTATGCATTATTTTTCCTTCATTCCATGACAATCTCTTTAACTTCATAGTTTATCCAAACTTTGATGAAGAATCCTATCAACACAAGCGAAGACCACCTTCGTAACTAAATGAGGAATATTTTCATACACTTCCATGCCATTTGGACTAAAGAATGCACCAATTGTGTTCTAATGCATCATTGTTCAGGCATTCTAGGATTTCATTCATAAGTTTTTACAGGTCTACTTGGATGATTGGATCATTTATGGGTTAGTGAAAGATCATTGTGAAAAATTGAGGCTGATGTTTGAAAGGTGGAGGCAACTTAACATCTCTCTCAACATCAAGAAGTGTATATGTGCCACCCCCTTTGGTACATTACTTGGGAACATTATTTGCAAGGAAAAATTGTCAGTGGATCCAAATAAGATTGTAGTGATTTTGGGGCTAGAAGAACCAAAAAATCAGAGTAAATTCTGTGGTTTCTTTGGGTACGTTAGTTACTATCAAAAATTCATTAAGGGTTATGCCAAGATTACCGTGCCCTAAGAAGAGTTACTGAAGGCCAAAGGAAAATTTAATTGGGGGTATCCACAACAACATGCTTTTGAAACCTTAAAAGAAAGGCTGACCACTATGCCTATCTTATACTTTCCTTCTTGGAACAAGCCTTTCCATATACATGTGGATACATTTGGTATGGCCATTAGAGTAGTGTTGGCACAAACAGGAGAAGGAAATGTTGATCACCCTATTTTTTTTCTAGTAGGAATTTGATACTAACAGAGTAGAACTATACAACTATGGAGCACAAAGCATTATCCAGATCTACATGCTTCACAAGTTTCAATAATACTTACTAGCCACACCATTTAAGTACTTGATCAATAAACCAATTTTACAAGGGCACATCTGCTGATGGATAATTATCTTTCAGGAATTTGAATTTATAGTCATAGTGAAGCCAAGTAAGAACAACTTAGGATGTGACCACTTATCAAGAATCAACTTTGGAGAGGACATGCAAATTATTAATACTATGCTAGATGCAAAATTGTTTAAGCCAAACTACGCACTAGCTGATTTAGAAGACATAATAGTATTTTTGGAAACTAGATTAGCACCAGAAGGGATGAAGACCTTGGAAAAGAAGTAACTTGATATTTGAGAAGTGCCATATCATCTCATTAAAAGATACCTATATAAGATGGGTCGAGATGAGGTCTTACGCAAATGTGTTCTAGAGCATGAGTGCAATGAAATCATGAAGGAAGCTTATGGTGGAATACTTGGAGGACACTATGTAGGTGATGCCACAATGCACAAGATCTTATTAGCTAGCTTATGGTGGGAGACATTATACAAGGACACTAAGTATTTTTTCAAGGCATGTTGTCATTTCTAAAGAATTAGAAATCTTGGTAAAAGAGATGAGATGTCGTTGAGGTCCATCGCGAGTGTAGAACCATTTGAAAAATGGGGAAATGATTTTGTAGGACCTATTCTACCACCCATGCGTAGGATAGGTTTGCACTACATAATCACATGTACTAATTACTTGATAAGGTGGATAGAGGCTATGCCTAGAAAGGATTGCACAACAAAAACAACAACAACAAGGTTCCTCTGGGAAAACATCGTCAATATGTATGGATGTCTATTGAACCTTGCAAGTGACAGGGAAATCATTTCTTAAATGATACAATTAGAGTTTTATTGGCAGAGTTTATGGTGGCACACCATAATACTACCCATTACCATCCCTAGGATAATGGGAATTTTGATGCTTTTAACAAGATCTTAGGTCAGATACTAATGAATATATATGATGTTATAAGAAAGGATTGGGATGATAAGGTATCAACCATGCTTTAGGCGTATAGAAAAATCTATAAACGATTGGATACGACCACAACTTTTCAATTGGTGTTTGGCATAGAGGCTGTATTAGCTGTGGAGTTTATGTTACCATCCCTACCTATTGCATGCACATGCAGATTGGATGATGAACATACAATTGATGAGTGCATTAAAAAATTAATATAGTTGGATGAGGATGGTGACATTGCACATTGTAGTTAGAAAGGCAATAAAAAATGATTAACATGACAAACACATCAAGAATAACTATTTTGATGTGGGAAATATGGTTCTTCTGTATGACTCCAAGTTTTTGCTCCATCCAGGAAATTTGAAGGTTCATTGGTTGGGACCCTTTTTTGTGACTAAGATACTAGAATTAGGCACATGTCAATTACATGCACTGGATGACACCTTGTAACCTAGTTACTTTAATGGGAGTAGGATGAATCCCTACTATAAATAATCTTCCTTTATGTTTTTAATAAGAAAATATTTCCACTAAGATTAGATTTCCATTTCATGTTTATTTTGCACAGTTTTATTGTAATAAATGCATTTGCATGTAGGAGCTGTTTACTATCTGATAAGTTGATGCACAAAGGACCACACATACTTTTAGTGTGGGTTGAAATAGACACGAGTTCACGTAAAAGATACTATGTGATGTTGGTACGTCTATTGAAGTTAGTTCAGAGGTATGCATTGGTATGAGACATATAAGTGTTAGAGGAATGTATTGGTGCACACAATGATGTAAAGAAGAATGCTTGATGGACAAGCATTGATGATGCATGAAAGTGAAGGGAATCATCATAGCTGTTTAAGGATTTTGGTGCTCGAAGGTATATAAAATTTCTCAGATTTTGGAAAACCACATAGAGGGTTGTGTAGTGTAATGCAAGGGAGGCAGTAACATGATACACTACTTGATAAATGACACAGAGGAAGATGGTTTTCTACATAGGAAGGTACACACAAAGAAGACTACAACCTAGGAAGTAATAGCGAACCATAAGATTATGACTTCTGCATGTGAGAAAAAAGTAGGAAAAATCATGGGAAGAAGAAAAAACCACATTTAAAGATTTAGAGCGGTGGTAGGTGAGGAGGAATAAATGTGGCAAAAATTTGGGAATATATAAATAGTGTGTGGGTGGAGTTCATTCTTACCTTGCCTCAGAACAAATTTGAGCGATTGTAGAACAACTAAGAGAGAAATTTTATTTAAGTATGAAGAGCTTGTGCAAAGGAGAGAACTGAGATGAACTAGATCAACATGAACACAAACTTAAGTGTAATAACTCCATTGATGGAGGTAGAATCATGGAGGAAATGTTTGCAACATGAACCATTGAAGGATAAGGTTTGTAGAGGTGTGAATTTGCAAAAATCGAATTAGGGAATGAGGTTGTGAAGAATGAACCACAAAATAGGAAAGACGACTGAAAGTAATGTTTGAAGTAAGAGAAAAAGTTAATTGAGAATCTTGAACACTTGACATTAAAGAAAAAATCTTGAGTAGACGACTCCATCACCTAGAGCACAAGATTTATTAAGGTTGAAGTTGGAATTTTTGAATATTTGAGAAAGGAAAAAAATGACACCAAATAAGGAATCCCTAGTAAAGCAATCACCCAATGGTAAGGGTAAGGGTAAGAATCCCATCATTGAGGATGCACTAGAGGAATGGTTCTATGAAATGCAATACCCTCCTAAAGTTGTAGTAGGGCAGCCATGGGTATCTCAACTCATAAAATGTACAATCAATGACTACAATCATTGCATATAGGCCCACGAGGGAGAAATAAGGAAGGATGTCATGAAGGAGTTAGCACATAGGACATCATAAAGGGTGTTGGTGATTGATGGCTCAGTGAAGAAGGACTTGGAGAACACTAGAGTCCTCCAACTCTATGAATTGCCTTTCTTCAAAAAGCACAAGTGATTATACCAGTGGCTCATGTCGGGTGTTTATGAAGACTTATTTTACTTTATAGGGAGAAGAATTCACCTTACCACATAGTTAGTTAGGAGAGTTACAAGGTTATACAATTTAGGAATAGAGATTGGGCAGGATTTAGGAGATGATGAGGCAATGGAGGCCACTGCCACACAATTCAATTATCAATAGAGAAATTGTGTGATGGATATCACAAGTATATCTAATCTAAACACAAGAGTTGCAATGCACTCAGTGAGTTATAAACTGGGTGTATTTGAGTGTTGGTCGCAAGTGAACAAAAAGTGACTGCATATGGCATAGAAAACCCTTTATAATAATGCACTCTACATTTTTGAGGGTTTGGTAGGGGAAGCAAGGATCCAGGTAGACAATGGTAAGAAGATAACCTAGGGGTGATCATGTTGTTAATTATATTTTGGGAGATTTGGTTTCAAGATGACCTGAAAGAGAATATGTGGGTATACCCACAAGACAATAAATCCCCCATGGAGAAGTTTGTAACATTTATTTGTGAAGGGGAAATAACAAAAAAATATAAGTTGTGTGTGGAAAAATGGTACAAGCGAATGCGTGAGTCATTCGAGAAGAAGTGGCACATACTAAGGGAATTTCCCTCTCTATTGTATGGGGAAATAGATTTTATAGTACATTAACACTTTTTCTTGGGAAGGTTCAAGCTCAAAATGGAGAATTCAGCCCATGGTGCATGCCATCCTTTTCCTTCACGAAAAAGTATTTCAAAAGCATGGTAAACTGGATTAAAGAGGCACACAATCTTAACTTTGACACAAACAGTGTGGATTCATATTGTCACACATTACACATAACCTTTGTTTATCCATCAAGTTAGATTATGTGGATACCATACAGTCTAAAAACATGGACCTAAGTCCCATAACCATCATAGTGGGAAATCAAGTGTTCAATATATTCATCTAACTCAGGTCCAAGATGAAGGACATGAGGTACTTAAGTGAGAGATATATTCATCTCTTGGATCCCTCATAGAGGAAGAAAACTGTGGGAATAAAGAGGAGGCACAAGGATAATCCTCCACAAGAATAAGAAGAGGGAGGAGATGAGGAGAAATAAGAGACTGTGCTATATCAAATCCTAAGGAAGAAGAAGTAGCAAGAGTGTAAGGATAAAGGAAAAGGAACAAGTACCTCTAAGGTGTCTAATAAGTCACCTATAGCTATACCAACAAAGCT
Source organism: Taxus chinensis (assembly GCA_019776745.2). NCBI lineage: Eukaryota > Viridiplantae > Streptophyta > Pinopsida > Cupressales > Taxaceae > Taxus > Taxus chinensis. The sequence goes on along the minus strand of CM034154.1, from coordinate 524,467,286 downwards.
AAGTTCAAAGAACAATACAAGTCCAAAGAAGAAGAAGCCAAGGGTGGTTTCAAGTGAAGAAGATGAATGATACTTGGAGAAGACGATCAATGAATATGAGGTGGCGCATGAGAAGGATCCTCCAATAATCTATAACTTGTATGATGATGAAGAAGAAGAGCGTGATGTGTGTAATGAAGAATAACCAAGGAAGGATGGAGAATATGAGGAAGGCAATGTTGAACCAACCCAAGAAGATGTAGGTGGAGAAAACATAGAGCATGAGGAAGAGTTCAAGGTTGGGTGTGAGGAGGAAGAGAATAAGGATGATGGAGAAGGAACTAGGGAAGGGACAAATGCAAGATAAAAAAGTGGTATGAAGGATATTATTACGCATGAGGTACCGAGGAAACAATGAAGAAAGGGGAGAAAATGAAGGTAGATTCAATAAGGGCCCCAGATGCAATACATTGATGTACCTAAATTTAGTACCCAAAAATGGTTTATTCTATTGGAGAATGTTTGATAAAAATGAATCCCTCCCATACACTAAAAAAATGCTCTCTTAGAACTATCGGGCGCACATGGAAGAGGTGGAGTTTGAAGTAAATAAGGAGTCACTCTCTGATATGCGATTGAAGTCCATTCCAGGTGAAACTTTTCCCATTTTTGACTCCCATCTTCTCACAAATGAAAAAGCATGAAATACACTGAATAAAATGGCCACAAAGGTCAGATTAAGGATTTTTGACAAGAATTCCACAATTAAGTAGATGCATGAGGATGAGGAGTGCAAGGATAAGAAAATTCAGCACCTTGAGCAAAACTTGAAGGAAGAAAGGGATATGATGTATTCATGTAAAAAGGTAGAGAAAACAATAAACAATATCAAAACTGCACACCTAGACTTAGTCAAAAGTGTCCAAGATGAGTACCCATTAGAGTTGCATTATCAAGAATACTTGGTGAGGATATTGCTAGATGAGAAGAAGTATGGACCATGTCTGATGGAAAAAGAGTTAGCTATGCAAAATAATAATGACAAATAGAATGTAGAAAAACACATTGCGCAATATGAGGCATTGACATCAGAGGTTAAGGAAGATGCACAAAAGGTAGAATTTGTTTATGATAACTGCCAATATTTTAACCCGATTGTGAGGGCATAATCCACCAATGAGGAGGAAACGTTGAAGGTAATGCAAGCCAACATTAAGAATAACATGGCCTAATATGAATAGGTAATGGCCAAGGTTAATTAAAAAAGAGATTTGATTAAGGCCATGAAGGACATGCTTGGGGCAACGCTCAAGGATCTATTCCCTATGGTCATGTGCAAGATGGATGCATTAGAAAGTGTGGCCTCATAACTTGGCGGGGTATTCAAAGATCTCAAGGATAAGGTAGATGAACTGAATCTTGTGCAAGTGCCTGATATTGTAGATACCGGGCCGGGAAATGTAACAAGTGAGCTACAGGGCTGGAAGGAGTTAGAAAATATTTTGAGCAAAGAATTTCTAGAACTCCTCTCACCCCAGAAATACTGAGCATAAACATGCACATAGATGTCAAATTTTAATTATTTTAATTCTTGGGGTGAAATCCCACATTCTTGCTCAGAATATTTATTCAATTATTCTTTAGTCATTATTTTAAGGACATTATTGGTAAAAATATCACCGAGTACGGACAATATACCTAGTGTGGGGTAATGTTGGTCATATAAATGAGTAATTATCAGTCACGTGCAAAGGGTAAAAAAATGCATACAAGTTTGAAGGACCATGCAAAAGCATGCGCACTGGAAGGAAATAAAGAAAATAAAATACGCGAAGGTATGCATCATGTAGTGAAATTGGTTAGCGCGTAAGGCTTGTGCACATGCATGCAAAATATTCATGACTTAGCCATTTAAAGATAATGGATAAAAATAGAGAAAAGAAGTATGACTTGAGACATAAGTAAGGTCTATTATTAAGTTAAACACGTGCAGATAAGGAAAATATCGACACTTGGAGGCTTTCTAATTATAGGATTAAAACAAGCTATTTATAGCTTGAACTATTGTAAAGTAAAGTTAGAAAAGCATATAGGCTATTGTTAGAACTCACCTATATTTAGGAATTGCATGAAGATGGTGAAGGGAAAGTCCCCAATGTGTATAAATAGGTAATGCATGTATGTATTCACAAGTGCTAGTAAGTCTTTGAGTTATGGATTCCAGTTTGAGTATTGTGTAGCTTTTGGAGCCCATCTTGTATGTGCATATGGTCTAGTGCATGAATGTACTAGTTTGTGATGTAATCAACTTATATGTTATGTAATAAATTATGGTTTTCATGGAAGTTTTTGTATGGATTTCTAAGATTATTGTATGTGAGTATGGATTTATGGGAATTTAAATCTTGCTAATGATCCATTGTCTTGATTGAACTTCCTTATTATATGTATTTCCATATTTTTCATGCTATACTATATTTCTTTCATGAATGGTTGTTATGATTGCAATTGTGAATATGTATGTTAACATATTGATAAGAAAACAAAGGAGGGACCTGGAGGCTTCAAAAAATTTGGGTGAGATTCCATATTTGTTTGGATGAAGTGCCAATGCACCTATTTATATTGGGTAAATAAAAGACTACACATTGATATAGTTTTGTTATAATTATGATAGGGTATATGTTTAAATAAGTTGATCTTAATCATGTAGGGTGTAAATGCATTTTTTAATTTCTTATAGTCTAGGACCATGGAAAAAATCATAGGGTATAAATTATCTTGGTTTAAATGGTCTTGGACCATGGTAAAGTTGGTAAAGCTTTAACAATATTTACGGGATTAAGCCCAAGCTATAATAAAGTTTGATAATGGGAAAATAACACCCTACTGGTTAGAGGGAAGATTAATATTATTAATATTATTAATTATGGTCTTTGAACATTGTAAATGTTTATTAAATAAGAATTTGGTCGATGGTTGACCCCATGCAAACTTGGAAATTTAATTGTTATTGATTAATGGGTTTGTCTTGGAATGATCGTTTAAATCACCATGCAAGGTTGGTAAGTGTTAAGCATATATGTTTGACTATTATTATGGACATTTTCCATCATGTAATATTGGGGTATTATTTAGTTTAAATAAATCTGGTACTTCTTGAATGCACTGCCATTACAAATTGGAGGGAAAATATAGGCTATGCTATGTGCTTGCACTACAAAAATTAAATACATTCAATGCATGCACGACATTATTGGGTTCGGGAAATTTCCTCGGGAATCCTTATGAATGTAATTTGGTTTCATTTTTATTATTCTCTCTTTCATTTTTGAACTCTTCCTCTTGTGAGTTGTGCATGGTGGAATATAAGGAGGTTCTATTGATATTTTTTCGTAGACTTCCTTGCTAGAAATAAATGGTGTTATATTTGTATTTAATGACATCGAAGCGGTTTTAAAATGGGGGACATCTTTTGGCTCTTTTTTATTTGATTGCTTTAAGTTCTTGGAAGGATATAGTGGAAGTTCAGAAGGGGAAAGTTGTAGAAATATTCACAGTCTCTAGCATAAATGTTTTAAACTCCTTTTTGTTGTTATGTTTCAATGTGAATGAATATATAAGGTGTATCTATCTTGTGATAGTCTATGAAAGTTTTAATAGGAAAAATAGTTTAAAAATCTAAAGAAGGATATGTTTTCTCTTGTGGGAATTTGGAAAGAGTATAAAATAAGGCTCTCCTTTTCCAATATGTAGCTGGGCATGAGTAGATGCTTGTTTTCATAAATCATTAATTAAACTTCATATTTCAGGAAATACATATAAGTGGGTTCATTGTAAGAAATATAAGCTTACATGAACAAAACATGATTCATGATTGAGTGTTTTTGTTTGGGTTGAATTTTTTTTAATAAGACAAGGTTGCTGGAAATGGGTATTAGGTTTTAAAACTTGGGAAAAATTATTTTTTTGGGAATAATTTGATTCTTCAAAGTCAACTTTGAAACCAAAGGTTAAGGTACAATTTTTTTTTTATTAGTGGCTAAGTTTTAAAATGGAATGGTTTGTGTATGCATGGATGAGTAAGCTAGATTTAACTGTGTTCCTTCTCTTTGAGAACATGTTGGGGTTGACTTAAAAGTTTTAAAGTATGGGCTATTGATTAATTTGTAGGATACTGTGTTATTTTCTTATGAGTTATTTTCTATAAGATTTCAGTTGCATTTAAACTTAGTATATTTCTTTTATTATTGTATCGAATATAGGGAACTCCATTGATATATGTTGTAACTCTATTTCTAGGATATATTCTTGATGAAACTAGTAGAATTGAGTTGTGCGTATGGAACACTTCCTTCTTTGATACAAATTTCATAAATCAATTGCCTTAACTTGTAATCAACAATATGTGGAAATTCATTCATTCATTGGAATAATCACGAGGTGAATTATTATTGTATTCGATTAGATAGACTCTTGTGGAAAATTGTGTATTCTTAGATTGAGATCTAAGTGATAATTCTAGAAGGTATTCTACCTCTCCTTTTATAGTGGATCTATTAAACTTGGTTTATGGAATTTATAATTAGTAACTATTTGAAATTTTTCAATTCGAGGGAACTTATAGTTCAATGCATTGCTGAATGGTTTCATTGTCTGTTGAATTATTCAAGTAGATCTTGCTATTGAATAAATTTTGCACCACATATAGTCATGAAGATTGTTTAATGTTTGGACATCTATACGGTTTTATGTTACCATAAAAAGGATATTTCTGTTTCTACCTCCCTTATTTTAATCTTTGAAGAATAAAATGTGATGTTATGAAACCCTATGGAAAAATATATGGTTTATATATCCTTAAAAATCAATTACTTAATAACTTGATGGGTTGGTCAAACTATTTAAGATAAATTTTAAAGAACTTGTTAAACTTATTGGTAAAGGTTTCTTGTTTATGATATATATGTTGACTGAATAATGAATCTTCTTCACTGCATTGAGGTAATTTTACAGTTACATTTATTACTTAGACATGGTTACTATTAAGTTATCCTTATTACAATCATTTGGATAGTAGTATAACAACATGAGTGTGAGTTGTTACATTCATACTAGTTTGATAAATTGATCATGTATACCTTCTCTCTTTCCTTTAGATGCAGGATGGAGTAGATAAGTTATATGATTGTTGGATGTTATACATGTGAATTGATCATGTACTATTGTTTGAAAATATGAATACAAATCATTGTATATATTGAAAAGTAAAAACATTATTTCAAAGATTTTCATAAGGAATTGTGCCTATCTGTAACAATATGGAAACTATTGTAAAATTTAAGATAAATAAGGGTTCATCCTTATTGAGTTTAATAAATAAATTTATTATTTTTAAACTTTATGTGAGTTGTAAAAATGTTTTAACGCTGTTTCTAATAGCAGTATATACTTCTGAAATTGGTTATATTTGATGTGAAAGTAAAACAGTACAATTGTTGTAATAATATGATTATTCGTTACGACAAACATTATCATCAATTATGGAATGAAATTTATTACAATAATATGTATGACATGATCATTAACATGTTTAAATAAATGATTACAATTAAACAAAGTTGTTACGGAAAATGGTATGAAGTTATGAAATAATGATATTCTGTCTTTAACTTTGTTATAATGTGATCAATTAAATAATTAGTTAATTTACATAGTACAACTATATATTATCACATTGTTTTAATCACATTCGTACCTTCACGATAACAAAACATTATTTATGACATATTGATGTCTTAATAATGTATGTAATATATCCTAATTATGGATCAAGATAGTACTTTGTATAATGTGATTAGTAAATTTACGTTACACGACAACTTTAAGCTATCTTAACACTTAATGGATTATATATTTTAAGTAAAAGGGACACACAAACCTTAGATAACAAACTAGTGGGATTAACGATACAATCATGATGCGATTGGATTGTTACAAAAGAAATGGACATGGTTAAACTAAACCTATTCCTAGCAATAAAAGTTATGTTGTGAAACTATGGGTTGAGATAATTTGTAGGTTAGTAAGTAGTTAAGTTACTATAGAACTTAATTTTAAGCGGAAAGTTTGACTTAACATAAAAACGATGAAATATACCTAGTATTAAGATAATGATGTGTAAAGAAAGTGTAGGCTCTATGTATTACCTATCCATTCGACTGAACCCTATTTGTACCACCTTAGGATGGATACAGGAAGAGTAACAAGTATTTAATGATGAATTTCATTAATTAGTCATTATATTTCCTATAGGGGTCCTAAGATGGGACTGATAATGTACTCTTGATTTGAGAGGTGAGTCCTAGATCTTATGTCCTCAAAATAAGAGAATTTAATCTTAAAAATAACAAAATGTGATCTAGATAAATGTATAGACATGATTGTGTGGTGATGGGATGAGTTTCGTTTCGCTTATGTGCAGTCACAAAATTAAGCATGCAATGCATCACTTGAAAAATTTGTCCTTAGTAGTGTAACTAGCTAATTACACCATCAGTTCACTGAGTTCCTATCTAATTGTGTGAGATACTAGATGAAACTCACTTGAATGATTTTTAGGTAGAAATTTAGGAGCTACACTATGTCCTCAGACCTAAATGAAAAGATTAACCAATTGCATAAAAGTTATGTACAATCGGATAAAGTGATGATAAATGGGATTGGGTAGATCTAATTAACCTTTACAGCTGCACATGGTTAAATTGTTATCAAATGGATTGTAAAATTAATTTAAGTTGGATTATAATTGTTGCTAAGTTAAAATCATTAAAGGAATTTAATGGGATTAAAGGGTTTTTTTTTTCTAAATCTCTTAATTTAGAGTAATTATAACAAGGGTGTTACAGTTGGGGATGACTCCTTCTATCCCACCTAGTTAACCATGTATAATTTAAGGTCTCTCCTTGAAAGACAATTATATCTTGCTTGTTGTTACGAACTTGGTATTCTGGCCTGATAGGGAAATTTTATCTTGGACTGATAAGAATGGTTTCAATGTTTGATTTGTAATATAGTAGGATTTTGTGTTTTACTCCTTAAGGAATTAAAAAATAAAAGGATTAAAGATCCTCGAGCTCGCCAAAGGAAGTAACGTTGTGAAAAAACCTCACAAAGAGTAGGTCCATGTTAATGGTTGCTTCTTGAAGGAATAACTATTTGATATTAGGGTTGTGTATATACCGGTGATAAAGAGTTTGACTTGATGAAATAAATAGATTGAACTCATTGTAAAATAAATGAATAGGGAGATTAGTCTAGTACATTATTGTTTTTGTGTATGGATTGGTATCAAAATATTTGAAAATGATGCATGGTGATTATTTAGGAATCAACGAAGCTGATTTTTTAGATTGACCATGGGTGTGGGATAAACTCTAATAAAACTTAACTTGGATATTGTTTCTATGTCTTGATTATAATCACAGTGTTTAGAAATCAATGAAATTGATTTGTTTAGTTGTTTTTGTCTTGATTATAATCACGGTTTCAATTTGAGATAAGATTTAGATAAATAATAAATGCTATAGAATATTTCCTTACTAGATGCATGTTTGTTAAGGCTACATGATCATGAATATAATTTATTTCATGAGTGTGGGTAACTAAAGATATAGATTGTGATATTATTTGATCATTATTATGTTTATTGATTAATTATATTATGAAGGTAAAAGGATAGATAACCTTATTATATTTCCTTATTTAAAAATAATGCAATATGATTATGAGTTAATAATTCATGCTAGTTCATCGAATTGACCATGTATAAAATTTTATCTCTACTACAACATGCAGGTCAGACTAATTATTATGAATTGATGTTGGATTGCATAACACATGATTCTTCATGTGATGACTATTATTATTTTATTTCTAATATTTTAATGATTGTAATTGTACTTTAACTAAACATGAAAAAATTACTTCGCAGATTATATAAATACAATTTGGCCTAATGTACTTAATGATTATATTTTGATTATGGGTCATAATGGAATGAGCGGGAACATAAACGAGACTTTTAAAATTTTGTTTTGGGAGGGAATCTGAGAGGGATCTCGGTGCAGAGGATCACGGGGAACATCCGCAGGAGGGTATGAAGGATGCTTAGTTCACTATGGAAAGGGATAAGGTGGATCCAGTCAAGGGCCCCTTTGTCATGTGGGTGAGGTATGTGGTGGGTCAACTAGTCAAACTGATACATTCCATCGATCTCTCCCTGGTTTGTAATGAAAAAGGTGTTTTCTTGGAAATACCAGATTCTCTAGCGAATCGTGTTTGATCTTCTATGGGTAATACCATTCTGGCCAAGATTCCTAGTAACATACCCAATATTGAAGACTTCAGGACATGGGAAAATAGGAAATGGATGCCTAGGGGGTGATGGATGTTGTGGCTTATGATAATACCTTTTTTAGATTCATCTATATCTGGAGGAGGTATTCTTAAGGATTATTGCTGGGGGGCCTTGGTTTATGGGACCCCCCTGTGGTTTTGGTTCAAAAGTGGGTGCTAGGTTTCAATCCTTTGGAGATTATCATTAAAGAATAGCCTATATGGGTCCAGTTACCTGGCCTTCCATTGGAATATTGGAACCAATATATCCTTCATGGGAGAGCTAAGGCCATTGGTGCCTTGGTAATTATTGATCTGGTTACCCATGCTAGAACAAGGCTTATTTTTTCATGTTTTTTGTGTAAATTTCACTCTTGAAACACCTTTACGAAGAAGCATTGAGATCAAAGCACCATGGGGTAGTCATACCCAAAATATTGACTACGAGTTTACTCCTTTTAAGTGTTTTTACTTCTTTAAAGGACACAATATAAAATCTTGTCCCAAAGCTAAAGAGGAGGCTGCTATTAAAGCTTAACTTAAGAAGACTAAGAGTAAGGAGGATCTAAAGGGAAAGGGACCAATGTAGTTAAATGGTAGTGGACTGTCGAAGGTCAATCCTAAATGGTGACAGATAGAAAAGCCCAAGGAACTTGCTCCATAAGTACATGACAAGACAATTGATGAGGAAGGACAGGATAAGATCAACAATAGTGAGGCGACCCAAGAATTGGGGAATAACGAGGATAAAATGTTTTATGAGGATTTTCAAGAGGATAGTATAGTGGGTTCAATAGTCCCAAACTCTTTGGATGTAAGTTTCTTTGCTCAGAGACCAGAGGAAGCTCTACTGGTGAGAAATATTCATCAAATTTTAGATGTAAATCTAGAGGAAATATCTACTATAGTGGAGGATGCAAAATATGGACATGATCTTGATGAAGAAATGGAAAAAGAAGATTCAAATGTAAGTAATAAGGTGGATGACGTGGTCAAAGAGAGTACATTTATGATGAGCTCAATTTTTCTCATCCTAGACTCTAGGACATCCGTTAACTAGATTTCAACACCAAGAACCAGATCTAAGGTAGATGTAGGAGCAAACAAGGCATCCTCAGGATGACCTTTAGAAAAGGAAAAAGGGATAGAACAATAAAGAAAGATATCATGGAAGGTCACCAAAAACCATTAGTGTTGGGTAAGATATCCTCTTGTCATAAATGATTTGCATCTCTTGGAACATTAAGGGCCTAAATCAACCTAGTAAGCATAGGATTTTGGGGGATTTAAAAGAAAAAGAGAAACCAGATGTGTTAATGTTATAAGAAACTAATATGAATGACATGAGGATGAAGGATTTTTAGGCTTCTTTTTGGAAATATTATGGATTTCTTTGTCAAAATTTTGTTGGAGCCTCAAGAGGTATTGTGTGCCTGTGGAAAAAGGATAAACCCAAAGGATTTCCTCTCATCAATAGTCAACACCATTTAGCTATTTGTTTTATTGAAGTCAGATCTAGAAATCAATTTATCCTATCAAATGTCTATGTTCCCAATATCTCTGTGGGAAGAAGGGAGCTATGGGAGAAAATGACCACTTTAAGAAGAATGTTTAATGATTTAAATTGGATTATTGGTGGAGACTTTAATACTTCCCTCATACCTTCTGAGAAGAAAGGGGGTATTAATGTCTTCACAAAAAGTATAGAGGACTTGGGTAATTTCATGGGTTGGAATTCCTTAATTGATTTGAATTTCAGTGGATCCAAATTCACTTGGTCCAATAGGAGAGAGGGGGATACTATTATTTAAATAATATTGGATCAGTTTTTTTGTCAATACTTAGTGGATTCAACAACAACATTACACTCTCTCCACCCTTCCTAGGATTGGGTCGGATCATAATCCACTAATCCTCAAAACTGATGTCAGAGCTCACATGGTTGGTCGTACCTTCATGTTTGAAAAGATGTGGACTAATCACCCTGATTTGGAATAAAGACTTCAGGACTAGTGGAACATTGAAGTGAGAGGTAATAGTATGTTTAGGGTGACCACCAAGCTCAAAAACATTAACGTTAATCTGAAAGTCTATTATAAGGAATTCAGAATAGAGGAGGATCTCAAGATTTTTGAAGAAAACATGGAACATGGAGGGTGGATCCCTGAGGAAAAATCCGAAGAAAAGATGCTTCTTTCAGACTACCACAATATACTGCATCGAGAAGAGGTTTACTTAAAGCAGTAATCAAGAATCACGTGGCTTAAGGAGGGGGATCCGAACACCAATTTTTTTCCTATCTCTGCTACTATTAAAGATAATAAAATGCGTATTAAAGAGATCAAGAAAGGTAATGGGGATATTACCAATGATGATAGTGATATTGCTACTACCATTTTTGCCTTCTTCAAAAACCTTTTTGTTGAGGATCTTCTTATTGATGAAGTTACTAAGGAAGAAATCCTTAACCTATTTAAAACAACTATTAGTTCTTATGAAAATCAGGAGCTCATTGCTATCCCTGATGAAGAGGAGATCAAAGCTATTTTGAACGTTATGGAAGGGGATAAAATTCCTAGATCATATGGATTTCTGGATTTTTCTTCCAACTCTATTAGGATATTGTTAATACTTATGTGGTTTCTGCTGTTTAATAATTTTTCTAATCAGTCTGCTTAATTAAAAAAATTAATCATACTTTTATTGCCCTCTTACCCAAAAAACCTAATGCTAAGGATCTGGGGGACTTTAGAGCAATTAGTCTGTGCAATACCATATACAAGCTCATATCTAAAATTCTGGCCTTTAGACTTAGGGAGACCCTTGGTAGCTTCATTTCTCCCAACCAAGAGGATTTTGTGCATGTAGAAAAATTATGGATAATATTATTAGAATTCATGAAACTATTCATTCTGTGGAAATTTCTAGAAGGGAATTCATGATTATGAAGCTAGACATGCAAAAATCCTATGATATATTTCTTGGGATTTTTTATACTCTCTTCTCTCTAAGCCGAGATATAATCCTCATTTCATTAAAATGATTTAGAATTGTACTAGGGATTAGAGCTTTTCAGTTATCATAAATGGTAAACCCAATGGTTTTTTCAAAGGTGAATGGGGGCTGAGACATGGAGACCTTTTATCCCACTTCCTGTATATAGTTGTTGCTAAAAATTTATGTAGATTATGCCTTAAATACTAGAGAGATGGTCACATGGAGGGGATTAAGGTGTCTAGTGGTATATAAAATCAATGTCTACATTAGTTTGTCGATGATAAGTTCCTTCTAGGTCAAGCTGTTGTTCAAGAAGCCATGACTATCAAAGTCATTAGTAAGATCTATGAGAGGGATACATGGAAGCAAATCAACTTTAGGAAAAGCTCTTGTTTATTCATAAATGTTGGAAAAGAACAACATATCAGATTGGATACCATCTTGGATTGTAATATCAAAATACTTCTTGATTCCTATTTGGGAATGCCTCTCTATGGGAGTAAACTTGATGAAGGAGTGCAGAATATTCTCTTAGAGATATTTCATAAGAAGCTAGCCTCTTAGAAAGGCTCCCTTCTCTCTCAAACTGGGAAGGCTCATCTTCTTCAAAGTAGTCTATAAGGTATTCCTGTGTTTATAATGTCCATATTTATTCTTCCAAGTAGAGTCAATAAGGCCAGTGAAGGGATTCAAAAAAGGTTCTCATGGACTAGATCTGAGGATAAAAACAGATTCCCTCTGATTTCTAGGGACAAGATTACCTAACCCAATGATAAGGGTGGTTTGGGTCTTAAGAACATCCAGTTTATGAACCATGCCCTCATTGCTAAGGTTGGGTGGATGCTTCATAAAGAAGCTGATATCTGGGTGATTGTTCTGAAAGTGAAATATTTACTGCCCTTTGGTGGAATGTTGGATTTTTTTTTCAGTGATTTGGTGCTTCTGATAGGTTATGATTTCTCAAATAACCTGTGTCAAACTAGGAAATTACTTATCACAGTGTGAAAATGGAACCTTGGAGATGGCTCTAAAATAAAATTATTGGAGGACCCTTGGGTGGGGGATGTGGCCCTAAATTTGAGAAATCCTTAGAGGGAACTTTAACATTTCTACTCTAATGAGAAAGGAGATCTTGTGTGTAATTATTGGGATGATGAACGAAGCTTGTCCCCTATCCTTCCCCCTCCCTTATTTCATGGGGATATCTAACCTTTTCATGAGTTAAATAGGAAACTAAGGGATCTTCATATCCCTCCCGATAGTGTCAAGGATGAGCTTGTTTGGAGACTCACTAATACTGGGGGTTATGATGTTAAATCCAAATATTTAACAAACTTTAACCATATGGATTCAAATGTTGTTTGGAGGAAGGTTTGGAACAAACATCTTATCCATAAGATCAATTTTTTTCTAGGAAGTCATCAAAGATAAGATCCTTCCTTTTGACCATTTAAGAAGGAAGGGAATGATAATTATTAACAAATGTGTGTTGTGTAAGGACAATGAAGAAACTATCAGGAACTTATTTCTAGAATGCCCTTTTTCTTTTCAAATTTTTGCAGTGATCCTGGGTATCTTTAATGTGTAGTGGGTCCTCCCTGGAGATGCTGAGTAGTGGAACTTAAATTTTTAGAATGACATGGTTAAAAAATGTGGAATATGGCATTGCATCACATATTTTAGGGAATATAGATTGAACTTAATAACAAGATTTTCAAGAACAAATCGGTTAGCTCGAGCAGGGTTTCTGACAAAGTGTTACGGGATCTTAAGGATAAATCCAAGATCCTTAAATATAAACAAGTCAGAGTGTTTCTAAAGTAGGATATGGATGTGCTTAGGAACTTAGAGGCTGAATCCTCCTTTACCATTAAGGAAAAAATGAAATGCATTGTGAAATGGATCAAACCACCAGATGACAACTACAAGCTGAAATTCAATAGGTCGGCTCATGTGAGTGACAAAGTGGCTGGTGGAGGGGGTCTTGTTCATGACCATAAAGGTATTTGCATTGGTTCCTATGTGGGGCCTATAGGCAATCAATCAAACAACATAGTGGAGGCTAGAGCCATGCTATGGGGAGTTAGGATTTGTCGTGACATATGATTAAAAATATGATTACTGAGGGTGACTCGATGAGTGTCATTAATTATCTCAAGGATAGTAGAAAGTGTGGCTATAAAATTAATAATTTGAGTATGGAGGCACATTCCATCCTTGCTTCATTTGATGAAGTGTTCATTTAACACTCTTATCACGTAGGGAACAAACTGACAGACGCGTTGGTAGATAAATGTATTGTTGTTGCAAATCAGCAGCACCCCCTGGATGTTGATCAGATTTCTAGTTTGATCATACTAAGCATCCAGTGTGATTGCACAACATTGAATCCTCTTCCCAAGTGTGGGACTTGCAAAAATGGAAGAGGAATCTCTAGATTAGAGGTTGGTTCCTCAACTCCTCTGATCAGCTATTTTACTTGCACAATTGTAGAGGTTTAAACACCTAAATCTACTCTAAATTCCAAGGAGACAGAGATAGAGAATGCAAAAAAAGAAAGAACTAATGCTAATAGGTGATGCACCAAAGGAGTTGTAGAAACCTGATGCTGCATGAAATACACAATCCACAAGGAAACATAGCACAAAACATGCACAAATGCTCAAAATGTAATGAAAGATCAAGAAAGCAATGATAGATATATGAAAGGATTGAGGGATTTTAATCACAGAACATATATCAACATCTCAGATCCAATACAGTACATTACAATGATCCAGAGGCAAGAAAAGGTGCTGCATTACATGGAAAGGTAAAATTTCTTCACAAATTCTGCCAAGGAGGAAGAAAAAGGAAGTTACAGAGCTGAAAAAGTGTCTCCTTTTTGCCAAAATGAACTGATTCTGGCTTTTACAGTGCAAACCATGACCCCAAGAGAGAGAAACATGGGAAAAAGTGCAAGGGGTTCAACCATTTACAAAAATGCCATCAAAACAGCATGGGCACCCTGAAAGACCCATTCCCTGACATTTTTAACCATGCTGGGAGAGAATGCGAGCCATTCCTCATTAAAAATGGTGGTTGAAACGTCATTTCTATCCATGACCACGTGCCAGAGGTATTTCTTGATTTTATCTCTTCAAAATCCACCAAAAATCAAAAATAACATTAGAATCTTGTAGATAATTTCACCAGCTTTCCATTGATATAAAGAATGTGAAAAACCGAGCTCGGGATCAAAAGATATGGTGATTTGAAGTTTTAGGTCAAAACAGGGCCAAATTGGGTCGGTGGGAATTTTTTTTGAATTTTTATCTTTTTGGTCATTTGGAAAATTTTCCAAAATTTTCCCGCACTCCACAAGTGTAGGTGCCACGTGGCAAGTTTTCATTGGGCGCGGGGCCCTCCTGCTCCATTTTTCTTTGTTTTAGCCTTTGGAAAATTTTCCAAAATTTTCCCGCCGGGCCGACGAGCTGGGACACGTGGTAACAAATGATTGGGCGCGCAATAAGGGGGTGGGCTTTCCCTTTGAATTTTCTTTTATTTCCTCCTTGGGAAAAAATTCTAAATTCTCCCCATGCTCCGCCACTCCAGGACACGTGTCCTCATATGATTGGCTGACGGAGGCAGCGGGCCAAAAACTCATCCTTTGGACTTTCGGCAAAACATTTTGCCCAAAAATCTAATTCTTCCTCGCGCCCCGCCGGTCTGAGCTCTGGTGACACGTGTCGCATTGTGATTCGGCTCGGGGAAATGGGTCCAAAAATCCTCCATTGAAATTTGGTGAAACACTTAGCAAAATTTCAAACCTTCCCCCCGCGCTGCGAACTTCCGGCTCCCTAGGACACGTGTCATGTTTTTATTGGCCGTGGGGCCACTCCTCCAAAAAAATTTCTATGCGCTAACACTTAGCCAAATTTTCAAAATCTTCCCCCTGGACATGTGGCAGCCCTTGATTTGTTGGTGGGCCTGCAGGGAAAAATATTTCCTTTTGAAACCTTCACCAAAACACTTGGTAAAAAACCAAGTTCTCCTCCGACCCCTGCCACTTTCTTGGACACGTGGCACGTTCTCATTGGCTGCGGGCCTTTCAGGGGAAAATTTCCCACAAAAACTCCGCCGAGCCATAACTTGAAAAATACATGGAGTTAGGAGGAAAACTTTACCTTTCTGGAAAGATGAGAAAGAGCTCTATCCAATGGTGCCACTTCCAGAAGGTTTTGAGTGTCTAAAAGAAAAATTTTGTGACTGAGGCACAAGAGAGGGAAGAATGGGAGGAGTTAGCCACAAAATGAGCAAGGGGCACATTTTGGATAACAATTTTGGCGACTCAGAGGGGGCATCTGCCTTCTGGATGAAGTTACTAGTTGCCTAAAGCATCCATTGGGCATGGAGTCATGAGTTGTAGCCTGAAAACTGATCTGAACTTTGAAAACCTCCTCTCTGAGCCACTTGGAAACCCACTGAAATGGACTGTGCAAGAGCAAAACCAGCACCACAAAAACTATGTACAAAACTAAAGGTCATACATGCTCCAAAATGGAACATGCAGAGTGTGCACAAGCACTTCTTTTACTGAAAGCAAAACTACCTATCCTACTCTAACTGGAAGCAAAAGTGGGCTAAACAAACCCTGCAACTGGTTGGGAGAAATAGCTTCCCTTTCTCAAAAGTTGCAACCATGCAACTGATTTGGCACTGAACATGGCTGATTGGATGAGTGGAAAATCAACAAGAAGCTGGTCTTCTACCCAAATCATCAAGGTGTCAACTGAAAACAAATCCAATACCTCTTTTAGTTGCTCTGCATTTGGATTGAAGAGGTATGACAGCTGATCCTTGGTACTTTGTAGCTCACCCTCATGCTTAGAAGCAAGCATGACTGGTTGTGACTTCTCCTTTGACTCCAATGAAGTCAAATACCTTATTGGGCAAGGTATGATCCGTTTGATATGCCCATAGCTCTGATTTTCAACTCCAAAAATGGAGTCTTCTTGTAGACCTTCTTGGGTGGGTGATGTGGAAGTAATGGTAGGACTTTTCTACCCTTTCTCTTCCTTCATGGCAACATGGAACTCTTCTATAGTGTGCAACTCCTCCTTATTGATTGCAACATCTAATGAAGTTGCTTTTGCATTGTTGTTACCTGCTGCAATACATTGTTGGCTTTGGAGCTCCTCCATTGTAGCTTTTGGAAGATCAAATTCTTCCAGCTTTGATTCAAGAGGCATGTTGCAAACTGTAGGTTGTTGTCCTTGAACTCTTTTGTCCATGGCAGCAAGTTCTTGTTGTTGGAGAACGAATGGTGAAGAAGGAAACATGGTAATTTCAGCTAGCTCTTCATCTAAACATTCTTCTAAGTCTGATGGCAAATCAAACTCTTGAATGTCTTGCTACAGCAAAGTCTCTCCCTCTTGTATGGTGGCCTCCAAATCTGCATTTTCTTCACCCTGTATAACTTCATTTTCAAACATGAAACTTGTCAATCCAAACTCATCCCAAAAATCAGATTGTTGGAGAGATGAAGTGGGAGAGAAGCATGAAATTTCTTGTGCCTTTTGCTCACAATTTGGACCTGTTTTGTTCACCTCCATAATGGCTTCATCAATCAAATCAGCCCCTTCAAATGAAAGCAAAAATGTATCAATAATGCTTCCTTCTTCTACTGTTGTAAAAACTGACTTGACCTCATCCATTTGCTCCTCAAAGATGGGGTTTTGAGATGGTTTTCCTTCCTTCTCGATGGCTGATTTTGCAGTGCAAACTGGATCAACATTTTCTTTGGGCAAAGTGCCAACATGGACACCCAACTCATCACCAACAAACTGCTGTTTTTCTCGCTTCACTGCTGTTATAAAATCAGCCTTGTTTTCCACTTGTTCTCCAACTTCAACATCCTCTATTGGTTTCACCATCAAGGGGATTTTTGTAATCCCGAATTTAAGAGCCCAACTCTTCAGACTTTGAATTTCTTCATCCTTGTTTGGCTCTTCTTTCTGCTGCTGTTTTCCTTGATTGGCATTCTGATTTTTATCCTCCCAACATGGATTTGGGAATGCAAGAGGAGAAGTGGATTGTAACTCAATTGATTTTGTAATTTTTTGTGGTGGTGGAGGAGGTAGGAACTCTTGTTTCTTTGGAGGGAATGGCTGTTTGGAAGGGAAAAGGACAGAAGAATTGAGATGGGGTGGAAGACTAGGGAATGGAGAAATGGATTCAACACTTGGGACAGCAGATGGAGAGTTTAAAACTTGACACTGCTGAGATAAAACAGATTGGGAAAGAGGGAGAGAAAAGGCATGAGATGGTGTGCTTACTTGTTGACAAGGTTGTTGAATACTCCTCTCATACACCTTTATTCCTTCAGTCCACTTTGCAAGCAATGGTAGTGTTGTAATCATGAAGGCTAGCTTCTCTTGAGGGCTGTAATGCCTTGGAAAAGGTCCCACCCATGGACAAGGTGCTCTACAACTGATTCTAAATGCTTTCATTTGTGCTTGAGCCCTGGATTGCACCATGTTTACCTCCATCTTTTGGATTTGTTCCAGCAGATCTACATTTTCTTCTTGACTACCCTCACAACCAGCATACCCTTGTGCTTGACATGCTTCATATCCAAACTGACTTTGGCACTGCTGCTCATATGGGTAGACATGCTGATTTTGAATTTGATCAAAATGCTGATTTGGAGGATTTGTAAAACATGTTGGAGGTGTGATATACTGCTGTTGTAAATGTGAATTCCATGATGGAAATGAAGTCATGATTGCACAACTTCATGGAATGGAAAAGAATGAAAATGATGGAAAGAAGAATGGATGGAAATGAATGGAAAACAGGTCTGCAACTTAGAGAATGAGTTGTTTACCAGATGGAGTCACCAGATGTGCTTTTGAAAGTGCCTCCAAAAGGCTGAATCTTTAACAGGAACACACCAACCTATCAAAGATAAAGTGGAAGACCTCTAAGGTCCCACCGGGCGTGCCAAAACTGTTGTTGCAAATCAGCAGCACCCCCTGGATGTTGATCAGATTTCTAGTTTGATCATACTAGCATCCAGTGTGATTGCACAACATTGAATCCTCTTCCCAAGTGTGGGACTTGCAAAAATGGAAAAGGAATCTCCAGATTAGAGGCTGGTTCCTCAACTCCTCTGATCAGCTATTTTACTTGCACAATTGCAGAGGTTTAAACTCCTAAATCTACTCTAAATTCCAAGGAGACAGAGATAGAGAATGCAAAAAAAGAAAGAACTAATGCTAATAGGTGATGCACCAAAGGAGTTGTAGACACCTGATGCTACATGAAATACACAATCCATAAGGAAACACAGCACAAAACATGCACAAATGCTCAAAATGTAATGAAAGATCAAGAAAGCAATGATAGATATATGAAAGGATTGAGGGATTTTAATCACAGAACATATATCAACATCTCAGATCCAATACAGTACATTACAGTGATCCAGAGGCAAGAAAAGGTGCTGCATTACATGGAAAGGTAAAATTTCTTCACAAATTATGCCAAGGAGGAAGAAAAAGGAAGTTGTAGAGCTGAAAAAGTGTCTCTCTTTTGCAAAATGAACTCATTCTAGCTTTTACAGTGCAAACCACGACCCCAGGAGAGAGAAACACGGGAAAAAGTGCAAGGGGTTCAACCATTGACCAAAATGCCATCAAAACAGCATGGGCACCCTGACAGACCCATTCCCTAACATTTTTAACCATGCTGGGAGAGAATGCGAGCCATTCTTCATTAAAAACGGTGGTTGAAACGTCATTTCTGTCCATGACCACGTGCTAGAGGTGTTTCTTGATTTTATCTCTCTAAACTCCACCAAAATGCAAAAATAACCCTAGAATATTGTAGATAATTTCACCATCTTTCCATTGATATAAAGAACGTGAAAAACTGAGCTCTGGATTGAAAGATATGGCGATTTGAAGTTTTAGGGCAAAACAGGTCCAAATCGGGTCGGTGGGAATTTTTTTTGAATTTTTACCTTTTTGGTCATTTGGAAAATTTTCCAAAATTTTCCCGTGCTCCACAAGTCTAGGTGCCACGTGGCAAGTTTTCATTGGGCATGGGACCCTCCTACTCAATTTTTCTTTGTTTTAGCCTTTGGAAAATTTTCCAAAATTTTCTTGCCGGGCCGACGAGTTGGGACATGTGGTAGCAAATGATTGGGTGCGCAATAAGGGGGAGAGCTTTCCCTTTGAATTTTATTTTATTTCCTCCTTGGGAAAAAATTTTGAATTCTCCCCATGCTCTGCCACTCCAGGACATGTGTCCTCATATGATTGGCTAACGGAGGCAGTGGGCCAAAAACTCATCCTTTGGACTTTCGGCAAAACATTTTACCCAAAAATCTAATTCTTCCTCGCGCCCCGCCGGTCTGAGCCCTGGTGACACGTGTCGCATTGTGATTCGGCTCGGGGAAATGGGTCCAAAAATCCTCCATTGAAATTTGGTGAAACACTTAGCAAAATTTCAAACCTTCCCCCCGCGCTGCAAACTTCCGGCTCCCTAGGACACGTGTCATGTTTTTATTGGCCGCAGGGCCATCCTTCAAAAAAAATTCTTGCGCCAACACTTAGCCAAATTTTCAAAATCTTCCCCCTGGACACGTGGCAGCCCCTGATTTGTCGGCAGGCCTGCGGGGAAAAATATTTCCTTTTGAAACCTTCGCCAAAACACTTGGCAAAAAACCAAGTTCTCCTCCGACCCCTGCCACTTTCTTGGACATGTGGCATGTTCTCATTGGCTGCGGGCCTTTCAGGGGAAAATTTCCCACAAAAACTCCGCCGAGCCATAACTTGAAAAATACATGGAGTTAGGAGGAAAAATTTACCTTTCTGGAAAGCTGAGAAAGAGCTCTATCCAATGGTGCCACTTCCAGAAGGTTTTGAGTGCTTGAAAGAAAAATTTTGTGACTGAGGCACAAGAGAGGGAAGAATGGGAGGAGTTAGCCGCAAAATGAGCAGGGGGCACATTTTGGATAACAGGTACTGCCATGATGGATTTAGAGACGTGGATTGGGACACTTAATCCTTGGATTCAGGTGAATAACCTCATTAATGATGGTGTTATGTAGGAAGAAGGGTTTTGATGACAACCTTGGTTCACACACTCGGGATTTTGAAAGGACTTTTTTTTTTTGGAAAACCAACCTTGTCAATTTCACTTATTTCTTGGAACATTGTATCTCTCGGCTCTACAAAGGTGTTTTTTGGTAGGTTTCATGGGAGTGATAGGGTGAAAATAGATCCCACCACTTTTCTCCATCTCAAAAATGACATGGGTCTGTGGAAAGTGCTGCATAAATGGGGTTTTACTAAATTCATTTTAAGGCTCAAAGGTAATGACCCTATCATGTATGTTGAATTTTCTGCTGCTTGGAAGGATGGTAGTTTTGATTTTCATGGGGTTCATATTGATTTCTTGGAGGAAGAAATTTTTAAAGTAACTAAGTTAGAAATGGAGGGCCTCAAAATTTTTAAAGACAAAACTAGGAAGAAACACAAAATTATGACTTTCTTTGAGGCTGGGGAAAAAATCATTGATTATGATGAAGGGATTGCCCGCACTTGCTTTCCAGATAGGTGGGACGATGTTTGCATGGTTCTCATGAAGTATTTGACACTTGAAGGGAAAATTTGAATTTTTTTTACCTAGCATCTGTCTATTCTCAATATTTTACGTTGGGATCAGTCTATGAGCCTCACTTATTTTCTTTATCGATTGCTTCTTTTAACCATCAAGGATTTTAAGAAGGAAAAGATGGATATCCTCCTCCACTAGGGTATCATCTTCCTCATGGTTAAAAGAGGTAAAATGGCCATCCATTGCACTTTTAATGATCACGATTCAAATTAGGAAACCCTAGCCTCCCACATTAAAAAATTAAGAAACATAAAGTGATTGACCCAGATAAGGGCATTTCTAACGCCTTATGTAATCTCAAAATGGTATCAAGAATCTGGATGATAATTATACCAAAAGGGCATAGGAACTTGCTGATTGGGAGGCTAGACTTATGAGGGATGAGACCACCAATGACACCATTCTCGTTGTAAAAAAAACCTCATTCAAGAGCTAAAAGATTTCCATTAACGTATGGATTCCCAGAACAAAACCATCAGGGGTATCTAAGGTGATTTTGTTATGCAAGAACAAAAAAATTCTATTCTATAGGATCAGGTTGCTACTAAGGAGGGTAAAAACAAGATGAATTGGATGCCGAGCTCATCTGACAATGAGGAATTAGACACTGGAGATAGCTCGGGTATGGTTGCTGACTAAAATTAAAGGAAGGAACAAGGAAACAAGCAGGTTGAGACCCAGATGAAGAACGAGGCTGTCAACCAACTGAAAAGGGTCATTATCAAGGTGGTTGGTAGGAGGGATGGTGTTTCGAGCACTAGATCCTGTAGCAAGGAGACGATGAACTAATTACGTAGTGTTTGCTGCCCTTTTCTGTTTCGTTTATTTTTTGTTTCCACCCTTTTGGGGTCCTAAAAAATCTATTAAAATGTAAAATATTGTAGTTTGGCCCATCTGTGTGGGGGCTTGTTGTTAAGTAATATTGACTCCGCCTTCATGACCTTTTTTAAGTTTTTGTCTTTGAAAACTTGTTCCTCTATGTATGGGGTTTTTTTAGTCCCCATTTAAAACCAAAATTTTTTTTATCTTATCTAAAAAAAGATTAACTTTTGATAATCATTTCATAATCATGTACTATTGGTATTAATTATTAATTTAATAATTGATGTTTGGATCATTATTAATGTGAAAAGTGAACTATTTTTATTGTTGTTTTACAACAAAGAATTTATTATAATTAAAGTTTTAATGTGTTAATATAGCTACTTTTATGATATCATTAAGATTAATAATTATTTTAGAAAACAACATATTACGACGATGAAATAAACATGACGAAAAAAGGGAAATATAGCACTGTACTACAAAATATAAGTATGTGAATAAGATATATCTGTTTCATTAGTTCACCATACATGAACAAGATGATATGCATCGGTTTATAAGTTATAAACAAATATGTCATTAGTAAACAAAGTACAAAAGGAACATTGTAACTATTATCGTAGAGATGTCAATAATTAACTTAAGTGTACTAATATGATTAAGTGACTATAAATGATCATAAGCACTATTTATCTTATCATTATGAATTGGTCTATCTTTATGCTTGAATAAGTTAATTCAATCATCGTAGGATGACATTGTTTACCTTATAACAATGTGGTACAAGGTATTGATACTATTCGATGACTCGATGAGTTACTGTAAACCTCTATCATGAAATGGATAACATAAGAGATTTAGAATAACTTATCCCTAGGATGAAAGCATAACAAAATAACAATGAAGTCTAAGTATTATGGAGTGAAATTTGTGTTGTATGAACCTTATCCATGCCATCTCAGGATGGCTATGGGGAGGATAACAAATATGTAATGACGTAAGTCATTATGTGATCATAACCTCTCCTGTATAGATCCTAATATGAGACTGACATGATTCTTGTGACTTGAATATCGATTCATGATCCTTACAGCTTCAGAACTGAAATTTAATTTATAATCAACATAAAACAATCCTAATAACTATATTGAGACAATTGTGTGGTGAAGTGATGAAAAGTTTCGTAGGCTAGTGTGTAGTCTCGAAATTGAATTACTAGCACAATGTCAGATAACTATGGCCATAACAATGCAAATGAATGATTGCATTGTCTATTCACCATTTATTCTTATTAGCAGTGTCTAGAGTTAGATGGAGTTTACTTCGGTGACTTTCCATTTAACACTAAGAAGATGTGCATGTTCTTAGAACCTATAAAAAATGTTTAACTAAACGTATACATGCTCATGTAGAGTGATTAAGGGAGATTGGGAAATATCTAGGACCCTTCTAGCTACACATGGTTAATGTATGTTGTCAAGATAGATTTTGGAATTCTAACAATGTTGGATTACTTTGTTGTGAGCTAAGTAATAATGATATTCATTACAATTAATTATGCTAGGTTTTATCTACTACATGTTGAAAATCATTAAAGGCATCAAAAGGTAATTAAGGGTTATGTATAAAAATAATCCCTTAATTTGATGAAGTATAACAAGGGTGTTACACCATTGGTGCAAGATCTCATAACTAACGAGGATCAAGCATGTGGCACTAGCTGAGTGAAGAGCCGAGGGATCAAATCCAATGAAGGGAAGTTAAAATTGATGGCCACATAGCCATCAAATATTTTGAATGACATGGGCATATTCAAGAGACCACATTTTTTGACTTGAGATACCAAATCAGGAAAACTCAGTCTCGTTAGAAATCTATCTAGAATTTCTATTATATGGGGCACATCTTAGGCCCTAATCTTTTGTGTTCTAAAGAAAATTTCTTTCAAATCTCTTGCAGGCTACTTTTCATATTAATGAGAGTCAAAGACTGATGAAAAAAACTTATACTAAGAGGGGCGTTTAATCATTATAATAAAATACTTATTTAAAAAATTAATATCCACAATAACATTAATCACACAAGATCCAACAATTATAAAACAAAATATTTATGTGGAAACCCTTTCAGAAGAAAACCAGAGAGAAAATACTAATTGGATATACTATCAAAATCCAGTCACAAAGCATTGCTTACAAAAATTGTAGGCACCAAAATACTGGAAGCACCAATCCTCACAATTTATAATCACCAACCTATTGAATACACCAATCCCTACAACCATGTTCCAACTTAATAAGAGACACCAATCTCTCTTCTTAGGAGGAACCAACCTCTAAATAATATTCTTCAATAAGTATCGGTAACAGAAATTTCTTCACAAAAATATGCTTTGTATTCTACCTTTAGAATTCAACCTTCTAAATGATCTTCAATCTCAGAGATCTGCCTATTAATTCATTCCACACTTCACTTAGAAATTTTCTTTGAATATGATCAAAACTTGATATAAATACTCATGAAATATACTTGAATGATTGTCAATTCATTCCACACTCTCAATGTTATTTAATGATTCATATTTCATTCCATTCATAATTAGAAATTTTCTTTTAATGATCTCTTATTCATTTACTTGTAAAAAACTACCTTTATCTCTTCCCTTCTTCTTC
Source organism: Taxus chinensis (assembly GCA_019776745.2). Lineage (NCBI taxonomy): Eukaryota > Viridiplantae > Streptophyta > Pinopsida > Cupressales > Taxaceae > Taxus > Taxus chinensis. Next base: position 524,442,750 of record CM034154.1, on the reverse strand, counting down.
AACACTTTTCCATTTCTCTACTCTCACACACACTCTAAATATTTCTAATTATATGTCATTTTATAGTAGTTTCATTTCTTGAAAGGGTGTGACTTTTTCCCAAGGGTCGACCCAATAACATTCTTTTGGATGCAAGTCATGAGTTGGCCTTTCTAGAATGATATTTGAGTTTATGAGTTTTTCCTTGACTTCCATGAACTTATTCTATTTTCACCTTGTTCCGAAAATTTTCATGACCTCCATGGAATTGCTTTATCCTTCTCCTTGTTTTGAGGCTTTCCTAGACCTCCACACGCCCTTTTTGTCTTCTTCCTTATTTTGTGACTTTCCTAGACCTCTGCAGAATTTTTTTATTGTTATCACTATGAAGAGCACCATTGATGAGGAATTTAAATCAAATCTTCTCTTCGATTGATACAATGGTAACTTATTAGAGTGTGGGTGAATCATATTGAGAAGAACCTCCTGAGAAATCACCTAAACTAGTTCTCTAGCAGGGGTTGCAGGAGATAAAAAGCAAAAACTTAATGGAAAGCATATAAAATAGGTGATACATCAATGTGTTGGAGACCTATGACTACACAAAACACACTTACTGACTACTAAAGTCCTAAAAAAATTAATTCATCTATTTTTTGATTAACTTTTACACTTTACAAAAGGCATTACTAAGCTGTTGGTAAAAAATGGGAGGGAAGATTTAAAGTCTATTCCACTTCCAAAACCTAATAAAAAATCTAACATGCACTTGAAATGATCTGCAAAATCCGTAAAAATATTTAAATGAGGTGTTTTAAAATCATGAGCATGCAAAGGAAAGAAAAAATTCACTAAAACATACCCATAAACTTGTTATAACACACATCAAAAGCTATAAAAAGAGGAAAATCAATATTTTATTACTTCAAGAAGGTGTTGTAGTACAAAAATCTGCATGACACAAGTATTACAGAATGATAAGCCCCCATCTTGCTTGAAAATAAAGGGTATATATAGAAAAAATAAAGAGGAGTTGACTTAACTCACTCTCCAAAAATAACACTTCAACCCGAGTTTTGATTAAAATTAGCTAGTTGGAAACAAATCCAATGCATAGCTATATTTACCCCTACATGCACAATTTGAACCCTTATTCAATTAAACACAATTTCTAATAATATCAAGGATAAAATTAAGTGCATGAGGCTTACAAGGGATAAAATTGAGTTTACATACTTTGTTTCTCCTTGCTTGACTTGGTCAAAGTCCTTATTGACTTCAGTCAACATTCACTTGAAAAAATTAAGGTAAACATGCTAACCTTAGCAAGGGTTAAGGTAATTGTTTTGGATATTTTTTCTTCGTATTGGAATGCATTAAGCTAATCATGGATTTTGTTGACATTGGATAATCATATTAATTTACCACCCCTTATAAATAATAATTAAAAAACTTTAAAAGTCCCACCTACATGGGTATGTGGGAAAGTAATGATTTTTAAAAATCAGGTAACCTAAACTAACCATGGTCACATTGAACATGGTTAGATTATACTATGATTGATCTATCCTCTCTATTGGGGTTGCAACCATAAAATTGTCTCACTCTTTTCTTTTACATCTAGGAGTTCATGGAGAGAGGAGAAGCTCTACCAAAATTTTCCTTGGCCACCATTCACAAGCTTCTTGAGATCTAGTTATGCTGTCTGGTTTCTATTTTCCCCTATTTCAAGATTTTTTTGGCTCTGTTAGATGTATATTTTTCCACCATTGGTTTGTTTTGAACTCACATCTAAGCCATAGTCTAAAACTCAACACATTGTTATGTGCATTCGAGTTGTGCATCGCGCATTTGAGTTGGGTTTCAATATGGGTCAAGTTGGGTGCTTTTGCGGGCTCGATTTGTGTTCCAGCTGCATTACTATGAGGTCTACATAGTTATGCCTATTTATTAGCTCATCATTACTTGGTTACTTGGTTCATTTTTCTAGCTCGCCATGTTGTTACAAATGCCACCCTGCCACCATGCTCATTTCCTAGCTCGGATTTGTCTTAGGTTATTCGTGTTGTGCATTGGATGCCATTCAAAGTTTGGATGGGGGTTTGTAATATCTTGGCCATTAGATCTCTGTGTGGGTTTTGTTGACTCGAGCTCACTCTTGGCTCAACTTCTCATTGGATCTTGGGCTTCATTTAGATCTATCTTGTGCGTTCCTCTTAAAACTCATCATGTTGTTCTTGGGGTTTTGTTGGCTTACTGTATCCTAACTTGACTCACTTGAGATGGTAATTGTAGCTCCCTACATCAAAGCATATCTTAGCCATTTTTTGACCTATGTATTTCCCTATTTGTCTTCACTTTGTCTTATTGGATTGCTATTAACTCTATCTCAGCTTAGTCCTGCTAACACTTAGCTCGGCATTTTTATGACTTAGCTTTGTAATACCAACTCGATCGATGTGTTTCGATGGCTCACCCCTTGCCCTGTAGAACTTGAGCTATTGTTTTGGAGACACAATCTATTTCTTATATTACACATCTTGATATGGTGACAAGATCGACCCTGTAAATAGTCAACTTTCTAGATTCACTCTTGACCTCATGGTGAAAATCGTTCCCAACTTGTCATGTAGTCTTACGCTCTTAGCTCATCATTTCAAAACTCATCTCACCATGTGAACCAACTTGTTGCTTTACTTTGACTCAACATATGATATGACTTGGGCTAGCTCACCATGTGGATTCAAGCTTTGCATTGTGGTTAAGGTAAGCATGTTTTGTTTTGTTTCCACATGATTGGTAATTGAAAGATTGGGTTTTTATAAAAAACATTCCCAGATTTACATTTAAAGATGAAACTTTGTCTTTTCACATTCTATGCACAAAAATAAGAGAATTTTTAGATATGATAATTTGTATTTTTGGACACCTACATTTTGAAAAATGCACACTTTGCAAATGTATGGCTTATAACTGTCCATGAGTGCATGTTTTAATTTTCTTCATGCATCTATACCTTTGGAGAAAACACACCCAGATTTTCATTTTAGTTACAACTTTGTTCTTATTCAGTGAATATTTCATTTTAAAACCTAAAGTTTTTATATTGCTGGGAACTCTTCTTTTACAAATCTGTAATTTGTGAATTCTGGAAAAAAAAATTGTACTTCCATGTAAGATGTATGGCTATGACTGATGAGATTGGTCTAATTTTCATAACTATATCCTTTCAGATTGATATGGAGAACCTTCTGTTGTTTTAAATTTATGTACTCTATTTTTCTCATTCTTGTGTGCAAGAAAACACACTTTAAGCTCTGGAAATTATATCCAAATAGGAAATTGTTTCTTGAAAGATTGTACATTTTAAGATGTCTGAATATGCATGCTCATTCTATAAATGTTACAATTTGAAAATCTATTTATTGTTCAAAACTAAAAGTTCATAATGGATCTTAATATTGAATTATATTCTCTTTAATTTTAATTCATGATGCATGTGGCACCCCTTTATTTTTACAATGAAGAATGCATATGCATTCGAAGATAAAAAATATAATAGGCAAAAGAAACCCTGAGCTCTAACAACCCTTCCCTTATATTCTTTTAGGTTCACTTGGAGAAACAACTGGATCAATGGAGTAATAGTTGACAAGGAAGGGGTCTCCTCTTCTAGGAAATGACAGGTCCCTTTCCCTCTTTACATTTCGAGCTTTAAATTTATATACATTATTTCTTAGATATCCATATCCCATAGATTGTGTGGGAAACATTGTACAATTTCCTTATGAATATATAAAATTTGTTTTATACAACGATTTGTTTGGTGCTTCCTTTACATTGTTTTCATTTTCATAACTTATATGAACATCTGAAAACTCAAAGGACTAATAAAAATTCATATAGTCATAAGGAATTAAATAATGAATTGTTTGTACCTTTTCTGATCATCTAAAAATAAGAAAAAGAATTAATGAATGAATGATCCTCCTGCAACAGCAACTTGCTTCCTTGCACTTAAGAATATTCCAATCTGCAATCTGAATCCTTACTATTCTAGCATGTTAGTTTCCAATATATGATGTATGATGCCTTTCCCATCTCCATCAAGGCCATGCAATGATATTTCATGGATGATGCATAGTATTGGTTAAGATGACAATTGGAATGACCTCCTATGTGAGGAACGAACATTCTAGACACACATTCCTAGTTTCTTATTGCATGTGTATTTTCCCAATCATCCACTGAAACTGAGTAACCTGAATTTTTTTGTACCCCCTCACCATGATGACAAAAAATGGCCAGCATTTACTTTTGTAGATTTCCCTAACTTCTGCATATTTCCATGACCAAATCCTTTGCTACGTAAATATTTAGACTTGTTACCACCCGTGGAACACTATAGATCACTTCCTTTTTTCCGTGATGTTCCCACTTCCAAAAACTCGTGGGATACTAAAAATGGTCCTCTTTGTTGCATGACATTGACTTGTCTTCAAATCTGCGAACCACTACAAAATGAATAAATTTTTTGTGTGGATTTGAAAACCTGGGAAATACTACAAAATGACTTCCTTTTTTGCATGGATTTGAAAACATGTAAAACAATACAAAATTATTTCCTTTGTTACATGGATTTCAAAACCCGTGAACCACTACAAAATGATTTACTTTGTTGAACGACTTTCAAAACCCTTGAAGCACTACAAAATTATTTCCTTTGTTGTGCAAATTTGAAAACCCATGAACCACTACAAAATGATTTCCTTTGTTTTGTAGATTTGAAAACCTACGAAACACTACAAAGTGACTTCCTTTATATTGCGACATGCAGAATTCAAACTACATTAACTTTTTCTTGATTAACTCATTCCTTAGACATCAATGACAAGTATTTCCAAAAGATGGAACATGTAAGATAATTTATTTAAAATCATCATTCCTTTGACATCAATGAAAATATTTCCAACAATTTACCCCTTTTTCATTAACGACAACCTTGCATAGAGGTCACCTACGAATATAGAAAGAAAATAATGCTCCCATTTCTATAAATATCCCCCTTTATGTAACTTTTCCGCTTTTTGTAAATCTCCCCCTTTGACATCAATGGAAAAGGGACAATCACATAAGTCACAAAGAATATTCATCTTTTGATCTTTCTCTGAGTTGTCTTCACTATGGAGATAACAAGGTAATGTAGTTATTTGTTCCTCATGAATTGGTGATTCTCTTTTAGTAACAAGATGAGAAAGATATCACTCCTAATTTCTATTTGAGATATTCAAAAGTTTCTTTTAGAATGGGATTTGAAAAAATATTTGTAATTTGTTCTTTTTTGGTAATGTGTTCTAACGTAACATGATTTTCTGCCAATTTTGTTCTTAAGAAATGGTACTTGATATGAATATGCATTGTTCTAGAGTGCATAACATGATTATTTGAAATATTTATTACATCAATGTTATTAAAAAATATGGAAACGATAAGATCAAATCATACCTTGATGTCTTTCAATGTCTAATTCATCAAAATAACTTGTGTGAAACATGACACTACTGCAATGTATTATGCCTCTGCCATGGATAAAGAAACATAATATCGTTTCTTTCTTAACCAATATACTAGCCTTATGCCAAAAATAAATGCTCCACCACTTGTGATTTTTCTATCATCTACACTTCTTGCTCAATATGCATATGTATATGCTTCTAGAGTTAAATATTCACCTCTTGAATACCACAAACCATAGTCCAAAGTGAACTTTATATATTTAAATATTCTTTTGAAATATTGTACATGATTTTCTATTGGTATTGCTTGGAAACATGCTACCATCCATACTATATGTAATGAAAAAAATGAAATTAAATGAAGAAGAAAGCAAATACAAAATGCAAACCTTTCCTTAGAGTCTTCTTGTAACCTCAAGATGAGATAGTTGAAGAGTTAAAATACTTATTTGATCTCTTGGGATTATTTGACTGTGGATGCTCCCACTTGGTCTCTAAATGAAGAAGAAATTCTATGAGAAATAATGAACATGAGGAAAACCGTTTGGTATGTGAATTTGAATAAAAAATGATTAGATTTTTATTATAATTGCTTAAAGCTTCCAAGGATTGAATTGAAAATGAAAGAGCCTCATATTTATAGATGAAGAAGAGGCCATGGATTTTGGATCAAGTTTTGAATGAGTTGTAGGATAATGAATGCATTTTCCTGAAATAACCATGTGATTTTATCTATGCAGTTGAACGGTTTGAATATCCATTAAGGGGCAGTGAATATTTGGTTGGTAATAATATTTTATTCGAAAAGTTGGTTGTACATGCATTATTGTTACTTCCACCTTTGTAGGGTTCTAAAATTGAGTGGAGTGGGCTAGTTCAACTTGAGTGACTAGGATAGTGAAGTGGAGCAAAGTGGAGGGTGAGTGTATAATTAACTATTTAATTAATTAAATAAATAATTAAATTATACAAATGATATAAGAGTATGGTTTAATCATGATTAGAATTAATTTAACTAACTCTAAAGGATGTTGGTGAATACTTAAAGTATTCTAGAATTAATTAAATTAATTCTTAAAGAGATGTGGATTGGAATATTGCGCAAAGGATAGGGATAATTAGGAATGGCTAGAAATAGGTATGTATTTTATGGTGTCTATATTTTCCCCTCTAAAGTATTATTTCGAAGTAATAGCATTTTAAATATAGTAGACACATGTAGATCAATGAGTGGATGATAGAGAAGCATGTCGGACATGATTTATATGCATCGGTGAAGCATTTGATTACCCCAATGAGTATGGGTACTAAGAGGATGCCCCCTTGATGAGTTGATTAAACCTCCTTTGTAAACAACTCATCTTCTATATTTTGTTAAAACATTGAAGCCATGTCCTTGTATTTCCCTATTATACTATTGACCATTATCATCATAGCCTAAACTTATTGACATGAATATTAATTTATATAGTTATGACTAGTTATCTTTATTTTTTGGTATTTTGAGCATGCATTTATTCTTATGGTTGTAATAAGTTTTTTTAATGATGATTTGTGTGATGCCAATCTTGTTTACGATAAAATTTTTATACATAGCAAAGGACCCATTTGTAGTAACTCGTCCACAGCCAAAGGGACTCACCTAAAACCAAAGGACATGTCTGCAACAACATGTCTATAGCCAAATAAAATCACCTACAGAAAAGGAGCAGTGATTATGAAGATCTATGGGAACTTGAAGAAAGACACTCCAAACATGTACATGTCATGGAAGAGGTAGTTACAAACTGGAACATGAGAACTAAAGATAAATCAATAATAGATTTGATTGTGTATTACAACTCACTAAAGAACTGATTGATCAATTAAATACGTGATTTTAGGAACTTAATGATTAATATAGTTATGTATTTAATGTTTGGACAATTGTTACTTACTTCCATTGCATGTGTTTAAACTCTTGTTGTTCTGTTTAATATATTCTACTTGTTTCATTGAAGATATTTTACTTAGTCTTTTTGAACTCCGAGTTGAACTCTTCTTCTCACGTTTAAATGTAAATAAGGAATATAAAAGAGAAGGATTAATCTTGGGAATGCATCGGGAGTATATCTAGAAAGATAATTAGAGAGTAGAGGATACACATACAAAGAAGTTACTATTTGTAATCTTCATCCGAATTCAATAAAAAATACGAGTTCTGTTTAGTATCTTTTAGTTACAAGCCTCAGGAGGGATTAACACCCAAGGAAGGGCCCACTTGTGGTCTGCTAAACCCCTCCATATTTTTTTTGCTATGTTTTATTACATAGACTAGCAAGAAATTCATTCCTTTATCTGCATTCTAAATTTACATGCTCTACCTTAGTCATAGTGTTTAGAAGCTATTTACTTTCAGTTTGAGTCTATTTATGTTGTGAATTCAATTAATTTCTACACCTCCTAAACAATTTTGTAAATGTACATATAACATTGGAATTATTAAATGTTTACTTCCCTTAGTTTGATGATTAAATGACTGTGAATTAGCGAACAACATATTAATTTCTGCAAGTTAATTTACACCACCATTTTTGGTGCCGTTGTTGGGTATACTTCCAAGTTATAAGGTTTTTGAAAAGTTTTTCATTTCTTAGAAGCAATTTAGGTTTAGTATATTCCACCTCCAACGCCCCTACTAATGTATGTTGAGTGAGTTGAGTAATTGATGAATGCACTATCCAAGAGATGTCCATGGTCTATTATTACCTGATACACCTATATTTGGTTATGAAGAAGACATACTTTCATATGTGCAAGACTTACTGTTAGAATATCCCCCTCCAAGTGAAAGTTATGAAGTTACTCTTGATCATCCAAACATGATAGAAGAAGTAAACTAAAAATATTGAAGATAAAAAAACTACCTTTGATTTTCCCATTTCCAACAATGATAAGGCTACTGATATGAAGAATATTTATGCATCAGTCCTGCCCATATTTCATGGATCCATGATTGAAGACACATACACATTTTTTTTATTCTGATGTAATTTGTAGGAGTTATGATTATACCACTGATGCACATAAACTAAAGTTATTTATTGCTACACTCAAGGATGCAGCCTTGATATGGTTCATGGGTTTAGGAAGAGATGTTGTTACCACCTAGGAAAAAATGAAGGAGAAGTTTCTCACTAAGTACTAGGATTACTATAGGCCGAGTAGCATAGGAGGTGGTGAAATATAAAAAATGGCACAGAAGGAGGATAAGCCACTGTAAGACTATATAGAAATATTTATGTTTTGCATTTAGAAGAAAAGGCACATAAGACTACCTCCCGAATCTCTCAAATTACTCTTCTTAAAGGGACTTAGTGAGGAGGACATTGATGCTCTGGACCTGATAGGAACTAGAGACATTTCAAAATATACCTTTGAGGAAATTTGTGAATCATGTAGGAATTACTCCATAGACACTATGAAGAGAATAAGAAATGTAAGATCAAGGGGTTGATAAACTACCAAAACAATTGGGGACATATCCAAGTTAGAGATTGTCAAAATTTTCAAGAACATGAAGCTAAATATTGTCAATGATATGGCCATTCAACTAGATGATCTACATGCCAAGAAGAAAAGATAAGATGCAAAGGAAAAACTTACAAAGTTCTGTCATGCATGTATAAGGAAGAAAACTGATTACAGATGTAGAGGATTGACCAATATTACATAAGAAAGGGAGGCTTCACTCAAATTCAAGATGTTGGAGATAGAGGATGGGAAAGTATTCTATATTTCTCAAAGAAAATTGTGGTTGCTAAGACAAGAAGGTATGACCCAAGACCCTATGACATCATTTCATAATTGGGATAATAATCCATATATGTAACCCCCACCTTGGGCTAATCCGCAGCAAGGTTGAGCTCCATACCCTATCCAATATCAACAACTATGGAAACCTCAATTTACAGCTCAATAATAATGGAAACAACCCCCTTATTCATGAAAATAACCTTGGAGAGGAGGGTACTGATGGAAAAACCCACCTCCTAATTACCAACAATCTTACCAGTAACCTCCTTATCCACAACAACAAGATTTGATGCAAAACCCCCAGCCTGGCTCTCAACAAAAAAAATCAACTACCAACTCAACCAATGCCTAAACCAAACAATAAAGCTACTCAGCTAACTTATTCCACTGAAAAATATCAATACCCTACGTATTTCGTTGTTGCTAATGACATATATCTCCATTCAGGAAGAGCAATTCCTCCACCGAATGGACCCACCATTAAAAAGATTGAAGATGAACCATAGTTACTATGGATTGGTCTACAGCAAAGTGAAAACACACTGTAAGATGATCCACAACAACTTGAACATAGTTCTAGTAAAGGTAAAGTACAAGCTAATGAACCACCATTTCTAGAGAGATTATAAGAAAATAATAATGACCTCAAATTAGAATATGAATATGATTTTGTCAATCAAATGAGGGATATTTTTGCCAAAATTTTGCTTATTGAAGCCATTAAGGATGTGGCCATGTGCAAAAAGATGGTTAAGGATCTATGCATAAAAAAACTAGGCAGAAAGAGATAGGATCGATCCACTACATAAGTTATTAGACAACTGGCTGATATTACACTTGGAAAATAAGTTTTACCAAAGTACATAGATCCAGGAATTCCTTTGGTAAATATTACAATTAATGACAGAACGATAAAGAATACTTTGATTGACTTGGGGGTAGCCATTAACGCCATGAAAAAGAAAATTATGGATGATCTAAAATTAGAAGGACTAAGACCAATATATACAGTCTTGCAACTCTCAGATATATCAATAGTGAGACCTAGAAGAGTATTTGGAGACATAGTTGTAGTGGTAGACTCTTGGGAATACCATGTTGACTTTATTGTTCTATAACTCAAGGAAATCTTATGAGGATATCCTATCATCTCGGGAAGGCCATGGTTGGCCACTGTTAATGTATTCATAGGTTCTAGGTCTGACAACATGATTATTTCTAATGGAAGGGGTATTAAAAATCGGATGCTCTATCCTCCTTCCCAATCATTGAGTGATGAAGGTCAAACCATTTGGGTAGAAGAACCAGAAGAAGGTCAAAAATCTATATAAAATCTCATGATGCTAGAGAAATCATATACAATTGAAGGAAAAGAAGAATAATTTGTTCTCTCCAATGTCTTGGAGAATAACTATGGAAGAAATGAAGAAGTGGATGACATATTAAGGTGTTTTAAACTACCCCTTAAACCAAGTTCTACCACAATAAAGCACCATGGAAATTCCAAGTAGTAATTTTATTCTTCATCAACTCATTCCCCATAATTGCATACTAAATTCTGTAAGTAGCATCACATATTCAATTATTGATCTCTCTCAAAGCAAGTGGAAATAACTACAGGAAGGCCATTTAATGTAAATAAGATGTTAAGCATGCAGCAAAAGTCATTTTTTATTTCTCTTTTACAAAAATATAATGCAGTGTTTACATGGGATTATGTTGACATACATGGAATTAATCCTAGGTTGTGCACACACAAGATTTATATCAAATACAGTTGTAAACTAATCAAGCAGCCACAAAGAATAATGAACCCAGCAGTGAGAGAGATTGTAAAAGGATAATTGAATAAATTACTAAGATGTTGGATTTATATATCCTAATATCAGATAATCAATGGGTGTCACCCACTTGTCATTGTGCTAAAGAAGAATGTAAAATGGAGGATATGCGTAGATTATAGAGAGATGAATGCAGCAAAAAAGAAAGATCATTTTCCACTACCTTTCATTAATCAAGTACTTGACACTTTGGCTAGTAAGAAATATTTTTATTTTCTTGAGTGATATATTGGATATAATAAAATTCAGATTACACCAGAGGATCAAGAAAAAACTACCTTCACATACCCATGGGGAAAATTTGCATATTTAGTTCTTCCATTTTTCTTGTGTAATGCATCCGCTACATTTCAGAGGTCAGTCTTGAGCATCTTTTCATATCTAACAAATGACTTCATGTAGGTATACATGGATGATTTCACAGTAAATGGTAGTACTTTTGAAGAAGTCGTGAAAAATGTGGACAAAGTTTTGAAGAGATAAAAGGAGCACAATATGTCCTTAAGTAACAAAAAATGCTACATGATGATGTCTGAAGGTATAGTTTTGGGACACTATCTTTCTTCTGATGGAATTCAAGTTGACCTAGCCAAGATATTGTTATTGTAAATTTTTCAACACCAATGAAGAAAAAAGATTTTAGGAGCTTTCTAGGCCATGTTGGTTATTACAGGATATTCATACAAGATTTCAACAAGATATTAGTACCATTATTTTTCTTATTAGGAAAGGATGTTGCCTTTGAGTGGACTTAAAAATGTGAGACTGCATTCCAAACTTTAAAGAAAATTCTTTCTACTACTCCAGTATTAAGAGGACTTTATTGGAATCTACCATTCCATATCCATATTGATGCATCAAACCATGCCATTAGATTTGTATTAGGAAAAAAGGATGGAGTTTTGAATTATATAATTTATTATATTAGCAAGAACTTGCAGGATGTTGAACTCAACTACAGAGTAACAAAGGAGTATTTTTTAGCAGTTGTGTACACTATCAATAAATTCAAAAACTACATCACATGTTATCTAGCATTCATTCACACTAACCATGTTGTAATAAAATATTTGATAAACAAACCAGTAGTAAGCATCAGAATCATCAGATGGTTGCTCCTTCTATAAGAGTTTGATGTCACCATATTGGACAAACCTGGCAAGGATAATGTGGTAGCATATTTCCTTTCAATAATGGAGACTAATGATGAAGAACAAGTAGTTGATGACTTTTTTCCTGATGAGAATTTATTTTCTATCTCTACAAAAACACCTTGGTTTTCAGACATAGCCAACTATCTGGTTTTAGGTAAAACACCTCCACACTAATTATAATTTGAGAATAAATATATAGTTTGAAAGAGTGTGCATTTTTCGTGTATAGCTGGATTTTTATATCATACAGGACAAGATCATATCATGAGGATATGTATAGATGGTGAGGAAATATATGATGTCCTTAGATCATGCCACGGTGAACCTTATGGAGGACATTTTGTTGCAAAAAGAACAGCCTAGAAAGTATTAACAACTGATTATTATTGGCCAAAACTTCATAAAGATATGTAGCACTTTAGAGATGTGATAAGTGTCAAAGAATGGGAAAGCCTACTAAATCAGATGAAATTACATTGCAGCCTCAATTGGTTTTTCAGCCTTTTGAAAAATGGGGTTTGGACTTCATTGGTCTCATAGATCCTAAATATCAATAGAAGGAATACATCTTGGTATGCATAGATTATCTAACTAAGTGGACAGAGGTGAAGGAACTACCAAGTCAGAAAAGTGAGAAAGTAGCCAAGTTTCTCTATGATCATATCTTCACCAAATATGGAGTTCCAAGGGAGATTGTCACTGATCAAGCTACACACTTTATTGCTAATGTAATTTCTAATCTAGCTAAAGAATATGAAATCAGACATAGGAAGTCTACACCATACCATCCCAAATCTAATGGCCAGGTAGAGGTGATAAATAGAGAGATAGAGGCTATCTTGACAAAGACCATTGCACTTCATAGAAAATATTGGGTCGACAAACTTCCAGAGGCAGTATGGGCATTCAACACAATGTGGAAAACAACAACTGGCTTCACACCATTTAAACTCTTGTATGGTAAGACTGTTATTTTTCCAATTGAATTTGAGCACAAAACACTGAGAATTACACTTGAGCTAGGCATACATATTTTTGAAGCACAAAGGAAAAGGATTCTCCAACTCAATGAGTTAGATGAGATGAGAAGACAGGTTGTAGATACCACAGAGGTAGTTTAGAAGCAAAGTATAAAATGGCATGACATGTACATATAAACAAGACAATTTCAATAGGGTGATTGGGCACTCTTATTTGACTCAAAGTACAAGGACCATATGGGGAAAATCATGATAGAGTGGTTAGGTCCCTATGAGATTGAGAAAATATTTTCCAATGGAGCTATAAAAATCACCACCATAGATCATGTGAGGTTAAAACTATTAGTGGATGCCCACAAGTTGAGGTTGTACAAGAAACCAAATGATGGAAGTACCTTCATGCAATAGTTTAGAGGATGAAAAAACAAGATGGAAATAAGGACATCATAGTTCAAATCATAAGTTGAGCCTGCTGGTTCACCTTCTGATATTTCATAGGATTGAGAAATTTCAGTGGCCTTGGTATATTCAGCTTGTCTGAATATTCCTGGGTTGAATAAAAGTTTTGAGATCATCCCTCTAGGTGATCAGTAGCACTCTGGTAACAATTTTATTTTCTTAGAATTTTCTATTTTGCATGGATTTGATGTTAGATTATTGCAAGATTCCATAATCTCCATCATAAGGAGAGAATGCAATGACTGAATTTCCACATGTAAATCAAACCCTTATTTTGTTTTCACGTTTGGGAGAGCTCCCATAATTGTATGAAAAAGATCAAAGATATCTATGCACATGTGAGAGATGACAAAAGATAGTCGTACCCTAATAGATCAGTGTTCCATCTCTAGGAGTTAGCTGATTGTAGTAAGGAGTGGCTAACATAAATTCAACACACATATGCAACATCATAGCAATGCATCCACAACATAATAAAAAGGTTACATGCAGCCAAGGTTTAATTTAATAAATCATGCACAATCATCATTCTAAACATGCATCGAGGTAAGTGCACTTAACTACCACTTTATTAAAGTAAAATTAGAATGATTATTATTAATTCATATTCATGCAAGTCATCAACTATTTAATGCATTTAAAATACCACCAACCTTTATGCTATGAGGTTTCATTACACGTCATCCCATACTGTCATATCACTTTACCTCACATGATTCATGTAGTCACATCAATTAATTACCTCTCCCATAACCATGTTGCATGTGCTTCAATCTCAAATTTACTCAAAAATACACACAACTCAATTCACATTATTCAAGAAAAAATTGTGTGATTGCATGTTTGAGACTAGAGAAAGCATGCAGGTTCACAATGGGAGGATACTTGATTTTCCATGAACCCACAGAACACTCTCATCTTCCTAGCAAACCCCAAATTTCACAATATTTGTGATATAACAAGTGGCTAGACTACATAAACGGATTCTAGGGTTTCAATGAATCAATCGTTGAAGAGTTTGATAATACATTCAGATATGGATCAAGCAAAGATAAAGGGTTTAATCAGTGAGAATTAGTGATGACATCTTGGCCGAGGTAAATGGACTTCCTACATTGGGTGAACCATTTCCTGAGAAAGAAAATCCAGAGGTAGCCAAAACAGAATTTTCTGATGAATATGATGTATTATTAAATGATATAAAAGGTACTTACATAACTTCTCTCAAACCTTTTTGGTCTAAAGTTACAAATTATATTATAAAATATTTTACCTATGAGGGGAGATACTCTATTGGTTAATATAATTCACTTTAAATTGCTAAATCACCTGAAGAACAATAAACAAGTGAACATGCCCAATTTCTTACATGAAATATTAAAGAGGATGAGTAGGGAATCACAGAAGGGTAGGTCTACACTATCACACCAGTGTCTAATCACCCTGATTATAAAGCACACCTTATCAGAGGGATTATAATGAGATAGGATGGGGAGATTTTGTAAGAACTAAAATATTAATGAATTTTTGGGAAATAAAAGAAAGAGGATAAGAAGTACTAGAAGCTCCTCCATAAATGTATATGAGCCCATAGCTTCTACCTCCCAACCTGAAACCAAAACCAGAAGAACACCCTACCTCTGAAAATTTACCACCTGTTGAAGAAAATCCTATTCATTGTATCCCCTAAAAATTATTTTCATTGTTAAAACCCTCCTTGAATTTTCTACTCCTTAATCATCCACCTCAAAAGGTAAAATTAAATCTTCCAAGTCCACCCTACACCACAGAGGTGATCTCATAGGCTAAAAACCAAAATCATTAAAAACCTCCAAGTCAACAAAATCCAAACCATATCACTTGATAGTGATGTGGAAGTTGTAGGGAGAACATTGAGCCTATGGAGACATAGTAGGGAGGTATTGATGCTACATTCCATGAGAAACAAGGCCTAGAAGAGAACATGGAGGGACAAGAATACCAAGCCCAAAATGTGGAGACAGTGTGTGTGAAGGAGGGTCATGTATAGAGAAAGAAGAAGAGGTTAGAGGAGAAATTAATACAAGTGTACCCTGAGGAAGTGCATGGAGGATCATGCAACAGCAAATTCATACTAATGAGATAGTTTGTGAAATGGAAGGATCTGAGGAGAAAATGGATAAGAAATTGGCAAGAAAGCTGACCAAATAGCTCATGTATCAGAGGTAATGAAGGAAGAAACAGAAGAAGATATTGGTGAACCAATTGCTTATTGAACACATGTTGAGAATTTCATTGAGTGTTACCTGGTCATGGAATTGAGGAAGAACATTTTTGTGGGAGTTTAAAAAGTACTAGAACATACCCCTATAATTTTGGTTTATGTAATTGAACAAGTTGCACCATCATCTTTACCACATGCTAGCATGTGGCCACAAATTTTCATAAGAGAATTAATAAGAGCGCCTGTCAAACCAATTTATAGGGAGATGACAACACAAACAACCATGTTGGATTATTGGGTGAATTAATTTGAAACCTATGTAAATAGGTTAAAAGGAAAGTATGAAAGAGAAAAAGAAGAACTCATCTTATAACACAAGCAAAAAATTGAGGCAAAAGATAAATAAATTAAAAGGATAAAGAAAAAGTAATAAGAGACACTTAAGTGGCCCATGAGATATTCAAATACATACCTCCTTCTAATGTCTATGTTATTTTCTTGAAATAAAAGATGTTGCAACTCAAAATTACTTGTATCAACTCTAATATGTCATTGGATATTAGTGGAGCAAGAAACTTATTTAGGTTATATCTAATAGTCCTCATGAAACTCAACTTCTACTTTGTTAACTCTACATGTATAATTATTCTCTTAAATATGATAGGGACTGGATTCCAGTCTTATAAATTAGAGATGTTCTAGTTAAATCACTTTGCTCCTATTTTCATAATGAGGTCGATCAAGAGAGATAAATGGAGGACTACATGCATCTGGAGAAAGTACAACCACTCATGGTTAGGGTTGAAGCTGATAATGAACCAAATAAATTGTGGAGCAATATGGAAAGTATACGAAAAATAAGTAAATTAAAAGAAAGGTGTGACATATGAGGAAATAATCTCATGAGGCAGAATATATGATTAAAGATCATGGAATTCAGATATTTCAAGCTTGCATAATGTGCTAGAATGAAATGTCTTTAAACTGAAACAGAAAGAAATACATTCATACCCTAACATAATACCAACGCTAAGAAGAGTGAATGCATACATTCACATTTCCACTAGCTGTGTAGAAAAATGGTTCTCAATTACCTATCATCCCCCAATCTTTCGCTTTCTGATGCCACATTGGTCAAGTGATCAACCATTAAATGAAATAATACAGGACATAGTTATGAACATGCTCAAGATGAATGGAGGTTAATTCTTCACAAAACCGAAAGGGATAAATACTCTAGTGGATTTTAGATGAGTATGGAGCACCATTCAGGCATAACCTAAGGAACCTGAATGAGGACCTTCAAGAAATTAAACCTAGGGATGTGATGATTTGATTAAACCATCCTTTATAAACAACTCATCTTATATATTTTGTTAAGCCATTGAGACTATGTCCTTGTATTTCCCTGTCATATTATTGAACATCATCTCTATAACTTGAACTTATTGGCATAATACTGATTAATATAGTTATTACTAGTTAACTTTATTTTGTGGTATTTTGAGTATGAATTTATTCTTATGGTTGCAATAATTTGTTTGAATGATGATTTGTGTGATGCCACTCTTATTTGCGAGTAACTTGTTATATGCAACAACCTGTATGTAGTAAAGGACCCATAAGAACTCATATCTCACCTAAGCAAAGGACCTGTCCACACAAACATATCAAAAAAAGATCACCTACAACAAAGGATCCATGATTATGAAGATCTTTGGGAACATGAAGGATTCCACTCCAAGCATGTACGTGTCATGGAAGAGGCAGTTATAAATTGGAACATGAGAACTGAAGATAACTCAAAAATAGATCTGACTACTTATTACAACTCACTGAAGAACTGATTGATTGAATTCATGATAAATAATTGATTTTCAGGAACTTTATGGTTACTTTAAGTTATGTATTTGATATCTGGACAATGTTAGTTAGTTCTATTGCATGTGTTTAAACTCTTGTTGATTGTGTTTAAGATCTTCCACTTGTTTCATTGAATATTTTTACTTAGTCTATTTGAACTCCTAGTTGAACTCTTCTTCTCACGTTTTCACTATAAGAGGGAATATAAAAGAGAAGGATTAATGTTGGGAATGTATTAGGATGTAGAGATCTAGAAATAGAATTAGAGAGTAGAGGATACACAGATACAGAAGTTTATTTTTTGTAATATTCATGTCAATTCAATAAAGAATCTGAGTTATGTTCAGTAACTTCTAGGTACAAGCCTTAGGAGGGATTAGCACCCAAGGTAGGGCCCACTTGTGGTCTGTTAACCCCATTCCATAGTTTTTTTTCTCTATTTTATTGCATGGATAGACTAATAAATAATTCATTTCTTTATCTTGTATTCTAAATTTACAAGCTTTGCTTTAGTTATAGTATTTGAAAGCTATTTAATTTCATTCTGAGTTTAGTTTGTTTTCAGCATTGTAATTTCAATCTTTTTTGATTCTTAGTAATTGACAACCCTTTTATTTCCATACCTCCTAAATCCTTTGTAACTGTGCATACAACATTGGCATTATTGAAAGTTTTTGTCATTTGGTTTGATGTTTAAATGATTGTAGATTAATGAACAACATATTAATGGATGTAGCTCATAACATGAGCTTTCATTTATATAATTAAAATTAAAGCAACCATATTTTTTTTATTGCACAATATAGTTGTCACCATTATTATTAAAGAATGATGATGTTTAACCCATTATGTGGATAAAAAAAACACACATACATTAAAAAAAAAGATAAAAAGTAAAACAAACCCAATATACATAGTAGATGTATGCACCATGGATATAAATGAACCAAGATGTTAACATAATACTTGTAATTGGTCCAATGCAAGACAAAACGATAAAGAGTGAAAAAAACCCAATATACACAGTAAAAGTATGCACCATGGCTATAAATTAGATAAAGAGATAACATAATACTTGTAATTGGTCAAGAAATAAGAGCAACAATGCAACACAACTGTGAATAAAGACAATTAACTATGCATCTCGTGTTTTCCAAAAAGATAATGAAATAGATTAATATTCCCCCAATCATGCATACTGACATGAAAGAGGATTGGATCAGAATGAAAGAGAAAAGTTAAAAACTCCTCATGACACTCTTTGTTGGATCTGCATTGAAGATTGATCTAAGATTAAAAAGGTTCATTGCCCCCAAACAATGATACTAACATGTAAGGGATGAAATGAGAGTTGAGATTGCCCTAAGAAAGAATGCATGCGAGGGAGATAAATGATTTAAATTTCCCCAAGAAATGATACATGTAAGGGAAAAGATGATTTGTTGTGATATTCGTAAGATGGTTAGAACGATCACTAGGATAAGAGTTAAAAATTTGATTTTGTTAAGTTGTGTTGATTTGTTGGAGTTTTTGACTTTTAAAAAATTTTAGGAGTATTTAAATGTTTTTGGATTTCGATTATTTTATATTTTTGGATGTTTTGAATTTTTTTTGTTTGGAGTTTTGGGTTTTGTAAGGGTGTTTGTATTTATGATTTGTTTGGGTTTTTGGATTTTTGAGAGATATGAATACTAATGAGAAAGACAAGGCAACCTTAAACTATACCAAACATTATACAAATGAATAAGATCATTGAGACCAAGGGATGACATATAATGGATGTAGATGAACAAAGTTGGTGTAATGCTGGATACACGTCCTAACTATGAGGAAACATGTGACAAAAAAAGTTTGGAAAGATGGAGCAAGCGAAACAAAATGAAGAGACAAAATAAGTGGTGATGCTAGTATGACCCCAACCCAAGGTATACTCATATAGGATTCAAGAATAGAAATTCTTCAGATGAATTGAATTCAAAATTTCTTTGAGCTCTTTGAAATCTTCATAAGATAGCTTGTATGCACTAGACCCAAATTTAGTAGTAATTATGTAGGGTCCCAACCAATTAGGTTCAAACTTGCCTTATTTTTCATGATCCTTGGTTATATTATTCTCATTCTCTTTGAGTAGAAGATCACTGATTTAAAACTCTCTAGGATTGATTAATTTTTTGTAGATATGACGGATTCGATTCAGATACACTTTTATATGGTCCGAGGCATGAAATCACTTCTCATCTTAGAGTCCTATCTCTACAAGGCATGCTTGTTGATAATAATCTTCATGAACCACGTGTTGTAATGATATATGAAGGGATGAGATCTTGAATTCTATGGGTAATATAGCTTCATATCTATATACAATAGAGAAGGGAGTGGCTCCGGTGGGGGTAATGAGGTGCGATAGGCCTAAAGGGTGGGATATAGTTGTGTATGCCGATTTTGACTATGCTTATCATCGATATTTTCCAATATTTATTTTATCATTTTATTAGATGCTTTGGATTTTCCATTACACTGTGGGTAGTATAGAGTTTCCCATTTGATTTGGATATAATTTTTTTTGCTAACTCTATGACATTTTTGTTTTTGAAATATGTGCTATTCTATGTAACAAGAGAGGTAGGAACTAAGAAGTGACATATGATATGGTTAAAGATGAATTTGGAAATATTTTACTCATTGACATAGGTTAAAGGAATGGCCTCTACCAACTTGGTAAAATATTTGGTGGTAGTGATTATGAAAGCATGACCATAAGAAGATGTGGGCTTTATTTTTCTTACTAGATCAAACCCCCATTGAGAAAAATGCCAAGGTGAGGTGATAGGATGAAGGGCTTGTGAGGGTGCATGGATAAGATTACCATGCCGCTAGAATGTTTGACATTTCTTGACAAATTTATATGCATCTGACTCCATAGTTGGCCAATAATAACCCACATACAAGACCTTTTTAGTTGAGACCATGCCGCTTATATGTGCACCACAAATTCTTGCATGTACTTCGATTAATGTTTGGTTGGATTCATCCAGAATGAGAAATCTTAAGATAGTCCCATCATATACTCTCTTGTATTGGTTGTTAGCGAGAATGGTGTAGTGTGAAGCACATTGTGCTAAGGCTCTTTTATTGGTGGAGTTCATGTTTGGAGGATAGGTTTTATCTTAGATAAAGGTGTATATGTCATGGTACTGGGGATTTTTAGGACCAACAATTTCACATACCATGGTTGAATCTGACAAATAGTATGTGGGCACTAAAATATGTTCAATGAAAAACTCATTATGTGTTTGATTAAATACCAAATCCAAGAAGGGATGCGATATTAGCCATGGAATCTTCTGATTTTTTCTACAAAAAAGGAACTTGCTTAAAGATGATTAGTCAAAAGTACCCCTTAAGACTATTAACCATGTGTTTACGTGGAACAAGTTTGTCATCCTTAACCTAATATTCTCCATTGCATTTCTTGATGATCAAAAGAGAATTCCTATAAATTATTAGTTCTTTCAGCCACCAAGATATAACAAATTTTAGGTCGGTTATAAGTGCTTCATACTCTATAATGTTGTTTGTGCATGAAAACCATATGTGGTAATACTTTCAAATAAAATCACTGTCATGTGAGAATACCAGCCCCTGACCTGTGAAAGTTGCAAGAGCCATCAAAAAATAGATTCCATGAAGGAACTGTATCAATATAAAATATCTCTTAGTTAGGAAATTCAAAATGTAGCGGCTCTGAGCCTGACATAGGTGTTGTGACAAGTTTATTGGTAAGAGATTTCCCTTTTATTGATTTTGGATTGAAAAATTTAATATCAAAATCACTGAGGAGAACGACCCAAAAAGACATGTGCCCTGTTAGAACAAGTCTTGACAATAGATACTTAAGAGGATCTACTTTAGAAACGAGTTTAGTTACATGATTGAGCAAGTAGTGAAGTAGTTTGTGAAACGTGAATGCTACTGTCAAACATACTTTTTATACCCGTGAATAATAAATTTCATGAGCTATAAGAGTTCTAGTAAGATATTATACTTCTTGTTCCTACCCTTTGTCATTATATTATACAAGAAATTCCCCTATGACATGTTCTATAGATGATGTATAAAGAAGAACATGCTTATCTTGAATAGGAGGAATTTGAACCTACGGAGTTGATCGATATTATTTTAACTTGGTGAAATAATATTGACATTCTTGGGTCCATTTGAACAAGACATATTTCTTACGCATCTGATTAAAGTGATGACATTTATCTGCTAGCTAAGATATGAAATGCCGAATAGACTAGATTTTTCCTTGGAGTCCTTGATGGGTGTCATTATTCCCTTCATTTAATCAACTCTTTGTTGATGTCATATTCAAACCAGGGGTGGTGTCTGAAGTTATATGCAATAACAAATATTAGTGATCTAGTAATTGACGGTAGGTATTTTTTTCTTTTTATATTTTCTGGGGATTTTCTCAATGTCTTGATGATTCCTTGGCTAAAACCTTATTGAAATCAAACTATGAGAACTTGCTGGAAGTAAACACTCTCTGTAGAAATAAATTCCTAGAAATAAACACACATTTGCAAAATAGAAAAGATTGTTGTAAGTAAACACACGTTACAAAAACGAACACACTTGCTTTGGAAATAAACACACAATTTGAGAATGCTAAAATTTGATTGCAAAGAAAGAAGAATCTAATCTAGAACACCTGCAGGAACAAGTATAAAACAAATTTCAATTTGAGTAATCAAAAGCATTACGTAATTAATAGATCTATACTATTTTCTTTGGAAATATAAATACCAATAAAAAAAGATCCGTGTTCTTGGAAGAGTGGGCCCTTAATCCACCTTGAAATAGGACTTGAAAACTTAATATACTCTCAAAACAAGAATGGCTATTTTATTGATATAATGTTCTACATTACAAAAATATACTGTCTCTTCTTATCTCTCTGTCTCTTTTTTATGTATATATCTCTATCTATATATATTTATCTATCTACATGTTTGCATATATATACTTCTTCCACATGTGTATTTAAAGCCATAGCTTTCCTACCAATTCAGATAGAACTGAATCGTGCCCAAAATAGATGCTAAATTGGATCATGGATGGACATACTACTGTATGATAGTTAATCCTTAGATCTGCGAACATGAAGAAGTGGAAATCTTCCAATCTGATCTTGATTGAAAGGATGATTAATTGATAAATCACTAGATGTTGTTGGAATAAATAAATTATCATCGGTTCCGAAACTTTATAGAAGTTCCGGAACTAAAGGAAATCATTCTGGATCTAACTGTGAGGATTCTAGAACTCATGCAAGAGTTCTGGAACTAAGTCTGAAAGTTCTAGAATTAAGTGATGGAGTTCTAGAGCTAAGTTTGAAAGTTCTAGAACTAAGTGGTAGAGCTTTTAACTGCGTAATGGAGTTCTAGAACTAAGTCTAAAAGTTCTGGAACTAAGCCGTATTGAAACTAATAATTTTAAAAACATGTCGATCGCTTCATAATTTGTTCTTTTGATTGATTGTGACCTATTTTATTACAAAAATGAACTTCCAAAGCACTTAGTTAGGAATTACAATGTTTTTTAAATGTAAAAACTACAATAAAAAAAAGATGGACAATTACATCCTAACTTATATTAGATCAAACAAAAGTCACAAAATGCAATCAATCTTGATAAAAAGGAGAGTAAAATAAGATAATTTATTGTACATTAATGAGACATATTATGGCCTCATCAGTCCTTGTAGCTGACAAATATTTTATGGGGGAGGCATCTCTATGATTTCTTTGACTTTAGCAGGGTGAAGTTCAATACCCCTCTATGAGACTATGAGTCCCAAAAGCTTTCCTTAAGTGACACAAACAACACATTTCTTAGTATTAAGGCATACCTTATATTCCTGTAATCATTAAAAAATGCACTACAAGACAGTTGTATGTGTAAAAACCACTTTTCCACCCCTAGGTGACCCAACACATATTAAAAATATTATCACTATTCATGTTATTATTCCTATCCTAATTCCATTATACCTATAGTCAAATTAACCATCGTAACAACATCATTTACCCACATAAAATATTATTTACTCTCCCCTAACCATATAAAAAAAATATAACCTAAATTACTCTAACTATCCTAACCCCCTAACCTCTTCCTACCCAAATTCCTAACCTCTCGCCATCCATAAATGTAGTCCTTTATTTACCCTTTAATTATCTTGGCGCGTTGGTACTTCATCCAGACAAGTATAAAAGCTCACCCGAAGAACATGTAGCCACCAGGTCCCTCCTTTCTTTTCTTATCAAGATGTTAGACACACAATTTCATAATCATCCATGCAAGGAAATACACCACAACACAAAATAATGACAACCCATATAATAAGGAAATCATTCAACATACAGAACTATCAAAATTATTTGAATCCCCATCAAACCATACTCAAATATAGTAATTATTGTAATGTAAACACAATTATCCATGGAAAAACATAATGGATTACATAATGAGAGTGTTGATTACATCACAAACTATTTACAACTAGGCACTGGGCCATTTGCAAATACCAAAAATTTCTACAAACTTCAGAAGCTACATACTTCTTAATAAAAAATAAGATATATTTAGCACTTAGTACTTATACCTTTGAACCTCTTAGAACTAGTAAATATAAGGACACAACACATAAATGTATAAATGGTGGGGACCTACTCTTCACCATTTACAGGTAATTCCTAATAATATGCGTGCTTTAATAATTACCCACATTTTTTTCTTACTATCCCTTAACAATATATCAAGATATAATTAGGTCCATGATTTGGTCCTTTTACTAGACTTATTTCACGTGTTTTCTTTATCCTTGTACTACATATGTTTTTACTATTTCTGGATCTTACTTGAGCATCGTTCTATATTCTGCTTTTCTATTTTTAGTCATATTCAAGAAAATTGGCTAAGTCCCAGAACCCTGTGTGCTCATGCATGGACCTTTGCACACTGACCCATTTTGCATGTTGTGAGCCCCTTCACGCACCCCTTACGCATGGTCTCTAATATCCATGCATGGCTAGTTGTTGATCTGAAAAAATGACTCAGTCCTAAAATATAAGATGAGCACACATAGAGGTCATTATGAAGAAAAGCACATGAGTAAACGTGCACAAAGAAAGATATGTTTACATGCAAGAGTAGGAAAGGGTTTAAGGACTTAGCTGCATTTTGGTTGAAGAGTATCACAGGTAAAACATGTGAAGCTACCGATAAGTGTAATGATGACAAGGTATTTACATGTAGAGCTTGAGCTCAAGAAAAGAATATTCCAAGGAATCATTATGGTTATGGGTTGTAAAGTAGAGGTTGTTATGGCTATCTGGCAATTTCATGGCTTTGACACTCAAGTATAATAGGATATGATGACATTTGGCATGAGGGCTTGCTTATGGAATTATGTTTAGGTTGAAAGGAATGATAACCAGATCATACCAAGCCAAGAACATAGATGCTAATCAAACACCATGACCAATAAGATGAAAGCAATTCACCAGAATAACTTTACATAAAACCTTTGCAAATAAATGAGAAGCAATATGATATATTTTTATGGAACTCAATGCAATACATTGAGAATGGGCCTTGCTTAAATAGGTAAGGAATAACAATCTAAGAACCAGTCAAGGTCGTAGATCAAGCCATGAATCAAAGAAATAACTAGTCATCAAAGAACTAGTC
Source organism: Taxus chinensis (assembly GCA_019776745.2). Classification (NCBI taxonomy): domain Eukaryota; kingdom Viridiplantae; phylum Streptophyta; class Pinopsida; order Cupressales; family Taxaceae; genus Taxus; species Taxus chinensis. The sequence continues at coordinate 524,417,202 of CM034154.1, read as the reverse complement.
AAGACCATAGATTTAGGAGAGAACTAGACATCAAGGATCTAGTCAATACCATAGATCAAGGAAATAACTAGTCAATACCATAGATCAAGGAAAGAACTATACCTAAAAAATAGATAATATCTCCTAATATCTATGGTCTTGACTAGTTCTTTGATGACTAGTTATTTCCTTGATTCATGGCTTGATCTACGACCTTGACTGGTTCTTAGATTGTTATTCCTTACCTATTTAAGCAAGGCCCATTCTCAATGTATTGTATTGAGTTCCATAATAATATATGATATTTCTTCTCATTTGTTTGCAAAGGTTTTATGTAAAGTTATTCTGGTGAATTACTTCCATCTTATTGATTGTGGTGTTTGATAAGCATCTATGTTCTTGGCTTGGTATGATCTGATTATCATTCCTTTCATGGTATCAGAGCAGGAGATTACTTTTGACATCCATATGTAAGTTTTATTTTGTAAATAAATTCATTGTATATTCATATATTTGGGATTTGGTCATATGTTGTTGTTACATGAATTTTTATGGAAAACAAAGGCTTCCATTGGATCTAAAAGGCGTGAAAACCCTAAGATCAACTGTAAACTCAACTATTTCTGCAGATAGTCATTTTTTGTGGTTTTTTTGTTGTAAAGAAGCATAGTGGTTTGCCTCGGGATTCGTGCCCATTAGAATAAGAAATCACGGGATTATTTTTTGGGTCTGTTGTGTTTTTCGAGATCTACACAGAGCAATTTTCTGTTGTGGCTTATTTGTCTTAGTTTATGCATAGGAAGGTTTTCAGATCTTTCCTTTTTTGGCAGGGGTCCATGGATTCTGTGCACGTTTTTACTATTTTGGGAAAATTCATAGGTTTCTATTTTCAGAAAGCACGTGACACAACCCAGAATAGTAAGTTGTGCAAAGACCCATTAAAATCCTTAGTCCTTGGTCATATGAGGGCTTAAAGCTTGTGATTCCTACTAGTATGTGCTTAACTTCAACCCCCTTTAATTTTATTTGTGTGGTGAAGGCAACAACAATTTATTTTGCTTCAAATAACAGGGCAAACTATTAAAAAGCTTGTAACTTTTGATCGGTAACTCGGTTTTGAGTGTCGTTTTTTGCAAAAGTGCTTGTTTTTTCATGCTCTTTTTGGAAATATTTATATTAAGATTTGCACTATAATTATAAAGTACCAAATATGGAGGAGTGTTGTAATCAATTATGGACGCAATTTCAGCTGAGCCTGACGTCCTAAACTTTTGAGATTTTCAGTTTGTACCTATCATGGATTCTGAGAATGATATGCTTTTCTTTGAAGTATGTGGACTTCAAGAGGATATTGTAAAATTTGTGAGATCACTTAGGAAGTGAAATTATCTTCTACAATCACTCATCATGATAAGGATACAATAATAAAATCCCTACAGAACAAACTTGTTAGCCTACAACATCACCATCATATTGTGGACAACAAAAACCATGCTCCTAGTCCATTTGTAGCTACTGCTCCTAAACCCACTGACATTGATATGTCAGTCTTTGAGTCTGTTCCTGCTCTTGATGATCATACACCTATTAAGCTTGTTACTACATGCTCTTCCACATCTGTGCCTATTACAATACCACATGTTGTGTATCCTATTTCTGCTCAGCTGCATGGATTTTTTAAGAAGCATACTACTGCATTCAGTTCTCGCATGCTCTGTTCTATGGGTCTCACTAGCGGAGTCATTGGCAAACATTCATAGGGTATTGATTCCTCTTTTCCACATGTTAAGTGAAATTCTCGTCATGACATTGGTTTTCAAGTAGATAGTTCATTGGGATCACACATTGACAGAGCTCCTTTTTTTTTTCGCTCGACTCTTTCTGAGGATGCTGAGCAACTCATGAGTTATAGATCTTCACTTAGGATTAAGAAACTTGAGATTTCAGTTGTCAGACATGATCAACCTAACACACATTCTGATGTTCTTTTACATTCACCCATTATACATTTTACACCAAGTCATATGCAGGCATCTTCTTCATCCATCCGTGTTGATTTGGGGTGGATATCTGATCACTCATGGCGGCGAAATAGGCATTCATTGAGAGGAATATATAGGCATGGCTCCTCCACCATTCGGCCTCATGCTCCACTTTCTATACCTTATGCATTGTGATGCTTCTTGTTTTGAGCATTTTTCTTTAGCAGGTGTAGTGTATCTCTCTTATTTGTTGAGAGATTTTGTATCTGTATTTTCGACACTTTTGGCATGTTGACAGTCTCTCTTATGGGGAGCTATTCTAGTGGAGCCCAGTGTTAGTTTGTCAGTGTTCGAGTATTTGTTTTAACAACTCATATAGATTTTTAGTGCCACTCCACCCATTCAGCAGTATGGGAGGGTGTGGTCCTGATCCTACTTCTTTGGGTTTTGTGTCCTTACCTTATTACCTTGGCTTTTCTTGGATTGCGACACTCTGGATTTTGTGTCCTTACCTTTTTGCTTTGGTTATTTTTCTTGGATCGTGGCACACCTATTTGCAGATCACTTGATCGAATTATGTTTGGTGTTTTTTTTTGCACTTTCAACATCACTCCGTTGACAGTCTCCTTGTAAGGAGCTATTCTGGTGGAGCCCAATGTCAGTTGTTTTTGAGTTTTGTGATTGAGTAGTGGATTCATACCACATTGTACACCAAACTTCTTCAGCATTGTATGATTTTTTTGAGCCGAACTTCTTGGGATACCTTGGAGTGGGTCTTTACTCTATTTACTTTTTTGTTAGTGGTTTTGGGTACCTTGTGGTGTCCCTTTTTTCTAGTTATTGTACATGAGTACCTCATCAGGCCTAGTTGTCAAGACTCATACTGTGGACATGCCACATCTATTTTGGCCCCTAGCTTCACTTGAGGGGGGGTGTTAGAGTAGGTATTTACCTTAGCTCATGTTCACCTAGGTACTTTATTTACCTTTATTGTATCTATCCTCACCCACTTATCTGTGTGGATATTTCTTTTATCTTATTTAGATATTAGGAGATATTATCTAGTTGTTAGGTATAGTTCTTTCATTGATCTATGGTATTGGCTAGTTATTTCCTTGATCTATGGTACTAACTGGATCATTGATGTCTAGTTCTCTCCTAAATCTATGGTCTTGACTAGTTCTTTGATGACTAGTTATTTCCTTGATTCATGGCTTGATCTATGACCTTGACTAGTTCTTAGATTTTTATTCCTTGCCTATTTAAGCAAGGCCTATTCTCAATGTATTGCATTGAGTTCCATAATAATATATGATATTTATTCTCATTTGTTTACAAAGGTTTTATGTAAAGCTATTCGAGTGAATCACTTTCATCTTATTGATCATGGTGTTTGATTAACATATGTGTTCTTGGCTTGGTACGATCTAGTTATTGTTCCTTTCATAGGTGAGCTCCTATCCTATTTAAGGAGGCATGTGGATCTAGAAAAGGGTAGTATTATTATTAGTATTGGGTGTTAGAGATTAGAGGTCGAGTGTGGGTACATATGGGGTGTGCATATGAGTGGTGTATTTCTGTAGGAAGGGATTATGTAATAGTTCTAAGGGGTAATATAGGGTTTCTAGATTAGATCCATGGGAAGGGTAGGATGTTAATCGTTAAAATTATGTATTGAATTTTTTGCTAAACCTTTTTGTATGTACTATGGCTACTGTAAACACTTGATAGTCAATATATGATGGGTTATTCTATGTGTGTGTGTGTGTGTGTGTGTGTGTGTGTGTGTGTTTATGGGTTCAAAACCTAGTGTATTCTAATGTTACTCATAGTACAGATCTGGTCCTCTTATGTAATGTTGCAATGTTTATATTTATGAGTCGTGGTGCATCTATGCTTAGATATAGTGATCTTTACTTCTATTCTAGAATGAATATTTGTATTTTCTGTTTCTGCAAACCATTCCTCCATTAATGGTGAAGAATTATTACAAGGACTCACATAAAGAAGGGGTTCGACACCTACACGTGCCTTGGGTGAGTGCCCAGCTTAATGTTGCGTGATAGGTCAATGCACTTTGGGATTCAAAGGAAATTAGGGAAATAGAGACGGTACATTTTTGTTTATCACAACAATGGGTACATAGATCAGAGCGTCTGCATCAGGCCCCTTACCTACAACAGGAGGAGGATCTGGTGGATTCAAGAGGAATATGAGCTGGTGGATCTAGTGGATCTAGTGGTGGAGGCAACACATGAGGGAATAAAGGCCCTGGATCTAGCGGATAAGGGCCACAACACCATCAGTAGTTTTTTTACAATATGTCTCTTCACTTACTAATTACAAGGGTGTTGAGGATGTCGTGGAGCATGTACACAAGTTTAAATCGCTATGGTGCACTAAGGGTATCACTACCCCAAAGTGGAAGGAAAGTTAGTTTACAACTACATTGCAAGGGTACACACATGTATAACTGGTACTAAAAGTATGACCCCCATCAGACGGTGGTGGATTATATTACGTTGGGTGATGACTTCTTGGCATAATTTCACATTCCCAAGTTTGAGAAAAAGAGCATCAATGCGTTGAAGGATATTCAACAAGGTATGACAGAGAGTGTATGCGAGTATGATTTGCACTTTAAGACTCTTTTGTCAAAATTGTCTTTTGATATACATCCATCTCAACATGCTCAATGGTTTGTGGGTGGTTTGATAACCCCATTCAAGAGATAACTCTCACATAAGACTTTCACGGATCCACATGAAGCCTTGGAGGATGATTTTCATGATGAGGCCATCAAAAGCATTGATACTAGGGTAAGTACCTTTTTAGAGGCATATATTGTTTCCATGTCAAAAAAACTTGAAAAAGTATCTACAAACTTAGCTCATGAGACTCACAATGGACTACGGTGCACAAATTGTGAGGTGAAAAGACACACAAAAAACATTTTCCCATGAAATATGGTGCACACCATGTCATTAGATTGTGAAATCTGTCATAGATATCATGATCCAAGTAGATGGCCATTGTTGAAGTATGCACTCCATAAGAATGTGTCTTCTTATTGTAATATTTTCTCATCTACGACTCACGATACAAAGGAATAGCAATTTATACACCAAATCCATGATGTCATTGATATTAGTGTGTGTTAGACCAGCATTGAGAACAATTCTAAGAGAAAAGTTTATCAGTATGAAGGGAAAGAAGATGGAGGTGGTCGAGGAAGAGGTTTTCACAGAGGATTCAGAGGTCATGGTGTTCAAGGAGGTAGGAGTGAATTTCCCCATGGAACTTGTTACAATTATGGATCTACTAAACACTATAAACATGAGTGTTTAGATTTTATATAATGCTCATGGTAGGAAGAAGCATAAGTATGAGGAGTATTTTGAGTTATATGAGCACATGAGCCATAACCAAAGGAAGGACAAGGGCACAGGGATGGTGAGTGTGAAGCGAGATGATCCAGAATGGATTCCTAAGGTGGCGCATGACCATGAGTTGGAACCTGTATTAGTAACTATGCAGGTGGAAGCCACACACACTAGGGATATGCCAAAGAAAATGCCTATCATTATAAGAGAAGAGGTATTACATGAGAAATATCCTGATCCAAATCATCATTAGGAGGTATACCAAGAAACCATGTAGGTGATTAAAAATTTGCAAGAGAAATCATGAAAATTGGAAAAAACAAAGAATGATTAGGCCCCTCAAAAGGACATAGATGAGGTCAGAGAAGTGTGTAAGATGCTGCACTAGGAAAATGTTATCCCTCTGTTAGGAGAGTGGATAAGAGAAAAAGTGCCATGCACTAGAGGTGAGCGCGAGAGGTAGGTATTGCATGTTAATCTACCCCCTCACAGTATTGATTATGAAAAATAAATCACATTGAATTCAGCTGTGGATGGATGGATCTTGAGCAACATTATGATTGACACATGCGTTGAGGTCAATGTTCTCACTTTAGATGCATGGAATCAGATGGGGAGGCCCCCATTATAACCATCTTCAAATGTGCTTTATATGGAAAATAGGACAAAGGATATGCCCATCGGAGTATTGAAGAATGCATCCATAACCATCCAAGGGAAAAGTTCACTGGATATTTTGAAGTCTTAGCACTTGCCAAGGATGATAAATTTCCAGCCTTAATTAGATGCCCATGGTGTTATAAGAATAATACAGAATTTTTCTTGAACAAAGGTTACATAAGCTTAAAGAACAAAGAGGATCGCATCATTATTCCATGGATGGATGGGAGTTTTACCCCCTATGTAGAGCCTTTGGGAGAAGAGGACCTCGATAGAATATATATGTGCACCATTAGAGACCCCAAGGTTATCCATCCATCAGGAGAAGGATTCATTCAATGGGAAGATGCTCAGTCCATGAGTGATACAACTTGTGTTTCATTTGACAATTGGGCATGCATGACCTATGAGTTGGTCAAAAGAAAATTAAAGGGAACTATGACTCGCATTGCTAGGGCATGCTCAGTTATGCGCATTGGAGGAAATAAGTTACCCAGTTACACTTGAGAGGGTAACCCTAATGTCTTTATATGCGTGATAGAGGTATAATGGACCTGTTAGATAGAAAGGAGCAATATGCTTACTTATACCTTGCGTGGAACAATAACACGTTGGTGGGTGACCCATCAAGATAATCTTCTAGAGTGGTGAAAAGTGAGAATTGTGTTCTCTGTGAGGTTTCTCGAGAGCAATGCACCTTCTATAATATATGACTATCATGGGAAGGTATTTGCCTCATTCCACATCCAAGAGTGTGAGAGATCCTGGATGTAAGCCTGGAAAGCTTACCTCCTTCACTATGGGTGCATAAGTTATATTCCACCTTACAGGGCTGTGTGCACACATGGTATATACATTTAGAGTTGTGCCATCAAATGGGTAATTGGAAAGAGTTAAAAATGAATATTATTAAGACTTTTGAGTACCAATCTCCTAAGCCATCAATGAATGAGGTGTTACAGGTAGTCAATCACCTTACCTTGGGAGATAGTGCCATGGCTGAGGACCGAATCTTGGATTTGTTAGGAGAACATGAGTTAGGGGAACACTTCATAGAAGAAGAACTGGAAGAAGGAGAGATGGAGGAGATACAACTTGAGCGTATCTTCCTAGATAAAGAAAAGGGTAGGTTGGTATACTTGATAGATGGTGAGGAAGTATAAAATTTGGATGTTAACAACATAGAGGGTACACGGGAAGTATTGGAAAAAGCATATGAGAAAGCACACTCCTACCATGAGCCTTTGAAAACAAAGAAGGTTAACATTGGTAAAGAAGTAGAGTTGAAGGAAGCTATCATTAGAGATTACTAGTCAGACTAGGAGGTTTCAAAAATAGTTGAGCTACTACATGAATTCCAATACTTGTTCCCATGTGGGTACCATGAATTGAGGGGAGTTAAGAGCTCTCTATGGTAAATGAGGATTAAGTTAAAGGAGGGTGTGTGCTCGGTTCAAAAGAGACATTATAGGATGAATATGAATTTACGCATAAAGGTTAAGGAGGAAATCGATAAGATGATAGAATCCGATATCATTGCAGCGATTGAAGAATCTGAGTGGGTGAGCCCGATGGTAATTAGTATCAATAAGGATGGGAGGATAAGGATATATGTTGATTACAAAGATTTAAATGCTTCATGTGTGATAGATTCTTTTCCAACCCTATTTACTGAGGATATTTTGGAAGGTGTCGCAGGACGAGAGATCTATTCTTTCATAGATGGATTCTTCAGATATCATTAGGTAAGAATTGTGAAGGAAGACTAGGAAAATGATCTTTTCATGACTAAGTGGGGAATTTTTTATTACACAGTTATGCCCTTTGGGATTAAGAATGTGCCTGTTGTATTTTCATGCATCATGGTGCAGGACTTTCAAGGCTTCATCCACAAATTTCTGTAAGTCTACCTAGATGACTGGATGGTGTATGGGTTAGTAAGGGATCATTGTGACAATTTAAGGTTGTTATTTGAGAGATGTAGGGAGTTAAGTATCTCCCTAAACATTAAGAAATGTTTCTTTGCTACTCTATTTAGAACATTACTAGGTCACATTATATGCAAGGAAGACTTGTTGGTAGACCTTGCCAAAGTTGTTATTTTAGGGTTGGATGAGCCTGCTAGTCAAATCACGGTGTGCAGATTCTTAGGGCACATGAGATATTATAGGAAATTCATCAAGGGATATGCCAAAATTTCCATGCCATTGGAAGATTCGTTAAAACATAAAAGTAAATTCCATTGGGGTGAGGCACAACATGTGGCTTTTGAAACCTTGAAGGAAAAACTTACTACTGCACCCATTTTGTGATTTCCCTCCATTTTGTGATTTCCCTCTTGGGACAAGCTATTTCACGTACACATTGATGCATCATGTATGGCCATAGGAGTTGTATTAGCACAACATGGAGAGGGGATTTTTGATCACCTTTTTTGTTTTGCAAGTAGAAATTTAGCGTTGACAGAGTAGAATTATACAACAGAGTGCAAAACATTGTCCATGATCTATGCATTTCATAAATTCAGGAAATACTTGTTGGCTACTTCATTTACCTTTTATACAAATCATATGACACTCAAGTAATTGGTGAACAAGCCTTTTCTATAAGGGAGCATATGCCGGTGGATCTTATTGTTTCAAGATTTTGATTTTTCAGTTGTTGTGAAACTAAGAAAGAACAATTTGGGACCTTCCCATCTATCATAGATTAACTCAGGAGAGGACGCACAGATCATCAAGCACACCCTCTGATTTATAGGATATTTTTGTTTTCTTGTGAATGAGTGTGGTGCCAAAAGGAATGAAGGCCTTGGAGAAGAAGCAATTGGCCATACACGTAATTCCCTATATGTTGATTAGCAGAGACTTGTACAAACTAGACTGGGATGAGGTCTTGTGCTAATGTGTACTAGAGCATGAACATATTGTAACCATTTAAGAAGCTCATGGTGGCATTGTAGGAGGACACTATGCAGGGAATGCGCCTGCGCACAAGATCCTATTGCCAAGACTTTAGTGGGATATGGTTTATAAGGATTGTATAGAGTATTGCAAGGAATTTGACTATTTCCAATGCCTTGGTAACCTAGGGCAGAGAGATGAAATACCATTAATACATATTACTAGTAAAGAGCCATTTGAAAAATGGGAAATTGACTTTGTGGGCCCTATTTCTCCAACTGCGCGCATGACAGGATCACACTATATTATCACTTTCACATATTATCTTACAAGATGGAAAGAAGTGGCACCCATGAAGGATTGTACAGTGGCTACAACAACCAGGTTATTATGGGGGAATATACTCAACAGGTATGGATTGCTCGTTGAGTTTAATAAGTGATAGGGGTATTCACTTTTTGAATGATACTGTTAGAATATTATTAACAAAGTTTATGGTGGCCCATCACAAAACAATGCCCTATCATCCTCAGGCTAATGGGATTGCTGAGGCCTTTAAATAAATATTAAGCCACAAATTAACTAAGATTTTTCATGTTGGAAGGAGGGACTAGGATGACAAGGTATTTGCAGTGCTAGGGGAATATTCCACAACTTATAAACATTTTAACAAGGCCACACCATTTTAATTGGTGTTTGGCATAGAATCTATTCTACCCATTTCATTTATGGTACCATCCCTATGTATTATGTGCGCATGAGGATTGGATGATGAGAAAGCATTAGAAGAGCATATTGAAAAACTTATGATGCTAGATGAAAGGAAATCCATTGCTAGGTGGAGTCAGAAGATAGAGAAATATAGACAGAAGGCATGAAATTATCGACATATTAGGAATAAGGAGTTTGAGGTTAGGTAGATGGTTCTTTTTTACAATTTAAAGTTTCTGCGATATCCTGGGAAACTCAAAGTGCATTAGTTGGGACCATATGCTATATCTTATATACTTGATTCAAGAAATTTCTAGTTACAAGCGCTGGATGGAACATAGTTTCTTGGTTATTTTAACAGGAGTAGGTTGAAGACCTACTATAAATAAGTCTTCTGTGTGTTTGTAAATAAGGCAATATTTACAGTTAGCTTAGGATTTCCCTTATTGCATTTTTCTTTATATGTTTTTTCTTTCATCATCTCTTTGCTTTATCTTTTCATTTCGTTTGTTGTGGGCGCGCTTGTGCACTGGTAGCCAGTTACTATCTAAAGGGGTTTTATACACAGAGGGCCACACATCTTTTTAGTGTGGGGTGGAGAGTGTAAAGAAGAGTTTCAGTGAATAGTGTGGTATGAAGCAAGTGTTGTGAGTGATGTTGATTGGCGGCCCGAATGAGAAAGTGAAACCTGCATGGGTTCAGAGGCGGGTATGTAGCAGAAGTGATTATAGGTGAAGATTGGTGTCAAAAGCTTTATAAAAACCATGTACATGGATAAAATAGTAGAAAAACATAAGATAGGCTGCATCAAGAACTTGATATAAGACACATGGGAAGACGTACTTTGGTGCTAGAGTGAGTGTAAGGAAGTTTGTGGTCAATGAAGTTTTACATGCCAAAAGGTTGAGGAGGTTACACATAAGTTGTTGTGCAAAGGAAAAGTTCTAGACACAACGCACAGGATGAAAAACATTGGAAAAATCCAAATTTAATGTGGAAGTAAGGTGGTAGGTGGCACAAAGATTAATGTGGAAAAATCAAAGAGCTATAAATAGAAGTTTGGGGTAAGTTATTTATTTTACCTTACATATACATGGCTTGGAAACTCGAGTATAACAAGATATGATGACATTTGGCATGTGGGATTGCTTCTGGAATGATGTTTAGGTGAGATGTTATCCTATTTAAGGAGGCATGTGGATCTAGACAAAGGTAGTATTATTATTAGTATTGGGTGTTAGAGATTAGATGTTGAGTGTGGGTGCATATGGGGTGTGCATATGAGTGGTGTATTTCTATAGGAAGGTATTATGTAATAGTTATAAGGCAGTAATATAGGGTTTCTAGATCAGAGCCATGGGAAAGGTAGGATGCTAATGGTATAATGACGTATTGATTTGTTGCTGAAATGTTTTGATGTAATATGGCTACTATAGATAGTTGTTAATCAATAAAAAAAGGGTTGTTCTGAATATCTGTGTTTATGGGTTTAAACCCTAGTACTCTCATTTTTCTCACAGTTCAGATATGATCTCTTTGTAATGTTGTAGTGTTTATTTTTGCATTATGATGCATATATGCTTAGATCTAGTGCTTTTACTTATTTGCTAGAATGAATATGCACATTTTCTATTTCTGCGACCATTCCTCCATTAATGACAACCATTATTACAAAGCTCACATAAAGGAGGGACTTAGCACCTGCCCACACCTTGGGTTAGCACCTAGCTTGGGATTTAAAGGGAATAGGGAAACAAGACTACACTACCACTTAGCCATTTTCTCCACTCAACGTTACCCCACACTAAGGGTATTGTTCGTACTCAGAAATATTTCAAACATAAATGCTTATCAAAATATTGAATGAATTAAAGGACCTAAAGAATAAGAATATGGGTATTTACCCTATGAATTAAAGAATAATAGTCCACCATAGGTGTGCATTCAAACTAGGCCCGAGGTGGCTGGAGAAGCTATGGAAAGTCCTTGTTCGAAATATTTTATAATTCCTTTCATCTAATGAGATCCTTACCAGCTTTGTCTTACCATGACCCAATAATATTCAGCAATTTTTCAGGAGCCATCTCATCAGATGTTTCCTTCAATTATTTTACTACCACCTCCAAGTCTGAAGATATACCCTCTAATACATCCATCTTATGCAACACCTCTGGATGGATATTTTTGAGTCTTTCAGTAAGAGTGTCCTTCATGGACCTCAATAACTCCTACTTTTGTAGAACCTCTTGCATGACCTTTTCTCACTCGGCCTTATTGTCCTTCATGGTGACCTATAGCTTTCTCATCTCCACCTCTTCTTTTGTGGTATGTGCTCTAAGGATGGGGTTAAAATCTTGAAAATTTTCAAATGGACGCTCTGCTTTCTTGGTGGCCTCCTTGATCTCTATGATCAATGCCTCATATTATGATATCCTTTACGTAACCACACCCTTATCATTTTCCTTCTGTGTGGCTGATTATTCTACCGATGGCCCTAACCTATCCTTCTTCTCTAGCAATATCCCTACTAAATCTTCCAAGTAATGCATCTCTGTGGGATATAAATCTTGGTTGAGTGTAACTAATTCCAGGCGTGCACTCATAATATGCTTCATTATATGTGTGGCCTTGTCATAAAAAATTCCTTTGTTATTATTTTCTTCTCTCAAATCCTTTGCGAGATACTGATTCTCTTATTCTTTTTCCCTTTTTTTCTTCCAGCATGACTCTAATTATAACCCCCTTATCCAAATTTATTTGCATAATTTTGGTTGACATTTTATTCAATTCATTACATTATTGCTCATCTGTCAGTTATATGGGGTCGATAGTTGCGTGGACTAAATTTGAATATCTATTTAGGAACATCTTGGAGTATGATTCTCTATTTATCTCGAATTGTGACTCCTCCATGTGTGTCTGCATGATCCTTGACAACATCTTCTTTGTCCTCGAGAATGCTCCAGATGGATCAATCAATTAAAAACCAAAAATTTCTTTATTTGGCATTGTACATTGAAACCATTACCTCAAAACATTAGAAGGATCACTAATATAGCTCATTTTGGGCACTTGTGGAGGTTCACTCTTCTTTCTTCTCTTTCTAAAATTTCCCTTTGGTATCTCCTATCTAATATTCAGGTGTGCGCCGCTTCCATTTCCTCATGCATATTCCTCATTTGGATCCCCATTACCTTTCTCCTCTTCCTCATCCACCTTGGGATATTTTTATCACTCATCACCACTTATAGATCCTTCATTGTCCTACTTTTTTTGCCCCTCCTTGTGCACTGGTGAATCTTTATGTTTCTAATCTTGATCACACATAGTCTCCTTGGTATCCTCCTTCTCTAAGTCATAATCACTCTCTTCAATATGGATGGTGCATATATTATTCCTTATTGGAGGAATTGTGTCCTTCTTTATGGGAATTGTCTTGATTGTTAAGACTGTGGGGGAATCCTTAGGTGTCCTAGAGATACTAGTTCCCTTGCCTAATTCTCTGTGCTGCCATTGTATCTTTTTTGTCTAGTTCTATTCAAGTATAGTCTCGAATTATTCCTCTTCCTCTACATCAATCTCCCCCATTCATCTACTTCTTCTTCCTCTTGCTACAGAGGCATCTCTTCACACATTTATTTTTCTAATCCCATTATTTACTTCCTCTTTGGAGGTTATGGGAGATGAAGGTTTCGTGCATCAACATACTTTCCATTCTTCACCTTTAACCTAAGATATATACATATACCATGTATGTTCCTTGACCCACTACAATAGTCTAAGGAATTATGTCCATGTTGTCTGATTCCACCATATCCACATATGCCAAACTAGATTGGTATACATAGGTGGTGCACAAGGTATGATAGTTAGAGTCAACACTATCCACATTGAAGATACACCTACGCACATCCTTTATCCTATTAATAGAGGCATAAAAATAATTGGCTGTGAAAGAAAATGGTAGCTTACACCAAGACCCCATCTCTCCATTACTAAGCATGGAAATTCCAAGGTAGAAGTGTTGGTGTACTGTAAAATCTTCATTTCCACCAAGTAATGAGGGCAACTCCCTGGGCATACACTACCCTTTCTCGAATGCTTCATGCATTTGTTTGTACCATTAGTCAATGTACATTTTATAAGGGCTTGTTATTACCCCGTCACATGTAAATGTTACAAACCTATGTGTGGGAGATTTGTTATCCATTGTATAGATCCACATTTTGTTCTCTAGGCCATATGATACCCCAATCTCCCAAAAGACAATCAAAAGCAATATTACACCCTAGGTTATCTTTTTTCCTTTACTTACCTAGAACATTTCCTCCTCAATTATTCCTTCAATAATGAATGAGACGATTTTGTATACTATTTTCTATGCCATTTTATGCAAAACATGTGCATGATTAACAAAAATTAACTAAATTAAGGGAAGTATAATGATATCTAATCTAATCTAAGAGGAAAATAAATGATGTAAATAAATACTTTAGAGCAATATAAATTGACTAAGTAATTAAAATAATAGAAATGAAACCCTAATGTGCAAGAGTAAAGTGAGGAAAGAACTCAACTGATTATAGGTGACTGTCACAGAATGTCACAGGTGTGATAGGAAATTTAAGAAGCAGGAATGACTACACAGAGGTCCTAAAAAGAGTGGATTTGAAGGATCTAAACATACTGTAGCACCTAGGAAGGTACTTGGGTGCCTCGGGGTGCCTTGGTATGTAGAAATAAGTGCCTTGGTCTCTGAAAAATATTTACATATGGTCTTTTTAGGGTTAGGAGATGACCTACAACCTTTGCCATTTTTCGCAGTGGATTCACTGAATTGTGCCGAATGTATCAAATAAAGCAAGATGATGTTGAAGACCTATAAAAGATAAAGAAGTATCAAATCCATAAAAGAAAAGGATGCAAATGAATGGTTTAGACTGACCTCAGTTACCATAATAATGGGATTACTAAACTGAGTTTTTCACTCCATTTCAGACCCGAATGTAGTTATGGTGTGTGTGTACATGTCATTTCCTAGGTGCTCTTGTTTCAGGCATACTATGTGAAATAGCAAGAAATAGCTAGATGTAGAAAAAGTTATAGTATGTGTACATGGAATAGAATAGAATCCCCCCTATGAAGTGTGATGCATATGTCCTAGCTAGTGCCTTGATGATGGAGCTATGTGGATGCCAATGCAATAGATGGATGCATCACTAGATGGAGTGATAGTAGTGTATGATGTTAGGTCCCTCATTATGGTCTCATAAATTCATATTTATAGGGTTCTCTTGCTCTAATTTTATAATTAACCCTAGGTGACAAGGCTGACCACAGAAAAGATAAGGATGAAATATTCCTAGAGGCCCAAAAAGTGGAACAAAATTGTTAGAAGGATCTTGGTACCCCCAGGTGGGACCAGGGTGCCTATGGGTGCCCTAGTTATGACTAAAATTAGGGGATATGTACAAACATGACAAGGAATGTAGCTAAATTAGGTCACAAATTATGAAATAAAATAAATAAAATGGCCAAAAGGATAGGGGTTAATTAGTACTTTATTTACTCAAGAGCCTTCTAAATAGTAGTATGAGACTGAGATAAATAAATATCTAAAGTGTATGATTTTTTGACTACAGTAGCCACTTCTTATTCAATTGAGACTAACATTTAGATGTTCCTAATTTATGACTTATGAGGTGTGTTGCAACCATTATATCTAGATCAGTTATATTTGTGATGAAAAACACTTAATTTCCCCTTTTATAACTGAAATTTTTGTTTGTTGCCTCCACTGATTAATCATCATCCAAGTACAATGCAATCTCTTCTCCTGTACTACCCAATCCAGTAATTCTTCTAATTAACTACGTATAAACATGCATCCTCTTTCCTTTAAAGTAAAATAAATCATCATGTACCTACAACATGAGCCACTGTTAGAGATGCTTTAGCTTTCCAACGTATGGTAATTCATATAATTGTAGAACTCCCGAGCTTTCCAAGTCCTTATTTAGTGTATCACAAATGAAAAACTTCCCATCAGTTGTTCTTTGGGCCAAATCTTTCATGAAATCCTTCCTTATCTCTCCTTCATGGGCCTTTGTGTGATGTTTGTAATAGATTATTTTGCATTTTGTTAATTGAGATATCCATGGATTCCCTATTACCACCTCTAGAGGGTATTCCATCTCTGAAAAATAGTCATTTGGTGCATCGTCAGATGTGTTCTTATTATTATTATGTTTTCCCTTTGGTGAACCCTTCATTACAGTAGCCTTCTTTGGTGTGATCATTTTACTTTAACCAATTTTGTGCCCTAAGTCCTTAGATTCAATTACCCAAATATTGTGCTTTTAGCACCAAGTGTATAAGTTCATTAATCACTTCCTCCTATTTTACACCTCATGCTCTTGTGCCTTCACTTAGTTCCCTAATTTGATTTTCCACAATCTTGTGCCCTAATTCAGTTTTTCAATCACATTCCCTAATTTGAGTCTATTTGAATAAAATCGAAAGGGTGTTGAAACATGTCAACTACAACATATTATCCTCCTGAAGACCCTAGTCATCATGAAGGTACTTTACTGTAGTTGGCATGTGTCAACATCCATCAGAGTTTTCCTCGTCTAGAAAACATACCTTAGAAAGTTAGAAACTTATTAATTTCCTCATCAGGGATTAATTATAGTAACCCTACTAAACAATTAAGTACCTTAACCATTAGGTTTCCAAGTTAATATTGCAATAGAGGTAGGTATGTAGATAAATCTACTCCCTAACCTTTTCACATGTTATGTTTTTATACTATTAGCATTTTGATTTATGTTTTACATAATAGATCCAACACATTTGAAAGTGTTGTTTTCTTGCTTACTCAAGCCATAGCTTTTATAAGTTCTGAGAAAGTTATTTTTATATTAGAATTCATTGAAATGAAGTCTAATCCCATTTATTTTTCCTTGCCTACATTCCTTTTCTAGTTAAGGAATTCTACATGAGAAAGCACACCCTTGCCAACTACAGATAACATTCAGGATTCATATCAAAAAGGTATTTAGATTAAAACTAAGATTATTTTTAAAGGAATTTGTATTTCCTTTCCTTTATTGTGGGTTAAAGTCCATTATAAATCCTTTTTAAATTATAAATTAATATCAAGTTAAACTCTCATACAAACATTTGATTTAAATATAGTCATAGAGATATAGTTGAATATCATGAAATAATGTCAACTTTGTAAGTTGTATCTTCACTAGAGAAGGTAGTACATATTAACACCTCTGATCTCTAATTATCCCATTCCAATCATAAAAGTATGTTACTTTTTGTAAAATAGAGAAATTCTTATTATTTCCAGTCATTCATGCCAGAAGGATTTACATCAAGTACAAGAAAATATCACACATCTTTTAATGAACAAAAGGATTCATACATTTACAAGTCCAACCACTTCAGACATTAATACCTTCAAACAACAATCTTTAAATCAATTTCAGATACAAATTTATTTTCCATCAAGTACATTTCAGTAATGAACCATATTTCATCATACAAAGATCTAGTCTCTTTGATAAACAAATGTAAATTCTTAAAGATCTTTCTCCTTCATCACTTACGAAGTCCATCTGCAAAATTGCAAACAAGGGTTAGTTCATTGAAATGAGTATGATAGCATTAAATCAATGTGATTTTAGCTAATTATATCATAAAAATAACTTTTCTATTATGAAATAGTCCCGAGAAATTCAGAAAGACATAGCTAAAAGGAGTTATAATACTCAAATTAAAGAGAGAGAAAAAGAGATATACAAAAACAAAAGTAAGGTTAGGTCATAAAATATAACATCTTCAACCTTTCATAGTATTGTCTGTTATCAAAGGAAATAAAAAAGTAATTAAGATAAATAACATTTCACCAAAATATCACTATTATTTTCATACATTTCTTTTCATGATCACTCATTCAGTTAAATATGTTTAACAAAAGAAGATAACTATCATAACTATCATTTAGGAATAGTTTAACAGTAGATAATTATAACAATAATTCCATCTTAATATTTCATTAACCTAAATTCATCCTATATTGTGAGATGCCAATAATCAAAATTAAAAGCATAAGAACAAGTTTAGGATGATCCAAAATCTCATATCATTAAATGTGTCTCTGTTTTGAGTATCCTAATACTCAAGCTTAGAATTAGGAACCAATTTAAGTTAAATTCAAGAAAACTAAAATAGACCTCATCAAAGGGTAAGATATTTTTAGCAAGAAAATGAGTCGACACTCAATCCGAGAAGGATACAACATTGATATTGTTAAGTTAAGAGATTACAATGGAAAGGTTTATCATTCAGCTCCAACTCAATTAACCATCTAAATATTATCTACCAAACAAATATATATATTCAGAATATTCCAATGAAACACAATATTTCATTCTATTATTTTCAAATTCAGCTGTACTACCCTAACAACAATTTGTAATCAATCTTACCAGAGAGACCCAAAGTTTCATAATGAACAAACCAAAGAAAGAAAACACCTTTACAAAGTTCAAAGGCTTAAGAAGGTTAAAGGAAAAAGAGAGATATTAATTCCTCATAGTTCTAAGCATGATTATAAAGATAACCTTGAGAAACTGAAAAACCTATATCAATAGGGTCATTGATAAAATGTTACAAACTAAAATCTGAAACTGAGATCTAATCAGAGTTCGAATTGAATGTAAAAAAACTAGGAGAAGAAAGGAAACGATGAACAATAATCATTTTGTTACTCTTCATCATTCATGGAGATGGTAAAGATATCCTAAACTTCTACAGGATAACAAATAATCCATTTCCCAAAAGATACAGAGATGAAATGATTAACTTAAAAGAAGGGTAAGTTTGATAAAAATTCCAAACTCATATCCATAAAGGAAACAAAATTTATAATACGATTTAACAAAAATAGGATTCATTGTTACCTTTTTCATGAAGAACATGACCAAAGATCTAAAATAATTGAAACCAAGTTTAATGGCCCAAAGTCTAAGGAATATGCAAACTAAAATACATCCAAAGAATGACAATATAACTATTAAGAATTTCTAGTTGGCAAAAACAACTGAAAAAAAATAAGCCAATACCTAAGGGAGTTTTTCCCTTCTTAGCACCTAATGCTAAAATTTCACCGATTACCCAATGACCCAACAATGTAGAAAACTGATAACTTTTCCCCTTACTGGCTTCCAATAATCAGGCTTCATGAAACAACTAAACAATTCCAAGAAAAGTGGAAATATATATTTATAGGCTTTATAGTAAATAATAACCTGAATAACTTAAACATGTCCATGGACACATTAAAACACATACCATGCAAAATCCTAAAAATTTATATTTCATAAATAATCACAGGGCCTGAATTCTATATAGAAAGAATACGAAAAAAATATGGATCCTCATTCAAAGACAGCGATAAGAAATTAGACACATTTTTCCAAGTTAGAGCATTCCATTAGTACTCAGAAAAATATGTTTAAGAAGACTTCACAGAATTTTTCCCTGAAGATTCAATTAATATTCAACAACAATCAAGGTATTCAAAAAAATTTAAAAACTAAAGTTTTCCAACCGAAATAGAGAAAATTCCACATATTAAAGCAAACTAAGCCACCTACATGATCTAAAAAATTTAACCAGATCTCGTACAACTTTTCGACTTGATCCCAAGCCCATGAAGAGAGACTAAAACATAACCCAAATATCCATAGAAGAATATCAAAACATAGATCATACTTTCCATCATTTCAATAGGGTCGATAAAGAATTTCCAAAAAAAAAAAAAAACCACAGGCAAAGTAATCTTTTCAACATAGCAAAAACAAGATTATTCCCAAGAGTAGAGTTCTCTTAATGAATCATTTAATTAAAAGCATAAAACTTAATGGATACATCCTATCATTCCTGATAGCACTTTTCCTTCACTGATTCATAAAAGATCCCCAAACAGAGCTTCAATAGCTTCTTCTTCTCCACGAAATGTCAATAGAACCTTCAACACTTTCCAATTCTTGTATAGTTTCCATAGTGCCCACTCAAATAGTTTCATGTTAAGAAAGAATAAAAATCATGAAAGAATTGAACTGGAGGTTTGAAGAGCTGAAACAACATCATGTAGAGCTCAGGCTCAAAACGAAAAAAAGATCAAAACAACCAAGACCCCCTCATACACCTTCCAAGGTGATTTTTTCTGATTTCACAAAAAAAAATGCTCAATAGGACTGTCAATTCCCTCCAATTCCCACGCCACCACCATATCTATATTTATCAATGAGTAAATTCAATTTTTGCATGCAACTAAACTCAACTGAGGTGCCAACTCAACCTTCTCTAATTTTCCTCATCCCATTCCAAAATTGGTAGCACCAAAGGATAAGGCTGCATTAACTTCCCAGTAATGTCTAGAAATCAATGCCACCGACCAACCCATTTGCCATGTCATTCCATAGATCCCCCTTAGGTTAGCCATTCCCTTAACTAGGTTAGACATTAATTTAGGAAATCAACATAGGTCCATAGGAAATTCTTTAGTTTAAGTCATAACATCCCAATTAATAAAGATCGAAGAGACATAAGTTAGAATTAACTTAAGGCTATAGTCACTAACATTAGAACATAGTTGTATTAGGTTCCCCATTCATAGCAAGTATGCATTCTATTAAAAAAAGTAGAACCAAACTAATCATCGAATTCAAATATGCAACAGGGATCTGAAGAGTTCATTCTTTTCTTAACACAGTTAGAATCCAGAGATCACCTACTCTATCTGACTTGGTCATTATGACCACAAGTTCATGAATTAAAAGCATACCTTAGATCAATAGAATTGATCTAAGGTAATGCTATTCTGAAAACAAAATTTAAGAAAATGGAACTAAAATTCTCAATGCAAAGCAGTGACTTATTTTGCATAAAAGAGATGGATTGCTTCATATTTAATTAAGAAAAACACAACAGAATGTACCTATTCAAAAGATGTCTTATTATCTAATGTAAACATGATTTCTTAAGTCATAAGAGTACACCATCTTAAGACACAATCACCTATCAATGCTTGATCCTTCTAAAGTAAAAGTTATCATAGGTTCCAGTCATGTTAGAGGTGTTACATACCTCCCTCCTAAAAAGCATCATCGTCTCGATGATTAAATTAGTCAAATAAATTCAATTAAGAATATAACCAAATTATAATTATTTTATTCATAAGTTCATAACAGAACCAAATTTAAGAAATTCTAATTTTCATAATTTATTCAACATTTAAATAGTTGTTTCAATACTAATGAATTTAGTATCTGCCCAAAAATGGAAGATTTATTGATGTAATAAGAATAATTTTTTCAAGTTTTATCAATCAAATAAGTCAACTATGTTCAAATAAATGTGGAAAAGCAATTTTCATATCTTCAAGGTTTTCCCATGTTACATTTTCTTCATTAAATTGGTCCCATTGGACCCTACATTGACTTAATTCATGATTTCTTAAGTGCAACTGGTGATTTTCCAATAATCGAATGGGTTTAACCACAATTATTCATGGGTCTTGCACCTGCAAGGAATTCCAATTTAGCACATGTGATAAATCTGGAACGTATTTCTTAAGTAAAGAAATATGGAAAAAATCATGTATTCATGATATAGTAGGTGGTAAAGCTAAACAATAAGCTACAAGGTTGATTATTTCAACAATTTCAAAGGGTCCCACATAACGAGGTGATAACTTGGTAGCCTTGCCAAAAGTTATAGAACTCTTTTTTAGTTTAACCCGTAAAAAGACCTTTTCACCAAGTTTAAATTTCTTGTCAACCCTTTTTAAGTCTGCATAACTTTTCTGCCTATTTACTGCTTCCTTCAAACATTCATGAATCATTTTAACTTGTGTTCCATTTCAATAAGGATCTCAGGTCCAATTACCTCTCTGTCCTCTATGCTATCCCAACTAATTGGAGTTCTGCATCTCCTTCCGTGTAATACTTCGAAAGGTGTCATTTTTAGAGAGGCGTGATACGTGTTATTATAAGAAAATTCAACTAATGGAAGGTACTCTTCCCATTTGTACTACTGATCTATGTAGTACATTCATAACATATCTTCCAAAACTTTATTAACTTTTTCAGTTTTCCCATCTGTTTCAGGATGGTATGCCGAACTAAAATTTCGTTTAGTTACTAAGGATGCATTGAGTGTTTTCCAAAATCTAGATGTCATGCTAGGGTCTCGATCTGATATGATCAATTAAGGTACTCCATGCAATTTGAAAAATTTCATGCACAAATCATTTTTCCAAAACAGATGAATCATCCTTAATATTACCAACAATAAAATGTGTTACCTTTGTTAGTTTATCAACAACTAAACTAACATCATGCTTATTTCTTGACATAGGCAACCCTTGAACAATATCCATGATAATTACTTACCATTTATACTGCAGTATGCTATGAGGGTACACTAAACCACATGGATGCATATGTTCAACCTTAACACACTGACATTCTAAGCAGTGTGTCACAAAATCAATTACGACTTTTTTCATCCCTTTCCAAAAATATTGTTGTTTTATATCAGCAAGCATTTTCATAATTTCGGGATGTCCTAAATAAGGTGAGTTATGAAATTTAGTTCAAAAATTTCTCCTTAATCCATTTCTTGAAGGTATATATAATTGATTATCATATCTCAAGATTCCTTCATCATCAAAGTGAAAACCTCTATATATCATATCATTTAGATGTGCAACAAGTGAATTTTTTACTTGCTGAAAATAAGAATCAGATTCCATGATAATTTTTACTTCATCCTTAAACTGAGTTCTCAATGTTATAAGTGCAGAAATATGTTTCCTATGACTTAGTGCATCTGCCACTCTGTTTTCCTTGCCTTTTATATAAATTATGTCAAAATCATACTGAGATAGAAATTTTAACCACCTTCACTATCTTGCATTCAAATTTGATTGAGTGAAAATATACTTCAACCCAAGATGGTCAGTATTTAATCAAAAAGGTCTCCGTAAAAGATAATGCCTTCATACTTGAATTGCATGAACAATGGCAATAAGCTCTAGGTCATGGGGATAGTTCAGTTCATGTAACTCACATTTTCTACTTTTATATGCTATAACATGCTCATTTTGCAACAAAATACCTCTAAGCCATTCCCTGGAAGCATCTGTTACTATAGTAAAGTCTCCATTTGGATCAGGTACAACCAAAATAGGTACAAATGTAAGTTGATTCTTTAGAGTCTTAAATGCAGATTCACATTTTTCACTCCACATAAATTTCTTATATTTATTTTGCAACGAAGTTATTGGTGCAATGACCTTCGAAAAGTCTTGTACAAACTTTCTATATTAACCAATGAGACCCATGAAGTGTAACATCCCCATTTTAAGATACTAGAACAAGGAATTTTTTTTATACAACGTTCTCTGATCTGAATTATGTAATTCAAACACATGTTCAAGGTTTAATAATTGTTTGTCCAATTAACGTAATTCAGATCACACAATTACTTTTAAAACCAATGTTCTCTATTCACATATTTAAAATATGAAACACACATTCATTTCCATTCAATCATATAACAGATACCATATGCTGCTGTAAATGACTCGAAGAACTACCGATCTCCCACTTTATGGCTCGGAGTTTTAGCGATCTCTCATTTCATGACTCGGTGACTTACCAATCCTTCATGTTAATCCATGCATTGTATAATAAGTATACAGGGTTCTCTTACCATTTCCGGTTATCGAAGTGATCCATTTAAGAGGCCTATCTGAATATCTATTACTGATATTCATCTGACATCCTGCTTCTTAAACTAGGTGATTAGGAAAACGCAACCAGCAACTTGCGATACTTTGGCCAAAGATTTTCACACGCTTTACATGATCATATTCCCAGATGTATGCACATCAATGGAATACATCCTTCACCTCACTTCATCTGTTATCTAGAATGGTCTTTCCTGATCTCTGTCAGTCCTTCCATTCAAGGTTAAGCTCTAACCCCAACTAGCAATATGAACGAGTATAGGAAGGCACTCATGGTAACTAAAGGTACGCAGACATACTGTGTCGTCCCTAGGTGACTACGTGTTTCTAGTTACCTTTAGTCATCTAGAGTCACTCCATATACACAATCACATTCCTATCCTCATCTAAGTAACTTGGTCCAAGCTTATGTAAAATTGATGATTTGATTCGGGAGGGCGTTATAACATGTCAGCTACAACATTGTGTCGTCATGAAGGCCCTACCTTCATGAAGACACCATATTGCAGTTGACATGTGTCAAGGTCCTATGGAATCCTCTCATCAAAGAATACACATCCAGCTTGAGTGATTGGATTTAATCTTAAATATTTAAGATCAATTCTCAGCAACCATGTTGATCCTTTAACCTCATTGTTTGTTACAGTTGTATACAGCTAAGAGAGACTCAATTTGTCTTATATCTTAATATACATTTACTCCTCCATACCGAAGGATCACATATTTCTATCTTGGTTCTTTTCCTTAAGCTTCGGACTAATAGTCCACTACAACTTATCGTAGTAAGTTCAACCTATTAAACTTAACCAAGTTTTTCCCACAACTGTAATTAAATTCAGAATTCCATCTTATTAGACATCATTTACATGAGGTCTATTCTTAAAAGAAGGTATTCAACTATTCTCCTTAACCTTACTTCAGTTAAGGTTTGTTACCAATAGATATGTTTCCCTATATCTAATATTTTCTGAATTTAAACATTTCAAGGATATTAACGAAGTCCAAATACAAGGTTCAGCTACCCCTTTGTTATTTGATATTCCTTAGCTTATAAACTAATCCTGAATAACATTCCTTTAAGAGTTCATATTCATTTAAACCCTTTTTAATGTCAATTTAAAATTCATACTAACCCAAGTATGAACTAATTGCACATTCCAAATTAAAAGTTGCATTCAAGTAAAGAATAGATATTATATCCTTTTAAAATCTATCCACTATCATTTGAACAATTCACAATCAATGAATAATATTATATTCTCAGTTTTATTCAAACAGTTTCAAAATGATACAACCATTAAAATATCACACTTTTCCTTGTATTCATCCATAAGATTTACAATCTGTACAATCACCAGTCCAAACAACTGGACTTCGTTTATATCAAACAACATTACAACACATAAGAAAAGAAAAATGTAACTTCTTCTTTTCCCATTTCCTCGTAGAGGAATAATAACTATCAAATGCGATCCATCCTTAGCTACTCAGAAGAAGCATCAGAAAACAACCATGTCTTCATTTTTACTCAAAGGACCATCTGCAAAATTTACTTGCACGGGTCAGTTCATTGAACTGAGCATATTGAGCACTTATCATTAAAATGAGGTGCTCTTAATTAACTGTCTCAATAAAAGAACTCTGCTTTTATGAAACATTAATAAACTAAGATAGACATCATTTACAATTAAGTACTGATAAGGATGAACAACTTAACAACCCAATCTTCTAATTACCATCACAATCAAACAAAAGATTACTGACTTTCTCCCAAACGATTACTACAGAAGTAATTTCTTCTAAGTAGTTCCAGATTAAAAACATTTTTATGAGCTAATACACATATGTATATAATGTTGTTTCTAATGTATTTGCTGTTAGTTCCATTCTCTTTTTAACGGTTAAAATTTCAAGAGATAAATTTCAAGTAAGAATTCCAACAGAACTACTTTCCTCTCATACTACTCATTCAATTTCAAACAATCAAATGCAGAAGAGAAAAGCACTCATTCGCCATGACAATACTGGTGTCATTTCTCAATTTCATCAATCAACATAATACTTCTTTCAATTCAAAAGAAAGTAAACAACAGTTAAATGCAGATGCTTATGCCAAGGCAGTACAAAATTCATTCCATAACAAGTATATAGTTTCAACTATATAAGAGAAGAAATGAACATTACTTCAAATTATCCATCCAACACTCTCTTTCCTTTCATCATAACTATACTGAGTAATTTAATTCAGACGTGATACCAATCAATGATAACAGCCAAAAGAGAAGTAAATAAAGTAAATAATCTCATAAAAGGAAGAAGGATCATATTACCTCTTCTTACTACCTAACCGGATAACCACTATTTAGAACAGACCTGATCCAACAGTGTGATCCCTTCTAAATAAATATGTATATAAGTATTCAAAAACCACTAACTACCTTTCTAGAAAATTTGACTAGAATTCATTTGCATCTGGTCCGTAAGAATTAGTATCAAAGGTGCCTCTAAATATAATCATTTCCTTTGAAATATTTCACTCAACAGACATTCTCGTCCAGAAATATCAAGTAAAAGTGTACAACAACAACAAATCATACTTTCATTTAAATGATAAGAGAATTCACTTTCCAAACAACAAGTAAGAAATCCACTCATATTCCATTTTAATGAAAACAATGAAGAATTTACAATCCGTAAATTATATATATAAATATATATATTGAGTTCAACAAGACGCAGCGTATAATTTGCATGTTCTACCTAGTCCATTCTATAGACTGGCTATCCTATTCCCATTCATATCAGAACTTCCTTTCAAACAGGCATATATAAATACCAAGAACAAGTAGGTAGAACATCGTATCCAACTAGAGCAAACAATGTAGAGATGCTACTATACTCTTACTATTCACTAGAAGGATTCATACCTCATACACTTTATTATAACCAGAGGAACAGTTATTCAGTAGTCTTTTCAAATATATTTATGGCTTTCCATGTCCATTAACACACACAAATCATAGATAACAATTTGCACATTACTGTTACCTATAGTAAGTTCGACCTGTAATGCATAGTGAAGCCCTATTACCATTATTTCCAGAATTCAAAATAGCAGAAAGAGAGAAAGTTTGTTCCATTAATTATTTCAATAATAAAAACACTAATTTTCTTCAAAATGCAACAAGAATACCCAAGTCAAGTTCGTTGTATAATGACAGCTCAAACCAGAGGTCATACAAATCATTTTATCCTTCCATATTTACAAAAAAAAAAAGCACAGAACTCAGAAAATAATACACGCATAGCTAATACATTCAACAACTCAAACCCATATTGGGTAATAGAACGAATGTCCAACACTATCAAAACAAACTCACACAGCATGGACAAATTCATTCGATTTACCCATTTGCAAAGAAATACCCAATTCGAATTCTTTTTCAACAGACATTCCAACCTCGAAAATCACATTAACTAAATCAACCATTCCATTTTTCAAAAACACCCAATCATAAGAGTAGAGTTGTTTTAATGAGACGCTTAAACAAGAGTAAAACATGATTTACAGGAGAAGGGCTCAACATGCCTGTTAATTTTTCTTGTGGCTCGAAGAAAACCGTGCCCACAGGAGCTATTATTCTCCACGGCGACAGCAGTAAAGCTTTCCAAACAATCCACTAACTTCCTCAGGCTCAAAAATAGCTGTGGATACTCCAAACAACAGCAACAATGACCAAAAATAACAACAGGTTCGACAAAACCATGGAAGAAATGCAGAGCAACTAAAAACCCGAATGAACACAATGACCAACAAATTTTCCTCTATCCTCTTTCCAAGGTGAGCTGGTCGCAAAGACCAAGATCATTAATGAATTGAATGCATTGTCTTTTTCCTAAATTTTCATGCCACCGTCGACTCAGGGTTTGGCGAGTTCTATTTTTCAAATTTTTACATGTAATTCCTTCTTAGCTTCTTAGCTAGTTGGATGCCTCCAACTTTTCCCATGTTCCCCGCCAAAATTGGCGCTGAAACTGTAAGGACATCATTTATTGTCCTAATAAATCTCTGACCTCTCCATATTATCCGCTTCACCAACATGGGTCCATAAGTCCCCTTCCATAGGTTAGTAATAGTTTAGGATTTTATAGTCCATAGCTAGGTTTTTCACCTAGTTCTTAAGTTATTAGGATTTGCATCTATTTTCATCCCATGCAATTTAAAATCCACGTAGGGTAGTAGTTAGGTTATAGGGTAAAACTTAGTT
Organism: Taxus chinensis; assembly: GCA_019776745.2. Lineage (NCBI taxonomy): Eukaryota > Viridiplantae > Streptophyta > Pinopsida > Cupressales > Taxaceae > Taxus > Taxus chinensis. The sequence continues at coordinate 524,389,479 of CM034154.1, read as the reverse complement.
GTAGGTTAGAATTTAATCCCCATACTATTTATTTAATAGTTTTCAACAAGTCTTACCTGACTGGCATTCACATTCAACACAATGCAAGACATTTCATCCTATGTTTGAGCACATACCTGTGTCACTTACATCCAGGATCTTATTATCTTACATTGTCTAGTGTTACAACTTGTGTGTGGTTCAAGAATCGAACCTTTTTCATTGGCATCTACGTACCGGATATTCATACCTGTACATCAGGTGTTGTAAGCCTTTATATCAACCTTCAGTCTGGTTTTAGACTTCATTCTGGTTTTAGAAGTAAATCGACAAAGCGATCACAAATAAGGCCACAAGCATACCTTGGATCAATGAAATTGATTCAAGGTGTGCTTGTCAATCAGCGAAAAGAGTTCATCAAGCATACATGACAAGTCTATGCCGTCTCATTTTTAGCAATCACACAAGCTAATAATAACTTCTGTCTCAAGTAAAAAAATTACAGCAAACAAGGGTCCAAATTAGCAACACATTCCTTTTAAGATCAAAAGATGTGTCTTTTCATATTTATCTTTATTTCTGCAGTTACAACATCATGAAAGGAGATTACCATGATAGCTTGCAAAAATCAAGGCGTTACATTCCTCCCTTCTTAAATAATCATCGTCATGATGATGAAATTAACCAATTCATAGAGTTTCTAGGAGAAAATTCTATTATTGTCCTTCCATTCATAAGTTCATGCCAAAAATAGATTCACTCATTAAAACAGTGTTTTAAGATAACTATAAAATAGACCAGTAATTGTCTAAATTTGGTAGAATTATCAATTTTTCGAATTCAATTTCGATCAAACAAGTATGGAAAAGCATATCTCATTCCTTCGAGATTTTCCCAAGTTGCACTTTCTTTGCTAAATTGGTCCCATTGGACCTTACATTGGTTCACTTCACAATTTCTTAAGTACAACTGGTGAGTACCCAGCACTGGAATGGGCTTAACCACGATTACTCCTGGGTCTTGGACCTACAAGGAATTCCAATTCAACACATGTGATAAATCTGTTACATATTTCTTAAGCAAAGAAACATGAAAAACATCATGCATTTGTGATAAAGCAGGAGGTAATGCTAGACGATAAGCTACATGGTTGATTATTTCAACAATTTCAAAAGGTCCCACATAACGAGGCGATAACTTGGCAGCCTTGCCAAAAGTTATAGAACTCTTTTTCGGCTTAACCCGAAGGAAGACCTTCTCACCATGTTTATAATTCCTATCAACCCACTTTAAGTCTGCATAACTCTTTTGCCTATTAGTAGCCTCCTTTAGATGTTCCCAAATCATTTTAATTTGTTGTTCCATTTCTGTGAGGATTTCTGGCCCAATTACCTCTCTGTCCTTTATGTTGTCCCAGCTAACAGGGGTTCTGCATTTTATTCCATACAATGCTTCAAAAGGTGCCATTTTTAAAGAGGCGTGGTATTTATTATTGTAGGAAAATTCAACCAGCAGAAGGTATTCCTCCCATTTATACTGCTGGTCCATGCAATACATTCTTAAAATATCCTCTAAAACTTGATTGACTCTTTCAGTTTGTCCATCCGTTTCTAGATGATATGCAAAACTAAAGTTTAATTTAGTTCCCAAGGCCACATTAAGCGTTTGCCAAAACCTTGATTTCATCCTCGGATCTCTGTCTGATATGATCAATTCAGGTATTCCATGCAATCTAAAAATTTCATGTATAAATCTTCTTGCTAACACTGGTGCATCGTCTTTTAAATTACCAGCAATGAAGTGTGCCACTTTGGTTAATTTTTCGATGACAACCAGGATGATATCATGCTTATTCCTTGACATAGGCAATCCTTGAACAAAATCCATCGTTATAACTTGCCATTTGTACTGTGGAATGCTATGGGGATACAGTAATCCCGCGGGATGCATATTTTCCGCCTTAACATGCTGACATTCCAAGCAGTGTGTTACAAATTCCACCACATCCTTTTTCATTCCCTTCCAGAAGTATTGTTACTTGAGATCAGCAAGCATTTTTGTAATGCCAAGGTGTCCAGAAAAAGGTGAATTATGAAATTTAGTTAACAATTTCCTTCTTAAATCATTTGCCAAGGGTATATATACCTTGTTTTCAAACCTCAGAATTCCTTCATTATCAAAACGAAAGCCCTTATACTTCACATCCTTTGGATCTGCAGCAAGTGTTGTTTTAACTTGCTGGAAATAAGAGTCAGATTCCATGACATCTTTCACCTCATCCTTAAACTAAGTTCTTAACGTTATAAGAGCAGAGATGTGCTTCCTACGACTCAGAGCATTTGCCACCCTATTTTCCTTGCCTTTGATGTAGCTTATATCAAAATCATACTAAGACAAAAATTCTAACCATCTTCATTGTCTTGCATTCAGATTTGGTTGAGTAAAAATATACTTCAACCCCAGATGGTCAGTTTTTAACTCAAATGGTTTGCCAAGAAGGTAATGCCTCCACATTTGAAGTGCATGTACAATGGCAGCGAGCTCTAGGTCGTGTGGAGCATAATTCTATTCATGTAACTTAAGCTTTCTACTTTCATAAGCTATAACATGGTTATTTTGTAACAGAATGCCTCCAAGACCTTCTCCAGATGCATCCGTTACGACCGTAAAATTTCCATTTGGTTCGGGTACAGTTAGAATAGGTGTTGTAGTTAGCTGTTCCTTTAAAATTTTAAAGTCAGATTCACATTTCTCAGTCTAGAAAAATTTCTTATCTTTCTTTTGTAGTGAAGTGATTGGGGCAGCAATTTTTGAAAAGTCCTTAATGAACTTTCTATAATATCCTGCCAAGCCCATGAAGCTTCTTACTTCATGCATGTTCTTAGGCGCAGGCCACTTGGTTATAGCTGCGATCTTTGAAGGGTCTACAGCTATCCCGTTCCTGCTTATAATGTGTCCTAAATAATGCACCTCTGCGTCATAAAAGGAACATTTAGACAATTTACCATATAACCTTCTCTTTCTCAAAACTTCCAGCACTATCCTTAAATGCTCTTGGTGCTCTTTGACATTTTTAGAGTATATAAGAATGTCATCCAAGAATACAAGCACAAACTTGTCTAGGTATTCTTAATACTTTGGCAACTTGTGATACTTTAGCCAAAGATTTTCACATGCTTTGCATGATCATATTCCCAAGTTATAATCGAAACAACGTAACCAACAACTTGCGATACTTTGGCCAAAGATTTTCACATGCTTTGCATGATCATATTCCCAGATGTTATGCACATCAATGGAATACTCCCTTCACCTCACTTTGTCTATTTTCAAGAATGGTCTTTCTTGATCTTTGTCAGTCCTTCCATTCAAGGTTAAGCTCTAACCCCAACTAGCAATATGAATGAGTATAGGAAGGCACTCATGGTAACTAAAGGTATGTAGACATACTATGTCATCACTAGGTGACTATGTGTGTCTAGTTACCTTTAGTCCTCTGGAGTCACTCCATATACGCGATCACATTCCTATCCTCGTCTAAGTAACTTGGTCCAAGCTTATGTAAACTTAATGATTTGATTCAGGAGGGTGTTATAACATGTCATCTACAAATTGTGTCATCATGAAGGCCCCACCTTCATGAAGACACCATATTTCAGCTAACGTGTGTCAAGGTCCTACGGAGTCCTCTCATCAAAGAATACAAATCCAGCTTGAGTGATTAGATCTAATCTTAAATATTTAAGATCAATTCTTAGCAACCGTGCTGATCCTTTAACCTCATTGTTCGTTACAATTGTATACAGCTAAGAGAGACTCAATTTATCTTATAGCTTAATATACGTTTAATCCTCCCTACCGAAGGATCACATATTTCTATCTTGGTTCTTTTCCTTAAGCTTCGGACTAATAGTCCACTACAACTTATCGTAGTAATTTCAACCTATTAAACTTAACCAAGTTTTTCCCACAACTATAATCAAATTCAAAATTCCATCTTATTAGACATCATTTACATGAGGTCTATTCTTAAAATAAGGTATTCAACTATTCTCCTTAACCTTACTTCAGTTAAGGTTTTTTATAAAAAATATGTTTCCCCATATCTAATATTTTCTGAATTTAAACATTTCAAGGATATTAATAAAGTTCGAATACAAGGTTCAACTACCCCTTTGTTATTTGATATTCCTTAGCTTATAAACTAATCCCAAATAACATTCCATTAAGAGTTCATATTCATTTAAACCCTTTTTAATGTCAATTTAAAATTCATATTAACCCAAGTATGAACTAATTGCACATTCCAACTTAAAAGTTGCATTCAAGTAAAGAATAGATATTATATCCTTTTAAAATCTATCCACTATCATTTGAACAATTCCCAATCAATGAATGATATTATATTCTCAATTTTATTCAAACAGTTTCAAAATGATACAGCCATTAAAATATCACACTTTTCCTTGTATTCATCCATAAGATTTACAATCTATACAATCGCCGGTCCAAACAACTAGACTTCGTTTATATCAAACAACATTACAACACATAAGAAAAGAAAAACGTAACTTCTTCTTTTCCCATTTCCTCGTAGAGGAATAATAACTATCAAATGTGATCCATCCTTAGCTACTCAGAGGAAGCATTAGAAAACAACCATGTCTTCATTTTTACTCAAAGGACCATCTGCAAAATTTACTTGCACAGGTCAGTTTATTGAACTGAGCATATTGAGCACTTATCATTAAAATGAGGTGCTCTTAATTAACTGTCTCAATAAAAGAACTCTGCTTTTATGAAACATTAACAAACTAAGATAAACATCATTTACAATTAAGTACTGATAAGGATGAACAACTTAATAACCCAATCTTCTAATTACCATCACAATCAAAAAAAAGATTACTGACTTTCTCCCAAACGATTACTACAGAAGTAATTTCTTCTAAGTAGTTCCAGATTAAAAACATTTTTATGAGCTAATACACATATGTATATAATGTTGTTTCTAATGTATTTGTTGTTAGTTTCATTCTCTTTTTAACGGTTAAAATTTCAAGAGATAAATTTCAAGTAAGAATTCCAACAGAACTACTTTCCTCTCATACTACTCATTCAATTTCAAACAATCAAATGCAGAAGAGAAAAGCACTCATTCGCCATGACAATACTGGTGTCATTTCTCAATTTAATCAATCAACATAATACTTCTTTCAATTCAAAAGAAAGTAAACAACAGTTAAATACAGATGCTTATGCCAAGGCAGTACAAAATTCATTCCATAACAAGTATATAGTTTCAACTATATAAAAGAAGAAATGAACATTACTTTAAATTATCCATCCAACACTCTCTTTCCTTTCATCATAACTGTACTGAGTAATTTAATTCAGACGTGATACAAATCAATGATAAAAGCCCAAAGAGAAGTAAATAAAGTCAATAATCTTATAAAAGGAAGAAGGATCATATTACCTCTTCTTACTGCCTAACCGGATAACCACTATTTAGAACAGACCTGATCCAACAGTTTGATCCGTTCTGAATAAATATGTATATAAGTATTCAAAAACCACTAAATACCTTTCCGGAAAATTTGACCAGAATTCATTTACATCTGGTCTGTAAGAATTAGTATCAAAGGTGCCTCTAAATACAATCATTTCCTTTGAAATATTTCACTCAACAGACATTCTCGTCTAGAAATATCAAGTAAAAGTGTACAGCAACAACAAATCATACTTTCATTTAAATGATAAGAGAATTAACTTTCTAAACAACAAGTAAGAAATCCACTCATATTCCGTTTTAATGAAAACAATGAAGAATTTACAATCCGTAAATTATATATATAAATATATATATTGAGTTCAACAAGACGTAGCATATAATTTACATGTTCTACCCAGTCCATTCTATAGACTGGCTATCCTATTCCCTTTCATATCAGAACTTCCTTTCAAACAGGCATATACGAATACCAAGAACGAGTAGGTAGATCATCGTATCCAACTAGAACAAACAATGTAAATATGCTACTATGCTCTTACTATTCATAGAAGGATTCATACCTTATACACTGTATTATAACCAGAGGAACAGTTATACAGCAGTCTTGTCAAATATTTTTACGAATTTCCATATCCATTAACGCACACAAATCATAGATAACTATCTGCACATTGTTGTTACCTACAGCAAGTTCGACCCGTAATGCACAGTGAAGCCCTATTGCCATTATTTCCAGAATTCAAAACAGCAGAAAGAGAGAAATTCATTCCATTAATTATTTCAGTAAGAAAAACACTCATTTTCTTCAAAACGCAACAAGAATACCCAAGTTGAGTTCATTTTATAATGACAGCTCAATCCAGAGGTCATACGAATCAATTTATCCTTCCATATTTACAAAAAAAATGCACAGAACTCAGAAAATAATACACGCATAGCTAATACATTCAACAACTCAAACCCATATTGGGCTAGAGAATGAATACCCAACACTGTCAAACAAAATCACACAACATGGAAAAATTCATTCGATTTTCCCATTTGCAAAGAAATACCCAATTCAAATTCTTTCTCAACAGACATTTCAACCTGAAAATCACATTAACTAAATCAACCATTCCATTTTTCAAAAAAACCCAATCATAAGAGCAGAGTTGTTTTAATGAGACACTTAAATAAGAGCAAAATGATTTAAGGAGAAGGGCTCAACATGCGTGTTAATTTTTCTTGTGGCTCGAAGAAAACCGCACCCACAGGAGCTATTCGTTTCCACGGTGATAGTAGTAAAGCTTTCCAAACAATCCTCTAACTTCCTCAGGCTCAAAAATAGCCTTGGCTACTCCAAACAATAGCAACAATAACCAAAAATAACATCAGGTTCGACAAAACCATGGAAGAAATGCAGAGAAACTAAAAACCCGAATGAACACAATGACCAACAAATTTTCCTCTATCCTCTTTCCAAGGCGAGCTGGTCACTAAGGCCAAGATCATTAATGCATTGAATGTATTGCTTTTTCCTAAATTTTCATGCCACCACTGAGTCAGGTTTGGCAAGTTTCTTCTTCAAATTTTGCATGTAATTCCTTCTTAGCTTTTTAGCTAGTTGTATGCCTCCAACTTTTCCCATGTTCCCGCCAAACTTGGCTTTGAAACTATAAGGACATCATTTATTGTCCTAATAAATCTCTAACCTCTCCATCTTATCTACTTCACCAACATGGGTCCATAAGTCCCCTTCCATCGGTTAGTAATAGTTTAGGATTTTATAGTCCATAGCTAGGTTTTTCACCTAGTTCTTAAGTTATTAGGATTTGCATCAATTTTCATCCCATGCAATTTAAAATCTACGTAGGGTAGTAGTTAGGTTATAGGATAAAACTTAGTTGTATGTTAGAATTTAATCCCCTTACTATTTATTTAATAGTTTCCAACAAGTCTTTCTGATTGGCGTTCACATTCAACACAATGCAAGATGTTTCGTCCTAGGTTCGACACATACCTATGTCGCTTGCATCCAAGCTATTATTGTCTTACACTGTCTGGTGTTACAACTTGTATGTGGTTTGGGAATCAAACCTTTTCCATTGGCATCTATACTGGATATTTATACCTGACATTAGGTGCTGCAACATTTATATCAACCTTCAATCTAGTTTTAGACTTCCTTCTGGTTTAGAAGTAAATCGACAAAGCAATCTCAAAGAAGGCCACAACATACCTTGGATCAATGGAATTGATTCAAGGTGTGTTTTCAATCAGCAACAAGAGTTCATCAACATACAAACAATTATGTTGTCTCATTTTTGCAAAACATAAGCTATATTATCCTCCGTCCCAAGTAAACAAATTACAGTAAATAAGGGTCTAGATCAGTAACACATTCTTTTTAAGATTAAAAGATACATCTTATCATAATTATCTTCATTTTTGTAGTTACAACATCATGAAAAGATATTACCATGATATCTTGAAAAAATCAAGGCATTACATGAAGCTTTTGACTTCATGTACATTCTTAAGTGTAGGCCACTCATTTATTCCAACAATTTTTGATGGGTCTACTCTTATTCCATCTTTACTTATGAAATACCCTAGATAGTGTACTTCAGTCTCGTAGAAAGAACATTTGGATAACTTACCATATAATCTTATTTTCCTTAAGATTTCTAGAAATATCTTAAAATGCTCATGATACTCATCAATGCTTTTAGAATATATGAGAATATCGTCCATGAATAAAAGTACAAATTTGTCCAAGTATTCTTGAAAGATATTATTTGAATCAAGTTCATAAAATTTGCAGGTGCATTTGTCAAACCAAAAGGTAAAACTATAAATTCATAATGCCCATACCTTGTTCTAAAAGTTATTTTATGAATATATTCATCCTTGATTCTTAACTGATGATATCCATATCAAGGATATATCTTAGAATATATTGACGCACCATGCATCTAATCAAACAGATCATCAATTCTAGGAAGTGGATATCTATTTTTTATTGTTACTTTGTTTAAAATCCTATAATAAATGAACAATATAAGTGTTCCATATTACTTTTTCACAAAAATTACCGGTGCTCCCCAAGGTGAGACACTTGGTCTTATCAAACCTTTATACAACAGTTCTTATAACTGTGCCTTAAGCTCTAAAAATTTAATGGTAGTCATTCGATACGGTGCCTTGGAAATAGGTTTGGTTCTTGTCTTGATCTCAATCATGAAATCAAACTCCCATTTGGGTGGAAGGCTGGGTAGTTCTTCCGAAAATACATCACTAAAATTTCGTAACAGTGGGTATCTTTCCAAGAAATCACTATCTCCTTCAGTTGTTTCAGAAATTTTTATTGCATATAAGGTGTAGCCTTTATTTTTGGACTTTTTAAGTTGCATGGCTAACAATTTTCTAACTGAAATCTCAAGTGTTATCCTCTGGATGTGTTTTCTTTTCTGCAGATCATCAAGAAAACTAATATGTTTTTCAAAACAATCAACTTTTTCTTTATGTTTAGCAAGCTGGTTAACACCTATGATTACATCATTAGACCCCAAAGGAGCAACGTAAAGATCAAATTTTGTGGAAAAAATAGGCAAGTCAAGGACTACTCCAAAAAGACACATACTAACTATGTGGACATTATTATTTCCATAATGTACAACCCATGATTTATCCATTTTTCCAAATTTTATTTTTAATTTTGAAGCTAATTTAGTAGAAATAAAGCATTCAATAGATCTAGTATCAAAAATTATAGTAAAAGGTATACTAAATAACTTACTTGGCACATTTATAGGTGTAACTTGCTTTTCAACTTGTTTGTCAGCTACTGCAACATGTATCTTATGCTGCTGATTGCGGCCATCCTTCATTAGAGGACATTGATTTACATAATTATCCTTTCCACAATTGTAGCAGCCTCATATAGGTCTTTTCTTAGGCTCAAATTTATTTCCCACCTTAAAGTTATCATTATGTCCTCCATAGGACTTTTGTCCCTTATTATTGTTCTTGAAAAAATTATTTTATACATTACCAATAGGTTTATTTGTTACAGTTTTCTAGTTATTATTAGAAATAAATATGTTTTTCACACCAAAATTTTTCCATGGTCCCTTTTTGGGTGCAAGGGATGAAGAAGAATTAGGAATTTTCTTTCTAATTTCCTCCTTATGGGAAGAGATTGTTTTTAATTTATTCTCCTTCCTTATGGATTTTTCAACAACCCCTTCCATAGTGGTTTGGTTGTGAACATCTACTTCACCACTTATAATAGGATTTAATCCCATAATGAATTTTTGTATCCTGAACTTCTCGCCAATTTGATACTGAGGCACGTACTTGAGGAGCTTAATAAAATTCTCCCAGTACTCCGTTACAATCAACTTTCCTTGAGCTAAGTTCTGAAATTCAATCATTTTCTGATCATAGTAAAGTTGTGGCAACCATCATTACCTAAAATAATTTTTAAATTGATCCCAAGTGATTTTTTTCATAAATTTTTTACTCATCCTTACGTCTGTCCCACCAAGAAGATGCCTCATGGGAAAGTTGATAAGCTCCCCATATTTCTTTTGTTTCCTCTTAGAAATTCATTATAGAAAATTACTTCTCCATTTCAATGAGCCAGTTCTCAGCTCCATCTCCCAATGTAGTGTCATCAAACTTGGGTGGACTTATCCTTTTTATATCATTAGTGAGTTCAACTGTCAATCTCACCTTTTTGTTCTCAATCTGATTGGGTTCATTTGCATTAGAATTTGCAGCGTTATTGTTAGCAACACCCAAAATTCCTATATTGGTGTTGTCCCTAGGAGGTGGCTAATTGTTATTACCAACATCTTTTTCATCCTCGTCATTGCCCATTACTTGTTGTTCTAGTACACACAGGTGATCTCTTGTGTCTAATAGGGAAGCAAGGATCTAATCGATTTTTTGGGCAGTAGCTACTTCTCCACCTGGTGGTGGGTTATTTGCAGCATTTCCTCTCATTCTAACCATTTTCTATTAATAAGAAAATTTAAGTTTTATCATATTATGGACATAATAGGTCGAAGAGTTGTAACCTTTAGCTCTGGTACCAGGATGTAACATTCCCATTTTAAGACTTTAGAAATAAGGGATTATTTTTGGAATAATGCTCTCTGTTCTAAATTAACATAATTTAGAACACACATTCCAAATCCAATAAATCTCATAACAGAAAACCATATGTAGCTGTAAATGACTCAGTGAAACACCGATATCTCATTTCATGAATCATTTTCATGCCGATCTCTCATGTTAACCTTATAATATGTATACTACATATACTTGGGTCTATTACCTTTTAGAAGTATCAAGTGATCTATTTAAGAGGCCTATCTGAATACCTATTACTGATATTCATTTGAAATCATGCTTCTTAAACTAAGTGTCATAGGACAACACAACCAACATCTTACGATACTTTGGCCAAATATTTTAAACATACTGCTCATGTTTATTTTCCTACATGGAATATTCGTCAAACGGAATACGTCACTCACCCTACTTGATCTGTTATGTAGATTGGTCTTTACTGACTTTTGTCAGTCCACTTATTCAAGGTTTAACCCTTGCCAAGGTTAGCAACATGGCATAGTGCGAGGGACTGTTTATGGTAACTAAGGGTACTTAGAAATACTCAATAAAATTATGTGGATTGGGTGTGTCTATTTATCCTAAGCCAACATGAATTGACCCACATACTAGGTCATGCCCCTATCTCTACCTAGGGAAGAATTGTGATCAAGTCAGAGTTTATGTTAGTCTAGTTGAATAAACTCGAAAGGGTGTTGAAACATGTCAACTGCAAAATATTATCCTCGTAATGACCCTAGTCATCATGAAGGTACTTTACTACAGTTGGCATGTGTCAACATCCATCAGAGTTTTCCTCATCTAGAAAACATACCTTAGATAGAAAGTTAGAAACTTATTAATTTCCTCATCAAGGATTAATTATAGTAACCCTACTGAAAAATTAAGTACCTTAACCATTAGGTTTCCAAGTTAATATTGCAATAGAGGTAGGTATGTCTATAAATCTACTCTCTAACCTTTTCACATGTTATATTTTTATACTATTAGCATTTTGATTTATGTTTTACATAATAGATCCAACACATTTGATAGTGTTGTTTGCTTGCTTACTTACTCAAGCCATAGCTTATATAAGTTCCGAGAAATTTATTTTTATATTGGAATTAATTTAAATGAATTCTAATCCCATTTATTTTTCCTTCCCTACATTCCTATTCTAGTTAAGGAATTCTACATGAGAAATCAAACCCTTGCCAACTATAGATAACATTCAGGATTCATATCAAAAAGGTATTTAGATTAAGACTAAGATTCTTTTCAAAGGAATTTTTCTTTCCTTTCCTTTATTGTGGGTTAAATTCCATTATAAACCCATTGTACATTATAAATTAATATAGAGTTAAATTCTCAAACCAACATTTGATTTAAATATAGTCATAGAGATATAGTTGAATATCATGTAATAATGTCAAATTTGTAAGTTGTATCTTCACTAGAGAGGGTAGTACATCTTAACACATTTGATCTCTAATTATTCATTTCCAATCATAAAAGTATGTTACTGTTTGTAAAATAGAGAAATGTTTGTTATTTCCAGTCATTCATGCCAAAAGGATTTACATCAAGTACAAGCAAATATCACACATCTTTTAATCAAAAAAATGATTCATACATCTACAAGACCAAACACTTCAGACATTACTAATGTCAAACAACAATATTTAAATCAATTTTAGATACAAATTTCTTTTCCATAAAGTACATTTCAGTAATGAACGATATTTCATCATAAAAAGATTCAATATCTTTGATAAACAAATGTAACTTCCTAAAGATATTTATCCTTCATCACTTATGAAGTCCATCTGTAAAATTGCAAGCATGGGTCAGTTCATTAAACTGAGCATGATAAGCACTAAACATTAAATCGATGTTATTTTAGGTAACTATATCATAAAAACAACTTTGTTGTTATGAAACAGTCCTGAGAAATTAAGAAATACATAGCGAAAAGGAGTTACAATACTCAAATTAAAGAGAGAGAGAAAAAGAGATATACCAAAACAAAAGTAAGGTTAGGTCATGAAATATAACAACTTCAACCTTTCATACTATTGTATTTTATCAAAGGAATTAAAAAAGTAATTCAGATAAATAACATTTCACCAAAATCTCACTATTATTTTCATACATTTCTTTTCATGGTCACTCATTCAGTTAAATATGTTTAACAGAAGAAGATAACTATCATAACTATCATTTAAGCATAGTTCAACTGTAGATCATTACAACAATACTTCCATCTTAATATTTCATTAACCTAAATTCATTCTACATTTTGAGATGCCAATAATCAAAATTAAAAGCATAAGAATAAGTTTAGGATGATCCAAAACCTCATATCATTAAATGTGTCTCTATTTTGAGTATCCTAATGCTCAAGCTCAAAATTAGGAACCAATTTAAGTTAAAGTCAAGAAAACTAAAACATACCTCATCAAAGGGTAAGATGTTTTTAACAACAAAATGAGTCGACACTCAATCCCAGAAGGATACAACATTGATATTGTTAAGTTAAGAGATTATAATGGCAAGGTTTATCATTCATATCCAACTCAATTAACCATCTAAATATTATCTACCAAACACAATATTCCATTCTATTATTTTCAACTTCAGCTATACTTAACAAAAATCTGTAATCAATCTTACTAGACAGACCCAAAATTGCATAAGGAACAAACCAAAGAAAGACAACACCTCACAGTTCTAAGTATGATTATAAAGAGAACCTTGAGAAATTGAGAAACCTATATCAATAGGGTCATTGATAAAATGTTACAAACTAAAATCTGAATCTGAGATCTAATCAGAGTTCGAATTGAATGTACAACAACCAAGAGAATAAAGGAAACAATGAACAACAATCATTCCATTACTCTTCATCATTCATGGAGATAGTAAAGATAGCCTAGACTTATACAGGATAACAAATAATCCATTTCCCAAAAGATAACTTATGAGGTGTGTTGCATCAATTGTATCTAGATCAGTTATATTTGTGATGAAAAACACATAATTTCCCCTTTTATAACTGAAATTTTCAGTTGTTACCTCCACCAATTCATCATCATCCAAGTACAATGCAATCTATTCTCTTGTACTATCTAATCCAGTCACTCTTCTAATTAACTACGTATAAATGTGCATCCTCTTTCCTTTAAAGTAAAATAAATCTTCATGTACCTACAACATGAACCACTATTAGAGATGCTCTGGCTTACCAAAGTATGGTAATTCATATAATTGTATAACTCCCAAGCTTGGTATGTCCTTATTCAGTGTATCATCAATGACCAATTGCCCCTCAGTTGTCCTCTGGGCCAACTCTTTCATGACATCCTTCCTTATCTCTCCTTCATGGGCGTCTATGTGATGATTGTAATTGATTATTTTCCATTTTGTTAACTGAGATACCCATGGATTCCCTATTACTACCTCTGGAGGGTATTCTATCTTTAAAAACTAGTCATCTAGTGCATCACCAACTGTGTTCTTCTTATTCTTATGTTTTCCCTTTAGCGAAACCTTCATTATCGTAGCCTTCTTTGGTGCCATCGTTTTAGTTTAACCAATTTCATGCCCTAAGTCCTCCGATTCACTTACCCAAATCTTGTGCTTTTAGCACCGAGTGTATAAGTTCTTCAATAACTTATTCCTTCTTTGCTTTACACCTCATGCTCTTGTGTCTTCACTTAGTTCCCTAATTTGATTTTCAACAATCTTGTCCCCTAATTCGGTTTTTCAATCACGTTCCCTAATTTTAGTCTAGTTGAATAAACTCGAAAGGGTGTTGAAACATGTCATCTGCAACATAGTATCATCGTGAAGACCCTAGTCATCACGAAGATACTTTATTTTAGTTGGCATGTGTCAACATCCATCAAATTTTTCCTCATCTAGACAACATACCTTAGATAGAAAGTTAATAACTTATTAATTTCCTCATCAAGGATTAATAACAGTAACCCTACTAAAAAATTAGGTAACTTAACCATTAGGTCTCCAAGTTAATATTGCAATAGAGGTAGGTATGCAAATAAATATGCTCCCTAACCTTTTCACATGTTATGTTTTTATACTATTAACATTCTGATTTATGTTTTACATAACATATCCATCACACTTGAAAGTGTTATTTTCTTACTTACTTACTCAAGCCATAGCTTATATAAGTTATGAGAAAGTTATTTTTATATTATACTTCATTGAAATGAAGTCTAATCTCATTTATTTTTCCTTCCCTACATTCCTATTCTAGTTAAGGAATTCTACATGAGAAAGCACACCCTTTCCAACTACAAATAACATTCAGGATTCATATCAAAAAGGTATTTAGATTAAGACTAAGATTATTTTTAAAGGAATTTGTCCTTTCTTTCCCCATGTTGTGGGTTAAATTCCATTATAAATCCATTGTAAATTATAAATTAATATCAAGTTAAACTCTCATACAAACATTTGATTTAAATATAGTCATAGAAATATAGTTGAATATCATGAAATAATGTCAAATTTGTAAGTTGTGTCTTCACTAGAGAGGGTAGTACATCTTAACACCTCTGATCTCTAATTATCCCATTCCAATCATAAAAGTATGTTAATGTTTGTAAAATAGAGAAATGCTTATTATTTCCAGTCATTCATGCCAGAAGGATTTACATCAAGTACAAGAAAATATCACACATGTTTTAATCAACAAAAGGATTCATACATTTACAAGTCCAAACACTTCAAATATTACTACCTTCAAATAACATTCTTTAAATCAATTTCAGATACAAATTTCTTTTCCATCAAGTACATTTCAGTAATGAACCATAGTTCATCATAAAAAGATACGGTCTCTTTGATAAACAAATGTAACTTGCTAAAGATCTTTCTCCTTCATCACTTACAAAGTTCATCGCAAAATTACTAGCATGTGTCAGTTCATTGAATTGAGCATGATAAGCACTGAGCATTAAATCGATGTGATTTTAGCTAACTGTATCATAAAAATAATTGTGTTGTTATGAAACAGTCTAGAGAAATTCAGAAAGACATATCTAAAAGGAGTTACAATACTCAAATTAAAGAGAGAGAAAAAGAGATATACCAAAACAAAAGTAAGGTTAGGTCATGAAATATAACAACTTCAACCTTTCATACTATTGTATTTTATCATGGATTAAAAAAGTAATTCAAATAAATAACATTTCACCAAAATCTCACTATTATTTTCATACATTTCTTTTCATGCTGACCCATTTAGTTAAATATGTTTAACAGAAGAATATAACTATCCTAACTATCATTTAGGAATAGTTAAATAGTAGATAGTTAAAACAATACTTCCATCTTAATATTTCATGAGCCTAAATTCATCCTACATTCTGAGATGCCAATAATTAAAATTAAAAGCATAAGAATAAGTTTAGGATGATCCAAAACCTCATATCATTAAATGTGTCTTTGTTTTGAGTATCCTAATGCTCAAGCTCAGAATTAGGAACCAATTTAAGTTAAATTCAAGGAAACTAAAATAGACTTCATCAAATGATAATATATTTTTAGCAAGAAAATGAGTCGACACGCAATCCTAGAAGGATACAACATTAATATTGTTAAGTTAAGAGATTAGAATGGAAAGGTTTATCATTCAGCTCTAACTCAATTAACCATCTAAATATTATCTACCAAACAAAAAGATCTATTTAGAATATTCCAACCAAACAAAATATTCGATTCTATTATTTTCAACTTCATCTATACTTCCCTAATAACAATTTGCAATCAATCTTACCAGAGAGACCCGAAGTTTCATAACGAACAAACTAAAGAAAGAAAACACCTTTACCAAGT
Organism: Taxus chinensis; assembly: GCA_019776745.2. Lineage (NCBI taxonomy): Eukaryota > Viridiplantae > Streptophyta > Pinopsida > Cupressales > Taxaceae > Taxus > Taxus chinensis. The sequence goes on along the minus strand of CM034154.1, from coordinate 524,373,017 downwards.
TCAAAGGCTTAATAAGGTTAAAGGAAAAAGAGAGATATTAATTCCTCATAGTTCTAAGAATGATTATAAAGAGAACATTGAGAAATTGAAAACCTATATCAATAGGGTCATTGATAAAATGTTATAGACTAAAATCTGAAACTGAGATCTAATTAGAGTTCGAATTGAATGTACAAAAACTAGGAGAAGAAAGTAAACGATGAACAATAATCATTATGTTACTCTTCATCATTCATGGAGATGGTAAAGATATCCTAAACTTCTACAGGATAACAAATAATCCATTTCCCAAAAGATATAGAGATGAAATGATTAACTTAACAGAAGGGTAAGTCAGAACAAACTTCCAAACTCATATACGTAAAGGAAAATAAGTTTATAATAAGATTTAACCAAAATAGTAGTAATCGTTACCTTTTTCATGAATAACATGGCCAAATATCTAAAAGAATAAAAACCAGGTTTAATGGCCCAAAGTCTAAGGAACATGCAAACTAAAAAACATCCAAACAATGAAAATAGAACTATCAAGAAGTTCAAGTTGGAAACAACAACTAAAAAATAGTAAGCCAATACCCAAGGGATTTTTCCCCTTCTTAACACCTAATGCTAAAATTTCACCGATTACCCAATGACGTATAAAAATGATAAATTTTCCCCTTACTGGCTTCCAACAACTAGGCTTTGGGAAACAACTTAACAATTCCAAGAAAAATGGAACTATATATTTGTAGAATTTATAGTAAATAATAACCTGAATAACTTAAACATGTCCATGGACACATTAAACCACATACCAAGAAAATTCCCAAAAATTTATCTTTCCTAAATAATCACAGGGCCCAAAGTCTGAAAAGAAAGAATAAAAACAAAATCCGGATCATCATTCACAGACAGTGATAAGAAATCAGACATGTTTTTCCAAGTTAGAGCATTCCATCAGTACTCAGAAAAATGTATTTAAGTAGAATTCAAATAATTTTCCCCTGAAGATTCAAGTAAGATTTAACAACAATTAAGGTATTAAAAAAAATTAATAACTGAATTTTTCTAACCAAAATAAAGCAAGTTCCACACATTAAAGCAAACTAAGCCACCTACACAATCTAAACAATTTAACTAGATCTCATACATTTTTTCAACTTGATATCAAGACCATGTAGAGAGACTAAAGAATAACCCAGCTATCCATACAAGACTATCAAAACCCAAATCATACTTTCCATCATTTCAATAGGGTCGATAAAGCATTTCCAAAACAACACAAAAACCACAAGCAGAGTAATCTTTTCAACATAGAAAAAACCAGATTATTCCCAAGAGAAAAGTTCTCTTAATGAATCATTTAAGTTAAAGCATAAACCTAATAGATAGAGCCTGTTATGCGTAATAGTGCTTTGCCTTCACCAATTTGCAGAAGATCCCCAAACAGAGCTTTGATAACTTCTTCCTCTCCACGAAACGTCAACAAAACCTTCAACACTTTCCAATTATTTTATAGAATCCATAGTGCTTAATCAAATAGTTTCATGTTAAGAAATAATAAAAATCATGCAAGAATCAAACTGGATGTTCGAAGAGCTGAAACAACATCATGCAAACCTCAAGCTTGAAATGAACAAAAGATCAAAACAACCAAAACCCCCTCACACACCTTCCTAGGTGGTTTTTGTCGATTTCAAAAACTTTAAATGCTCAATAGGATTGTCAGTTCCCTCTAATTCCCATGCCACCACCATATCTATATTTAACAATGACTAAATTCAATTTTTTCATGCAACTAAACTCAACTGAGGTGCCAAATCAGCCTTCTCTATTTTTCCTCATTCCCATGCAAAAATTGGTAGCGCCAAAGGATAAGGATGCATTGACTTCCAATTAATATCTAGAAATCAATTCCATCGACCAACCAATTTTCCTTGTCGTTCAATAGGTCCCCCTTAGGTTAGTCATTCCCTTTTTTAGGTTATACATTAATTTAGGAAATCAACATAGGTCCATATGCAAGTCTTTATTTTAAGTCATAACATCCCAATTAATAAAGATCAAAGAGACATAGGTTAGAATTAACTTAAGGCTATAGTCACTAACATTAGAACATAGTTGTATTAGGTTCCCCATTCATAGCAAGTATGCATTCTACTAACAAAAGTAGAACCAAACTTATCATCGAATTCAAATATGCAACATGGATCTAAAGAGTTCATTCTTTCCTTAGCACAGTTAGAATCTAGAGATCACCTACTCTATCTGACTCAGTCATTATGAACACAAATTCATGAATTAAAAGCATACCTTGTATCAATATAATTGATCCAAGGTAATTCTATTTTGAAAACAAAATTTAAGAAAATGGAACTAAAATTATCAATGCAAAGCAGTGACTTATTTTACATAAAAGAGATGGATTGCTTCATATTTAATTAAGAAAAACATGACAGAATGTACATATTCAAAATATGACTTATTATCTAATGCAAACATGATTTCTTAAGTCAAGAGTACACCATCTTAAGAGATAATCACTTGTCAACATTTGATCCTTATAAATTAAAAGTCATCATAGGTTCCAGTCATGTTAGAGGCATTACATTCCATAGGTAAAAATTCCTCCACGCCAAATACCAACTGAAAGGGAGTGTCCTTATTCAACCATTTGTAAGTAATTCTATATGCCCAAAGCACTATTGATACCTTGTCATCCCAGTCTTTTCTTCCAACATCACATATCTTTGTTAAATTTTGTCCTAAGATTATATTGACAGATTCTATAATTCCATTTTCCTGTGGGTGATAAGGTGTAGTCTAATGGTGTCTAACAAGATCCTTATCATATCATTTAGAAAGTGAGTCCCTCTATCACTTATTAGGTTTAATGGAAATCAACACCTACTTATGGTATTCTCCCATAGAAATCTAGTTGTTGTTACTACATTGTAATCCTTTGTATGTGCAACCTCTTTCCACCTTGTCAATTAATTTGTGCCTGTTATGATGCAAAGTGTGTATGTCCTACATGTAGGTGGTGTAATGGGGCTTACAAATTCAATTACCCATTTTTCAAAAGGATCTGCACTTTCTATGGGGTGTAGTGGCATCTCATCTCTATTATTAGGCTTATCTATCCTCTGAAAATGGTCACAAAATTTATCAAAATGCATGTCCCTATAGAATGTTTCCCACAATAATCCATCTAGTCAGATATTGCATGTTATGGAATCTCCTACACATTATCCTTCAACTATCCCTCCGTGTACTTCCTCCATGATAGTGTCATACTCATGATTGTTGAGTAGATGAAATGTTGCTCTAAGGATAAAACACACAAAGGATGCACGCGTGGGAACAAGGCACATTTGAAGGCGTGGGAAGATAGGGAAGGTAACATGCGCCATAAATTTTTGGGTCGAGACTTACCCTTTTTTTATGGATAAGGGCTATTTTGGAGATAGCGTAGGGAGCACACATAGAGATGAAGACTTGCGCTACATGTAATGGTATTTTAGGAACAAGCAGCTATTAAGCGCCATGCATAGTTTAGGATAATAATAGTATTTCTTCTAAGAGTTAACTATAGGACATCTATTATTAAGACACTTATATGTTGTACAAGCCATTGTAAAGGCACATGGCTATTACAAGCATGCAACCTATTTTGATAAGTGCATGGGCAGTGAAGGTCAAGTCCCCACCTCTATAAATATATATTGAACTATGTAGTTTAGTGTGTGAATTATTGTAGAGTTATGTTGCTGAACTTAATATGCACATGACTCATGGAGATACTTTATAATCTAAAAATATTCTATGTTTTACAGTGTTTAATGCAATGGAGTATATTGGTTGGATAATGGTTTTAGACATAAATGAATCTGGTTCTTATATAGTTAGCCTTATTATAGTTATTATTTAGTTCATGATTCTCTAAGATCTAGATCTGGTTTATGCACTGTGAAATGTTTATGATTAGTTATGGATCTCAATATGTATTATCATCATCATGCTAACATCCTACATAAGCAACTCTAAACATGGTCTTGGTACCTTTCCATGCTTCAGGTGAGTGCTTAGCTCAAGCTGAGTGATGTGCGAATGCGCTTGGGTTTTCTATAGTAGATTCTAGGATGCATCATTGGTTCTATTGTCGGGAATTATTTTTCTGTTGTTTTCAGGATGTTTTGTGATGAAGACGTACCGGCTAACCCTAGAAAATATTAAGGAGTGTATAATAGATCTGGAAGAAGAATATAGTAAGAGGTTCAACACTAGATCTGAGTTTTATGCACGCACATGAGTGGAGAAAAAATTATATGAGAGTTTCTTTTCTATCTGTCTGATAGAGTTTTACGAGTGGCTGGTTGCTTATGCATCTAAAAGGAATTGTAGATATTGCACACTTTTATGGATGCAGGAAGAATTTCAGACCCTCTATGACGCTGATTTGATTTAGACACGCACTATGGATACGTGGTGTTTTGAATAGCTATATTTTAGAGTAATCAATTTCTAATTACTCTTTCTCGAAGGTAGATAAGTTTCAGTTTCTATGTTATCCCAATGGAACCCATTTGAAAGGCATTCCACTAGTGATCAAAATATTTATGGTAACCCTGACTTTGGAAGAAAATTTGATGGTTAGCTAAACCCTACCATGAGCAGGGGAAGAAACAGGTTTGGTGAAGGATGGAAAAATTAGCGGTAACAAGGAAAAGGGAAGAAAGGTAGATTAATTATAATGAGGTGCGCGAGAGGGAGATAGAGAAGCATTATGATATTGTAGAATAGATGGCGTTGAGGAGAGAGATGGATGGTGAAGGATTTAGAGCTCACATAGAAGGCATGTAGCCAGAGCATTTAGAACTCTCATATTTGGGAAAGCATGACAGAGAACCCTCCTCAACCTCATATAGAATCATTCCAGTAGAGATGACATGGGCTGCAGGTGCGCATCTGTATCTACCTGGAAACCTAGCCCTTACACTTGGTTTTCCATTATCTAGTACAACCAGTAGCCAGCAATCTAGTTTGGGGAGTAGAAGAATAAGAGTAAATCACGTAGAAATTGCATCTATGACTGGGAAAATGTATTCTTTGTTATTTGGTGGTACCTTTTTAGGTGCATCATCAACACAAAATTCAAGGGCGTAAAATTTTGGACTCACTTCTAGGATTAGTACAACCTCACAGACTATAGGAGTTTAATTTAGTACCACTATTGGGACATAAGGCAATACATCCACTGGTCCACTTCTGGCTACAGGTGGAGGATCAGGGGCCATAGGTGGCTCTAGTTCTCATGGATATGGTTGGTCTGGAGGTAGAGGTAACACATGAGGTTCTGGATCAGGTGGGCATGGACCTCACCAAACCCAGAAAACTTATATGGATATGTCACTACGTCTTCTAGAGTATAGGGGAATAGAAGATATTGTCGAGCTTATGCACATGTGTGAGATACTTCGGCATTCAAAAGGAATTACGACTTCTGAGTGCAAGGCAATTTAGTTTGTCATTATGTTATAAGGGCGTGCTCAAAGTTGGTATATGAAATTCGACCCTTATCAGACTTGCATAGATTATACAACACTACGGGATGATTTCATTAAGGAGTTTAATATCCCTGAGTTCAAGTAGAAAAGTATTAACGCACTCAAGGATATTAAGTAAGGCACTATTGAGAGCGTTCATGAATATGATGTCTATTTCAAAACATTTTTGTCTAAGCTTTCATATGATATCCATGCAAGGAAACATGCACAGTGGTTCATTGCAGGTTGGATCACACTATTTAGGAGGGTGCTATCACATAAGGCATATAGGGACCCACGCGAAGCACTTGAAGCAGCATTGTGCACTGAGGTAGTCATAAGTATAGACATTAGAGTGAGCCCATTCTTGGAAGCATAGATTGTAGCCATGGAGAATTAGTTGGATAAACTATCAACCAATTCAACACACAAAACACACATTGGGATTTGGTGTATAGATTGTGAAGTGGAAGGAAACACTAAGGATAATTGTCCCCGTAGGTCAGTACATTAATTGTTTCTAGACTGTGAGATATGTCATTTAGACCATGATGCAAGTCATTGCCCATTATTACAACATGTGATTAAAAATATTGTATCTTTCTATTGTAAAATTTATCGGTCCATGACTCACAATAAAGAAGACTGAAGGTTGATGACTCAAATCCATGATACCATCGATATTGGTGTGTGATAGATAGGAGTATCAGGTAACTCTAAAAGTAAAAGTAAGTACCATGATCATGATCAAAACCAAGGGTGCTATGATCAGAATAAGGGACTCTTTGAAGGAATTCGTGGCAGAGGTCGAGGATACCATGGTGGATTTAGGGGCCAAGGCCATGGTGGTGGATGAGGTGAGTTTCCTTATGGAATGTGTTATACATGCTGATCTCCTAACCACTATTGGAACAAATGCCCTCAGAGTATTGCTTGTTCTTTTTGTGGGAAGAATCATAAATATGAGGAATGCCCGAACTTATATGAGCATCTTAGAAAGCAACATAAATAGGATAATAAGGGCATAGGGATGGTTAGAATATAGTGCGCCATGGAAAATATGTGGATGTTAAAGTTGGCGCTGGAACCTGAGGTAGTACATGTGAAGATTACTACATGCGTTGAAGCTACACACACCAGAGAGACATTACAACAGAAGCCTACCATTACTAAGGAGGAAGTTTTACATACAAGGTACCCATATCCTACACATCGAGGTTTATCAGGATACCATGGAGGTACTAAAAAATATTTAAGGTGAAATACAATATTTAAAGGAACAGTCACAAAAGTTGGAACAAAAGAATGTAGCAGAGATGGTCCAGTTAGATGTTGATGATTTGAAAGAGGTATGCAAGATGTTGTGCTAGGAGAATATTACTCCATTACTAAGGAATTGGTTAAAGGGAAATACTCCATGCATAGATATTGAGAATGGATGATAGATCTTGCATGATAATCTTCCCCCTCATAGCTTGGATTATGACAAGGAAATCACTCTAAATGTTGTTGTGGATGGGTGGCTTTTGAGTAATATTGATTGACACAGGTGTAAAAGTGAATGTAATTACTTTAGATACATGGGTGCAGATGGGAAGACCTCCATTACAACCATCCTATAATGTACTATTTATGGCTAATCAGACTAAGGCCACTCCTATCATAGTTTTAAAGGATGTATCCATTACTATACAAGGGTCCAAGTTCACTAGGGACTTTGAGGTTTTGGCACTTGCAAAAGTAGACAACTTCCCAACTCTACTTGGGCACCCTTGGTGTTATGTAAATAATGTCCATCTACAGTTAAATAAGGGGTATATAAGTTTTGAGAATAAGTAAGAATGAGTTATTATCCCTTTAACAGATGGAAATTCTACACCTTATGTTGAACCTTTGAGTGAGGAAGATCTGAACAAGATTTATGTGCACGCCATTTGAGATCCAAAAGTACTTGAGCTATCTAAGGAAGGAATCCTCTAGTGGGAAGATGTGCAGTATATTATTGATACTTCAAGTATTACATGAAAAAATTGTGTACATGACACCTATGAGATGGTTGGATGTGAAGTAAGAAGTTCCTTTACATGGAGGAGCAAACCTCATTGTATTAGGTGGATAGGTAGCAACATTGTACCTTGGTACACTGAAGAAAGAGATCCTATAGTATTCCTATGCACCATGGAGGAGCAGTGGATGGATCAAGTAGAGAGATTAAATAAGTTAGTATATATCCTTTTGCGGGATGGAAAAACACTGGTGGATGGTTCATAGGGATAATCTCATAGAATGGTATGAAGTATGAATTTATCTAACAACCCACTTTCTTAGGAGCAATGCACCTACTCAAATCTACATATATCATGATAATCAAATTGTTCAACACCACATTCAATATGTGAGAGATTCTAGACAGAGGGTCAGGAAGCTTTACCACCTTCATTTTGGGTGCAAAAAATTTATTCCACTTTGTAAGGCTATGCACGTGCTTTGTATGTTTATGCAGAACTGCATAGGGAGACTAGAAATTGACAAGACTTGATTCCAGGAATGGTCCAAAATTTTGACTACTTCTCTACTAAACCTCCGATGAGAGAAGCATTATGGGTTATGGAACACTTAAATATGAGAGACAACGCAAAGGTTGAAGAAATCATTCATGATTTATTTTGTGCGGAAGAACCAGGAGCACATTTTGATGAAATAGATGAGACAGATGCCAAACTATTTAAGTGCGCTTTATTTGAGAAGGATAAATGAAATATGGTCTACATAGTGGATGATGAAAAAGTAGAAAATTTAGACATTGATCATTCTGAAGGTATGTGTGAGGTTTTAGAAATTGTAGATAACAACACGTGAACCTATCATGAACCTATGAAGAAAAATAAAATGAATATTGGCACGAATGTTGAACCTAAGGTGGCCATAATTTGAGATTATTGGTCTAATTGTGGCAAAGATATTTGAGTTACTACGTGATTTCCAAGACTTATTTCCTAGGGGATACCATGAGTTAAAGGGGGTACATGAGTCATTAGGTGAGATGAATATTAAGCTAAAGGAAGGTGTGTGCCCGATCAGGAAGAGACCTTATAGGATGAACCCTAACCTGCACATAAAATTCAAAGAAGAAAATGAAAAAATGCTGAAATATGGCATCCTTAAGCCCCTAGAATAATGAGAATGGGTTAGCCTAATGGTAATCATTATAAAGAAAGATGGTCAGATTAGGATTTGTGTGTATTACAGGGAGCTAAATGCTACATTTGTGATTGATCCTTTTCCTATGCATTTTACTGAGAAAATATTAGAAGGCATTGCAGGGCACGAAATTTACTCTTTTACAGATGGATTCTTTGGGTATCATTAGGTAAGGATTGCATAGGAGGATCAAGAGAAGAAAAATTTCACCACTAAATGGGGAAAATTTACATATACGGTGATGCCCTTTGGTTTGAAGACTTTTCCTGCTATATTTTCACGCATAGTTGTTCAATCATTCCAAGATTTTATTCACAAATTCTTACAGTTTTACTTGGATGATTGGACAGTATATGGGCTTGTTACGGATCATTGTGACAACTTGTGCCTGATGTTTGAAAGATTCAAACATTAAACATCTCTTTAAACATCAAGAAGTGTGTATTTGTTACACCTTTTGAAACTCTAATAGGGAATATCATCTGCAAGGAAGGTTTTTTAGTATATCTAGCTAAGGTTGTAGTTATTATAGGCCTCGAGGATCCTACTAGTTAGAGTGAGGTGTGTGGATTCTTGGTCCATATTGGGTATTACAAAAAATTTATTAAAGGATATGTAAATATTTTTGCACCCCTGGAGGAGTTACTAAAGGGTAAAGGGACATACTATTGGGGAGAACCGCAACAACACACATTTGAGGCATTGAAGGAGAGACTTATCACATCACCTATTCTACATTTTCCCTCATGTAACCAACTATTTCATGTAAATTTGGATGCCTCTGGCATGACCTTTGGCGTAGTATTAGCTCATCCTAGAGAAGGTATTATAGATCATCCTATCTACGTTTCTAGTAGAAAGTTGACTCCTACAAAACATAATTATACAATTACAGAGCATGAGGCTTTGTCAATGATCTACGCATTGCATAAGTTCAGACAATACTTTCTAACAACACCTTTTGTATTTTATACAGATCACATGACACTAAAATACTTGGTAAATAAGCCCATTTTATAGGGGCGCATATGTCGATGAGTTTTCTTATTCAAATAATTTGACTTTACAGTCGTGGTAAAACCAGGTAAAAGTAATTTTGGCCCATACCACTTATCAATAATTCAATCAGGAGAGGACAAACAAACAATTAAACATACAATGTTGGATGCACATTTGTACATGTTACATCACACACCTTCAGAATTGGAGGATATTGTTGTCTTTTTATGCATAGGTATTGCACCAAAAGTAATGAAATCCTTAGAGAAGAAACAACTTGCAATTCACACTGCACCCTTCATGTTGATAAGTGGTGACTTATACAAACTAGGCTGAGATGAATTATTGTGCTAGCATGTATTAGAACATGAGAAAACAAATATCATGGAAGAGGTGCATGGTGGTATTATAGGTGGAAATAATATAAGTGACACACCCACACGTAAGATTATACTCACTAGATTATAGTGGGAGACCCTATACAAGGATTGTAAAGAGTAATGTAAGGTGTGTGATCATTGTCAGGACGTTGGAAAACTTAGACAAATAGATGAAATGACTTTGAGGCCTATTACTAGTGCAGAGCCATTTGAAAAATGGGTAATAGACTTTGTGGGTCCTATTTCCTCTTCTACACATGGAATTTGATCACGCTACATCATCACTTGTACATATTATCTTACATAATGGGCAGGAGCATCACCTACAAAGGATTGTACAACATACAATAGAGGGGTTCTTATGGGAAAATATTATTACTAGGTATGGATGTCCGCTGAGTTTTACAAGTGATAGGGGTACACACTTATTGAATGAGACAATCAGGACATTATTGGATGAATTTATGGTTGTGTACCACAAGATGACACCTTATCATCCTTCAGAAAATGGGACTGTTGAGGCCTTCAACAAGATATTGAGCTAGACCTTAAGGAAATTTTGTGATGTTGGAAAGAAATATTGGGATGATAAAGTTTTTGTTGTACTTTAGGCATATAGAACAACTTATAAAAGGTTAAATAAGGCTACACCCTTTCAATTGGTGTTTGGTGCAGAAGTAATTATTCCCATGGAATTCATGTTACCTTCTTTGCATATCACGCTCTTGGGAGGTCTAGCTAATGAGAAGACATTAGAAGAAATAATTGACAATTTAATACAACTAGATGAGAGGCATGCCATAACACGTTGAAGTAAGAAGTAGGAAAAGGCCATGGAAAAGGCATGACATGACAGACATGTCAGGGATAAGAAGCTTGAAGTTAGAAATATGGTACTTCTTTATGATTCTAAGTTTCTGTGCCATCCATGAAAACTTAAGGTGCATTGGTTAGGACCATATGTTATCACTTGCATCCTTGAATCAGGCACTTGTTAGTTAGAGGCACTTAATGGAACATGGTTACCCAGTTACTTCAATGGGAGTAGGCTAAATCCCTATTATAAATAAGTCTTCTTGGTGTTTTTAATAAGACAATATTTCCATTTAGTAGATATTTACGTTCCGGTATTTATTTTAATATATTTCCTTATTTTTCGCTATGCTTTGTCAATTTAGTTTAGTGTTTTGTGTAATAAGCACATTTACGCATTGGAAGCTAATTACAATCTGAAGTATTTTTATGTGCAAAGCACTACACATACCATTGGTGTGGGGTGGTTTTCATTCAAAAATAGGTAGACATGAGGACATACTGGTACAGGTGCCATTCAAAATGGAGGGGAGTTACTAGAAAGAAGATTTCTCTAAGGAAGACGATAGATGGAAATAAATGAATGAAAAATATAACACGAGGTAAGTGGCGGCCGTAGAAACTACTAGAGGAGGGCACAATGGCAAGGTACTTTAGAAAATGGATGCACACATAAGGAGGTCTATATCTAAAAGGTAGGAAGGCATGCCAGAAGGTTATAGTTGTGGCGTGTATGTGTATCACATGGAAATTGGGAATATGGTCAATTAAGGAGAGGATTAGTGGTAGGTAAAGGAGCAATAAATGCAATTTTTTTAGAAAATATATATAAAGACGTGATGTGGGGCTATCACATTAGCAGAACGTGTTGATGTGTGAAGAGTTATGAAACAAGGTTTGAAGAATGGATTTATGCATAGAAGTGGCTTGCATCCCCATTGGAGAAGGATTTGAGCAAATTAAAAGCATTGAGGAGCTAGGGCATGTGATTTCAAGCTAAGGTATGTGGGTTTCAAGATCAAGCACACGCTTTGGAGCTAGGGCACAAGAGCTTACTCGACAGAGGAAAAAGGTGATATTTTTACCATGACACCAAGGAAAGCACCTATAACAGGAATGAAGGGGAATAAAAAGGTGGAAATTGAGGTTGAAGATGCTCCCAAGAGTACTTTTTTAGAAATTAAATATCCAGAAGGAGTGATCATCTAACGAGATTTGGATTCCCATATTTGCAGATGTAAAGTAAGTGACTATAACCACCGCACCATTGACAATAAGGGAGAGTTGAACGCATTATTGAATAATAAGACCAACAAGTGCATGGTGGATGACATGCTAGTATATGACGATGCTGGGGAGAAGTTTCTCAAGAAGGTAGGGGTGTATTAATTGTATGAACTCCCAAATTTTGGAATACCAGAAAGTTTATACCAATGGATTATGATTAGAGTCCATGAGGACCTTTTCTATTTTGCTGTATGATGGGTAAGGATCTTCGTGCTTTGATTACTCTGTTAATAGGACTGAAGGGCACAGTGAAAGAGATTAGTAGTGATATAATTGATAGGGGATATTTTATAGCTACAAGTAAGGATTTGGGATATACCAAGGGTCCACTCGAAATGGACATCTATAGATTAATGAAGTACCATGTGGTGTAGGTAGTTGTGCATCTGCTCACTAAGCTGAATGATCAGGAGATATGGTCACAAGTAAATACCATGTGGCTACATATTGTGAAGAAAAATTCATAAGGAGAAGTGTAAAAATTTGATGAATTCATAACAGAAACAATTATTGAGGAAACACACACAAGCGAGAAGATAAATTTTGATGCTATCCTTTTATTTCTTGTGTTTATAGAAATTGGAGTGCCTGATGGGCCAAATAAAAAAATTTGGGAATTCCCTGTGGAAAATAAGTCCCATCATAGAGGTTTGAGAAATATTTGTGTGAAGGAATAGTGATTGGAACATTAAAAGAAAGGGAAAAACTATGGTATGATTGACTTTGTGTGGCCTTTGAGGAGGAATGATGCATTTCAAAGGAGTTACCCTCAGTAGTGGGTAAGGAAATGTAGTTCACAGTGTATCAACATTTTTGCATCATGTGGTTTACAATGAGGGATGGGACATGGAGTCCTTGGTGTAAAATTCCATACGCCTTCACAACGTATTACATCTAGGTAGTAGTACACATGTTTACTTATGCACACTGGTTGAGATACAATGCAGACAAGGTAAAATGTGACTACCATACTCTAAGGAAAAGATATGTTTATCAAGGCCAGTCTATATATATCGAGAAAATTATTTCTAATGTTATAAGCATGAAGCCAATAAGTTTTGCTATTGGGGACAGTGGGGCCATGCTTATCTATATGCAGCTCAAGCCTAGGTTGGAAAATAACAAGTATGTGAAGAATGAGTTTATTCTTCCAGGGCTGCCTAAGGGAAAACACATAGTTGAAAATGTGGTAGCTCCAAATCCTACCTCAACCATGGAAGGAGATGAGGAAGAAGACCTCAATGAGGATAATGGAGGCTTGCACTATAGAGCCTAGATACAGCCCACATAAAAAGTGGAAAGTGAGCATGCAGATACTCCCCCACAGACATAAGGAGGAGAGGAATACTTGGACATGGGTACAATCCATGAGGAACACCATTTTAAAAATGTGTCTAGAAGAACCATAACCCAAGGTGCAAGAACATCACAACATTTATGAAGGTCACCTCAAATCTTCCCTAAAAAATAAGCACCTGAGAGAAAGAAAAGAAGAAAGCTGAATCTTGAAGAGGAGGTGGAGTCTGAAGAGAGTGTGCTAAGAACCCCGATCCATCCTGAAGATGTGGAGGAGCCCCAAGACGAAGAAATGAGAGATGAAGAGGAATGGTTGAAAGAGGAAAAATAAACTGTGTAAGAACAACCCAAAATACCCATTATGACTCAGGTAGGAGAAGGACCAACTCTAGACCTTGGCACCTAGGTTTCTAAGGGGCCAAGAACAAAAAGAGAAAGATAAAGTGAAGAGTATGTTGTCCCTAATATGAGATATAATGAGGACACAAGAAAAATCAACTGCGCTCAGTTTCAGAGCACTGTGGTCGTTAAGGATTTATATGGGTGGGAGTTGATGGATCCAGATTTGGCCACTACGTGCACAAGGAAGCAATTATCTTGGACCATGCAAACTCATATGGATGAAGAAGATTTTGACATGTGCAAGGAGTCCTATCTCTCGTGAAGAGTGAAGAAGGAACCCTAGAGAAGGCACATGACAATAAAACCTACTCAGATTTCTAATGAGTAAGTCAGTAATGTAATGGTCAAAGTATCTTATGAGGTGGTGCGGAGAAACATTGATAAGGCCACCACCTTTCGAGTGTTGCTTGAAAGAAACAAGGCTAAAACTACAAAGATAACACATTTCAATGAAGAGAAGGGATGAGAATAGGAAAATAATGGGGCCTTCATGAGTATGGCAAAGGAAATTGGTGATCACATCCTTAAAACAAGGCCTCATATAGAATCTCAGGTACCCAAAAATTTTCTTTCTTCTATGCATTATGTGCGCACTTTGGTTGATTTAATATTAGATGACGGACCAATTCAGATGCCTGCACCAAAATATTATGAACAAGAGGCAGAGAGAGAAAGGGCCTCTATGGCTAGGAAAATATTAACTTACGAGGCATTTCTCCAAGCTTTAAATGATGAGATGAAGAAATCAAACCAAGCTCTCAATTTATGTGCGTCACCGGAAGAAGTAATAAGGACTAGAACTCTAGTTGAAGATAATGAAGTTTTTCCAGTGATGAAAGATGAGACACTAGGGCATGTAAAAATATTGGCGCTGGTGAAACAAAAACATGAGGCCCTCACATCAGCCTAGGATCCACACAAAGAGAGGATTGATGAGATTGGGAAGCTCATAGAGTAAAATATGGACCTCCTGGAAGGAATGAATTTAGGTATGGATAATGTTGTCAGAATACAATGGAATGAGAAAGAAAAGATTACTCAAGATGAATTGAATTCCATAGCCACAAATATTCCAGAGAAGAAAAGGACCATGCTAAATGAGTGGCAGACATTGGAGGCTGAAGTCAAAAATGAATATACATAGCTAATCCTCCTAGTTGAAGAAGAAGGTGCTGCAAAGTGAAAATTCATTATTTTGTATCGTGTTTCATTAATTCTTTCATTGCTTATTCTTCACTATTACGAACATAAAAAAGAATTCCCATTTTTGGGATGAAAATGTACTTTAGTGTGGGGTAATGTTGAGCAAACATAATGTTGTTCTAAGGAGAAGAAACAAAAAGGATGTGCACGCAAGAACAAGGCACATTTAAAGGTGTAGGAAGATAGGGAAGGAGACACGTGCCAGAAAACTTGGGTTTAGGAATTATCCATTTTTTTTGGATAAGGGATATTTTTAGAGATAGCGTGCGGAACACACATAGAGATGAAGACTTACACTACATGCAATGGTATTTTGGGAACAAGCGGATGTTGAGAACCATGCATAGTTTGGGCTAATAATAGGATTTATCCTTAGAGTTAACTATAGGACATCTATTATTAGGATACTTACATGTTGTGTAAGACATTCTAAAGGCACATGGCTATTACCAACATGTGACTTATTTTGAGAAGTGCATGATCAGTGAAGGGAAAGTCCCCACATCTATAAATATGTATTAAATTATGCATTTTAGTGTGTCAATTATTGTAGAGTTATGTTGTTGAACTTAATGCGTGCATGAGCCATGAAGATACTTTATAATGTAATAATATTTTGTGTTTTACAATTTTTAATGCAATGGAGTATATTGGCTTAGTAATGATGTTAGACATAATTGAATCTGGTTCGTGTATGGTTAGCCTTATTATAGTTATTTTTTAGTTCATGATTCTCTAAGATCTAGATTTGGTTTATGCACTGTGAAATGTTTATGATTAGTTATGTATCTGAATATGTATTATCATCATCACAATAAAATCCTACACAAACAACTCTAAAGAGGGTCCTGGTACCTTTGAACACTTTGAGTGAGTGCTTAGCTGAGGCTGAGTGATGTGCCAATGCACCTGGGTTTTCTACAATAAATTCTAGGTTGCATCATTGGTTCCGTTGCTGAGACCTCTTTTTCAACTATTTTCAGGATGTTTCCTGATGAAGATGTACTGGTTGACCCTAGAAAGTATTGAGAAGTGGATAATAAATCTTGAAGAAGAATACACTTAGAGGTTCAACATTTGATTTGAGTTTGATGCACGTGCACAACTATTCATATAAGAGTTTCTTTGATATCTTTCTGATAGAGTTGTACAAGTGGCTAGTTGCTTATGCATCTAAAAGGAATTGGAGGTATCACACACTTGTCTAGATGTAGGAAGAATTTCAGGCCTTTTATGATGTTGATCTGATTTGGATGTGTTCTATGGACACGTGGTGTTCTGAATAGCTATATTTTAGAGTACTCAATTTCTACTTATTCTTGCCCAGAGGTAGCTGATTTCCAGTTTCTACGTTATCACAGGGGAACCTATTTGCAAGGCATTCCATTGGTAATAAAAATATTAATGGTAACCCTGAATTTGGAAGAAAATATGATGGCTAGCTAAACCCTACCATGCACGGGGGTAGGATCAGGTTTGGTTAAGGATGACAGACCTAGTGGCAAAAAGGAAAAGAGAAGAAATTTGGCTTAAGTATAATGAGGAGTGCGAGAGGGAGATAGAGAAGAAACATGATATTGTAGAATGAATGGAGTTGAGGAGAGAGATGAATCATGAAGGATTTGGAGCCCACGTAAAAGGTGTGGATTCAGAGCATTTAGAACTCCCCCATTTGGGAAATCATGACAGGGAACCCTCCTTGACCTCACATGGAAGCATACTAGAAGAGACAACCTAGGCCATGAGTGTGCATCTGAATCTACCTAGAAACCTATCCCTTGCACTTGGTTTTCTAGTATTTAGTACAGCCAATAGTCAACAAGATAGTTTGGGGAGTAGAAGAACATGAGTAAATTAGGTAGAAAGTGCATCTATGGCCGAAAAAATGTCTTCTTTGTTATTTGGAGGTACCTTTTCAAGGGAATCATTGACACAAAAATCAAGTGTGCAGAATTTTAAACTCACTTCTGGGAGTAGTACCACCTCACAGACTATAGGAGTCTTGTTTAGTACCATTGTTGGGACACATGGAAGTACATCCACTGTTCAACTTCCAACTATAGGTGGAGTATCAGGGGGCATATGTGGCTCTAGGTCTTGTGGATTTTGTGGGTCTGGAGGTAGAGGTAACACATGAGGTTCTAGATCAGGTGGGCATGGTCCTCACCAACTCCAAAATATTTACATGGAGATGTCACTACATCTTCTAGAGTATAGGGGAATATAATATGATGTTGATCATGTGCACATGTGTGAGATATTGTGGCATGCAAAAGGAATTACAGCTTCTAAGTGCAAGGAAAGTCAGTTTATAAATTAATTAAAGAGTTTTATATCTGTAAGTTCAAGTAGAAAAGTGTTAGTGCACTTAAGGATATTAAGTAGGGCACTACTGAGAGTGTTCGGGAATATGATGCCCATTTTAAAACACTTTTGTCTAAGATTTTTTATGATATCCATGTAAGCCAACATGCACAATGGTTCGTTGGTGGCTTGATCACACCGTTTAGGAGGGAACTATCACATAAGACATACATACATGCGTATAGTACTTAAAGAAGTGTTGCATGCTAAGGATGTCAGAAGTATAGACACTGGAGTGAGCCCATTCCTAGAAACATAGATTACAGTTATGGCAAAGAAGTTAGAGAAACTATCAGCATTTTTAGCACATGAAATGCGCACTATGACTGTTACCAGGATTCACTATGACTGTGAAGTCAAATTCCTGAAAAAGAAGTATCTAATAGAAAATTCACCCCTGCAAGACTGACTTATTGACCACGTAATTTAATGCCATATAATCTGTGTAAAATATAAATAGTGTGGCCAATAAGTATTGTCTAAAATTATGAAACACATAATTCATTGAAAAAGCCACGCGCTCCGTGGTTTTATAGTTTTTATCAACAGGTGTCAACTTCTTACATGTAAATCATATGGGATGATCCACATGTCCTTCTCTTGGCTATGCTAAGATTATGTAATGGCCATGCCAAAGGCATCCACATGGACACAAAAACATTTATTCCATGAAGGGAAGTGCAAGATAGGCATGGTAGTTAGCTTCTCATTCAAGGTGTCAATCACCTAATGTTGCACGTCTCCCCAACAAAACTTACCTTTTTCCTTCAACAATTCCTTAAGGGGAGTATAAATCTTGTCACATCCCTTTATAAGCTTCATGTAATAGGGAGTATGCCTCAATAATCCAAGAACTTCAGTCTGGTTAGTAGGTTCCTCAAGCCCCTGAATCACTTCTACTTTAGCTGGGTCTACCAAAATCCCCTCTTTGTAGATAATATTTCCGCTATCATGTAAATGTGAAACATGAAAATTTCAAATTTTCAAGTATGACAACGGACCCTAGTGTCGAAAAATTTGACCAAATCCCCTCTCGGTCATCCTCCAAGTCATCCTACCATATATTTCATGCCTATCCATGATATTTGAATGTACTCATATGTGTTGTGTTTTATCTCCTTGATGTTGGAAATGTAAAAATATTTTCATTTAATTCATTAATTACAGTGCTTTCGAGAGATACTTCTTTAGTAGGCCTAAAAAGGTTATTTTTTAGTCTTTTCAGGACATGTGTGTGTCCTCAGGGGCAACATTAAAATCTAAAATTCATTGGGAAATGGTATTCAAGAGATAAGAACATTATGCAATAGGTTTAGGAATATTTGGGAGTGTTTCAGAGGTTTCTAAAAAATTTGTGCTACTGCGGGTTTCTAAGGTGCAAGGAGTAAGCGGTGGAGAAAAGCACCTGACATTCAATGAAATATTTTGGGACCTCTGGGATGATTCAAGAGGAAAAATATATACCGTTGGAAATATATTTCAATTCCCTACATTATGGAAAAATATGATTCTTCTTAAGGCATAAGAGCTTCTTAGGGAAGAGAAATTTATTCAGACTCACCGTGTGGTTTCGAATGAAAAAGCTATCATTTTTGGATATGTGGGTATAATAAAGTATTGAAAACCCTCCCATTTTTCTGTAAATGGTTTTTTGAGTGAAATTGATATAAAATTTCACCTAAAAATACCTCCTACAACTCCGTGAAAGTTCATTTCAAGATTCTAGGAGTTAGTCAAATTTGTAGTTGGAAGCCTGACACATTTTGGTATACAGATTGTCCAAACTATCCAGGATTGTTGGGACAAAAAAAATCTCCTTACCCCCTTTTTGAAGCCCTTGGACCCTCATGTGACCATGTTCCTCTCCGATAAGGTGCTAAGTGATCAAAATTACAATTTTGGCTAAGTATTAAACCTCTTGGGCCTAGGGCACATTTATCTGGCCCTACTATCCCAATTGTCCAGGAAATTTGGGATAGTAAAATGTGCCCCACCTCTAGACCCCTCTCTGGTTCATCAAGTGACCTCCAATATTTCTTGTCGGGTGTTGAAACCTTTCTCTCTCATCTTCCATCCTCACCCACTCATTTCCTGCCACTTAGAAGAATTTGAGAGCATGGCACATTTTATTGTCTAAACTATTGCAAGATGGTGGGGACATTTGGGACCAAAAAATTCACCCCACCCCCATGCTTTGTAAATAGAAAATTTGAATAAGTACTTTACCTTATTTGTTCTCTTTCAAGATTCACACGTGAATGAAAAATATTGACAGAAAGTTTTAAACGTGAAATAAAATTTGGTCCACTTCATTATTTCTTCATATCACCATGAATGCTGAGTGATAACCTCCATTAAACTTGAAACCTTTTTATAAACTCTGTAAAATTCATTTAGAATGGTCCTATGCATCAAAAGTTAAAAATATCATATCTTTCAAACATGTGAATCGAATCAGGTGAAACTTTCTCAGTTGCTTCTTGTCCCAAGAACCTTTAAGGATGCTCTGAAGTTTTGATTTCCTAGCATATGATTTTTCACTTTCTAGGTATTTTGGTGGGTAGATTGAGTTGAAATTTAGAGCACGAGATCGTAACGAGGTGTTGGTTATGGATCTTGATAGTGACGGGGGTTGCAAGGGGGGCTTTGCCTCCCTTGTGGGGTTTGGGGGGATGGCCCCTCTGGTGGGGGGTCCAAAGGTTACGCACCCCAATAAGGGTTCGGGGGTAGCGCCATCATAAGCCACATTTTATATGTATTTATACATTGTGAAATCTAGACCATTCCTTATTATGTCACATATTTAACGGGTGGGTTTCTATGTTTCCTCAAAATGATAAAAACCCTAATATATTTAAAGGGTCATTATGTATGAGGCTCATTATATTAGTGGTGGCACTGTGAGATAGCGTTTAGCTAGACTGAATAAAAGGATTGGATGTTTCTGGTGGATGCAGCCCATTTTGGGTGAACCACGTTAAATATGTGTCTCTGTTTTATTGTATTCTTTTATGTTTTATGTTTTTTGCATTATTGCATTACATGATTGTTTATCTGTACAATTGGTATATTCCTAATAAATGGTATTATAGTCTCTTTGAGATTTATTTGTTAGTAGTATACTCACAGAGTGATTTCTGTTTGAGTGGGAAAAGCAACAATGGCAGAGGAGAATAAGTTTAGAGTTGACAAATTTGAAAACCAGAATTACCAGCTATGGAAAATGTAGGTGGAAGATTACATGTATCAAAAGGATCTATACCTACCTTTGGGAGGTGAAGAATCAAAACCATCAATCATATCTGATGAGGAGTGGAACGTTCTAGATAGGAAGGCTCTCAGTGTGATTCTATTGAGTTTGGCACCATTCGTAGCTTCAAATATCTCACAGGTGAAGAGTACGATAAAGTTGATGAAAACCCTAGCTAATTTATATGAAACACCTAGTGCATCCAATAAACTGTATTTGATGAAAAGATTGTTTAATATAAAAATACAAGAAGGTGGATCAGTATCTAACCATCTTAATGATTTCCACACTATTGTAAATCAGTTAGATTCAGTTAATATCCCATTTTATGAGGAGGTTAGAGCATTATTATTCCTATGTTCTTTGCCAGAAAGTTGGGACAACTTAGTAATGACAGTTAGTAATACATCATCTACTTCTCTTAAATTTGAAGATGTAATCAATGTCATTTTAAATGAGGAAATGCATAGGAAAAGTACATGGGAAAATTCTTCTTCTGGAAATACGTTGAATATGGAGAGTAGAGGGAGGAGCAAGGAGAAATCAAAGAGTAAGGCTCATGGGAGATGTAAATCGAATATGGGAAGATCCAAATCTAGGAGTAGAGACATTACTTGTTGGAACTATGGAAAGAGAAGACATGCTAAAAAGGATTTTTAGTTTAAAGTAAATAAAGGAAACCGGCCTTAAGGTATTAAAGAGGAAAATACGACATGTAATATTGTTTAGGATGCTCTTATACTTTCTCTTGATACTAGAGTAGAATCTTGGGTAATAGATTTAGGTGCCTCTTTCCATGCAACCCCTGATAAGGGCTCTTTTAAAGGGTATATCTAGGGAAATTTTGGACAGGTTTATTTGGGTGATGATGAGCCATGCAACATTTTTTGGGAAGGGCAATGTACACCTGAAATTACAGAATGAAAATACATGGATATTAAGAGACGTGAGGCATGTACCTAGCCTAAGGAGATTTCTCATCTCTGCAGGATAGTTGCATGGCAAAGTTTAGCACATTCACATTCACTTCATATGATTGGAAGGTTTCCAAGGGTTCCTTGGTAGTGGCACAGGGTAAGAAAGTAGGCACTCTTTATTTGTCTACTTGTACATCTAATTTTTCTACCATAATGTCTACTTCGGATGAGGATGCCAGCACGTGGCATAGTAGATTGGGACATATGAGTGAGAAGGGCATGAAAATTCTACAGGAAAAAGGTAATATTTCAATTTTAAAGCAATTGAACCTAGAGTTTTGTGAGCATTACATTTTTGGGAAATATAAAAGAGTTAGATTTCTCAAGGCAGGGAATACCAAGAAAGAGAAAAAGTTGGATCTAGTTCATACAAATGTGTGGGGGTTGACTCATGTTGCATCTCATGGTAGTTCTCTGTACTATTTCACATTCATAGATGATGCCACAAGGAATGTATGGGTATATTACATTAAGTATAAGTATGATGTCTTTGATACATTTAAGAAATGGAAAGCACTTGTTGAGAATAAATGTGGTTTTAAATTGAAATGTTTGAGATATGATAATGGCAGTCAGTATTGCAGTAAGAAATTTGATGATTATCGTTCCTTGAATGGGATTTGTAGAGAGAAAAAAGTTCCCAGGAATCCGCAATAAAATGGTGTTAGTGAGAGGATGAATAGAACAATAATGGAGCATGGAGTGTGCACGATCTTCAGTTTTGGGCAGAGGCCATAGATAATGTTGTGTACTTAATCAACCATGGGCCTTTGAGTGCACTAGATGGAGTAATTCCTAAAGAATCCTAGACCGGGAAAGAGGTAGACCTTTCATTTTTAAGATTATTTGGTTAAGAGGCATTTGTGCATGTTAATAAAGAAAACAGGAAGAAATTAGATTCAAAATCCAAATGTTGTACATTCATAGGCTATGGATCCAATGGTGATTATGGATTTTGGTTTTTGGGATCTAGATGAATCTAAGATAATTAGGAGTCGTGATGTTGTTTGGTGTGAAAATAGAATGTACAGGGATAAGGTACATGATGACAAAAAACCCAAGGAAGAATTGGTTGAGGATATAGCTCCTAAAAATGAAATCTTGGGTGGAAAATATCCTCCTACAGGTACCGAGGTTGATAGTTCTATAAGCCAAGCATGACAGCTAGTGTCAACATCAACACCTATGTCAGAAATTCAATAAAATGAGTAGCAAGCAAATAATGATCCTGTGACAACCCCATCTTTGGTAAGAAGGTCACAATGTATTAGTAGACCTCCAGAAAGATTTTCCCCTACTTTGTATTATTTGTTACTAACAGATATTGGTGAGCCAGAGAGCTTTGATGAAGCAATGCAAGTGGTATCCACTAAGGAGTGGGAGCATGGCATGAATGAGGAGATGGACTACCTGGAGAAGAACCAAACATGGAATTTAGTCAAAATGCTAGCTGGGAATAGAGTACTACAAAAAAAATGGGTCTACCATGTGAAAGAAGAAGACGGTGGATATAAAAGGTATAAAGTAAGGCTTGTAATGAAGGAATATGAACAAAAGAAAGGTATCAATTTTGATGAAATTTTCTCCCCTGTTGTAAAGATGTCTTCCATTCATACTATATTAACATTAGTTATTGTCGAAGAATTACACTTAGAGCAACTTGATGTCAAGACGACATTTCTCCATGGTGACTTGTAGGACGATATTTATATGCAGTAACCACTTGGGTATGAGGTGAAGAGTAAGGAGAAATTGTTTTGCAAGTTGAAGAAGAGCCTATACAGGCTCAAGCAAGGTCCCCGGAAATGATATCAAAGGTTTTGATAGTTTTATGCATGACCATGGTTTTACTTGATGTCAATCATATCATTGTGTGTACTTTAAATGGTTGGATGGTGGGAGCTACATTATTCTTCTATTTCATGTAGATGATATGCTTGTAGTAGGGTCTAATATGCAGGAAATTGCAAAGCTTAAGGAAAATCTTGCACAAACATTTGCAATGAAGGATTTGGGAGTTGAAAAGAAAATCCTCGGTATGCAAATCAAGAGGGACACAAAAAATAAGAAATTGGTGTTTTCTAAGGAGGACTATGTAGAAAAAGTGTTAGAAAGGTTTCAGATGTAGAACGCAAAACTAGTTAGTACACCATTGGCTGGGCATTTTAGATTAAGTAAAGAGAAATGCCCAACAACACAAGAGGAAAAATATTATATGGCACAAGTTCCTTATTCTTCAGAATTTGGGAGCCTCATGTATGCCATTGTTTATACAAGCCATACATTGCCCAAGTAGTGGGAGTTGTTTGCAAGTATATGGAAAATACAGATAAAGCACACTAGAAGGCAGTCTAGTGGATTATCAGGCAATTGAGAGGGACCAGTAGTAGGCACTTGTGATTCAGAGGGTCAGATTATACTTTACAAGGATTTGTGGATTTAGATATGGTAGGAGATGTGGATAGTAGGAGGAGCAATATTGGATACATGTTTACAGTTGGTGGTGTGGCAGTGAGTTGGATCTCAAAGTTGCAAAAGGTATTTTCCCTATCTACTACAGAGGCAGAATATGTTGCAGTGAATGAGGAAAGTAAGGAAATGTTATGGATGATTAGGTTCATGGAGGGTTTGGGTAAGGATCAAGGGGTTGTGAGCTACAGAGTGATAGTCAAAGTGTAATTCACCTAGCAAAGAAATCAGCCTTCCATTCAAGAACCAAACACATTCAGCTAAGATATCACTTCATACAAAAAGTGTTGAAGGATGGGCAACTTGAGTTAGTGAAGATTCATATAGATGATAATCCTGTTGATATGTATACTAAGCCAATAAAAAACGAGAAGTTGAATTTTCATTCAACTTTTGTGGGTCTTCACGATTGATCTTGAAGTGGAAGAAACAAGCCAACAAGAAAAGTCCAAGCAGGAGCTATAGTGAGGGAGTTACATCAATCAGTCTCCAAGTGGGATATTTTTGGTTGTGGATCCTGATAGTGATGGGGGTTACAAGGGGGGCTTCGCCCCCCTTGCGGGGTTCAGAGGGGATGCCCCCCCTCGGTGGGGGGGTCTAGGGGCCGCATGCCCCAACGGGGGTTCAGGGGAAGCACCCCTATAAGCCACATTTTATATGTATTTATGCCTTATGAAATCTGGCCCATTCCTTAGTAGGTCAAAAATCTAACAGGTGGTTTTCTATGTTTCCCCAAAATGATAAAAACCCTAATAGATTTACAGGGTCGTTATATATGAGGCTCATTGTATTAGTGGTGGCATTGTGAGAGAGCGTGTAGCTGGACTGAATAAAAGGATTGGCTATTTCTGGTGGACGTAGCCCATTTTGGTTGAACCACGTTAAATCCATGTCTTTGTTTTATTGTATTCTTTTATATTTTACGTTTTCTGCATTATTACATTACATGCTTGTTTATCTATAAAACTGGTATATTCCTAACACAAGGAACCTTAAAAATTGATGCCATTTTTGTCACAACCCCACGTGGAAAAACGTAATTTCTAAGAATAGAAAGTATATGACATCCTTTATTTCTAAAAATAGTAACTTATTAAAAATAGTAAGTCCCCTCAGAATAGTGCGCTTAGTGAACCATGGAAATGATAAACTAGACAAATCCAACCAAAAAAGTAGAATAAAGTAAAAATTAAGGGCAACTGTGTAAAAATAGAAAGTTCACAAAAATAAAAAAGTATCTTCAACAAATGTGAAATGACTATGCCAGATGATCAATAAATTCACATTTGAGTAAATTAGGTGAAATTTCCCAAAATTACAGGTCTTGATTCCACCTACTAAAAATAGAAAGTGTTTGTTTTGAGTGCAGAAAGTTGCAATAGGCTCCATTTTCAATTATATCACTACTTTTTGAAATCCTCGCAGAGTTTTATGATGGTTTCATATCTCAAGTAGGGGAATTCATCCTTCACATAGGTCTTGAGGCATCATTCTGATCACAGTAATAAATAAGAACACCATAAGGCACAACAAGAAAAATCTAGGGGCATTGTATAGTCAAAGGAGATTAAAAAAGAGTCAAAGCTATGTTGAAAATTAAATCCAAGTAGGGAAGCATAACTCATCAATAAGGTTTGATCCATCCACACCCCCTCGGTGAGCTGGTTATAAGAGCTCGATGAGATGATTAAACCTAGGTGAGATGGATGAGTTGGCCAAAGTACATTGGCTGAGGAAAAGCATTGCAAAGATGAAGTGAATCTAATGAATAAAGAGAACATAGTGTTTTCATACTCCAAGAGAGATCGTAAATAAGAAAGGCCAATTTCATATCTCAAAGAACCTCTCAAGTCAGGTAAGAGTGATTCACTATCGCATCTTTCTCTTGAAAAGTACTCAGGTATGTCTTCTCAAAAGTTGAAGCTTCCCATGGTGATCAAGAGTGTGTTCCACAACAATATCTTGAAATTTCCCTGGTGACTGACATTGTTTCAACTCCTAAATATCCATTTCTATGGATTCAAGAAATTATTGAAAGTGGGCTAAGGACAATGTAGCTTTCTATCATACCTAGACTCAAATAAATATCAATAAATTTGAAGTCCAAGAAAAGAAAGAAGGCCCATACAACTTCCTGCTTCTTCAATGGCATCTTAGGTAACCAATATGTTTAAGTTGTTAGGCCTAAGATTGAAAATACTATCAAGGACATGACTCCATCAAACTATGGATTGACTTATATCTCATTTGATAAGCTTCATACGAGGGTGATTCCCATCAGTTTCAAGAATCCTCTTCACACCTTCTTCCTTGGAATGAATAATACAAGAAAACAATTGTGTAATTAGAGGAATATGTAAAATATATCAGTGCTTACAATCAACCCTTCTCAGAATCTGAATAAACATCCTCTCTTATGATCAAAGAAATTCCTCCAATCAATAGTGTTGATCTAGAGGTAGTCAAGAAGACTCAAGGATACATGATTCAAGGGAAGGATAACTATATATGGGTTGAGAAAATAGTCGAGTAGGGAAACGTATTGTTTCTAGATTTCATTTCTCTCATCAAGTAAATTCTCGCAACCTTTTCATAAGTAAACAAATCCAAGGATGAGTTTTCAAAAGAGGTTAATCATTTGGATGAGATTTTTCCATTGGTATCCAAGTTGATCTCCTTCAATTCTCATACCCTCATGAGCATTAATGTGTTTGTATTTGCCGTAGATAAATTGTATCAAGTTTGGATTCACATCATGGATGTGAAATATGATATTCTCAAGAATGAAATATCCAAGTTGGAATCTTGTGGACAACATTCTGTTGAGATACTAAATGATGTCTACAATTATGTTCAAAGGCTTGAGTTCCCTCCGCTTAATGAGGACTCATAATCGAAATAACTCATTCTCTGGTTCCAAGAGTAGGTCAAGAAAGAGATAGGTGAATCTCTCTCTCTTTCAATAAAGACAACTTAGAGTAACTGACCAATATAATAAGTTACATATTTTGTAATTTCAATGAATCACAAATAATGGCTTCATCAATGCAAGAAGATTAGTGACGTCCCTGGGACCTAGACCAAGGTGTTGGGATGCATATGCATTCCAGAGGAGGATAATTTTACAACTGTGATAGATCGATTCAACAAAGAATTCAAGAAATACAAGCCCATTCCAAAGGCTCATCATCATTAGGTATGAATTAATAAATTTATTCATCAAAGGGAGCTTCTTCATCAGATACAACAACCTCTCTCTTATTCTCTTTTTCTCCCTCTTACTTCTCTCCCCTTTCTAATTCATTGTTGGGAGTAATCATTGTATTTTGTCTCATTCACTTAAGTGACTTTATAAAGTAACACTATAAAATTCCCTTTAATTTATAAAAATGGAACTTATTTCTCACTTCCTAGGAAGATTAAAATTCATAAGTTGAATGAGACCATGAAGATTCAATTTGAAGAGCCAATTCACATTGCTATATATTGGGATGGCCTCTCCATTCCAAAAGATCCCAAAAATGATAGATTTTGATAGCATATATGTGGTAGCAATTATGGATTGATGTTGTTGAGATTTGTATCATCAATGCACACGAAATAAAACCTACATTTCTTCCATTCCATTTTTCATATATATTCTTATACTTCTCTCTTTTATGTACTTTGTAAGCAATAGTGTTGGAAAGGAACCTTGCATCCTTGATAAACAAATCTAAGGAACTGTGTGTCTTTAATTTATTGGTCCCACTGATGAATTTATTGTTTCCTTCTTCTATATTGAATGATGAACTACTCGAGTTATTGGGTGTGATCTCTACAATTGGCCTAATAACCTTCCTTCTCTAATTTCTCTCTTTCACCCCTCATCACTGTAATTTCCTCCTTTGTACCCCATGCAAGCACTTTTCCATAGGTTCAATGGAGTGTCAATGGAGTGTTATTGTATGATCCCCAAACTATTTGGCCAACCTAAAACATATAGATAGGAATAAATTAGTTTTCATTCGATAATGAGAGATGCACCATTTAATGTAGAGAGGCGTAACCCCGTGAACATTGGTGGAAGAACCTAATTTTCCATATCGATAAATTTTTCTCCAATAGTTTTTGGACACTCTGATGGGGAGATATTTTACCAAGTGTACCTGAAAATATATCTACCCAAAAATTAAAAAATCAACAAATCAAAAAATTAAAAAAATCAAAAATAGAAAAAACTAGATGAAAAAGAAATATAAATTTTTGAAGGCAACTCTATCAAGGAATGAATACATGTCATGTTTGTTTCCCGCACTGCAATAATGAAATTTCTAGAATTGATTGAGTTACCAATGACTCCAGTGAAGAAGAAGAAGATTGCCAAGAAACACAAATTTTTGATTAGCCATCATTCTGTAACATATCTTGCAAAGCCAAGAAAGGTTAAGGAAAGAAGGTACGTACCATCTCCGGAGTATATAGAAAATAATTTCCATAATGGAGAATATTATTATTTTTGAAGATCCCATCATCAAATCATGGTGGTTATAATTTAAGAAGAGTGTTGCTAAAGGAAAGAAAATGGGAATTTTTGCTACCAACAATCGAGAATCCAAGATATGGATGAGGAAGATCTATAAGAGATATGGAAGGCAGTGTAAATGACAAGATGGTGTAGAATCCACTGAAGGTAAAATTTTCAACTTCATACAACTCACTAAAAATTTGAGAAAATTTTCCTTTATCTCCCTTTCTCTAGATGACTTTATTACATATGGGGATGAAGAAATGGATGTTTTAATAAGAGAGTATGTGCAAATAATTCTAAGTGAAGAAGTAGGAAATTATTATCCAGAGGCATATCATGAAGTTTTGAAATATGCATTGGCATTGCAAAGAAGGTATGAACATCTTGAATTAATTTTTCAAGTGGAGTAAGAAAGGATATTTTTCCTATGGAGGAAGAACCCGATGAATGTCTAGACTACGAGGTGTTCATCCTTGGAATATTATTTTGTAATTCCGATGAGTGTCATATCCTTAGAAGTTCTAAATCAAATAAAATCATCACCTTGGAGGATTAAAATGAAGACACAACAATGGAACCTCTTTTCATCAATTCATTTTGGTTTGAGGTGTAACCTATTAACGAAAATATGTATTCAAGAGAGGAAGATTCTTGTTGCAATACCAATGATACAATTCTTTCCGAAGACTCCACCAATAATGAAGATGTACGAGAAAGCAATCCTTCATCCTAGAATCAAGATGAAAATTTTGAGGTAATCATGGATGATCTCCTTTCCAATTTTGATTCTTCAAGTGATGTAGAAATGTTGAATGATGAAATGGAGATAGTTGAAGAATAAAATTCTCTTTCATGGATGAACAAATAGAATAATTCAATTTCTTTCTTGAAACCAAGAAGAATGAGAAAATTTAATGTGACTTCCAAGAGGAGTTGAATTCTCCATTCTCACCCAAGGAGTGCGATATTGATCATCATGGTGAGTATGAAATATTTAATTTTCCATATGAGTGATAAGATTCTACAATGAATGATTGAGATAGAGTTAAAAATCCTTCCTAGTTTTTTTCCCTAACATGATTCTCTGTTTCCCATCATAAGGATAAAAATGGATCTTTGTTATAAAATGAATAATATTATATTACATTGGGTAATCATAAACAAATATTAAAGTCATATATATATACACTCGAGAAGGAGGAGATAAGGATCCCAATGGAGAAATAGGATGTGGAAGGTTACAGGTCACGTGGCAAGGTAAATAGACATGGTTTCTAATGGAATAATCCAACATTCCCCCTTATTCCATTGTTTTTATAAAAGTATCCCCGAAATAATCATCATCATATTTTCTGGATTCATCATCTTGTTACATTGTGACGAGTCCTATCTGCTTCATCTGGCAAGGAATTTTACAAATGTGCTCTCGTTTGTAAAAAAATAAAAGGATTAAGAAGTGAGCTTAGATGCTTGCGTGGTGCAACATAAATGTGTCTAAGGTAATTTGATCTTGCGTTCATCATCTATATCGTATCCTTCTACAAGCTTGACAAAAATCTTCTCCATCTGGATATAAAACCAGACTCAATCCATTATGTCCTCAAATTGTAAGTTTTGGAGACTGGTGAGGAGTAGATACTGATGCTCTTATAGGATTGACTCTGGTTCTCTCAAACGGTGCACGTATCTATGGTTGCTTGTAATGTTGCTAACATCTCTGGGCATGCTTGTCATGCTCTTGGACTGTTATTAGGGATCATAGGCTAGATTTTGGCATTCATATTTGATAGCTTTATAGAAAATTGATGAATTTGGGGTTTTTTTAAACCTCTTTTTTCTCCTATTGAAGCCTATTTTAATTGATAATGCTCCTCTTCGGTCTTTGTTGTCATGTAAATGTGCAACAAGGAAATTAACAAATTTTAGCATGACAACTATACCCCCTTGTCAAATGTTTCAAATCCTATCATTCCAAGACACCTTGGGTCTATCCACTTAGTCCAAGTGACCTCCCAACTAATGTTATATCATCTCACTATGTGATTTAGGAAAATCCATTCATTCCCCCTAGGTGAATTTATGAGTTCATCAAAAATTGCAAGCTACAGGTAGTTTTGGGAAGGGCTATCACTCACCTTCCAAAGGCTGGAGCAACCTCATGCAGTAGAGAAGAGGATAAAAAATGGAAATGAAGGTGATTCAAAGGTCTTGGCACATCATGGAAATGATTCAAGAAGATTCTGTAAGGGCTTGGAGAAGTTGGGGCAGTTTCGCCATAATTAGGGTTCACAGGCCTAGTCAGTGCCCAGGCCAAAACAACTGCTGAGATTCAGAAAGTGATTTCGGGAGTTCCGGATGGATTTAGGATAAAAATAAAGCATCTAAAGAAATATAATTACAATCCTTACAAGATGGTGAAATCATATTTTTCACAACACTTTTGCGCATTAGGTTTGTAGGCAAAGTTTCTTAGGCATAAGTGGAGTACCAAACCAAAATTCCTTTTTTTTAGGGATCAAATGGATGAATTAAGACATGAGACCCACACCATTAGATTCAAAAGGAAATTTATTGTTAGTATCATATAAAATTTCATAAAAAAGAGACCATATGGTGATCAAGATATTGTCAGTGCAATTTATCCTCAAGGTTCGAGAGTTAGTCAAATTTTCAGCTCCAAAGGCATTACAAGATTTTGTGTCCCTGACGTCCCTTAGGGTCATCGAAATCAAGGTTTTTCATTATTTTTGTAATCTCAAGAGTGCATTATACCTTGAGAGAATAGAGGATATAACCAAATTATTCCATTCCCCTCATTCTCAAATTTCCTCTATTCTCCTACACTATGTACAATTTCTACTTGAGCACCAATACAAGAAGAAGGAGTTTCTATCTTTTTTGATGAGAAGATTTTGGAAAATTTGAGTTTTCAATATTACCTCACCTGTTGTTGTTTTTAGTATTGGTTCCTCTTAATTTCAATGCATGTGATATAATTTATAACTAGTGTAATGCAAGTTTTTGATTTCCTACTTGCAACATTAGTTTCCCTTGTCTAATATTATCACTCCCTTTCCCACTCTCCTAGAAAATTCTTCTCTTGCAGGTATCTACAAGATTTTTCACAAAGTCAGTGGAGTGTCCCTATTAGATCCCTGGTTGAAAGGCCACAACTGAAACCCACATTTTCATGTACATGTATATACAATAGCTACACCGAATAAGTAGAGGGATGTAGATTCCCAGAGCGTTGGACAAATTTTCTCACCAACAATTTTCTAACCAAATTATCTACACAGGGATCGACTGCAGAATGATTCGATGACTTATCCTAGCATTTTCCTAGACCGTATCAGGAATTTTATGGATAACTACATGGACCTCCACATTTTCCTTGTCTTTAAGGTAGGGATATACCAATTTTATGATGTCTCTCTAAATATGGTTGTTGCCAATACAGGTTTGACATGTCTTGCTATCAAATAAACTGCATGTCAAACTGCATGCTAAAGAAAAACATCTTTCTTGGACTTCTACACACATTTTTTCCACTTTATAATGTTTTGTGCTGAGCTAAAAAGTGAAAAAAACCAAAAGAATACATGAGATGATGTTGGGATCACAGATCTCAATCAATAATCACATCTATCAAACACTCGACACAAATTTTTTTTTTCAAGAGACAAAGACTCTAATTGATGCGCATGTGTAGGGAGGCCAAGTAATAGGTGCTCAGGCATGTATGTGAAGAGATACTTGAGTTGGGAAGATTGCAGGTGAGTGCATTAACTCATAGAAAAGAATTAAAACATACCTCCTTTGAAATATTACACACAAGATGATCCAAATTCTCTAATACCAATGTTATAAAATGAATAATATTATATTACATTAAATAATCATAAATAAAGATTACAGTCATATATATACACACTCGAGAAGGAGGAGAGAAGGACCCTAATGGACATATGTGATGTAAAATTTCACAGGTCATGTGGGAAGGTGAATAGACATGGTTTCCAATGGAATACTCCAAGCATCTTGAGCTTGAAGGAGTTCCCTTCCTATGTAGCATGTATCTCTTCTCCTTGTCAGAAAATGTTGAAAACCAAGTATGCCCATTATTGGAATAAGGAAAGAATTGGATGAAAAGAAATGCAAAGCATGAGAATGATTAGGTTTTAGATGAAGTATGGCCATGTGTAGATAAAATTTTCAACCTTCTCCAAGTGGTATAATGCGAAGATTATTCTAATGAGGGTGAGAAAGAGTATATGGAAAATTTGAATGAACAATCTATGCAATAAATCTTGAGGACTGTGGAAGAAATTGAAGACCCTCAACTCAGTGTTGAGATCGTGACTTGGAATATGGAAATACAAGATAGGTGTGGGTCAATTT
Organism: Taxus chinensis; assembly: GCA_019776745.2. NCBI lineage: Eukaryota > Viridiplantae > Streptophyta > Pinopsida > Cupressales > Taxaceae > Taxus > Taxus chinensis. Next base: position 524,339,937 of record CM034154.1, on the reverse strand, counting down.
TTGCTTCTCATTTTTATACACAAATGTTTGATGTTGATACAAAGAAGATTGATGAGCTTGATGACCTCCTTAGTGTCTTAGTTGGTGAGAGTGAATGTGAAGATATTTCTATCTCTTTCATGACGTGTGAAGAATATCATACACATAAAGAAAAGAAGATTCCATAATCTCCTTTGAATTTTTTAATCTTAAAGAAAACATCTCCACCATAGAGAATAATAGTGAAGGAAATGGTGAGTTGATTTGTGTTAAAGATAATTGTTCAAGACATTGGGAAGAGGTGTAGGAGCCTTATGAGTTTAGTCAAGGTCAAATTTTTCTCACCACCTTCGAACACCCTACTAGATCGGAACTAGAATTCATACTGCAATATTCACTCAAGAGTGATAAATTTTTCTATGACAAGAATTTATGTTTCAAATAAAATTTCAAGATCAATTCTGAGCTGGTTGTTATTGACAACAATTTTCTTGGAGAAAAAAGTGAGACTTTACATAGATCTTGTGAATGGTATCTGAATCAAATTGTACTCACCATTTTAAAATTATTTTATGATCTTGAACATGGTACTATACTACAACATTCCCTTGAGGATGATAAGGACCTCCATGCCAATGAGATGAACTCTATTTTTAAAAGCACTGGCCTAGAACAACAAAGATTGAGGTTTGAATAAGTTTTTGAATGGGAAGGAAATTATTTTTTTCTCAATTTATCTATGTGCCTAAATAGTTCAAGGGATGATCTCACGTTAACATTAAAGAATGGGGAATGTTTCCATGACAAATTCAATGATTTAAATTTTGTGTGTCTCGTGATCACAGAACATCAAGTGGAATTCATAAGATGTGAGAATTCCAAGAAGGTAACAAATTTATCATTGGATGCAAGATTTTTTCAGTATAATACAAGTATGAAGATGGAATATTTTTGTGTCTCCTTCTTCTCAAGATATGCAAAGCCATCATAGGAGCATGGTATGATCAAATAGTGACCTTCATAAGCCATATTTTAGTCAGCTATTCCATGGTGGCGTATACTTATCTCAACCCATCTCTAGGTATGTGCATATTCTTTCACTACCCCTGTAAATTCCCTCACATGTATATTTTTTCCCTTTCTACTTTGTGTGTTTCCCTCTTTTTGAGTGTTTCCCTTTCCGTTATTTTTTGTGTTTTTATGTGTGTTTGGAAGAAATGACTCCATAAGCCCAATGGATAAGGCACTAGTCCACACAGTGTCTTTATGTTCTGGGATTCTTGCATGCTCTGTCCTCCCTGGGCTTGATCCACAACATTTACCCAAGCTAGATCCTTTTTTTTCATACAAATGTGCAACATGAAAATTTCAAATTTTCAAATGTGACAATGGACCCGAGTGTTGAAAAAATTGACCAAAGTCCCTCCTAATTCATCCTCCAGGTCATCATACCTTCTATGCCATGACTATATCTGATCCTTAAAGTACTCATATGTGTTTTTTGTACTTTCCTTGATGTGGGAAATTTCAAAATATGGTCATTCAATTCATTCAGTATAGTTCTTTTGAGAGAGAATTCTTTGGTAGGCCTAGAAAGGCTATTTTATCCTTTTCAAACATATGTGTGTCCTCTGGGGTAGAGTTGAAATCTCAAATTCATCAAGAAATGGTATTAAAGAGATAATAACATTATGCAACATTTTTAGGAATGTTTGGGAGTATTTCAGATGTTTATGAACAAGTTGTGTAACTGTAGGTTTCTCAAGTGCAAGGAGTAAGAAAAGGAAAAAAACACCTCACCTTCAACCAAATATTTTTCAGAGATTTGGTATGATTCAAGAGGAAAAAAATATTTCATTGGAAGTATATTTTAATTCCATAAATGATATAAAAATAAGATTCTTCTCAAGGAATAAGGTCTTATTAGGGCATAGAAATTTGTACAGACTCACCGTGTGTTTCGGAAAGAAAAATATGAATTTTTGGAGGAGGTAGAATCAATGCTTGAAATTATTCCCATTGTTCTAAAAATGGTATTTGGAGTCAAATTGATATAAAATTTCACCTTAAAATATCTCCTACAACTTTGAGAAAGTTCGTTTCAAGATTCTAGGAGTCAATCAAATTTGTAGTTGGAACTGTGGCGCATTTTGGTGTCTAGTCTATCCCAACTATCCCAATTGTCTAGGAAATTTTGAATGGTGGGGATAATAAAGAGAAAAAATATATTCTATGGCCTTTTTGAAGCCCTCATATGACCCTGTTACTCTTTGACAAGGTGCTAAGTGATCAAAATTATAATTTTGGCTAAGTATGAAACCTCTTAGGCCTATTGCACATGTTTCCCCTACTGTCCCAACTGTGTAGAATAGTTAGGATAGTAAAATTTACCTCACCCATATCCCCCTCTTTGGATCATCATGTGACCTCCGATGTTGCTCATTGGGTGTTGAAACCTTTCTCTCTCCTCCTCCATTGTCACTCATTCATTTGCCATCATTTGTCAAGATATAAGAGTATGGCACATTTTATTGTCCCAATTATCTTTGGACGGTTGGGAATAAAAATTCACCCCATCCCCCATGATTTTCAAATCAAAAATTTGACTAAGTACTTTACCTTGTTTCTTCTCTTTTTGCCTTCGTACTTGAATGAAAAATGTTGTCGAAAAGTTTTAAACGTGATATAAAATTCTTCCCAATTAATTATTTATTTATATATATACATAAATTTTGAGTGATAAACTCCATTACACCTACAAAATTTCTATAAAATTTTCCAAATTCATTCTAAATGTCCATTGCATCAAAATTTCAGTTTCTAAGCATTTCAGCAGGCAGATTGAGTTGAAATTCGGAGCACGAGATCGTGATGAGAATCCTAATCCAATGATTCCATTTTCATCATAACCTAAGGTGGAAAAATTTAGTTTCCAAAAAAAATTAAGTATCTGGCATCACTTCTTTCTAAAAATAGTAAGTCCACTCATAACAGTGCACTCAATGAACAATGGAAATGATAAACTAGACAAATTCGACCAAAAAAGCAAAAAATAAGAATAAAGAAAAAAACAAGGGAAACTATCTAACAATAGAAAGTTTCCAAAAAATAGAAAGGTATATTCAATGGAGGTGAAGTGAGTATGTCAAGTGATCAATAAATTCACATTTGAAAAAATCAGGTGAAATTTCCCAAAATAGTAGGTCATGATTCCACTTGCTAAAAATATATAGTCTCCGCTTTGAGTGCATAAATTTGGAGTAGGATCCATTTTTAGTTATTTGTATACTTTTTTACATCCTCACAGATTTGTATGATGGTTTCATAGTTGAAACAGGTGAATTTATCCTTCACATTGGTTTTGAGGCATCCTTTTGATCACAATAGTTAAGTAGAACACCACAGGGTGCATCAGGAACAATCTAGGTGAATTGTGCAAATTTTTAAAAGTAAAAGATCCATTGAAAATTCAATCTAGGTAGGGCATCATATATCATCAATCAAGTTTGATCCATCTACTCCCCCTTAGTGAGCTAGCTAAATGAGGTTGATGAGCTAAGTAAACCTAGGTGAGTTAGATGAGTTGGCCAAAGTGAGTTAGCCGAGGAATAACATTGCAAGCATGTAGTGAAGCTAATGAATAAAGAACATAGAGTGTTTTCATACTCTAGGAGAACTCGTAAAAAAGCAAGGCCTATTGTAGATCTCATAGAACCTCTCAAGTCAGGTAAGAGTGATTCATTTTCACATCTTTCTCTTCAAAAGTACGCAAGTATGTCTTCCTGAAGGTCAAATATTCCCCAAGGAGAATTTTGTCTCCAAATCACTGCACCCCCCGAATGGCTTGGGAATTAATCAAGACATTCGGTGTAATTGGGACACATGGGATCACCTCTCAAGTTGTGGGACTTGCACTTGAGGTGAACCTCCGAAGAAGGCCGGATTCCTCTTCCTAAACTAAACACAACACTACTTATGATGCAAGAAAGATGGCTAACTAGACCTATACTAACATTTCATGGGATTAGGGAAAGACAATGAAAGGAAATAAAATCTATGCTAGAAGTGGTGATACACCAAGAAAAGGGATGTTCAACTTCCAGAAGGGTTAATGTGGGTAGGATGCTCGCATCATTGGCCACCTTCACCTATTGCAAGTTGGAAAGGGTACAAAATACCATAGACTGGAAGCACACATTCCTTCACTAAAATTTAAACATACACAATAGAAAGATCAGCTTTGATTTGATACACAAATAATTTATCAAAAGGATAATCACAAGCACATGTCAAGAATCCACTTAAGTGATAATAATAATGCAACCCTTAATCAATAGAAGGAAAATAGTTTCTCACAAATGACGAAAGGTACTCACACTATTCTTTTCACAATATGAAACAGATAATCTGAAATAAAGGTAAATTAATCAATAATGCTAAGGAATTAGATTCATAAACCATGCAATGACTAATCATTCAACACAATAAAATAGATCTTCAAGTGCAAGGAATAACTCTGAATATAATTAAAAGGTTTGAACAAATCTCTAAGAGCACTCTTCCAAGCTTGAAGATCAACTTCACCAAAAATCTCTAAAAATATGTGTGTATGTCTCAAATAATGGAAGCATTCCACTATTTATGAGTTCCTAGGCTGAGCCTCTACAGCTGGGACTTTAACTAACATTAAATAAAAATAGTAATGTCATTAAAATAAGGGAATAGGATCCCATGAAAATAGCAATTTTTTTGCAAAAAGTTGATCGAGTCAACCCTGTAACTTTGACTGATTCCAAAGCTTAAACATGTCCTTTCATGGCCACTCAGCTTTGGCTTGATTTATCTGTATCTCCTTTCTCTACAAAATTTTTTTGTCCTTTCTCCCATACAGCCATTCAGTGTCTGTACTCGTAGAAGCACTTGATAACAACCTGAGTTTCTTCATCTCCAGCCCCACATGCATAATGATTCACTATGTCTGTTGTCTTGATCTCTTTCGTGATCCTAGCTAGTAACCTTCGAAGTTTATTTGTGACTTTCTTGAGTCTCCCTATGAAATTATGACATAAGACCAGTCATTCAATGGAGTCATTATTGAAAGTCTTGGTGACATCATCGTCCTGCTTCACCAAATATTTGAAAATTTCCTTAATCTGATCCTCAGGAAGAGCATCAATATTTTCATTGAAGAATTTGCAATTGGTATTGTCAAACTGCTCTGAGATGTCATTCATGGCATTTGTAATCTCCACTTGTTTCTCCTCCAATTTCTGAACAATATCTTGTAATACTTGCTACTGGAATTCAATGGCCTTTTCATACTCAAAAAATTTAGAGGCATCATTTATAACCTCTTCCTAAAGAAGCAAGTCAGAATCCTCTTCTCTAATGTCACTCCATGTGTCCAAAGTTAAATTTAAATTATTAGTATCCTCAAAGAAGGTTTCTTCCATCATAGAAATGGTGATTTTTGTAACCTGCAAATCATTATTTATCTAAATGGCTTCCTTGGTCAAAGGATTAGATTCCTTTAGAATTATTTCCAGCCATCCATTCACTGATATCCCTTTCTGTCCTAGCTTCTAAAGCTCATGATAAGAAATATCATCGATAATAGATGAAATTTTCATAGCCGTAGTAGTTGAGACGTCAGTTGGATGGAGTGGGTTGGGTTACTTTACACAGCAATGCAGTGAGCTGCTCGACCTTGGCCTTTAGCTCATCCTTGGTGGAATTGTCTTTATCAAATTTCTCCAAAAGGGCCCCAAGAGCAGTGTGTACATATTGATTGGATAATTCATGAGTAGCATTCCCCAACGAGAAATTTGATATTCAGTAACCTGATGCTATGATTATTTCTTTAGTTTTCCCTTCAACAAGGGTAGCCACTTCTATCATACACTTTCCAGATGGATTAACCATCAGACTTGATATGGTTCTTGGTATGTTGGCCTGTATTTTCGGCATGGACTCCAATATACTGAGATCTATAACATCCCCAAGAGGAAATTTTTTCTTTTTCTTGGGATTCTATCTAAACATCCATTCTAGTATGGCTAGGGCCAATGAAGATTGAGTGGTAGATCCGATACATGAATCATCAGTTAGAGAAATATTACTAGAAATACCAGTTGATATATGAGCAGAGGTAGCAATGATGGAAGGTGTGGATGTAAGGAAAACCATAGGAATTGACAAAGCAATGTTGGGGGTTGTAATTGAAGAAAATTGGAGTGTCAAAGGAAGTGAAGAGGAAATGGGTGACCCAATATTTTCCCCAGCTGATAGAACTGGAAGTGATGAGAATACCTGGGCCATAGAAGGGGACGGGAAATAAAAAATGATGGTGGAAGTGGAAATAACCGATATGGGATGTGATAATGGAGGAAGGAGAAGATGTGATGGATCCTGGATGACACTAGGAGAGTCATTGACTTCAACTACTTCTGTCACTAACACTACAGGTGATGTAATATTGGGAGCAATAAACCTAGAGAGAGATGAGCCACCAACCACAAATGAAATATTCTTTGTAATTGTAGGAACCCTTTGAGTCGACCTCTTTCCTTTTGTGGGTTTTTGTTGGTTTATTTATGGTGTATCCCCTGTATTTTTAGGTTGATTTTCCCCTTTGGGTGAGATTCCAAAGGTGGTCATCCAAATTAAAGTCCTCTTTAGAATGGGTCCTACCCTTTCCTTAGTATTGTTGCATTCTTCCACATACCAGTCAACCCATGGAAATGGTTGATTGGAAATTTTATCACTCTTGTATGATGAATCTAGGACCTCATCATTGTCCTGTACCAAATTTCTGAACTTCATCAAGGGTTAACCTTTCATAATCCCCTTTTTCACATGATGTATTCGTCCTGACAATGAATCCATGTATCTTATAATTGGGGTATGTGAGCATTGGACCGACCTGTTTCCCCAAACTTACCACAATAGTTAAAATTAGTCTGTGGATGAAAGGTCTGCAGGGTTACCTCAGCCATTTCTGCATCAACATTTTTATCCTTGTGAATATTTCAGCAAGAATATCTGTTAATCGAAACAGGGAAATGCATTCCCGCCTTGTGACACTTATTATGGATTCGATGATAATCTAAAAACTGCCAAACTAATTCCAAAAGAATCCATTTGTCAGTGGGACACCTATGAAACTTGGAATTCAAAGGTAGGTGAATGTAGGAAACTAAAAGTAAATTACTCCCCATTCTCGTACCTCTTGGAAAGCCTCATCGAAAACCCTCCGGTTATATAGTTCTTTATCAAAATGATAGAGGAATACAGTGAAGAAAGTGTCATTAACTATTTGAAAATGATTTCTCCCCTCATGTCGAGTGAGTTGGGGATAAAACTCATATCTTTGGGAGGTGTTGCGAATACCCCTGGTATTCGAACCCGCAAAATCTGCCATAGCAGTAGCCGCATATACCAGGAAATATGTCATGTGGAAAGTATTCATTTTTGACACTTTACCCAACTGATAGTGAATGTTGCTACTAATATGCTCCCCCCATCGGATAAACTCGTCATTCTTCTTAATAGTTACTATGTACGAAAACATCCATTCTTAGAATTCCTTTCCAGAAGGAAGACTCGAGACTTTGCTTAATAGCGCAATAAGATTGTTGACTTCTTGAATAAAATCTGATCGATGCATAATTTTGGTTAATTTGGAGAAATTCTTAGTCAGATAGGATTTCATCATAACCTTTGAGCATACTTCCTCTTTCTTCTCCCAGTGAACTCCACTGCTATCTATGGTGAAATTGTGGCGTAATCTTAAATGTATAGAATTTTAAACAAATCCTCAAAGAAATATGGGTCCAAACGGATCACCACCTTATCATCACTATCCCTAACTGACATGGAGTCCTCGTCGAAGTGAGCTACTGCAACTAAGATAAATTATGGGCAATGCACAGATGTGAGAAAATCGGTGGTAATGGCAAGACCACTATTGTAGATGGCCTACATGCATGGCTTCTTGTTTGGGGCTTTTAATCTCTCCCAGAACTCGAGAAGATCAATTTATACTAGATCAGTGTCCCTAATATTTCCTAAGTCAGAGGACAGGTAGGATTGGGGAGTAACCCCAAGAAATGTGTAGTTCATCTTCTCTTTTCCCTTTGAAGTGGAAGCAAACATCAAAACATGTGTTTCGGGAGATGAAAGTTGAAAAAATTTTGATAACCTGAAAACAAGAAATCTCTAAAATTCTGAACTGGAAAATTCTGAAAGGAATCACCAAATTGAAATCCCTAAAATAGTTTCTTGAACTGAAATTTCTGAAATCAAAAGCTCCGAAAGAAATCTCCTAAATGAATTTGTCTGAAAATAATTTTTTCTGAAAGAGTTTCCTGAACTAAAATTTCCGAAATCAAAAGCTCTGAAAGAAATCTCCGAAATGAATTTGTCCGAAAATAATTTTTCCGAAAGAGTTTCTTGAAGCCAAAGTTTCCAAAATCTTGAAAGCAATAAATCTCTGAAATTCTAAATGCAACAAAGTTCTGAAATCTGAAATGAGAAAATTCTTCGAAATCCCGAAAGTAACAAATATCCGAAATGAACTTCCGAAATTGAGATCTCCAAAGGAATTCTCCAAATGAGTCTTTTGAAATGATTTTTTCTAAATATTTTTGAGGAATTTTCAAAACTATTGTTAAATTGCCAAAGCTGGAAGACGAGAAATGAAAGAAGCATGAGAGGCATAAAAATATCCTTCAAGCAACTTTGAAAACTTAGAGGAAACTAAAAAAATGAAACCTAGTGAACCAAAAGAATGAAATCACCAAAACGTAGAGAGAAACCAAAAGAAAAAACCCAAATGAGGAGGAAATGGAGGAAAAACACCTAAAACCAAAAGAAAAATAAACAAAAAACATACCTTGAAAAAGACGTCACAAAGTACAAGAATGGAATTTTGAGTGAATGTGTCAGGTAAAATTGACAATTAAAAATATGATTTTAAATAAAAATCTCGATATTAATGGTAAAAATCCAATCCGTACAGAGGTAGGTGAAAATTAATTACACATAGAATCTCCAAAGGTCTGAAACCCAAAAAATCGAAACTCAAAAGTTTGGATTTTCAGAAATTCAGACTTCGGAGAACTTCAAGTGAAAATCCTAAAAATGACTCGGAGAACTCCGAAAACCCCAAAACTTGAAAGTCCAACAATTTGGACTTTTGGAAATTCAGACATCGGAAGTCAGAGAGGGATTTAAACAAAATGAGCCAACAAGTCCTGAAACCCAAAAACCTGAAAGTCTGAAAATTCATACTTTTGGAGTTTCGGACTTCAAAAAATTTTAAATGAAATTCCGAAACTGAGCTTAAAAACTCTAAAAGATAAAAAACTCCAAAGTCCAAAAATTGAATTTTTTTGGATTCTTAGCCTTAGCAAAAATTCACTGTGTGAGGATTTCGTTAAAAAACATTGGTCTAACATATAGCCTTCTTTTGGGTAGGTTAAATGGTTAACATTTTTGGCGATCTCTAGGGAAAGCTTGCCTACTAAGCTTTTAGACCAGCAACCTTAAGCAAAACATTGGGAAAAGGAGTTAAAAAAAAACAAAACCAAAACAGAAAACACGCAAGCAAAAGAAAAGAAAAACAAAACAATGTGCAGAGCACTTGGAGGAAAAAAAAGAAAAATGTACAGGGTGGAACCTCCTCAAAAGCAAGCTTTGAGGTGTATCCCATTCACATGAATGGGAAATTATTCTCCATTGAGTCTAGATAGGTAAAATGAATTTTCCTCTTTACAACTTGTAATAACATAGGGCCCACTCTAGAGAGCATCGAACTTGGCATGCTTTCCTAGTTTCGCGTGATCTTCATCCCATTTTATAACCAAATCCCCTTCCCTAAACAACCTATTAGAGGATTTCCTATCAAAGGATTTCTTAACTTGAGCTTGATGCTCTGTCAACATATTCATGGTGGTGTTTTGAATCTCCTCTAGTTCCACGAGTTCTGAAATCCTCACTGTTAAGGCCTCATCCTCCATAACTTCAAGCCGATAAGCCAAATCTAAGGAAGGAATTTCCAAGGAAAGTGGAGGTTTTTTTCCCTTCCATTTATGATCATGAAAGGAGAAACCCAGATGGCATTTTTAGGTGTTATTCGATCTACCCATAGGGTGGTCTTAATTTGTGTATGTCAGGTTCTTCTATTGGCCTCCATAGTACGCTTAATGATTCTTATAAGATTCTTGTTGCTAGATTCAGCCAACCCATTTCCCTATGGGTAATAATTAGATGAAGTCTTGAGGTAAAATCCGTTCTCGATGGCCCACTCACTTATCTTCATCCTGAGGAAAGACATAGCATTGTCTGAGATGACAGTAAAAGGAACACTGAACCTTGTCATCAAACTTTCTAGAAAATCCAGAACAATTTTCATTACTTTATTTTAGGGCGGCTACCTCTATCCAGTGAGTAAAATAATACGTGGTAATAATGACCCATTTATGCCCCTCACTGGATGGAGGATTAATCATCCTGATGAAATCTAAACCACATTGGATATTGTGAGTGGACCTAGAAATGGAAAATTATTGGATGATGATATAGTTGTTGATAAAAATATACATGATATTATTAGATTTCCTGGATGTTGTTGTGATTTATATATCTAGATGATTTTAGAATTTTAATTATATTTATATTATTTTGGATGTTCTGATATGGCCAAGAGGCTGAAGGAGGTGTTTGTGTTTTGCAGGTTAAACTATCACAACAAACATCAGGGGATTGGAGAACAACCACATTGGAATTCTAGATGAAATCAACAAGGTCACCATGGAAACTATTTTTGTTTGTATGTGTTTGTTAGTATTAAGGATTCCCATGGGGGGATACACTATAAATGTGACCAAGGGATTTTATGCATTTCTTTTATTTTTTTGGTCCCTTTTGTTTAATTTGTGGTGCACTTACCCCTTTTATTAATTATTAAATGGTGTGTAAATATTGTGAGTAATCATATTGTTTAGTTAATTAATTGAAACATGTCATAAGAATGTAATTAATAGAGTTGTTGGCCATGTTTTTAGAGTGTTGTAAGAGTGTGTAAGTAATGTGTAAGTTAACTTTTGAGTGTGAAACACTCCACCTTCTTGGAAATTCGAATTTGTCCTTGGAGACTGATTTTGGAGGCTTGTGGGACAAGGTAAACTTGCCCCATACCTCTTAAATTTACATATCAACCTTGCCTATGGTTGGAGGGTTAAATTTTGAACTTTTTATACATTTTTTTTAGTCAAGTTGAATGTTGTAATTGCACTTTTCTTACATAATTTAATTTCAGTCCCTATGGGGTATGGACTTGTTTGAGTGTGTAAGTAATTATGTCATATTATTCACCCACCTATTTATTATGCATTGGAGAATGAAGTTGAATTTGTGCTTGGGGTTGAGGATGTGTGATGTGGCATCCTACATGGATCCACCATATCCTCTTCCCTTCTCTATTCTATATAATTTGAATTCCTTGTTTTGTTTTGGGCTACTTCACTTTTGGGAGACTTCTTTTGTGGTGAATTTTCTTGCTATTTTGGGAGCTCTTGCTTGTAGAAGTTTTTGGAAGATTGTTTCATGCTTGTGTTGGGTTAACTTTTGGATTTCTTACATTGGAAGGAGCTTTCTATTTTGAACTAAGAACAATTCCATCATGGAGAGGTAAGAGCTTGGCTCTTGAAATTCTCTTCTTTTCCCTTTTTGAATATGTAAATTCTAGTATGTTTGTTATAGTTGTGGGCTGTTGGGTAGATGGCTTAGGGATGGTGTGTAGAAGACTATGGGGTACTCTTGAGGGAGGCATAAGTGTTTTGTGGAGGTATAAGTGTGGAGGGAGTTGGGTTTTGGGTTCCACCTTATAAAACGAAATAGCTTGCATTTCTTTATTCATGATGGGATGCCATAAGAGGTTAGGGAGGCATAAGGAAATGTGAGGAATAAGGGGTACCTAGGGAGGCATAAGGAATGTCATGGTTCTGATATTTTAATTTTGGCAGTTTGTAACTTAGGTGGTGATACCCATTTCCCCGTTTGGGAGGCATAAGAAGAATCCCCCATAGTTCTTGCTCCTTTGGCTTGTATGGTGAAACCTGAGTTTTTTGTGATGTCTTTCATGTGGTTATAAAACTGTTGTTTTGTTTTGGACTGTGTTTTTAATTTGAAATGTGCATGTTGAAATATTACATTGTGATGTGGAAGCCTATTGTTGTGAGAGTTCAAATAAATTTCTTATTGCATTGTGGTTGGGGCATGAGGGCCAATGAATAAGGATGGCTTCTCCTCTTCATTAGTTTCCTTTCCCCTACTCCTGTTGTGATCAAATTGGATGAATGAGAAGAATGCATGTTGTTTTTCTAGAGCTAAGAAAAGATAGTTTGACAGTCCCTTGTGAAATGAAATTTCATTGTAACCTTCCCACTTGAGGTGGATGATCTTATAAATGTTTGTAATGGAAAGATGTTGTACAGTTTTGCAAGTGAAATTTGAAATATAAAAGAGTTATACTTTGTATTCTATTTAAGAAACAATGTGAAAGAATTATACATGTTTGGTATACTGTATTTTGTAATCAAATGGAAAAGAATTTGAATTAATATAAATGGTTTTTTCTTGTCCATATGATGTTATTCCATTGGAAATATGTGTTTATCATACTCTATGAAATCCCTTTTTGAAAAGTGGTAAAGTGGAACACATGAAAAGAAAATGTAATGTCTACCCTATATACAATAAATGATTTTGAAAGAAATGAAAGAAGGAAGTTGTAAGTTTTCCTTTGGAATCAATAAATGAATGTAATTCTTTTCTCAAATTTCATTGTTGTATTGAATCTGATCATATCAATGTATTGAAATCTCAGTTTGAAAGGAAGAAATACGTATGAGAAAAATACAGTATTTTTGTCTCTTGAAAATGTGAAAATATTGAATTCAGTATTGTCTTTTGGTCTTGAATGGTTTGTTTTGAATCAACCAAATATGTTAGCTTGGAATTGGAATGTATCCTAAATACTTAGAAGAAAAAACTGGCAAATAGACACATTAAGATTTGATCCCTGTTATTTACAATTTTAAAACTGGTAATTAATTAAACCAAAAATGCACAGTTCAAACCTGAAACAATAAAATAAAAAATTAAATGATTTAATTTAAGTAGTAGGCCCTAAACGAGTTCAAATAGACAAAACAAAACACTTAAAGAAAATATGTCAGAACTTAGCAAAATCAGGCTCAAACCGTTTTATAGTCATTTTTCTATCAATAAACAGAAATTCTCAAATTGCAATCAATAAGACAAATTGAACCTTGAATCCTTCCTTAAATCCATTTAGGAATAATCCTCCATGTCTATTTGACATGTTAAGAGAGGAAGAAGATCAAATTGAATAGATCTAACAAGTTAAAATTCACCAATTTGCACTGTAAAAGCCTACAGGCTATTTTCTTAAAATTTACTCCTTAAAATTTGTTAAAACCTAAAATTAATTATCTATGTGCAAAGAGGACATCAATAGATTTCAAGAAAGTCCTTGTTTTCCCAAAACCGATCTCTTTATCAAAAGTTATGGCCCTCTGAAGTTTTCTTCTTCGGCGTCAAATTTTGGGAAAAATTTCCTTGGCAGGCCCGCAGCCCAAATTTTTCACTTAGGCACTTAGGAAAATTTTGTAAATTTTCCCCACCATCCCACTAGCCCATAGCCAATTAGAGGCTGCTATGTGGCACCATGAGGTGTTAGCAGAGGGGCGGATCCTTTTTTTTTTAACTTAGCACTTTCAGAAAAATTTTGGGAAAATTTTCCAACTTTTCCCCGCCTGCCCGCAACCAATTAGGTGATGCCATGTGGTGTCACAAGGCATCGGGAAAGGAATGGGTCCCTATTTTTCCTTTGTATGTCAAAAAAAATTGGAAAATTTTCTAATTTTTCCTCGTTGTTTCGTTGGCTTGCAGCCAATCAGGGGCTACCACGTGGCATCGCGAGGTGTCGGCGGAGGCGCGGGTCTCTGTACCCTCTTAGCCATTTGGGGCACTAAGTCCATTTTCTCCCCACTGCCTCACCTTCCCCGCATTGGCTTAGGAGATTCCACATGTCATTTATGGAATCGTGGGAGTGCAGGCACTAAGATGAATTTTCACCCCGTGCAGGATAATTTACAATTGTCCCCCAACACCTCACTTTTCCCCTTTTTTTCCCACGCTACTTTAGGGAGTACCATGTGTCCCTTGTGGACTTGTAGACCTACGAAAGCATAGGTGCAACTGTGATTTTTTCCCCCAGGGCAAAAATTTTGTCAAGGCCTCCCCGTGGCCTGCCAACCCGCCCTTTGGGCAAGTTTTCTCCCCTAGGCCGGCAGGCCCGCCTTTAGGGAGAATTTTCACCCCAAGGCCCGCCGGCCCATAACTTGAAAAATATGAGGAGTTAGGAGGACTTATTTATATCAATGGAAAGGTGAGGAAATTTCCTATCCAATGGGAGTAATTTAGGAAAAATTTGAATGCATTAAATATGAGAAAAATCAAGTTGAAACTTTAATCTTGTTAGAGAGTGGGTATGGTGAGGATTTTTCCCTCTGAACCTAATTGAACCTTCTAACCTTAAATTTTGGACCTTATGACCTCTAAAAATTGTTAATAAAATAAAAGTATGTTCTAGTAGATTATAATTGTTCTAGAACCTATTAGTGACAACTGTTGTCTTGTAACATGGTTGTAGATTCTTTTAATACAAAAAAATTATTCCATAATTTTCATAACTAATCCTAGGTTGTTCTTAGGTTTCAAGTGGGTTATTTTTACGGGTGTTACACTTGGTATCAGAGAAGAGGTTCAAAATCTTGGACCATTGGACACACTAGAAAATTGGAGACATGAAACTTAAACCCTAACACACTTTCAAATCTAGAAAACAACTTAGTTTAGAAATTGCATATTTTAGTAAACATGGAAATTGAATAAAACTTAGAAAAATAAACTAACCCTCACCTTGTTCTGTGCAGGAGGCACAGACGGGACAAGGGGACTTTTCACATAGACCTAGAATTACCACAACCATATCATGTTGTAGTAGCTATCCTATCCTAGATTTTGTGGACTCTTCAGGATGTTAATTCCGCTCTACACAAATGATCAGTAGGAGGACATGCAGCCAGTTATGACAGAGTCCCTTCCATTGAGGGTTTGGTATCTCCTCAACCTAGCAAGGAGCATGGAGGAGAGAAATCCCATGCATATTCAACCAGAGTAAATTCACCATAAAAGGGATAGGGTGACCAAGTTTCAGGACATAGAGAGAGGTCTTAGAGCCCTAGGCTTAGGGATGATCATGCAGAGAGACCTAGAGGTCGTCAGACCGCAACTGCAGATCACATCAGGGAGATTCTAAAGCTTCGACCATCACATTATTCTAGTGACATAGGTGGATTTTAGGTAGAGGCCTAGTTGGTGAGCTTGATTGGATGCTCCAAGCTCTATCCTTGTTCTAGCAACATAAAAGCTCGTGTTGCGATCCATCTACTGAGGGATGGAGCTGGTGTATGGTGGGGGATAGAGGAGAAGAAGCTCCATGTTGATTTTGAGATAGTTACTTGGGAGATATTTGAAGAGCATTTCTAGAGTAGATATTTTTTCACAGAGGTTCATACAGTAACGAATAGATGAGTTTCATGACCTTCGACATGCATCTCTTACAGTGGTTGAGTATGAGAGTAGATTTCTAGATCTACTCTAGTATGTTGATTACATGCAGGATGAGTAGGTGTGGATCCAAAGGTTCATCTGAGGCCTGAATCTAGACATTGGAGGTCCAGTGCAGATCCATTGTCCATAAAAATTAGCTGAGGCCATCGAGAAGGCCTATATAGCAAAGGAAACTCGGGGAAAGACCCAACATGCTAGAGACCGAGTTTGGAGCCACATACAGCAGATGCAAGACAACAGATCAAGGGGATCAATACCTCCTCCTAAGGATGGATAGGGTTCAACAAAGTCATCTTTTAGACCCCAGCAATAGCAGTCCCGCTCACCTTATAGACCGCCACAGAGGTTTGATGCACATAGAGGTCAGAGTATGGGGCCCCCTCCTAGAGGTCCCATCAGGACACAAGGTGCCCAGAGAGCTCACTTAGCAGGAGCTCACTAGCAAAGACCTCAGTAGACCATAGCCGGATCATCAGGATCCACACCACAGACCTCCAGAGTACTGACTGGACCTACTACACAAGGGAGAGGATTAGGAGGATGTTTTGGTTGTGGTGTTACTAGACATTTTTTGAGAGACTGCCCACAGAACCCTAATAACAAGGGTAAGACACAGATCTCAGAGCCTACTGTTGGTGATATGGGGCATAGTCATAGGATGTATGTAGTGGTCTAGAACCATCAGGAAGAGCATCAGAGTATAATTATTGAGACCGCAAGTAGCATTGGTGGTATTCCTACCTCCATCTTTTTTATTCTAGTTCTTCTGATTATTTCATTGCACCATCTTTAGTAGAGTGATGTAGGCTGATGGTAGTTAGACAGGGTCTTAGTTGGGATGTTGAGATGGCTTCTGGAGCCAAGATCTCTGTAGCCTCCTTAGTTAAGGAATGTGTGGTCGATTTGATACCTTTTACCACTACCATGGATCTTCATATCCTTTCTTTGGGTTCTTATGGAGTCATCTTGGGTATAGATTGGTTGTCTACACACAAGGCTAGAATGGATTGTTACCACAAGATTATATCTTGTGCAGATGATTTGGGAGTTGAGTCAGTGATTTTAGGGGTCAGGAGACCCGTTTCTATTTGCACCATCTCTATTATACAGCTTAAGTGGTGTGTGTAACGGGGTTATCAGATGTATACTATTACAGTTACTGACAAATCTGAGGATGGGTATAATGGACCATCGCTAGATGATCACCCCATTTTAAGAGAGTTTGTAGATGTCTTTTTAGGGGAGCTACCAGGGTTACCACCCCCACGTGAGATTGATTTTAACATAGATCTGGTTCCTAGAGCAGAGCCTATCTCACGAGTACCTTATGGGATGAGCACACCAAAGCTTTGTGAGCTCAAATTACAGCTTGAAGGCCTTTTAGAGAAATTCCTTATCCATCCTAGTGTATCCCCTTGGGGTGCACCGATAATTTTTGTGAAGAAGAAGGATGAATCCTTGTGGTTGTGTATTAATTACCTCCAAATAAACAAGGTAATGATCAAGAATTGTTATCCCCTTCCATGCATTGATGATTTGTTTGATCAGATAAAGGGAGCCACTATTTTCTCTAAGATTTATCTTAAGTCAGGATACCATCAGTTGAGAATTTTGGAGGTAGACATTCATAAGACCTCCTTCCGTACGAGATATGGTCACTATGAGTTCACAGTGGTGCCTTTTGGTTTAACTAATGCCCCTGCAGTATTTATGAGTTTGATGAATGGGGTATTTAGGACCTTCTTAGATCACTTCGTGCTCATCTTTCTTGATGACATTTTGATTTACTCACATACATGTGAGGAGCACGAGGAGCACCTTTGTCAGGTTCTTCATTGTCTTCGGGACCATAAGCTTTACGGGAACTTGGATAAGTGTGCATTCTTTCAGACGGAGGTGCAATATTTGGGTCACATCATTTCTGGGGAAGGTATCATTGTCGATCCTTCCAAGATTAGAGCTATTATGGATTGGCCAACATCCACTACTGTGACTGAGGTACGCAACTTCATGGGATTAGCAGGTTACTACAAGATATTTATTCAAGACTTCTCTTAGATTTCACACCCCATCACTTCCCTTCAGAGAAAAGGGGAGAAATTTTTTTAATCAGACAGGTGTGAGTAGGCCTTCAATACACTAAAGGAATGTCTCACTACAACCCCTATTCTTGCAGTGCTAGATCCTCAGGGTGATTTTTTCATTTTCACAGATGCTTTGTAGTAGGGCTTGGAGGTGTGTTAATGCAAGATGGCAGAGTAGTGGCTTTTGAGTCTCGCAAACTCAAGGATTACGAACTTAATTATCTGACTCATGATTTTGAGCTTGCGATAGTTATGCACACTTTGGTTCAATGGAGGCACTTTCTACTTGGCCAGAGATTCACACTTAGAACAGATCACTTGAGTCTTCACCACCTCTTCACATAGCCCAATCTCAATGCTCGTCAGCGGCGTTGGATGGAGTTGCTTTGTGAGTATGATATGGAGATAGAGCATGTGAAAGGGAAGGAGAATGCGGTGGCAGAAGCTCTTAGTAGATGGAGACATGTGGCTATGGCCACCTCAGTGAGCAAAAATTTGCATAGCAGGATTCTTCAGCAGCTTCCTCTTAACAGCTTCTACATTGCAGTTCGAGTAGAGATCGAGTCTCAAAGACCCCTCAAGGGGAAGTTTGATAGATTTTATTTAGAGGTAGATGGCCTTCTCAAGCACAGAGGCTGGATTTATGTTCCCAGATATGGAGGCTTGAGGCAAGAAATCTTGGCAGAGGGACATCATGCACCCTATTCAGCCCATCCTGGGTTGAAGAAGATGCACGCCACCTTGAGACAATTATATCATTGAAGAGGACTTCAAAGAGACGTGGCCCAATTCATGTCACAATATTTAGAGTGCCAGAAAGTTAAGGTTGAGCATTAGCATCTAGCTAGCCTTATTTTCCCTCAAGCTATACTGGAGTGGAAATGGGACACCATTTCCATGGACTTCATTGTTAAGCTATTGATGTCGAGATATCACCACGACGCCATTATGGTCACAGTTGATAAATTGACAAAAGTGGCTCACTTTTCTTTGGTGAAGACCACTTATACAGTAGATCAGTGGCATGGGTATACTTGGATGAGATTGTTAGGTTACACAAGATTCTATGGAAGATCATCAGTGACTGCGATCCTTTGTACACTTCCCATTTTTAGACTACCATGCAGCATGCCCTCGGGACAAAGATCATTTTCAGCACATCATATCACCCTGAGATAGATGGAAAGACTAAGTAAGTGAATCAAATTTTAGAGGACATGCTCAGGAGTATGTGATGGATCAGTAGTCTAGATGGGAGGAGTACTTGTACTTGGTGGAGTTTTCCTACAATAATAGTTTTCAGATTTCTATAGGCATGGCTCATTTTCAGGCTTTGTATGGTAGAGAGTGCAGGACACTTCTTAGCTAGGACTGGCTAGAGGATAGGGTTTCTCTTGGACCAGTTTTATTTTAGGACATGGAGTAATACGTGGTTTTGATTAGACAGAGACTACAAGAGGCACATGACAGACAAAAGAAGTAAGTAGATTAGCATAGGACCGACCGTAGTTTTGATGTGAACATGAAGGTGTTCCTTCATGTCAGGCACATAAGAGCCCTATCCATTATGGAAAAATTTCTAAGTTAGCTCCTAGATTCATGGGTCCTTTTGAAATCTTGGAGCATATTGGCCCTTTGGCCTACCATCTAGCATTGCCACCTAGTTTGTCTCGTATACATGGTGTGTTTCATGTTTCTGTTCTTAGGAGATATGTTGCAGATCCTTCTCATGTGTTGGATTAGACATCATTATAGGTGCATGATCAAGGACAAGTGATGGTGGAGCCTGTTCACATCTTAGATTGCAAGATCTTGGGCCTTTGAAGTAGAGAGGTTCATCAGGTTCAGGTGCAGTGGGATAGCTATAATGAGATTGCAGCTATATGGGAGGATGTTACTGTTATCCAAAATGTGCCCCTGCTCATTTTTGTGGCTAACTCCTCTCATTCTTCCCTCTCTTGTGCCTCAGTCATAATTTTTTGCTTTTCAGGCACTCAAAACCTTATGGAAATGACACCATTAGATAGAGCTCTTTCTCATCTTTCCAGAAAGGTGAAGTTTATCTCCTAACTTCATGTATTTTTGAAGTTATGGCTCGACGGAGTTTTGGTGGGAAATTTTCCACTTCAAGGCCCACATCCAATGAGATGCCCCCATGTTTCCTGGAGTGGCGGAGCATGGGGAAATTTTGGAAAATTTTCCAAATGACCAAAAAGGTAAAAAATTCAAATTTTTTTCCTGCCGACCCGATTTGGCCCTATTTTGACCTAAAACTTCAAATCGCCATATCTTTCGATCCAGAGCTCGGTTTTTCACATTATTTATATCAATGGAAATCTGGTGAAATTATCTACAAGATTCTAGGGTCAATTTTGCATTTTGATGGAGTTTGGAGAGATAAAATTGAAAAACGTCTCTGGCACGTGGTGATGAGCAGAAATGACATTTCAACCACCGTTTTTAATGAAGAATGGCTCGCATTCTCTCCCAGCATGGTTGAAAATGTTAGGGAATGGGTTTGTAAGGATGCCCATGCTATTTTTAATTAATTTTGGTCAATGATTGAACCTCTCCCACATTTTCCTATGTTTCTCTCTCCTGTGCTCGTCCCTTGCACTGTAAAAGCGCTCATTTTCAAAGGGTTGAACATTTTTTGTGTATAGTAGGTCCCCTTTTCACCTTGGTAGTGATTTTGGTGGAATAACAGACCTTTTCTAAGAACTGCAACTTATTTTTTCCTCTCAGGTGTTGTAATGTAAGTGATTTTGATGTTAAAATAACAATACAGACCCTGTGATTAATCCTTCATCCTCTGCTAGTGTTGTTTGACTAATTTCCTATTCTTCATTACAGTTATCAGTTTGTGCATGTTGTTTTGTTGCATTTTATGAATTGTGTCAATCTGCAGAAGTGAGAAATGCTTACCACTCCTTTGGTGTATCACCTATTAGCATTAGTTTTATTTCCTTTTATGCATTTTCTATCCTTGTCCCTTTGGAATTTAGAGTAGAATTAGGAAATTTCAAACCTCTGCAATTGTGCAAGTGATATAACTGACCAGAGGAATTGAGGAACTAGCCTCTAAACTGGAGATTCCTTTCTCATTTTTCAAGTCCCACACTTGGGGAAAGGATTCAATGTTGTGCAATCACACTGGATGCTTAGTATGATCAAACTAGAAATCTGATCAACATCCAGGGGGTGCTGCTGATTTGCAACAATAGTTTTGGCACACCCGGTGGGACCTTAGAGGTCTTCATCTTCATTGCAACAAAATTGATGTGCATTTTTTGCAAGTTTCTTGCTTAAAAGAGCTATAAATTACACATATGGCAACTCCAAGGAAGAAAAATCAGCTGGTTTTAGCAGTGCAGACCTGAAAACTCATGAGAAGAATCACTACAAGGTCAAGAGCTGGAGAAGAAGAGGTGCTGTTTGAATATCTGGAATTATCTCCAAGAATAAGGCAAAGTGGGAGGAGAATCCAAAGGTCTCCATCTCCACCAAACAGAACTCTCTCAACTCCTCCACATGGTAGGCCTTTCATTCAATCAACAAGGGTTCTAAGGCCAATCAGAATGGCACAAAACAACCCCTATGTCAATTTCACTGGTAGCAGCCCATTTGCTCTCAATGCACAAAATCCAATTCCAGTTGCAGCATTGAAGAACATTCCATACTTCACTGGAGAAAATCAGACCTCACCTAGTGATCATGTCAAGGATATTGCTAACATTTGTGCAATCCATGAGATCAATGAGATGCAAGTTGTTGTCAAATTGCTGGCATCTTCATTCAAAGGGAAAGCTTTACAATGGTTCAGGAGCCTTGCCTCAGGTTCTATTCAAAATTGGAATCAGCTATGTATAACCCTCCATGAGTAGTTTGGGGAAAAGGGAGACAACTTGTCCCTTTTGGAGTAGCTGAAAACTATCAAAAGAGCTCCCAATGAGCAGCTGACTAATTTTAATTTCAGATTTCAAAGGACTTAGGTGAGAATTCCAGTGGCAGTCAGGCCAACAGCAGAAGGTGCTTTTCTTTATTACCTTAAAGCTTTAAGTTCTGATATTTCTATGTTAATTCAGTCCATGGGAGGCACAACTATCCCCATTGCTTATAGCATTGCCATTAGAGCTGAAAATTGTTTGATCCAAGCTGGCAAGCTGGCTCCTAGACCTCCAATGCCATTATTTCCAAGTTTAGAGAGCCAAAGTACTAGCCAAGTGCCTAATTTAGCTTCTATTCCCACTCCTAGAAATGAGAATTCAAGTGAAGCTTCCACTTCATCTTCTAGTGCCTCAAATGAACTTCAAGAAGTCATGAAGCAGCTGCAAAATCTAGGCAATGAGCTGGTTACACTCAAAAGGTAGCAAGCCCAAAGTTTTAGACCTTCTTTCCAACCCCAAGCTCAACCTAACAAGCAGCCATATCAACCCCAAAGACCACCCAATCTAGCTGCAAATCGAAATCAAGCAAGGCCTCCTGCCAATAGACCATTTCAGCCCTATAATCCCAATGTTACATCTGCATCTAAAGCATTAGTGCCAGTACAAAACAATATGGCTCAAGAGTATGATTGGTGTTTCCCATGCAATTAACCTCATAACCAGTCCATGTGCTTCAAACGTGCCTTGAATCAAGCATTAATGGTGACAACAACTGGTGTGGAGGGTGAAGGTAGTCAAAGAAATGACCAGCAATAAGAAACATTCCAGCAGCAATCAGCTCCAAATGACACCACACTTGTAAACTGGCAGGCAGAAGGTTTTTGTGGCATGAATCAAATGGTTTCCCAAAGTGTTTGTAGCCAACACAAGGTCAAAGAGGAGAAATTTAGGTGAAGAACAGCCATTAGCTCCAAGCAATCCACAACCTTCTGTCACTCCACAAAATATTGGCAAACAAAATGCAGCTCCAAGCACGCAAGGACTATCTAAAACAGTTCCTAGGCCAATTCAAATGCCAGTTGTTGCTACCCATGTGTAAGGAATTAATGTGCAGGACAAGGGACAGCAAAGGGATACTTCATCTCCATTCAATATCATTGATCAGATGAAGAAGACAAATGTAAACATATTAATGTGGGAATCACTATCTATCCCAGGCCAAAGAGATTTGCTACAAGCTGCTATGAAGGACTGGTCAACTTCAAATCAGCAAGTCCAAATGCAACAGAAGGTGCTCACAAATGCTGCCCAGCCTGAGGGGAATCATGGAGGACAGCGAGGTAAGATGTTGAAGCCCCCTCCATTCTATATTTCATTGATCATTGGAAACCAATTAGTACACAATTGCATGATTGATTACGGGGCAAGTAGTTCAATAATGCCAAAGAAAATAGCTGGTCAGTTGGGAATTCAGTATGAAACCATATTCAAAGGGGTGGTACAATTGGATGGGATAGCAGTAACAACAGTTGGAGTGATCAAAAACTTGAGTCTTACTTTGCATGCCTGTCCCAACGTGGTTGTTTTGCAAGATGTCTCAGTAATAGACCTTCCACCACTCTTTGCCCTATGTTTGTCAAGGGATTTCATAGCCAAGACTGGAGGTTACTTGTCTGCTGATTGGTCACACATGTTGTTCAAAACAAGATATGGAACCAAAACCACAATCAGGTATGAATCTATTACAAACTTTCACATTGAGCCTTACACCCCAAGTCAGATAAATGACAATTGTTCAGCATTTGACCAAGAAGATCACCCAAGCACTGATGAAGCTGACACCAAGGTCAGAAGTATCCCAAATCTAACTCTTGATGAATGGGCAAACAAGGTGCATGCTTTTGATCCTTATCAAGAAATAGAAGAATCTGAGTTCGGAGTCTATTGCATGCATGAAGAAAATCAGCCGATCCCTAGCATCACCAAGCCAGACCACAAGGATGACAATGAGGTATGGTAGTTGTTTTTTGATGGATCAAGGATTAGACAAGGTGCAGGAGGGGGAGCCATGCTAGTTTCACCTCAAGGAGTTAAGTATTATTCAACTTTTAGATTTCAGTTTGCATGCTCTAACAACACTGCTGAATATGAAGCCTTGGTGCAAGGACTACATTGGGCAATCAAGAGAGGAATAAAGAACTTGCAAGTCTTTGGTGACAGTGAGTTGATTGTCAACCAAGTCAAGGGGTAGCATGCTGTCAAGAATGATCTACTCAAGTGCTACAAGAACAGGGTGTGGGACCTCATTGAAGATTTTGAGGGTTTTGGCATCAAATCCATTCCTAGGAAAGAGAACCAAGCTGCTGACAGGCTTGCAGCAGTTGGGGCAGCCTTTGACGTTGTTGAAAGCATTCAAAAGGACAAGGTACAACCAAACATCCATGTGATTGTGAGGCCTTCAGTGCCAGACAACAATGTAAGTTGGTAAGTATTTGAAAATGATCAGCAAATCATCCATTTCTTGTAAGAAGAGGCTGAGTTCTCAGCTAAAAATCAGGAAAAGTCTGAACAACAATATGGTGACCAAGTGGTACAGCTCAAAACCAATAAACTACCAAAAGGGCTTATTACTTTGGAGTCCATTTTCAATCCTAATGATCAGTTTAGGGAGGAGAAAGCAAACATCCAAGTGAAGAGAGAAGATTCAGTGTCCATCTTGGTGGAAGAAGGCAAATCACTCCAAGTTTGCAAGATGACAACTGAGCAAGAAAGGTATGAGTTTATACAACTTTGTCAAGAATTCCCTGATGTGTTTTCTTGGAGCTATGAAGATTTGAAAGGTTTCAATCCCGAGTTAGCTCAACACACCATTGAATTGGATCCAAATACTAAGCCCATCAGGAAAAAACAAAGACCAGTCAATCCACACATGGAGCCGCTCATGAGAAAAGAATTGAATAAGTTGATAGAATCAAGAATCATATTCCCTATCAAGCATTCTAGTTGGGTTGCCAACTTGGTTCTAGTCAGAAAGAAGAGTGGGGAAATCAGATTGTGTGTTGACTTTAGAGATTTGAATAGAGCATCTCTCAAGGATCATTACCCACTACCTTCCATGGAGCAAATTTTGCAAGTTGTTGCTAGCTCCGAAAGGTTTTCACTACTTGATGGCTATTCAGGGTACAATCAGATTATGGTGAAGGAAGAGGATCAGTTCAAGACAGCCTTTACAACCAAATGGGGAACTTATGCATACAGGAAAATGCCATTTGGGCTGTCCAACGCCGGAGCTACCTTCCAAAGAGCAATGGACATGGCGTTCAAAGGTTTGATTAACAACATAGTGCTGATATATCTTGATGATATCACTTTTTTTTCAAAAAATACAGCAGACCACCTCTCTCATTTGAGACAAGTGTTCCAAAGGTGCAGAAGATTTGGAGTCTCCTTGAATCCTAAAAAATGTATTTTCTTAGCTCATGAAGGAAAGCTCCTTGGTCACATTGTCTCCAAAGAAGGATTAGCAATTGATTCAGAAAGAGTTGAAGCCATAAGATCACTACCATTGCCAAGCCACAAGAAGGCCCTCCAGAGTTTCTTGGGGGGAATAAATTTTGTTCGGAGGTTTGTCCCAGATTTTGCAGCCCTTTTCAAGCCCATCACCAAGATGTTAAAAAAAAGCATGGCTTTCAAATGGACAGCAGAAGGCAAGGATATTTTTGAAGCAATCAAAGAAGCCATCTCTCAAGCCCCAGCTCTCATCAACCTGGATTTCTCCAAGGATTTCATCCTCTATGCATTTGGGGGTGATGATACTATCTCTACAATTTTGGTACAGCAGAACAAGGACAATGACGAGTAGCCAATTGCTTTCTTCAGCCAAAGCCTGGAGGACTATGAGGTGAGATATTCTTTCATTGAGAAGCATGTTCTTGCAGTAATCAGGAGCTTGAAGAAATTCAAGCATCTAGTTTCAAACAATAAGGTCCAATTGTTGGTTTCTCATGCGGGAGTTAAAGACTTCCTCCTCAACAAAGACTTGAATGAAAAGAGAGTAGGTTGGATTACTCGTGTCATGGAGTATGACATTGAAATCAAAGTTACCAAGTTGGTCAGAGGAAAAGGATTGTGTGAGCAGCTGATTTTGGGCAAATAAAAGGAAGCATGCAATGAGAAGGAAGTTGTTTCGGCATTGCAAGACAGCCATGAGCAAGGAAGCACTCAAGAAGAAAATAATGGTGTCCCCATTCCTTGCTGGACCCAAGAAATAATGCACTTTCTAAGCACAGGCCTATGCCCTCCAGAAATGAACAAGACCCAAAGAAGACACTTCAGATTGCAGGTTGTCCCATATGCCCTTGTTGATGGTGTCTTGTTCAAAAGAGATGTGAATGGAGTACTGCTGAGATGCATTGGTACAAATCAGATACATAGGGTGTTGGAAGAGTTCCATGGTGGACCAGCTGGTGGTAATTTTGCACCAAGAGTGAAAGCTCTAAAGATAATGAGGACTGGCTATTATTGGCCCAAGATTTTTAGTGATTGCTATGCATGGATCAAGAGGTGCAAGAATTATGCACTCTTCACAGGTAAAGAGAGGCTATCTGCCCTTCCATTGCATCCAATTTCAGTTGACCAGCTGTTTATGTAATGGGGTTTAGACTTCATTGGAGTCATTAATCCCAATTCAAGCCAAGGGCACAAGTGGATTTTGACAGCCACAGATTACTTCACCAAATGGACTGAAGCAGTAGCACTCAAGGAAGCAAATGAATCTAGTATCCTAGATTTCTATGAGAGAATAACAACCAGATTTGGCATACCAGCTACAATAATATCAGATAATGCATTGGCATTCATTGGATCCAATGTGACTGAGTGGGCTGTTAAGAACGGGATCTACCTAAGTACTTAATCAAACTATTACCCTCAAGGTAATGGCCAGGCTGAGTCTACAAACAAGAACTTGTTGAGGATCATTAGAAGGACTCTTGATGAAAATCAAAGATCTTGGCATACAAAATTGAAATCATCCTTATGGGCTGATAGGATAACTCCCAAGAGATCTACAGGTAACTCTCCGTTTAAGCTTGTTTATGGGAGAGAGGCAATTTTTCCCATGTCACTTGAGTTTCCAACATTGTGAAGTCATGAAACAGTTGGAGTTGTTGGAATTTGAGCCCATGGAGGTCAGATATGCAGAATTGATGGAGCTCTTTCTCAGAGATCAGAAATCAGGCATCCCTAGCAATGGGGAAGGATCAGGATTTGATAAAGAAGACCTTTGATAGAAAGGCCAAGAATAGATCCTTCCAAGTTGGAGATCTAGTGTTAAAATGGGATGCAGATAGAGAAAAACCGGGGAGGCATTCAAAATTTGATGCCATTTGGAGTAGCCCATACATGGTCAGAAAGTGTAAGGATAGCAATGCCTTCCAATTGTCTTCATTGGATGGCGAAGAACTGAAGATTCCAGTCAATGGGATCCATCTAAAGCATTTTTACTAAAGGGAAATTCTCCACCTTGTAAATATTAGCTTAGGTTTTTATTCCTCCAAGTGCTTGTGCACATTGTTTTGCTGTACGTTAGTTTTACTTTCCCTAAGTGCTTTGGCACATGCTTGCTGTTCTTGGGAATGTGTTTACAGGCCTTGATCCATTAGGTGATATTCCATCTTCCTCCTTACAAATGTTCTAGTCAGTTGGGGTATCAAACAGGGAAAATTAGGTGACTTCGTGCCTAATGGATTGCTTTAGGCAACTGGTAACTTCATCCAGCAGGCAGATGACCCCTTTGAGTCACCAAAATTGTTATCTAAAATGTGCCCCTGATCATTTTTATGGCTAAATCCTCTCATTCTTCCCTCTCTTGTGCCTCAATCATAATTTTTTACTTTTAAGGCACTCAAAACCTTATGGAAATGACACCCGCGTAGATAGAGCTCTTTCTCAACTTTCTAGAAAGGTGAAGTTTCTCTCCTAACTCCATGTATTTTTGAAGTTATGGCTCGGCGGAGTTTTGGTGGGAAATTTTCCACTTCAAGGCCCACAGCCAATGAGATGTCGCCACGTGTCTTGGAGTGGTGGAGCGCGGGGAAATTTTGGAAAATTTTCCAAATGACTAAAAAGGTAAAAAATTCAAATTTTTTGCCCGCCGACCCGATTTGGCCCTGTTTTGACCTAAAACTTCAAATCGCCATATCTTTCGATCCAGAGCTCAGTTTTTTGCGTTCTTTATATCAATGGAAATCTGGTGAAATTATCTACAAGATTCTGTGGTCAATTTTTCATTTTGATGGATTTTGGAGAGAGAAAATTGAAAAACATCTCTGGCACGTGGTGATGAGCAGAAATGACATTTCAACCACCGTTTTTAATGAAGAATGGCTCGCATTCTCTCCCAGCATGGTTAAAAATGTCAGGGAATGGGTCTGTAAGGATTCCCATGCTATTTTGAATGAATTTTGGTCAATGATTGAACCTCTCCCATGTTTTCTCATGTTTCTCTCTACTGGGCTCGTCCCTTGCACTGTAAAAGCCAGATTTGGCTCATTTTCAAAGGGTTGAACATTTTTTGCGTATGGTAGGTCCCCTTTTCACCTTGGTAGTGATTTTGGTGGAATAACATATATTTTCTAAGAACTGCAACTTATTTTTTCCTCTCAGGTGTTGTAATGTAAGTGATTTTGATGTTAAAATAACAATATAGGCCCTGTGATTAATCCTTCATCCTCTGCTAGTGTTGTTTGACTAATTTCTGATTCTTCATTACAGTTATCAGTTTGTGCATGTTGTTTTGTTGCATTTTATGAATTGTTTTAATCTGTAGAAGTGAGAAATGCTTACCACTCTTTTGGTGTATCACCTATTAGCATTAGTTTTATTTCCTTTTATGCATTTTCTATCCTTGTCCCTTTAGAATTTAGAGTAAAATTAGGAAATTTTAAACCTCTGCAATTGTGTAAGTGATATAACTGACCAAAGTAATTGAGGAAACCGCCTCTAAACTGGAGATTCCTTTCTCATTTTGTAAGTCCCACACTTGGGGAAAGGATTCAATGTTGTGCAATCACACTAGATGCTTAGTATGATCAAACTAGAAATCTGATCAACATCCAGGGGGTGTTGCTGATTTGCAACAACAATTATTTTGCTATGAGTTTAGTTTCCACATTTGTTCTAGTGACTTCTAGGAGGAAGTCAAGTCTAAAGGGAGGGGGATGTAGTGCTCACTTCCCTTTTACACCTTTTTATATACTGTTCATGACATTGTCGACTATATTATGGACATTATTATAGTTTTGCTTTAGTATGATGTTAGATATTTGGTCATGGATTACTGTTGAATTTGATTCTTATATGATACATGATGATTATTAGAGACACTTTATATGTTGATGATGTTATATTATGGGACATGGTTATATGATGGATTTTTTTCAGACTTGTGATATTTGGATATTGTGAGTGGACCTAAAAATGGAAAATTATTGGATGATGATATAGTTGTTGATAAAACTATAAATGATATTGTTAGATTGCCTGGATGTTGTTGTGATTCATATATCTAGATATTTTGGAATTTTAATTATATTTATATTATTTTAGATGTTCTGATATGGCCACGAGGCTGAAGGAGGTGTTTTTGTTTTGCAGATTAAACTATCACAACAAACATCGGGGGATTGGAGACTAACCACATTGGAATTCTAGATGAATTCAACAAGGTCACCATGGCAACTAGTTTTGTTTGTGTGTGTTTGTTAGTGTTAGGGATTCCCATGGGGGGATCACCTTTAAATGTGACCAGGGGATTTTATGTATTTCTTTTATTTTTTTGGTCCCTTTTGTTTAATTTTTTTACATATGTTTACTTTGTGGTGCACTTACCCCTTTCATTAATTATTAAATGGTGTGTAAATATTGTGAGTAATCATATTGTTTAGTTAGTTAATTAAAAGATGTCATAAGAATGTAATTAAAAAATTTGTTGGCCATGTTTTTAGAGTGTTGTAAGAATGTGTACATAACTTTGTAAGTGATGTGTAAGTTAAATTTTGAGTGTGAAACACTCCACCTTCTTGGAAATTCGAATTTGTCCTTGGAGGCTGATTTTGGATGCTTGTGGGACAAGTTAAACTTGTCCCATACCTCTTAAATTTACATATCAACCTTGCCTATGGTTGGAGGGTTAAATTTAGACCTTTTTATACATTTTTTTAGTCAAGTTGAATGTTGTAATTGCACTTTTCTTACATAATTTAATTTCAGTACCTATGGGGTATGGACTTGTTTGAGTGTGTAAGTAATTCTATCATATTATTCACCCACCTAATTTTTGAAGAATGAAGGGTTGAGGATGTGTGATGTGGCATCCTACATGGATCCACCTCATCCTCTTCCCTTCCCTCTTCTATAAAATTTGAATTCCTTGTCTTGTTTTGGGTTGCTTCACTTTTGGGAGACTTCTTTTGGGAAAAAATTTCTTGTTGTTTTGAGAGCTCTTGCTTGGAGAAGTTTTTGGAAGATTGTTGCATGCTTGTGTTGGGTTAACTTTTAGATTTCTTGCATTGGAAGGAGCTTATTGTTTTAAATTAGGAACAACTCCATCATGGAGAGGTAAGAGCTTGACTCTTGAAATTATCTTCTTTTCCCTTTTTGAATATGTAAATGCTGGTATGTTTGTTATTGTTGTAGGATGTTGGGTAGATGGCTTAGGGATGGTGTAGGAGAAGACTATGGGGTAATCTTGAGTGAAGCATAAGTGTTTTGTGGAGGTGTAAGTGTAGAGGGAGTTGGGTTTTGGGTTCCACATTGTAAAAGGAATAAGGGGTGCTTGGGGAGGCATAAGGAATTTAAGGGTTTTGATATTTTAATTTTGGCAGTTTGTAACTCAGGTGGTGATACTCATTTCCCCGTTTGGGAGGCATAAGAAGCATCCCCCATAGTCCTTACTCCTTTGGCTTGCATGGTGAAGCCTAAGTTTTGTGTGATGTCTTTCATGTGGTTGTAAAATCGTTGTTTTGTTTTGGATTGTGTTTTTAATTTGAAATGTGCATGTTGAAAGATTGCATTGTGATGTGGAAGTCTGTTGTTGCCATGAGTTGAAATACATTTCTTATTGCATTGTGGTTGGGGCTCAGGGGCCAATGAAGAAGGATGGATTATCCTCTTAATTATATGTCTTGGTTGGGTGGAGAGTGTTTCCTTTCCCCTACTCCTATTGTGATCAAATTTGATGAATGAGAAGAATGCATGTTGTTATTCTAGATCAGAGAAAAGATAGTTTGACAGTCCCTTGTGAAATGAAATTTCATTGTAACCTTCCCACTTGAGGTGGATGATCTTGTAAATTTTTATAATGGAAATATGTTGTACAATTTTGCAAGTGAAATTTGAAATGTAAAAGATTTATACTATGTATTCTGTTTAAGAAAGAATGTGAAAGATTGATATGTTTTTGGTAAACTGTATTTTGTAATCAAATGGAAAAGAAGTTGTGAAAGTTCAGTTGAATTAATGAAAATGGTTTTGTCTTGTCCATATGATGTTATTCCATTGGAAATATGTGTTTAGCATACTCTATGAAATCCCTATTTGAAAAGTGGTAAAGTGGAACACGTGAAAATAAAATGTAATGTCTGACATGCATACAATAAATGATTTTGGAAGAAATGAAAGAAAGAAGTTGTAAGTTGTCCTATGGAATCAATAAATGAATGTAATGCTTTTCTCAAATTGCATTGTTGTATTGAATCTGATCATATCAATGTATTGAAATCTCTGTTTGAAAGAAAGAAATGCATGTGAGAAAAATATAGTATTTTTGTCTCTTGAAAATGTGAAAAGTTTGAATTCAGTATTGTATTTTAGTCTTGAATACTTTGTTTTGAATCAACCAAATATGTTAGCTTGGAATCAGAATGTATCCTAAATACTTGGAAGAAGAAAGTGGCAAATAGACACATTAAGATTTGATCCCTGTTATTTACAATTTTAAAACTGGAAATTAATTAAACCAAAAATGTACAGTTCAAACCTGCAATAATAAAATAAAAAATTAAATGATTGAATTAAAGTAGTAAACCCTAAACGAGTTCAAATAGACAAAAAAACACTTAAAGGAAATATGTCAGAACTTAGCAAAATTAGGCTCAAACCGTTTTACAGTTGTTTTTCTGTCAATAAATAGAAATGCTCAAATTGCAATCAATCAGACAAATTTAACCTTGAATCCTTCCTTAAATCCATTTAGGAACAATCCTTCATGTCTATTTGACATTTTGAGAGAGGAAGAAGATCAAATTGAATAGATCTAACAAGTTAAAATTCACCAGTTCACACTATAAAGCCTGCAAGCCGTCTTCTTAAAATTGACCCCTTAAAATGTATCAAAACAAAAAAATAATGATGTGCAAACGTTGAGATCTTTCCAAAAATTCATCATTTTCCCAAAATTGAGATCTCTATCAAAATTTATGGCCCTCTGAAGTTTTTCTTCCTTGGCGTCAAATTTTGGGAAAAAATTTCTTGGTAGGCCCGTAGCCCGAATTTTTCCCTTAGGCACTTAGGAAAATTTTTGGGTAAATTTTCTAAATTTTCCCTGCCATCCCATCGGCCCATAGCTAATAAAATGCTACCACATGGCACCATGAGGTGTCATCAGAGGGGCAGATCCCTTTTTTTAACTTAGCACTTTCAGAAAATTTTGGGAAAATTTTCCAACTTTTCCCCGCCGGCCAGCATCCAATCAGGTGATGCCACGTGACATCACGAGGCATCGGTGGAGGAATGGGCCCCTTATTTTCCTTTGTGTCTCCAAAAATATTTAGAAATTTTCCAAGTTTTCTCCGCTATTCCGCTGGCCCGCTGCCAATCGGGGGCTACCACGTGGCATCGCGAGGTGCCGACGAAGGCGCGGGTCTCTGTACCCTCTTAGCCCTTTGAGGTGCTAATTCTATTTTCTCCCCACCACCCTACCTTCCCTACGTTGGCTTATGAGATGCCATGTTTCCTTTATGGACTCGTGGGAGCGTGGGTGCTTAGATGGCTTTTCACCCCGTGCGGGAGAATTTGTAATTGTCCCCTGCCGCCCCCGCTTTTCCCGTTTTTCCCTCACATGCTTCTTTAGGGAGTACCACATGTCCCTTGTGGACTTGCGGACCCTCAGAAGCATGGGAAAAAATGTGATTTTTTTCCCCACGTAGGAAATTTTTTTTTCAAGGCCTCCCCGTGGCCTGCCAACACACGCCCTTTGAGCAAATTTTCTCCCCTAGGCCCGCAGGCCCGCCTTTGGGGAAAATTTTCACCCCAAGGCCTTCTGGCCCATAAATTGAAAAATATGAGTAGTTAGGAGGAATTATTTATATCAATGGAAATCTGAGGAAATTTCCTATCCAATGGGATTAGTTTAGGAAAATTTTGAATGCATTAAGTATGAGAAAAATCAATTTGAAACTTTAAGCATGTTAGAGAGTGGGTATGGTGAGGATTTTTCCCTCTGGACCTAATTAAACCTTCTAACCCTAAATTTTGGACCTTACGACCTCTAAAAAATTTTAATAAAAGAAAAGTGTGTTCTAGTAGATTAGAATTATTCTGGAACCTGTTAGTGACAATTGTTGTCTTGTAGCCTGGTTGTAGATTCTTTTAATAAAAAAAATTATTCCATAATTTTCCTAACTAATCATAGGTTGTTCTTAAGTATCAAGTGGGTTATTTTTACGGGTGTTACACCTTGTTCACCTCTTCTAGCCTGATTCAGCATAGAAGAACACCATTTAGATCCTTTCAGAAGAGAACATTATCTATCACGATATATGGGATAGACTGCAGATGGAAAGTTCTTCTCTAGACTTTATTCATGTTTGGAGGATATATACCTAAGAGGAGAAAATTATTCATCCTAGTTGACCAATAAATTTGATCATTTCCTTCATCATCATACATAAGCATGAATTATTTTGTATCTTTGGTTTCCATGTCCGTGGCCAGCTACTGACATAACCCTTTGCCCCTGACAAGCTTAGTGACCTTGATGTGTACGTCATACTCCATTACTTTCATAATCCACCCAAATCGTTTCTCATTCATCTCCTTATTCAACAAAAAATCTTTGACTCCAGGATGAGAAACCATTAAATGGGTTTTGTTGTTAGAAAACATATGCGTAAACTTGTTTAGGGCTTGAATGACTGTAAAGACCTGTTTTTCGACAAAGGAGTATTTCAGCTCATATTCCTTAAGAGACTGAATGAAAAAGGCAATGGGATGCTCCATCAGGTCATCATTTTGTTGACTGAGAATTCCTGAAATACTTTCTTGACCTGTGAAAGTGTAGAGAATAAAATCCATGTCAAAATGAGGATTCACCAATGTAGGAGCTTGGGAGATAACTGTCTTGATGGCTTCAAAACTTTCTCTTCCCTCCTTCATCCATGAAAATGGGATATTCTTTTTAAGCATGGCCGTCAGTGGTTTTGCCAATGTTGCAAACTAAGGAATAAATCTCTGCACAAAATTTATAATTCCCAAAAAAAATTGGAGACCCTTTTTATGACTTCGGAGGGATAAGCACATAATTGACTGAATCCTAGCTAGGTCAATAAGCAAACTTGCTACCAAAACAATATGTCCCAATAAATTTCCTTCCTACACTGTGAAAATGTAATTTTTTGGATTCAGTGAGATGCCAAATTCCCTACACCTTCAAAAAAAATTCCTTAGATGGGTGATATGATCCTCAGAATGTTTGGAGTAGACATTGACATCGTCAAGGTAAACCAAGATCATATCATTGATGATTCCCTTAAATGCCATATGCATGGCTCTCTGAAAGATGGCCCCTACATTAGATAATCCAAAAGGCATCTTGTTGTAAGCACACATGCCCCATTTGGTGGTGAAAGATGTCTTGAATTGATCAGATTCTTGGACCAAAATCTGATTGTAGCCTGAATATCCATCAAGAAAAGAAAATCTTTGAGCCCCTGCCACTATTTAGAGGATTTGTTCCATTGAGGGGAAAGGGTAGTGGTCTTTCAAAGAGGTGTGGTTCAGGTCCCTGAAATCCATGCACAACCAAATTTCACTTTTCTTTTTCCTTATGGGTACCAAATTAGCTACCCACGAAGAAGGCTTGATAGGAAAAATTATACAGGCCTTGATAAGCTTGGTTAGCTCTTTCCACATCAGTGGTTCAATTTTTGGATTAATTGGCCTCTACTTTTGATGAACTGGTTTGGAGTTTGGATCTAGTTCAATAGTATGTTGAGCCAAGCCGGGATCAAAACCATGCAAGTCCTTGTAACTCCATGTGAAAATATCATGGTATTCCTAACATAATCAGATGAAAGCCTCTTTCTCTTGATTAGTTCATACCTTACCAATTCTCAGGACCTTCTCGCTTACCACCTCAACCTCTTCAAAATCTTCCTCTTTGACCACCATATTGGTGCTCTATTTGGCTTGATCATCTAGATTAAAAATGGATTCCAATGTAACTAGGAATTTTGGTGGCTTATTTCCTTTCAGCTGTATAATCTTATTGCTATAAGAGTTTTGGATTTTATCCTGGTATTGCAGCAAATTCTACTTCTTGATGTAGGAAGAGAACAATCTTTTGATCACTATTAAACACCTACTAACTACTGACATTATCTGGTATTGTATGAAAAACCACCATTTTTACCGTCTACTACCCTTATTTCATGATGTCTATTGGTATGTCGTATTGAGAACCAATGGTAGCCAACCTGTCAGCATCTTGATTTGGTTTCCTAGGGATTGCATGAATTCTGAAAGCTTCAAAATCTTCTATCAAATCCCATACCCAATTTTTTTATGACCATAATAAATTATTTTTTAATGCACTACAGGTTGTAACTTAGTACACAACCAATTTTATATCACCAAAGATAATCAAGGCATGGATTCCTCTTCGTTGGGATAGCTGAATTCCTTGTATAAGAGTTTCATATTCAATGACATTATTAGTGCAACTAAACTGAAACTGAAAGGAAGAGAAATATTTTTTTCCTTCTAGAGATTCTAACATAACCCCTACACCAGATCCATTTATACTTTGTGATCCATCAAAGAACATATACCACAGTCCATTTGTATCGCTTGATGCCTTAACCAACTAAGGTACAATGGCATCTTCTTCATGAATGCAATACATACCTAATCCAGGCTCCTCCAAGAACAACAAACCAAATTCTTCATTTGCTAATAAATCAGCATAGGGGTCGTATTGATGGTTTATGCTCACTTCATTGAGAATCATATCTAGAACCTCTTCCACAAGAGTAGTTGGCTCATGATATATATCCTCATATTCATGAACAAAAATGACGTAATTACCATTTATGGGTTTAGATGTGTATGGTTCCATGTGATTGGGACATATTGGTTTTGCCCTTACAGTTACCTTAGTCCCATATCAGGTCCTCAGGATCATATGTGACTAGTCTGAGGACAAATATCCTCCCATTTTTGTGGTGAAATCCTGTGATAAGCAGATGGAGAATAGGGAAGGGAGATCAATGACATATATATCCTGTGTGAAAGTCAAACTAGGACATGCATAGATAGTAAGATGAAGCCCCTTAATGACCCCCATAGTTTGGAATGCAGTACTATCTAGCTGAAAAATCCCTCTCAAAGTTGAAGCATATGGAATTTTTAGTACATCCATGACTTGCTTAGGCATTATGGAACTACTCACTCCAGAATCGATTATACAATTGTGCACCAAATGGTCACCGATAATCAGCGAGATATAAAATGGTGGAGGCTTGTTGGTCTTAGCATGTATATTTGTCTTGGGTTGGCATAAGCTGGTTGCCACTTCTAATTCCTAGCCTGTCAGTTTGTTAGTAGTGCCAAACTTATTCAAAGCCTCTCGTAGCAAGTTCCTTTGAGAAGGAATTGAAAGTGCATCCCACATTGTGACGCTCAAATTGGTCTTCTTCATTTCTTCCATGATACTGAATGGAATCGCGCCCACTTTTCTAATGCCTTTTGGGGCATTAGGGTATTCCTTTGGATAATGCTTATTGGGTATCGTGATAGTCGACGTCTCATCTTTCTTTGTAGTCTGATCCGTGGATACTTCTGATGTTTTCTTTCTTGTGACTTTATTATCAGGTACCTATGTTGGGGCCTTAGAAGTGGATTCCTGATCAGTATTAGAAGATTGTGGGTCTATTTTCCTTTTCTTGGAACGTGTGTTATACACTATGGGGGAGGAGTCAGTATTCACATCACAAAATTCCTCTACTTTCCAATTTAGTAATGTGGTTTCATTAGGAGCTTGGTCTTGGCTTTCTGAAGTGGATGGTCTAATTTATGATTCAGATGGAGTAGTTATGTTATGAACCATGAGGGCTTAACTCAAAACTCCATTTGGGTAGAGATTCTGATTATGGGGCTGAGAACAAGGGTAGCACCATTCATAGTCTTAGATGAGGTTGTTCTAGACCGGGGCTATAGCTTGGGAAGAATTGACAGCAGAAAGGTTCTGAAAATTCAAAGGTTTTACACTCGTGGCTTGGCTTGTGGCTTGATTTTGTGACTAACCGTTTCCATGGAATGGAGGATAGTTCATCTGATATTGGGGTTGAAAGGGGTGAGCATGTTGGGATTGCTACCTCTTCATTTCTACGAGTTCATTCTCGAAAGTTTGTAATAGTGATTTTACCTCAGCCAAATCATTTGAGGGATTGGATGCATGTGTGGCTACTGGAATAGAAGCTATCGGAACTGGGGAAATGACTAGTTGTTGGCCTCTAAGCTATGTAAAAATAGGAATGGGATGCCTAGGAGCAATTTTCAGATCGTACAACAACTTTGTAAGCATAAGGGATAAAGGTTACCCCCATGGACTAAATCATGACATTGAAATCACTATTCAATACCCATAAGTAATATTAAAATGTGCTTTTTGGGGATGGCCTTACAAAATCTGGGATCTGTTTCCAAGTATTTTTAAAACAGAGGTTTAAATCGCTCATATACTCTTGAGGATACCACTTGATAGTATGGAATTGTTCTACAAGTGAGAGATTATCACTTTTTTCCTCGAGCTGTTTACACAACTCCGTGCCTAAATCATTCCAAGTGGTAACGGATCTAGTAGCTAATCTCTAGAACCATTGAAGTTCTCTGCCTTTAAATGAATTAGTAAGGAGTCGAACTGTCACGTTATCTTCTATGATACTATGTACTACACAGATGCTAGCTACATCTAGTATGTGCTCCCGAGGTGAAACATTATTCTCCCCAGTGTAAAATGGTAAACTTTTAAAGGCATCTGTCGGTATGGCATCTCTTTGCGCTAACATCAAAGGACTACTGGCATTGAATGGAGGACAAGTATTGGCTACCATGATGTTCAAAAGCTAGTTGTGTCTTGATGGGAAAAATTTTATTTCAGGAGGAGTTGAATTCCCTCTACAAGGTAAAGTGGCAGTTGATGATACTGAAAGGTTTCTTCCCCTTCTTCTTAGGATAGACAAAGAAATCTCTATATGATTATAATTGTCCCACCTTGAAGAAGATCTTGTGAACATTCTTCGCATAAGTTGATGTATTGAACTTTGAAATCTAGAGAGATGGAGTCACTAGGTACCTTGTGTCAATGGAATGATAAGAGAAGTACTAACTCTCTGTCCCACCGAGCGTGCCAAAAATTGTTGTCTCTAAATCACTAAACCCCCCTAATGGCCTGGAAATTAATCACGAAATTCGATGTGATTGGGACACATGGGATCACTTCTCAATTTGTGGGACTTACGATTGAGGTGAACCTCTGGAGAAGGTCGGATTCCTCTTCCTAAACTAAACACAACACTACTTCTGATGCAAGAAAGATGGCTAGCTAGACCTATACTAACATTTCATGGGATTAAGGAAAGAGAATGCAAGGAAATAAAATCAATGCTAGAAGTGCTCATGCACCAAGGAAAGGGATGTTCAACTTCCAGAAGGGTTAATGTGGGTAGAATGCTCGCATCATTGGCCACCTTCACCTATTGCAATTTGGAAAGGGTGCAAAATACCACAGACTAGAAGCACACTTTCCTTCGCTAAACTTTAAACATACACAATACAAAGATCAAATTTGATTTGATACATAGATAATTTATCAAATGGATAATTATAAGCACATGTCAAGCGTCCACTTAAGTGATAATAATAATGCAACCCTTAATCAATAGAAGGAAAATAGTTTCTCACAATTGACGAAAGGTAATCACACTGTTCTTTTCACAATATGAAACAAATAATATGAAATAGAGGTAAATTAATCAATAATGCTAATGAATCACATTCACAAAGCATGTAATGACTAATCATTCAACACAATAAAGTAAATCTTCAAGTGCAAGGAATAACTCTAAATATAACTACAAGGTTTCAACAAATCTCTGAAAGCACTCTTCCAAGCTTGAAGAGCAACTTCACCAAAAATCTCTAAAAATATGTGTGTATGTCTCAAATAATGGAAGCATTCCACTATTTATAAGTTCCTAGGCATAGCCATTACAGTTGGGCATTTAACTAAAAATAGTAATGTCATTAATATAAGAGAATAGGCTCCCATGAAAATAGAAAATTTGTTAAAAAAAGTTGACCAAGTGAACCCTACAAATGTGACTGATTTCAAAGCTTGAACCTGTCCTTTCATGGCCGCTCATCTTTGGCCTAATTCATCTGTATCTCCTTTCTCTTCAAGTTTCTACTTTCCTTCCTCATATACAGCCATTCAGTGTCTGTACTCAAAGAAGCACTTGATAACACTCTGATTTTCTTCATCTCCAGGCCCACATGCATAATGATTCACTACGTCTATTGTCTTGTTCTCTTTTGTGATCCTGGCTGGCAACCTTTGAGTTTTATTTGTGACTTACTTGAGTCTCCCTATGAAATTCTAACATAAGACCAATCAGTCAATGGAGTCACTATTGAAAGTATTCGTGATGTCATCGTTCCGCTTCACCAAATATTTGAAATTTTCCTTAATCTTATCCTTAAGAAGATCATCAATATTTTCATTGAAGAATTTGCAATTGGCGTTGTCAAACTCCTCTGAGATGTCATTAAGGGAATCTATAATCTCCACTCATTGCTCCTCCAATTTCTTAACCAGATCTTGTAATACTTGACACTAGAATTCCATGGACTTTTGATACTCAAACAATTTAGAGGCATCATCTATCACCTCTTCCTAAAGAAACAAGTCAGAATCCTCTTCTCTAATGTCACTCCATGTTGCCAAAGTTAAATTTAAATTATTATTATCCTCAGAGAAGGATTCGTCCATCTTAGAAATGGTGATTTTTTCAACCTGCAAATCATTATATATCTCGATGGCTTCCTTAATCAAAGGATTAGATTGCTATAGAATTATTTCCATCCATCCACTCAATTATCTCCCTTTCTAGCCTAGCTCCTTGATCTCATGATAAGAAATATCATCGATTGGAGATGAAATATTCGTAGCCGTATTAGTTGAGACATCATTGGATGAAGTGGGCTGGGTTACTTTACGTAGCAGTGCAGTGAGTTACTTGACCTTGGCCTTGAGCTCATCCTTGGTGGCCTTGTCTTTGAAATATATCTCTAAAAGGGCCCCAAGAGTAGTGTGTACATATTTCTTGGCTCCTTCATAAGTATCCTTCCCCAATGAGAACTTTGATATCTGGTAATCTGCTATTGTGATTGTTTATTTAGTTTTACCCTCAACGGGGTAGCCACTTCTATTATACGCTCTCTAGATGGATTAACCGTCAGACTTGATATGGTTCTTGGTCTCTTGGCCCATCTTTTGGGCATGGACTCCAATATACTAAGATCTATAACATCCCCCAGAGGAAATTTTTTCTTTTTCTTGGGAGTCTATCTAAACAGCTATTTTGGTATGGCTAGATCCAATGAAGATGGATTGGAAGATCCGATACTTGAAGTATTTGTTAGAGAAAGATCACTAGAAATACCAACTGATATCTGAGTAGAGGTAGCAATGATGGAAGGTGTGGATGTAAGGACATCCGTATGAATTAATAAAGCAATGTTGGGGGTTGTAATTAAAGAAAATGGGAGTGTCAAACGAAGTGAAGAGGAAATGCGTGACCCAATATTTTCCCCAACTGATAGAGCTAGAAGTGAGGAGAATACCTGGGCTATAGAAGGGGATGGGAAAGAAGAAATGATGGTGGAAGTGGAAAGAACTGATATAGGAAGTGATAATGGAGGAAGGAGAAGATGTGATGGATCCTGTATGACACTTGGAGAGTTACTAACTTCAACTACTTCTGTCACTGGCACTATAGGTGATGTAATCTTGGGAGCAGCAGACCTAGAGAGAGATGAGCCACCAACCACAAATGGAATCTTCTTTGAAATTGTAGGAACCCTTTGAGTCAACCTCTTTCCTTTTATGGGTGTTGGTTGGTTTATTTCTGGTGTAGCCCGTGTATTTGTAGGTTGATTTTCTCCTTTGGGTGAGATTTCAAAGGTGTTCAGCCAACTAAAAGTCCTCTTTATAATGGGTCCTGCCCTTTCCTTAGTATTGTTATATATCTTGGCAACTTCCTTGATCAAAGGATTAGATTCCTGCAGAATTATTTCCATCCATCCACTCACTTATCTCCCTTTCTAGCCTAGATTCTCGAGCTCATGATAATAAATATCATCTATTGTAGATGAAATTTCCATAGCTGTAGTAGTTGAGATGTCAGTGGATGGAGTGGGTTGGGTTACTTTACGTAGCAGTGTAGTGATCTGCCCGACCTTGGCCTTGAGCTCATCCTTGGTGGCCTTTTCTTTAAAATATTTCTACAAAAGGGCCCCAAGAGCAGTGTGTACATCTTACTTGGATCCTTCATGAGTAGCCTTCCCCAATGAGAACTTTGATATTGGGTAATCTACTGCTGTGATTGTTTCTTTACTTTTACCCTCAACAGGGGTAACCACTTCTATCATACGCTCTCCAAATGGATTAATCGTAAGACTTGATATGGTTCTTGGTATGTTGGCCTATATTTTTGGCATGGACTCCAATATATTGAGATCTATAACATCCCCAAGAGGAAATTTTTTCTTTTTCTTGGGATTCTATCTAAACATCCATTCTAGTATGGCTAGGGCCAATGAAGATGGAGTGGTAGATCCGATACATGAATCGTCAATTAGAGAAATATCACTAGAAATACCAGTTGATATATGAGCAGAGGTAGCAATGATGGAAGGTGTGGATGTAAGGAAAACCATAGGAATTGACAAAGCAATGTTGGGGGTTGTAATTGAAGAAAATTGGAGTGTCAAAGGAAGTGAAGAGGAAATGGGTGACCCAATATTTTCCCCAGCTGATAGAACTGGAAGTGATGAGAATACCTGGGCCATATAAGGGGATGGGAAATAAGAAATGATGGTGGAAGTGGAAATAACTGATATGGGATGTGGTAATGGAGGAAGGAGAAGATGTCATGGATCCTGGATGACACTAGGAGATTCATTGACTTTAACTACTTATGTCACTGACACTATAGGTGATGTAATATTGGGAGCAATAAACCTAGAGAGAGATGAGCCACCAACCACAAATGAAAATTTCTTTGGAATTGTAGGAACCCTTTGAGTCGACCTCTTGGATTTTGTGGGTGTTGGTTGGTTTAATGCTGGTGTAGCCCCTATATTTGTAGGTTGATTTTCCGCTTTGGGTGAGATTCTCAAGGTGGTCATCCAACTGAAAGTCCTCTTTAGAATGGGTCCCGCACTTTGCTTAGTATTGTTGCATTCTTCCACATACCAATCAACCCATGGAAGTGGTTGATTGGAAATATTATCACTCTTTTATGATGAATCTAGGACCTCATCATTATCCTGCATGTCCTTTGGCACATCAGCCAAACCAAATTTCTGAACTTCGTCAAGGGTTAACCTTTCATAATCCCTTTGTCGCTGGATGTATTCTTCTCGATAATGAATCCATATATCTTATAATTGTGGTACGTGAGCACTGGACCGACTTGTTTCCTTAAACTTACCCCAATAGTAAAAATTAGTCCACAGATGAAAGGTCCGCAGGGTTACCTCAGCCATATCTACATCAACATTTTCTTCCTTGTGAATATTTGGGCAAGAATACCTATCAATCGAAATAGGGAAATGCATTCTCACATTGTGATGCTTATTTTGGATTCGATGATAATCCAAAAATTTCCAAAATAATTCCAAAAGAATTCATTTGTCAATGGGGCACCTCGGAAAATTGCTTGGGGCACCTATGAAACCTAGAATCCAAAGGTAGGTGAATGTAGAAAATTGAAAGTAGATTTCTCCCCATTCTTGCACCTCTTGGAAAGCCTCATCAGAAACCCTCCAGTTATATATTTATTTTTCAAAATGATAGAGGATGATAGTGAAGAAAGCATTGTTGAATCTTCAGAAATACTTTCTCCCCTCGTCCAAAGTGAGTTGGGGATAAAACTCATATATTTGGGATGTTTTGCGAACACCTCTAGTATTCAAACCCACAAAATCTCCCATCGCAACAGTCGCATATACCAGGAAATATTTCATATCAAAGGTCTTCATTTCTGACACTTTTCCCAACTCATAGTGAATCTTACTACTAATGTGCTCCCCCCATCGAATAAACTCGTCATTCTTCTTGATAGTTGTTATGTATAAAAACATCCATTCCTAGATTTCCTTTATAGAAAGAAGACCCAAGATTCTACTTAATAGCACAATAAGATCATTGACTTCCTGAATTAAATCCAATCAATGCATATTTTTGGGTAATTTGGAGAAATTCTTAGTCAGATAGGATTTCATCATAACCTTTGAGCATACTTCCTCTTTCTTATCCCAATGTTCCACTACTATCTCTCATGAAATTTTGGCATAATCTTGAACGCATGGAAGTTTAAACAAATCCTCAAAGAAATTTGGGTCCAAACGGATCACCACCTTATCATCACTATCCCTAACTAACATTGAGTCCTCGTCGAAGTGAGCTACTGTAGCTAAGACAAATTATAGGCAATGCACAGATGTAGGAAAACTGACAGCAAGGGAAAGACCACTGTCGTAGATGGCTTGCATCCATGAATTCTTGTTTAGGGCCGTTAATCTCTCCAAGAACTTGAGAAGATCAATTTTTCCTAGATAAGTGTCCCCAATATTTCCTAAGTTGAAGGATAGGAAAGATTGGGGAGAAACCCCAAGAAATGTGTGCTTCATCTTCTCTTTTCCCTTTGAAGTGGAAGTAGACATCAAAACATGTGTTTTGGGAGCTAAAAGTTGAAAATTTTCCAAAAACCTGAAAAACAAAAAATCTCCAAAATTCTAAACCGGAAAATTTGTGAAAGGAATCACCGAATCAAAATCCCTGAAAGAGTTTCCTGAACTAAAATTTCTAAAATCAAAAGCTCCGAAAGAAATCTCCGAAATGAATTTGTTCGAAAATAATTTTTCCAAAAGAGTTTCTCGAACTGAAATTTCCGAAATCAAAAGCTTCAAAATGAATTTGTCCGAAAATAATTTTTCCTAAAGAGTTTCCCGAAGATGGAGTTTCTGAAATCCCGAAAGCAACAAATCTCCCATAATTATGAAAGCAACAAAGTTCTGAAATCCCAAAATGAGAAAATTCTCTGAAATCTCGAAAGCAACAAATCTCTTAAATGAACTTCCGAAACTAAGATCTCTAAATGAGTTATTCTAAATGAGTTTTTCTGAAGATTTCTGAGGAATTTGCAAAACTAATGTTAAATCACCAAATATGGAAGATGAGAAACAAAAAGAAGCATGAGATGCCT
Organism: Taxus chinensis; assembly: GCA_019776745.2. Lineage (NCBI taxonomy): Eukaryota > Viridiplantae > Streptophyta > Pinopsida > Cupressales > Taxaceae > Taxus > Taxus chinensis. The sequence continues at coordinate 524,295,435 of CM034154.1, read as the reverse complement.
AAAAATATCCTTCGAACAACATTTAAAAAATGGGAGGAAACTCAAAAAATGAAACATGGTGAACCAAAAGAATGACACCACCAAAACACAGAGAGAAACCAAATGAAAAAAACCAAATGAGGAGGAAACAGAGGAAAAAGACCTAAAACAAAAAGAAAAATAAACAAAAAACATACCTTAAAAAAGACGTTGCAAAGTACAAGAATGGAATGTTAGAGCGAATGTGTCCGGTGAAAATGACAAGTAAAAATCTGAATTTAAATAGAAATCCCGATATTAATGTTAAAAAACTGATCCATACGAAGGTAGATGAAAATTAATTATGCACAGAATCTTCGAAGGTCCAAAACTTGAAAGCCTGAAATTCTGAAAAATTGGGATTTTGGACTTTGGAAAATGGGAAGCAAAAAGATGAATTGGTGATTGAAAAGTTTGAAACCTGAAAACCCGAAACCCAAAAATTCAGATTTTTAGAAATTTGGACTTCAAATAACTTCAAGTGAAAATCCTAAAAATGACTCAGAGAACTCCGAAAACCTAAAACCTGAAAGTCTGAAAATTTGGACTTTTAGAAATTCAGACTTCAGAAGTCCAAGAGGGATTTAAACAAAATGATCCAAAAAGTCCCGAAACTCAAAAACAAGAAAGTCCATAAACTCAGACTTTCAGAGTTTCAGACTTCAGAAAATTTCAAATGAAATACCGAAACTGAGCTTAAAAACTCTAAAGTCCAAAAATTGAAAATTTTCAGATTCTCGGCCTTAGAAAAAATTCACTGTGTGAGGATTTCTTTAAAAAACATTGGTATGACATATAGCCTTCTTCTGGGTAGGTTAAATGGTTAACAATGATCAAGAGTTTGTTCCACAACAATATCTTGAAAGTGTCTCAATGAATGACATTGTGTCAAATCTTGAAGAGCTATTTACATCGATTCAAGAAATGTAAGAAAGTTGGCCAAGGGAAACACAAATTTCTATCATACCCAGTCTTAAAGAAATCTCAAGAAATTTTAATTCCAAGCAAATAAATAAGGCTCAGACAACTTCTCGCTTATTCAGTGACATCTCAGATAACTAGTATGTTGAAGTTTCTAGGCTTAATATTTAAAATCCTATTGAGGACATGAGTCTATAAGACTATGAATTTACTTGCATCTCATTGGATAAATCTTCACATGTGGGTGATTCCCATGTGTTCAAAGAATTTTTCTCCCACCTTCTTGCTTAGAATGAAGAATACAAGAAAATAATTGTGAAATTAGAGGAACATGTAAAAGATCTCAGTTCTTACATTAAACCCTTCTCAAAAGCCGAATAAAAATCCTCTCTTCTAATAGAAGACATTCCTCTAGTAAGAAATGTTGATCCAAAGGCAGTCAAGAAGGCCCAAGGATACATGATGCAAGGGAAGGATAGTGAAAAAATGGGTTGAGAAAATACTTGAGCAAGGAAAGGTATTATGTCTAGATTTCATTTCTCTCATCAAGTACGTTTTTGTAACCTTATCAGAAGTAAAAAAATCCAAGGAGGATTTTGTAAAATAGGTCAATCATTTAGACGAGATGTTTCCACTGGTATCTGAGATGATCTCATTCGATTCTAACACCCTCGTGAGCATGAACGTGTTTGCATCCACTATAGAGAACTTGTCTCAAGTTTGGATTCACATCATGGATGTGAAATATGCTATGTTCAAGAATACAATATCTGAGTTGGACTCTTGTGAACAACATTATTTTAATATATTTAATGGTGTCTAAAATTGTGTTTAGAGGCTTGAGTTCCCTCCACTCACTGAGGAATCATCATTAGAAGAACTCAATGTATGATTCCAAGAGTTGGTCGAGAAAGAGGTAGGTGAATCTCTGTCCTTCAATGAAGATAACTTAGAGTCCCTACCTAACATCAGAAGTTTCATTGTTACAATTGCAATGGATCAAAAAGAATGGCTTCATCAATTCAAGAAGATTAGTGACATCCCTAGGACCTGGACCAAGGTGTTGGGATGCATATGAATTCTAGAGGAGGATAGGTTGATATCTGTGATAGCTCGATTCAGTAAATAATTCAAGGAACATGAGCCCGTTCTAGAGGCTCATCATTAGGAGGTATGACTCAACAAAGTTCTTCATCGCAGGGAGCTTCTTCATCAGATAAGACAACCTCTCTCTTATTCTCTCTTTCTCCCTATTCCTTCTCTCCCCTTTCTAATTATTTGTTTGGCGTAATCATTGTATTTTGTCTCATTCAATTAAGTGACTTTATAAAGTTAGATTATATAAGTACCTTTAATTTATAAAAAGGGAACTAGTTTCTAACTTCCTAGGAAGGTGAAAAGTCACAAGTTTAATGAGACCATGAAGAGTCATGTGGGGGGTAGGCAAAGAGTAAATTCACATTGTTATACATTGTTATGGCCTCTCCATTCTAAAAGATCCTGAAAATGCTAGATTTTGATAGCATCTATGTGGTAGCAATTGTGGATTGTTGTTGTTGAGATTTGTATCATTGATGTACAAGAAATAAAAGATACATTTATTCCATTCCCCTTTTCCTATATATTCTTCTACTTCTCTCTTTTATGCACTTTGTAAGCAATAGTATTGGAAAATAACCTTGCATCCTTGATAGATGAATATAAGGAAATGTGTGTCTTTATCTCATTGGTCCTACTGATGACTTCATTATTTCTTTCTTCTATATTAAATGATGAACTACTTTGATTATTGGGTGTGAAATTTACAATTTTCCTAATCATATAACTAACAATCCTTCCCTGATTTCTCCCTTTCACCCCTCATCACTGTAATTTCCTCCCTTGTACCCCAAACAAGCACTTTGCCACAAGTTCAGTGGAGTGTTCCTATGTGATCATCGACTATTTGGCCTACCTACAACATCTAGATAGAAATAGATTAGTTTTCATTCAATAATGAGATTTTCACCATTCAATGCAGAGGGGTGTATCCCCGTGAACATTGTTGGAAGCACCTAATTTTAGATATTGATACATTTTCTCACAAATACCTTCCAAACAAGGTACCAAATGGAGTGGAAAATATACACTTCTTGATGTTCAAATAGATACTTAACTACCTATACTTTTCAAACATCATCCTCAAGTTATCACAATGATCTTTCACCAATCTATAAATAGTCCAATCATCAAAGTATACCTATAAGAACTTGTGAATGAATTCCTAGAATGCTTGAACCTCTATGCATGAGAACACTATTGGTGCATTATCCAATCTAAAGGGAATGACAATGTATGCAAAGGTTCCCCGTTCAATTGAAAATGTGGTCTTCTGTTGATATTCATTCACAATATGTACCAGATGGTACCCAAAGAATCCATCTATGAATGAGTATATTTCATGCCGTATGACCCCTTCCAAGATCTCTTCAGTGAATGGCATCGGAAAATGATATATGACATAAAAAAAACATTAAGAACCATGTAGTCAACAAAAATCTTGATCTGGCCATCATTTTTTATGTTGATTACCATGGGGCTTATCCATACAGATTCTTCAATAGGTCCAATGATCCCTGACTTTAGCATCTTATTAATCATTTCTTTCACCTTTACACAAAATTTCAGATTCATCTTGTAAGGCCTCTTCTAAACCATACGTGTGCAATCTTTCAACTTGATTTCCATCTCTCTCAATGATGGGTGTATGCCCTTCAATTCATGATATCCCCTAGGAAACACATCTTGAAATTTATGCAATAAATTAGTAATATTTACAACCTTGGGTACATTACAATAATCACTAATAATTTCCTCCTTAGGTGCATCTTCTGTTCCAATGTTTACCTGTCTATGTCCTCAAGGGAATATAGTATGTGCATGACTTATCATCTACTGATTCCATTACCTTGTGTGCACCCTTTGTGTGCTTAACATCCAAATCTTCAACTTCCTCATCATATATGAGGTAAAAAATATTTCCCTTCTCCTTTTCCTTCTAGGCATGCCCCAACAATATCTCTTCTATTTCGAATAAGTCCTCCCACAATTCAACATCAGCTTTACCAAACAATTGAACCATAAACTTCTCAGCTTTCGTGCTATCCCCCAATGTGATGCACCTCATAATATGCAAGGCTTCATGTACTAGAGGATTAGTAGAAAAATAATAAAAACTATAAACAATACCTTCTATCATGTCGCACCAACTTGTTGTCTCATGCTTTAACTCTGCATGCACATACCAGGCATGTGTGCATCCACATAAAGTAGAATAACACTTATGTACCCAAAGAGATGATGGTAAATCCTCTTGCCCTTGTGCCCATTGTATCTCACAACATTTGACATGTAACAAAGGATAAGTCTTCCCATCATACTCCCGTATCAATGAAGTTTATTCCAAGTAAACCTCGTCAAGAAGGCTATTCTAACCTCGTACCAACCAAGTAAATTATCTTTGTGTACAACCCACTAGGGCACTATAGTACCATACAATACGTATACGATCATGTTCCTCCTCTCACATTCATAACCCAAATTTTCTTCCATTGTGCGTAAGAATTAATCTGACTTCTCTTCCCTAGGATACCTTGGTAACTGATGCAACCTAGAATTTACCAGTGATGGCACATCACTCATCCTAGATTGATTGCTCACCCAAAGTGCACAAAGGTACCAGGCCCCTCTTTAGGGTTGTTGTTACAGGATGTTATCATGATGAAGACTTAATGCATTCAAATCCGTAATTAACATAACATTCTCAAGAGCATGTTCAGATCTAGATCTAAAGAGTAATAGATTTTAATGATAACCATAATGAAATCAAGCATGCAAGAACCAATTATAATCAGGATTAATACTTTGATTCATCTAATACACTCCATTATATTAAACATGATAAATACACAAAATCTTACTATAGTAAGTAATACCATAAGTTCATGTACACGACATATCTAGCAACATAATCTCACAACAATTCAGTTCTCACATAGTCCTCCTATACTACGCAGATCATTACATATTTATAAGGGTGAGGACTTTCCCTTCACCACTTGCATAACTCCAAAAATAGGTTGCATGTTGAAAAATAGCCATGCACCTTTACAATCATAGCCACACATGCAAGTGCGGTAACAATAAACTTGTTCTAGTTAATCGGAAGTAACAATTCTATTCTTATCCCGCACCCATGCAAAGTACTTAGTAGCCGCCCTTCCAAAAATAGTGGATGTATTTTGTGAAAGTCTTTATCTAGTTTGTGTGCTCTGTAAACCATCTCTAAAAATAGCCCATACATGTGAAAATGGCTAAGCCCCAAGTCTGCCCTTGTATTTCACGCGCATGTCCTTTTGTATCCTTCTGTGCCTTTGACTACACCTTGTTCTCATGCACGAACCTTCTGTGTCCCTTCTACTAAGTGTCACACGTTACCTTCTCAACATTACCCCACACTAAACTATATTTCCACCCTGACGATGGTTTCCTTCTAATATGGAATGAATAAAAAAATAAGGAATGTATTAATGTAAAGAATTACTATAAAAATAATAATTAATTACTTTGCACCATCCTCTACTTCAACTGGAAGAATTAATTCTAGAGATTCTTCTTTTATTTCTGCCTCAAGTGTTTTCCACTCATTCAACATGACCTCTACCTTTTCTGGAATATTCACTGCAATAGACTCCAACTCATCCTGGGAAATTTCTCACTTTTCATTCTGTAATACCAACATAATGTTATACATCATAGACATTCTTCCTTGAAGAAGATCCATCTTCTGTGTTATAAGTTTCCCAAGTTCTTCCAACCTATTCTTATGGGGCTCCTGAGCCACTACAAGGGCCTCGTGCTTTTTCTTCACTAGTGCTATCCTCTCCACATGCCCCAAGGTTTCATCCTTCATCAACTTTAGGACCTCATTGTCCTCTACCATGGTCCTTAATCTTATGACTACCTCTAGAGTTGTACAAATATTCAATGCTTGATCTACTTTCTTCAAATCCTCCCACAAGGTTTGAAGTAATTCCTGGTATGATGAAATATTTCTAACTACTGCATCATTTTCCCTCTTGTCCTCCTACTCAAGGTTCTTTGGTGCTGACATCTAAACTGGTCTCTCCTCAAGCACCAAATCAACTAAGGTATGCACATAGTGCATAGCCAAAGAAAAAAATTTGGTCACCTTGGGCTCTAAGTTTGGTCTTGCTTGGAGGACATGATCCCCAATCTCTGTTTCCATGCTGATAAGGACCCCATTCTTATTTTGTTCCAGGTTCTTCTCTCTTTTTAAGCGCATGATCTTTGCATTTTTGGCCTTGATCTCTTCTCTCAGTGCTTTGATAGTGGTAGATTTGTCTATGTTCCTCCACACCACCTCTATAGATACTTTTACCAAGGCATTACTTACCTGTTCATCAGACATAACAATGGGTATTATGGTTATATGTCTATCCTAAGGTGCCTTATTTAACCTTCTTAACACATAGGATTCTTCGCATATATCAAAGTATGACTCATCCATGTGTGTGTGCATAGACTAAGATAGTTGCTTCCTTGTGTGTGTGGTGGCCATGTCTTCATCCATCAGTTCCCATCCATATAACTCCTTAGGGATCACCATGCTTTAAAAATAGGAGCTGAAAATTTTTCTTGTGTCCTCAGCATAGCCCAAAGATGGAACAATATACTCTCCACTTATTTTTTTAGTTCTTAGCCCCTTAGGAAATGGAGCACCAAGATTTGGAGCTAGATATTTTATGTCTTGAGCATTATCTGGTCTTGATTCTCCTTCCTTTACCCCTTCTCCTTCATTATTCACATCTTCATCCCTTTTCTCTTCCATGTCCTCTGGTTGTGTAGGATATTTGGGCGCGCTCTCTTCAGACTCTTATGTCTCCTCTTTTAGCTTTAATTTTCTCCTTCTTTTCTCATTTGTCTCCTTTTATGGAGAGAGTCACGGTGATCTCCATACTAATTGGGGAGTAGCGCCTTGAGTTCTTGTTCACCTGAACACCCTCTTAAAGTGGCATTCTTTAGGGCATGTCCCTACCTTCAATTCTTTGTCTCCTTCTTCTTGTGTTTAGGGTGGATTACTTGCATGCTTAGATTCTACCCTGTCCGAGGGTTTCCTTCATCCTCTATGTACCAAGCCACCATTGTCTTCACACGCTTCCTCCTCATCATATACTTCTATAGGTTCTAGTGGGATTCGGAGCTGGTACATTCTCCATTGTATGTTTTCCCTTAGGTGGCCCTAGGAGCGCGAACTCATTATCCACATATTTGTTACCCTTAAACCTAGGTTTAAGTTGAAGGTAGATAAGCATGGCCCCACTGTCTCTAATAACTAAACTCATGGGCTTCATGCTTATGACGTCTAAAATTATCCTCTCAATTTAGGAATTCTGACATGGATATACATAAGTCTTATGCAGTGTGTGGTAGTCACATTCTACTTTGTTGTAAAAAAAATTAGGCGTCGCGCATTATTGAACTGATGGAATGATGCCTAGAAGTAGTGTGATGTGAAAGCATATGGGAGCTTACACCAAGGGCTCCAAGTACCATCCTTCATCGTAAATTAAACAATGTAGAAGTGTTGATATACTGCAAACTAGACTGCCTTACCCACCACCTCGGGGATGCAACACTCCTCTTCAAATTTCCTATGTGTTTAAACTCCTTGGGGATGCACCAGTCCTCTTCAAATGCTGCGTAGAGCCTATCATACAACATCTTTGTCCTCTACTTGAATGGCCCACTCATTGAACCTTCACAAAATTACTTCTCAAATATTTTTGCAAGGGGCTTATTCTACATGGGGTACTCCCAAATATTGTTTCTTTGGCCCATCAGGTACTCCAATTTCCAAAAATACCAAGGAAAATAGGACAGCACCGAAATTGATTCTTTCACTTGTGCACACTTCCTCAATGATAGTTTCCATAATGTAGCCTGATATGTTGTAAATTTTTCCCTGTGAAATTTGCCTCGCAATGTGTATCCACATTTTTTTCACCAGGGACCATCTTTCATGATCATTCAATTTGGTGACTAGATGTGTAGATGCCTATACCACTAGGTACTTCTTTAGTTTTTCTATATCCATTCCACATGGACCTTTGGTGTACCTAACTCCTTCCGCATCTCCAGGATAGCTGATTTATCTATCAAGTCACTATTAAATTCCACTCATATACCTCTCAATCCTATTATAATTGAAATCAGAGTGGTTGTAATCCTTACCCTGCGTCCAACGAAATAGAAAAAGTCTTCATGTACCCTGATCATCAACCACTGGTACAAAGGTTCATACTTGAAGAAATATGGAAGCTCATACAACTAGTAAACTCATATCTACTTTAGCAGCTTCTCTCCAGCATCATCATACACTGACATGTCCTCTGGTGTGTGCTTGTTTGTATTCATATTCAACAGCGCATCTAGTTCCTTTTTGTTGTCTGATGTGCAGTGATTGTAGTCACTTATCTTGCACTTTAAAACGTGTGAAACCCATTCTTTTCCTAATATCAAACCTTCTGGGTATTGCATCTCTAAAAAATTACTCTCAGGAGAAATTTCAACTTATGCTTCCACTGTCTTCTTCCCTTTTGCTCCTACGGTAGGTGCTTTCTTTTGTGCCATATATAAATCGTAACTTTTTGTCCTTTGTAGCATGCAAAATATTTCCTTCTACCTTCTGTAATGATCAATTTCAAAACCCTATCTCAAATCCATGTGCTCTAGTTGAAATCACATGTCGTAGCTCTTTTTCCACACTCTACTTCACTTAAACCCTTCACCAATGGGGAGGTAAGTTTTTCCTATGCACAAATCTACTCCTCATGTCTGGTTTCACACTCTTCACACCTCGAAATGATTCATTTAGCTCAGTCAAACTTAGCTCTTTCAAATTTTTATGATATACAATGGTAAAAATTAATTTGTATCCCTTCCTTATATATATTTTCAAAAAGTTAGTACATTTATTTCTCCTTCACCTACCAAAAATCCTCATTAATTGACCCTTTTCACATTTTTCCATGTGGTATATCTTCACGCCTCAGTTATAACCTTTTAGTGTGCCTTCCTACCTTCTAGCTACAAACTTATCTTCAACGCGCTTCCATGTGCCTGAGTACCTCTTCACTGCACCTTCTCCTAGTAGTCTCCACGGATGTTACTTACCTCATGTTATACTATTTCTTCATTTATCTCCATCTATGGTCCTTATTTGGAAGCAATCCTCTGTTCACCAACTCTTCAAACTTTAAATAACACCTGTAGTAGTTTATTCCTTTATGTGTACCGATTTTTCAATAACCACCCCACACAAATGGTATGTGCAGTCCTCTGCACATGAAAATATATCAAATGGTAATTAGCTTCTGGCGTGCAAACACACTTATTTCAAAAAACACCAACTAAATTGAAAAATCATAGTGACGAAGAAGGAAATACATTAAGGGAATGAATAATTGAAAACCTAATCTAAATTTTAATATTGCCTTATTACAAACACTAAGAAGACTTATTTATAGTAGGGCTTCAACCTACTCCCATTGAAGTAACTAGGTAACCATATTCCATCAAGCGTTTTTAACTGAAAATCTCATGTTTCAAGTATGTGAGTGATAACATATGGTCCTAACCAATTTAATTTGAGTTTGACTGGATGGCACAAAAACTTAGAGTCATAAAGAAGCACCATTTGCCCTATCTCAAGATTTTTGTCCCTAATGTGCCTATCATGCCATGCTTTCTGCTTGGATTTTTCTTGCCTCTAACTCCAGCGTAGTATTGCTTATCACTCATATAACTTAATCAACTTGTCAATCCATTCTTCTAATGCTTTCTCATCAGCTAGACCTTGACCATGCACAATACGTAAATAAGATAACATGAATTCCATAGGAAGAAATGCTTCTAGGCCAAACACCAATTAAAAAGGTGTAGCCTTTTTTAACCACTTGTATGTTTTTCTATACGCCAAAAGTACTACAGAAACTTTATCATCCCAATCCTTTCTTCCAAAATCATAAATTTATGTCAATGTTTGGCTCAAAATTTTGTTGAAAGCCTCAGTAGACCCATTTTCCTGAGGATGATATGGTGTAGTCTTATGGTGTGCAATCATGAATTCATCCAATAAATTTTGATTGCCTCATTCAAAAAATGTGTGCCCCTATCCCTGGTCAAACTCAATGGGCATTCATACCTTGTAATAATTGTTTCCCATAACAACCTAGTTATTGTAGCTACTGTACAATCCTTTGTAGGAGTTGCTTCTGCCACTTTGTGAGATATTTTGTGAAAGTGATGATATAGAATGATCTAGTCCTGTGTGCGGCTAGTGAAATAGGACCCACAAAATCAATAGCCCATTTCTCAAATGATTCTGCACTAGTAATAGGTCCTAGAGGAATTTTATCTCTTTGACCTAGTTTACCAAGGCACTGATAGTGATCAAAAGCCTTGCAATTTGCCTTACAATATTTATACAAGGTCTCCCATGATAATCCAATGGGTATAATCTTGCATGCAGTGGTGTCACCGGCATAGTGCCCACCTGCAATACCAACCATGAGCCTCCTCTATGATATCTATGTGCTCATGTTCTAGTACATAGCAGCACAATGATTCATCCCGACCTAACTTGTACAGGTCACCACTAATCAACATAAATGGTGTTGCGTGACTAGCAAGTTGTTTATTTTCTAAGGATTTCATCCCTTCTTGCACCATACTTTTTCATAGAAAGATAACAATATCCTATAATTCTAAAGGCATGTGTTGTAACCTATATAGCTATGCATTAGACATGGTATCTTAAATTGCATGCACTTCTTCTCTAATTGAATTCTGGATAAATGGTCTAGTCCAGAACTACTTTTCCTTAGTTTTACCACAACTATGAAATCAAATTCTTGGAATAAGAGTACCCATTTGCATATGCACCCCTGTAAAATGGGCTTGTTTACCAAGTACTTCAATGTCATGTGATTGGTATAAAATACAAATGGTGTTTCTAGCAGGTACTATCTGAATTTATGTAGCACATAGATCATCAACAAATCTTCACGCTCTGTAGTTGTATAATTTTTCTCTACAAGAGTCAACTTTCTACTAAAAAAAAGATAAGATGATCTATAATTCCTTCTCTAGGTTGATCCAACACTATGTTAATGGTCATGCAAGATGCTTCCACATGTACATGAAACGGTTAGTCCCACAAAAGAAAGTACAAAATAGGCATTGTAGTAAGTTTCTCCTTCAATGTCTTGAATGTGCCTTGCTATGATTCTCCCCAGTAGAACGTCCCTTTTCCCCTTTATAAATTTTCTATAATTCCCAGTGTGACCCAAGAATCTATGCACCTCACTTTGACTAGTAGGCTCTTCCAGGCCGATAATGACTGCAACCCTAGTTCGATCAGCCAACAAACCTTCTTTGTAGATGATGTGCCTTAGAAATATTCCAAATGGGGTAGGAAATAAACATTTCTTGATGTTCAAAGAGATGCTTAACTAGTGATATCTTTCAAACATTAGGCATGAATTGTCATAATGATCCTTAACAAGTCCATAAACAGTCCAATCATCTAAATAAACCTGCAAGAAGTTGTGAATAAAATATTTGAACACTTGAACAACTATGAGCAAAAATACAGCAGGCACGGCTTTCATACCAAAAGGCATCACAATATAGGAAAATCTGCCCCATTTAGTAGTAAAAGTAGTCTTTTCCTGATCCTCCTATGTAATCCTAACCTAATTATACCTAGAGAATCCATCTATAAATGAATATATTTCGCACCCTGCAATGCCTTCTAGTATTTCCTTAGTGAATGGCGTAGGAAAGGGATCAGTTACACATGCAACATTCAATTCCTTGTAGTCCACATAGATCTTCATCTAACCATCCTTCTTGATACTGATCACCATTGGGCTAACCTATTCTGACTCGTCTAGGGGCTTGATGATTCCAGACTTCAACATGTTTTCAATCTCTTCTTTTACCTTTTCATGCAAGTTAGGTTTCATCAGGTATGGTATTTTTTTGACTAGGCGCATACCTTCCTTAAGCTTTATCTTATCTCTCCTAATAATTCATTCATGCCTTTGAGTTCATGGTATCCCCGAGGAAATAAGTCCTGATAATCTCGTAGTAACTCAATGATTTTTTCTATTTCAGAGTCAGACCAATAGTCCCCAATTACAGCCTCCTTAGGCTCAACATCTAATCCAATATTAACTTTCTTTGTCTTCATAGATTCATGATAGACACTGGTGGTATTATCTACACTTTCTAAAACCTCATGTCTACCTATTGAATGGTCTACATCTAGATTTTCTACTTCTTCGCCATCCACTATGTTGACCATATTTCCTTTTTCCTTCTCAAGGCAAGCATGCCTAAGTAGTGTGGCATCTGTCTCTATTTCTTCAACAAAACACTCTCCTGGGTCTTCTTCATCAAATAACTCCTGAATGAGTTCTTCCACCTTAGCACTATATTCCATAGTTAAGTGCTTTATAACCTTTAATACCTCTTCTACTAGAGGTTTAGTAGAGAAAAATTCAAATGTATGGGTTATTCCTATAATTAAATCCTGACAATTTTCAATCTATCTATGGAGTTCCGCATATACATGCCAAGCATGCGTGTAGCCTTGTAAAGTGGAATAAAATTTGTGCACCCAGAGCGAAGGTGGTAAAGCTTCCTACCCCTTTGTTTAGAGTATCTCACACAACTGAATGTGGTGCTAAACAAGTTGATTACCATGATAAGTGAAAATTTGAGTAGGTGCATTACTGTTGAAGAACCTAGTAGTAAGAGAAATCCTAATTTCATCCCATCCCACAATATTATCCTTGTGAACCACCAACCAGTGCGTTGTTGTCCCACGTAGGGGATGTGCTAGAATATTTCATCTCTCCAACTGTTATATCCACTATTCCTCTATGGCATCCATAAATAACATAGGATCTCATTCTCGAGTGTAACAAGTGACCAAGTTGTTACCTGTTCTCCTGATACAACAAGGTCTACTATCCCATGCAAATGTGCTCTTTACTTCTTGCCCTACAAACTCATAAGTACTATGAGCCCAATTATCACAGGAAACACTTGTATTATATCTAATAGACTGTGCATCTTCCCATTGAAGGATCCCTTTTTTAGATGGCTCAAGTACCTTTGGGTCCCAGATGGAGCATACATAAATCCTATTCAGGTCTTCCTCACTCAAAGGCTCAACATAGGACATAGATTTACCATTTTTTAAAGAGATGATAACCCTTTCCTCCTTATTTTCAAAACTAATATAACCCTTGTTGAATCAAAGATCAACATTATTTGCATAACACCAAGGAAACCCAAGCAGAGTTGGGAAACTATTTACCTCTTCTAGTGCCAAAACCTCAAAATATCTAGTGAAATTAGCTCCCTGTATGGTAATGGATGCATCTTTTAAAACTTCGATGGGATTGGTCTTAGTCCGGTTATCCATGAATAGTACATTCGAAGATGGATGCAATGGAGGTCTCCCTATTTGTACCCATGCATATAAAGTAAGAAAATTGACTTCCCCACCTATATTAATCAATATATTACTAAAAGTCCACCCATCTACAACAAAATTTAGAGTGATTTACTTGTCATAATATAATCTATGAGGGGGAAGATTTACATGCAGGATTTTCCATCCAGTCTCAATACTTACATGCAGAGTATTTACCTTTAACCAATTCCCTAACAGTGGGATGATATTATCCTAGCGCAACATCTTGCACACTTCTTTCAAGTCATCCATATTAGATTGGACTATTTCTACTGCTTTCTTTTGCTCCATATTTTGTGATTGCTCCTTTAAATATTGTATTTCACCTTGAAAATTTTTGAGTCCCTCCATGGTTTCCTGATAAACCTCCTTCTGATGGGTAGGATCTGGGTACCATGCATATAGAACCTCCTCCTTAGTGATGGTAGGCTTCTGTTGCAATGCTTCTTTGGTTGCTGCTTCAGCGTGGGTAGTGATCTTTATAGGTAATTCCTCATATTCTAGTTCCAACTTGGGAATCCACTGATTTTCCACAACACGTTGTATCCTCACCATCCCTATACCTTTGTTTTTTTTTATGCTACTTACTAAGATTCTCATATAGGTCCAGGCATTCCTCATTACTATGATTCTTTCCACATAAAGAACATGTAATATTATGAGGACATTCGTGCCCGTATTGGTCAGGATATTTGCATGTATAACATGTTTCACCAGGAAACTCAACTCTTCCACCACCACGATCTTATCCTCCAAATCCACCATGGTATCATGAACCTCTACCATGACCTCCTTCAAAATGCCCTTCATTTTGATCATAGCGTGCTTGATTGTGATCCCATTCTTGATGCTCGTTCTTTCCTTTAGAGTTATCTTATACTCCTATCTACCGTACACCAATATCTATAGCATCATGGATCTGACCAGTCAGCCAATAGTCTTCTATTTCATGATTTGTGGACCTAAATATTTTACAATAGTAAGATATGTTCTTCCTTATTGCACGTTGTAATAATGGGTGGCAGCTAACATCATGGTCTAAATGAAATATCTCACAATCTAGTAGCAATGAGTGTACTGATCTACAGGGACAACTATCCTTTTTCAGGACCTTCTAATTCACAATCCATGCACCAAATCTATGCATGCATCTCATGTGTTGAATTTACCGATAGCATTTCCAACTACTTTGTCATAATTGTGATCTTTTCTTCCAAAAATGTGCTCACCCTAGTGTATATACTTTTGACTACCTTAGTGCGTAAATCTGCTTCAAGTGATTCGTGTAGATTAGTGTATGTCATATGTGATAGCACCTTTCTAAAAGGTGTAATCATACCTCCAATAAACCATTGTGCATGTTGTCTTTCATGAATATCATAAGAAATCTTAGATAAAAGTGTTTTGAAATGAGCATCATACTCTCTGACACTCTCAGTAGTGCCTTGCTTAATATCCTTGAATGTGCTTATACTCTTCTGCTCGAACTCAAGGATGTGAAACTCTTTGAGGAAAGCATATTTTAAAGTTGCATAGTCTATGCAAGTCTGATCAAGGTCAAAAAATTTATACCGGGTGTGCGCATGCCCTTGTAATGTAGTGGCAAATTGAATTTCCCTACGCTCAGAAGTTGTGATTCCTTTTGCATACCACAGGATTTCACACATGTGCACATATTCAGAAACATCTTCTCTTCCCCTATACTCTGGAAGATGAAGAGAAATTTCCATGTAAATATTCTGGGGTTGGTGTAGACCTTTCCCACTTGATCTAGAACCTCCTGTGTTTCCTCTACCTCTAGAAACACTATATCTACCAGAACTAGAACCACCTATACCTCTTGATCCTCCACTTGTAGCTAGAGACGGACCAAAAGATGTACTTCCCTGTGTCCTAACAATATTATTGAACTACACCCCTATAGTTTGGTAAGTGTTACTACTCCCAGAAGTGAGTCCAAAATTCTATGAGCTTGAATCCTATGTGGATGATACACTTGAAAAGGCACCTCCAAACAACAACGAAGATGTTTGCGTTGTCATCGATGTGCTTGTTATATGACTTACTCCTACTCTCCCACTACCTAAATTAGCTTATTGACTATTTATTGTACTAGATATTGGAAGACCAAGTGTAAGGGAAAGGTTTCCAGGTACATTCAGATGTGTGCCCCCGACCCAAGTTGTCTCTACTGGCGCGCTTCTACGTGAGGCTGAGGGGGGCTCCCTATTATTTTTTCCCAAATGGGGGAGTTCCTGATGCTATAGTTCCATGTCTTCTGTGTGAACTTCAAATCCTTCATGAACCATCTCTCTCCACAATGCCATTCACTTTGCAAAATCCCGATGCTTCTCTATCTCCCTCTCATACCCCTCATTATACTTAAGCCACCTTTCTTATCTGTACCTTTATAGTGTTAGGTCTGTCATCTTTCACCAAACCTGCTCCTGCCCCTGCGCGTGGTGGGTTTTAGTTAGCCATCAGTTGTCTTTCCAAGTTTATGGTCACCATCAAGATGTTGATCGCTAGTGGAATGCCTTATAGGTAATTTCCCCTGGGATATCGTAAAAATTAGAATTCTACTACCTCTGGGAAAGAATACATGGAAATTGATCACTCCAAAATATAGTTATTTAGAACACCATGAAAACAAGTATCCACAACACATGTCAAAATCAGATCAACATCATAGAAGGCCTTAAATTCTTCCTGCATCCAAAAAAGTGCATGATACCTCCAATCCCTTTTAGACGCATAAGAAATTAGCCACTTGTATAGTTCTACTGGAAAAATAGTGAAGAATCTCTCATACGAACTATCATATATATTATGTTCCACCCATGTGCGTGCATTAAACTCATATCTGATGTTGAACCTCTATGCGTATTCTTCTTCTAGATCATGTATCCACTCCTCAACACTTGATAGAGTTAACTAGTACGTCTTCATCGCAAACCATCCTAAAAACAACTAAAAAAAAGGTCCCAGAAATGGAACCAATGATGCAGCCTAGAATTTACCAATAAAAACTCAGGCGCGCTAGTACATCACTCATCCTAGACTAAGCACTCGCCCATAACAAGCAAAGGTACCAGGCCCCTCTTTAGGGTTTTTATTTTAGATTGTTAGCATGATGAAGACTTAATACATTCAAATCCGTAATTAACATAACATTATGCAAAGCATGTTTAGATCTAGATCTAAAGAGTAATAGATTTAAATGATAACCATAATTAAGTCAAGAATGCAAGAACCAATTATACTCAAGATTAATACTCTGATTCAGCCAATACACTCCATTATATTAAACACAATAAATACACAGAATCTTACTATAATAAGTAATACCATAAGATTATGTGCGCAATAGATATGGTAGCATAATGTCACAACAATTCAATTCTCACAGAGTCCTCTTATACTACGTAAATCATTACATATTTATAAGGGTGGGCACTTTCCCTTCATCGCTTACATAATTCCAAAAATAGGTCGCATTCTAAAAATAGCCATGTGCCTTTACAATCATAGGAACACATGCAAGTGTGCTAATAATAGAACTCTTCTAGTTAACTGGTAGTAAAAAATCTATTATTAGTGTGCACCCATGCAAAGCGCTTAATAGTTACTCTTCCAAAAATATCTTATGTGTATCATGCAAGTCTTTATCTGGTTTGAGTTCTCTAGACGCCATCTCTAAAAATAGCCTGTACATGTGAAAACGGCTAAGTCCCAAATCTACCCTTGTCTTTCGTGCACGTGTCCTTCCCTATCTTTCTGCACCTTTGACTGCGCCCTCTTCTCACACGTAAACCTTCTGTGTGCCTTCTACTAAGTGTCACACTTTTCCTGCTCAACAGTAACTTAGCTCTTCCTAGATGCCTAATCATGCATGACCTATTCATCATGTAAACTCTTTCCTTGACCTCACGACCTACCATTTCATATGTGTCATGGGCCTAATTGTCACAAGACACACTGGTCGTATCACTAATAGAGTGTGCATATTCCCAATGAAGTACACCTTCCTTGACTGTTCTACATTCTCAGGATCATGCATTGTATGTGCATAAATTATGTTAAGATCCTTTTCACTAACGGGCTTAATATAAGGTGTAACCTTCACACCATCCAAGGGTATTAAGACACACTCATCCTTCTTCACAAAACTGATATATCTTTTGTTTAAGCATAAATATGCATTATTGGCATAACATCAACGATGTCGAAGTAGTGCAGGGAAATTATGTGCCTCAGCAAGCTCTAACAATTTAAAATCACCTATAAATTTAGCTCCCTGTATGGTGATGGAAGCATTCTTTAATTCCCCAATGGCTATGGCCCTTTTTTTGTTGAAATATACAACACATTTGAGGATGAGTGTAATGGTGGCCTTCCCATATGGTTTCAAGGATCTAACGTGAGAAAATTCACTTCTGTGTCAATTTCAATAAGAATATTACCCACCAACCAAGCATTAATCACTACATCTAGTGTAATCTCTTTGGCATATTCATTGTCCTGTGGTGGAAACTTTACATGAAGGATATAATGCTCCCTTTCAAAACCTACACATGGTACCTTATCTCAGAACCATTTTCCCAGCAAATGGATGATGTTCTCTTGCTTCAATGTCTTGTACACTTAAGATTGTCAACATCCTTATGAGGGAGTTCAATACCCCTCATATGTTCCTTCTCATGTGTTTGATCTTTCAAGCAATGAATCTCCCTCTGTAGCTCCCTGATGACACTCAAAGCCTCTTTGTAAACCTCCTTCTTCTTGGCTATATCTAGATACTTTTCAAGTACCACCTCTTCCCTTCTTATGAGAGGTCTCGCCTTCCCTTGATCATGCACACGAGTTACTTCTACACTTGTAGTGACTAACCTAGGTTAAATTTACGGCTCAACCAACTTCTTAGGTGCCCATTTCTTGTGCATTATGTGCTCCACCTTAATCATAACCGTTCTTTTTTAATTTATATTATTCTTACACATATGGGCATACAAATATGGAAAATATTTAGCCGTTGTGCATTTTCATAGTATGCAAAAAAAATATTCTTTAGACACTGACACTCATATTGATAATGATTAGGTGATCCACATGTATAACATATACCATGCGCAAACCTTTTTTGTCTACTCTAGCCCCTACTACTAAATCCACCTCTAAAACCTCCATTTCCATTGTCACACACTTCACTAGTTTATCCTTCCCAAGCCTGAGAGATTCTTACCACAGTGGTATGGTATAACCATGTCTCAAAAACCTCATGAATATGATCAATCAAATGGAATTCAATTATATCATGTGTATGCACATCATAGATCTTGTAATACATGGAGACATTTTTCTGTGTTGCACGCTTTAAGAGTGGGATATTTCAAACATCATGATTCTTATGGAAATTATCATGAGATGTCATGAAAATTCACACATTCCTACATGGGAAAATATCCTTTGTATGTCCTTTTACCTCATAATATATACACCGTAACCCATTGTGCATCTCATGTGTTGAATTAGAAAACAAATTATCCAAGTGAGTAGCCATTTCTACTATCTAGGCTTTAAGGAATGGAATGACTCATGTTTCAACACATTTAACTACTTCAATGTGCAATGTTACTTCCAAGGCTTCACATGGATAAGTGAATGTCCTATGTGAAAGAGATCTCCTGATTGGTGTTATAAAGCCTCGAAAAAATCATTATGCATGATGGATTTTATGGATATCATAAAAAAGTATAGGAAACAAGGTTTTAAAATGCACATCTTATTCCCTAACACTTTCAAGAAATCCTTGCTTGATATCCTTCAATACGCTAATACTCTACTGATAAAACGTAGGGATATTGAACTCAACTAAAAAGGTAGTACACAATGCATCATAATCAATTGTAGTCTGATGTGGATCATATTTCTTGTACCAACTGTGAATGAACCCTTGAAGTATGGTGGAAAATTTTATTTTTGTCTAGTCATGAGTTGTTACTCCCTTAGTTCTCCATAATAACTCACACATGCACATGTTCAACTCCATCTTCCACTCCTCTATACTTTGTAAAATGAAGAGACATCTCAAAGAAGACCTAAGGGGTCTGTTGTTATGGTTGTTGAAGTTATTGTGATGGATACTGAGGTCCTTGTCCTGATGTGGGGACTGAACCTGAGCCTAATCCTCCACTAGGTTTACCTTTGCATGGTGGCTGTGATGAACCTCTTGAGCCTCCCACCATGACCTAGGGACATGTTGAAGAACTACCTTGTTTCACTGTCGTCATGATAAATTTTACACCAATCATTTGTTCTATAACACTACGAAGAGTACTAATTCCAACTGGTAGTGTTCCACTACTCTGTACGGATAACACACCTACCAAATTTGTTCCAAACAAACTCCATTCAAACACATGAGCTTTTTGTGCAACCATATGCATGTCCTTAATTTTTTGTGCTTCATGTGTTCATATCAATATGTGCCTACCCATGTCTCCAATCCAGCGGGGTGATCATCTATTTCCTTCATGCTCACCTTCACTATGATGATATTATACAACAAATTATATATTCCAAGCACCTTGTACAAGTAATATGTAGATAGGTTGAATCAGATGCACATATGTGGTTATTGTCCTCTCCTTAGAATCACTCTCATCATATTTTAAAGGGGTATCTCTACTACACTTCCCCAATATAGAGAAGACATGATCTTGTGGCCCCTCACCTTCTACGAGGTTCTCATCACTACCGCCATTCATCATTATTCTTGATCTAAGTGCATCCTCAACTACCATCATTATACCTAAGACATATTTCTTCTCTCTCCCTTTCTTTTTCTTGAGCCAAAACGATCCTTCCCACACCTTCTTCATGCCCCTGTGTGCAGTGGTGTTTGGGATTGCTACCGGTAAGTTTCCCATTCCCAACTCAATCATCAATATATTGATAGCTAAAGGTGTCATGTACAAATATGATCCTCTTAATTCACACAAAAAAAAAAATCTTCCTCTAGGCATGAGTATGTTGAAATCATGTACTCTAAGGTATAATTTTGTAACACATCTTCCCACCAATGATATAAAACTCTATTCCATGACATGTCTAGATGTTATAGTACTTGATAGTTATCTTGGGTCCATAATTGCTTCTTAACAAGTCAGAAACTCCTATTTCACACGTAATATGTCAACCAATTATACAATTCTACTAGGAAGAAGATAAAAAATGTCCCGTACAAAGAATCATTGATATTGTATTCCACTAACTTTCACGCATTAAAATTAGGTCCAATTTTATATCTCTGAGAAAATTTCATCCTCTCCTTCATGTATCTAGATCTCAATATTCTCAAAATAAAATCAAATGCCATGTGCATGAAAAATCCTAATGAACTAATTGAAAAGAGGTCCTGACAATGGAACTAAAATTTATCCCTTTTTTACCCTTCAATTAGCTAGGTGCATTGGCACTTCATCTGGACAAGTCTAAAATATCACCCAAAGCACTTACATCCACCAGGTCCCTCCTTTGTTTGATTATTAAGATGTTATACATGTGTATTCATAATCATCAATGCAAGGAAATACAACAAAAAAAAGTAATTTCAACACATATAATAAGGAAATCATTCAACATACAAAATTATCAAAAGTATTTGAACCCCCATCAAGCCATACTCAGATCTAGTAATTATTGTAATGTAAACACAATTATCTATGAAAAAAATAATGTATTACATAACGATAATGTTGATTACATCATAAAATGTTTATAACTAGGTGTTGGATCATGCATGTATACCAAACTTTGCTATAGACTCTAATAGCTACATATTGCTTAATCAAAACTCAGAGCTACTCAACACTTAGAAGTCAGACCTTCAAACATCTTAACACTAGTAAATACAAGGACACATCACCTATATATACATGGTGGGGACTTTCCCTTTACTGTTTACATGAAATTACTAATAATACATATGCTCTAATAATAACCTGCGTGTTTTTCTAACTCTTTAATAATAATATATCGAGTTATAATTAGCTTCATGGTTTAATACTATTAATAGAATGATTTCATGTATTGTTTTTATCCTTGTCATGCATGTGTTTTTCCTATTTAAAGATCTTTCTTGAGAATCACTCCATCTTCATATTTTCTATTTTTATTCGTATTCAAGAAAATCAGCCGAGTCTCAGAACCTTGTGTGTTCATATGCGAACCTTTGTGCCCTGACCCCTTCTACATGTTGCATTCCCCTTCACACACTCCTTACACACAGTATCTAATTTCCGTGCATGGAAATAACTTAGCCATTTTCTCCACTCAACACTAAAACAACCTCAATCCTCAGGTGGAAAATAGCTTTAACCATTTTCCATCTTTTCACAATTTGTTTTTAACCATCCCTATCTAAATCAATGACAATCTGTGATTCCCAAAAATCGTTGCAAATGTCATCGATTATATTTAGTCTCCTTCCTTCTCAAACCCTCAATTAGATAGATATTTGATTTAGGAATGAATTTTTTCACCTTTTATGACATCATGCCATTATTAGACACCAAAAATATGATGGCATCCCTTGATAACCCTTATCAAACAATAAAATCAAACATTTAGAGCCCGACTATCCTCCACAACATTCAACAAGGTTAGTACGTTTATTTTTATCATTTTAAATCATGTTTTGTATTATGTAAATCATACATACATTTGTTTTCATTATCCTCTATATTCATTTTATATTCTATCTCCTGTTTAATCAATTGCTTATCCTATTAGCATATTTACAATTTTGTCAATGATCGTCACCAATCCCCGAGTGTCGTTGAACAAAATCCTAGTCCCTTTTGTATTTCATTATCCCTAAAATCACTTTTCAATCTCATTTTTCTACATCTCCCCTACTTTTAGAGTCCCCCTAATTCATCTTGACATTGTCAAATCCTATCTTATATCGATTATAGTCGACTTTATCAACTTTTATTGAAATAGACCATTTTCCCCCAATCACTACAGATTCCAAATTGTTGTCAATCTCTATATTTTTAGTTATTTGATCAATTATCTTATATTTATCAGTCTATTTTGTCCTATCTTGTTTTCTGGAAAGATGTATTCTCTATAGATGACAGTTCAAACTACCTTACACCTCATAACAAGCATATACAACATTTCGATTGTTCAACAAAATTTCATATGGGAACAATTTGATATCTCGTACAAGCTCAACATTTGTTCCATTTCCATCACACTTGAAATTGAAGACATTGAAGGTCAACTTAAAATTTTTTATGTGAAATATTAGATGCAACAGAACAAGCTTGGTTTGATTATTTCTTAGACTTCAAACTTACCACTGCCTTATCCTAGGCCACCTACAATGCAGATCAAGATCTCTCCATACCTCTTAAACTATAGTCTTATTGTCCTTATTTCATTATCATATCACTTAATTGTAAAACATGATTTGACACCCTTTAAGGAAGCCATTTAGATTTCTGAGACCGACTGTAGCTGAGAAACTTGTTTAATCATTATCTATGTTTTGTCTTATCTAGTTGTATTTGTATATATGTATTCTCACTTGATGATAGGAGGAGTCTATTGCATTGTTCACATATTCATTCATCTTGACATTGAATTTTTCAGTGCAGGTAACAGTAAACCCTACTTTATTTAGAGTTTTTGATATTTCAACATAACAAAAAAAACTAAAAATCACCATAAACATCTTAGCACGCACGGTGGGACCCTTAGGCCATTTTTTATTAGATTTTATATCTTATTTTATTTTCAATATCATCTAACCTTTTAACTTGGAGTGTCATGATGTTTCTATTTCAAAATGGCATAAAAATTATAATTAAAATAAAAAAGGAATAATGATCACGAGTACGTCCTTTTATTTCATTCCTCCTTTTAGTATTACATGTTGTGTGGCATGTTTTCACTGAAGTAAACATTTATTTTCATTCTTAATAAAAAACCTTCATTCTTCTTGCTCATATAGTTTAATTATGATTTAAATGAATTAAATTCACAATAATTCCTTCACACACAGCCAAACCACATACCACATCAAATTTGCATCTAAACAATCCTTCTTAGGTGAATCTACATGGATTTCATCACCAAGAGGATAAGTTGGCTCTGTGTTCTGGCCGAGTATATCAGCCAAACAAATGACACCCTTTTTGTTGCGAGACCATGAAGTGAGGGGGTATGACCCAATATCATGTCTCATTATGACACCAACACAGATGTGGGCCTCATGTACCTTCAATTATATTGAGGATTTCAACCTTAAAATCATCCAAACCCATCCTTACATGGTGTTTTCTTAGTACCCTTTTAACCAGTTTTCTCATTTCACACTTTTCTTAAATTAATCAAGATAATCAAAGTTTGTTGTGTGACTTGTTTACATTTTTTTTAAACAACCATTTTAATTTTTATTCATTGATTGTGTTTTTAGTTCGTGGTTTTAACCAGAAAACAATCTCATCTACAAAACACCAATAATATGAGAAACTATCTTCAACAATCCCTCGATAATCTGGAGTCTTACCTTTAAGACATTCCAAACATAATTGATCTGTTGCGATGACCTCGAGAGACCAATCAAGAACCCTGACATTATCCTAGTACCCAGTCAGCCACATCAGAGATCCCAGATCTACCTAGCCTTTAACTCTTCAATAGTGGTGATATAGTGTTTACATAAATACTATATTCTAACTCGATGGCCCATAATTCTTACCTTTTTTCCCAAGGTGTCTTCCTCCAACAACCAAATATATAATAATGACCTTCCATTACTACCATCACCATCAATCATTCCTAACTAATAAGCCCCAATCAAAAACTTGTTATCCAACAAATTCATCCCTAATCTATTGATTGTGAATCATGAAAATTAGTCCATGCTTCATCAACTCATATCACTAGTTTCAATCTTAATGTTATCTCATTACAATATACATCCAACCACAACCATCTACATCATCAAATCCTTCATCAAGCTCATCATACATGCAAACCAACACTACAAAATCTCTTTCCATATCTAGTCCCGCAACATAAAATTATTTTCCTCTACTACTTGTAAGCTCGGTTATTATTCCCCTTACTATGACCCATCCTATTGCATCTCAATTCATCCCATCACAAAATAATACATCCTCAATCCATAATCTAGTCTGATCTATTCCTAGATATATACCCCTCCTCAATATAAGTTCCATCGCTAGCACTCACCCCTTTCACAGCAGGCGTCCACTACCCCTGTCTCACAATATATCATCATCCTTTCTTATTATATACCAAAACCATCTCAAAATTTTATCATTACTTATATTCTTATTCCTTATCAATACATTCAACCCTCACAACCCTTAGTATCTCAACATCTTGACAAGTACCCCTCTTCATCATAATGTCTCATTAGTGTGTCATTTGTATCAACAATCGAACTCACATATATATAATCAACCTAGATCATTACTTCAAACTTTCAAAATCCACCTCAAAGTGATCCTTTACAAGTACTTATGAATAGGATTGCAATCCTTGAAGCTACCACTATGGGTACTAAGAGCCCCATTTCCTATGAAAATTTTTGTAATAAACCTATTCACCCATTAGCATTTTAAATTTTATCCCCCACACTGGGAACTCTCAAAATATATCAATTCTACAGTTAGGAGGACCCTCAACAACACATAAGATATTTTCATTGGGCATGCTATCTCATTTCCCATGAACAAGATATTATTTTGAGGACATTTTCCATGTCCTTAGTAAGACCCAACATTTATTGGTATAACAACTTCCCACAATATTATCTCTTCTCTTTCACATTACTCACACAGTTGTTCTTAGAGCATTTATCCATTAACATTATATGCAAAATCTCCATCACCAATCTCTATGCCATCAAACAATTTGAAGATGAGACTGTTGCATATTTCATCACTATATGGTAGGAGATTATCAATCAACTATCCTTCTCGCTCCCACACACTGAGATTATTGAGTTATTTTCTCGATCCTACACTAAGAATATATCATCAACACTTCAAATCCAATCCTTCTAGACATTCGACGAATCCTTTTCCATGTGTTGGTATGTGTAGACACTAAATCAAGAACTTTGGGTAAATAACTAGGCCCTAATCACATACTACTATTCATATTCTTATTATGGCCCGAGAAAGGTACTGGTTAATCACTATACTTGGCTTCTTAGGTTCCTTCCTAGTCTCCCTTTTGACCTAAAAAACCTCACTGCCTAGTCTGACCATTCACATCTCACCTTTTCTGGATCTAGACACCATCGCCTAGGCACCCTCATCCCCTCTAAGATCCCTAGACATCTTTGTATTAAGCTTGCTCCTTTTATGGTACTTTCTATCCATTGGGCATCCTTATCTCTTAAGGGTCAGCCTTTTAGTGATTAATTACAAAGTTTGAAAAAGAGAATCTTATAAATATAAAGTTATGTGATCAAATTAAAGGACCAAATTTGAGCATCTATACTATAACCTAAGTTTGTATCTTGATTCTCACAAGAATCTAAAGTTAATCATCACATCCATGTAACGCCATTGCAAGGGACAAGGGCTGGTTTTCTACTTCACACTTCATAGGAGGAAAGTCTATTCTATTATGTGTACACATTTATTACATCTTTCTACATCTATCTATTTTTCTCGTTATCAAGTGGGACATGCACAAGAGCCACCTAGGGCATGATTATGCACATACACACATAGAACTACATTGGGTCTAAGATGTAGTGCAATGATCAGTTGTAAGATCACTATTGTGACAACTGAGGATAGTTTGAACCCTCATTTTGCATCTTTATTTTTTGGGATTTGATGTCATTTTGAGCGTTTTGTAGGTGAAATCTTTATTGTAGGCTATCAGCCACATCCATGACAATTGTGTGACATAATAACAAAAAATAAAGAAGGCTTTAGATCATCCAACAATCCTGTAAAATTCATCTTTGGACCTACTATGCAGAACCTAGCACATAGGTAGGGATCCTAGCATCTAGGCACCCTAGTACCACTCTAGGCACCACATTCCTTGCTCATCCTACACTTTTACATTTTTATGGGCTCAGATGCGACCTCCTGTGTTCCAGTTTGATCAGTTTTCCACATTCACACATTGTCAAGAATATTTTGAAATCAGCTAAGTGTCTTAACTCTTCATTGCACTTAGGGTTTTACTTTTGTTACGTGTTTCTTGAATCATATAGTGTGCGTAATTTCCATATATGCTTGTTGTAACACATCTTAAAATTTAACATAAGTAATACTATCCATTTGCTTTATTTTTTGTTAAATCATTTGGTGAAACCATCTTATTCAAGCACTCTTGGATCCTCATTTTTCTTCTATAATGGGTCATAAAGTTCCTAAAATTTCTTTGTTTCATTTACTTAAAATGCATCCCGACTGTTAGGATTTTCTATAAAAATCCTTAGACTCCATGTGTCTTCCTAAAGATACGCCGCCACACAAAATAAGTCCTATTTTGCATCATCTATCTGATGACCCTAGCCTTTGTGATCCTCCATCCAATCAAACCGTATTTAGTCAATTAAATATTTCTACTCTTTATTTTATGACAAATTTCAGGCCATGGAATCCATGATTATATCTCTTAAATATGAAATCCAGTAGCTTAAAGAAACTTTTCAAGATCATGTTTGTTCTCCTTCTACATCTCATTATCATTTTATGACTTCGACATGTGCTCATATTAGTGATCCACAAGTCATAACATTATCGGAACCTCTCACCTTTGATCGTAATACTAAGCAACATGACATTATTGCTGAGATCCTTAGTCATCAATTGATTTATTTACCATCTACTCAACGATATCCTCCTTACCAAATTGCAAAATATCAAGGTCATCCATATTGCAATTATCATCGAATCAATGGACATAATGATAATGATTACTATGCTTTACAAATAAGAATTACACATCATGAACATCAAAGGATTTATCTCATTTGCTACACCACATCTTGTTGCATGCCCATCTACAAATGCTTTATCCAAATGGGATCCTAAATTTTATCCTCATATGTCCAATGAGCATCAAGCCACCACTTCTAATGTGCCTTCTTCAGCTAGTCAAGTTCCACCTATTTAATCCACTCAACCTCCTCTTAAGGAGGGTCCCACTTCTCCTCCACTCAAGTTATCTATGGCATTACCAAGTCAAAATAAGAAATCAACTCTCAAGGTTCATTCTCCATTACCCCCTCCCACTAATTCCTCTACAGTACTACCGAGTAAAACTAAGAAACCTCCTGTAAAAAATCAATCTAACTTGGCCTCCACTCAAGTCTTCTAAAATACTATCAAATAATCCAACACCATGCATAGCTCCCAAAGCATCGCCACCTCTACTCCGAAACACTTTTTTTAAGGAAAATACTCCTTACATTGATCTGCTTAGTGTCATTAATTAGATATCCATCACTTGCACACTTGGGGGCATCACACTATTTTCTCCCC
Organism: Taxus chinensis; assembly: GCA_019776745.2. Taxonomy (NCBI): domain Eukaryota; kingdom Viridiplantae; phylum Streptophyta; class Pinopsida; order Cupressales; family Taxaceae; genus Taxus; species Taxus chinensis. The sequence continues at coordinate 524,267,325 of CM034154.1, read as the reverse complement.
CCTTCTAGCATCGACATACATCTCATACTCTCATCACTTCACATATAGTCTCTCACTTACAACATACACATCTTGATAGACTCATATCATCATTACCCTATGACACACTCTTGTATTAAGGTTCACACTTAACTATTGAGGGAATACTATACACATGAACCTCACATACTACACATTTCACATCTAGGACAAATTCTTATACACATTGCACATCCTACACATATTCGACATATTCTTGTTACATATACTATATATCTTACATGATTTGCGCTCTCTACGCATTACACATTTTATGCCTCTATGATACGTCTTCTTCCTACACATCATACATATTGTGTGCTTTCTACATCTTCTTTTATACATCATATGCACTTTGTGCTACACACTATACACATCTTCAACATCATTTTATTACATATAATATACATCATACACCCTTTCTGCTCTTTTACTACACCTTCTATACATCTTATGTTGCACACTACACATCTTCACTTAGCCCATTCAACACACATATTTCTAGTGCCGCAATCTCAAATAACATACTACATACTTACAATCTACACCTTCCTAGCACATCGTGCTTACACATCTCACTATTATAATTCAGCATCAAACCCTTACAAGCACATGCTACCTGACGATGCACTCTATTCTCATGGTTCATACTCGACCGTTGAGAGAATAAATCTGAATTGAACCTCACGTCATCACATTTACATCATTATACTCTTGGTCTTCATAATAAATCAATAGTTCTAGCTATCACATCATGTGAAACTATTATATAATTTATGATATGTGCTTCACAATCAATACCTTCTACAATCTTATTCACGCATTCAATGATCTATACTTTATGCTACATAATCAATCCTTTTAGCATCTCATCCTAATCTTCTTGATCAATCCTTCTATTGTCGCATTCAATATTACACATCACATGATATCACTTTATAATATTTGCTTTTTGATTCATATTCAACACTCTTTTTAGCATCTTATTCAATCATTCTATCATATACACAACATTATTATACAATTTATGCTCTTCTCTCTCTTAATCACATATTTCTACATATAACATCATTCAAACCATTTCCCGATTACACACTTTTGATATATGGTCCATTCTTGACTACTGAGGCATCTTGTATAAATGAACCTAATCTCACTCATACATACATTCATACTCATGGGGAACACTTCCCCTATCACACTCACATTGCATTCCATTCCATCACATCCACAACATACTACAAATTTTGGATGCATTTACTCTTTCTTTCTTGTGCTTACATGTATGCTTTATTACACATGATAGATAGATATCATGTGTGTCATTATCTTTATCAAACACACATGTGCATTCACTTTCCTTATATTTGTGATTGAAAAATATACACATATCGACACACACAACATGGATGCTTGGCGCAATACATTCTAGGTGTTATTGTTTCATTTTCATACCATATTACTTTATCAGATTATACATGCTTTGACATACTTGTTATCTTTCTAACATGATAACGGGTGCTTCATGTGCAACATTTGATTTGCAGGTTTATTTTCCTCCATGGTTATTTGATGTTTTCTCAACCTTGTTTGTCATTGTTTGTGGGATTTCCCTATTCTTTGTCTTATGTGCACACTATATACTTACAACTATTGTGGCCTCAATTGTCTTGTAACATCATTAGTGATGTCCCATGTTTGTAACCCAATTTTTCGCGATCTACTTTGTCTTCTTGCCTTGTAGCTTACACATTATTTTCTATATGCATGTTTATCTTGTTTACACTAAAACTTATCTTCTAGCCACTGTTTGCATGTGCCTTGGTTTCTACCAAGAACATCACCTCCTATATATTGGTATCGGTTCAACATGGGGTCTTCTTTTGGGCCGCATCCTCATAGAGATGTCGCATGCACCAAAAATGAGGGGTAATAGATTAGGTGAATCAATCACCCCATTTAGTGGTTACATTGATAGTTCAATGGTCTGCAGTTACAGTTTAGTAGTCTACAGTCATAATTTGGTACATTACAACACAAATTCAACAGATTCTACAGACTTAGACAAGGCTCAAAATCATACTTGGGCACCTAGGTGCTTCTTTCCCTTCCTGATTGCTTGAGACTAAGGGGTAGATAGATAGAGTTCTCAGCTCAACACATTTTTTAGCATTGTCACGGAGGATTTTCACAGGGAAGGTAGTCCTTCAACACTAGGAAATCACGTTTGACTCCACTTATTTGCATTGGATTATACTTGTACACACCATCTACAATGGTTTATTTGCTTTGAGAAGCAATCAAAGGTTGGAGAATAGCACTAGACTTTTATCCATACACTACTTCTACCATGGTGTAGGATCACCCAAAAAAAACATTCAACGCACTTAATAATTTCAGAAAGCATTCAAATGTTGTAGAATGATAGTATACCTTTCTCCCTAAACTATTTTTGCTGTAGCATGAGATCATCCTAAAAAATTTCCCTTCATTGACATTTTTCAGGATCCCCTATACACATTTTTTACTCATCATGAATTAGTTGTACATGTTCCTTTTCTACAATTCAACATTTTACACATTTCTTACATGTGTTTTACATCTATATGTAGACACCTATTTTCTGTATAACACCCCTCCAACATCTTATATTCACACAATTTCCATCCCCACTTCTCTTTATCTTAAATTAAATAAAATTCTATTTATTTGTTCATATTATTTGATTAATTATCAATGGGCTCCATATGGACCCATTTGATAATTCAATTTTTTGGAATCATCTCCCATCTCTCATAAATTATTTAATTCAAAATTCACCCATCCAACACTTTCTTTTAAAAATGAAATCTTTATTTCACCTACCCAGTCCCACATGTTCCCCACTTAAGTCAAAATCAAGTTCCCACCTAAAAATCAATTCCCACCTAAAAATTCAATCCCTTCAAATTATTAAAATATGAACCCCACCCATAAATAATTTAATTCAAAATGCACCCATCTGACACTTTCTTTTAAAAATGAAATCTTTATTTCACCACCCATTCAAATCATGTCCCCCACTTTGCCTAATAAGTCAAATTATGGGACCCACATGATCACATCACATCCCTAACTCAGGTTACTTTACTACACCCTGGGTATCATCTAACCTGCAGTTAGACTGATATCTAAGCTATAAATATGGGGATTTCCCCCATATTTCAAAAAAAAGGAGGCAAAAAAGAGAAAAAAAAGAAAGGGGGAGGAGACATTTTCAAATACCTAGAACGGACTACTTAGAAAAGAAGGATATATTTTTAGACAAAAGAAGAGGAAAGCTCTGACAATGTCTCCTATCTTACCATCTGGATGCCCGGTTCATTTCCATAGCAAGACATGAGCTAAGTACTTTTGTTATTTCCATTTTCTTGTCATTTTTACTGTTGTTCACGATCTAATTATCTTGTCTAACATGGGGGTTGACATCCTCCAAGGGAGTTGAAATCCTCTTGGAACCGGCACTGTCTGGGAAACCCCCGCATATTGTGTTCTAATCTTATCTGGTTTAAGTTTTGCAGATCTAACTTCTTGATATCATGCATCTAACTTCTTTGCACCCGTATCATCCATCTCAATCTCCAAGGTACTAAGCCCTTGTATACTCGACGTGGTCTCGTGTTTCTTGATTATTTGAACACTCACCTAGACAGGAAGCAGGAAACACAGATCTACATATGGCACGCCTGGTGGGACCAAACCCTAGATCTGGTTGTTTTGTTTGTTATTTTACTTATTTTATCTAACCTGCTTGTTTGCATGGTCTTAATATTTGTTGATCTCAGTTTAGTATAATCCATCGTTTTAGTCACCTCAGAGGTACGTGCTCTTTGTTTTCTGTTTACCCGCATGGGATATGAATCTGGAAATTTAACCTTGTTCTTCTAGTGCTCGTCATATCTTATATTTTGCATCGTTTATTTTTTTGACTCACCTGTTCATAGGGTTTAATACTATCTTTCTCTATTTGACGTGTCACTTACCTTTTGTAATTTTTTTTGTCTCCGCCCTGAAGTAAGTAGTTTTATCATTTGTTTCTTTTTTGTAATAGCATAAAAATTGAAGTTTTATTTTTGAAGTTAGTATAGAATTAATTTATATTATTTAAATAATTAAAAAGAGACAATTAATATTAAATATAACAATTAATAAAAGAAAAAATTAAATTGGAATTAAAATTATCAAATAAATTAAATTAAATTCAATAAATAAATTGTTATCCTACCTAGCCCCTAATTCCCCTAGCTCGGCTAACTTGGCCAAACTAGCCACCTCACCTCACATATACCATTGAAAATTTCCGAAACTTGTTCCTACCCATCGACCAACTCCATCCCTCCATTTCCGTTCCCCACCAACTACCCCAGCGTCTCCCTCTCTTCTCCACTCTCCTCAGCTTCCACTCACGCCCACCATTCCAACTCTCGCCTCTCCCTATCCACCTTACACCCAGTCCTTCCTCACGACTCCCTCATCAACTCCCTCTCCTCCATTCCACACCACCATATCTACCAGCGTCTAATTATCTCCCCAGTCAACCCCCACCACTACCAGCCCTTTCCATTTCCATTTCACGTGAGCTTTTGCCTGATAATGATTGTACAGTCCTTTTATAGAAACTGAATTATAATTCATTTGAACATATTTATCACCATTGGTAGCTGTTACATTGAACATAGAACATAGTTATTCAATATTGGAGTAGAATTTGGTAGTTGGGTAGTCTCCTTATAGCAAGTAGTTTACAATTTCCAAGCATGTATTTTTCATTTACAATTCTCATTATGTCATCGTCAATGTAAAAATCCATATCCATGTGCAGTAGGACCAATTGTAAAGTATCAAAAAGTAGATAAGGAAGTGTTAACAACAAAGGGTGATAAGATATTTACTTTTTTTGTCCCATTGATTAGACGTCATATCTCATTGTATCATTAATTGACATCCAATATCTAATGTTCAACTATATTTTATGTTGTTAATAAACATTTGTTGGTGAAATTTGTTTCTATTTGATAAGTTGTTAAATAAATGTAACTTACATGTTCATATTGCTTGGATAACATAGTTTTATTATTTAGTTGCTTGATTGTTATTTTAGTCAGTTGGCTTTTGGTTTTTCATTTGTATAGTGCATGTCGTAATTCATTATTTTGAATGCATTATCACATTATATATTTTATCGTTCCATGTTAATATTTACATTGAATATTTATTTGAGAGTTATCTAGTTATTATTTCATCATTTGTTTCATTATTAAATCATAGTTATTTCATCATTTAGTTTATAATTTAGTTTGCATTTGATTTAGTTTCGATTGTTTGTTTATTCTAATTAACATACAAATGACAAAAAAAAATAGATTAATATCCTACACCAAGGATTTTATTTTGCATATAAATATTAGAATGTTTTATTTTATTATCCCTTTTTATATCTTTTTAACTCATATCCACTAATGGTTATATTTGTTTTGCAGGAAAAAGTCTAAATTACGTTGTCAAAGACCAATGTTCAAATCAAACACACCGCAAAAAAAAAAACATTTACCGGCCTCCTGCAGTCGAAACAGTGCAATTTCAAGTCATAAACGGTGCCATTTCAGGGTACCCGAGCGTTTTCGGTCATTAACCGGTGCTTCTAAATACATCACTATCAAAGGTACTTAAATAACCACGATAAGTGATTCTCCATGTATTTCTCATTTTTCTCTATTTTCTCTTTTCTGCATCAAATTTTCCCTTTCCTGAGTGTTTTTCTACATCAAACGTCACATTTCATTTTGGTCTAAAACAAACCTTCTGCATCCTGCCTGATCACATAGCTTAAGTAAAAGGATTTAACTCTCTACATTTCACTTATCACACATTGCCTTAGACTGCACAAACATAATTAATACATCCAAACATTCCTCTCACCTGGTTAACTGTTTGGGGACTTAAACACCCAACAGGTAATCGCCTCAGACATCTCCCAATCCATAACTACCTGAAACCAGCCTTAGACTCCTTTAGGCACCTTCATTACTTATTTTTTTGTTCTGTTTACATCCTCTAAACTAATCATGATGCTAAAAAAATTCTGCTTGATTTGTTTGTCAATAATATACACAAACAGATGTTCCTCTATTTCACACCTATTGTCGCTCTCTCCCAAATCGAGACAAACAAACAATCTGCTCTATCCAGTAAAGTTACTTCTTCTGATGATCTTACTCAACATTATTCTAAGCTCAAAACCACGTCGTCGGTCAGCCAATCTCGAATCTCTATGGTCTCACCTCATGAGAACCATGTCATAAAAAATTCTCCCCGCCTTGACACCAAACTTCTTATCCCCCATCAAGCCAGTATTCTTGAATCAATCATACCACCATCTCCTGCTCCTCTAGATACACTCAAATCACCTCCTAACCCCATGTATGACTTCTTACTCCAAAAATCCCCTACAATCTCTCAATCCTCCCAATCTCCTCAATTGGTGGATCGCATTCCACCCACATCCCTTTTTTTCAATTCTATTTCATCCGCCACTAGTATGCCCATCAAACAATCTCATCTTTTGAATACCTACATCCCTACCCATCCTATGCTCCAATAGTCTCAACCCCTTAACACACATATACCCACTTATCGGCATGCCCCTATTGCTCAACACCAGCCTATGCCACAATCCCAACCTGTGACATATGTCAATCTTTACTAAACAACTCCTCCAACATCTACATATTCACAAATTAATCAATTGGTCTTATCAAACCATTCTGCAAACATCCTATTCACAAACTTATCAACCACTTTATCAGACACTTCCTCAACTACCCACACACCCAAAAACACATTATTCACCTTATCAAACTAATTTTCAAACCACATAACCAATCTAATCTCAACCTTACAACACGTTGAGTGATTCAATTTACACCTTAATGAATCGGTTATCCAATTTAGAAACCCTTACCATACCACCCAAGAACACCTTATCCTATGAACAAATCTGTAACGAACCAATTTATCCATCGCTTCCAATTAAACCCTATCCCCCTCATTGGAAGCTTCCTGCATTTAATAAGTTCAACAATAAAGAAGATCCCCAACAACATCTGCTCACATTTAAACACGCATGTTGTCTCATTGCGCATGATCATGATTTACTTCTTCACACTTTCCCCATGTCTCTGTCTGGTCCTAGGCTAGACTGGTACCACAGTATCCCACGACATTCCTTATTATCTTTCACTCAACTTGCACAGTTGTTCTTAGAACACTTTTTTATCAATATCGCATGCAAAAACACTATAATTGATCTATATACCATTCGACAGTATGAAAATGAGCCCATCACCAACTTCATCACACGATGGCATGCTGTTATAAATCAACTATCCTTCACTATCCCGCAAACCAAACTTATCGACTTATTCTCACATTTGTGTGCTAAACATATATCATCCACTTTACAGATCCAATCATTTCAAACCTTTGATGAAGCTTTCACAATGGCTCACAAGCTCAAAACTCGTGCCATTGAGCAGGGTCATCTTAAATTAAGTTCAACTAAATCAAAAATTGAATCCACGAAACCATTCACACATAATGGTGAGTTCAAGACTACGGCCAACACTGTGGTCATTAAACCCTCATCCCCATCTACACCAAGCACATGGTCTCAACAACAATCTTCTCAATCAACATCAATTACATTCCCTTAGGAGAATCATACAATTATGTATTTGATAAGTTGATGAGTGTAAACTCTATCCAACTTCTTCCCATACGACCCGTAGACAACTCAAAAGCCAAGCCTATTTGGTATCACGAGGCCCACTTTTGTAAATATCATCGAGTTAAAGGTCATGACATTGAGAGATGTCGTTCCTTCAAAGATCATGTCCAACAACTTGTAAATCAAGGCGATATCCAAATTGATACCTCCACTACACAGATTAATCAACCACCAACAAATCATGTCACCCCATTTACATCTCAACTATCAAACGCTTGTATGGTTGACACTGTCAATCAAGATCCCATCTTGTCATCAACTCTGCATGTTCCCCCAGTGGACATTATTCCCATCCCTTATTTAGAACCAGTTACACCTACATCAATTTTCACTACCTGTCCTGAACCTGTACCTTCTCCTATCCTTGCCACATCCACATCAAATTCAACTATATCATCCATTTCCGCCACTTCAAACATACCCCAATCTATCACATTAGATTCATCCTTAGCACTTATTTCGGCTCCACTTGTATCCACACATATCCCTACATCTCTCACACCTATTCATTCACCGACATCTTCATCAAAAACACCTATTACTACACCTATATTTCTCACAACCATCCCAACTAAACCCAGTTCTACAACATGCACCCTTGCAACCCTATCTTCGATATCAATCCCTTTATCAAAAATATCATTCTTACCCCTCAAAACATTTATGAAACAACCAGTCCATTCTGCTTCTACATCTAAAAATGTCCCTGCACTTGCTACATTACCCTTACCCATAAGGTCTACTCCGTCGGTCATCACGTCACTCACATCTCCACATATTCAAAAAATGTCTACATCTTTATCTATCCCAGCTACCCCTATACATATCATATCAACAAATCCACCTAGCTCTACCTTGACAACCTTTCCCATGGCCACATCACCCAGTCTACCCCAATATTCTTTACCCAATCCTCCTATCACATCAATCAAATCCTCTCGATCTGCAACCCTATCAAATATACCCCTTGAATCACCTACTGTACCAACACCTCTACCTAAATCAAATAAATTTTCTTTATCTTCTCCCTCTAAAAAATCATCTCTTTCCATGCCCAAATCGAAACAATCCATGTCTCACATAGATATCATTAATCGCATCATACAAACACCTATATCTTCATTAACATCTTCATCTTGTTTTAGGACATTTTCTCCATTAATAACCACACCACCACTATCAGATCCTCCGGTTGAAATTATTTTCATCCCTGCTAGAGGTAAATGTTCTCAGTCAAAGTGTAAGGCTCGGGGAAAACATCCTCAACAATCCTCTGCACATCCATGAAAACATTTAGATTTTCCCTCTCCTCAACAATCCAATGCCACAACATCTAGGACAGGATCATTTTCTCCATCTACAACATCCTACAACAATAAATCCACATCCAAACAATACCATCCTTCAACCAAATTTGATTTGTCCTCCAAAACATGAAATTCACACATCCAATCTACATATATGTTTTCTCCTAACTCCAAGTCGAGACATCCTATCAAAACCCACAAGAGTTACCTTCCCCATGACATGTCAATGGGGTCATACGCAGACATTTTTCGACATTTAACTCGAACATCTACCATCAAACTTCCTCCTATTAAAGCCTTTAATCCCTATGGTCCCAAGCCATCATGGTTCAATCCTAATTGCAGTTGCGCTTATCATCGTACCCCAGGTCACGACATCAAACATTGTAAGGCCTTTCGGTCAATCGTTAATAACCTTATTGAGAAAGATGATTTCCTCATTCAGGGGAAAGTTCCTTCTCTATCTACCTTGAATCCAATCCATATCCCATCTGGCAGATCTCCCATTATCCCTCCATCCACATCATCCCTTAATATTCATCCATTGTCATTCCTCCTAAGGAATGCCCACCATTGTTCATCAATGTTGCTTATCTTGCTAAACACATTTGTGGTCTCCGATTGTTTACCCCATCCAAATCTAAAAAAATCTCATCTAAACTCTTTCGACATCCTTTACCTCCTTCAAATTTAACCCATTGGGGGAACTACCTTCCCTCGCCCTTGAACATCTCATCTGTACAACCCCCTTGTTACTAGGGGAATTCGCTCTTTGACATTGTTTTATCTACCTTTCTTCACATCCATCCAATCTAAATTAATTATATCCAAATCCCCATCTCATTCTAAGCCCTCATCTGAGGCCATACTTGTTCTTTTATGTTTGTGCTCCTTTTAGGGGTATCATCTTTTTCATTGAAGCCCTCCTTTGAGGCCATGTTTGTTTCTCCATTGAGGGACCTCTTTCTCCAAGTCCACCTTTGTGGCTATATGTGTGTCTTTTTTAGGACATCATTTATTTCATCAAGCCCTCCTTTGAGGCCATTATTATTCTTCCATATTTGTGTCTCTTCTAGGGCACCATCTATTTCAAAGTCCACCATTGTGGCTATATGTGTGTCTCTTTTGGGACACCATTTATTACATCAAGCCCTCCTTTGAGGCCATGATTTTCCTTCTATGTTTGTCTCTCTTGGGGCATCATCATTCATTTTCATCTAAATCCACCATTGTGGTCATATGTTAGTTTTATTTCCTACTTGTCTATCATCTCATCTTATTGCAACTTCAATGTCTTCCCTCTCATGGTGATAAAACCAGAGACGTAACCTCTTAATGCATTGCACTTGCGACCAATCTACTGTTAGCATATTTACCAATGAGAAATTAGTTACATCCTTAGATTGTTCTACCATCTTTATCCCCTTCCATTTATCACTATAATAATCTGACTTATGTGATCCGCCTTCACTACTTTAATGTGATCTCTTAACCATTACATCCATTACCTTCTCGTTCTCCTATTGCAGCCATGCGAAGGGTCCAGGGTGTCTCTTGTACATTCCTTATCCCCTCTTAAGTGGTTTACTTAGCTATTCCTAGCTCTCCCCCATGCAAAGCTCAAACTCAAGTATGTAAAAGGAAAAATCAAATTTATAAAAAATAGATTGATCCCTCAAAGGATAGTTGTTCATGCAAATAAATAAAAAGTATACAAATCAAAATCAAATCAAAATCAAAAGAAATAGACCGATCCCTTGAAGGAAAACTATCATATTATTCTTGACATCCATATTATGTGTAAAGTAGACCATACCCTTGAAGGATGGCTACTCTGTTATTATGGCATCTGGAAGGTTTTCCACATTGATCAACCTTCATTTTATCAACATTTTCCAGAAGCTTCCCGCATTGATCAGCTTTCTACTATTGCTCTTTCCCTTTCCCAGAGCTGGGGCATAGACTTAAGGAACACCACTTTTGGAGATCCCTCTTCCCACGTACAAGTCACATCTTTGATCCCTTTGTCATGTCAATATTAGGATTACGAGCATCCTTCATCCATATTTCCCTCATGATCTTTCGGTATAACTAACTATCATTGGTTATGTATTAACACCTGTTATTGGATACAAGTGCAATGCTTTGAGTGGTAGCCTTTTCTTGTTTATCTCCAATCCAATTCGAAACATAGTTTCCCTATACACCCTTGCTACAGCTATGTTCCATTCATCTCATCCATACCATCTTTTATAAAACTCATATCAAATTGCACACTATGAATTTTATATCTATCCATCATCTCCATGAATGTGTTTCAAATACACTCTTCGGTTTGTGAATTCTACTTGATCACCATTACATTTTGTGAATCCTACTTGAGGGTCCTTCTCAAGGTGAGTTCATTATCCTGCAGCTCCTTATCTCTCAACATGTTCAACACCATCTTTGATCCATTGATCCTCGCTCTCTATGTCCACTTATCACCATTTGTCTCCACATCATCCTTCTCACCTTTCTGTCCCCTTGCATGACATCAAATATCTTACCTGTCTTTCCTCTTGAGTTTCTCTTTTTCTCTTCCGCTTTTAGTTTGACAATCTTGCTTAACCATCCATATAGCCAGAGAACCTTAGTTAAGGTATATCTTCTTCCTTGGATCTTCCCGCTGTAGAGGCTTCTCCACCATTTCCTCTTTCAACAGATGACAACCACCACCACAAATGTCTTTCCACTCTTCCTTTTCCACTTAACACTCTTTCATCATCACTACCACGACGTGGGCATCCTAGTTAAGGATTTCCCTTACACTCTCCATCTACATTGCATATGTTCCTCCATCCATTCATGTCACACCCCTCTGTTTCCTTGTTATCACATTGTTATCACCACCTTTCATCTCTTGTTCCATTTTGGTATACATTGCTCAGTCTTTTCATCATTATTCTTCTTCTTCAGTTTGGCGATCCTACTTAACCATCTCCATCACAGGGAAATCTTACTTAAGAGTTTCTCTTAAGAATGGTTGGCTATCTGATCCTTCCATCTCCCATCATCTCTTCATCATCTTCTGTCTCCCTCCTCTCATCATATCCATCTGTTCCAACCAACCCTTCCACACCTATATCCGATACAATGTTGTCTTTCTCCTTCCATATCGTCACTGCCGGTTTGGTGATCTTACTTAAATCCTCCTGCGGCATGGCGATCTTACTTAAGAGTCCCTCTTAAGCATGATTTGTCATCCTGCACTCCCCCACTACCCCACATTCTCTCCATCTACATTTTCTCGGCATTCCCCACCATCACATCCTCTCACCTCCTCTTTCATTCTCACAAACACCACTTCCTACTGGTCCCTTGTTCATCTCCATCATCCGTCGCTGGGTAATCTTACTTAACCGTTGCTTCTCTGTTCATTTCATGTCTTGTTTCTTCATTTCTCTCTCATCCATTCTCATCCACTGCATCCTCTCCTCATCTTCATCTTCCTACACATCATTATCCCTCCTTTCTTTACTCTTTTCACTCCATCTTCTAGATTTCTCCCACATATCTACCCCCATACTTACACGTCATTGTCATCAATCTTCTCCTAACATTCTTTCATCATATCCTTCCGTTTCCACGCCAGTAATTATCGGTGGAATTCTCCTAAAAATCACTCATCCTCATTCTACACAACCTGAATCCTTTTCTTTGACCTCCTCCATTCTATCTTCATTCCTTCCTTCCTCTATGTCCTCTGATCATTATCGGAGGACTTCTCCTAACGTCCCTTCATTGGCATTCCCCCTCCCCATTCTTCGTTTACTTTCTCCCTTGTCTTATCTTTTGTCTCATCTTTTCCTACTGATCATTATCAGTGGATTTCTCCTAACATCCATTCACTGGCATTGCCTCTCCTATCCCATCCTTTCTTTTTCCTCGCCACCTCTCTATCTGCCATTCTTCCTTGCCAATTTCTTCACTGTCTTCATCATACACCTTCTCTCTATTTTCTCGTCATCAACATATCCTCATCTCATGCATCTCCATTTCTTTTCCAATCGATGTCACTCCTTCCCTCAAGTTTCTCTTTACGTTCCTTATGCTTCCCACTCTTTACCAAATATCTTCATTCTTGGTTCACTTCCTTCAGCATAATTTTCTTCATTGTCTTCTCCTCCTTTCTGATCTTCATCTTATTTTACTTCCTCTATATCATGTTTTCTCCCCATTTTACCTCACACTTCCTCCTTACTTCCCCATCAAAAACCTGACTCTTCAGCATTATCTCATTTCCTTTATCATCTCATCATCCACATGCATTTCCATGCGGTCAGTTCCATATTCTTTGCCTTGGACTTCCTCACTATGATCTGTTTCCTTCAATTTTCTTTGCTCTATCATCTCTTTCATTTTCCATTACCTCTTTGTTTTCCTCTGCTCCAATCTTTGTCACATCTTTCATTTTAAATAACTCTCTCCTTTTTTCATGATTTCATCCTCTGCTCTGTTCTTTTCTTGTCTTCTCTTTGTTTGTCCTTTTTCATAATCCTTCTTTGTTATCTTCTTCCTCCCCTTTCACTCTTTATTTTCTCCTCTTCCATCTCCATCCCTCTATTGCATGTCCTTATCACCTTCATATTCAATCTTTCTTGCTCTTCTCATAATCAACCAATCCTCCTGTCTATTCCCTTTTCTCTTTCTCGACATCTCTTACATTTGGCATTCACAGTCAATGCCGATGTTTCTCTCCGTTTACATATCGTTATCCATCCCTTTCATTACCGTTCTTTTTTCTTCTCTTTGCCACATTGACCTCTTCTCTTTTTGAGAACCCTGTCACATCTTTTATCTTCGTCAGTCCTCTCGCAGGGACATCATCATATCCATTTCTAAGAATCTCTTCCCATCTTCTTTTGACATTTTTTTTATCTTGGAAGGTACCATAACGGACATCACCTATCTAATCTTGTTCTCTTCCTTGAATATTTTCTCTGCTTTTGTTTTGACGCAAAAGTATCTCTATCACGCTTACCGAAGAAATAAGACTTTTTTTGTCTTCTTCACCTCCTAATTTTCTAACACTTATGCATCATTCTTATAAAACATGATTACCATCATATTTATCACACCTTTAGGTCATTTTATCTTAGCTTTATATCATATCTTCTCATCATGTGTACATTTATGATTTTTCCCCCCTGGGGCATTTTATTTACACATCCATCTCCCATTATGTCATCTTTGTGCCCTATCATGATGCACCTTTTTCATCCTTGTACTTGTCGGTGTATATCCTGTGCTGGGGCATCATTGTTTTCATCCATGTCCCTCTTGTGGACGCATGATTTTTCACACAATTCCTCGCAGACAAAGGATTGCGCCCATCTTTCACATTTAGTTGCACATATTTTGATGTTTTCCCATGACCCGTTGGTCATCATGGTTTACATCCATACTGCAGTGGTCTTCACCCGCTCACTGGTCTGTAGAATGTTGTCGTCTGTCTCCGTTGAGACCCGCAATTGTCCTCTACCGATGTGATATTGGAGTCACCGCCATACTTTTTTATTTATTGCGATCTTTTTTGCCTGAGGCATCTTGCCTTTGGTCATGTCTTCATCCATCCTCGGACACATATTTCATCTAACCCTTTTTGTTTTTGTCTCGTGGCTTGCTATCGCAAACCACTCAACAAAAAGGGGCAAATGTAGACACCTATTTTCGGTATAGCGCTCCTCCGACATCTTATATTCACACAATTTCCATCTCCGCTTCTCTTTATCTTAAATTAAATAAAATCCTATCTATTTGTTCATATTATTTGATTAATTATCAATGGGCTCCGTATGGACCCATTTGATAATTCAATTTTTTGGAATCATCCCCCATCTCTCATAAATTATTTAATTCAAAATGCACCCATCTGACACCTTCTTTTAAAAATGAAATCTTTATTTCACCTACCCAGTCCCACATGTTCCCCACTTAAGTCAAAATCAAGTTCCCACCTAAAAATCAATTCCCACCTAAAAATTCAATCCCTTCAAATTATTAAAATATGAACCCCACCCATAAATAATTTAATTCAAAATGCACCCATCCGACACTTTCTTTTAAAAATGAAATCTTTATTTCACCACCCATTCAAATCATGTCCCCCACTTTGCCTAATAAGTCAAATTATGGGACCCACATGATCACATCACATCCCTAACTCAGGTTACTTTACTACACCCTGGGTATCATCTAACCTGTAGTTAGTCTCATATCTAAGCTATAAATATGGGGATTTCCCCCATATTTCAGAGGGAGGAAAAAAAAGAAAAAAAAGAAAGGGGGAGGAGAAATTTTCAAAGACTCGGAATGGAATACTTAGAAAAGAAGGATATATTTTTAGAAAAAAGAAGAGGAAAGATCTGACAATGTCTCCTATCTTGCCATCTGGATGCTCGGTTCATTTCCATAGCAGGACATGAGCAAAGTACTTTTGTTATTTCCATTTGCTTGTCATTTTTACTGTTGTTCACAATCTAATTATCTTGTCTAACATGGGTGTTGACATCCTCCAAGGGAGTTGAAATCCTCTTGGAACCGACATTGTCCCGGTAACCCCCGCATATTGTGTTCTAATCTTATCTGGTTTAAGTTTTGCAGATCTAACTTCTTGATATCATGCATCTGACTTCTTTGCACCTATATCATCCATCTCAATCTCCAAGGTACTAAGCCCTTGTATACTCGACGTGGTCTCGTGTTTCTTGATTATTCGAACACTCACCTGGACAGGAAGTAGGAAACACAAATCTACACTATATAACATGTTTGACTACTTGTTAATTATTCTCTTGTGAAAGTCCATCCTTATGGGAATCAGAATTCAACATCGACACACAACAAACATTATCATCAATAACAAGTACAACATCAACAATCTACACGTGTGTTTCTGCCCTAGGGCCACCATCATCACTTTTCTTTTTTCTTTCTATTCTATAGTTTCCACGCTTCACATTTTTTATCAATCCACACTTCTCTTGTTTCAACATACTCTTTCTACATTGATCTATATGATTATCAGGTACACATCTCTATCTACTTTATGTGACTGAGCTTTCTTCTCACTAACATAAAGTGGGGGAAAATGTAGACACTAAATCACGCACTTTGGGTACATTACTACGTCCTAATCACATACTACTATTCATATGCTTCTTACTGGAGAAAAGTATTTTTGATCACGATACTTTTCCTCTTAGGTTCCTTCCTAGTCTCCTTTTTGACCCGAAAAACGTCACTACCAAGTTTGACCCTTCACATATCACCTTTTATAGCTCTGGACACACACGCCTAGCTAGGACGCCAACACCCAGGTGCTCTCATCCCCTCTTGGCACCCTAAACCTATTTGTATTTAGCTCACTCCTTTTAAGGTTGTTTCTATCCATTGGGCATCCTTATATCTTAGGGGTCATCCTTTTAGTGATCAATTACAAAATTTGAACAAGAGAAACATATACATATAAAGTTATGTGACCAAATTAAAGGACCAAGATATTAGCATTTATAGTATGACCTAAGATTTCATCTCACAAGAATATAAAGAGATTCATTGCATCCATTTAACACCATTGCAAGGGACAAGGGATGGTTTTCTGCATGAAACTTCATAGGAGGGAAAAAAAAATTTATTCCATGCACACATTTATTACATCTTTCTACATCTACATAAATTTCTCTCTATAAAGTGTGACATGTACAATAGCCACCTATGGTACGATTATGAAACACACATACATAACTATACTGGTTATGAGATGTAGTGCAATATGCATTCGTCATATCACCATTTTCCATCTTTATTTTTTAGGATTTTTTGTCATTGTAAGGGTTTTGTAGGTGATCTCTTTATTGCAGGATATAAACAACATCTGCGGGAGTTGTGTGATATACTAGTGACAAATATCAAAGGCTACAGATCATCCAACAACCCTATAAAATTCATCTCTAGACCTCCTGCACACACCCTAGCACCTAAGAAGGGATCCTAGCGTGCAGGTAACCCAATACCACTCCAAATGCCTCAGTCCCTGCTCCTCCTACACATACACATTTTTTTGGGCTCAGTCGCGACCTTTGGTGTTCCATTTTTATTAGTTTTCTACCTTCACACATTGTCAGCAATATTAAGAAATCAGCTAAGTGTCTTATGTATACAATTATGAAACACACATACATAACTATACTGGTTATTATATGTAGTGCAACACTCAATCGTCATATCACCATTTTGCATCTTTATTTTTTAGGATTTGATGTCATTGTAAGGGTTTTGTAGGTGGTCTCTTTATTGCAAGATATAAACAACATCTGCGGGAGTTGTGTGATATACTAGTGACAAATATCAAAGGTTGCAGATCATCCAGCGACCCTATAAAATTCATCTCTAGACCTCCTACACATGCCTTAGCACCTAGGAAGGGATCCTAGCGTGCAGGTAGCCCAGTACCACTCCAAATGCCGCAATCCTTGCTCCTCCTACACATATACATTTTTTTGGGCTCGGTCGCAACCTCCGGTGTTCCATTTTTATTAGTTTTCTACCTTCACACATTGTCAGCAATATTAAGAAATCAGCTAAATGTCTTAAGTATTCATTGCACTTAGGGATTTACTTTTATTTTTTGCTTCTTGAGTTATCTAGTGTACTTTATTGCCATATCTACTTGTTGTAACACATCTTAAAATTTAACATAAGTAATAATATCCATTTACTTTATTTCTGCTAAATCACTATGAGGAAATGGCTAAGTACTAGCCATGCGCAAGAATCGGGATTCGTGCACATGCATGTAAGAAGAAAAAGTAAGAACATGATAATGCGTGGAGGTGCAAGCACCATAAAGGAATAGGACAATGCATAGTGTTTTGTGCATATAGGAAACATTTAGGAATTAGCCTATTTTTGAGACAAGGCTAAAAATAGAAAAGTAGAAGATGGAGTGCTAATCAAGAAAGATCCAGGAATAGACTAAAACAGGATGACTTGGCATACAAACAAGGCATATTAATAGATAATCACATGTGGATAAAGACAAGGATAAGAATGAAAAATGAAACTAGATAATTATAAGATTAAGGAAGAATGAAAGCATGCAAGGATCTGATCTAAATATAACATAATCTAATATTAGTTGAAGTTGTATAAAAGTATGAAATCGATTAGTAGGCATGCCTATATTTAGGAAATAAACTTCAGAAAAGGTGGTGAAGGGAAAGTCCCCACCATATCTATATATATATATATATATATATATATATATATATATATATAGCCACTTACTTGAGGTTTCAATGTATTTTCTAGAGTGTGTTGGTGTTAGTGAATCTTTTGAGTGTTTTTTATGTAGCTTTTGGGTTTGTATGTAAGCATTATGTGGGTGCGCATGGTCTAATGCATGACATTAATTAGTGGTGATGTAATGTAATAGATTATGTTTATCATGGCTATATGGTTATGGATTGCTAGGATTATTGTATTTGAGTATGGTGTAATGGGGGTTCGAATATTATTAGTAATTTTGTACAAAGATTAATTTCCTTATTATATGTGTTTCTAAATTGTCATGCTATGATGTATTTTCTTGAATAAATGGTTGTTATGGTTATGATTATGACATGCATGCTAACATCTTGTTAAGAAAACAAAGGAGGGACGTAGTGGCTACGTGTGCTTTAGGTGAGCTTCCAACCTTATTTGGATGAAGTGTCAATGTGTGTAGCTTTTTTAGGTAAACAAAGACTACATTTTGGTTCCATTGTCAAGACTTATTTTTCAATCTATCTACTAGGATGTTGTATGCAGATGGTGTTATATCTTTCGTTGCAGAATATTGATGAGATACCGCTTTGACATTTGATGAGATTGATTTTGAGGAGAGAATGAGAACCACAAGTGTGCATCTGACCTAGCCTAGCCACCTAGCCCTTATGCAAGGTGTTCATAATCCAGAGGTTGTTATAAAAGAGCATCATAGTGAAGGAGAGTAAGGAGGATTTCCATGTTCGGTAGGAGATACAGGTAGATATATTTTAGTTTACTATTAGAAGGCACATCAGATTAAGGACATGAACATGGTAGCACAATAGGTGCCAGTGTTTGGAACAAGTTTTTTTGGGGGAAATTTCATGGGCATGTCATTAAGATAGAGTGTTAGTGCACAGCCCATTGGAAGCAATCCTATAGGAGTTGCTATAACACAAACAATTGGTGTCCAATTTAGCACAAATACTATAACGTAATGAATTTTTATCTATAGGGCTACATGTTGTTATGGGAGGCTAGGGAGGATTAGTTTAGCCACCATGTGGAGGATTGAGTTTTGGATTTGGTCCTACTCGAGTAAAAGGGCCACAAAAACCATTGAAACAACCACAACCTTAGAAAACACCTCAAATATTCTTTGAGATGTATCTTCACTTAGAAAAATATAAAGGTGTGGAAGATGCATCTTAGCATATTCATAAGTTTGATTTATTATGGAGAGCTAACGGAATAAAAACTCCTGATAGGAAGGCAATTCAGTTTGACACCACACTTCAAGGGAACACACATAGATGGTATAGAAAATATGATCCAAAATAGACTCCATTGGATTATTATGCATTGCATACTTCCTTTATATCTTAATTTCACATCCCTAAGTTTGAGCAAGATAATATCGACACACTGAAGAAGATCATGCTTGGAATTTTTGAAAGTGTGAGGGAGTATGATGCGTGGTTTAAGACTTTTTTGTCTAAGATATCTTATGATATTCATCATATCCAACATGCACAATGGTTTATTGGAGGCTTGTTGACTACTTTTTGAAGGAATTTATCACATAAAACATTTAATGATCTGTGTAAGGATTTTGAAGCAGCTCTGTACAACGAATCAGTTGGGAGTGCAGATTTAGGGATAAACACTTTTCTTGAGGCACAAATAGAATCCATGGCTACATAGTTGGATTTTTTTTCCAATTCATCACATGAGACATGTAGTGGGTTATGGTGTAAGGATTGCAAAGTGGAAGGACATATGAAGGATAATTTACCACACATGAATGTGCACTCATTGTTGACATATTTTGATATTTTCCACAAGAACCATGATGTCTGAATTTCCCACTCTTGTAAAATGTGACATAAAAGAAAATATTTATGTACTGCATGAATTGTGATGCACATACTCATGATACAACTGATTTTCATTTTATCAACCATATTTATGAGGAATGTGATACTGGATTGTGTCAGACCTCCATAGCTAATACTCTCAAGTGTAATAAGGAAAAACCAATAAAGGGCACAATAATAGAGATGGTGGATTTTGAGGTGGATATTATAGTAGAGGCTATGGTGGTAGAGAAATGTTCATGCATGGTACATGTTATACTTGTGGATCACAAGATCATTATCAGCATGAGTTTCCTAAGAATCAGGTACGCGCATACTGTAGGAAGTCACATAAGGTTAAAGATTGTCCTGATATTTATGCCCTCATGTGTAAGAAAAATAAAAAGGATAAAGGCACGAGGATGATAAAAGTAGAGCACGTGCACCATGAGTAGTGGAAACCTAAAAATATGGCTGATCTAAAAATCCAACCTATTTTAGCCACTACACGTGTAAAATAAGCATCCATGTGTGAGCCTCTTAAATAAAAACCCCTTATTAGGAGAGAGGAGGTTATACATGTTAAGTATCCAGATGCCTAATTAGAATAAGGTCTATAAGGAGACCACGAGAGTCATCAGGGATTTATAGGGTGAGATCCAATGCCTAAAGGAACAGGTGCATGAGAGATAACACGTGAAGAGCATCAAACTTTATTTAAAGGATGTGGGTGATTTGAAAGAAGTATGCAAAATATTGTGATAAGAGAACATCATTCCTTTGTTAGGGGAGGTTTGCAAGAGAAGATACCATGTACATGATTTGAGAGAGAGTTTCAGATCCTTCATGCAAATTTACCACCACATGACCATGAGTATGACAAGGTGATCACACTTGATGTAGTGATAGATGGTTGGATGGTGAGTAACATTCTTATTGATACATGTGTATAATTCAATGTTATGACATTAGACACTTGGAACCGGATGGGAAGGCCACCGTTGTAACCATCCTCTAATGTGTTGTATATGGAAAATAAAACAAGGGTCATGCCCAATTGTGTGCTAAATGATGCTTCAATCACTATTTAAGGAGCTAAATTTATAGGTGATTTTGAAGTATTGGAACTTTTTTAGGAAGATAATTTCTTGGAATTTATTGAATTTCCTTGGTGTTATGCTAATAATGCATATTTGTGCTTCAAAAAAAGATATATCAGTTTTGAGAACAAGGAAGAGCATGTTGTCATACCCTTAGATGATGCGAAGGTTGTGCCTTATTAAGTTTGTGGATGAAGAGGAACTTAATATAATTTATGCACATATAATGCGCAAATTGGAAAACATGGAACCATAAAAAAGGGGCACTTCATTGGGAAGATGCACAATCCATCAGTAGAACTACGAGTGTTTTTTGCAACAATTGGGCCCATGGAACTAATGAAATGGTAGGTCACAAGGTCAAAGGGATATTTACCAAGATGATTAGGCCACACATTATTAGGCATTTAGGAAAAACTTAGTTACTAAGGTACACTGGAGAAGAGAAAATAGATTCTTTCTTGCTA
Source organism: Taxus chinensis (assembly GCA_019776745.2). Lineage (NCBI taxonomy): Eukaryota > Viridiplantae > Streptophyta > Pinopsida > Cupressales > Taxaceae > Taxus > Taxus chinensis. The sequence continues at coordinate 524,245,461 of CM034154.1, read as the reverse complement.
AATGAAGGAGATAGAACATAATGGTCTTCACCTTGTGTGAAATAGTATCACACTAGTGGGTGATACACAGAGACAATCTATCGAGCTGACATAAGGTAAGGATATCCTTTTTAACAAGGTTTACTCAGAGAAATGTTCTCTCCCTTGTACATGATTATGATGGGAAGAATCCTTATTTGGCACACATCCACAACTATGAGAGACAATGGGCGTAAGGACAAGAGGTTATACCATCATCACTCTAGGTTCATAAGTTAAACTATACTATGTGCAGATGCGCACAAGCATGGTATGTGCATGTCAAGTTAAAGTAAGAGACTACATTTTGGAAAGACCTGACTGAAGGTATGGCTCACACTTTTGATTATTTTTGTAACAAATTGTTACACCAAAACCTTGAGGTGTTAGTGAAATTGGCACATGAGGATCATAACATCCCACCAAGCTTCTATAACAAAAACCATGGGCTAGATTTTCACCTGTATAGCAAGACCATGCCCTTCCCTATATGAGCCCTGAGTGAACACTGTAATGCTGACACCTTTCCTAGGACTTGAACATGGGTGGTTTATCTGATACTAAATGTAATAAATCATTACAAGCACATGAGAATCATAAAAAAATTTCTAATAAACTGCCAGTATGCAAAGCTTTGCATATCATGAAGTGCATCACATTGGGACATATCAAGAAGGAAAAGGAACTAATGGTTAAAATACTAGGAGAACATGAGACTGAGGTGCGCAAGGATATTTTGGAAATATAAGAAACATTTCTCGGGTGCACATGGAAATAGAAAGAAAAAGAGAATATGGTCTACCTCATTAATGATGAGGAAGTCAAATATTTGTACAATCAAGCACACAAAGGGTACACATGAGGTAATGGAATTTGTAGATGAGTAGGTGTATGCATGCCACGTACCTATGAATATTAAGAAGGTGAATATTGTCACTAATGATACACATAATGAGGTTATTATTGGATATTATTGGTCAAAACTAGAGGTTTCGAATATCATTGAGATGTTGTGTGACTTCCATGAATTATTCCCAATATTTAATCATGAGATGAATGATGTATATACCTCATTGAGAGAGATGAATATTAAGATGAAAGATGACACACGCCCAGTTTGGAAGAGGCCTTATAGGATGAATCTGAACCTACATGAGAAAGTCAAAGAGGATATTGACAAGATGCTTAAGTCAGGGATCATAGAACCTATTGAGGAATGTGAGTGGGCCAGCCCCATGGTGATTAGTCTCAAGAAGGATAGTAGGATTAGTATATGTTTTGAATATAGGGTACTCAATGCTTCATATTTCATAGATCATTTCCCTACACCATTCATAGAACCTATTGAGGAATGTGAGTGGGTTAGCCCCATGATGATTAATATAAAAAATGATGGCCGGATTAGGATATGTGTTGAATACAGGGTACTCAATGCTTCATGTTTTATAGACCATTTCCCTATTCCATTCACAGAAGAGATCTTAGAAGATGTAGTAGGACGTGAAATCTATTCATTCACTGATAGATATTCAAGGTACCATCATGTATGAATCGCGCACGAGGATCTAGAAAAAATGACCTTAGCAAATGAATAGGGAATTTTTTCATACATTTCATACCCTTTGGATTAAATAATGCACCAACAATGTTCTTGTGCATCCTTATTCAAGGATTCCAGGATTTCATTCATAAGTTTATGCAAGTTTACATAGATTATTGGACCATCAATGGGTTAGTGAAGGACCATTATGACGATATGAGGTTGATGTTTGAAATGTGTAGGAAGTTGCGAATATCTGTGAATATTAAGAAGTGTATATTTTCCACCCCCTTTGATACATTACTTGGGCACATAATTTGCAAGGATGGATTGTTGGTAGACCCAACTATGTTTGTAGTGATTTTAGGGCTAAAAGAACCAACCAATCAAAGTGAAATGCACAGTTTCTTGGAGCACATTGGTTACTATAGAAAATTCATTGAAAGCTATGGAAATATCGTTGTGCCCTTGGAAGAGTTACTAAAAGAAAAATTAAATTCTATTGGGGGGATGCACAACAACATGCTTTTGAGACCTTGAAGTGGAATCTAACCCCTACACCTATATTGTGATTTCCTTCTTGAAATAAGTATTTCCATGTACATGTTGATACCTTTGGCATGGTTATTGGAGTAATATTGATGTAAAAAAGAGAGGGAAATGTGGATCATATTATATGTTTTTCAAGTAGGAAGTTAACACCAAATGAGTGGAACTATACAATGACAAAGTGCGAGGTGGTATATATGATCTATGTGCTCCATAAGTTCATACAATACTTATTGGCCACACCATTTATATTTTATATAGATAATATGGAATTGAAGTACTTGGTTAACAAACCAGTATTGCAGGGGCGCATCTCCTGATGGATACTTAATTTTCAGCAACCTAACTTTACAGTTATAGTAAATCTAGGAAAGAGCAATCTAGGACTTGACCATTTATCAAGGATCAACTCTGTAGAGGACGCACATAGTATTAAGGATATTATGCGAGATGCACAATTATTTAGATTAAACCACATACCAACTGATCTGGAGGACATTACAGTATTCTTATAGAAATAATGAAGACCTTAGAAAAGAAGAATCTTTCTATTCATGTTGCACCATATCAACTCATTGGAGGACACCTATACAAGATGGGGAGAGATGAGGTCTTGTGCAAATGTATTTTGGAGCATGAGTGTGCAACTATTATGGATGAAGATTATGGAGGAATTGTTGGAGGACACTATGTAGGAGATGCCACAATATGCAAGATCTTACTTGCTAGCTTATGGTGGGAGAAATTATACAAGGGCACTACGACTTATTTCAAAGCATGCGATCACTGTCAAAGAATTGAAAATCTTGAAAATAGAGATGAGATGTCATTAAGGCCTATTGTAAGTGTGGAGCCTTTTGAGAAATGGGAAATTGATTTTGTAAGACTTGTTCCACCACCTATGCATAGGATAAGGGAACACTACATCATCACATGTACTAACTATTTAACAAGGTGGGAAGAAGTTGCACTTGAAAAATATTTCATATGGGCAACAACGACAAGGTTCCTTTGGGAAAACATCGCCAACATATATGGATGTTTATTGAGCCTAACAAGTGATAGAGGGACTCATTTCTTAAATAATACCATTATAATTTTATTGGTAGAATTTATGGTGGCACACCATAAGACTACCCCTTATCACCCCCGGGTTAATGGGATCACAAAAGCTTTCAAAAATATCTTGGGTTAGACACTAACAAATATATGTGATGTTGGAAGAAATGATTGGGGTGATAAGTTATCATTCGTATTTTGGGCATATAGGACAACCTATAAATGGTTGAATAGGGCCACACCTTTTCACTTGGTGGTTGGTGTAGAGGCCATGTTACTTGTGGAATTTATGTTTCTCTCACTGCGTATTGCGTGCACAAGAGGATTGGATAATGAATATGTAGTTGATGAGTGTACTGAAAAATTGATGTAATTTGATGAGTGGTACGTGATTGTGCATTGGATTCAGAAGATAGAGAAGGTAAGAAAGAAGGCTTTGTATGAAAGGCACATCAAGAACAAGTCTTTTGTAGGTGGAAAGAAGGTACTTCTGTATGACTCCAAGTTTTCGCACCATCCAGGGAAGTTGAAAGTCCATTGGCTGGGACCCTTTATAGTAATGAAGATACTAGAATTAGGTGCATGTAAATTATGAGTGCAATACCACACCATGTTTCACAATTACTTCAATGGGAGTAGGTTGAACCCCTACTATAAATAAGCTTTCTCTATGTTTGTAATAAGACAATATTTTGACTTAGATTATATTTTCCTTTCATGTTTTATTTTCTTTAGTTTGTTGTAATAAGTGTGTTCACGGATAAGAGCTGATTAATATTTGTTTAGATAATGCATAGTGGACCGCACATACCTTTAGTGTGGAGTGGAATAGGTGAAAAGTACACACAAGTGGAACAAGCGAAAAGTACACACAAAACAAACTATGTGATGTTGGTATATTATGGAGATAGTTTAGGAGTGTGCATTGGCATGAGATAGGTGCACGTTGGAGGAGTATATTGGTATGCACAATGGTATGGTACTTAGTGGACATGTATTGAGGATAATGGAAAGTAAATTTGAAGTGTCACAGGTTATTTAGAATGGTGGTGATCAAAAGCAATTTCTCAACATTGGAGACCACATAAAAATTATCGTGCAATATAACGCGAGGGAGGAAACAATGGGATATGCTACTTAGTGTGTGGCACAAAGGAAGATGGGTTGTGATGCACGAAGGTGCACGCAAGGAAGACTATAGTCTTAGAAGTAGTGGTGCGCCAAGAGATTACGACTTCCGCATGAGGAAGAAAATAGAAAAATTTACAGGAAAAATTTAAAAGCACATTTAAATCCTTAAAATGGTGGTAGGTGAGAGAAATAAATGCAATAAAAATTTGAGAATCTATAAAAGGGGTGTGAGTGGAGTTCATTTTTTACATTGTTCGTTAAAAAATTCAAAAAAATAAGTGCAAATTGTGGTTGAGAAACAAAGAGCGAGTGTGGAACTGTGATTATCTGTGATGAAATAGTATAAAGATCAAACCAGGGGTAAACTAGAGCAACCTTGAGTGTGAAAACCCCATTGGTGGAAGTAGGAATGTGGAGGAAATGTGTTCAACAAGGATATTTAGAAGTGAAGGCCCGAGCTAGGGTTTGTAGAAGTATAAGTTCAAAAAATTTGAATTATGGCACAACATTAAAGCTAGGGCACTGAATTGAGAAGGAAAGAAACTAGGTTCGGAGCTAGTGTTTAGGGGAATCGAAGAGTTGAATGCTTGGCGTATAGACACAAGTAATTGGGTGAGTTATTTGGCATCTAAGGCACATGCTTTCTGAAATTTTAGAGTCTAAAAAATTTGTGAAGTTGAACTTGTTAAGAACATAAGTAATGGCACTAAATAAAACAACCATCATCATATAATCACCACAAAGCATGGGTAATGGAAAGAAAACGAAACCTCTAGTAGAGGATGCACTGGAAGAATTATTTTTAGAGATGTAGTACCCCTCAGAGGTGGTGGGAGGGAAACCACAGGAATCAAATCTAATATAGTGAAAAATTATTGATTATAACCATCACTCATAAACTCATGAAGTAGAAATAAATAAGGATATGATCACGCAGATGAACTAGAGGATGGAATCAGGACAACTAGTCTATGATGATATAGTGAAGAAGGAATTAGAGAGTTTTGGAGTCCTCTAAATCTTTGAATTACCTTTTTGGATAGCCCAAGTGACTATACCAATGGATCATGTCATGCGTCCATGAAGAATTTTTTATTATTTACCGAGAGAAGGATGTGCATCATCGCACAACTGATTAGAAGGGCAATAAGTTTATGCAAATATGGTGTTGAAATTTATCAATACTTAGATTATGATGAGGGATTATAGGCCACAATGAATAAATTCAATCATCAACAAGGGAATCATGCAATGGATATCACAACCATCAACGACCCAAGAACAAGAGTTACAACATGCCTAGTAAGTTATAAGTTAGGCGGGTCTACAAGGTGGTCTCAGGTAAATAACAAATGGATGCACATAGCACACAAGATAGCGTAGAAGACATTGTATAACCTTTCTGCTTTTGTTTTTGAAGGAATTATTGAGGAGGAAAAGGTTCAAGTAGTACAAGGTCAGAAAATAACTTGGGGGACAAATTTATTGTTGATAGTCTTCTAGGAGATAGGGGTGCTAAATGGACCTAAGGACAAGGTATGTATTTACCTAGTAGATAAAAAATATCCCACTATGAAGTTTGTTGAGTAAACATGTGATGTGGAAATAAAAAATCCATACAAGTTGCATGTGGATAAATGGTACAAACAAATGCACGAGGCATTCGAGAATGAGTAGTAAGTATTGAGGGAATTTCCCTCAATTATAGATGGAAAGGAAGAGTTTGCAGTGTGTTGCCACCCATTCTGGAATGGTCAAGTTTTTCAATTTTTTTGGCTAAATGATCCCTTTGACGTAATTTTTTTGCCTTTGAGAAGTCTGAAAAAGTGAGAAAATCCAAATAGTTAGTTTATTTCGAAATATTCGATCCCGTTTTGGTGTTTTATGATAATTGCGGGTCTTTTGGGAACTAGAGGAATTTGTTCCTCCTGGCTTCCAGTTCCACACATCTCTATTTTTACCCGCAATTTATTTATTTTTATACTATACAAACTTTTCAACTCTTTGTGGCCTGTGTTCCCCATATTATCTCATTCTCTGCATCACACTGAACACCACATTATACTATATTCCTTTCCATTGTGGGTATTGCGGAAAATTTTTCTCCCCGAGGAACCTATTCTACTTCACCCTTCATTCCCCACAAAGTTTTGTTCCTCGGAGCCCTGTCTTTTCCATTTCTTTATTCATTTTACATGTTCTTTTTTTAATTATTTTACCCTCCCTTATCAAGTGGCATATTTTAAGAGGCAAAGATTTCTTTTAATAAAAAGTAATAAAAATAATAATGTGCAAATTAAGCATTATATAAACCAGTGAATTTGTGAAAAACATGGAATATTGGGAGGTGTGCTCATTTTGACCAAAAAACAAGAAGGATGATGATAATAGAGGTGTGCGGAGAAATCAATGACTGGAGGAACTTTTTCCTCGTGTTCCATTAGTTACTGCATTTACCCATTTACCCGATATGAACATAAGGTTTAAAAAAGTCTTTATTGTTCGCAGAATCGGGGAGAGAAAGGAACTCATGAACGTGTTCCAATGTTCCCGTATTTCCCCGAATGCTCGAATTGGCCGATAAGACCATGAAGGGCTTCACTCTGGTAAAAATGGTAATGGTAAGAAGAAGGAATGACGAGATTTATGGATCAGTGGTGATGTTTATTCCCCAGCCATGGAAACAATTTGTGGTATGACTGAACTATGGTTGGTTCGATAGGTGATCGTGGGAGGGAGACTGGCAAAGGAAGGAACGTCGTTTATGGAAACTACTAGAATGGTGAGGTAGGATTCTTTTATAATTCTTAGGATAATGGATGGAATCCAAGCCGTGGACGTTTTCTTGGCCGTGGTAGAGTTCATAGTTTCCTTGGTCGTGGGAGAGGATTTTATGCTAGTTTAACACATGAGAATGACAACTGCAATGATTCTAATATGGGTGGTGGTGATCTTTCTCCTTGAAGCCAAGGGCGTGGTAGGGGCAGGTCCAGTACTGGCAATGCCCAATATGGAAATGTGAGTTTGAATGATAATATCACGGGACACGATGGTATTCTCTCTCTATTTTGTGCTTTTGGGAAAGTTTTATATAACAAGAGAGAAACAGATGAGATTGTAAATTCAGGGAAATCTTTTGTTGTTATCAAGGATAATTTTTTGAAATATCTATAAAAGATGGATATTCCTGAAGTCATTCTTTCTAAGGCACATGAAGAATCTAGGACATTTTTTGTTCTCTTACATGAAAATGTATTATATTTTATAAGTGAGGAGACGAAAGATGATGCTTGGATGGCATTATATTATTTGAGTGACTCTGACTTCCTTCTTGTTGCTAGTAGTAGTCATTCCAACAGGACCATATCTCTCATCCATATTAGAGATTTAATCTGATTGCGGTGTTTGAAGGAAAATTTTCAAGCCATTAATCAGAAATTATTAAATTACAAGCGGGTGAGTCACAATAGTGCTTTGAGATTTCAAGATTGGGGAGTAATTCACAAATCAATAAAAAGAGGGAAAGATTTCACGGTGAAATTTTGTAACATATTAAAATAGTGCACTTGGATTCATATGAACTGTTTGATGAAATGTCTCATGAAATAAACCAATTGGTGAATGTATTAAAGATAACAAGTAGCAAATAATTTCCTTCACGAGAACTGTAAAGGATTAATTAAAAAATTGATTGCACACACAATAATGGTATTATGGAGTTGCAACATGGTCTGCGATCTCAATTGAGTGAGCTTATAACTAGTCTTAGAGTTCGAGACTCAGCTACCATGAGCTCGGGTCTATCTCATATTATTTCTGGGTTTAAGTCGAATGATCATTCAGACAATTGGTTTACTAAATGATCTTGACAAAGAACTGAATATATATGTAGTTGGTGAAGATGTGTGAAATATCAGAGTCAGTAAATGACAAGAATTCATGGGTGTTAGCTCTTAAAAGGATTGTGATAAAATCTTCTTCCCCAAAGGAAGACTTCACTTTCATCTTCCGATCGACCTTCAGATGAATGTAAAAATATATATGACGAAATAAGTATGTAAGGTTGAAATCTTTATCAATGCTAGCCTTAAAAGTGGAGCTGAAGGGTTTGAGAAGTTGAAATCTTCTAGGAAATCGAGACTCCTTAATACTCTCTGTGGAGAGAGTCTTAACACACAGTGCTTAAGGAACTAGATTGATTCTACCAGCAGCAAGTTCATTGAATGCAAGAAAGAACATCAAGAGGAAGCCATGACTGTCAAAGGAAGGTGAAAGTAAATAAAAATGCAACCAAGGAAGGCTTGAATTATCTATAGGTGAAGAAACTTATTCTCCCGTGCTATTTCTAGTCCATAGTATTTTAATTGCTTTTAAAAGTAGAAGGTCGTTCTGTGCAGGATCATCTTATGATTGCTCATCTTGTTGAGATGTGGAATATTTTGGATAAGATTCGTCCATTTAAAATTAAACTTAAGAACTACATAAAAAAATTTATTGAGGAAGATAAGATTGATTTAATTAAGAGAGCTCCAGAAAAAGATGTTATGAACCTAATCTCAGTTGGAGGTTTTTGGTTAGAACAAAAACTAGATGAAACTATTCACAGTTACGAAGAAAAGGGGGAGTCATTACAATATTCAGAAATAAAGGCTGATAATATGAAGGTTTCAAATAATGGTGGTAAACAGGAAAAAGAAACAGTTGTAACTGAAAGTAAAGAAATTCTCAAAGAAATAAGCTTATCAAGAACTCCAGGAAGTAAGAGTTTGTTTTCACATATTATCATCCCTTGAAGTGATTATTAAAATAATTAATTCAATATTGAATTAATTAAATCTTGTAAAGAAACATTATGTAAACATATTTAGTTAATTTTTCCATAAAAAATAATTAAATATCAAATTTTGATGTAAACTTATAGTTGAGTTAACTTGAGAACATAGGTTGATAGGTTGGGTTAAAATTAGTTTTATAACTACTTCTGGGGAAATTAATGCCGATATAAGGCTACATTGCAATGGTAAAGGGGGCTCTTTTTTTTCCTCATTCCAGCTCTTTTGGGGATTCTAATATTCTATCTGATTATGTTGGATCATGATGCTATAACTTTGTGTACACAAATGAATATAGTGCTTTCTATACAATTGTGTTAATGATTTTTAATTGCAAAATTGGTCAATCTGCTTGTGATTAAATTATTAACACTATTTTCCTTCATAGTATGATTGATGCCTAGGTGAATCAGGGTTTGTACTAGATAAAAAGGTACATGGACTTTGTGCCATATCAACATATTTTGAAGGAGATGAAGACTTTGTGCTTCCCAAATTTCACACTCATTGTATTCACTTCTACCAAATAGAGAAGTTCTTCCCTTTGTCATCCAACAAACTTTGTAAGGAAATATTGTACAACCAAGAAGAACTGGTGTGTTCTTGATAAGATAGATTTGTGGAACTTTTTGTCTCAGGTTTTTCAATCTTTCCTAACACCTACAAGGTTGTGTTCTTTTCCCCCTCAATCCTCCTTCCTCTCTGTATTTTTCTTTTCCCAATTTTTACTCCCTTTTGTACTTTTCGATTAAAAGCACTACAATTATTCAAAATCACATCATACGAGGGAATTGCCCCTCTCACAAAGCAGAGGAAATTACACCCTGTCAAAAGGTGAATTTCACTAATGGTTGTTGGTTTTGTGTGTGCTTCCATTGGGTATATTCAGTGACAAAAATTTAACCAACAATTTTTTGCAACTCTACTAGAGATTGGACTTCTGTCACATTCGTTCTCTTGATTTAGGAACCTTTCGAGGAACGAAGGAAAAATTAAAAAACACTTATTGGCCCATGTCAATAAGTGATGGTGAAAGTGATGGGGATGAAGATGGAGATCTCCTCGTTCAAAATTTTCAAGCTCCAAAAAATACAAAATATACCCAGTTTCTGAAGAACTTCTACGGAGGTATGAATTCAGGAATGATTTCACAAATGCTGCTACAACCTATTGAACACAAGAAAGTAATAAAAATATTTCCAGAATGTGCTAATATTCCATATGCAAAAAATAAAGCCACTATTGCACCTGTATTATCTCCGAAAAGGAAACTAACAGTACAAGAAAGGAGATAGATTGACATAAATTGTTGCATGTGATGATCTAGTGATTAAATATTTGTGGCTTGAGTATTGAGAGTGTTGTAAAAGGTAGATGAAAATAACACCTACAGATAATAAAAAGTCCATACAACTGATGAGAGAAGTGCAAATATAATACATGCAGCTACAAGCATGTTAAGAGGTAAACCAAATTGAAGAACAATCAGTTCATGAATCTGAGACACTTTATAATGAAGAGAAAAGCATTTAGGTTCCAGAAGCTGCTCATGATGATTCTCCACATTACAAGGTATTTATTCCTCAGCACTACCTCAACTACACCAATGAATGTCTTCTTATTGCTCCGCCTAGTGCATGTCAATTTGGTATTCCCTCAAATTTTAAAGAAGACAAACAACTTGAGGCTCCATTTCATCATGAAACAGAGTTCTTAGAAGATATGTCATGCACTGGGGTTGAATGTCCTTGGTTTGAAAGAAATGATCCTATGTTGGTGGAACTTGAAGTTTATCATGAAAACATGCACAAATATTATATTTCTCCTATAATGGAAGAATAAGACAATGATACCTAGGTCACTGATGATAACCCTATTGTTTCTTTGAGTTCTTTCAATAACAAACAAGTGTCTAAACCTAAAGAAAATCAATTCAATGACCTCACAAGTCATTCTATCGTATTTGTTAATGAGATCAGCACACCTGAGCCCTCCTATAGTCCTTCAAAACAAATAGAAAATGGAAATCCATGCCCAAAATATTTTCTTCACAATTATGATTATCGTAGGCTTGTTTCAATCCATTCTTTGGAATGCGAGAAAGAGGAAGAGGATGATATTGGTGATCATTTTCTACCTAGTATCACAATCTTTAAGTTCCCCGCTAATCATGTAGACAAATCAATGATGCAGTTTGTGCTTAAGAATCAAGATCTTTTGGAACCAGAAATCAAGAGCATTGATTTTGTGAAAACAACAGATGTTATTAGCACTTAGTTGAAACAAGAATTTGGCGATGCAAGGATTAATATTTCTTATGAATTCAATTTTTAGAGTTCAGTAGTTTGTATAGATCAACATGGATGCAGCCAAGGGTCATACAGGATTTTGTATGGAACTATTCCTCTAACTTCTCATTGTCCGAAGCATAGAAGTTTGAGGAAGATATTTATCTTTTCATCAGAACTGGGATGTTTCATAATGGAGTATCATTATTTGGATGTTCTACTTGCTTCTAAGTTCCTTTTTAAGCCAAACAATGATATTATGATGTTTTGGGGTATTCAACTGATCATTTTTAGTTGTTAGGTGCCTCATACTTTCAGCTTGTTGTTTCACAAAGGTACCTATTTCTCTCAACCTATTTATGGAATTGTGTAAATTTTATAGTCTCTTTCCTTCCCCCTCTAAATATTCTCTTTCTTATGTATACATACTTTCCCATTTCTGTCTTGTTTCCCTTTATGTTCCTCTTTGTGTGTCTGTGTGCATTGGTACAACAGTTTATTGAGAATGTCTCCCCATATTAAGCCTTGGCCCAATGGATAAGACAATAATCTATTTTAAACCCCAAGAATCTAGAGTTCGAGCTATGTGTTGTTTGCATTTCACTCAATCTAAGCCATGTCCTCAGAAAGAGCGAGCTATTGTCACCCATTCTGGAATGGTGAATTTTTTTGAAAATTTTTAAACTTTTTTTGGCTAAATGATCCCTTCGCCCCAATTTTTTTACCTTTACGAATTCTAAAATTTGAGAAAATCCAAACAGTTAGTTTATTTCAAGTTATTTGAGCCTATTTTGGTGTCTTGTGTAAATTGTGGGTCTTTTGGGAACTAGGGGAACTTGTTCCTCCAGGGCTCTAATTCCTCGCATCTCTATTTTTACCCACAATTTTTGTTATGTTATGCGGACTTTTAAACTCTTCATGGCCCTTGTTCTCCGTACTATCTCATTCTCTACATCGCACTAATCATTGCATTATAATATATTCCTTTCCGTTGTGGGTATTGCGGAAATTGCTTCTCCATGAGGAACCCGTTCCACTTCTCCCTTAGTTCCACACAAATTTTTGTTCCTCATAGTCCCGTCTTTTCTGTTTATTTATTCATTCACATGGTCTCTTTTTAATTATTTTACCCTTCCTTGTCAAGTGGCATATTTTAAAATACAAATATTTATTTCAATAAAAAGTAATAAAAACAATAATATGCAAAGGAAGTATTATATAAACAGGTGAATTTGTGCAAAACATGGAACATTGGGAGGTGTGCTCATTTTGACCAAAAATCAAAAAGGATGCAGATAACGAGGTGTAACTTAATGACTAGAGAAACTTGTTCCTCGTGTTCCATTGGTTCCTGCATTTACCCATTTACCTGATATGAACATAAGGTTTAAAAAATTCTTTATTGAGAAGAGAATGAGAGGGAAAGGAACTAGAGGAACTTGTTCCGGTCGTGTGCTCTATCATTTCCTGCTGCAGAGGCTGAATCGGAAGGGTGCTTTCATAGTCTGCATTTACCCACCTTTACCTGATTTTGGACCCTAAATATTGGCTACATAAGGTTAGTGAGAAAAAATTGCAAAACAAAGGGATTGAGAAGAGTAAAACTCAGGGCGTCCATACGGGAGGCGCAACACCGCCCTCCCACTATATGGTTTAAAGGAACTTCAGTGGCGACAATTATGCCCCAGCCATGGTAAAAAAATTGGTTGGGTCGGTATGTGATCGTGGGAGTGATATTGACAGAGGAAGAAATGTTATTTCTAGAAACTACCAGAATAGTGATACAAGATACTTTTATAATGCTCAGGAAAATGGATGGAATCCAAGTAGTGGATGTTTTCATGGCCGTGGTAGAGGTCGAAGTTTCCCTGGTCATGAGAGATATTCTAATGGTAGTTTAACACAAGATAATGAAAATAGCAATGATTTTGGCATGGATGGTGGTGATCTTGCTCCTCGAGGCTAAGGGCGTGGTAGGGGAAGGTCCAGTGGAAATTCCCAATATGGAAATGGGAGTTTTAATGATAATAGCATGAGACGTGATGGTATTATTTAATATCTATTTCATGCTTTTGGGAAAGTTTTATATAACAAGAGATAAAAAATGAGATTGCAAATTCAGGGCAATATTATATTCTTACCAAAGAGAATTTTGTGAAATATCCGTTAAAGATGGATATTCCTAAAGTCGTTCTTTCTCAGGAACATGTAGAAACTATGGAATTTTATGTTCTCTTACATGAAAATGTATTATATTTTATAAGCGAGGAGATGACAGATGATGCTTGGATGGAAGTATCTTATTTTAGTGACTCTGACTTCCTTCTTGGTGCTACTAGCAGTCATTCCAGCATGATCATATATCTCATCCACATAAGAGACTTAATCTAATTACTGTGTTTGAAGTAAAATATCAATCCATTAATTATAAATTATAAAATTACAAGCGGGTGAGTCACAATAGTTCTTGGAGATTTCAAGATTGAGGATTAATTTGAAAAGAAATAATGAGAGGGAAAGATCTCATGGTGACAGTTTACAAAATATTAAAATAGTGCACTTGGATTCATATGAACTGTTTGACAAAATTTCTCATGAAATAAACTAATCGGTGAATGGATTACAGAGAACAAGTAACAAAGAACTTCCTTCACAAGAATTGTGAAGCATTAATTAAAATTGAATGTGCACACAAAAATGATATTATGGAGTTGTAGTGTGGTTTGTGAGCTCAATTTAGTGATATTATAACTAATCATGGAGTTCGAGACTCAACTCCCATGAGCTTGTTGGAAATGAGGTGTCTCAACCTTGTTTGGTTTATTCATTTAAGATTTTCCTACAACCATTTCACATTGTCTAGGCTCTAAAAATAGAAATAGGAGTTATCAAAAGATTCTCATATGATAGTATATCATGGAAGGACTATTTTTAGAGATATTATGACAGATTTTATGACATCTGTAAGGGTCAAAATAGGGGAGAATATTGTGGACGTGGGAGCCTAATTTTAGACCGAAATCTTGCTCTTTAATGTTATCCACCTAATGAGAGGTTTGGCACATGCTTTTGTAAACCATAGATGGTTTCTTGTATAACGGAGGTCTATAAATTGAAGGCTTGGAGAAGCAATTGAAGTAGTGCGTTTTAATTCTCCTAGAATTGTTTCTGGTGAAACTCCTATAAGAAACTTGCTCTGCAAGTGTATGTAATCTTGTTATTAGATTTGAAATACATTGAGTGGGCTTTTGGTGTGTGGGGTTTTTTATCCGAAAGGATTTTCCCCACGTATATCTGGTGTTTGTGTTTTGTTATGAATATGTTGCTAATATTTCAGTAACTGTTTTACTATGTTGAAAGTTTTGCATAATATCTCTCCTCAAAGATTAGCATAGGAAGTTAGGTGAGATATACCAAGCTAAGTCTCTAGTAAATAAGATTTTCTTGAGGAAGAAGTTGTTTTCTTTGAGAATGGAAGAAGGTGGACAAATATCTGAGCATCTAGAAACATTCAATATGTTGGTGACTCAGTTGAGCTCGGTTGGGGTTAAAATGGATGAAGAAAGATGCCAAATGTTGTTGGTTTTGCTGCCAAACTCATGGGACAGCCTAGTCATGTGGCCATTGGGAGCACTTCAGTCACTCTGAAGATGGAGGATGTTGTTGGTTCTCTACTCTCTGAAGAGATGAGAAGGAAGGTCTCTCTGAATGCCAAAGAGGCTTTGAATGTTCAAGGAAGAACAAAAGAACGAGGCAAAGATGAGAAGAAACGTGGCCATTCCAAGATTAAAGGGAGATCAAAATCCCCTGGTAATTCCAAGGCAATATGCTAGAACTGTGGCAAATCTGGACACTTCCGAAGGGAATGCAAAGAAGAAAAGAAAAAGAAAAAGAAGAAACATGATTTTGATTCTAAGTCTAAAAAAGAAGATGGAGATGCCTTTATTGCAGCGTTGGCCACTCGTGCAAGTGATAATGCATGGTTGATAGACTCAGGTGCATATTTCCACATGACTCCTAACAAAAATTGGTTTAGTAAGTATGAAAACTATGATGGTGGTAAGGTGTATTTGGGTGATAATTCTTTCCTTGAAATTGTTGGTCGTGGTAGCATTCAGGTGAAATTTTCTGATGGTAGAATTAGAAGATTTGATGGTGTCTTGCATATCCCAGGACTAGCAAGAAATTTATTATTTGTTAGCAAGCTAATAGATGCGCGTGTGCATGTACAGTTTTCTGAAGTAGGTGTGAAAATGGTGAGAGGTGCTATGGTGATAACAAGAGGAAGTACATTGGGTACATTGTACCAACTTGATGCATGCACGGTTGAGTGCAATAGCACTTCAAATAAAACTAAGCTAGTAACTACTTCGCTGAAAAAGGAGAGGGTTTCCTCCTCTACGGATGGTCGTGGCTTCTGGGTACCCAAGGATGCTCTGTCTATCGAATCAAAATTACTTGCAGAGAAGACCATGTTATGGCACCAAAGGCTTGGCCACATTGGAGAGAAGGGTTTAAAAGCCCTGAAAAATAAGAACCTTGTTGAGGGGTTGAATGATTGCAATCTAGAGTTTGATTTATGTGAACATTGTATTTATGGAAAATAGAACCGCGTTCAGTTTTACTCATCTACTCATAAGTCTTCATGTATCTTGGATCTAATCCATTCGGATGTATTTGGTCTTGTTAATATTGCTTCTATTGCTAAATCAGTTTACTATGTTACTTTCATTGATGATTTTAGTAGGAGAACATGGGTATATTTTTTAAAAAGTAAATCTGAAATTTTTAGTCATTTCAAGGAATTTAAGGCTATGGTTGAAACTCAAACTGGGAAGAAAATTAAGTGTTTGAGATCTGATAATGGCAGTGAGTATTGTTCTGCAGACTTTGACAGATTTTTTACAGATTGCAGGATTAAAAGACAAAAGACAACTTCGTATTCTCCAGAGCAGAATGGAGTTGCAGAAAGAATGAATAGAACATTGATGGAGAAGTCTAGGAGCATGCTTATTGGAGTTGGTCTAGAAAAGAGGTTTTGGGCTGAAGCTATTACCACTTCTTGCTATTTGATAAATAGATATCCTACATCAACGCTTGTTGATAAAACGCCAATAGAGGCATGGTCGAGGAAAAAGCCTTCAATTAGACATCTAAGATTTTTTGGCTGTGAGGCATATGCACATGTGCCTAAGGAGAAGAGAACAAAATTGGATTCTAAGGTTGTCAAATGTATCTTCATCGGATATGGCTATGGTGTGAAAGGATACAAGCTTTGGGATCCTGTTGCACAAAAGGTAATATAATCTAGAAGTGTTATTTTTAGAGAGATTAAATCTTTCCCTGTTAATTTTCAGCCAGAACAACATAAAGAAAATGAAAAAAAAAAATGTGGTTCAACTTCCTTCTACACTTGAGAAAGCTGAATCGAGACCCCAAA
The DNA here is from genome assembly GCA_019776745.2 of Taxus chinensis. Taxonomy (NCBI): domain Eukaryota; kingdom Viridiplantae; phylum Streptophyta; class Pinopsida; order Cupressales; family Taxaceae; genus Taxus; species Taxus chinensis. The sequence goes on along the minus strand of CM034154.1, from coordinate 524,228,604 downwards.
ACAGACAAGAAGTTGAGGAGAGCTCACCAAGCTCTGAATCTTCAGAAGAGAAAGAAGAAGAGGAAGAAGTGAAAGAATCTCCACCTTAACTTGTTCGAAAGTCTACAAGGCAAAGGCAACCACCTGTAAGGTATGTGTATTCTCCTGATGATTGGAAGTGTATATTTGCTTTGACTACTAACATTGATGAACCGAGATCTGTACAAGAGGCTTTGGGTATGAATGATGCAAAGCCCTAGCAAATAGCCATGGATGAAGAGATGGCAGCCCTTAAAAAGAATGATACATGGGACTTTGTACCATTTCCTGAAGGTCAAAAACCTGTTGGATATAAATGGGTGTTTAAGAAAAAGATTGGTTCAGATAGAAATGTTGAAAAGTATAAAGCACGGTTGGTTGCGAAGGGTTACTCTCAAGTTGTGGGTATTGATTATGGTGAGATATTCTCTCTTGTTACTAAAATGACATCCATTCGGTTTTTATTATCTATTGCAACAGCTTATGACCTAGAGGTTGAACAAATGGATGTGAAACTGCTTTCCTTCATGGTGATTTGGAGGAAGAAATCTATATGACACAGCCAGAGCACTACATGGTGAAAGGTAAAATTAATATGGTTTGTAAGTTAAATAAATCCTTGTATGGCCTTAAACAAAGTCCTAGGATGTGGTACCAGAAGTTTGATTCATATGTGTTGAGTTTAGGGTTTGTGTGGTCTAAATCTGATCACTATATATATTTTAAATCTGATGGTGATTGTTTCCTCGTAATTACTTTATATGTTGATGGCATGTTGTTTATTGGGAAAGGAAAATGTTTGATTGCATAATTGAAATCTCAACTCTCTGTGAAATTTGAAATGAAAGATCTCGGTGTAGCAAAACACATACTTGGGATGGAGATTAGAAGAGATCATGAGAACAAAAAGCTATGGCTTGGCCAGAGTAAGTATGTTTGTTCTATTTTGTAAAGGTTCAACAAGAAGGATTGTAAACCACCTTGTGTTCCTGTTACTTTGGGAATGAAGCTCTCCATTTCACAATGTCCATCATCCCCATCAGAGATGGAAGAAATGAGAAAAGTTCCTTACCATAGTGCAGTTGGAAGCTTAATGTATGCTATGGTCTGTACAAGACCAGACACTGCCCAAGCAGTGGGAGTTCTTTCTTGTTTTATGTCTAATCTTGGAAGAGTGCATTGGGATGCAGTTAAGAGGGTCTTCAGATATTTGCAAGGTACATCAGAGTAATCTATATGTTTTCATGGAAGAGGAGATCAACATTCCCTACGTATTCATGGTTTTGTGGATTCATATTGGGCCGGTGATGTCGATAACAGAAGATCCACCAGTGCATATGTGTTTACTCTTAATGGTGGTGCAATTAGTTGGATGAGCAAGCGACAGGCTGTGGTCGCTTTGTCCACTATTGAGGTAGAGTACATGGCAGCTACTCATGCATGTAAAGAAGCCATTTAGCTGAAGTGTTTATGTTCAGATATTGGATTAAAACAAGGTGTAGTTACAATATACTGTGATAGTCAGAGCGCAATCTGCCTTATGAAGAACCTGACTTTTCATGTCAGGACCAAACACATTGATGTTCAATATCACTTCATGAGAGATGTGGTCGAGGATGGAAGGGTGAAGCTGGAAAAGGTAGAGACAGTTGCGAATGTTGCAGATGCATTAACTAAGCTCGTGAGCACAATGAAATTCAAGAGGTGTTCTAATTCTATGGGCCTCTCGGCCCCTAGAATTTGATCCATGATGGTATCTTTGCCTTGGCCCTTGCAAGGTATTCGACAAGTGGGAGATTTCTGGAAATGAGGTGTCTCAACCTTGTTTGGTTTATTCATTTAAGATTTTCCTACAACCGTTTCACATTGTCTAAGCTCTAAAAATAGAAATATGAGTTGTCAAAATATTCCCATATGATAGTATATCATAGAAGGACTATTTTTAGAGATATTATGACAGATTTTATGACATCTGTAAGGTTTAAAAATAGGGGAGAATATTGTGGACGTGGGATCCTAATTTTAGACCGAAATCTTGCTCTTTAATGCTATCCACCTCATGAGAGGTTTGGCGCATGGTTTTGTAAACCATAGATGGTTTCTTGTATAACCGGAGGTCTATAAATTAAAGGCATGAAGAAGCAATTGAAGTAGTGAGTTTTAATTCTCCTAGAATTGTTTCTGGTGAAACTCCTTTAAGAAACTTGCTCTGCAAGTGTATGTAATCTTGTTATTAGATTTGAAATACATTGAGTGGGCTTTTGGAGTGTGGGGTTTTTTATCTGAAAGGATTTTCCCCACGTATATCTGGTGTTTGTGTTTTGTTATGAATATGTTGCTGATATTTTTGTAACTGTTTTACTATGTTGAAATTTTTACATAGTATCTCTCCTCAAAGATTAGTGTAGGAAGTTGTTCCGCTACTCTTAATTTCCTATCAGAGCTCGGGTCTATATCATATTATTATCGGGTTTAAGTTGAATGTTCATTCAGAAAATTGGTTTACTAAATGATCTTGACAAAGAACTCAATATATATGTAATTGGTGAATAAGTGTGAAATATCACATTCAGGAAATGGTAAGAATTCATGGGTGTTAGATCTTAAAAGGATTGTGCTAAAATATTCTCCCTCAATTGAAGACTTCAAATTCATCTTCCGATTGACCTTTAGATGAATGTAAAAAAAAATATGAGGCAAGAAGTATGCAAGGTTAAAATCTTTATCAATGTTAGTCTTAAAAGTGGAGCTGAAGGGTATGAGAAGTTGTACTCTTCCAGTAAATTGAGACTCCTTAATATTCTATGTGGCGAGAGTCTTAGCACATAGTTCTTAAGGATTTGGATTGATTCTACAGTAGCAAGTTCATTTAATGAAAGAAAGAACATCAAGAGGAAGCCACGAATGTCAAAGGAAGGTGAAAGAAAATAAAAATGCAACCAAGGATTAAATTACCTAGATGTGAAGCAACTTATTCTTTTGTGCTATTTTCATTCGATACTATTCTACTTGCTTTTAAAAGTAGCAGGTTGTTCTATCTAGGATCATCCTATGATTTCTCGTCTTGTTGAGATGCAAAATCTTTTGGATAATATTCAACCATTTGACATTAAACTTAAGAACCAAATAGAAATAATTATTGAGGAATATAAGATCAACTTAATTAAGAGATCTCTAGCAAAATATGTTATGAGCCCAATCTCAGTTGGAGATTTTTGGTCAAAACTGAGACCAAATGACACTATTTAGGGTTACGAAGATAAGGGGGATTCATTAAAATATTCAGAAACAAAGGCTGATAATATGAAGGTTTCAAGGAATGGTGGTAAAGAGGCAAAAGAAACAGTTGGATTTAAAAGTAAAGAAATGCTCAAAGAAGCTTATCAAGAATACAAGGAAGTAGGAGTTTATTTTCACATATTATCATCCCTTGAAGTGATTATTAAAATAAATAATTAAATATTGAATTAATTAAATCTTGTAAAGAAACATTATGTAAAAATATTTAGTTAATTTTTCCATCAAATTAATTAAATATCAAAATTTTATGTAAACTTCAATTTGAATTAACTTGAGAACATAGGTTAGGTTAAAAGTAGTTTTATAACAAATTTTGGAGAACTTAATGCCTATATAAGGCTACATTGTAATGGTAAATGGGGATCTTATTTTATTTCTCATTCCAAGATCTTTTTGGGATTCTAGTATTCTATATGATTCTTCTAGATCATGTTGTTGTAAATTTGTGTACACAGATGAATACAATGATTTTTATACCATTGTGTTAATGATTTTCAGTTGCAAAATTTTCCAATCTTCTTGTGATTAAATTATTAACATTGTTGTTCCTTCATAGTATGATTGATTCCCATGTGAATCAGACTCTATGTTATATATAAAGATACATGAACTTTGTGCCATATCAACATATTCTGAAGGAGATGAAGACTTTGTGCTTCCCAAATTTCAGATTCATTGTATTCCCTTCTGCCATATAGAGAAGTTCTCCCCTTTCTCATCCAACAAACTTTGTAAGGAAATCTTGTACGACCAAGAAAGACTAGTGTGTTCTCGATAAGATAGATTTGTGGAGCTTTGTGTCTTAGGTTTATTTATATTTCCTAACACCTAAATGGTTGTGTTCTTTTCCCCCTCATTCCTCCTTCCTCACTGTGTTTTTCCTTTCCCAATTTTTCTACCCTTTTGTGCTTTTTGGTTAAAATCACTAAAAATTAAAAAAATCACATCATATGAGGGAATTTCCCCTCTCACAAAGTAGAGGAAATTCCACCATGTCAAATGGTTAATTTCCCTAACTATTGTGATTTTTGTGTGCACTTCCATTGGGTATATTAAGTGACAAAAAAATCCAACCAACACAATGCATCAACACTTCTGTCTAGGAAGGTTTTTATTGAGTGATGGACCAATGGGCCATTGGTGAAAATTGCCCTTCACTTTCATTGCCAAGTATTTTCAGGCATCTGTTAACAAGATGAAGGATGCACAAAATTTTATTTTTGATGTAGACAAGATATATCCCATTTTCCACACTCTGCACACAACATATGTATAACCCTCTAAGTCAACCTATGTGGAGGTGATGGAATCAGACAATATGGACATAACTCCTACAACTATGGTAGGAGGACAAAACGCATTCAGGGTATACATATAACTTAGATCAAGAATGAAGAATAGGAATTATCTTGATGTTAGGAACCTTCAACTCCCAGATTTTCCAAAGGGAAAGAAGACAATAGGGACCTAAAAGAAAATACATGAGGATACCCCTCCTCGAGAAGAAGATGAAGACAAAGAGAAGGATGAAGAGGAGGAGGAAGCATAAGTAGAAGACAATTTGTTAGACCATAACTATAAAAGGATATTGTAAAAGAGGTGCAGAGGATAAACACATGGCACATGAGCCTCAAAAGAACATAAGGGGATACCTACAGTCACCCCAACCAAACCAAAACAAGAGAAGCTAAAAATGAAGAAGTGATGTTTAGTTACCAATGAGGAAAGTGATGAAGAGAAGTCAGTGGAGGAGGTCACACAATCAAGAGCTAACCCATGATGAAGAAGAAACTAAGGATGGGACCATACAACATGATGAGTAAATTCACAATGTGCGTGATAGAGGCCTCGAGGGATAAGAAGAAGAAAAAGGTGATGGGGAACCATTTGGATAAGGCATGAGAGTTGTAGGTAGATATGGGGGTAGTGTGTAACTAAATACTAAGAATGAGGTGCCCAAGGGAAAACACAATGGCAAAAGGAGGAAAAAGGAGGAGATTGTGAAACCACCTTAAATGTACTATATTGATGATCATACGAAGGTACTACGAGCAAGGTTCTAGGGCACAATACTAAGGAAAGATCACACTAGAAAAATTATATCATGTAGCATGCAAACACACATGGAGGAGCCTGAATTTTAAATCAATAACGAGGCATATCCTAAGAGAAAAATGAAGAAGGATCTAGGTACAGTCGTCATTACAATCAATCCCATGGACCTAACTAATGAGTAGGACAATAATGTGGTCAATAAGATGGAAGTTGAAGTTCCACATCGAAACTTGGAAAAGGGGGCCACAATAAGAGTTGGAAGAAGAAGAGAAGTTCACAAAATATTCCTATAATAAGGGTGCCTAGATAATAAGAGTCATCACAACTACATGCCCCAACCTGGTAGAGAATGCCCAAGATGAGTATCCATCAGAATTACATTACTTTGAAGACTTTTTGTGAATTTTGTTACAAGAGAAGAAGTATGGGCCAAGGCCATTGGAAGAAGAGTTGGACGTAAAACAAGAAAAGAGTAAGGAAGTATTCATGCACAAAATAGTAGAATATGAGGTATTGAACATAGTGGTCAAGGAGGCCATGAAGAAATTAGGGTGCACATTTGAAAAAATTTAAGACCTTGACCACATCCTTAAGGTGTACACTGCTAATGAGGAGATACAACAAAAGAAATTGCATGCAGATAAGAAAGACAATAAGGTCGGATGTGAGGAAATCATTGTTAAAGTAGTGCAAAAGATAGATTTACTTAAGGCCACAAGAGATACACTTGAGGGAAGACTCAAGGAGCGTTTTCCCTTGGTTCCATGCAAACGGATGCTTTGGAGGGAATGACATCAGGCCTTTATGGAATATTCAGGGAACTAAAGGATAAGGGTGAAGAATTGACTCCTGAATAAGTGCCAGATATTGTTGGATTGGTGCCAAATAAAGCTACAAAGGATCTTGAAGGATAGAAAGATTTGGAGAATACTTTGAAAATAGAGTTCGCATAACTACTATACCCACCTTATACCTAAATTTTCATGAGTGTATATGGAAGGATGATATTATTTGATTCATTGGGTATATGTGCCCCCATTCTTTGATCTTCTGATTCGTTATTATTTCAATTCGTCATTCATTTTTAAAAGACGTGTTTTGGTACAAATATTTCAAAGGATGGAAAATATTCCTAGTGTGGGGTAATGTTGGTATGAGGAAATGGATAAGTACTAGCCATGCGTAGGAGTTGGGATTAGCACACCTAACTCCCATGTAGGGGCATGTGTGCAAGAAGAAAAAGTAGGAACATGATGGTGCGCGGAGGTGTGTGCACCACAAAAGAACAGGAAAACGTGTAGGGGTTCATGAATACATACAACATTAAAGACTTAATCAATTTTCCATACAAGGATAAAAATAGAAAAGCAGAAGATGGAGTGTCACTCAAGCAAGATCCAAGAATAGACTAAAGTAGGATGAATTGGGCATATAATCAATGCCTATTAATAGACAAGCACATGCAGATAAAAACAAGGATGAGAATGATGCCTAAATTTAGATAATTCTAGGATTAAGGAAGAATGAAAGCATGTAAGGATATGATCTAAATATAGCCTAATCTAATGTTAGCTTGAGTTGTAGAAAATTCTAGAATCTATTTGTAGGCATGCCTATGTTTAGGAAAAAAACATGTATGGAGGTGGTGAAGGGAAATTCCCCATTGTATATATATATATATATATATATGTGAGGCATATATTTATTTGTTAGAGTGTGTTAATGCTAGTGAATCTTTTGAGTGTTGGTTATGTAGCTTTTGGGTTTAAATGTAAGCATTATGTGGGTGTGAATGGTCTAGCGCATGGTTGTAATCAGTGGTGATGTAATTTGAACTCTTGTTATGTAATGGATTATGTTCATCATGGATATTTGGTTATGGATTTCTAGGATTACTGTATTTGAGCATGGTGTAATGGGAGTTCAAATATTATTGGTCATTATGTACGAAGATTAATTTCCTTATAATATGTGTTGCTGAATTATCATGTTATGATGTATTTTCTTAAATAAATGGTTGTTATGGTTATTATTATGACATGCATGCTAACATCTTATTAAGAAACCAAAGGAGGGGCTTGGTGTCTATGCACGCTTCAGGTGAGACTCCATCCTTTTCTGGATGAAGTTCCAACACACATAGTTGTTGTTAGGTAAATAAAGACTACATTTTGGTAGGTTGATATTCTTTGATTCATTCGGTATATGCCCCCCATTCTTTGATATTTTAATTCATTTTTCCATAAATTATTCAGTCATTTTGAAGGACATGTTTTGGTACAAATATTTCCAAGGACGAACAATATCCCTAGTGTGGGGTAATGTTGTTATGAGGAAATGGCTAAGTAATAGCCATGTGTGGGAGTTGGGAGTCACGTGTAGGGGCATGCACACAAGAAGAAAAATTATAAACAAGATAGTGTGCGAAGGTGTGTTAACCATGAAGGAACAATACAAATCACTCTTCCTCCTCATACTGATTCTCATCAGATGTCAAAGGGGTATCTCTTCTACACTTTCTGAATATCAAGAGAACATGATCCTATGGTCCCTCTCCTTCTACGGGGTTCTCATCACTTCTTCCAGTCATCATTATTATCGATATTAGTGCCTCATCAACTACACTCTGTTGCAAATCATTATACTTGAGCCGTCTTTCCTCTCTCTTTCTTTCCTTCACTAGGCTCTCCACCATCCTTCCCAAACCTTCTTCCTACCCCCATGTGATATGGGTTTTTATCTCATCATCGGTAGGTTCTCCATTCCTAGTTCAACCATCAAGATCTTAATAGCTAAAGGAGACACATGTAAATAGGATCCTCTTGGATTGTGTAAAAACCATAACTTTTCTTCTTCTTGGAAAGAGTATGTCAAAATTGTGTACTCTCATGTATTCATACATAGTAAACCTTCCCACCAACGACCTAATTTCTTTTTCCACGACTTGTCCAAATCAGAGAGTTCTTGATAGTCTTCTTGTCTCTAATTTTTCTTTATACCAATCCGGACACCTCTGTTAGCTGCATAAGCTGCCAACCACTAGTACAATTCTACTAGGAAGAAGATGAAGAATGTCTCATATAAATATTCATAGAGATTGTCTTCCACCTAATCCTATTAGAAAAATTGAAAAAGAGGTCCCAACAATGGAACCAAAATGTAGTATTTATTTACCAAACATCAACTATGCATGCTAACACTTCATCCAAACAAGGCTAGAAGCTCACCCGAAGCACACGCAACCACCAAGTACCTCCTTTGTTTTCTTAACAAGATGTTAGCATGCATGTCATAATCATAACCATAACAACCATTTATTCCAAAAAATACATCATAGCATGAAAATTCAGTAACACGTATAATAAGGAAATTAATCTTCCTACAAAATTACCAATAGTATTTAAACTCCCATTACACCATACTCAACTAAAATAATCTTAGGAATCCATAAGAAAATATCCATGATTAACATAATCCATTACATAAAAAGATATATGATTATATCACCATTGATTATAGCTGTGAGCTAGACCATGTGCACCCACAAAATGTTTACATACAGACTCAAAATTTGCATAGCCAACACTCAAAATATACACTAACACCAACACACTCTAGAAAATACATAGACACCTCACCTATATATATATGGGGGGACTTTCCCTTCACCACCTTCATGCACTTTCTTTCCTAAATATAGGTGTGCCTATAAATAGATTGCGTGCTTTTCTATAACTCAAGCTAACATTAGATTAGTTTATATTTAGATCAGATCCTTACATGCTTTCATTATGCGTTAATCCTATAATTATCTGGGTTCATGTGTCATTCTAATCCTTGTATTTATCCACATGTACTTGTCAATTAATAGGCCTTGCTTGTATGCTAAGTTATGATGCTTTAGTCTATTCCTGGATCTTACTTGAGCTATACTCCATCTTCTGCTTTTCTATTTTTATCCATATTTGGAAAATCAGCTAAGTCCTCAGTGTTACATGTATGCATGCATGCCCCTAGGTATGCCTCCCATCTCCTGTGCATGGCTACTACTTAGCCATTTTCTCATACCAACATACACCATCAACTCACTCATGCCAACTATATCCCCCCTTTTTATTGATGGAAAATAACCTAGTACTTCTCCACATTTTTACATTAATGAAAAATAACATACATGTATCATTCATCCATCATCTTCTTCATCTTCTTTGGATCACCACTTGGTTGGATATATCAACAAAAATCATCATGCAAGCATACAAACTTGTTTTCCTTATTGAATTTGTTTTCGACATCTTCATAGCATTGGAAACATTGTAACACTCCTTGGGTAGTGACACACACTCATGCCAAAAATCATTATGAGCATAAAGCACATCAAATCATCATTCTCGTTTCTTATTCACCCATCTCAATAGATAAATACTTGAATATAGACTTAATTTTTTTCAAATACAGTCTACAATCAATTTTTGGAGTGAGATCCCTAACATTGACCTCCAAAGCAAATTGGCCCAACTATACCTTGATCTAGAAGCCTTTATACAACATGCAAACCTTCCTTATTCCCCCCTAGGGTCATACCATCTCAATCTAATAGAAAACACAAAAATATGATCACTTACCTCAAGCATATGCACCAGAGATGGGTCATCCACAACTTCACAACCCTAAAAGAACTTTTCAATGATATTATCCTTCTTTTCATGATTTCATGACTTACTTGACCATATAACTTTCTTCCCCTATCAATGTAATTTCATAACCACTATCATTCTTCATTAAAAAGTATTCTTGTCACCAAATACACTTACTTGCTGATAAAGGAAAGCTCCCCCTACTTTAATATACCTTCATAGACCTATAGCTCACCATTACTCAACTTCACAGTCTTCAGTTCCTTATCATGATGAAAGAGATCAGCCATACTAGTTCTATAACATACTTTTCTTCACATCTCAAGAGTAATATTCACTCAAGCTCCCCCTCATACCACTATAGAAGACACCATGATTCTTCAAGCATAGTTTATGACAATCATATGCTTTTCCTTAAAATATTATATTAAGTTAAGGAAGACATAACTCCAAAACATAACTTTATATTTTAAAGCTTCTACATAATCTCCATGGACTTATATCAAGATTATGTAAACAAAAAGTCACACACTTACTACTAGTTTACCATACCTCCAAATATTTCCAAGTGCTCCTTACAACGGTTCACCATATCTATTTAGACCACTACAATCAACTCACTGATCCATGGTTCTCCACGTTGTATGTTATTATTTTGAATGTACTTCTGCAACAAGGATTCTCTAAACACCTTTCAGGTATGTTCCTTACTTCATTTACACTACTTTAATTTCATTCAAATAACATAAAGGGGAGATGTAGATACTAAATCACGGACTTACTAATTTTTTACTATACTGCCAAGTATGTTGTTTTATATATAGATCTTGCGTAAGAAAAGTATTCACTTGTGTCACACTATCTAGTTAGTATTATTTCTATTAGTGTCTTTACTATTTTTATCTCTCACCTCTCTCACTTATGTACCTATTTCTAGTCAGGGCATGGGGTTCCCTGTTTTCTAGTCTTCTAAAATTATTCGTTAGTTGTCTTAGGACACTAGTGCCCTGTCACTGCTTTCCAACTTGGGAACTCTTTTCCTCTTTGTTCTTGGTCACATTTTTTACATTTGTAGCCGAAATTTTCAGTTTTACTACTCCTATCCCAAGTTCCTAATCGACATGTTATGTCATTAGTGTCTAAATTCAAGCAAGAGATCCCTATATAAACACAACATACATACCATTATAATGGTGGGAAATTTCTATTAAGGTCTATCTATCAACATATCAAAGGGACTGCATCTTGGGATTATTATTTTGCATACACACTGCATAGGAAGGTGAAGTTCATTTTTCCATCCACACATTTACATTCTATCTAGCTACATTCCACTATCTTGGCATCATCGGCACGAAGGAAACCTAGGAGCACTATTACACACACAAGTGCATAAAAATACATTGGTTCTAATATGTATTTCAGCGCTTAGTCATAAGTTTACTTTTTTGGCAGCCGAGGATAGTCTAATCCCTCATTTTGGATCTTTCATTTTTTAGGATTTGATGTAGTTTGAGGGTTTTGCAAGAAAATATTTATTTTGCAAGTTTACAAGTACTGTGGTGATTTAATTGTGACATACATGTAATCATTGGTGAACAAATGTGAAACCATAATAACACTAAAGAAATTAGGTTCTAACCTTTTTGGCAGATTTTGACACCCCACAATGGTCTAGGTTGTCCCAGGCACCCTCGCTCCTACCCACAAACCCGTGTCCAGGATAGGTTGTAGATTACATAATTTACAACGAGTAGTTTCAGCATTCTTCCCAACCTTTTCATCAGTTCTTCCAATTCAGATACTCTTCTGGATAAGTAAAAATTACATAAGTTCTCTATCTCTTGTATTTGCTTACATAGTTACATTTATAAAAGTGAAAAATCATTTGTATCTTTTTGTATATCATTATAGATAATGCAATATGACACATGCAAATCATTTATACTATTATTCTATAAGGTCATTGATCTAGAATAAGATCTAATTGCTACACATGATATAGATCCTCATGTTATTCCCACTACTATTGCATCATCTCCTAATTCTTATCTTCTTCCATCTATTAAGCTTCCTCCAAGGTCTCCATCTCCTCCACCTCACAAGAAAGTTCCAAATCCTCCATCACATAAGCGTCCTTCATTTCCTCTACCACGTTGATCTCCACCTAAGACTTTTGCATCTCCTATTTGGGATCTATTGCATTTCTCACAATCTTCTAGGCCTCATGATGTGTTGTGTGCTTTTTTTGATAAGTGTTTAATTCTCTTTCCTTCTGTATACACCCATAATTAAGCCCAAGCAATTTAAAATACTTAAATTGCGTTAATTATCTCCTTTCTTTTAAATCGATGACATATCATCAAATGTGCTCATATTCCCTCTTATCATTATTAATTAATTACACTAAGCTAATTAATTAAGTTGCTTATCTAACTAATACCCTAATTAACGACCTTCCGTTAATAAATCACCCATTCTACCTAGAATAATTAATTATTATTTATTAATTAGCTTTCCCTTCCATTTAACCAATAAATCAATATTTAATTGATTTAATCCCCTTCTAATAGCCTAAATCATACTAATATTCCTCTAATTAGCTTCTATAAGCTTACATATACCTATTAGTTAATCACCTTTGATTAATTAAAACACCCCCCAACTCCCATGACTTGCTAAGTATAAATCAAACCCTTCTAAAGTAAGGTTATCTTTTATAAAGAAACTTTATCCATTCTTAATCATGCTTTACCTTTATCCCACATGCAAAGGGATGAAGTGATTCCTTTATCCATTAGGCTATATAAGGAGCCCTCCTTCTACCTTTATACCTACACCTAAACTATTTGAGAAAGCAAATGCAAAGCATATAGAAAAATAGACTAAGAGTTTGATTTTATTTTTCTTGACAGTTCATCATCTTGAAGAGTTAAGCCTCTTTCCTAAGTTCTTAGGTCATATGGGAGGTGTCAAAAAGGTCTTGTAGCCCAAATTTGACAAGCCCTCATTCCTAGGTTCTTAGAACATTAAGGACAACCATTTTTGATAGCCATGGAGCCTACCTAGGTTCCTTCATTTATATGTTGTTAGAGAATAGAGGATTTTTAGATTCTTAAACATTGTTAGGTTCAAGGTTTTGATTTAATGAATGTTTAACATCTAACCCTTGTTTAATTCTTATCATGATGGTGCTTAATATGTTGTTTGATTCTTGCTAATTAAGACTATTTAGGTGTTTGTCTTTCATTCAAATTTAGCATTAGTTTAAAAACAACACATGCACAAATTTGGCACGCCCGGTGGGACACTTAGTCCCATGGAATTTTAGTTTAAGTTTCATTTTTATGGCTAACTTTTGATATGCACATGTAGTAATTAATTTCCATTTTCTTGGAATTTTTGCTAATTTAATGTGTAACTTCTTGTTCATAGCCATATTTTTAATGGGTTATTGCCATTCTTAAGCTAACTTGTCAAAAATTGAGATATTGTGAGTTTTCTTGTGTTTTTTGTCGTATTTTGGTTGCAGGTCTAGTGCAGGCACACTTTTAGGAGTGCAGGCACGGTTATGGCACACATGCCTCTGTGGTGGCACAGGCACACTGTCAAAACCTGGCTCTATGTTTACCAACCCTGGCACATGCACGCTAACCTCGGTGCACACACCCTTACCAGAGCGCAGATGCACTAACTTGGGTGCAGACATCATTTCGTATTGTACCTTCACTACATTATGAAACCTATCAGATCAACATGTGTAACCTAACTAGAGCACACACATTATTTTAGTGATGCAGACACATTTTTTGTGATGCAGACGTTCTATTAGAATCTGGGACTATTTTATAAAGCGGTGGTGCACACGTTTTCCTGGTAGTGCACACACTTTTTTGATAGCGCACACATTTTCCTGGTGGCACAGGCATTCTGTCTAGTTTCACGCCTATTTTTCTCAAAGGTGGCGCATACATTGTTTTTGTGGCGCACACGCCTCTCTGGTGGCACAGGTGCATGGTAGGAAAAAAAACACGCAGAGTAGCACATGCATTATTTTTTTGGTGCACATGCCTCTCAGGTGGTGCAGGTGCATTATAATTCAGAAAATCATAGAGTGGCACATATGCCCTAACCCACGTGTAGTAGTTAAAAAAGGGGCGCAAGTTTCCTTTCATATTTTTGAAATTAATATGTTGAGGTTATAACATTCTTGCAAGTTTTATCTAATCATATACTTGTCTTTGCAGGTTGTTTTTACATGTTTGTACTTGATTAGATGGATTTTTGCATTGTTTACTTATAGGAATAAGATCACGTATGCTCTTCCCTCGCATCCCTTGGGGTGATCTTGGGAATTAGAAATGATTCTTAAGTCCTTTTGATGCTTTGAGGTTATTAGGAATATTTGAGTTAGAATTGGTTAACTTGGCATAGTTGAATTAAAGTGTTTTTTTTCCATTTGATATCTTTTGGATTTTGAAAGACATCACATATGCTCTTCTCTTGCATCCTTGGATGATCTGGAGAATTAGAAATGATGCCTTCTCTTTTCATGGAAAACTACTAAAAATCATCATACAAGACCAAAATGCCATTGCTTGTCAAATAACAGAGGAATCAAAACAAAAGTCAAAAAACTACTAATACAGTTGTTATACAGGTTGCCAAATGGTGTTCGAGAAAACCACACCTAATTAAAAAAGATAAAACAAACAACATATTCAAAACACTGTATTACAGGTTTTGGAAAAGGGTACGTCCCTCTCCACTCAACTGGAACATAACCCCTTTGGCATAACGCCTTAAGCTATAACAATGGGTGTGGTTCCAGGAACCCCAAAGTAGTCCACGCAAGAGGGAACCTTGTGGATGAAACGGGAAGTGCTCCGCACTACCTATATGACTAGTGATTCCTTTGTGAGATATAGTTACAAGTTGTCCCTATGTGACCCTTTTAAGTACACGATGGATGCATTTAATTCCCACTATGCTTGAAGGGGGAAAATTCAAGATACTCCTAAGATAGTTGGGACTATTTGGGTAAATCGTCCCGCTCGTGGATAATATTTGTAACACCTAGGATGAGAGAACCACCTAGTAAAATATATTTTTTCCAGGAGCCCACTTTGACCATTCTAAAACAGTGTTGAGTTTTGAACCATCTTTTTATTGCGAAATGTGTGACACGTTACTTTCGATTAGTTTTTACTTGCCTTAGGGCAAGGTAAAACTCTGCCGAAGTGAATCCAGTATTTTTCATCCTTTTTTTAATTTACTTCCTTCACATTCTTTTGAAACTTTGTTGATTAGAAATAGAGTGACTACCTTCGTGTTACCAATCAATTGTTTCTACCACTTTTTTGTCTGTTTATGCCCATCCATGTTTACGGTTGGGTAAGTTAAATGTCTAAAGTGCACGGATGTGTATTCATATCATTGGTGGCCATTTTTCTCTTGATACCCATGTCAAGATCATCATTTTAGTTAGGCGTGGTTCATCATCTTGAACTTCCTTAGAAGGGTTAGCTTGTTTGTATCGTATCACTACAATTTTGATATTTATGTCTTATTTCTTGTAAACTTGACATAAATATCTATATTGTAAGGTTATGCTGCACACATTTTTAAACTATTCCTAGCTATACTTTGAGATTTTTAGTTCGGTTCTATTATTACCTTGATTTTGAAGAGTGTTGGGTGTTACCATTTGTGCGTGTTATATCAATAACACCTTGATAGCAATACCTTACTTTCTCGTAAAGATGGTTAACATATCTTGGTGATATTGTTGTGTCATTCACAAATTGTAATTGGTAATTTTTTGAGATATAGGTCTTAATCGAGTTTGACCTCGCTCCTAGTATAGCTTGTTAGGAGAGGTCACATTGACTGTTTTGTATTTACTTTCGTTTTGTTCATTCTCGTGAACTTAGCATAAGTAAGAACATCTTGTTAATTATCTTACGACATGAAACTACTTTTTGCAAATGTAGTCTAGGAGGTAATTCATTTGGCAGGTTTAGGTAACAAACATTTGTGTCACTAGTGATTTATCAGTCTATCACATTGGCATTCTCACATCGTTAATTTAGTCATATTCTTGACAATACATCTTGCATTTCACTTAGGGGTAGTCACAAAGTTTTGAACACATTTACAACTTACCCTAGTGCAACTATCACAAAAAAAAATATGGCTCCTAAAACATGATTAGGACTCAAGAAAACAGACATACGAGGAATAACAAGCGCAAATCTTGGGAAGCCTCTAATAGACAAGGGTCGAACCCCTTCATTGGACATGATCTAGGACCTTTGTTTTATGTGGAAAAAAGAGGTAGAAGATATGGTTAATCATAGTGGAAATGAATTAGAGGTCCCCAACATGCAGAATTCGATTTTGACCCTACTTTATTAGATGAGTTTCTTTTCAGAAATAAAGATAGAGTGCTAGCACAGGTTGTAGAATTAGGGGCCAAATTACCCACTGAAAATGAAACAATCCCACCTGCAAATAATGCTACCGAGGAATAACGACCCCTTATCATTATGGAGGATATTTTGATGCATAGAGACATGCTTCTACCTCTAACATAGGGAATGATAAAGTGGTGGGGCATAGAATACCCTTTATCAAATGTGCCACGTAGGAACAAGAATAGAACATGAGACGGGGTGAATAACCTCCACAATACGAGGAGGAAGAACCTTTAGAAGAAGAAACCAAAATTCAACAACATATTAGTAACATTAAGCTGACAATTAGCTTTTATAACCTCTAATGTACAGAAGGAAGTAAGAAAGAACATTCAAAAAGTTGAAGCCTAAGGTTAAGATCAATGAACCTCCCATAGACAAAACCAAGGAGAAGAAGATATAGAGGTATCATCACGTATACATCCCCACTTCTCCCACTAGAGAAACAATTTATTGCACAAAAGAGGTACCACTATATGAAAGTGACACTCACAAGCCTATAAGAGAGCAATATAGGGAGCATTAGAAAGTATCAATATGAAGAATTATGCCCCTATCCTTTTGACAAGACTATGACCCTTCAACCCTTTCCTAAGAAATTTGATATGCCAAAATTTTACAAATTATAAAGGGAAGGGAGATCCATGGGATCATGTCAAAAATTTCTATATGGCATGTCAAGAGGTGTCTTATAGTGACAATTATCTCATCAGAATTTTCCCCAAGAGTCTTGGAGGTCAAGCCCTAGAATGGTTTACACGCTTACGACGAGGATCAATTTTCACCTGGCTAGAATTGGCAGAAAGGTTCATGTGTCATTTCTCATACAACATAGAGAGGGGTGTCACCATTGGAAAATTTATGTGGTGCCAAACAATGTCTTAATGAGACTTTCGCCAGCTTCCTCCAATAGTGGAGAGGGATAGCTAGTCACTTCCCTTGCGCTTTCCTTGAAAAATAGTTGGTTAGTATTTTCGTTCCCAACCTAAACCTGGACATAGCTTTCCACCACCAAATGCATTGTGTTCACACTTTTGAGGAGGTCATCGAAAAAGGGGTTCACATAGAGAAAGATATCATTTCCAAAGGCACCCTCAAAACCCAATCTAGAGATAATCACAATGTCAAACCCACATAAAATCCAAAGTTTTTTAATAAAAATAAAAATGTGGTGGGAGACAGGATCACTGATTCCAAACGTGTACAAGTAGGTCCAAACTGGTCAACCTTTTTAAACTGACCAAAGGACTAATTCAACCACCACCAAAATGAAGAACCATGCACCTCTCTTAATGAACCTTTTGTCAGTCATACTAAAACAATTGGATGTAGCCCACACAATGACATATCCTACGATGCAAACCATTTGATGAAAATGCTCTAAAACCTTCATGGTACAAATGAGCATGGATATTGTGAAATGCATCGTGTCAAGGGACATAAGACAGGACAAATGTCTGTGACTCCATCATTATATTCAGGACCTCATTGACAATGGGGAGATAGAGGTGGACAACCAAGCAAAAATGCAGACACCTAACGAGAGAATGGGGATATATAAAGAGCCATTCCCCAATCATGATAAATCAAAAAAGTAAAATCCGGATCGGGGAGAGTCATCCCACAGTTATAAAGCAACGAATTAATTGTACACCAAAAAAATACAACAATCATTATGATTCACTTATTGGATGTATTCATCTCTCCTACTGACCATATCAACACATATTGTGAATTTAAGGGAAAAGAATACACTACGATAACAAGGCATGCCCACCTCGTGATTCTGAAACCCTCTCCATCAACCCCACAAACTGGTAAATATAAAATTTTAGAACAACTTGAGAAGATGTCGGCTAAGATTTCAATCTTAGATATTCTTAAGATATCCAATGTACACAAAGAAATTCTGTACCAAAATTTTCAAGGGTCGGGAGTGCCATTAGAGGTCGATCCTACACACCTTCAAGCTGCAGTGGCAAACAACATACCAAATGAACATATTACATTCGACCATAGGGAGATCCCTACTAAGAATCTAACACATAATCTTCTTCTTTATATATTGAGGTAGTTGTCACTCGCAGGAAGATCAAACGGGTGCTTGTGGGTAACGGATCTGGGTTGAACATTTGTACACTCAAGATGGTTAAACAACTGGGACATACTAAGGCAGATCTTGAGGTCCAATATTAAATCACTATCACCGCATATGACAATGTAGGAAAGGGAGTCAGTGGGCATAATCACGTTGCCCATAGGAGGTGGGTCCCACTTGCCATCATAAAAAGTTTCATGTCCTGGACTTGGAACTTTCGTATAACATGCTTCTAGGCCAACCTTGGATTCATGCCATGTAGGCCATGCCATAGATATTTCATCAATGCATTAAGTTGAAACATGAGGGACACACCATTACAATATAAGGAGATTTAGAGCCCTTTTCTCACTGCAGAGATCTTAATAGTTTTGCATGTAAGGGCACATATGCATGCTCCTCCACTGATATAGTGGTCCCTCTCTAATTTGAGCCCATGGAATCTTGAATAGACTCAGATTCTCTCAGTTCTTGTGCCCATGGGGTGTCTACATCAACATCTCCTTTTAATTCATGGGAGATGAAAAATTCTTGAATATGGCTACAGGGGAATACAATTTACAACAAGCACTCTTGGTTTTCAGATCTCTCATTGTCACCCAAGATTAGAGGTCGCCCCAACTATCGCTTCAGAAAGACCTAGAAATGAACACATTATTGGGTCATTCTTACCTAGAGGCTTGTTAGCTAAGGAAAAATTGCTTGATCCAGCCTACAACTTGGGTCCCAGAGGATGCTCAGGCCCAATCCTGTTATCAAACCCTTGAATACGAGAAATCCATTAAAATGATGTACTCCATGGGCTACAAGGGCTTAGGATGTGGAAGAAATGAGACAAGGATAGAGAGAACACGGTGCCTCTTCCTGCATTTCAAAATAGAAAGCTATGGCATTGGGATTCACCCTTATGGAGTACACCCTAATGTTCAAGATGCTACTTTCTCTAAACGTGAGGATAGCTTTGACTATCTAGATAGTGATACATATTCCCATTGTAGCCAATATGAGGGATCTAGCCTCCACAAACCTTTTTATGAACAACACTGTCCTAACCATGACCCCCACGGAACAAACCCTTGACCTTGTTTACCCTACCCGTGTAATGAATGGGACCAATAATGTCACATGTCACTAGATTTATTCGAGAATGACGAAGCTATCACATATTTCATGGGCATAAGGGATACAATTCCCATTGGAGATCACAACAAGGGTTCCTTTATTGTCTTAGACACTTGCGCCTACTTCGGCGAGGAGGCTGAGCTTCGTGGTTAGCATAAAAAACTTAAAGAAAAGCGAGGGAAAAAGTTCCAATGTTAAAGCCTCGGATAAAAATCAAAGTCCAAGTCACACAGTGAAAAACCTCTTTGAGGAACTGGCCAAAAAACAAATAAAAAATTCAAAGGACAAACAAAGTGACCATGCCAAGGATGAAAAAATCATGGAGGACATCGTTGGATGAAGAATATCTCAACCTCTCGTCTGATCTTACGCATATGGAGGGAATTATCAAAATTACTAGTCGAAGAAACCATTGATGTGAATATTGGTATAGAAGAAGATCCCAAGATAGTTAAATTGGGGAGCATCACTCTCAGCTAGAGAAAATAAGACACTCACTATGCTGTCTATGAGAGTTTATAGACATGTTCACATGGGTCTTACAAATACATGCCCCATCTTAGATCCAACTTTGGTCATGCACAACCTAGTTGGTGCATGTTAGACGCTAAGCCTATCAAACATAGAAACTCCCAAAGATGCACCCAAGAGTGGCTTTACTGGTTAAAGAAGAGTTGGAAAGATTGCTGGTGCGACAGGATTTATTTGGCCTATTGACTATTCTGAATGGATATCAAACATTTTTCTTGTCTAGAAAATCCTGTCGGCATCCGAATCTGTATGGATTTTAGAGACATCAATAAGGCTTGCCCTGAAGATGATTTTCACTGCTAAATATTGACATGATTGTTGACTCAACAGCAGGGTACGAGATGCTATCTCTCATGGATGGATTTTCAGGATACAACCAAATCAAGATAGCTAAAGAAGACCCAACACAAAATGGGATTTCACAATTCCTTGGGGCACCTTCTACTATCAGGTGATGCCATTTGGCCTAAAAAATGTAGGAGCTACTTATCAGTGTGTATGATTCATGATATCATGGAGGACTACGTGGATGACATCCTTCAAAAGTATAAAACAAGAGAGGATCACCCTATTATCTTGCGGCGTATCTTTGAGAACCTATAAGAATACAAGGTCAGGCTGAATCCAAAGAAGTGTGTCTTCGGTGTGTTATCAGGAAAATTGTTTGGCTTCATTGTATCAAGACGAGGTATTGAGGTAGACCCTGCTAAAGTGTGTGATATTAGTAAAATTCCTCCACCTAATAATATCAAGAAACTACACATCTTAGAGGGGAAAATTCAAGCCATTCACCGCTTCATCTCCCAACTTGCAGATAAGTGCCACTCATTCACCCACTTGCTTAAAAATGATGTCACTTTCATTTGGGGACCTGAGTAACAACAAGCATGTGCTTTGCTTAAACAATACTTGGCTAATCCACCTGTCCTCATGCCTCCAACTCCTGGAGAACCACTCTTGCTCTATATTTCTACTACGCAATTGGCTATTGGTGCACTGCGCACCCAATATGACCATGGTCATAAGGAAAAAGTGGTGTATTATCTCATTCACACCCTCATCACCTATGAGCTCAATTATCCTCAAATTGAAAAAGCTTGCTTGGCTATTGTTTTTACTTTTCAAAAACTTCACCATTATCTATTGAATACCAAGACTAAGCTAATATCCAGGGTTAACCCACTCAAGTACTTACTATCTAAACCTGCCCTCACAGGTAGAATGGCTAATTGGATCATTCTACCCAGTGAGTTTGACATAGAATTTATACATCAGAAATCAGTTAAAGGACAAGTACTTGCCAACTAGCTAGCAAAAGCACCTTTACAAGGCACTAAACCTATGAATATGGATCTGCCAGATGCCTCATTGCTCTATATTGAAGAATCTGTAGTGTGGCAGGTACATTTTGATGGGTCCTTTACTTTTTATGGTTCAGGTGTAGGAGTAGTCCTCATTACTCCTTCTGGCGATCCTATACCACAAGCTTTTCACCTAGGCTTCCCTTACACAAACATTATTACAGAGTATGAGGCACTTATTGCAGGGATGAAGCTAGCTATCAAGTGGAATATTCATTGTGTCAAGGTTGTAGGTGATTCTCAGTTAATTATCAAACATGTTAATGATGAATATAAGGTTAAGGATGACAAGCTCATACCTTACAAAAAGCTAGTAGAAACTCTAAAGGAGTACTTCGTGCACATTACATTTGAACAAATACCAAGAGTGTAGAATAGATCAGTAGATGCCATGGTGACAGTGGGTTCTATGCTTCGTATTCCACCAGGGAATAATGACATGCCATTATTTTTAGAGAATTTACGCCATCCCACGTATGATATGCCAGAATCTTGTCTGGCTTGTGATGTTGTTGGTCCCAATTCCCCATGGTATGAACCCATCTTTTCCTATCTCAAGGAAAACACATTCCCTCCTGATATATCCCATTCTAAAAAGCAAATCCTGATTCACCAAATAGCCTATTACACCCTTTTACGAGGTACACTTTATCAGTGTGGCTACGATGGGAATCTATTATGTTGTTTAGATGTGACGGAGTCAATCCAAGCAATCAAAGAATTACATGAAGGGGTGTGTGGGGCACATACAAACATAATGGTATTAGCTAAGAAATTGTTGAGAGTAGGATACTATTGGCCTACCATGGAAACTGATTGTTGCAATTATGTTAGGAAGTGTGTACTTTTCCATAAGTATGGAAACTTCATCCATGCTCCATCGTAACCATTGCAACCTATCACTACCCCATGGCCATTTTCTAAATGGGGACTTGACTTAATAGGGAAACTTACCCCCACCTCATCTGATGGTCATATCCACATCATCATGGCTACTGAATAATTTACAAAATGGGTGGAGGTTGTCCCTTTAACCTATGTAATAGGAGCCCAGATTTCTAAATTTATCATGAATCATATCATTTGTCGATATGGCATTCCCGCAGCCATCATTACAGATAATGGCAAGTCATTTAAGAAAAAAATTGTAAAAGGTCTTTATCAATGATTCCAAATCAGGTTAAAATGGTCCACACCACATTACCCTCAAGGTAATGGACAAGCTGAAGCCACAAACAAGACCTTGGTGAGGATAATGAAGAAGATGGTTAGCAAAACAAGCTGTAATTGGCACTTGAAAATTCACCCAGCCCTTTGGGCGTACAAAACCTCCATTCACACTCCTACGGGTGTGACACCTTATTCTCTAGTGTTTGGGACATAATCTATCATCCCCTTAGAGATCAAACTTCCTTCCCTGAGAATTTATCTTAGGGACTATCTGGATAAGGATGAAGATTATCAGGTAGTAATACTGGCTAAATTAGAGCTCCTAGATGAGAGGCACATTCGTGCTCTTAATCACCTGAAAGTGTATCAGAATAGGGTCTCTAGAAACTACAACAAGAGAATTATCCCTCATCAGTTTGAGGTTGGTGATTTAGTCATGAAGGAGAACCAGTTCAACACCAGAGCGGAACGAGAAAAGAAAGGGAAGTTCGAACCACACTGGTTAGGACCCTATGTTATAGTCACCAAGTATGGAACAGGGGCATACAAACTTGCTCACCCTAATGGTGATGAGATCCGTGAACCCATGAATGCCATGTATCTTAAGCGGTTTTATGCTTAAACATGGCACAGAAGGTCAAAAAAATCAAAAAGCTCAAAAACATGGTAAAATGATCAAAAATACAAAAAAAATGAAGAAAAGAAAAAGAAAAAGAGAAAATAGGTCATCCACAAGTGAAAATCACGTAATTGTGGCACTTTGGATAAGTCCTAGGGGTGAAAACAAGTTTCTAGCAGGGTAAGTGCAGCAAGTTGGGGGACAATTAACTGGACATCAAATCCTGAATTTTACATCAAAAATAGCAAAACATCAAATTTAGTCTTCCGTGGACTTGAACTATGCCAAAAAGTCAAAAATATGTCATAAAAATGGTACCATCATGTAGGGGAGACTGTTAGCTTTGTAGAAATATTGATTTTAAAGTGAATAGAATAGGATAAATATCATTTTATAATTTTTTACTAATAGTAGGTATTTAAGACACTTTTTCCCGTGAATATTTATGTCTATGTTTAAGACTGCAAATTTTGTTTCACTTGTCAGAATGCGATAAAATTTATACCATCCCAATTGTGGTGAAATTCTATACATGTTCAAAAAAAAATTGATTTCAATATTTTTGATGAAGTTATAGCGAGCAAATGGAAAGTGTTCTATTTTCTTTATGTTTTCAAACCACTTTCACAGAAAAAATCATAAAAATTAAAATATTGCTCAAAAAAATACAAAATAAAATCTATCCCAAGATAGATATCGAAATATAACTTCTCAGTAAAGGAAATATATAGCTAAACTTGTCCATTTTTAAAAAAAATAGTACTTTAGAAACTAAATTCCGGATGCTATGATTCATAGTATTATAATATTTTCAAATTTTGAGTGTATGCATTGCTAATAATCCCTACAAGTTTATATTATGTTGTTATTTACTGATCCAGAGGATCCTCACAAAGAAACACCGATCTAATATCTTCTCAGAATAAGTTGCAGTCATTTTTAAAGTATGGAGAAAAATTATACGATTCCGACGACATCTTGTTTGCAGGAAATGGAGCTCGTTTGCAAAAGTTATAGCCCGCTGAAATTTTTGGGCAACTGGCAAAATTTGGAGTTTTGTGTAGGTTGGACATGTGCACGCTCGCCAAGTGTTTCGATTATATTGCGACACGTGGACGAATTGTGTGATGTACTAAAAAAATGGGTTTTGGAACGCCGGTCTTGGACACTCGTTCTCGGACAAATGGACCCCGCTATTTACTGGCTGGGGGCCCTCAGCCAGGTTCGACACACTCGATTATGGAGGGGTGCCTTGGCCTCCTTCTCATTTAATCATTAAACCAACTTGTGTATATAAACTCCTATAATTGCCTTTGCGCTATGCATGTGGGACTATTAGACATGCATTATTTAAATTATGCAATTTCCCACGCATTTTTTTTAATCTACCATATTCCACGCATTATCCTCAGCTAAACTTTCCAGCATTGAATATTAATACATTATACCACATTCCACGCATCATCCTTAACCAACTGTCCACGCATTATCCTTGGCTTAGTTTTTAGCACCTAAAAATACCAACCATGCACTGTCCCAAGAAATGCGCCTCATTCCATGGCAAAGGTGGCTCTTAAGCCACTTAAACAATGTGCCCACCTTCTATTTAAAACCTCTTCCGAGATTTTATGCCCCCAATGTGGGATAAAACACTTAAAAAGTGCCTAAGGAGAAGGAGGAGAAGTGGAGGGGATTGGAACAGCTGACCTCCCAAGAAAAAGTATAGGCACCTAACCATTGCACCAGCTGTTTGGAAACAGTATAAAAGGAGTGATATTATATTTGTATAGCATTCGGGACTGTGTGAAATTATTGTAATGCTCATAACTTGAGCTAGGAGTGGAATTTGGAGGAGATGTAAAAAGCAACCCCTATTATTTTTGATAGAGGAAGACTGTGAGAAGGTCATAATTTTGTAGAATTCTTTGTAAAGAATTATTTTCAAGATTTTAATAGATCGGTCCCATTCAACCGGACCCGGAGACGTAGGCCTCAAGCGCCGAACTCCGTTATCAATTCTTGCGTCAAATTGCTGGTGAATCCTCTTCATTTCTTTCAATATTTGCACAGTACTTGCAGTTTTTATTCTTTTATTAAAAATACAAAAGGATATAATGCTCAAATTTTACATCGAAAATCAATACAAAGCAAGAAAAATGTGTGTGCACAATTGCTAGTTAAATTTGGTTTTCAGATCATTGGTATCAGAGCTGGTTTTGACTGATTTTTGGTTCAGTTTAACGTGTTTTGGATTGCAAGTTGTGTGTTGGATGTTAACAAGGTCTCGATCTAAGAAGGGTGAAGGAGAGTTAGTTGAAGGAGATCCCAAAATTGGTACCAGACGATCTCGAAGTCCTACAATGGCGGATCGAGAGGAAGTGGAAGAAAACTTTCGTCAATCATTCCAACAGATGAAGGAAATGGTGGAAGAAATGTACCAAGATAGGCAAAGGGAAAAGGGAACTAGAGGAGGTAAGAAAGAAGAAAGCTCTAGTTCTGATATTCCAAAAAGAGACTCTTTAAAATCTGATTTTCCTTCATTAAAGTTAGATATCAAGTTTGAATTGCCTATGTATACTGGAGAGCTAAATGCAGAGAAGTTGGATAACTGGGTCAAGCAAATAGAAGTATATTGCAGGGTTCAGAGAATTGTTGATGATGAAGCAAAGATTCATTTGGCAACTCTTCGGATGGGTGGCACAACACTCATTTGGTGGGAGAGTAAGCTTCAGGAAGTGGAAGAAAACAAAGGTATAGAAATCACTTCTTGGTCTGAATTTGTTTCAAATCTTAGGCAACAATTTTATCCTTTTGGTTATAAGCAACAAGCTATGATGGATTGGCAAACATTAAGACAAACTAAGGGACAAAGTGTTCAAGAATACACACAAGAATTTAGGAAAAGGGCTCTAATTCTGGGAATTTCCCTAAACACAGAAGAAACACTGCTCAAATATATTGGTGGATTGCATAGTTATCTAAGGCATATGATACTTGTTTTAGGTCCTACTAATCTTGATGCAGTATGTGTTCAAGCAACCCATTTGGAAGCACGAGGGAAAATGACAAAGGAGTCCTCTTTCTCTTCTTTTAATCAGAAGAACAAGCAATCTGAAGGAAAAGGTTCGAAAGAACAAGGAAAAGGAAAGGGTAAGCATAAAACAAACTCTACTGTTAAGAAGGAAGATGAAAAACCATTTTGTAATCATTGTAAAAAAAACCATGATGAGTCTAAATGTTGGAAATTACATCCTGAAAAGAAGCCTAAATGGATGGTTAAGAAAGGAAAAGAAAAGAAAACAAACACTGTAGTGCATGATCTTGGTTCTGATTCAGGTGATGAAACCAAAATCACAGCTATGAGTTTTCAAGGTAAATCAACTCTTTCAATTTCCAACAATAGCACTACAGATGTTGCATCTTCTTCTAGTAAACAAACTATACCTGATGATAAGAAAAGAAATGAGCTTTTCCACATTAGAGTAATTTCAAAGCATACGAAAATTGATACTCTTTTTGATAGTGGATCTCAAGCTAATCTAATTTCTGAGGAGGTTGTTAAGAAACTAGGACTCAAAACTAAACCACATCCTAAGCCTTATCCTTTGGGTTGGGTTTGTGATGATGCAAAACTGCAGGTAACTAAAACTTGTACTTTCAGATTTTCCATTACAGACAAGTTTATTGATGAGGTTGAATTGGATGTAGTTCCTTTGGATATTTGTGGGGTGGTTTTGGGAAGTCCTTATTTGTATGATCGTAAAGCAATCTTCTATAGGGAAGAAAATAAATATTTGCTTGTAAAGGATGGAATTGAGTTTATTATTAGAGCTCACCGTGAAAAGAATAATCTATCCTTGG
Organism: Taxus chinensis; assembly: GCA_019776745.2. Lineage (NCBI taxonomy): Eukaryota > Viridiplantae > Streptophyta > Pinopsida > Cupressales > Taxaceae > Taxus > Taxus chinensis. The sequence goes on along the minus strand of CM034154.1, from coordinate 524,201,356 downwards.
TAACTGCAGGTCAAATGAAAAGGCTTGTAAACTCAAGCAAAAGTTTTGTGCTCATGGTGGTCAAAGCCAAGGAAAAAGAAAATGAGATGGCTTTTGAGACTTGCGATCTAAAACATAAGGATGAATTGGTAAAAATTGTTTCTCATTTTGATGATGTTTTTCAGGATCCACAGGGTCTACCTCCCAAAAGAGGGGTTCAACATGAGATACAGTTGCTTCAGGATGCACCTCTTCCCAATATCGGAATGTACAGGTTGTCAGTAGTAGAGAACGAGGAAATCAAGAGACAGGTAATGGAACTTTTGGCTCAAGGTATAATTCATCCAAGTACATCCCCATGTGGTTCACCAATTATATTGGTTCCTAAGAAGGATGGCACTTGGCGAATGTGTGTTGATTTCCGTGCTTTAAACAAGATTACTATAAAGAATCGTTACCCTCTTCCTAGAATAGATGATTTACTGGATCAATTAAAGAATGCAATTTATTTCACTAAGTTAGACTTAAGAAGTGGTTATCACCAAGTAAGAATTGCAGAAGGTGATGTTTGGAAAACTGCTTTTAAAATGAAACAGGGATTGTTTGAATGGTTAGTGATGCCTTTTGGTTTGTGCAATGCACCGGCAACATTCATGAGAGTTATGAATGAAATTTTTAGACCATTCATTGATAATTTCGTTATTGTCTACTTAGATGATATTCTTATTTTCAGTAAGTCATGGGATGAACATGTTAAACACATCCAGAAAGTCTTAGATGCACTAAGGAAAGAGAAATTGTATTTGAAGATGTCAAAATGTGAATTTGGAAAAACATCTTTAATTTACTTGGGTTATATTGTAGGAAATGGAGAATTGAGAATTGATCCTGCAAAAATAGAGGTTATTGTGAAATGGCCTAGACCCACAAATGTGACGGAAGTTAGAAGTTTTCTAGGTGCAGTTCAGTACTGGAGAAAATTTATTGCTAACTTCTCATATATTGCATCTCCTTTGCATGCTTTGACAAGTATTAAACAGGTCTTTCAGTGGGGAGGAAAACAACAAAAAGCATTTGATACACTGAAAGAGAAGATAAGTACCGCTCCGATCTTGGCACTTCCAGATTTACAACATTCATTTGAGATTGAGACAGATGCTAGTGACTACGCAATGGGGGCAGTTTTGATGCAGAACAAACGACCAGTGTGTTACCATTCAGAAACCTTTACAAGTGCGGTAAGAAACTATCCAACTTATGATAAAGAGTTGTATGCTTTGGTTCAAAGTGTTAAAAAGTGGAAGCATTATTTAATGGGAAAAGAAACAATTATCCATACTGACCATCAACCGCTTCAATACTTACAAACACAAACCAAATTGCAGCAGTCTAGACATTTCAGGTGGATGGGATTTTTGCAACAATTTCATCTTGTAATCAGGTATAAAAAAGGTATTCAAAACAAGGTTGCCGACATGTTATCCAGACCACCAGTGGTAGTAGCATCTATTCTTTTGCAGCATAGTTCTTTGGCTCATGTTAGTTACAAGGAACAATATGTAAATGATGTTGATTTTAGAGAAGTGTATGAGGATCTAGTAAGTGGGAAACAAGTAGGAGAAAAAGATTATCATTTGCATGAAGGATTGTTATATCATTCTGGAAAACTTTGTATTCCAGAAAATGAGCGTGTGCATATGATTAGGGAAGCACATACTTCTCTTATTTCAGGGCATTTTGGTGTTAGTAAGACAGTTGCACATTTACAAAAATATTGCTATTGGCCTAGAATGCATGAACATGTAAACCGGTATATTAAGGGATGTGTTCTTTGTGCCACAAGCAAGCCAAGTAACAGGAAATTAGGACTTTACACTCCTCTTCCTGTTCCAACACGGCCTTGGGAAAGTGTTTCCATGGACTTTGTAGGAGGCTTGCCCATGACACGGAAGAAACATGATTACTTATATGTGGTAGTGGACAGATTTAGCAAAATGTGTGTGTTGGTTCCATGTACTAAACAAATAACTGGTGAGGGAACTGCACATTTGTTTTTTCAGTTTGTTTGGGTTCATTTTGGTTTACCTACTTCAATCATATCTGATCGGGATTCTAGATTTCTTGGGGAATTTTGGTCAACATTGTGGGGGTTAATGGACACAAAACTGAAAAAGAGCACTGCTTTTCATCCACAGACTGATGGTCAAACAGAGGTTGTAAACCGCACAGTGGTACAATTACTTAGGGGCTATAGTAACAAACATCCTAAATTGTGGGATGAACATCTTTATTATGTGCAACATGCTTATAATCGTGCCTTACATTCTTCTACTTTGAAGTCTCCATTTGAGACTTGTTATGGATATCTGCCTAATTCTCCATTAGATATATATTATGGACATGAAACTGTTGTTAATGGTGCAAGTGATTCTGACAAGGCTAAAATATTTGTGCAGAGAATACAACAGGTTCATCAGTATGTCCGTGAACAATTGGAGAAAAGTCAGGCTAAGTACAAAGCTAGGCATGATAAACATAGAACTGATCACAAGTTCAAAGTTGGTGATTCAGTTTGGCTTCACATCAGCAAGGAAAGACTGACAGGTGAAGGTAAAAAATTGAAACCTATACGGTATGGTCCATTCCAAATATTGGAAAAAATTGGTAACAACGCTTTCCGGTTGGATTTACCTCCATATATGCAAATCTACTCAGTTGTAAATGTTGAGAATTTAAGATTGTATGAACCGCCTATGATTGTTGATCATGATGATTCTAACATTATGCCTTCCATTGATGATTTTGCTCCTGAGTATCTTGATGAGTTGCAGGAAGACATCATTTTGGACAGGAAAGTAAGAACTTCGCGAAGGGGTGATATTGAGTATCTTCGTGTTGGGTTCAAAGGCATGCATCCGAACAAGGCTAAATGGATGGAAACCGGAAAGGTGAGGGAGAAATACCCTCACCTATTCACCAATTAAGTTGACTTTTGGGGTCCAAAAGTTTCTCAGTGGGGAGGAATGATCCAGGGGATCCTCACAGAGAAACACCGATCTAAGATCTTCTCAGAATAAGTTGCAGTCATTTTTAAAGCGTGGAGAAAAATTATACGATTCCGACGACATCTTGTTTGCAGGAAACGGAGCTCGTTTGCAAAAGTTATAGCCCACTGAAATTTTTGGGCAACTGGAAAAATTTGGAGTTTTGTGCAGGTTGGACGTGTGCACGCTCGCCAAGTGTTTCGATTATATTGCGACACGTGGACGAATTGTGTGACGTACTAAAAAAATGGGTTTTGGAACGCCGGTCTTGGACACTCGTTCTCGGACAAATGGACCCCGCTATTTACTGGCTGGGGGCCCTCAGCCAGGTTCGACACACTCGATTATGGAGGGGTGCCTTGGCCTCCTTCTCATTTAATCATGAAACCAACTTGTGTATATAAACTCCTATAATTGCCTTTGCGCTATGCATGTGGGACTATTAAACATGCATTATTTAAATTATGCAAATTTCCCACGCATTTTTTATATTATCTACCATATTCCACGCACAATCCTCAGCTAAACTTTCCACGCATTGAATATTAATTCATTATACCACAACTAACTGTCCACGCATCAGCCTTAACCAACTGTCACGCATTATCCTTGGCTTAGTTTTAGCGCCTAAAAATACCAACCATGCGCTGTCCCAAGAAATGCGCCTCTATTCCATAAGCAAAGGTGGCTCTTAAGCCAACTCAAACAATGCGCCCACCTTGGCATTTAAAATGCTCTTCCTAGATTTTATGCCCCCAAATGTGGGATAAAACACTTAAAAAGCGCCTAAGGAGAAGGAGGAGAAGTGGAGGGGATTGGAACAGCTGACCTCCCAAGCAAAAGTATAGGCGCCTAACCATTGCGCCAGCTGTTTGGAAACAGTATAAAAGGAGTGATATTATATTTGTATAGCATTCGGGACTGTGTGAAATTATTGTAATGCTCATAACTTGAGCTAGGAGTGGAATTTGGAGGAGATGTAAAAAGCAACCCCTGTTATTTTTGACAGAGGAAGACTGTGAGAAGGTCATAATTTTGTAGAATTCTTTGTAAAGAATTATTTTCAAGATTTTAATAGATCGGTCCCATTCAACCGGACCCGGAGACGTAGGCCTCAAGTGCCGAACTCCGTTATCAATTCTTGCGTCAAATTGCTGGTGAATCCTCTTCATTTCTTTCAATATTTGCACAGTACTTGCAGTTTTTATTCTTTTATTAAAAATACAAAAGGATATAATGCTCAAATTTTACATCGAAAATCAATACAAAGCAAGAAAAATGTGTGTGCACAATTGCTAGTTAAATTTGCTGTACATAACTCTGGAAAACCGTTAGAAAACAACCAAAAATAATAGAAATTATTTCTCAAAAGCTACAAAAACATTCAAAATATTAAAAAAAGTGCAAAAATAATAGAAAATTGTTTCACAAACACCTAAACAATAGAAAATTATTTCACATAAACCTAAACAATAGAAAATTGTTTCACATAAACCTAAACAATAAAAAATTGTTCCACATAAACCTAAACAATAGAAAATTGTTTCAAAACACCAAAAACAATAGAAAATTGTGGCATGAAAACAAATCTTACAAAAACATTTACTTACATTTACTTGCATTGTCTTGTTTCTTGCTTTGCTTGTTGCTTGTATAGTTGTTTTATGTTTTTTTATTTTGGGTTGTTTATTTCTTGGGCATACTTTGTTAGGATTCATCTTTTCTTTCTTAGATTAGATTTATTCTTGCTTGTGTATATTGAGGTGTGTTTTTGCATTCTAGTGAATCCTGGTGCATTATTATGCTTAATTCATTATGTTATTTGTTGGCATTTGATTGTGTTTATTACATGTGCATTTTTTTGTTATCATAAAATCACATTACCATCATTATCATCACATCTAACATCATCTATACATTATATATCAAGAAAAATCTAAGTATACATCATACATGAATGCTAAGCTAATCATCACATATCGTATCATCAAATGGGGGCAAGAGGGATCGTAAATATCAAAATCTATCCCCCCCACACCCTTATCATCATATCATCCCATCCACTAAGTATGGCGCATCTCATAAATAGAGCACATTTGATATATTCTTCAAGATCACATCATTTGGAAGTAAAAACCCATGTGATACATCAACATCATCATCGATACATATACATGTCAAATCAAATCAAAATGCATCATAAACATATCTATCTATCCATGAGAAATAAATAAACACATGTCCATTTCATATATACGCATATGTCATGTCACAAATGAACAAATCATACATGTATGGCATATCTCATATCTCTGCCAACAATGGATATACATCATGGCAGTGCATCATAAAAGCCTTCATTTGAGGCATGTATCAAAACTACTCTATATCAAAAAAATGCCTTCAGCTAAGGCGTACAAAGATGATACATTAAAAATTTCCATATATCTATACAAGTGTAAACTGTCCAGATCGGTACTCAAAATGATACATCATTGATACAATGTGCCATCAAAAAGGGGCATATATCCGAAAGAATCAAGCCTTCATCATGAGGCATAAAAAAAATAGTGTTATACAAAGCTATACATCACAAATCAGCCTTCATAAGAGGCATGTCTACAACATATTTGTATAACTAAAGGAATATAGAGCTTAACCATAGCTCTCACCCTCATCGGGGCTCCCAAGTTTGTCACCTAGTCGAAAGAACAACGGTGCCTAAGAAGGACCTGCACTAGGTGGGCCACCAAACTGAATAGATGGCCCCTATCCAACAGAATGATCTGGCATGGGCTGCTCCACTGATCTCATCGACTAGCCTGATCTCTGCGACTCAGATCTTGTCGTGCTTGTCCCTGACTATCAAGGCAAAACCACTCACTACTCTGGGGGAACTACCCTGTAATAGGAAGTCCTGTAAAATAATGCCTCACCACCAAGCCTCGTGGCATCACATTCAATTCAACATCTTTGGTGGTGAGGGCTTCCTGAAGGGAAACAATACGCTCACCTATCACTCTGCCTAGGTCAGCCTCAACCTGTCTCAAAGAGGTAGCCTCTCGATCTCTCTCAGCAGTAACAGTCTGCAACTCGCATCATGCCTAATCCCTCTGTACAAGAAGGCCCTATGACCGTGCATATACATCATCTCTCTAAGAAATGACCATCTGTACCTAAGTTTGGGACTTGTGTAGGAGGCTCAGTATCTGGGCCCCCTGTGCCGCTGTCTCTCGAGTCTACCTTTGCCATGCTGCTCTGTCGTTCTTGGGCCAACCTGGGTCTGAACTCGATCTTTCTCTAAAAGTAGTGTAACAATGTGGGTCTGGGCCTCATCACACTCCACTATAGTGGTCACACACCAACCTCAGGCATCATCCCTCTCTGCTCTAGTTGTATCTCTTTCAGCTAGAGCCTACTCTAACTGCTATTGAACGATGGCTATCTGTGCCACTGGCTATGTGGTTTTCTATTCCATCAGGACTGGTCCTTGGGGAACTCTAAATGACTAGCCCTGCTCTAGGACCCTCACCCTGGGTGGCTGAACTGGTGCCTGTACTAAGCCTTGTGACCTCGGTCCCTATGACTATGTGGCACCCTGCCCATCATGCAAAATGCCATCAAAAGGATCCTCTAGATCCAGCCCCACTGCTCTCACTTTGTGCTCTAAACCATGCCATATCTCTATGGGTGGGTGAGGACCTACTACACAAGCCTCCTCTAGAATAGTGAGACGTTGGGGTAACACAGTAGTGTACCAAGCTACATAATCTACTATTGTCCCCAGATCCCACAATTGTGCTAGATGCCATGCCTGTGAGACCACTTGTGTAAAACTCACCCTAGCTCGGGCCACCGGTATGCGAGGCCCCATGGTTTACTTCTCTGAATCTCTGCATGCATACCAAATATCTAGTTGTGGGACCCCCTATACTCTGCCAAGTTTCCGCTGACACCTATCAACTCAATACAACTCTATAATGTAGCTTGCGACTGCCGATGACGTAGTGCTCTATTGAGCACACACTAAGCTATGTGGCATCCTCTGGCCACTGGAAATTTCTGTAAGGCCTGGCCAAATAATTTCTATTGCTAGCAACTCATTGCAACTCTTGCCTATATCTAAATAGGCTGTCGAGTTGGCTGCGTACATCACCGCCTGCTGCCACCTATTCCATGTAAGATGGCTTCTCTGGGTCTCAGATGTGCATAAAGTGCTCATAGGACGAATCTGATGGAAATATGGTACCATGACCAAATCTGTAATAAGGAGGCCAAACCCACGGTCTACTGACCGTGGTAGGTAATCAAATGTAGATCCTAGTATAAGTGTGCCAAAATGCATTGTCCCCAATAGTATCTCTCGCCACTGAAAATGCTATGAACCAAAGGTAATAGTCCTCTCAGGAATGATCGTCCTTATCTTATCAGTGAATAAAAACCCATTGACAAGAGACATGATGTAGAGAGGCCCCCGATGCAGTGTGGGGTCAAAAATGCACTCGTGAAGAGCTATGGTCATACTATCACGCAGTATGTCATCTACATCAAAACGATCACTGCATGTTACTCTGATTATCCCTGCATCTGATCTATAATCAATCAAGGTTCCTCTGATTGGCACATGAAGGATCCACCATACATCCTCAAGGGTCACAGTCATCTCCCCTGTGGGAAATCTAAAACACTGAATCTCGCTATGCCATCACTTGGCTAGCACAGTCAGCAGGCCATGGTCTAGTGTAATAGAGAGAATCTGAGACACGGGGCTTAGCCCCATTGCCTTAAATAGTATAGCCATGGCTTGCCGGTCTCACCGGGGCATGCTCCCCTCTAGCTCTGTTATCTGGGAGAGGCGCTCACGCGTCTGTAAAACTAGCAATCATCTCTACAAAATATCAAAACAATTGTCAGTTACTAGCATTTCTTCTAAACATCTATCTATCATCTTAGGGTTAACCCAAACATCCTAGAATTTCTTCTAAGTATCATCTTTCTGGCCTTTTTCTATCTATCCTCCACTATTCTGGGATGCATGTGCACCCCCTTAGGGCATGTGCGCCTCCTTTTTAGACACCTGCGCACCCTTTTGGGTGTGTACTTTTACGTGCATTTGTCTTCTAGCACTCGCGCTCCTCATTCAGGTGCACCTACGCGCCCTTTCTAGTGCATATGTGCCACACTTTTGGTGCTTGAGCCATTATTTCTATACCTGCGCTTGCATGCATGACTCCCCAAGTGTGTGTGCCCTCCCTTTCAGTGTTTGTGCCATGTTTTTCGCATGTGCGCCCCTTTTTCAATTATTTGCACATGCGCATACATGTCTTGTGGGTGAGCAAGCGCTTGGGTGTATTCAACTCATGTCTGCGCATGTACGCGCATGTGTTTTATGGCGCATGTACACCCCCAAAGGGACGCCTGCGCCCCCGAACCGACACTTACGCTTGCGCGCTAACGTAACTTTCTTAGGGCTAAAAGCTAAATTTAGAGCATTAATGGCAACAATTAATGATCAAGGGTTTGATACTCACGCAAAGGGGATGTTGTCTGTGTTCCGCTGGTACGCTCAGACTACATTTACGTGCCTCACTCGGTCTTGTGTGATCACCATTGTCGTCGTCACTATCAGAGCCTCATAGTAAAAAAATTTTAAACGGTTCAGTTAAAATGAATTGGTCGCGATGTTTTTACCCACCCTATGTGGGGTATATTAACCTGTTTTTCATCACCAGGAGGGCTTGGAGGCCCGTTTCGATCGTGGCGTTTTCTCCTATGTTAACCTTAGAATAATTGCTTTTATTAAATAATTATTTTTCTATTATTTTTTCACTGTCTTGGGGCATTTTTTTTATGTCTGATACCACTTTCTTCCCCCAAGGACAATTTTATTGCTCTTAGGTGATTTTTCTTCTTATCCACACTCTTGTAAATAATTATTTTTAATTAATTTTTCCACTAAACAAGGACATTTTTGTTGCTTATTTCTTCTTTCTTCCACCTAGGGCACTTTCTATTGTGCCCTAGGCCCTTCATTCTCTTTCTTCTATTTTCTTCTACTGTTTACCATCGCATTTTTAAAATAAAATAATACATCTATATATATAATAATAAAAATATAATAAAATAAAACAAAATCCAAAAACACGACAATTTTTTTCACAGAATCCTAAAAAGTAAAAAACCTACAAAAATGGTAACTTGCATATTATGTCTAAAACTTGTGTCTTGCGCATGGTATTTTTTCCATATCCTACTGGTTTGTCTCACGTATTCCCTAATTAAAATGACTCACGGGTCGCCAGATTCACAACCATCTCACAAAGCTATCTGCTTGCTTCATCTGTACTCTGGGGCACATTTGTTTCCTTGGTGCTGTTTCGTTGTGCACAATGCTTTTCTTGGACCCCGTGTCCATTATCATTTCCCCTTATATGTATCCTTGCTCAGGGGGCATCATTTTTAACCATTGTCGTTAATCAAAAGCTTGTGGATCTCTTTAACACTGATAACAAAACATTTGTACAACTGTCTTGACTGTTGTTGGGTTGGGTATGTGCGCTTCATACTTGTTTTCCTTGTTAAATGAGCTTGTTTCCTTCTCGTATTGCATTACATTGTTGTTTGTTACGTGGAGTTGGTATTTTCAGAAATGGACAATTGTTCATAGTATGGCTTTTCATGTCATTTATACGATTATATTTTTCATAGGGACCGATGACGTAACTCTCATGGTAATATGATGACATAAAAATTGTTCTAATACACAATAGCTAAAGGCTAAGGTCTTATCCTCTCTTCTTCATATTTTCTTCTGCATCACTTTTCTCTCACCCTTCCATCTTCTATCTCACCGGGGCATTTTTCCTCTTCCCATTCTTCTATCTATCTCTGACCTTTTTCGATCGTTGATCATCTTCTTTCATAACCCCATCGACACTCGAGGGGCCATATCTCCCTCCTACTAATTTTTCTTCTATCCCTTCAAAATTTTCTTCCATCTACTATCTTTGAAGTGGCATCACTTATGCCACCCCAAAGAGGGGCAAATGTTGACACCCATAATTACACCCAAGCAATTTAAAATACTTAAATTGTGCTAATTATCCCCTTTCTTGCAAATCGACGACATATCATCAAATGCACTCATATTCCCTCTTATCGTCGTTAGTTAACTACAATATGCTAATTGATTACTTTTACCTGTCCAGCTAATACCCTAATTAATGACCTTCCGTTAATAAATCACACCTTCTACCTAGACTATTTAATTATTATTAATTAATTAGCTTTCCGTTCCATTTAACTAATAAATCAATATTTAATTGATTTAATCCACTTCTAATAGCCTAAATTATACTAATATTCCTCTAATTATCTTCTATAAGCTTACACCTACCTATTAGTTAATCACCTTTGATTAATTAAAACACCCCCCAACTCCCATGATTTGCTAGGCATAAATTAAACCCTTATAAAGTAAGGTTATCTTTTATAAAGCAACCTTATCAATTCCTAATCATGTTTTACCTTTATCCCACATGCAAAGGGATTAATTGTTTCCTTTATCCATTTGGCTATATAAGGAGCCCTCCTTTTACCTTTATACCTACACCTAAGCTCCTTGAGAAAGTAAACGTAAAGTATATACCAAAATAGAATAAAAAGCTTGCTTTTTTGTTTTCTTGAGAGTTCATCATCTTGAAGAGTTAAGCTATCTTTCTTAAGTGTTTACATCATATGGGAGGTGTAAAAAGGGTCTTGTAGCCCAAATTTGACAAGCCCTCATTCCTAGGTTCTTATAAGATCAAGGACAACTATTTTTGATAGCCATGGAGCCTACCTAGGTTCCTTCATTTATATGTTGTTAGAGAATAGAGGATTTGTAGATGTTTAAACATTGTTAAGTTCAAAGTTATGTATTAATGAATTTTTAGCATCTAAGCCTTGTTCAATTCTCGTCATGATGGTGATTAATATGTTGTTTGACTCTTGCTAATTAAGACTATTTAGGTGTTAGTATTTTACTCACATTTAGCATTAGTTTAAAAACAACACATGCACACACCTTCTAATCACCATCATCCTTTCCATCACTTTCATTTCCAACATGGTCATCCTTATGCATTTATCACTGCATCAATGGCCATCGTGACAATGGATGGTTTTCCCTTAAAAATAATTTATAATAATTAGAAGACAAGGGTGTCATTTCCTTTGTATATCTCTCTCATGAGCGGTCTATTTCTCCAATTATGCATAATTGTGTTGTTAATCTAGTTCATTTATCTCCTCCTCCTACTTCTCAGGTTGTTATTAGCTCACCACCTAAGGTCATCATTCATTCACAACCTCCACTTTTCTCATCCATTGCTGCCTCATCTCATCCGCCACATAACACTCCTACTTCACAGTAGCTTCCTAAGCCATCGGTATTCGTTCTTCCTACCACTACATCTCCCATAATTAACATCATCTCATTTGAAATTCAATTTAGATCATACACTCATGTGTGCTTCCACCACTCCATGCCACCCTCTGCATATTTGGTAAGTGTTTTTTCTCACCTCACCACCCTATGATGCATTGATGTTCTTATGGTTCTTACATGACTGTTGAGGGATTTTTTATAATAAGAACCCTACTCTATCATTATGCTATACGCTTCATTTATCTATCTATCTATCATACATTCTCAACCACTTCCTGATGACACACTCTTGTTCTATAGTTCATTCTTGATTGATGAGGGGTCTCATATAAATGAACCTCATTACACATATGCTGGGGGGCATCACTCTTCTTCCTCCCTCTCCATCATACTTACACATGATTACATACATTCTTACAATAATTTTAATCATATCATTATCTCACATTTTTCATTTCTTGCATACATCTATTTCCATTTATCACATCATCATCTATATAATAATTTATGTAATACAAATCAAATTACTACATATAAACACAAATCATCACATCACAAATTGTAAACCATCAACACAACATAAATATGTCAATCATCTAATTATATATCGTTAAATATCATAGTTACAAAAATGCAATCTCTAGGGGGTAAGCCCTCCTGCATCGCTACATCAATATTTGTCACACATCATCATCACTGTCAATACATACAACTACAAGAGCTCTAGAACAAGATGCTTCTATGCTCAATCTACGTCGTTGTTTATGGCCCTTAGATCTCTACATCTATCTGTGTAATAGTGCCAGCTCGACCGACTGCTCCATAAACCAGCCCTATAAATCTACATACTTTGTGAGCACATCAAGTGCTAGGTCTCCTCCACTTGTAGCCTTCCTATCTCATTGAGTCTCCACCCGTGCTTTGTCACACTCACTCAAAAACATGGTACATGTCACCTCAGCTATCACCACCAGTTCAAGCAAATGATAATGCTCACCCGCAATGGTATTTACTCACTCCTGTGTACAGATTGATGTATCAACAATCAACAACCAATAAGCATCCCCTACAACCATAAAGACATAACATTAGTTATTATGCATAATGACCACAATCAATCAACTAAGTAACGATAAAAAAAACTACTAATAGATAATAATCACAATCCACTATCGATGTTGTTATACCATCACCATCATGGTTAGGTACCTCCCCCTCTACTCCTCTAAATTATGGTGCACCTGCCACATCTACAACAACTAGAAATAATAGCAGCCATCAGTGTGCTACCCACCATGTAATCTAGGACTTTATAGTTGCATCTGTCTCATCCCCACCTAGGGGCACTAGTTGTGCTCCCATAGGTCCCGGTCTTAGTCCCGGCTTCCTTGGTGCCCTAGGGTCCCCAACTCTATATAGTTGGCAGTCAGCTGAGTGTCCCATATAGATAGGGGGCCCTGACAGTGGGGCCCATGGTCTGAGAGTCGCATCTTAGATCTGATAGATATATTGGGCATTCGACAGCCAGAGAGATCTAGATTGATTGATCAATCGATTGATATGGATAGGACGGTCTCTTCTCTCTCGGTCGGAGCCATCTCAAAAATCTATAGGAAAGAGATCAGTCATGAGGGACCTATCTAGAATGCTCCTCGTCTAGTAGACCACACCCATACATATGGATCTAGGGGAACATCTTGAGCAATACCAAACTAACGTGATACACACTATTCCTGAAATAGCTTAGTTACTCCAAGAAACTGATCCTCCAACCACATTGTATGAAAAATGCATCATAGCTCTACTCCATCCTATAGACAGCCCCATAGGCTCAATATGGCGTCCATATAATAGCCTAGCTGCCCATATGAGCCAACATAGCTCTATAGGTAGTAGTTTCCAATCTCCTACTCTATGTATATGTTTATCTTGCTATAAATATCTCGGGCCTCACCTAATCATCCTGTGGCCACTAAGTGACCTCAGTATCGTAATGTGCTCATAGGCCCATACACATAATAATGTGGTAGCTCCAAGTCTACCACCATGGTCCTCCTATGTGAACCTATATAAATATTTGTACAAATGTGCAAATACACATTGCACCCATACATACCTAATCTCATCCTCCTCTATACGCTAATAGATATCATGCATCTTATATAAGATGCCCACACCTCCACCACCATTCATGATGTAATCACAACTACAATGAACTTTCACAACCGTGGAACACATGATCTCAATATGACATCTAATCTATTATGGGTCTTGTTCTGTACCCATGTCCCTATAAAATATCACCTAACTACTCTCATCTTCCTCTGAGTATCCCTACTGCCATCACCTATACTCTCTCACCCACAACTAGTAGCCATAATATGTGATATACATCCTCCATGGTCACAGTCATCTCCCTGGTAGGCATCCAAAAATTACATGTTTTTCACACCGTCGATCACATAATGCAGTAATCATAGCCATGTTATGGGGTATCTCCCCTAATCTAGTTATATGACATAGGATAACATGATCTAGTATATCCTATTCTTTGTTTGATAGGCCTAATCCTAACAACATACCCAAGTGTCGACCTCTATGAAACTCCCTCAAATGGATATCCCTCTACACAACACAAAATACCAACAAAAACATGACATTAACACCTCGTATATATGCAAAAACAACTACTACTAACATCAAAAAGCACCAATTTTCACATTCATCATGTTCTGGGCTCAAAATAACCTCTTAGGTCGCCAGTGCCCAGTCACAAGTCAAGAACACCTAGATTTAGGTATTGGCATCCCAATGGATGTTAGTGCCTTGGATGCTCTTTCCTAGGTTAGAAATACCTAGAAATTCAAAAACAAAAAATTTCACAAAAATTCACAAAAATGAGCTCATTTCAACACATTTTTTTGAAAATAATCATTCTTACTAACTCAATTGTCATGTGTGACACCACGGTCACCACCACCATCTCAAATTGGCTCAATCTCATTATTTTAATTTACGACATTGTCACAAGATGAGAGCTCAAAATAATTCTCACTCAAGGTTAAATGAAGTAACTATTCACCTTTTACTATTACTATTTATAGAAAGTTTCAATTTCTCACTAGGCTATAATTACTATTTGTGCATATTCTTCCAACTAATACATGCTACATGATTTTGCTCATATCTTGAGTTTTGTTACTTTGTTTTCTCCCCTGACTACACCATTCACTTCATAATTTATATTATTAGTGTATTATAAACATTCCACAATGCTCCATTCTAATCTCTCATACCTTCAATTTGATATACATACAATATTGTGACATTTTTTATACTTTCTTTTTTCTCTCTTACATATTCTCACATCTACTTTCGGCTCAGTGCTCATTCTCACTGTCATTCCCACTTTCGCCAAAAGGGGGGCATACAATTGAATCACCCTATGATCCCCCTCATGCTTTTACACAATCATTTCACATTTCTAATTCATTATTATCAAAAAAATCTCATACATTATGTGACATTTCATACACATCCCCTCTAATGACCTAATATGGGACAACAAGTGAAAAATATCTGCATGAGTAATCTATAATATACACTTGATCAAAATACAATTTTCTACTACTCAAACCAAATCAATCAATCGACACAACACAACGTATTTTACTACTCCTCCCAGATGACCTAAATTAGGAGTTGCATCACTACATTTCCAGATGGCCTAACATGGGCAGCTACTATATACTCTATCACTTCCATATGACCTACCATAGAAGCCACCTAGCATCATATACATCACAACACCTATGGAGTGGTGGAAATGAGATGTCATTACCTTTCCTATACTGCTCCTATATGGGTTATTCTCATTGGATCGAAATGAAAAAAAACTTGTCTTTTTCCGTCTATAACGGCTAGATATTTTGAGGATGTAGTCATAGTTGGAGGGTAAAACTAGACCGCTCTCTCTAACAGTCTTCTTCTTGCAGTAAGATGCCCAAATCCTTCAGTTTATCACACATAAAAGTTCAAGTTGGGAATTAATCACTCTGTGCCCCATCAAATCTCCATAAAGTAAAAATTCAAAATCAGATTGTAAAATCTCTCCAAGTACTCCTTATAGTGGTTCGTCATATCAATTTACACCACATCAATTGACACACTAATCCATGGTTCTCCATGCTATATGTTCTTATTTTGAGTGTACATCTACAATAAGGCTTATATGAACTTATTTCAGGTATGTTCATTACTTCCTTTACACTACTTGAATTTCATTTAAATAGTATAAAGGGGTGGAAATGTAGACACAAAATCACACACTTGCTACTATTTTACTATACGACCAAGTATGTTGTTTTATATATGGATCTTACGTAAGGAAAATATTCACTAATGATACATTGTCTAGTATGTTTTCTTTCTTTGAGTGTCTTTATTCTATTTATCTCTCACCTCTCTCACTTCTATACCTATTTTTGGTCAAGTCACAGGGTTCATTACCTTCTAGTCTTCTCACATCTTTTGTAAGTTATCTCAGGACATTAGCACCCAGGATTGGACACTAGCACCGAGACGCTCCTATCTAACCTGGGTGCTCGTGTCCTCTTTATTCTTGGTCACATTTTTAACATTTGTAGTTGGCCTTTTCATATTTCTTTCTCCTATCCCGAGGTCCTAGTCAGCATGTCGGGTCATTAGTGTTGAAAATCAAGCAAGAGATCCCTATATAAACACACCACACATACCATTATAATGGCGTGAAATTTCTATTAAGGGCTATCTATATACATATCAAAGAGAATGCATCTTGGGATTATTATTCTACATATATAATGCATAGGAAGGGGAAGTTCATTTTCCATCCACACATTTGCGTTCTATCTAGCTACAACCCGCTATCTTGGTGTCATCTGTACTAGGGAAACCTAGGAGCATTATTTCAAACACAAGAACATATAACTACATTGGGTCTGAGATGTACTACAATGCTCAATCATAAGTTCACTTTTTTTATAGATGAGGACAGTTTGACCCCTAGTTTTACATATTTATTTTTTTAGGATTTGATGTAGTTTGAGAGTTTTACAAGAAACTATTTGTTTTGCAGGTTTACAGGTACTGCAGAGATATAACTGCAACATCCATGTGATTATCGATGAACACGTGTGAAATCCTAACAACACTAAATAAATCAGGTTCCAACCTTTTCCACATACTCCAACACCCCACAGAGCTCTAGGGTGCCCTAGGTGCCCTCGCTCTTACCCAAACACCTGTGTTTAAGCCAGGCTATAGATTCTAGAATTTACAATGAGAAGTTCTAGCATTCTGCCTAGCCTTTTCATTAGTTCTTCCAGTTTAGATACACTTCAAGATAAGAAAAAATCATGTAAGTCCCCTATCTCTTGCATTTTCTTACATAGTTGCATTTATAAAACTACAAAATCATTTATATCTTGATGTATATCTTTGTAGCAGTTTTTAAAATCAGATTTTAATTAAATATTAAAATTTTATTAAATCAGATGCACAACATCATTTAGGCTTGTATAGCCTTGAAAATCATCTAAACTTCACATATCCTTGTTTAAGATACCATTTCAGACCTCAAGTATCTACATTTAGGCCTGTAACCATGCTTATCAACTAAAAATTTCATCATTTTTGTCTTTAACAGATCTAATCATGCTTTTGCAACTCCATACCTCTTCCAAGATGCATATACTCTCTAGATATATATTAACCATTATTCAAGGACCAATAACCCATCATATAAACCTAGTTAACTCACTCAAAGGATTGTAACACTTCTATAACTTCAATAATGAACTCAAAATACATACTTAGCACTTGAATGAATTTTCCTAGTTTTCATAAACCTTCATCAAGATTTAGCTCTCCATATCATGCATAAATAGCCTAGAAAAATCTCTTGATATCCTTCACTCCTACTTGAGACAATAATACAGACTCTGAAAAATCATGCACATGCTTAACATAATTCCTATCAACTAAGAAATTCATTTTTTGATATTTTATAGTTCTTACAATGCTTCACACTTCTCCATACAATCTCTATGATGCATAAACACTCTTGATAGACCTCAAATCACAACTCAAGTATTGTGACACAACATATGGACTAATTCATCTCAAAACATATCTAGGGAACACCATTTCACTTTACATCTGATGGTCTAATGAATGAATTGCACCTCATCTATCCAACATCCTTTCTTACCATCATCATCTAACCCAAATCTAAACAAGTTTGAAACCTTCAAGAACATAATGAATAACACTTGACTTCATGAGTACACAACTACAATATCATTCATCAAAATATGAATCAATTCAAGCCATAACAGGATCCCTTTACCATCTTAGACCATGAAAACATCTTTTTGATGCATGCAAAAACTTGGAACTATCAACATGCCTAATCATAGCAGTTTGAATTCTTCATGATTTTCATGTGCCTATTCGTTAGAGAAATTTTCTTCAAGAATATACAGAGGACACTAGTCGTGATCATCATGAAACCTTTACATAGTCTTGAAACAATATTGATCAACTAAAACCCTTATCCATTGAAATTATGAGACGTGATAGTGTTTAACCATCTCTATACACATTCCATGATGCATGAATAGTACATCTAAAGCATGTCTCAAGGACTAAAAACTCAGCATAGACTATGTCAACTAACTCACATGTCTGGAAAGCATCAATTATCTTTCTACATATGGTCTAATCAAGTCATCATGTTGAATCAATCTATCATCCTTGTACCATAATAGTATCTGAAACATCCTCCAAGAATATTAATTTCCTTCAAAAACATAAGAAACATACCTTGACACTATGAATACAATGCTACAACATCAAAATTTACATTACTCATGCTTCCCCTTAACACAGTGCTTCATGAGAAGTCCAAAAAAACAGTTCTTGAAGAGGTTTCATGACCTTGTTGATACCTAAGAGTCACCTTTTACTCCTGATCAGGAACATGTAATTCTTCTTTATTTGCATCAACATATGCTCTAAGAGGTATGACATTGTTGATTATTTGCTCTCATAGTCTATATTGCATCTTCTCTTGCTTTCTATAACTTTGAAACCTACATATTTTCCTTAGAGGACCATAGAAATCCCTAGCAACATGTCAAACTTTGTTACAATTATAATACACAATTTTATATACCTCTTAGATCTTCTTCTCTCCAAAACTGATAAGATGATTTATATAGGTAGTACTTGGCAGTGTGTCCCTTATCTTGATAATTGAAACAAGTAATATTCTTTTATTTCTCATCTCTACTATCCCTCCATAGATGATCATCTCTAAAATACCTCCTACATTCATTTTCCCTATGTCTAAATACACTACAAGTATTACAATATCTATTAAAGGATTTTGCATACCTTGAAGCATTAGGCTGCCTTGTGGACTTTTTATTCACATTATCTTTAACATTTCTCTCTTTTTTCTCATCTTTAGTGTTTGGTTCTCCAATTTCATTACTGGTAATAGTACTATCTTGAATTACTTATTTTCCTATGATGTCTTCATTTAACCACAAATGTCTCATGTCTCATGTAGATCTATGACTATCCAAAATGTCACCAAGATTCTCAGTGTTCTTCTCAAATTTCTGAAATGATTTATCCTTATTACTTACTATAGAGAACTCTTCCATGTTAGAATTATCATATCTTCTTCAAGTCGAGTATGTGCATCCTCTTTGTTTTGCATGCTTGTGACCAAGAAACTTATCTTATCTTATAGTTATGTTGGCTAGATTTTATGCTCGGCTAAACATATAACCTAGGAACTCATGGGATAAATCCCCTTCATTTAACATTGAATCTCTCGTTTTCTTTATTTGTTTATTCTATGTCCTATATAAGCTATATTAAGGTATTAATTTAATTAAATAGCTGGTGAACCACAACTAAACAATTTGGTAGTAAGTAATCAGTTGTATTTTAATTGAAAGAAGTAGAAGTAGAGAATGAAATCTAGATATAATTTATGTAAAGGAAGGAAGTGCACTCTGTAACATGTAGATTTTAGTGTGAGTTACTTTCAAATAGAATAAACAAACATTAACTGATCCTTGCAACTTTAGGAAAAATGAAAAGAAGTGCACTCACATGAAAGCTAAAGATAACACAAAGTTGATCATTATCATTCACAACATGCACAATAAGACTTGAGTAGACAAAAATTTAAACTAAAATCCTTCTTTATTCTTATTCAAATTTCAACTATTTATAATATACACATCTATTTACTTCAACTTAAAGTCTGAAACAACCATGTACAACATATAACAATAGTTTTTCGAAATTATAAGATCCCTCACCTCGTAGGTCTCTTCTTCTATTTATATTTACCACAAGTAAATCACAAGGAAGAAATATCCACCATACTTCAATAAATGAATAACTAAAAAATAGTTAGGAGTTAAGAACTTTTCTCCTCAAAATATTCGTTACATGCCACATAGAAATTTGGAATGTTCTACTATTAAAACTAGAATAACCAACTCATGACTACCACCAAGTAATTGACTTTATCAAACAATTTGAAGTAACAGTGATTAACCAATGATTTACTTAAGTCTTACAATGAATATACGTAGCCAGAAGAAGAATAAGCACAAGGAGAATAAGAAGAAGAAGAAGAAGAACATTATTCTAAATTCACAACTTCAGTTTCTACCCTATTATTTTCTTCATCCTTTTCTTCAGTTTCATCTTCATCTGCATCCCTCTTCTTTTCCCGATACTTGGTATATTGATCTATCATGCACTTGATTATATCATTATATGCCTTTGCAGTAACCTTCATCTCTATTTCCAAGGTGAATGATTCCTTTTCCAAAATATTACAACAGCCTCTGACCTTCCCGAGACATGACCCTAAATAATAAACATCTTCTTGAAGTTTTGACAATTTCTCTAGGAATGCATGACTAAAATTAATGACGTCATTATTTATTTTTTACTAAAGTAATTGAAGGAATTCCTCAATGTATTTTGGAGGTTTTTCATTGGCATACTTTGTTAAGTCATAAATTCCATCATCTAGTTCATATAGGGTTGGCTTCACCTGTTCTTCCAAGAGCTGCATCTTTTGTATTATATGCTTAAGAATTCTCTACCTAAATGAGAGAAGATGTTGTTATTTTCCTTTCTTCACAACTCCTTCTGGTACCATCTTTTCCTCAATCAACACATTGTTTGGTAATGAATCTATTTATTCCAATGAGACCGTCATTTTGGAAATATTTCTATAATCAAAGTTCATTCTTGTTTTGTAATTAATCTGAGTGTATTTATGGAACATTTCTTTAGCAACACTCCAATATTTGTGAATGTTGGCACAATGCTAACTCCTCATGACAATTGGAAAATTAACTACTGGTCCATGAAGCCCTTGTTACAAATCATGGATTTCCACTAGTTGTCTACATAGTTCAAGAAAAATCCACCTGCCACTGGGATACCTTGGGAGTTTAAGTGGATTTTTAGTGAAACCACAAACTCTCAAATATGTGAAATGAGAAAACTAGATAAAGATACATTCATATTATACAACCACATTCCATGCATCATCAATTATTCTCTTTGTCTTCAAAGTAGTGTTAAGCTTGGAAATGACTTCGTAGAAAAAGAAATCATTGACATGTATGTACTCCTTGAAATACCTAAGAAGAACAATTATGGATAATGCTCATGAACTGGAATTTTATCTGTGATACCTTGAGTCCTCGACCTGGGAAAATCACCATGTGCTACTGTAGCATACACAAGATAGGAATTCATCTTGAATTCTAGTGTTTGGGTGACATTTTACAACTTGTTATCAATACTATTACTAATAATCTCAACCCAATTGATCAAAATACTAGGCTTTCCAGTCTCAATCATTCTTATAAAGTAATACACCCGAGTAGAAAAGTGTTTGGAATTTTTTTCTCCATCAATTATGTACAATAGCTGAGTAATATCATCTACTTCTTGGACTATATCATACCTCACAATAGTCTTAGGAAATATTGATGCCTAATTTTTTACCTTTAAATAACTCTGGTTCATAATCTAAATGGAATTTGCTCTATTGTTCTTCGAGTACTCTTCTACCTTTTCCATACTAACACCCAATTCTTTTGGTGTAGTAGGAAGATTTAAATAGTAGTTAAATAAATGAGTATCAAGCATTATCACCAAATTACCTAAGGAATCCTTAATTTTCCTTGTTCGAGAATCATAATGTTTATCATATTCTTGTACAAATTCAGGCAATTGAGCAGTACTAGGAAAAACAACTACTTGTATCAACCCAATCCTAGTTAATGATTACATGAGTGGTGTTTTAACTTTATCCTTGGATCTCTCAATCAATTCAGCGATGGAGACACACCCTATATCTATATCACTAATCTTTGTGAGCTCTGACACAATGTAAGACTCCACTTAATATCCTTTATATTCATACTTCATTTTGGTTTCTTTATATTCACCAACTAATTTAGATTTACCATTTCCCTTCTTGGCTTTATATTTTTCCTTAATAATAATATTAGGATCCTCTTTGATCACATCAACTTCTTCTTCCTTTACTGAATTCTCACTTACTTTAATTGATTATGCTCTTGCTTCATGCATTTTCTCTCCTTCTTATAACCAGCGTGCTCTAACTACTAAAGATTAACATTTTTTTCTACTTTTAAATATAGAACATCATGTTAAGACACACTTATTTAAATTAAATGAAAACATTTAGACTCAATATCTTCATGAAAATGCATTAAAATCATCTTCAAAGTCAAGCTCTAGGTGATCTGGAAGTGGTTCAGTGAAATAATTAGTTTTTTTATTCATTGTCAGTTTTCAGGGTGTTACTAATTGATACTTGCAGTTAACAAGAAGTAATTCAATTCTATGCAATAAAGGAAGTAATAGCTCTTTAAAACAACATAATATATAATAAGTAATAGCCCATCGGTTTAGCCCAACACAATGTGAAGCAATAAGTAATTCCAACACCACATTATAGTTTACCGCAATGTATAACTGCAATACATTGGGAAGTAGAAGCAATGCAAATCAACACAAAACTAAGAAAGATGTGAGCATTTGATTTAACGTAACTTAAATTATGAAGTATAAGTAATTCAATTCACCATAATGAATGGGAAGTCTTAAGCAATTGGTTTAGCACGAGTCAAAGACTTAACAAGTAGAAATAATTCCAATCGACACAATGCAAGGGAAGTTACGAGTCTTCATTTTAGTGAAAGTAAACCCTAATCCCAATTAGCCAAAATTCCCCAATTTAAAACCATTTCACTAAAAAACATAGAGGAAAAATAAATACAGAAGGAAAACCAACAATCTAGAACAAAATACAACACAAAGGAAAATAAAAACTAGGAAATAAGGGAACAAAACAATGAACCAACCTCTCCTACAAGTGGTTTAAATATGGAATGCAAAAATTCTTCTCCATTCGATCACAGTAAGTTTCTCGGGGTTTGGGAGGTGGAAGACTTCTCTCTCTGAACAAACAATTGTATGGATCCTACGTGGAATAACTCGAGTTTATATATATTCCATATCATTAAATTCCGATCGTACAAGTTCCACGCCATCCCTCCCCTTTCATGTGGATTCTTGGAACAATTTTACTTCATTGTTTTTAAATGAAGTAAAGTAATATTTAAACACTGACAACCTAAACGATTAGGTATAAGGTTTTTTGGACTTACTTTACTTTTCTTATTTTTTGAGAAGTAAAGTTATTTGGGTTTAACACAAAGAAGAAAATTAATGGGGTAGTAGTTTACAACAATGAATAGGATTAGTTTAGTGGTGTTTAGGAACTAATTTACTTGTATTAATAATAAGGCAAGTAGGATTATATCGATTTAGCACAAATAAGATAAGTAAGAGTACTTGATTTCAGCGCTAAACCAAAAAAGCTAAGCCAGTTTTGCGGTGTTCTGAGACTACTTATATATTTTATTTTTAGCAATAGAAGCACTTCCAAACAGCACAAAGAAGGAAAAATATGTAAATCAGGTTTTTAAATATGGATAACTTGTTACTTAGAAGTAAAGTACTCTAAGAAACCTGATAGCTTAAGAGAGCAACTGTTTAACTTTCTAAGGATTTTCAATAATTTTAAGCACATGGGTATTTCATAAATCACCCATAAGAAACCTATGACATCCTCTTTAACAAGCATCAGGCACTACTACAACCCATATGAGTTAAGGCAATAACCCAAATAGACTAAACAACACCCTAAAGCTAAACAACATGAACACAATTCATCACAAGACATCAAAACTCAAAATTTTCAAAAGGGGTAACCCAAGATTTATAAGTGAAATCTTTGGGACACCAATTTCATGACTATTACCTTCATACTCTTTGAATAATTCCTTAATATTCTTGTTGTTCTTCTCA
This sequence comes from Taxus chinensis, assembly GCA_019776745.2. NCBI lineage: Eukaryota > Viridiplantae > Streptophyta > Pinopsida > Cupressales > Taxaceae > Taxus > Taxus chinensis. The sequence goes on along the minus strand of CM034154.1, from coordinate 524,177,410 downwards.
AAATTCTTCATCTTAGATTGGACAGATCTAAGTTTAGTTTCTATGTCATCTTCATCTTCTTCAATCTTAGAATGCATGCATGAGTCACTAAACATTATGGAGTCTTCTTTCTTAGAGATTATAACATCCTTTTCCATGAACAAAACCTCATTACCAAAATCACCATTCTTGGATTTAGAGTTAGAATCAGAATCAGAGACACCACTATCACTACTATATTCAAATGAATAAGTTTATTCCTTTGAGAAGAAACTTTTTTTGAACTTATTCTTGTTGTCAAACTTCTTGAAATTATTTTTACCTTTATCAAACATGTTATCCTTATTTTAATTATCTTCATCACTTTTTTCATATCATCCTTGTGATTATGAGGGCACTTGGCAGTAAAATGAACTACTTTTCCACAATTGAAGCATTTGAAAGGAAGCTTCCCTTTATACTTACCTGACCCAACCTTCAGTCTTCTAACAATAATTGAAAAGAGTTCTCATCATCAATATTAGGAGAAATACCATCATCCTTATCCTTCTTATCCTTTGTCTTCTTATCAGTTTTGAAATCAATCTCCTTCTTAGTTGGTTTAGAGTATAAAATCCTCATCTCATATGCAATTAAGATGTCATGTAACTCATCCATTAACATGACCTTAAAATCCTTAGCTACCTCAATAGGAGACACCTTGGATTTAAAATTGGGAGTGAGAGTTCTTTATACCTTTTTAACCACTACCTCTTCTTTTACTTCTTCACCTAAACCTCTTATGGAGTTGATAACTTGATCAACTTTAAGTAAATATGCAGCAATTATTTCTTCTTCTCTTATCCTTAGGCCTTCAAACTGATTTCAGAAAGTTTGGATCTTTTCCATCCTTATCTTGGATTCTATTTCATAGATGGCCTAAAGTTTCTCCCACATAGCTTTAGCTGAGGTATAATGCATGACCTTCACAAGTTCTGATTGAGTTAGATCACACATGATTTCATTCATTTCTATGGAATTGTCACTACTAAGTTTCTTGTTTGGAGTACTTGTTGGAATAGTTTGAGGAACTTTATATCCATCCAACACAAATTTCCAAATTTCAAACCCTAATTAAATGATGTGATTCCTCATCCTGATGCTCTAAAATACATAGTTTGTTCCATCAAATAACTTATCCTTACTGGAAGAATTCCTACTTTCCTGACTCACAATTTTAGTTCTTTAAAGGATATCCTTTAAGTGATTAAAATTATTCAAAATGAACTTATTTGATACCAATTATTGGAATAAAAATGGATTGAGAGGGGCATGAATTAGTCCTTCAAAATTTTAACTTTAGTTACTTTAGCTTGAGTAAATGATTAACATTCAACCATTCGTTAATGTGTGCATATCAACATGAAACAACCAATCACAAGATTCATCCAATAAGAGAGTACACAATAACACATAATGCAAGTAGGAAACCCTCCAGGGTAAGAAAACCCACTAAATGTTTTGATTATATTACACAAAATAAAAGACTTACATGAATATGAAATAATACACAATATTTTTTAGTGAAGCACCTGCTTCACAAGGATCACCCACCCCTAGAAAATCTTGTTAATATTACTCACAATAAAGGACTTATATGAATATTACTCATCACATAAGTTTTAAATATAATACCACTAAACATATGCTTCCAACACAACTTATAGTGATCATAAGTCCAACTCATACACCTCAAAACCTTCTTCAAACACACACTCCTCAACTTTGCTCAATCTTGTTCTTTCGTGGGCTGATTTGGACAATTTCCCTTGCACACTATACATTCAACACTCTTCATAAATTCACACACTCTCTTAGCTCTATATTTATTCCCTCATATCACTTTCACACCCACACCTCACTCACACTTTTTCCCTCTCACTGCACTAGTTTAAAATGAGCAATTACATGCACTTTAATACATGACTCAACTCAAAAACTTAACTACGTCATCCATGACCATTAGATTTTGGTAATACCAACTCAAAAAAAATTCTACAAACTCATATAAATAAAAATTAAATACCCATATCGGCCGGTAATGCACTAAGACATTCAACAAGCATAACTAGGCCTAGAAGGTTAGTTTCTCCTTCACCAAGCACTCTAAGACCTCTAAGGTATTCATCCTAATTTCTCATGCCTCCAAAGGTTTCACACATGTCCTTAATATCTTATCAACACATTCCATCATCTCATAATATTATGCTTCATCCATTATTCTCACTTCACCACTTATTAAGATTATTTCCTACTCAAATTAGGTACTTCTAAAAACCGATCTTCAACAATGAAGTCCAAGATTACACCAAAAAAATTCAAACATGGAATGTAATCACTATATGGAAATCCACTGACCTAAACAAAACTTCTAAGAATATTACACATCATCAATTGATCCAAAAATCCAACCACACCAATTTTATCTTCAAACAACAAGAATTTCCCAGAAACCAATTTTTCTATCTTGACCATCTTGCACCCTTGTTGACACTTTTAATATCTCTAATGTTGGAAGAAAAATGGAATGAGAGGGTGGTGTGAATCATTCCCTACAAAAATTTAATCAATTTCATATTTTATTACTTAAACCAAATACCATTTAACCATTAATGTGTGCACACCATCATATAATATTCATACATTCAAATAAACATGAACGAGAGAGAGAACACCATAAAATATGATATAATTGGTAAAACCTCAAGTGGAAGAAAAACCACTAAAAATTATGATTGCATTACTCAAATAAAAATTATTTATTGAAGCACCAACTTCACAAGGAACACCAACCCCTAGTTAGTAGAGTACCAACCCTACAAGGAGAACCAACCCCTAGTTTAGTGAAGCACCAAATCCACAAGGAGCACACCACCCCATAAGATGATCAAGAACCCATTCAACTAAATTTATATGAAGATATATGATGACGTTTTCAAGCAACAACTGATGGAGATCACCTATTCAGCTCACACACCTTCAAACCCTTACTCCTCCAATTTGATATTTCCTTCACTTTCAAAACTTGTCTTTGCTTCAAACTCTTACACAAAAATTTTAAAACATTCTTCAATAACTTACATAATATTTCATCTTTGAAACACTACCTTCATACCTATTACACACACTCACATAGGTCACACGTTTTCCCTCTCAAGCAACTATTTAAAAAATGAATTCAAAATTCACTTTTATACCCTTTTATTTTCAAAAACATAAGGGAGGTCGGTCCTTCATGAATAAATCAACTGAAAAAACTTAATAAAAATCTAATACATTCATTAAAACGTTCACATTTTACCCATATATGGATGTCATGCCTAAAACCACCAAACATGCACAAAACTAGCTCAACCCCCCAACAAGGAGCACTAACCCTATAAGGAGCACCAACCACTTGTAGTCATGAACAACACCTCATTTACAACATTATCATGATCATATTCAAACTCAAAATCTAAACAACAATACTAACATCAAAAAGAAAAGCCTCTTCCTTTATGTAAAATCTTCTTTTTCCCTTCTTCTTATATTCAAATTGTTGGTACCCAAATCTACAACACCTTATGAGCCAAGCAACATTTACAATCTGAGTTGGATACTTAGAGAGAATTAGGCCAAAGATTTAGTCATTTTTTATCTGGGGATATATCTGACATAGTCTTGGAGACTTGACTTTGGAGGTATTGGATTGCACTCACTAATGGGATGACATTCCCTCCTACTTTAGGTTTTTCCTTTAACCAAGGTGATAGGACCCATTTTGTAACCTATTATAGTGATAAATATGAATGAATTTATAGTCTCTAAGATTTCTCTTGGAGATATGAAATATAATCATGAATAAACATTGTCAATGCAAGCATTATTTAAATCTCACAAGCTGTCATACTAAGTAATGGAGATGTATTTCAAAATGGGACTTAGGCTACTTGAGACAGTGTAAATCTTATCTTTCTTCTACATATTTATGGAAAGGGAGGATATAAATGGTGAATTACCTTTGAAAATGGTTATAAATAGGGAAAACATGGGAAATTCATAAGGATTTAATGGTTGTAGATCATAAGTTTTGTGTATGAATGGGAGATTAAAGAAAGATAATGTTGATTAGACAAGTCTCACAAGAAAACCTTACAAATGTTTCAAAATTTCCCCAAGGAAAGAAAAACACATCACACAACTAACAATAGCCCTTTAACCAAAAAGTATGCACTCATGGAAGCCCAAGAGTACAAGATTTCACACAACCTTTGAGAACTTAAACACAAAATCTCATGTTAAACTCTCAACAAAACATTAACAGATCATGTTCAACTACGCTTAAGATACACTCAAAATCTTACTAAAATATTCTCAACTAAATAGAGGCAACATGAATTTAAAAATTGTTTATCACACTATAGAAAGAAATCTCTATTTATAGTGCAATTTCAGTTGCCAAAATGCCAATAATTAAGACAATGTTGGTTTGAAAATCTATCAGATGGGCAGATCGTGGGGAAACAGGCCAACAATGTGCAGGGCATATAGCCCCTCTTTGAGATAGCAAAGTGAAACTAGTTTATTGTTATTCTACCAGCAAGAACCTGTGAAAGTCTTACAATATTCTTTCTTTAGGGGGTTTTTGGGATCTCTTCCTAGTAGAGGTAGTTCTGAATGATGAATGGAACTGTGGGAGGGGAAGAATGAAGGAAGGAGAGATCTGAAGGGAGAAAAGAAATGAATTCCAAGATAGAATGGTTAGAAGGTTTTATGCTTTGGGTTGGTAGTAAACAGATCCAAACTTACTTGCATAAACAAATAAAGCAATACTGATGAACAAAAGACAAAGGCAAGAAAGAATCCAATAGAAAAGGAACATAGATCTAACTTAAGAGAGATCCAATGCACGTAACACATAAATTCAGCACAAAGTCTCAATGTATGTATTAATATTTTATTCTGTTATAAGAAAGTACAAATTATTTCTCTCCTCACTTCTAATTTTCATACAAAACTATCCACATAGAATACAACAACGTATCCCAATATTTATAGAAAGAGGAGGAGAAAAGAAGACAAAAAAGAAGCCAACCACTTATTTACAAAATCTCTAAAAGTCAAAAGTTGACTTTGGGGCAATTTTAGGATGGCATCAACCTATGGTGCAACATGGATGATGTCATCATAGGTGCCAACATGCTTTTAAATATTTTACAAAAAATTTAAAATCCATCCTGAGGAAGCTATTCATCATTGTCTCTTGGCTCGATTTTAGCTTCTGGCTGAGGCTCAAGAGAGTCAATGTGGCATTGTGCCCAATACTCTCTAAACTTGATGATTATCTTCTAAATTTGATACTAATCAGGACCTTTAAAATGGTCGTGGATCACTTCACAAGTCTCTTTCTCATTTTTGAGCTTGTCAGGAAAATCAGGGTACTCTTCGTTTACATCAATCAAAGAGCCTATAAAGTCATAGGAGGCTAAGAGGTTGTTGATAGACTCTCGATCGAAAGTGACCTCTTACACCAAACCTTGAGAGACAATAGCCTTGAAGTGCTGAAATGTGTCATCTACTTCTCTTAACTCATAAGATGCACTGAGTAGTCTAGGAGACATCTTTGCAACTTCTTTCTCCATGTTGTGTAGTGCATCCAAGGCTTCTTCCTTGAATTTGTCGATTCTTTCCAGGATGAACTCCAGTTGATTGACCTGGTAATATAAAGCATCAATGAGAACTTTATAATGTGCCCACGGGTGATCAATAACACCGACCTTTAATAGGTCATCAGCCGAATAGCTGACCATGGTCTGGAATGTTCCCTACTATAACTTAGTGTTATCCAACTCCTCAAAAAGGGATCTCGCTACTGCTTGTAGCTTTTTATTTCTCTGAGTTATATCTTGGTGCAGTAATGTGAACCTACCAATTATTACCTGACCATCCTGGAGGATCTTCTCAATCCAAGATGATATAGTTGTACCCTGTTAAAAAATCTTTATGTATTCATCTATTTTTTCTTGGCTGGGAGCTTGAACAGGTTTTGCAATAGTTGTTGAAGGATCTCTGCCCATCTTCTGCAAATCTTGGAGGAGATTTTTGTTCTGCTCTTTGAGCACTCTCTTCTCCTCTTTGGCATCTTGAAGCTTCTTGTAGAGGGCATCAACAGCTAACAAGGCTTCTCCTTGCAGGCTTTTAGATGATGTTCCCATTATGACCTGAGTCACTATGAAGTCTGTAGCAGACAGATCTTCCTTCTTCTTTATGGGATCTAGATAGGCTATCTCCATGACCCTTTCTCCTGAGGCACTTTTTGAGAAATGAGTTAATGTTTTTTTCTTCTTAGTTCCCTTTGTCAGAATGATGGAGAAGTCCATAGCTGCAATGGGGAATTTCCTCTTATCTTGACTCAAGTGGTTGGAGATCAAAGCAAGACTTAGGGGATCAAGATCAGAAGAAGAAGAGGAAATGGGGGTGAAAGGGGGAGTAACTATAGTGGACTCAGGGAAGAATGTGGAAACAATTGGTGGTGGCATTAATAGAGAGTTCAATGCACTAGTGTTTATAGGGCTCAAAGTCACTACAAGAGAGGAGAAGGAGGTGGGGATGGAAGGGATCTATAGTTGGATGGAGGTAATACCAGGTGATAGATCCGCAAGGGAGGAAAAGATTGAAGAAGTGGGGGATGGAAGGGAGGAAGATGGAGGAGAAGAAATAAACAAAGGAGTGGTTATCTGAGGAGGAGGAGCGAGAGGAGAAGAAGAGGGAATGGAGGGCACATCCATAGTTGTAGTTGTGACAACATCCTGAGTGGATGTGTTCATTGGAACATCTGTCACTTCTTCCTTTCTTGGGGACACTAAGTCCACTATTTTCTTTGAGGTAGAAGAAGGGCTAACAGGAGCTTTCTCCTGCTTGCTTGATTCTCCAACTTCATCCTTTCCTTTGCTCTTTGGTAAGTGATCTGGTTTTTAAGGTTCTCTTCCTAAGGGGGAATTAGTGAAATCCACCCTAAGCTAAATGAGACCATTTCATTTGCACCAATGTTTGGTGCATTGCAACATGGGCTAGACCCTTTCTTCTATGGTCTTGGGTGCCTTCATCCTATCAATGCTTGCAAATGGCCAATCATCCCCATCCAGTGTCATGGTAAACCTGATCAATTTCCTGATCATTTTCTTGGAAATATTTTGGGATGATGGAAACTCCATAGTGGATGATCTCTTCTAGTGCCATCCGAGAGTGATCCTTTCACCTGATTTCAAATTCGTGGTTGACATCTATCCATATGTCTTCAATCTCTAGGACATGGATGGGATCAATATTTTCCTTGGGGAGGCAAGCCCGATAGTCAAAGGTTATGCCTTTCCATGAAATCATGCTTTAGGTTGAGCAATTCCAACTTTGCAAACATTTCCCAGGCTTTACCCAATGAGGTGCACAGGTGTATCTACCAATCGTGAGGGGGAAAGGAGTTCCACCCTTCTTCCTTTTCATACATTTTTTATGATATGTAATTAGCTACCTTGAGAACTCCAGAAGGATTAGCTTGGGCCTTGCATACCTTGGCAACCTTGTTGGTTCTCCCAAGAAGTTAGCAAGCTCTGAGATATGTGAAGGTGGGGAATTTTGTACAACAAATCCCACCACTTCTTTGTGGCAGTGACCATGACTCATGCTAGTCCAACCGTGCCTCATGTGTGGGCCTCATTAAGCAGATCACCTCATAAAATAAGGTGTCATTAATCTTATTGAACTGGGTGATACTGGATTCAAGCATTAGCTCCTGATAATACTCATATATCTTGAATTGAAGCCATACCGCACTTTAAATCAGTCCTGGGTACTCTCTCTCTGAAGCAGTAGTCATATACGACATAGGAGTTCATATAGAACCTCTCTAGTCATTGAAACTTGTTGGAATTGCTATGAGATAGTATAACTAATAATCTCTCCCCAGTTGAAACATTTCTCAAGGAAAATTCTTTCTTATGGTCTCTACGTACCTGAGCATCCATTTGTGAAAGTAGTGGGCATCAGGAAGTCTGAAAACTCTACTGAGGAAATTGATGGTATCACTTAGCTCCTCTGAGAAGTCACTACGGTGGATGGTTTGTGGCCATCTGCTCACCACCTTTTTGTTCTTTAGGTAAACCTCATTCATCATCTGCATGCACTTGTCCTCATTGTTGGTCCAAGTATTTATGCAGTCTTCTCGGCTTACTGCCACATACTTGCTATGATGAGGAATGCCTAACATGACTTTGAAGTGTCGGGTTGTGAGATTAATAACCACCTTGCCCTCCTTTTCTTTGACACATCTTGTCTCTTTATTGTAACAATGGGCCATTATCATGATGAACTCATTATTTATAGCACTTACTGGGAGTCCAGCTACAAAGTGTAGCCCACTACCTACTAGTTTTTCCATCCATGGGCCAATGGTAACCTTTGTGGTTCTTTCCAAGAAGTCATCCATATCTATGTGCCCAAGCTCTGAGTCTCTGATGTCGAGACTGCACTCTACAAGTGAGTCAAGCATCCTGACTCTCTGATATTTGTATTTCATTTCTTGCTCCGTAAACTTAGATTTTCCTTTAGATTTAGTTGGCTTCTTGCTCGATGAAGACATGTGTGAGCTCAAGGATGGCTACTGTTGTTCTGCATGGAGAATCAAATAAGTCCAACACATAAGATCCATGTTAGCCATCATGTTATTCATCATAACAACTTGCAGAATGGAAAATGATCAATTTAAAATCCTTTGGGTGCAAGGTGCAGCTTCACTGTAGGCTATAGAGGCTTAAATTAGCAAGGAAAACTTTTGAGGGGTGTTACATGATAGAAGGAAGTGCCAAAATGGGTGTGGCACAAATTAGCTATACACAACAGGTAATGTTGGTGTTGAGGAAGTTGTACCAGCACCCTAGGAAAGTGCTTTGACAAGGTGCAGATTTTCTTGATGTCGCATGCTCTTTTGGTGCACCTTGGCACCCCCTTAGGAGATGTTGCATATAGGTTAGATGCACCAAGGGTTTGGCTTGCGCAGCACAATTTTGGTTTACACAACATATAATGTTGTTTGTGATGATATTTGCGCCAGCGACCATGCTTTTTCAAAGATATTCTATGCGAGGGAAGAATTCATGCTGCATGGGCAGGAAGTGCGCCTATGGCGTGACTGTGTGGTTTGTAACATGAAAGGATAGCACACCAAAGGAAAAAAGACTACTTTTTACATTGTCTAATCTCTTTTCCCTTTGCATGACCCTTTTCTTTCCTTTTTTAAGTTTTGTAAAGTGTCAGAGAGAGGGTTGGTGGGATTTGTAGCAAGGCAGAGCCTTCTTAGAAAATGGATTGTTTATTCAGAGGCAGAGCTTTCCCAGAATTGCAGATCTAGAAGGACTGGGAAGAGGGGTTTTCAGCTAGTTGATTTGGTTTGTTAAATTCTTTTTTAGGTTCATTGTATTTAATATACAATCCTAATCACCTAACCTGACATAAAAACCACAAACAACAACAAGATGGGTAGAAACCACTTACCAGGATATATATATAATGATGAAGGACAGATGTGGGATCCACAAGCGTGAGGAACGGCATGTGAGGGTGACGAGGATAACGAACAAGCATAGAGGAAAGACTTTTCTTGATTTTTTAATTCATGAAAATTACAGGTTGAATGCGCATATATAGAAAAATGTGCATTTATTGTGCCACCAACCACCTTTGGCGTGGTTGGTGAAGTGTCAACACGGAGGTTTCAGTGCCTATGGAACACTTAAGATGATGTCAACATAATGTTTTCAGTGCCAAGGAGAAAAGGGGGCGCACATTCTTTTGTGTTGACACATCAATTTTCGCGCCTGAAGCGCATTTCTTTGGCGCAGGTTTGAGGATGCTGACATGTAACTCTCAACGCCTTAGGGGTGTGACTCTTGTCATGTTGACATGCCTTTTAGGGTGCCAAAGGATCTTCAAAGGGGTGCTCTTTTCTTGATGGTTCCACAACTATTTATGTGTCCGGCTCAAAAGGCCGAAAAAAGGCTAAGTTCTTAAAACTTGATTTTTGGAAGGGAACCTTTAGGCCATTTTGAATGTTAATAGACCTTTTCAGGGGACCAAAAAAAAATTTTGGTAGGGTTACCTGTACAATTTCCCTTGTCAATTTTACAGGATAACAGACAAGATCTAGTGTAATTTAAAGGAACCATCAACATAAGATTGCAATAGGGAGGCAAGTAGTTGATTCAAATTATTCTACCTTAAAGAACAAAGATAACATTTCTCAGGAGATAACACAGTTAATTTAAAGAAATTCAAATTTTTCAGCAAGGGACCACAAAGCCTATGGCCTCAATGCTTTCCAATGAATGTACACTCACAATCATCTTGTCATGAGAAGGTTTGGACAAAGTAAAATAACTCACTGGTCTCTCGGTTTGATTCAGATTTCTCAAGAAAAGTACAGTCGATTTTGCTCTATTTTCTCTAAGAATTTAGAAAATTTTAACACCCTTTCATACGAGAACATTCCTCTCGTATATATACAAATATCTCTCCTTCCTTTGATTCCCCCCCCCCAAAATGTGAATCTTCAAAAGAATATTCCTCTTTTTGCCACACGATCTGATCTAATTATTATTCTCTTTGAAAATACTTTTCTTTCGTGATGCCATGTGGAGGGATTACAAATGATTTGTATTTTTTCATTCTCCTAGAATTACTAGGATGTCATGTCACATTTGTATCATCATTTGTTTAATCATTTATTTTTTAGGTAAGTCGAGGGACTTTCTGATGAATTTTTTAGTGCACCCAGATGGTTTGATTTGATTTTTAATTATTCCCACCTTTTGAGAATCTACCTCGAGACACCCACACTCATTAACATATATTTCTGAGTTGAGTGTTTCCACATGGATCAAGTCACATCATGCCAATCACTCCCTTTTTTGAATGATGTTAGTATCTTTTAATTTTATTTCCTTCATGTGAGTATTATAATAAATCTCAGGAGTCACCTCACAATGATTTTTCTTAGTTCAACTTGTCAACCTCGTATTTCCTATAAATTCACATCATTTCCATTACAAACTCACATATTTTCTCTTGAGTGCAAGAGGCTTGGTGAGATTTTTATTGCAAGATGGCACAAAAATCATTAACATCTATCTTGAAAGGCATATCTTCTAAAGACTTGCACTCGATTTTGGATTTATCAGACCTAGATGAAGCATTAGTGAGAATGTTATTTGGGATTGAAGATCCTGAAGACTATAGTTGACCATTTACAGCTCAAGCTATTTGAGTTACATTGATATGAAGATTTGTTAGGACTATTCCTATGCTCCCTTCCTTCCAAATGATGTATTTTTACCTCTTCAAGTTAGAGCACCTGACCATCCTTGAGGTCATCTTTGAGCACCTCATCAAGTATTGTGTCTGTCTTCAACCAAATAAGTGCGTTTTTTCTATACTTTTAGGAAAACTCCTTGGTTTCATCATTTCTTTGTGTGGCATAGAAGTTGATCCTGCTAAAGTAAAGGCTATTCTAGAAATTCTCCGCCTACTAATCTCCGTCAACTTCGAAGCCTACAAGGCAAGTTGTAATCCATTCATCATTTTATCTCACAACTTTTTGATCAATGTTAATCATTCCATCATCTTCTCAAGAAGGATGTTTCATTCAAATGGGATGATGAATACCATAAAGCCTTTGAAGCCTTAAAACAATACCTTCTTCAACCACCAGTGTTCACTCCTCCAAAGGATGACCAACCCTTTTACCTATATCTTTCTTCCACTGACCATTCTTTAAGTTCTATGCTCACTCGTCACATTGAGAAACACAGAGAGAAAGTAGTTTATTACATAATATGTACCCTTCTAGACTACGAAAATATATATAGCCACACCAAAAAACTCTTCTTAGCCTTAGTTTTTTTCACCACCAAACTCCGCCATTACCTACTCAACCAAAAAACCTTTGTTATTACTAATACTGACCCCTTACACTATATGTATGCTAAACCCTATCAACATCAACATGTCACACGTTGGCTTATGCTTCTTGCCTACCTTGACCTTGAATTTATTCATCAAAATTCCATCAAGGGCCAAGCTATTGCTGACCAAACAGTAGATTCCCCCCTTTCCAGGAATCAACCCTCTACCTTAAATTTCCCAGATGAATCCATATCTACCCTCTCCTTATAAAAACATGCTTACCAAATGACACTCTTCTTCGATGGCTCCAAGTGTCAGCATGGGGGTGGGGTTGGTGTTATCATCATTCCTCTTAATGGTGAACCTATGCCTGTCTTTCAAGCTCGATGTTAATTTTACAAACAATATTGCTAAATATGAAGCGCTCGTATTGGGTCTTACAGTTGCTTAAGCCTTATATGCTAAGCCAATCAATATCTTTGGTGATTCCTAGCTGGTCATAAACCAAGTCAATGGTATATACTAGTATCATAATGAGATACTTTAAAAGTATAAGAATCAATTAGACATACTTTTGACCACCTTTGACCGTTACGAACTTCAAACCACCCCACGTTCTACCAATAAGTTTGCAGATACCATGGCCTACTTGGCTTCTCAGATACCCGCTTTGCCTACCAACTCTACAATATTTTTCACAATACAAAGGCTGCAATCACCCTCTTATTTACCTCATGAGGTCTACTTTGTCGAAACCTTTGCACTTGACCCTCATGACCTTTGGTACAAGAAATTTTCAGACTATCTTCCCTTTCCATTCTACTCGTTGATCTCACTCATAATGGATAATGTGCCTTTCTTAAAAGTGACTCCCGTTATGTCATCATGGGTGGTCTCCTTTATAAGCGCGGCTTCAACGGTATTCTCTTACGATGCCTTACAAGTTTTGAAATTCCCTACACCATCAAGGAATTTCACGATGGAATTTTTGGAGGCCACTTTAGTGGTTTAGTTGTCACAAAACACATTCTTTTCCTTGGCTATTATTGGCCAACCCTAAACCATGACTGTTGCAATTATGTTACACGTTGTGTAAAATTCCATCAACGTGCTAATCTTCATCACACACCTAGTCATGCCTTACATGTACCATGAGGCCTTTGGCCCTTTTCTCAATGGGACTTGGATCTTGTTGGTGATATCAATCCCCATTCTTCACAATGCCATCAATGGATCATAACCTCTAATAAATATTACACTAAATGGGTAGAATCTATCCCCCTCATTTCTACAAAAGCTGAGAATATATGTGAAAACATCAACCATCACATCATTTTTCACTTTGGCGTTCCTCACTGCCTCATCACATATAACAGAAAGTAATTAAAAAAAAAACCTACGAAATATTTACGACACTTTCAGCATTCAACTCAGTTTCTCGTCACCTTATTGCCCATAAGTAAATAGCCAAGCAGAATAAACCAATAAAACCTTGAACAAAATTCTTATAAAAGTAGTTAACGATACTGGGAAGGATTGGCATACACACATTCCTTTTGCCTTGTTGGCTTACCACACTAGTATTCACACTTCGACTGTAGCCACACCTTTCTCTCTAGCCTATGGTACCGAGGTGTTCTTGCCTCGAGAAGTCCAAATTCCATCTCTCTGCATCTCACTACAAGACATGCTCAACGACAATGACTCTTGCCAAGATCGTTTGGCTCAACTCGAGTTATTAGATGAACATCATCTCAATGTTCTTGACCATCTCCGAATCTACCAAAAATGTATGAAACGTGCCTACGAAAAATGTTTCCACGAATGAAATTTTCACTTCGGTGACCTCGTCTTGAAAAAATTCCAACATGTAACCAAAGAAGAAAAAATTAAATGGGGAAAATTTTCTCCTAATAGGCTTGGACCATATATCATGACTCACACTGATGGATCAGATGCTTATCGTTTATCTTCACTTGCAGGTACACCCAAACTTGAGCCCCCCAATGCCTTACATCTTTGACCATTCTATTGTTGACGTCAAGTCCTATATAACTTTCTTCCCATTTCATGCTTGTCCCTTGAGTGCCATTTGCACCTCTTATTTCTCATTTTCCCTAACAACTAAACAAGAATCATGTGATTACCCGTTACCTTTCATCCTTATCTTCAATATGAGTACCATGGCTCTACTCATGGCATGATTCTCATCGATACTTTTCATCTTTTCCAAAGATGAAACCATGTTCGTTCATCAGCTGATACTTTTCCATCATCGCTACCATCTGAATGTTCCAGTTTCACCTCCTACACCAACAACCAAATTTTTTTCTATAGTCTTTTCCATGATTTAAAAGTCCAAAAATAAACTTCCAAATGGGATTCAACTCCTTGAGTCAAACTTCTAGTAAAAAATATGACTCCCTCAAAAAGGACATCTATCTCTCTCTAATTTTCTTCTATAAATAGACTACTCCCTCAAAGGACAACTATACAAAGCTCGCCATACTGCATATAGTCTAAGAAAAGACTATTCTTGAAAAAATAAAATAAAATATTCTAAAGCTTCCTACATCGATTAGTTTCACGAAGACCTCCAGGAGATAATATACTGATCCTATATAGACTTCCCGCATTGATCAGTCTATCAAAGTCACAAAGAAAAAGTAGAAAAATATCAACTTTTTTGTCATGGACTTGTCTATATTGAATCTTGGGTCTCTTGCCACATGGGCAATCCATTTTGTACCATGTTACACTGCACCAACCATTTTTACCTTATTACCTTTTTCACCCTCATTTCCTACCACCTCAAGGGACTTACCACAAATGCAACATTTTGTGATTAAGTGACTTCCTTCACCCTTCTAATAATTGATCGTGCAATACCTTTAGGGTCTTATGTTCATAAGCCTTTCTACGGTATAGTCCACCCTTTATGATCCTTATCAATTTGATGGCTCCCCTACCTCCTCTTATATTTCAACTTCTTCATTACTTATTGATTTTCCTATACAGGACCAGACCATCGAGACCTACACTTTCTAAATTCCTCTTTCACCAATATTACTATGCCTACTTGACCTCGACTCAACCACGCCTAATTTACCTAGACCCAACCATGCCTAATTTACCTAGACTTGATCATCCTTACAACCTACCAACCTATCTCTCCACCTCATCATATTCTTCCCTAGTCTAAGGGATAACTACATCGAACTGAGGTCACTTTTCATTGGGACTATGTAGGCAGCACTCCAAGGGCATGGGGCCCTTGGAGGTTAGCTTGGACACTCGTTACCCTAACCAATTTCCCCCATTTTCTTATTTCACATTCTACCTTGGTTTCCTGTTTATACCAACAAGTAGAAACAAAACCAAACACACATCAATTAACAAACATAACTACAAATCATTTTTCCACACATCATCATAACATTCACCAATTTATCATTTCATATTTCCACACATAGAAAATATTTGGAAATTTAAGACATAACATGCATATACATCACCATTTTTTTCCTTTGTTACCAACAACTTGGAACTTAAATCAACACCAAAAAATTTACTACACCATGCCTATGACCTGACTCCACCATGCATAAACCAACCTAACTCCATCCATGCTTATGACTTGACTCCACCATGCCTAAACCAACTTGACTCTACCATGCCTAAACCAACCTGACTCTACCATGCCTAAACCAACTTGACTCCACCATGACTAAACCAACCTGACTCCATCCATGCCTAAACCAACCCAACTCCATCCATGCCAAAACCAACCTGAATCCATTCATGCCTAAGGTACCTAGTTTCCATCACATGTACAAATCATAACAAGAAATCATATTACATCAGTCTAAAATCATACCATAAACAACATCATCTATATATAGATCATCAAAATCTGTGTGTCCATACAATGTATACTCAGATGTCGAATCCATACAAATATATCAAATACATTGTCTCAATATCTTCAGCACACAGGATGCTATCATATAAAAAATCTAAAAAACTCTCATTTACAGCCTCACCATCATCGGCATGCAGGCTGGTATATATCAAAAATTTCATCAAAACAATGATATCAATCATCTTCCCATCGGATGTCTGAACTTGTCTCCCATGAATCCTCCTCAGTTGCTCCCGTGTAGCACCCAGCAACCACCTCACCACCTTCTATAGGCATCAGTCTAACCTCTGATGGCCCCTCACCTGGAGCTGGCCTCCGTACACTAGTAGCCTCACCCTGCTCCTATCTTTGGGCTCACCAACCCACTATACTCTCCACATTGTGAGTGCGGAACCTGGTCCTCTCACTCAAGGCCTACTATACTCTATTCTCAGCATAAGATGGGATTTCTATCCCTATGGCCATCAAGTGATTCTGATAGTATCGTGCCTCACCCAGGGCATCCCAGAACCGAGCCATTGGTACGGTCTGCAAAGGTGCCATCAGTCTCTGCCCCTATACATGTCTCCCGGGACCCTGTCCTGTTGTTACCTGTAATAAGGGAACCTATCACTGTGCCTATACCTATGCTTGTGTCATGTCTTGTGCTATAATCTGGGCCAATAGGGCCACAATCTGTGCCTATGCAGTACCCAACTAGCCCTACAACCCTGTGACCTACACCTTTAGGGTGGCTACTTATCCCCCGTCTCTAACTCCACCTTGTGTGGGTGCCTTCCCTTATAACACTGTGATCTAGGCCTAAAGGGCCACCACTTGAGCCTGTAATGTGGCCACCTCTACCTGTGACCCTATCATCTACCCCTATAAACCAGTCATCTGGGCCTGTAATGCAACCACCTGTCCCTGTAATGTGTCTCTCTAGACTGTGATGGTAGCCATGTTTGGCTGCCCTAGTCTGGGTGGTGCTACTCATAGCTGGGCTACCCACCACTGTCTATATGCATATGTGTAGCTGACATCATCTATATGTCGGTCCAATGGCTGCTCCTTCTCTGTCGGTACTGTAGGTTAGGGTGGAGACATAGGTCTATCCTTGTCATCCCTCTTATACTACAGATATGGTGGTGGCACATCCTAGGGCAGCCCAGACTATCATCTAATTCTATCTAGTGGTATCATCTCGTGCTCCCCAGCATGACGCCCCTCTATCCACCTGAGCAGCTATAGCAAATCCAACTCATTGGCCATGTGCCTGTATGATGGATATACCACATACGACCTCCAGATAATTTCTACTCCAGAAAACCCCTCGAACATCTGCCTATAGTGAGATATATCATGTGTATCCCTAGCCCTCCAACGCACTCCACCAACTGGCACCCAACACCTATAACCAACCCAGACCATACCTAGCTCAAATGCATCCAGCCAGGGCAAACCAATCGGCTGCATGCACACAATGTGCTCGTAGGACCAACAGTGAAGAAGGAAGGTGCAACACAAGCTAAACCTTCATAGCCTCCCATAGGCCCATAGCTCCCTGTATAACTGCATTAGGTAGGTTGGTGCCCAAGAAAAGCAAGTCCGATCCTTGATCATATCATGGAGAACTCCCATCAGTTCCCATGGGAATATCCCACCCTTTGTATTTGGCAGTGTAAAATAGCACATTACCTCCATAATCAAAACAACTAACTGCATCTTCTCGCGATAGGCCACATACATCTCTCCATAGCTCAGGCTCGCGCCATGGAACCTCATCTCAGCCATCCCCTCTCCAAATATTGGCAACATCAACTCCTCAGAAGGCCTCTGATGAAATGGAGTACACCTGCGCTCCCACTATCGGTAATCTCATGATCTTGTACACATCCTCTAAGGTGACTGTGATCTCACCTGTCAGAAGATGGAATGTGTTGGTCATAGAATCCCATCTATCGATGAGAGTGACCATCAAACTAGGATCATGCACTATATGCCTATAGCATTGGATACCAATCAGACCCACGTCAGTCACGTGCCTCCACTCCTCATCGGTCACGTCTCCCTACACCGCTAGTAATAGAGGTGGAACTCTATCCCACATGCGTAGTTGGTCTCTCACCTACATCCAAACAATCACACCATTGTTAAACCCATAACCATTTCCAAAAAACCCCTTACCTAGCTAACCCATTCCTACAATTCCTTCCTATTTTCCTTCCCTGCAACCTCTGTAACCTACCCTACCTACCCTCAACCCACTTACATTTACACCTCATAGTTTCCAACCCCCTAAAACCCTTGTCTGACCTCTTTTTCCTTAAAATCCTGACCGACCTTGGTCACTAGTAACTGGCATTGGTCATCTGTTATTTGACCGATGTTGGCTATATCTTACCAACGTCGGCCAATTCTTGACCGACGTCAGTCACTTTCACCATGACCAAACCCACAAACCCCCATTTTTTCTCCCCAAAAATTCTCCAAATTCACCTAATAACTTCTCCTACCCTACCCAAACCTAACCTAAATCCCTCCCCACCCCTATTTACCCTACCTATGACCTCTCTCATCCCTCATTACATCAATTTTAACCAAAAATTTTAATTATCACCCATACCCGATCATTCCTACCCATATCCCCTTTTTCCCACAACAAATATGAAGAAAGGATGAGATATTACCTCGTCTCGGTATCATCATCATGGTGGCATGACTGGCCACTACATTGGTGGCCCACCCGACCCCTCTCCCACTTCTGCCATCACCAAATAGTCACCTCACCTCCACCCACTCAAATTCTCCACACCGATCTCATGGACCCATCTACCTAGCTCCTCTCACCAACTAGATCTCTCCACCTCAGCCAGGTACAATCCCTCATACTTTCCTCTTGAAAAGTACAAAAAATTTTAGTGCTCTGTCATTTTCACAAAAGCCAAGCAATACAAATGAATCTGTATTATATAGATTTTTTTTTTAAATACCCAAATCGACATGACTGACATCGGGATGTAGTCACTACCATAACCTAAGCATCAGTTATTCTTCTCATTCCCCTTATCCCCTCTTTTAACCATTTTGATCCCAACATTACCCTTTCCCACCACCTTGTGACCTTACCCACATTTATTGCTACCTACCTACCAGCCCACATTACCTATATCTGTCCTTAATTGTTTAGGGACCTATTATTTTACCTGTACCTCGGCCCTACCCACACCGTGACCTATATGCCTAGACCCAACACACTGTTAGAGACCTTTGCACCCATGTGCTCACTATACCTTATGGCGCTACTACCTATGTTGTTTTTCCTAATGAACTTACTTTTCCTATTGTCGTGTCCTGTTTATCCCAACCCAACATTTGGTGTACCGAAACATACCTAAATGTTCCTGCACCTAACCTACATTGTGTTTCCGCACCATATCCTATACCTTGGATACCGAAATCACTTTAACCTTGTTGGGATAAACCTATCAACCTTGGATGATGTAGAGTTTGCAAGCTCTTCCACCTTGGTACCATGTTTAGCAGTTTATAACATGTGTGTGCATTTGACTACCACTACCTTTGACCCTATAATTTACTTGTTTTCCTGCTTTGACCCTTACCCTTGTACCCCATATGCTCACAACTACACTCAGGCCCACTTACCTTCATTTTCATCACATCCACCTTTTTATCAAACTGCTCACTGATTCGGTCTTACACTTGATCAGTTCTTGGTTTGAGGGGGATCACCTTCACCCACACATGGGACACCCACATCTTATTTTTGTTCAGCATCACTTACCAATACAAGCTACACGAAAAAAGGGGCAAATGTAGACACCAAAATTTGGTCACACTCCCCTTAGCCCCTGGTTGAATAACCAACTTAAACATGTTCCTCTAACCATGGCCCTTTCACCCCACATTAATATTAATTCAATTACTTCAATTAAATTAATACCTATTCTCACAATATTTATTATTTAATTATCCTAATTAAACTAATTTCCACCTCACCTAGACACCTCACCATAGACCTATTCATAACATGTTTCCATAACTAACTAAGACTTAGTCCCACTTACCTTAATGAGCTAATATTTAGTTTAAACCTAAAAGCACATGCTTATTATTCCTCTAACCACATTCCCGCTCATTAGAAGGGAAACTTCCGTTTTGATCCATGAGAATAAAAAAACTTGGCCCAAGTGATTGCCAAGATCTACCATTTTTAGTAAACCTAGGGAATCCCACCTTAACCGATGTCAGTCATCCTGAAACCGATGCCGGTCAATCAAGAACCATCATCGGTTACCATTTATTCACTTTAGGAACCTTGTGGGAGAGGTTGGCACATTCTGGAATCAAGGAGAAGAGAAGAGAGTTGCATGCAAGCAGGACCAGATCCTTTTTGTACCTCCAAATATCCATAGCTAGCACTAGGACAGATCCAAAGGTAACATTACACTCATGGTAACATTCTAGGAAGCACTTCCATAGTACCAGAAATCATTCCTCTGATCAACCGTCATCACCATCTAGCCATTTGAACTTGCACCATAGTAAGTATACTTTTAACTAGCATCATCTATTTCTACTTTAGTCTATTGAGTTCTTCTATTTGTTGTTATCAGTTTCCACTTGCACTCTCATTCCCCTACCATTTACCTACCTGTAAACTCAACCATTCCTCCACCAACACCATTAAATCACCTATATCTGACTGTTACACATCTATGAGTATACCTAATATTCCCACAGACCTCTCCACCCCCCTTTTATCTTTGTTTACCTCAGATCAACCTCTAAAACTAGATCTCATTAATTTTCTTTTACCCTAACCCTACCTACATTGGTTACCCATGACCATTGTCGATCCCTTTTAAACCATCATCAGTTATACCAGATCGATGGTGGTCTCTGTTTTTAATACTTTTTCTAATAATATAACCTAAGAACCTTCATCCAAGTGACCTAATAAACCTAGAAGCTGACCCTGACCAGTCCCAATACCTTGACAATTACCCCTCCATTCATATTTGATTATAGCCTATCATGTTATGATTAGATTTTTTTATTGTATTTGAATGAGATACCTAAATCATATCAACTACAGTAGGACTTTGTTTATTTCTCACATTAAGTTGTTTTAAACAGTGGATTGACAACCATCTAGGGAGTATCACACTTCCCAAATCTAGCACACACTAGGTAGTCCACTGCCATATATTGTTTAACTCTTATTTTGTGGTCTTGTTTTCTATTTCAGGTAGTTCCTCCTAGCCAAAAGGAAGCTCTCACAGTTAGCATCGGATCAAGAAGTCAGAATGTGTGCATCAACCTCTAACCGACCAACACGACAGGTATTCCTCCTCAGCCCATAACATTATTTGTTTTGGAGGATGGAGGTCAATCAAAGACATCTCATTAGTCACCATCAACAAGGCTGCACATATTAATTTTGTGACATGTGTGAGTGTGTGTGGTGTTTTCAGAATAAAATTGTTATGGAAACTTCACATTGTGGGGGGGAATGACACAATGCTTCAGTTTGTATGTGTGGAATGATATGTTTGCACTATGATGGATTTCAACATATAATCTCCTAAAGAGAAACTGTGATGAGACATGAAGGATGCACTGACACATTGTGATATGGTTGTAGGTAACCATTTGAAAACCTTCACCCCTTTGTGGTTTGTGGTCAACCACTAGAAAACCACCTTACTCTCAGTTTTTGGTTAACCGATGGAAAACCAACATGTGGTTTATGATAATCCAAAGGAAAATCACATGATCATGAAATTAGGTGCAATGTGGCATGGACATTTTCCCCATGTTCACACTAAGTGGGGGATGTTAGGAATTCCTATGTTAGTGCTTACATAAATAAGTTAGAATTTTATATTCTCGGTTGGTTGAATTATTATACCCGTAATATTATAAACAAGTTATTGTTTCCTTGTTTATAGGAGGTTGTTTTCCTACCTCCATGGCTATATAATAGCCATTGTATTAGTAGGATTTTAATACACAGTGAATATTATTATCATGTATCTAGCGTATAATCTAGTGTTTTGCTTTCACCATTAATGGGCACGGGATGCAGTTTCTTGTCCCATAAGCTACAATACAAGAGGGATGGGTTGTGCAGGTGTCCCATGATGTTTTAATCAATATTTTAACTTGCTAGGTGGATAATGCATGCTTATGAGTGTTTCCAATTTATCTCTCTTCTCTTCTAGTGCTATAAATTAAAGGGGATGCATTGTAAAGGTTGTTGGTCATTTTTCTCCCCCATGCTCCCCTCTTTTGGGGCTTCAAGCCTTTATCCAAAATTTATAATGGCATTCCTTTCCTCTTCTTACTAAAGAAATATATTGTGCATACTTAGAGTAATAAAATGGTGTTTTTTGATTCATCTGTCAATCCTTCCATCATTTATATGAATTTTCTTTCCTCTCATTGTGCTTGTGGGATATGTGCATATCCTTTGTTTCATTAGACGGTTTGGTGTTTTGTGCTTACCCAGGAATGGTGCATTGTGGTATGTGATACAACAGTCTATCCTCTCTAATTTCATTCCTTCACTATTTTGTAAATTGGAAAAGTGATTAGCACTCTTTTTTCTTGTGTATCACCTCTTCTAATTTAGGTTTCCTTTTATGCATCTCTCTCCATGACTCTTGGAATTGTTAGAATAGGTGTAGTTAGTTGATTTGATTTCATTAGGAGTAGTTATGGCAAGTAGGATTAGGATAGGATCTGACCTTCTCTGGAGGGTTATCTCAAGCCCATAAGTCACACATCTTGAGGGATAACCCCATGTTATGCATATTACACTGAATTCCCCATTCACATGTTGTTTATTCAAGGGTGTTGTAATTTCATTATAATAGTTATGGCATGCGTGGTGGGACATCACAAAAGTCAAAATATTTAAATAGAGTGATGTTGAAGAATTTCTATTTTGCTGAGTTGATGTGTTCTTAGCAAAAGAAGTTACAGTTTTGGAATCCCTTGTAGTAGAGAGCAGTTGAAGTAATGAGATCCTAGATCGCCATAGAGAAGATGAAGTAATCAGTGATTTCATGTGGCATCATTGTAAGCAATCTGTAGTCAAAATAGCATAGGAAGAGGAGTAATTAATAACACTTCAAATCACTGATAATAAAGGAAAAGAGAAGTAATTGATTTCAAGTTGTGCATTACTTCAAGTTAGAAGTCTTACTTCAAGTTGTGTGGAAAAGTAAGTCAATTACTCAAAGTGAAAGACTTAAGTAATTACACTATTGAGTTTCATTACTTTAATTCAAGTCAAAAGTGGAAAATAATTACTTTAAGTTGTGATAAGAAGACTTTACTTTTCTTCAAATTGAAATACTTAAGTAGTTGCATCTACAAGTTACACTACTTAAGTAAAGTCGTTTCTCCAAAGCAAAAGACTTTACTTCACTTCAAGTTGTTTCACTCCAAGGTGTTATTACTTAAGTAAAGTCATTCCTCCAAGTCAAAAGACTTAATTAATGCATGTTGAGAATACCAAAATGAACTAAAGGAGTGAAGCAAAGCAAGTTGAGAACACCACAAAGAAGAAGTAAAGCAAGTTCAAATCAGTGATCAAAAATAATAAGTAAAGAAATTTCAAATCAGCGATGAACCAAGGGAAGTAATGTAGGTCAAGATCACTGATAAGAGCAGCAAGAAGAAGAAGTAAGTTATATTACTTCAAGTTGATTACATCAAGCAAGCTAATTACTTCAAGTTGAAGGCTTATTTCAAGCTACAGTAGATTGAAATCTTAAGTAATCAAGCCTCCAAAACCCAAACACATCTAGCAACACCATTGATCAAAGAAACCCATTCTTTGATTTAGAGACATTTATTTCCATCCATTTTTCATCAATTTCCATCCATTTTCTTTCCACATCTTTCACTTTCTTTCATTTCATGAAGTTGTGCAACCATGACTTCATTCCCCGCATGGAATTGACACTTGTAGCAATAATACAATCCACCTCTAATGCATTTATAAACTCCTAAAAATTATTTTTATGATCAAATTCAAGATCATTATGCCTATCCTTTGGAGCAATATCAGAATCATTCTGGCTATGGAGCCTATCAAGAAGAGGGATATGCATATGGTGACAAAAACTATGTGGAGAACACTGATTTTTAGGAGAAAATTCTAAGAATAGTGGTAGGTATGGTGCAGTCAAGGGCTACAGCTCAAGTAAAAGCATTCAGGATTGGCTTCATGGCACCTTGTCCATGGGTGGGCCCTTTTCCAAGACATTACAGCCTTCAGTAGTAGCTTGACTTCATGGTTGAAATGTTGTCACTACTTGTTAAATGGACTGAAGAAATAGAAGCTTATGATCATAGTGTAAGGCAATCTTGTCGATGGATAAGTCAATCATTGGCTCCTTGTTATTCCTTTTCTCTTTCCTAGTTTTCATTGTCTCAACCTGAATGTCATAGCTCAAGCTTCTCACCTACTGCCCCCATTATGGATTCTATTTCTTCATCTTCTATTTTTCCCTCTCATCTTAGTTTTTCCACTCTTTTCCCTTCCAAGAATCCATCCCCTCCTCATAAACAAGATGTTGTGCCTCTCCCACCACCTCAATCAGTATCAAAACTAGTTGAATCCAAACTCATCCCTTCTCTTGTAGTCCCAAATCCATTTTAGTAAGAACAAAATCAAAAAATCACTAGAGATGAAAGAAACATGAAGAGTTTAGCAAAGAAGAATTGACAAGAAACTTGAAAGAGTGGGATGCCAAGTTTGATAATAAGAAAATTCCCTTAATGGTTAAGCCTCCAGTGAAGGTTTAGATCCAAGAACAAGAGGTGAAGGTTGATTTTGTAGTAGCAATTGAGTAAGAAGAAGGAAGTGGTGACCAACAGTCTGTGTGCTCCAAGTGCAGTGTGTATGATTTCACTATCCTTGCAGAGGTTGTTGATCATCCACCAGCTACAGAATTAGTAAAAAGGGAAGAGAAAGAACCAGCTCCAATTCCCATTGAAAATGAGCATATGAAGGAGATTAAATCAGATTTGGAGACATTGATTGAAAATGATATCATTGAGATATTTTTTCTTTCATTTAGAGAATTTGATTTGGTTAATGAGTCCATGACAAAGACGAACATCCAAGAAGACCTTTCTGCCCAAAAGAGTCATCTAGAGCAGTTAGTTGAAGAGTTTTATTTATCAAACTTCATGTTAGAAGAGGAGATCATTCAGGAGCAGTTTTTTCTTCAAATGGAGGAGAAGGAACTCCCAGGTGAGTAGCAAGTTTCAGCTGATTACAGTGATGTGAAAGTAACTCAATTAGATGTTGTAAGCAACAATAGTAAGTTGCATGTGTAGGAGGAGTTCCATGTGGTCAAGAACGAAGAGAAAATCAAGGACGACACCATTTTCATACCGGTCATCAAGGAAGAACATCAACTGTCTGTAGATGAGCAACAAGAAGAATATCAGATCAAATATAATCACCTTTTCTAGGAAGGCTTGCAGGAGGACTTCTTTATTGGAGTTGAAATTCAAAGAAGCGGGAAAATCAAGCAAATCAGACCTTACCCCATCAAGTATTTGGCTTCACTGGAGCTAAAGGAGGAGCCACATCCAGTCATGCTTATATCCAAGCATGATGATGAATCTCAAAGCACCAAGGGTCATCATTAAAGCCTCCAAGATAAAAACAATAAGCAGCTAGAGGAGGTACTTTCTTTATTTTATGTTGATACTTTGGCTAGACTGGTGGGAAGTCAACTTATGGCCATTTTTTCACTCATGTGTATGACCATGCTCATTTCAAAAGTAGTTGCATGGTCCCAAATTATGAGAAAGGGCAGCTACTTTACCTTGCTAGTGGTAGGATTTGTTTGAGTTTCTCATTTCTCTGGCTGGTGTAGGATAGGAGTAGGTTTAATTTCAGAAAAAAAGTTCTTAGGCACACTCTACATGTCTTTCTTGAGGCATGTATGATTTCTATTTTTTATATAGATTTTTCTTGTTGTTTCTCTAAGTGCAGTACATCATATTCCCTATTAGTAGTTATAACAAATAGATCATAGTTGCATGAAGAAGTTACAATCATCAAGAATAAGAAATTGTAGAGAAACTAAAATCAATTAAGGGGCAATTTTTCAATGTTTTCATTCTACTTTTCCCTTCAAGAACAACAACAACTAGCTTCTAGTGACTTGCAAGAAATCAGGAAATCAACAGTACACGATGGTGCTTCAAATGGCTCAAAATGTAGCTTTCAAGTATTGATCAGTTCCAAGTTACTTCAGAGGAATCTGTGTCCAATGGATGCTTTAAGGCAGCTGGTCTACTCCATCTAGCAGGTAGATGTCCTCATGAGTCACCAAATTGTTATCCATTTTTACCCCCTGGTGAAATGGACAACTTGAGAAAAATGGACTTGGGCATCTAATAGAGATTTAACAGATGAATCTAAAAAAAGAGATAACTTTCATGATCTTAGGAACTTGGAATTATTTCAATAACTTCACATCTTCTCCCAAGCTTCAGGATCCAACATTCAACCAAGGAATTACAAAAATGGCTAAAAAGGGTAAAATTGGCTTAGAGAGCACTTTACTGCAAATTTTCTAACTCCTTATGCTTGGAAATTTTTCTTCCATTTTTATCCCACTTAACCCTCTCAAGATCTAATTTTTATGATTCCAACATGAATAGGAAGTTGAGAGCTTTCCATAAATTCCAAGATCTCAAAAACCAGAGCATTTGGTCAAAAGTTAAGGTCCATTATTGCTTTCCTTTATAAGTGATGAATTGGAACTGTTTTACTTATTTTAAGTAAAGTAGTATGAAATCAATGTAGGTCTAGGGATAAAGATAAAGAAAAGTGATGAATTGAAACTACTTTACTTTTTTTGAGTAAATCAGTAAAGTAAAATGAAATCACCACAGGTCTAGGAGAAAAGTAAAGCAAAGTGGTGAATTGAAACTGCTTTACTTATTTTGAGTAAAGTAGTGAAGTAAAGTGAAATCACCACAAGTTTGGGAGAAAATTAAAGTAAACTGGTGAATTGAAATTTCTTTATTTATTTTGAGTAAAGTAGTAAAGTAAATTTAAATCATCACTTAACAAATGAATGGAGAAAAGTAGTAAAGCAGATTGAAATCACCGCAAAACTAGAAGGGAAAAGACAATAAAGCAATTTCAAATCAACAACTAACAAAGGAAATGAAGAAGTAAAGTAATGCCGAAAATTAAAACTACTTTACTTTTTTTAAGTAAAAGCAATAGAGCACATTGAAATCACCGCAATGAATAATAAAAGTTACAAAAATTCAAATGGCCATAACTTTCCACTCGAAGCCTCATTTTGTGCATTCTTAGACTTTCTGGAAAGGTCTCAAAGTCATCTATGTGTCATAGACTTCATATTTTAGTTTAAATGAGTGGATGGGGTAAAAATGGTATTTAGTATTTTGCACGTCATGGCACTGTATAGCCAACTACCACTTATTAATGGCCATGAGATGCAATTTCTTGTCCCATAAGCTACAATACAAGAGAGATGGGCTATGTAGGTTTCCCATGAATTTTTAATCAATATTTTCATTGGTAGGTGAATAATACACGCATATGAGGGTTTCTAATTTCTCTCTCTTCTTTTATAGTGCTAAAAATTGAAATGGGATGCATTATAAAGGTTGTTGATAATTTTTCTCCCCCATGCTCCCCTCTTCTGGGGCTTCAAGCCTTTCTCCAAAATTTGTAATGGAATTCCTTTCCTCTTCTTGCTAAATAAATGTACTTTGCATACTTGGATTAATAAAATGGTGTTTTTGATTCATCTGTCAATCCTTCCATCATTTATATTATTTTTCTTGCCTCTCATTATGTTTACAAGATCTGTGCATATCCTTTGTTTCATTGCAGGGTTTGGTGTTTTTTGATTACTTAAGAATAGTGAATGTTTACATTGTGTTCTGTGATACAATTTTCTATCCTCTCTAAGTTCATTCCTTCACTATTTTATAGGATGGGAAAGTGATTAACACTCTTTTTTCTGGTGTATAACCACTTCTAGTTTAGGTTTCATTTTATGCATCTCTCTCAGTGTCTTCTTGTAATTATTAGAATAGGTGTAGTTCGTTTCTTTGCTTTCATTAGGATTAGTTGTAGCTGGTAGGATTAGGATAGGATCTGGCCTTCTCTGGAGGATTATCTCAATCTTACAAGTCCTGCAGCTTGAGGAATAACACCATGTTACGAAAATAATACCGAATTCCCCATTCCCATGTCGTCTATTCAGGGGTGTTGTAATTTCATGATAACACAACCCTCATTTCATAGGAAGTCAAATTTCTATGTAGCTCATCCATTTTCAAAGCAGTCAAGTCGTTTGCTTATTAATTTTTAGAAACTTTGTAATCAAACTTAGATATTAGAGATCTCAAAACCTTCTGAACTACAACTTCTTCCTTCACATATTCACCTAACTAATTCATGGTGTTAACAATCTTGTCAACCCTAAGAAAATATGTATCAATAGGATCTTCATCATTGACTTTTGGTCCTTCAAACTAATTTTTCAAAGTTTGCAACTTTTCAATTATTACCTTGGAGTCTCCTTCATACAGAACCTGAACTTTCTCACACATAGCCTTGGCTAATTAGCAATGCATCACCTTCAAAATCTCATATTCTCCTAAAGCACACATGATAAAATTCATAGCACTTGATTTACTACTTTTATGCATTACTAGTTGGAGGAGTAGCAAGAACAATATAGCCATCTACCCTAACTTGCCAAATATTAAACCCTAAGGACATGATATGAGTTCTCATCCTCAAACTCCAAAAAGTAAAGTTTACTCCATCAACCAACAGTGCCTTACTGGTAGAGGAGCCACTCTACTAACTTTTCATTTTCTTGCTTCAAAGGATATCCTTTCTAATGATCAAAATTCTCGAAAAGGACATACACCGATACCAATTTTTGGAATCACAATGGAATGAGAGGGGGGTGAATTAGTCCTTACAAAACTTTAATCAATTTTATATTTTCTTACTTAAATCAAATAACATTTAACCTTTAATGTGTGCACGCCATCATATAACATTCATACATTAAAATAACCACAAACAAGAGAGATAACCCCATAACACAATATATAAGTTGGAAACCCTCAAGGGGAATAAAACCCACTGAAACTTCTGATTATATTATTCAAATCAAAAGTATTTAGTTAAGCACCAACCCCCTACAAGGAGAACCAACCCCTAGTTTAGTGAATCACCAACTCCACAAGTAGGATACAACCCCTAAAATGATCAAGCACCAACTCAACCACATTTATATGATGATCTTTGATGTCTTGTTTTTGCAACAATTGATGGATATCACCTATTCATCTCACACACCTTCAAATCCTTGCTCCTCCAATTTGTTATTTCCTTCAATTTCAAGACCTTTCTTTGCTTCAAACTCCTACACACACACACACACACTCAAAAATTATTCAAAATCTTAAAAACTCTCTTAAATCTGAAACACTTCCTTTATACATGTTACACACACTCACATAGGTCACACTTTTTTCCTCTCAAGCAACTAGTTTAAAATTGAACTCAAATTTAAAATTTATACCCTTTTCTTTTCACAAACATAAGGGAGGTCAATCGTTCATGAATAATTCAACCAACACAACATAATAACATTCCAATCCATTAATTAAAATTTTCACATTTTACTCACATAGGTCGGTCATGGACAAAACCACCAAACATGCACAAAACTAGCTCAAAACCCCATCACTCTGATGAGCTAAAACCAAAAATGCTAAAAACCTAATTATTTAAGATCCAAAACTAATCATAAATGTTTAATATGACATAAAAACATCATCCATGGTCATTAATTATCTTTCACTAG
Organism: Taxus chinensis; assembly: GCA_019776745.2. Taxonomy (NCBI): domain Eukaryota; kingdom Viridiplantae; phylum Streptophyta; class Pinopsida; order Cupressales; family Taxaceae; genus Taxus; species Taxus chinensis. The sequence continues at coordinate 524,147,623 of CM034154.1, read as the reverse complement.
TCAAATAATTCATGACACAACTCAAAAGCCTCACATCCATCACAAAACAAATGTTTCCAATACCCTGTCTTCACCTTTGGGCGTAAATAACAAACAAGAAAAACTCAAATATGGCATGTAACCACTCATTGCAATATACAATACCTTTATAATACATCGATGCATGTTAGATCTCATGACAAATCCATATGTGCAAACCACACTAACTTTCCTCTTCACCAAACTAAGTTACCCAAAAAGCAATTTTACAAACTCAAATGATTTGCACTCTTTTTTCACTTACAACACCTCCAAAGTCCTTTATTAGGAACAAAATTCATCCCTCTTCAATCTCCAAGTATTATAAATAATTAAATAAACCATAGCATGCCTAATTCACTTCAATCTTTCAGCCTGAGCAAGCATGTCCTGAAAACCAAGCAACCTTCTTCCTCACAAAATGACCTAGATAACCCATAAAATATACCATTAGAAATAAATCTTAATCCTATTTCCATAACATATTTTATTTTCTTCCAACTCCAACTAGAAGGCCTTTAACCAAGACCATCTCTGAAAATTGCCTGAAACTGCCCCAAACCTACCTTTTGACTAGTCTTTGTAAATAGGGCTCACTTTTTTTATTTATAAGCATCACCATCCTATGAAATCATCATGTAGAATCAATAAAAAATCCAATGATAAAAAACAATTTACATTTATTTTACAACTCCTTTGGCCAACCTTGTCCCAAACTGAACTTCTTCAGAAATAGACCTATTTGAGTGGGGCCCACTCATCACCACATACTCTACCATACCTTTATGGAAACCTAGAGGAGTCCTTGAAAACATAAAATCATCATACTTATACTATAAATCGACTTTGAACACTTCATGAAGCATTATATATCCTACAAATTTCAAGCTAGGGTTTTAAGCACACAAAACATTTGGTTACATTCTTAACATTCATTCATAAAAATGTGATAATTAAACCAGACCTAATTATTTTTTTAAAATCATTCATAAATCACCTTAAGAAGTTATGCCCAAATATCTCAAGGTCCCTATTCAAATCACACAATCTCACAAGTGAGCATCAAAAGGCCCACTTTAAGCTTCAAAATCACATTGTAAATTGACCCGGTTGTCACCAAAACTAAAGTCATAACTTGGAAAATACTCATCTTCAGAATGACCTGAAATGTTTTCCATGAAGCATCAATAAAACATTCTACTAACTTCTCCATTCTTGCAATCTATCTCAAAAATATGCTCTCAAACTCTCCATCCATTAAGACTTACCTATTCCATATTGCATGACTCTCACCTTACGGTTCCTTCCCAAGGACCTCATAAAATCACTGTATCAATTGAATGGTGACACTATAAACTCATCATGAAACCTCTGAATACTATCATGTCACATCACTGATTAACAATGATAAAATACCTACATAATCATTCTCCAGAGATACTCACATACCTCCAAGTCTCATTTCATGTCTAACTAGGCTTCCAAACACTAGGAATATGACTATGGAATGCACCATAACTCAATCTTAAACAAACCATGAATAGATCTACTTACTAACACTCATAGGGTACCCTTATAAACATCATGAAACATCATACCATCACACCTTTACATGCTTACCACAGTCAAATAATAGGTCAATCCAACTCAAGAGATCCATAACCCATGACTATGCCTAGGTCACTTAAGTGAAGCTTGCTAGGACCTCATAGCTAATCTCACCAAATCCTGACACATGCCACCATCAATCTTCACTAGATTGACCTTGATTGACCATCCTACATGGAGAAACATATGAAAACTACTGAATCATCCTCTTTTCCATTAATGATATTTGAAATAAATGAAAACACCTATAACACAACAATAGCCAACAATCATCCCCCTTTGTTGATTAATGGCAACTTACCTCTTACAAACATTGATGAAAACCAACAAAACCAACACCTACATGACTCATAATTTACTTGTTTCTTGCATAATTTGGTCACATTTCTCCTTTAAGGATGAGTTCCCTAAACCAATTCTTCAATGTAGTTTAACAAACTTTGGCAAGCTCTAGAAACTTACAACATGACTCAACACCTCATATATCCCCATGGACTAATATCATCCTTCTTTAGTAGAAAATACAAAATTATGACCACATACCTTACATATGAGTCATAGAGATGACTCAACCATATTGACTTTGCCATGAATCAACTTTTTAGTATCTTTATCGATCTATGACTAAACCATGTAAGAAGGTAAAAAAATCTACCTCTAATGACTTGTAGAACCTCCTTGGAGATACCATTGTAACCTATGACCAACATCATCACAGAAATTCTAGACCAACATTTTCACATCCATTGAAAACCAATGCAAAACATGAATCCACCTACAAATATGGACTACCCCTTGAACCATATTATCCTTCTCTAACTAAAAACACAAAATTAGGACCACTTACCTTGCATATGAGTCATAGAGATGACTCTACCCTATCTTCTTTAATTTTGTATACCTCTTTTGCATGTCATAACACTCTTTTTGGACAAAATACCTACTTTGAAAGCCATCATACCCATTAGATCTCTTCATTTTTCTATTTAGACCACTTGGACACCTTTCATACTTAAATCATGGTCGAAAAAAGCTCCATGTGCACTATAAAGGCATTAAAAGCCTATGTTATGCCATTAATAGTCACCTATAGAACCCTGACATGAAGAACTTGATACATTCAAGTTGTAGGACAACACAAACTAACTCTACAAGAATATTTGTCTTTATTATTCAAGTCTAAGAACTCAATTTAATGTTCCTTTCAACATATCTCAAGGCGTAAAACTGAATGAACTCTCTATGCATGGGCTTAAACTACTACAATACCTTCATAGGTCTATTATTACTTTGAAAATAAGCTTCACAATACATACCTTGTAAAAATTTAACATCAAACCTCATCTACTTAGAAATTCACTTGATTTCATTTTTTAGTTCCATATTCTTCACAATCCATGCTTTCTTTGTACTATATTCATACTCTTAGAATCATTTGTAACATGAATTTAAAAATTCATCAATGATCAAGGACAATATGTCATACATACTGATCAAGACCTCCAACAATCTTATGCATGTTACATAGATTTCACATCAAACTAGAAACCCATTTATGTAACCTTCTTAAAAAGTAGAATAAAAAATCATCAGAATAGTACAACAAAAATGTAGTAAGCAAAGCAAGAGCATACCTACAGACTCACATTAACTTCCTTTCCTTTTGTCTAATCCCTAAACTCCTTATGATGCCTAAACACTTGTAAGCAATAGTTACACACATGTTTCATACCCTTTAACCAGATAGAGTTCATCTCTAAAACCCATGAACTTTACATAGTCCATACTTCATGTAATGGTGTGTCATGAACACCAACCTGTGCATAAACTCAGACCTCTTAATATTACATCCAAGGATCACTTATGCATAGACTTATAGTGACCTTAGACACAGTTTTAATCACTCCATACTCAAACCAATACACTTGAATTATATTGGTATAGACGTTTCTACATATTAGACCTTGAGCATCATCCACATACTTTCCTAGGTGTCACAGAACATAGACTTCTTAACATGTATCTTACTAGGATCAAGAATAACTTATTTTAGTTCTCAACAGTGACAATCACATACTTTAGTTTATGCCACCTTAAAATTCATACCTTGGCTATAACAACTCATTATATGATAGCCATCAACACGTCAATACCAAGACCTTTGATATAACAACAACATATGTCATTTGACTCAACCATACACTCAAAGATATAGCAATAAAAATCCAATGGATGAACACCAATAGCTACACCCCTTTTTGACTCAATAACAAAAATTTGTGACTATATACTTCATCAAGAGAAAAAATCATACTTTATTTAACATGGCCAACCATATAGACCTTTAATGAAAAATGTGATACATACCTTGACATGAGCACATAAATTCAAAAACTTGAATACTTTTGAAAAAAAATACAAATTTTCATGAATTGAACACCAAATAATGACCAAAATCATACCTTGAGACCATTAAAACATACCTTGACAACTTGGAGCTATCATTATTCAACCTAATAACTCACAATTTATCCAATGCTTAATATGGATCATTATGTCTCTAAGAATCTTAAGACACAATATTTTGTGATGGATCTAGAATAAAGACTTGAAGAGGTCCCATGCCCTCTTATACATCTAAAATTCACCTTATTCTCCTTTCTTATGATCAACACTCTGCACCATCTCATGTCTTGCATTCACATCATCTCTTGATGAACCCTTGTTATTCCTTCTAGGATCCCATATCCTTCCTTCACTATTAGTATCAAATATATACCTATGAAATCCTCTTTATTGTGTTTTATAACCTTGATATATATGATATTGCTTTAAGAAATCATAGTGATACTATATAGCAACATGAATAAATCATTGCAACTGAAACACACAATTGAACTATTTCCTTTATAGCCTTCAACATGAATAGGTGAGTCGTTGAAACAAAATCTGGCAACATTGCCTCTTTCATGACAGTTGTAGCATATCACACTCTTATCTTTCTCATTCCTACCATATAACCATGGATGATCACCTTTACTAGACCTCCTAAATTCCTTTTCACTATGACCAAATACTTTATAAGTAAAACAATAACCTTTGAAACATCTCTCATACCTTGAGGCATTTGGCTGCCTTAATAATTTTTTCTTCACATTGTCTTTGGAGATGATCTCATTTTTTTCATACTTGAAATTTGATTCTCTATCCTTCATGCTGGGAAAATTTAATGCTTGCATCTTCTCCTTTCCCTTGAGGTCATCACTAAACCCCAAACCTACTCTATCACCTACTGATCTTTTTTTTCCAAGAAGATCATCAAGATCCTTAGCACTTTTCTCAAATTTATGAGAGGACATGGTTTTCATACCAACCTCTAATTTTTTTACCTTAGGAATTCTAAATATTAATCAAACTTTGTGCACATACTTTATTTGTCTTTAAAACATGAGAAAATATAATTTAAATTTTCATCTAACAATCTGATTGACTCATTTATCTTGCTTGATTCAGACTTATACTTTTCTTCTAGATTATCAATCTTATTTTCATACTCTTTGACCTAAAAACAAAGATTCATGTTCTTATTTTTATCATGCCTTAAATTATTTTTAATACATTTTATATCGTCTTCAATATTATCTTCTTCTTCCTGAGAATCTTTGTTGTAACCTGATATGAAATCACCTAATAATGAAGAGCCACTACTAGTAGATCTCATGGACTCTTTATTCATGAACAATACCTCATTTACAACATATTCTTGATCATATTCAGACTTAGAATCTCAAACACAATTACTAGCTCTAGATAAAAAAATCCTCTTCCTTTGAGTAAAAGCTTAGTTTTCCATTTTTCTTATAGTCAAATATTTTGAAGTTCTTATTACCTTTACTAAACTTATAATTCTTCTTTTCATGATCATCCTCAAGTTCTTCATCACCTCCCCTTTCATGCCTATGAGGAAACTTAGTAGAAAAATTACCTACTTCAACAAAATTAAAACACTTAAATGGAATTTTACTTTTTTACTTACCTGATCCAACATTTAATCACCTAGCAAGCATTACAAATATTTCTTCATCTTTAAATTTAAGAGCATAATCATCCTCCTTGTACTTCTTGACCTTGGACTTCATTTCAAACTTGAAAAGAATCTCTTTCTTAGCTGTTTTGGAGTCAACAATTCTCATTTTATAGGCAGTCAAATTCCCTTACAACTCATCCATCTTCAAAGTATTCAATTATTTTTCCTCTTCAATAACAAACACTTTGGAATCAAACCTAGGATTTAGGGATCTCAAAACAATTTGGACTATAACTTATTTTTTCACATTTTCTCCTAAACCTTTCATGGTGTTGACAATCTTGTCAACCCCAAGCATGATGAAGAAATAAACTAATCATCACTCATATTAATACCATCAAATAGATTTTTAAAAGTCTGAAGCTTAGCTATCTTTACTTTTATGTCTCCTTCATACAGGACCTGTAGTTTCTCCCATGCTTCTTTTCCTGAATTTCAATGCATTTGTTTTACCATATCATATTATCCTAGACCACACAAGATAGAATTCAAAGCCCTAAAATTATCAATGCATGTTTTCTTGTCTACATTATAAGTTGGAGGTGTAGCCAGAATAGTATATCCATTTTTTACCACTTTTTAAATATCAAACCCTAGGGACATAATATGCTTCCTCATCCTTAATCTCAAAAAATCATAATTCATACCATCAAACAATTATGCCTTAATGGTACAAGAGACACTCTGTTGAATCTCCATTTTTGTGCTTCAAAGGTTTTACTTTCAAGCGATCAAACTTTTCCAAAAGGACATGCTTCAATATCACCTTGTTGGAAGCACAATAGAGAGGATGGGGTGAATCAGTCCTTACAAAGTTAAATTAATTTAATATTTTCTTACTTAAACCATAAACCACTTAACCATTCATTTATGGGTAAACAAAAATCAAATACCATACATTCAAATAGCCATGAATAAGAGATAGAACTCCATAACACAATATATAAGTGGGAAACCCTCAAGGGGAAGAAAACTCACTGAAACTTCTTATTATATTATTCAAATCAAAATTATTTAGTGAAGCACCGATCTCACGAGGAGCACAAACCCTACAACGAGCACCTACCCCTAGTTTAGTGAATCACCAAATACACAATGAGGTTATAAACCCCTAAGATGATCAAGGACCCAATAAACCACATTTTAAGAAGATATATGATGTATTTTTTGCTTCCAAAACTGATTAAGATCACATATTCAACTCACACACTTTCAAACCACTGTTTAAACCCTAGCTTCTCCAACTCGCTCTATCTCTCACTTTCTTCACTTCTCTTTTCTACAAAAACAGGAACAAATACTCTAAAAATTTACTCAACCTCTTTGAACACTCTCTTATCTATAAAATAATTCTTCATACCAATAACACACATTGACATAGGTCACACTTTTTCCCTCTCAAGCACTTGTTCGAAAATGAACTCCTAACATTCAATTTTATACCAATTTTTTAGTTCTAACACATGGTAGGTTGGTCCTTCATGGTCCATTCCCAACAATATAATCTAATAACATCAAAAAAATTGATTAAAAAATTCACATATCACCCATATAGGTTGGTCATTCCTAAAACCATCAAACTTGCACCAAACTAAGCTCAAAACCCCATCGAAAAGCACATTCATAATACACATGAAGAGGTATAATAATAGGATTAAAGCATACTCTATCCTTAGGAATAATCTATTATTTGGTGTTTTGTATAAAGCATGCAAAGGATGTACACATGACTATTTTTAGGAATATAATACATGTGGTCTATTTTGAGAGCACACCTATTATTAAGAGAGTGCATGGGTAGTGAAGGGAAAGTCCTAACCCCTATAAATACTTGATGAATGGCTTATTATCAAGTTACATGTATGTTTTGGGGTTATGATGCTCTCTAGGGTTTAAAGCTTGCACGCCTAGGTCTACGTACCTCTATAATGATTGGTTTTATATTCAACTTACTTGTTATGTAATGAATTCCTTTTGTAATGGATAAATGTGGTTAGATCCTTGTTGTTGATATGAATGAGTATGGTAAGTTAACAGTTCAGTTGATCTTGATTATCATCTAATTTGTTATGTTTCCTTATTACATGTGTTTCTAAGATAACGTGAATGAGGTAATTAATTTTTTATGAATGGGTACTTGGTTAATTATAATATCAACTATGCATACTAACATCTTGACAAGATAACATAAAGTAGGGACCTAGTAGTTGTGCATGCTTTGTGTGAGCATTTAGTTATGACTGAATGAGGTGTCAGCATGCATAACACTTGAGTGGAAATAAAAGGCTCATTATGGTTCCTTTTCCAAGACCTCTTTTTTAATTTGTCTTCCATGATGTTGTATGCAGATGGCATACCAACTATCTCTAGAGAGTATTGAAAGTTAGGTGGAAGACGGACATGATAAGTTTAAATAGAGGTATAGCACTAGACCTATATTTAATGTGTGCAAGTGGGTAGAAGATAATATTTATCATGAGTTATATGATACATTCTTTACCTTCTTTCCAATAGAATTATATCAGTGGTTGGTAGCATACGCATCGAACAATGCTTGGTACCCTAGGCCAAGGGTTTGAACACAAGAATATTACTAGACATTGTTTGATGCAGATAAGGAATGGACTAGATATGTATATCTCTAGTGGGATGGTATGTTACACAATTACAATTTGGAGTATGTGATTACCATGTACTTTTTTCCAAAGGAAGTTGAGTTTAGATTCTTGTGCAAGTCTAGAGGATCATATTTGTGAGTTATCCCTTTATCTATCAAGATCTTGATGGTAGAATTTGGATTGGAAATATTACCTACGGCTAGCTAAATCTTCACCACATGTAAGGGTAAGATCAGGTGTGGAAAAATATGGTGGTAGACCAAGTAGAAGATAAGTAGAGAAAGGAACAAAAACTCAGGTTTAATAAGGCACGAGAGAGGGAAATTAAAGCATCAATAGAGTTAAGGATAATGATGGCTTGTGAAGTTTTTGAATATCTCATAAAAGGAAAGGAGCCACAACATCAGGTCCTCCCAACTTTGGGCAAGCGTAGTAGAGAGTCCCCATCGTCTTTGGATATGAGCGCGTTAGAGGAGAGGATGAGAATCGTGGTCACAGATCTGACTCAACCTAGCTACCTAGCCCTTGTGCTTGGTGTTCAAGATCCAAAGGTAGTTTAAGGGTAGAGTAGTGAAGGTAGTCAGGAAGATTACATGTAGATATAATTTTGTGTTGAATCAGTAAATGCATCAAACTAGTAACATGCCCATGGAAGCACAACAGGTGCTAGTGTTTAGGAGTACTCTTGCAGGATTATTTTTAGGAGCATCAATAGGATAGAGATAGGCCCACAAACCATTGGAAGCACTTCTGTAGGTTTTAATACAGTGTAAAAAGTGGATTTCTATTTTAGTACTATAACTGGGACACAAAGAAGTTCATCAACTAGACCACAGACCATAGCAGGGGGTAGAGGAGGATCAGGTAGATTAGGATAGCCACTGCATAGAGGGGATCTTAGTGGAGGTTCATGTTCTAGATTAGATAGACAGGGTCTATAACCACAACCTCAACAACCTCCATCGAATTAGCCTAAAAAAACACAACCTCGAGTTTATTTCGAGATGTCACTCCACTTGACATAATATAGAGGTATAGAGGATACAACAGAACATGTGCATAACTATGAATTAAAGTGGCACGTGAAGGAATATACAACTTCAGATAGGAAGGAAAGTCAATTTTCCACTACAATGCAAGGGTGTGTGCATTGTTGGTATAGGAAGTATAACCCAAATCAAACTATGGTGGACTATAATGCTTTGCATATGGATTTTTTGGCTAAGTTTCACATCCCATAGTTTGAACAATAGAGCATTAGGGAGATCAAGGACATTAAACAGGGTTTATCTGAAAGCGTGAGGGAGTATAACATGCGCTTTAAGATATTTTTGTCCAAATTATCTTATGATATCCATCCAAGTCAGCATCCACAATGGTTCTTTGGGGTATTATTTATCTTGTTCCATAGAGCCCTATCTCATAAAACATCTGTAGATCCACATGAGGATTTGAAAGAAGCTCTATGTAGTGAAGAATTTGAGAGTGTTGATACTGGAGTGAGACCATTTTTGAGGTACAAATAATGACTATGGTGAAGTAGTTGGATAATCTCTCTACTAACTCCGTATATGAGACTAAAATTGGTATATGGTGCACAGATTGTGAGGTTGAAGGAAACACTAAAGATAGCTTCCCGTGTAGGTCAGTGTGCATGTTGTTATAGTATTGTGATATTTTCCACTTAGACCATGATGTCTATAATTGTCCTCTTTTTAAGTGCATGACTATGAAGAGTGAATCTATATAGTGTAATATTTGTAACGCACACACTCATGATACAAAGGATTGCCAGTTCATAGATCAAATTCATGAGGCATGTGAGACGGGATTATAACAAAGCACGATGGTAGGTATCTCTCAGATATAGAACACACATCCCTATGAAGAATGTAACAATGGAGGAGGTGGATTCCATGGAGTATATAGAAGTAGAGGTCACAGAGGTAGAAGTATATTTCTACATAGGACCTATTATACTTGTGGTTCCCTAGATCATTACTAGTGTGATTGTCCCCATAATATAGTCTACACATGGTTTGGGAAGCAACCTAAGTTATAGGATTGTGTGGAACTGTATGATCATATGTGAAAGATAAATAATAAGGAAAAGTTCATGGGGATGATCAAGGTACAGTGCAGGAATGGTGATCAATGGATACCAAAGAAGATACTTGATCCTGATTTATAACCCTTATTGGTCTTTACACACGCTGAAGCAGCATGCGCGTAAACCTCTTAAATACCGACCACTCATCACGAGAGAAGAAATCATGTATGTCAGGTATCTAGATGTTTCTCATTAGAAGGAAGTTGAACTGGAGACCATAGGATTCATTAGATAAATGCAAGACAAGATGTAATTATTGAAGGATCAAGCACATGAGATATATCGTGTGAAGAACATTGAGCTACCACAAAAATACATGGACAACCTAAATGAGGTTTTTAAGATGTTGCACTAGGAGAATTTCATTCCTTTATTAGGGGAATGGTTGTGTGAAAAGGTACCATGCATTGGAGTTGAGCGTGAGTGAAAGATACTACATTTAAACTTCCCACCACATAACCATGAGTATGATAAGGAGATTACGTTGGATGTAGTGATTGATGGGTGGTTGGTAAGAAGATAAGTAATTGTCTCATATCCAAAAAATTAACCAATGTCTCTAAAGGTGATCCTCCAAGGAAACATATGTAGATCAATATGGTTTATTTGAGCCTCCAAAAGGGGTGTAACATGAACCTAATGAAAAATTCCTAATGCTTCAAGCAACGCAAGATGATGGGAAAGATATTTTTTGAGTAAGTCCTTGAACAAGATGTGGTAAAATGTCTTGTTGAGATATGTGACCAGCTCAAATTTTCACACAAGTCAAGGAATACCACAAGTACCTTCCAAAAAATTGTAGGGGATAAGGGATGATTGATATTACCTAATGTAGGTGATGATTTTAGCTTCTACATTGATTTATATCTCTACATCGCCAATCATAAAAGTTGGTACTTACATGTGTAAACAAAGGGTTACGTTAACTCTCTCAGAATCAAAATTGGAAGCTTCAACATCATGCATTCCAACTTGAATGAATTACTTGATTGCATTATTTTGTGGCATGTTTTGAGAGGCATCTTGTTGCTAGTTAGGGAATGGATTCTAGTAAATATGAAGATTTACATTTTGAGGTGCGACGAGACCAGTTTGAATTGGTTTATTGTTTTTGGTAATGTCAACATTTCATTGAACAATCGGCATTGATATTTGGGGATTCATTGCTTGAACTTGTACCTACCACATAATATAGTATTTTGACTAATAGCCCTATGGAAGAGGAAATAATATTTGGGATTGTATTTTCATGGCCTATGCTCATAATTCTATTGATCAACACCTTATTGATAGTTCTGGTTGGGACCATAGTATTGGTTTTCATGTGGGCTATTTTGATTGCAGTTTAGATTTTAGTTTTGATGTTAGTTATAATGGTTTTAAAGGTAATTTAAATCAACCTCATTTACATTAGGTGAAATATTGGGATTCTAACTAATCATTGTATTGTGATCATTGTTTGTAATTTGAATTGTTATGTTGTTAGGAGGTTTGATGTTCTTAGGATGGTCTATAACATTTCAGTTGTGGTTGAGGGCCCTAGGACCTCAGCTCCCTTGGTTGGCTTGTGCATTGTATTGATATCCTCGTATGTTTTAGTTAGTGGAGAAAAGCTTCTTGTTAACACCATAAATCCTATAACCACTATCGATAGTGACTTAATTAAGTCTTAATGCACTTTCCAATGCCTCTTCATATGATTTGTAAGAAAATTTATGCACATCTTATATAGTTACCTTATTGAAGGCATGGAGGAAGATGTCACACAACCCTCGTCAATCCATCTGTGGAGCACTAACATAAGAATAGATTAAATTTCACCACCTAGCTATGAAGAGGGTAGCAGACTCGTTTGGTTCTTGTTGGAATTGTCAAAAATTATCCTATCTCAAACTTAAGGATATTTTTCATGTCAAAAGCTTAAACAAATTTGGCTATGATTTGTTATAAGAAATGGATAGAAGCTTTAGGGATGTAGTAATACCGATCAAGTGTGATTCCTGGGAGGTTTTTCAAAAGAAAAAAAATTATAACTCCATCCTAAGGAAGGAGTTCTCAAATTACAGTTGCATAGGCCTTGGTGTGGGCATTAGGGTCCCTCCCCTTGTTTTTCAGAAGCTCAGTAAATAGACAAAAAAGAATAGTTGTTTGGATATTATGATCAAATATATTTATTAAGGTATTTGACATATGTCCCCATCATAGTGAAATCTAAGGCAAACGTGTCTGTGTGGTTTATAAGAGGTGGAGATGTGTAAGAATTGGGCATAAAACCACCTAGGGAAAATATGTAGTCTAAGTATGAGGGATCTTGTATGTGGGGGAACAGCCATCAAGCTACACTAACTTGAAGAAGGTTTGATATTACGGCAGAAAGGTACTTGCATAGGAGGCACATGTGTATTGCTCTAAAGGATAGGCATACGATGAAGATCCACTCATTGGTGCAATTCCCAAATGAGTATACACTGGCGATAGCCTATTTGTTCCAAAAATGAATCATTAAGATCATCCAATATAGTTGGTAAGACAATCATCTATCAAAAATGGTTTACAATATGTAAATGTCGTGAGAAAATAGATAGCTTCTTATTAAAATTCCTTTCACGACATGTATATTTTGATTACATATTTGTTTCTCTTGAAAAAATATACACTTTCAAAATAAACGAAACCCAATTTAATGTTTGTATGCAAAAATTTATGGTCTCTAGAAGTCACAGGTTTTTTTAAGGTTTCAAAACCACCCCAATGATTTTGCAAGATTTAGTAGTAGTTTTGTTACTCAGTGGAAGTTATGAAAACAACTCTGGCGGTTTTGTCACAAGACAAAAGAAAACACCTAGAACGTAACGATTGCGAGTTTTTTGACTTCCAAAATGGTTTCTTGGAAAATTCCCGATGTAGAGAGAATAATTACAAGTCCGATGAACGTCAATTATGATTAGAAAACATCAAAAGACTTTTAGAATTGGATTCTCATTTCCAATTAAGGAAAATTTGAGTCTTCGTTCAGAACTCATTCATGGGATTGATTGGAATGAATTTTATTTCATTCGCCATTGAAAGAGAGGGTAAATTACAGTTATATAATAGAAACTAGAGGAGAATCGATACTTTTTACACCATTCTCATTGTCTATAGAAGTTAGGGATTATATAGAGTTGATACGACTAAGTTCAGTATTCATCCATGAGGGGAGCTTCCCAGTGAACATGGCAGAGCTCATTACAAGTCTAAGAGCCCATTAAATTGACATCCTTATAAGAACATGAAGGCATTAACCTTGTAAATTGCATAACATAGTAGAGATGAGAAAGCATGTCTTTACCCTTGCTGGAGTTTTCTCACAATGAGTTTCTCTAGGTAAAACTCTTATGTTTTTCTCTTGCTTCTTGTAGTTTCTTCATTGTTTGCATGTGTCATAGTGTTACAACTAGTCTGACACTTAAGAGAGTTCAAGATCCCTCATTCACAAGCATAACACTTGTTCACTAAAGGTAAATAATGTCTCATTCTCTTGCACTATTATACAAACACAATTAAATGTAGTCATGTATATAATAGTAGCATATTTAGGGTGAGAAATAAATTATGCAATGTATGTAGCATGTGGAAAATGCATGTGAAGGATTGCATTAAAGGGTTTAATATTTAAAGGTTGCAAACAAAAACTGAAATATGCCTTGTTACAACATTGTTAAGGATGTTCCTTAACGTAGAGTTTTGAGAATAAGACCTTATGTTAAATGTGCAGTCCGCATTGACAAGTTTGGAGTGGACTCCCTCCAAATTATAGATCACTTGTTATTAGGAATAGCATAATAAGTGTGTTGTTGATGGTTCCCTAACATAAATAAATGTATGATGAAGGGGCACCCACGCCTGCTATGTCAGAACCCATAAGGTGTCTCATGTATGACTATGTCAAGTAGATAGATTGTTGATATTGCTGCATTTTTTATGAAAGTAGTATGAATGTGGCCTTCACTATTGGAAATGTAACCCACATTCTGACCAACTTGGTTAACGGGATGAGGAGGTGGAGCACCCTTCAACTCTCGATTGTACCCTACCAATCTAGACATGAGGTCATTCGTCGTAGCTTGTGTTTTGTTTGTGAGCTTAGTTGGTGATTGGATCCATAGGAAAGGAATGATCCCCTTATGAATTGATATGGGGTTAACATTCTTGTTTGAATAGGTTTGATTTTGTTCAAGTTGTGTGAATGTAGCATAATTAGACTTAAAGGCCGAAGCATGGGATTATAGCGTATTCAATAAATCATCAATGGTACAGAAACAATAAATTCTTCTATTTAACTTCATAATTTGAAGGAATTTGAAGGATAATATGTGGTCTTGACATTACGTGTGTATACAACCATGTACCACTAGTTGCAGTTGCATTATTGCGATCAAGATTATTTTATTAATTATTTTGAGTAAGGCTTCGTATCTTTTCTATCTCAACATAAGACATGAACCAAGGAACATAAGTAGATGAGGTACTAACTCGGGTGTTGTCAAATTAATTATCAACCCAACTAGAAACTCAAGGAGATTTTTGGGATTGGGTGTAATTGTTTAAGGAATTAATGTCTAAAGGTTGATCAAAATCCCTTCCTGACATATTTGGGGGTGTATAAACACCCACGGAATAATGAGAGAGGCAGAAGATGGAATATGAGACAAAAAGAGATTCAAAATGAGAAAGAACTAGTCTTTCACATCGGATTCACTAGATTTGTATGCACTAGAATAGTGTCAAATTTTTCTCAAGAATAGTTGATTTTCCCTTGGGGGCATAGCCAGTACATGAATGATGTAGAATGGATGGCTAATGTCATGAGCGAGGATGCTCTAGTTTAAACCAAATATGTTCATTTTCCCTAAATTGATCATCTAATGTGACGAGTTGAGTATGAATGCAAATTCTACACTAATTGGTCTCAGTAAGAAATAAAGAATACAAATCTTGGTCAATGTTCGAATCTGAAAATGGAGCGAAATTAGGATGGGATGGGATGGGTTACTCATGGGATTTGATAATTTCGTCCATGTTGATATTGCCCATAAATGGTCATGCATATGGAGGAACGAAGAAAGATGGGATGAGGCTAGACCTGAGGATGAAGAGATAACTAAAATCTTATGGTTAGCCTATAACAATTTGAGATTGTGAAATTGTTGGTGGGCTTGATCACGTCTTGGTAAGGCTTGCGCATTCAGGATGTGAAACTACTCAATAATGAGATGTGGAGCGGAAGAATCCACATCTCAACTCAAAATAAATGTCCTCTTGTACATTATCTCGCTCAAGTGGTGTGGGTAGTCAAGGGAATTACCGTTTCCTACTTGGAATTACCTGACTATCAGGTGTCATCCAAGGACATAAGGAGTTATGCTAGCTAAGATTGGGAATTATGCGGATTTTTTTAATATAAGAGTTGTACAAATGTTTGAGCCTAAACTAGGGCTATCTGGATGTTTTTTGAAAAATATTTCTGAAAGTAGGTACTTTTGTTTTGGTGTGCAGAAGTGAAATTACAACATGTGTGGTTGTTTGGATGTGTGAAAATAAGCTTTTGTTTGTATGAATTATGGGGTTGGTTGATATGTTGAATCTTGAGTTGAAGTGTGATAAATAGAACAATAATTTTGTTGGTTTGAATGTCATTTTTGAAAGTAAATTTGAAACCTAAAATTTGTGGGAACTAAATTCTTGTGACCAATAAAAATCATATTTAACATTCATGCAATGGAAACTCTTAAATAAAACTAAGCTAGATGTGAATGCATATTTATTTTTATATTTTCTTAGTGCTCTTATAATAAATACAAGAGACAAAACAAAACTACTCTAACTATGGGAAAGTAAAGATTGTTTTCATATTTCAATTATCTACCTATGTGCATGTAACGTACGGATGCAAATATGTATTTTCGTATATGTAAATGTAGGGAATCTACTTTCTCTTCCCTATACTTGAATGCAATGAGAATGAAAGCTTCTTTTTTATGACCTTTTCAGTTTCTAATGATATGAGTATGCAATTATCATTAAGTTAACCCTAAATGCAATGAAACAAATTAATAAACACAAAAAACTAAAAAATAACCCTTAATAAAATATTAGATCATAGCAAGAGAATGAATCTAATCTAAAACAACTGAAATTTAAAATACTTAACCTATCTATATTTTTTTATGATTTTCATAATATTTCCAATTATGCAAAACCAAAATGAAGCAAACACAAAGAAATGAAAACCCCAACCTCTTTTCCCACAAAGAAGGAAACCATCGAAATTGTTTGTTGTGATTTACCCTCAATGTATTACCTCTTTCGATTGATCGATTAACCCGAAGTTTGCACCAATGAAGGAGAAAGGAATAAAACTGGGTATGAATGGAAGAAGAATGGCAGCAACGTAATGGCAGGCTCGAAGTGATTGAAAATGTTAATTTGATTTACTATGTGCTCTCATTTTGTAACAACATGAATAAAACTGGATCTTGACAACAATTTGTTATGCTAATTAACACCAAAATGGATTGTGTCCCACTAATCTTTGACAATAAAAATTCTTGTAAGTTGTGAAAACAAATAAAAAATATGATAGTGGCTTAAAAAGGAAAGTAGTGTCTCAAAACCTTATTTTTGCAATAGACTCCCAACTCTAATGTTTTTCAACCTTATATAATGAATGCATGTTTTATTTTTAAAAGTAAGAGGCAATGATTTATAGTGAAGTTGATTTAAATCTTAGTGTGAGATCAAGCTCAATCAATTACTACAATTGATTGAATATGAATGAAGTTGAGTTAGATTTTAGGTTAAAGCAATTTAGAGGCATATTAGGTTGCTTAGGGTGCAAGGCAAACAAGTTAACATGTAAAACAAGGACAAAAACACATTCACAAGACCAAAAATAGAAGCAACACACATCATGGAAAAACAACCAGTGTTTACAAGAGGCAATTATGGAAACAACGTGTGAATCATCCAATCAAGTTGTGCATGTATTGCGGTGGATTGTGAAACTGGTTTCACGTGACCAAAAATAGAAAAGGCATGCATTGTGACAAAATCATCGACATTTGTATGGGATGGTTGTGCAGCCATTACGATGGCTTGCGAGACCTTTGGTCAAGTTGCGCATGTGCCACAACTGGTTATGAAAACACGTTCACATGACCAAAAATAGAAAAAAATGTGCATCATGATAGAACCACTAGTGTTTACAAGAGATGGTTCCACAACCACCACAACTTGCGAGACCGTCAATCAGGTTGCAAGACTACCACAACTTGCACATTGTTGGTGAAATAATTTGTTGTAGTGAAAATTATTGGTTTTCACCAACAGTCACAGGGTTAAACCCCTCCTTAAGTATGGGTCGAGGCTCCCATTATTGAATGTAAACTAACTAAAATTATGGTTTAGTCGTTAGTCCAGGGATCACACAGAATTTAAATCAGAGACAAAGTTATATCGATCCATTAATCAAGGACATAAAGTTCCTTCTTGGTTGTACAAGATTACAATGCTTTCGAAGCTGGAAAGTAGAAAGAATGGAGGAATAGAGACAAGGAGATAGAAAAAATGTAGCTTTATTGCTTGCAATATTAGTGATACAAAGCCCAATAAATAACAACAATCAATGATTTCCAACCCTTTAGAATAGAGAATTCATTCCAATTTATAGTTCAAAAAATGTCTTTTCCTCGTGCTCCCCTCGCCCCCTCCATGTGACTTTTCATCTCACCACTACTTGTGACTTTTCACATTCCCTTAGGAATGAAATTAAGTCATTTTCTTAAACAATGCAACATTAAGTCACTTAAGTGAATAAGACGAAAGAGTGAAAAATTGCATTCTCAATGAAGAAATATAATGTTAGAGAGCGAGGGAGGAGATAGAAAAAGGGAGAGAAGTGGAAATCCAGAGACGGGAAAGCTCCTGCTGACAAAGAATTTTCCTCTGATGGACCATTGAGGGAATGCTTCGTGGATGGGATTCTTGACCTTAAGCCACCTATTGAACTGAAACAGTGTGATTGCAAATGTTCACTCTTGTGAGATGTGGACATACTTCAAGGTATCGAATGAGTGTTCAAAAACACTATTAAGTGAATTGCACCATGTGAACTCGAGATGGTTTCCCAATCATGGAAAAATGATGATCCTTTTTTATCACAAGGTCGGAGTCAAAACATGGAGATCGTCACCTTACTCCCCTTGGCTTCAAAATTCACCTCCGTGACAAAGATGTCTCTTTTTTTAGTGGAAACATACTCAGAATGCCCAAACACATTCTTGCTCATCTACTCCTCATTGAAATAGGCCTTCTCCTCCAAATATAAGGATTGTTCCATGAATTAAATTATTTTATTCTAGCCTCTTGTTAGACCAAAACATTGTGGTTACAATTTCCTTCCTCTGTGAGATGTGGGCACATTATAAGGCATTGAATGAATATATAAAAACATAGTTGTAAGACTTGCATTGAGTGGACCTGTGATGACTTCTTGATCCTATGAACATGATGGTCATGGGTACCTCGGTAGCCTATGGTTCAAGATCATAGCCTACGACTTTAATGTAAGTGAAGGTAGGGAACTAGATGAAGTGGATCTATACTTTTCAAACAATGCAACTACTTGGGAAGAGATCCTTCATTCCTTATTTCCCTCAAGGATCCTAATGATGAACATGGTGAATGCATCAGTCACACTAGCATAGTGGGAATTGCTCTCCTTATGAGTCAGTTGTAGATATTTCTCGTATCCAAGGGATTTTTGAGCCATGTGGGGAGCAGTAGACAATCCTTTGAAGGGTCTTGTTAAGGCAAGGGCATACACTAGGTAAGAAGTCATGGTGAACTTCTTAGTGGCGAGAAATTGCATCAATTGTCGATGGATGTTAACGTTGATGATCTACCCCCAATCCACCATCTAGTTTCCTTCTGTTGTCACTAGGATGAACTGACCCATCTAATCCTGCAAGTCTTTCATCATCTCCTCGCCCATTAATCTACTCAGAAGGACAATGGCATCTGAATAGACTTCATGGAATTCACTCCGTGACAAGTTTTTTGGGATCCAAGAGGGTTTTTTGCCTTGTTTGAGCTAGAAACCCACTGCTAGGCCTTACAAATAGGATTCAATCCCTGCCCATTCTGTTGAAGAAATTTCCTTGGTTATGATGACCATGTTGTTGTTAGTGAGAATTTGTAGGCATTGAGAAATGCCCTTTGGAGTGAGGAATGTGAGGATTGAATTGTCATTCACCAAGATTGCTCTAGTGTTCATATCATAATGGTGCGCATAGGCCAAGAGCGTGGTGCTTTGAACTGATAATGGATGTCCCTTTCCCTGAATAACCCACTTGAGATTATATTTTCCTCCACTATTCATCACGGCTCATTCATCATTCTGGCCTTCAGGTCTTCCAAGTCCATGTGGGTGACATCATTATCTCTCACATTGGGGTATTATGTAATTAGTGTTGAAATAGGTTCAAGACTATAATATTTGGCCTTCATGGTGGCAAAAAGCAATGAGATATGTGGAATGTGAACTTATGGGATTGACTTGAGTTCAATTACAAGGCTTACTATTTTTCGCAGATGTTGTCTAAGATAGCTATTTTTAGTAAGTTTTCCCAATTTTCACTTTCTTGTGGTTTTTGCTTGTTTGGAGAAACATGGATGCTAAGAGTTTACCATTTTTGGAAACTTACTATATTTGGACACATGAATAATTGCACATTTACTAATTTTAGATAGAGGTCTTCTAGGTGTCAGATTGAAACGAAACTAGTTTCAAAAGTTAAGGTTTTGCTTCAAGACCTTCTACTCTAGTTTTTGAGGTTTTTCTTTTGACATACCTTTGTAGATCTAAAAAGGCAACTTCTCGGGCTGCCAATTTCAAATGGGTGCTACAAACTACAAAAAGCATCAATGGCAATGCTTTTATAATCTACTTGAAGGTGTTTTTGAAAGGAGTGCACTGGAAAAGCTTGATGGATATCGGGTGCACAGTTTATGAGTTATTAACAATTTTTCAGTTTTGGAGTATGGATGTCTAGAAAAAATACAACATATCTACTGAAAATAGAGGTTTTGGGAGGGAAACACAACACCTTGGAGTATGAAAATTTATTAAGTGCTTTGAGAGGAGCTACTCATTTCATTTACAAAATTTCAACTCGCCACTTAACCCAATAGCTCAATCATAGTTAGAAGATGGTTGGCATGGAGTTACACTGGTGTAAGAGGTGCAAGCGGGGCACAAGGAGCAAAGAAGTGTAATTTGCACCAGATGGTGACAAGTGGCAGTTTCTGATTCAGTGAGAATGAGATATATGGAGCTAAAAATGGGTTTTTGATGTGACCAGGGGCTGAGTGGTTGGATTGGGAGCACACTTTGGGGCATGTAGTTTAGTTGTTTACAAGATGAGGTTGTTCCTAAGTGTAAAAGTGTAACAAGTGAGTTGTGAGAATTAAAGACACATGGGGGAGCACGCTTTTGTGTCCCCCATGTCCCTTTGCACCTTGGTGTAATCCAAGGAGATAGCATAGGTGAGAAAATGTGCCATGGGTCCAAGTACATGAGAAAATTTGGGGACAGGCTAAAATGCAAGTTTGCTTTGCACCTAGGTGCAAAAGAGATGAGTTTCAAGTTGTAAAAAGTTTTCCAACATGGGGGAGTGAACTTTGGTGTCCCCTTGTACCCCTTGCACCTTGGGGACAATCTAAGGGTACATCTCATGCTAGAAAATGCACCAAGGGGTTAGCTTATCATTAAAAGTGGACCTTGCAACTCAACTCCTACATTTGCACCGCATAACACCTAAAGTCATGTTTTTAAATGACGAAACATCAAAATGCATGGGAGAGCACACTTTGGTATCCCCTTTGCATCTCAGGAACAATCCAAGGGGACACCAAGGGTAAAGTCCACCCAAGCCTTTTTGAAATGTTGATGTCACTCGATAAGTGCATTTTAGAACACTAGGAGTGTTTTTTTGGCCCCAGGAGGATGGAATGGTGTTTTGGGGTGAAACCTTATATGATTTTAACTCCAAATCACCTATTTCTATCATCCCAACCATTATCAAGAGCCAATTTTTCCTAAAATTTGAATTTTGGCACCATTCACCCTTTCAACACGAAGGAACAATCACAGAAAATCTTGAAGGCAAACAAATGATGTTTCCATCATGTGGAGGATTCCAAGACCTTACCATTGAGTATTGGATGAGCTTCCAACTCCTCCTGAAACTCCCAGAATCAACTGTACAAATCATCTTTCACCGTAAGAGTATAGCATTCATTGCACCCAAAATGACCCTATTTTTCGCAAGTTGTTCCCGACATCAATTTCTTCCACAAATTTTCCCCAAATTTCCTTTGATAACTTCATTTCTCTCCTATATAACTCCCAAAGGACTTGAATCTTCCCTATCAACTTCCGAAGGGTATTCACTAGTTGCAAAATGGCCAAAAATAGCCCTTTATAGGCCTCTGAGGATAGTTGTTCCGCTTTAGATCTTAATGACATCTTCAATCACCTTAGACATACATTCCTTACACATGAAACACACTTGAAAATCTTGTTAGCATGTTGCTCCTAGCCAAAACGAAGATGACATTGTGGGCAAGTTGGATAAAGGAAAGGTTTACAATGAACGGGAGAGGAATTTACAAGTGGGGACTTAGTTGTCATGGCCAAAAATTTCAATTTTGCATGCTAGACATTTAGCATGACAACACACATATGCCACAAAAATTTGCAAGACCACCATGACAACTACACAAACCGTCGCGGTAGTTCATGTGCATAAAAATGAATATGTGAGAATAAGTCAAGACAAGTCAAAATCTTCCAAACTGACAGTCATGGAAAGTTGCAAAGAGTAGTGGTAAGCAAAATAATCAAAAATAGACGAATAGACAAAGAGCAAGAATTACAGTAGGATGTAAACACTTTCATAATATTTTGGTAATATTTTTAGAGGTTCTAACATTACAATTAGGTTTTTGAAATATTTCACCAAATGGAAATTGAGTAAATACAATTCTCACGAGAAGCCTCATCAAAATTCACCTTAAAAAGGCAAGGTTTAAAGGTTGACGTCAAAAATTGACCCATCCTATTTTATTATGTGGGATTAGCTACCCATGACCTACTAATAAAGGATTGTTCACTAATGTATTAGAGTTACAGTTTAAAATACCTTTAGAATCTATACTAATTAAAATAAATTTTATTAAATAAGATTATTGTTTTGTACTTGAAGACAATTATATAAATTAATTGTTTTTGGGAAAAAAAACTTATAAGATATATTTCTTAATTAGAGGTAAGTTGAACAATTTTATGTTTAGAAAAGTAGTTTTTTTTAAAGAGATATTAAAAACATATTTAATGTTCGAGGAAAGTAACCTCAAATTATGTCTTTAAAATGTAATAAGTATTTTTTGTTTTAAGAAAAAAATATTTCTTTAAAATCAAAATAAAATGAGTGGTTTGAATTTAACATTCTATGGCCTTTTTAAGAATTAAAGTCAGCCAAAAAAAAATAACAAACCATAAATTGATAAATGCATTTTAATATAACTTTGATCTTATGAAATCAAGCCTATTTTACAACTAAAAATATAACTATACATTTTTTATTTTTTTATTGAAAACGCACTTTTATATTGATATAAACAATAAAGTACACTGCGGATTCAATGCAAAAATGGGTGGAAAAATCACACCCCAGAAGCAACAGAACTAGGCGCATGTGCCATAACAGCAGACAAAAGAATTAATTTCCGAAGCTGAAAGGAACACCAAAAGACTCCATGGGAGCTGCCCCAAATGAGGAATCAAGAAGACGCCCTTTTTTCCTTTCTTTTTGACTTTAGTCCACACAGCAGAGAATGGATTACTTGTATCCACCGAATGAAAGGGATCAATAATGACCAATGGAAGAGAACTAAAAACCACAGGAGAATCTTTGTCAGAGTCTGAAGAATTTGAAACATGCAAATGTTTGACACCATTGGATCCTTCAATGAGAGGGTTAGGAGTGGCCAACCCTCCTACCATTGAGCCATTTACCTTAATCGTTATAGAATCATTCGTCTTGGGAGCCTCAAAAGGTGAAGGGGAAAACGGTTGTGAAGCTTTAGATCAAGAAGGCTAAGGATTTTTTGATTTTCATGTCAACGGACAAGCTTCCCAAAGATGGCTTGTTTGATGGCAAAGACGGCATCAGAACACAGTGTTTTCATAGTCCAAAACCTAAAGCCACTTGAAATCCTCAAAATCAGCTCTATCTTGTCTAGAAGCCCTTTACTAGAGATCCACCTCAATGCAGAGATGTGCATAGGTGAACAAACCCTACCTAGCTCGCTCAACATCATTCTTGATGAATTTACCAAGAGAGTTGCCAATAGCACCACATGCGGAGGGAACCCAAAATGTAAGTGGGAGATTGGGAAGGCGGACCCAAATTGGCATCTTAGAGACCACCATCATAGAAGGGTCAAAGCCCAAAAACCATGGGGTAAGAAAGAGGCCAGCCCTATCCCACAACCAAGGACCCTCAGTAAGAGCCCGTTGATAGTCAGACGAAGAGAGAAAGTGAACAATAAAAAAACATTTTGCACAAAGTTGAATCTCACAGTCATTGGACCAATGCGAGGAGACCCATTTATGCAGATCTTCAAATCTAGGCCAGGAGCCATTAAATCTACAAATAAGAGCAGAGGCACTAAAATCAGATGCAGCGTTCACTACCTCGAAAATCAGAAGTGAGACGACCGATATTTCTTGTACTTTTTCTACAATGTATGTGCTGGAGAGAGACTCTGGTTTACCTAGAAAGGCACCTGCAAAACCCTTCCCTAACCTGAGCCCCCAACAGTTACATCACAAAAAGATTTCAAAGGCGCCATTAGAAGTCGTATCCTTTGTCTTGAGGGCCTACAACCCTATTGCCTGTCTACTCTCTCCGAAATCCTAATCGTCTTTGCCCCAAATGTCATAAGGTCATAACTATACATTTGACATTGTACAATTAAAAAAAATTATTTTTTATCGTCATGAAATATGAAATTTTAAAATTAGAGAGAAATAAGATATATAAAATAAATTAAAATTTTATCTATATGTCAATTTTAGAACAATTTTGATAACTTTAAAACAAACCACTATTTTTCTTTCGTCTCTTTCT
Source organism: Taxus chinensis (assembly GCA_019776745.2). Classification (NCBI taxonomy): domain Eukaryota; kingdom Viridiplantae; phylum Streptophyta; class Pinopsida; order Cupressales; family Taxaceae; genus Taxus; species Taxus chinensis. The sequence continues at coordinate 524,122,945 of CM034154.1, read as the reverse complement.
TATCTCTACTTTGAGCAAAATTTGGCTACTCCCTATACATTCATTTTTCAACCTCCATTCCCAATATGTTTTTAAAAATGAATTTTCAAAAAAAAAAATTAAAAACTGAAATGTAAGGTCAATATGTAGATATATATAATAACCATTTATCGTGTTGACATATATACATATGCAGGTTTTTCAGATTCGTTATAGCACATTAGAGTCTACATTAAACAAATAGTAAATGTCAAAATATCAATGAAATAGATTCCCACATTCCCTTACTGCACCGTAATTTTTCAATATTAATTTTGCAATTGAGAATTATTTTAAGACAATACACAATAAATTTCAAAAAACTTGAAAACAAGAATGTGGATTACTTTGTATTCTATCAATTTTGGGAATATAGCCTCAATGGTCTTGTCAAGGAGAAAAGTATTATAATTAACTAAAAATATCATCTAACAACAATTGGCCATATTAAATGAAAGTTTAAATATAATTTAATTGAATTCTAAAATAGTTTGGTTGGAAGAATTTTATAAATTCAAACTTGGTATTATAGCCTGCTTAAATAACTAGCAATCACATGTGTATAATGCAATGTGAACGTCGAATGGTTTATGTTATTTGATTTAGAGCAATAGTTATTACTTTTGTAGTTGATGTTGATAAAGGGTGTGATTGATTTTGTAAGTGTAGATATATAGATGAACCACTTCATTTAAAGGTTCCATCTCTACATTTCAAACTTGTTACAAATTCGTACATATACATTTACAAATCTCATATCGTGAGTGGTTGTGTTTTGTTGACTATTTTATTTGAACTAAACATGTTACATGAAGATTTCCGTACATGTGCATATTTTATATCACAAGTGGTAGCCTTTTGTGGCCATTTTTTCACACTAAACATGAATACATTTTGATACCGTTTTGGATAGTTAATTACTTTTGTAGTTGATGTGGTTTGTAATTATTTATGGGAAACTGTGTTAGTGTTGCATCAATTGTTTGGTTGGTCTTTTGTTGAAAAATATTTTTTCTGCAGTCGATAAGGGGTGGGATTGATAGTGGTAGTGTAGGAATATAGATGAAACATTACATTGATTTTTTCTATATGTACATTTAAATTTGTTACGAATTCACACATATACAGTTGCAATTCTTATCTCACGGCATCTGAAGTAAACATGTATACATGAAGACCTTTGTACATTTGCAGATTTTATATTATGAATGATAGCCTTTTGTGGGCAATTTTATTTTCACTAAACATGAATACATTTGATACCCCTTGAACGACACTACCGCTTTGGATACAAGAAGTGTTGAGTAAATTAGTAGTAGATGTGTTATCAAAGTAAAGGGTAGTATTTACAACGTGTTGAGTGATAATAGTCTTGACTCCTCCTTTCTTCTAGCTCCAAGTGTTGTTACATGTGCCATTTTTGAATACCTTTTGAATTAAAATGGAGGTGAAATGCGCAGATTTGCAAGCGAGTGAACTCTGGAGAAAGAAAAATAAGTTAGAAACTATTGAACTGAATATAATCTAATGTTCATAAATTATAAGCACTGAGTTGTGCACTCATTTAATCGAATAAAGAAATGTATGTTCTATAGAAAAAAGCTCGGTCATCTGAAGAATTTTACAAATGCCTCTGACCTAAATTAAAGATGTCAATTTTGTTTATTTCATCTGTAAGCAAGTACATTTTAATTATTGATGTTATCCGGTATCATTAATGACATGTTTACATATACTCAGTGGCACAATCATGGTATTAATCTTTAGTCAAAAGGGTTATGGAAAAAAAGTGCTACCTAAGATGACTAACTTCAAAACACATAATAATTGCCAAAATGTTCCTTCTCCAAATGATTAAAGAAAATTGTAAATGCACGTACCTTAAACTCCATGAAACGTATTAAAAAGATATGCATTATGGTATAAATCTAGTCCAAGGGGTTAAGAAAAAAATACACTGCCTAAGATAATTGACTTCAAAGGGTACAATAACAACAAAAATGTAACTTGTGCAATGCTTAAATAAGGTAGCATAAGTAATCACATGGCTTACATTCCATGGAATACATGAAAAGGATACAAATGCACGTGTGTTACCTAAAAAATCATTTCACCCACAAACCAAACCCAACTTTATAATATTTGAAAAGCACCATAGGCAATCCTAACAGCATCATGCATTGTGTTCAAACTATGTGAACCCACATGACATGTCCAGCCAATGGTACCCTAAAAATAGGAAATGCAAATATCCAATATTGTTAATTTCTTAGCTTTTAGTGAAATACTGCAAGGGAATAGTGCAAAATCAACAAGAAGAAGATTACTAAGTACAGTTTCATTTGGAGAGGCCACATAATCTACATTCAAAAATATTACTATTTGTGTTTGGTCATGCGAACACAAAAAGTTGGTTACAAGTACTGAATTGAACTAATGTTACAAATACCAAAAAAATTACACACAAATAACTAATAATCTGTGAGAAACAAAAGTGCAATCAGTAAAAATTCAGGTAAATTCTATAAAACATTGGACCAAAATATACAAGATTGAAAAAATGTTACCTTTTACTTTCTATTCATATACATTCCTATCACACATCATTAAAGCTGCAACCTCTCCATTTAAAGGATCAGTATGATTTGGATATTGAGGAAGAAAGACTTCAAATACATTTATAAGATCTAGAACAAAAATCACCTTTATTGTAAGTATATAAAGAACCTGCTCTATAATTTATAACTAAAAGTGAGCAAATGTAAAATAAGTATTTTGCAAGAAATGACAAACCCCATGTAATGAACAATTCATACTAATTGCTTTTAAGTGTGTAATAAACAATGGGTCACACTCGAGAGTCAAAAGATTTTTCATGCGGTTTGAAATGATCAGGGACTGTGAGGATATCAGGAGGATCCTATAGATGTAAATCACTCAGATTGATCGTACAAGATTGAATGTGTCCCGACTCCCAACAATCCTAAATCATTTTTTCATTAAATTTTGGCAACAAAACTCCCTATGGAGTACTTACCCCTTTACTTAAATTGGGTATCCCATATGACACACACTATTGGATTGGATTCTATATGACATTATTAATCTTAATGGTGTGGACTGGTCAATAAAATATGTGTTGGGTGTTTGAGAAACTCTTAATTACGCATTTTACACTATTGAAGTTTGGACAAGATGTCAGAAGTTACAGTAGTATCGGGAGTAAAGAGAAAGGGATGTGGTAGTGGACAATTCCTGCCAAATGAGTGCTTTCAGAGCTGCGGTAGCTATGCAAATGCCCTGAAGCAGACAACTACAAGGCTTCATGACAAGGTATTTACAAGGTCTATGGATGAGATCAAAGCAAGGAGTGGCCATGAGATGAAGAGGACCTTCTATTTGAGGACAATTACTTATACTTGGTTAAAGGTAGTACGAAATTTTTTAGATAATTCTTTGAAGAGGTTGATGAGGCAGAGGGCCATTTCTTGGTGAAAAGCAAGGCCAACTAGAAGATTTTTCTTACAATCCCAAGATCCCTGCAAGTTGTTGCAACTTCTATATCAACAATTCCATGACTGTGTACAAAAACATATTCGAATAAGAAATCTTAGCTGAGAACATGTTGCATGCATTCTAATCAAATTACTTACAGAATTATAATTAGATGAGGATTCGTGAAAAAGTATGAAATTAAACCAGGCATTTAAATCTGCTCCAAGGTCAAGTTCCATGACCACCACATTAGAAATGCAATGTTATTCCATAAAGGTGTCAAATTATATTCAGTAAATCATTGCAAGTGCATTTTCAACAAATAAATGACATCCAAAATTAAGATCTCTCCAAGATTCAATACAAGGGTCTTCTTTACATCCTTTTTTGCAGCCTTCATTTTGTGTAACCATTTGTAGCATGCTTCAAATTAGGAGGTAGCAGACCCAATGAAGCATATAGGTTCACATACTTCTTCTATTTCATCTCCTTCCATATAAATTCTTAATGCAAAAAAAACATTGAAAATTGAAATCAAACATGTTGTTAACCTCAATTTCATGGCAGTATACTCTAGTTTCACGCTTGTTATCAATCTGGTACAATTATTTACTCAGCTCGATTCTGAATTATTTTCTATAAATATGATCAGTACAATAATAGCTTGTGGAAGCTATATGCAATGATTTTATAAAACCCCATTTAAATCACAAAAGTTTTAGATTTATCCTTGATTGTGTTTATACTGTCATTCGTTCTTAAAAGAAGCCCTTGGAAAAAGCTTTTGTATATGGACGAGGACCCCGTTCCAATACTCATCTCTTCTGGTGACAATATTTATATATAATATATGCATCCTCTTATTCATTTTCTCCTATACTATGATTTGAAATGACATAATGACATCATCATACCCCGATGTATTTGTTCAATGGATATTCCTCTTTATGATATAAAAAGTATATCCACATAAAGGTAGGCATAGATTGTTTAATAGTCATGAAAATAAATTTTAAAAAATTATGATAGTGAAATTCTTCTCTTAAATAAATTTTCTATGTTTCCACAATCCATGAGATTACAAAATAGTTTCTAGATAAATTCTGTGAAGATTTTTTTCTAGACACATTTCAAATCACTACCTGTGGTCTAATGCCTAGGCCTTTTCCCAAGGCTTGAACAAGATTTTCAAAGTAGAGATGGGTGGCCTTTGTGATATCATCAAGCTCTTTACTAAAATGATTGAAATCCTCTAGTAGCATTGCCTTGGAAAGAAAACCATGCACTTCTTGCTCGGCATACTGATGAAGTCGTTCTAAAGAAGATTTGATATAAGTTTGCACTTGCTCAAATAAAACAATCTCAGGTTTGGCCTTCTCATCTTGTGGAAGAAAATAACCATATGCATATGTCCATTTCAGGATCCATCTACATTCAACAATCTACGACCATGCATCATTCACAAACTTGACTACATCGTCAGTTAAATATACCTGCATCAAAACTAACTTACTACTATCATTGTTACATGTCCACTTAAGTTCACAAAAGCCAACATAAAGTAAGATGTTTCACTAAATCTAATAACATAACTTACATTGAACAATCCCTTTGATTGTTTGCCACTATTGGAAGCTTGTTTCATTCGAAATAACTCAAATTTCCACACAAGATATCAGTACTAACAAACTTTTTAGAAATCGCTCTGGTGATATTTGCAAGTCGTCAACATTCACTAAAGTGAAGACTTCTACACGGTTTTGTTACTGCAATATTATACATAGTTTACAGGTCATATTAAGCATAATAGTTGACTCCTAGTGGCATGCTTGATTTATCGGTAGTATTAAGCATTATACTTGAGTCTAACAACAAGGGTGTTGTATTGTATATATCTGCCCACTAGGTATGTATCACCAATGGTGATATTGGGTACAAAATATGCAAGGTCATCAACTTATAATACAAGGAATGGTAAAGTATAAACGAGAAATATATAATTGGCTATGGTGTTACAAGCATTGTTTATAAACATGTTCTATATAATTGTAATCCAATTGTTATAAAGAGACTGTATAGTCACCACCCACAAAGCTTGCTTGAAGTTGAAACTGAGCTGGAAATAGTTGGAAGCATCAATCTCTAACCTTCTGATTAAACTCGTGATATAAGATTTGAATACATGGCTTTTGCAAGGAGATATCATAATGTACAAAAAGGCTCTAAATCAGCTACAAAGCTCTGCATAGCAAGGCTATTTTGCTTCCTCTAACGAATAAAAGGAAGATAAAACTCCAAATGAGTTCAACATAAAAGCAAAAAGAGTAAAGAAGGAAAAGAAAACAATCCTTAAAAAGTATTCTTCATAAATGATAAGCAACCTAGCATAATTTGCACCCCAAAAGCATAAGTAAATGTGTACAGACAGAAAACCCCTTGCATAAGCAACATAATGGCAGGAAATCCACCGTAAATTGAAGATTTCTCCATGAAAATTGAGTAGAAGACTAGTCTTTAGTAAATAAGGAAAAATAATATGCATTAAAAAGAACAGGGAACCCTAACTTGGTTGCCCAAAAACGGGGTCAAATTGACCGAAAAAGACTCCGAGATGCAACGCAAGATCATGATTAGATCTTTAGATCTCTACTCATACAATTGTTAAAATTGATTAAATTCCCCAAACTGTTACCTCAGCAAGTAAGGTCCAAAGATGCAATTTTTGAATAAGCAAAATATTTTATGGATAAGGAGAAAATATATTACAAAATTGAAGAATTAAATTCTAATATTCTAAAAAATCACAGGACTTACCATGGAATTTTATCCCCTATACACTAATGAAATCATATTTTGTTGTCATCTTAGGAATCTATCCATAATTGATACCATTGCAATCAATGGCAGTGCCTATACTTCTTCCTTCATGTAAGATCATGTAACCCAATGTCATAATTGGCTTCTGAACATGATACCAAGTTTGGGTTTGCATTGACATCAACTAAAAAAGTAACTCTTTATGACAACAATACCTTCAATCTTACTGTGTGGATTCCTTCTTTCTCTGCCTGAACAATTGAAACCATAGTCTAAAATTCATCCATTGACAAATGTTCCTTCATCTATAGGCTCTGTGAATGGATTGTATGAAGTCGTATTCTCATTCTTGATCCTTGAACCACTTTTCAAGTTTGCTTAACCATTAGTATCGGCTAGAGAAATGGATTCTTTTGGAAACAATGCAACTGTGGTCACAGGATTGGGATTCAATATTGGAACTATGGAGTTTGTCAATAAAGTTCCTTCACTAAAAGACTGCTAAGATGGAATAAAGTCCCTACTGCTAGGTGGCATTTTATCAGTTAGAGTAGTGGCTTCTTTTGGAAACAATGCAACCGCAGCCACAAATTTGGGATTCAATACTCATAACTATGGATTTCGTCATCAAAGTTCCCTCACTAAGAGAGTGTTCAGATGTAATTAATTCCCTACTAGTATGAGGCATTTCATGACTTGCATCACTTGTCTCCCAACTAATAAAAACACCATTTTCTCTGTCATTAACATTGACATCAGCTAGTGAAATGGTCTTTTGTGATGGAATCACTATGTCCCTACCATTATATTCTTGTTCATCTACAAATGATGGAGAGCACAACAACTCTTTCTTTGGAGATACTACAAAATTACATGTTTGTGTAAAAGTTTGACTATTCCAACAACATGCTTTCCTATCAGAAATTTCAGGTATACATCTATCCAATTTAAGACAATTGTTTCCATTTTTATCCTTCTCTAGTTTCCATCGTATATGTTTTCTTCCTTGTTTTGCATTTTTCCCCTGTTTTGATCCAAATGCTTCTGATGTCAGATATTCCCTTAAGACTTCTATTTTCTTATTAGAGTGGTTTGTAGGCAGAACAATTTTGGACTTCATCCTCTTGCAAGGAGTACACTCTTTTATAACTCTTAAAATATCGACTCTAAGCTTAATTTTTTTGTTGCCATTGTCTACCCGCTCAAACTCCCACCATTGCAAACTAAATTACAATAGCATGTTGAATCCCTCTGATGTAATGGATAGAAAGATGTTTGAGCATAACCACAGATCAAATTAGAACCTATTCCATAAACAAAAAGAGAGATATCTTACAAGCCAAAATCCCTTGTATACAAAAGATGGCTTCGTAGTTACTAAACATTAGGTTTCATTCGATCTGAAAGAAGTAGCAACATTGAGGGCCTCGCTCTTTTCTATTTGAGTAACATGGCGTCTTCTAGAAACACACTGAGTTTCTATATAACTATTTTCCCCTGTCTCAGTTTCTGCAGAGCTCACTGTCTCGTTCTTCTTTTTGACAAGAGATGGTTTGAAATGTCCAAGACTAGAAATACAAACATTGACAAACTCTCATCAATCTAACATTATTCCTGAAAAAGGTTAACAAATAACCGCAAGATCTTGATGAAAAACCATCGAAAATGCATGTGGTACTCTTGTTGTAACAAGACACTGTGTTGTGCATCAATGGTTGCAACTCTTCCTACGGATTCACAATGTTTTGGCTTGCATAGCTTGGAAAAGAGGTAATAAACACAATAGCAGAAGAATGCACGCAATTGCCGCTGATTTGGGCAATTGCCACACTCGGCATGTTAAAAACACAAATAGTCGTTGAAACGAAAAAACTGTTAAAAAGCGAAAACGTATAGACGATCGTCAAACCGTCAAATTTAACACAAGCGCAGAAACGTCCGCAAGGGCCTTTCCCATAGGGTAAACGCCTTCGGCGTAATAAAGAGATTGATCAGTTGGGATAAGACCCACAATGTTAATAAAATCTTGTTGAAATTTGTTTTTGCGCTTTTTTAATTTAGAACGGAAATTGAAAGGTAGATAAATAACCAAACTGTCAAAGCCGAATTAAAAGTAAGATACACCCTCGGCAATAATTGGAGTGGATGCCCTTGCCACAATTTTAGTTAATGTTTTTCCCCATCAAATAAATAATAAAAGTTGCATGTATTCTCGTGATTTTAAAAATTGCACCAAAATCATAATAACTCACAAATATAGAAAAAGTGCTATATAAAAAGAATAAAAATATTGTATATAAATATCAATGAGGGACAAGAAATATTTCATGGAGAGAATTAATTACAGGAGGTGCTGAGAATGCTCAAATACAATTTTTTATACAAGGTTTCTTGCATGTCTAATTTTCCTATGTCAAGTAGGTGATGGGACTCGAACCTAAACAAAGACCAATTTTTCTCAAAGCAATCATGCGTCTCCCATGGTTTTGTGAAGAGTGGTATTTAGACCATGCCTACCAATTTCTCCAATAAAAAAATGACATTTCCCACAAACAAAAAAAAATAGGAATAGAGAATTAAATACTTCTATCCTTCAAGTTGGGATATTTTGTTACCTTTGTTGTATCATTGATATTGTAATTAATATCTTCATGATGATTAATGAAAGGGTGAGGGACCCACTAACCCTCTTTTTTACTGATAAAAAAAATACTTCTTTCCTTTCATTATATTTGCATCTACTAGCTACACCAATGACATTATACAAAATGCATGAACCTTTTCCATTAAAAAACTACTCACATAATCTAGAGTTACATTAGAGAATGGGTAACAATATCATAAAAAACCATATGAGATCATAAATAATACTTATTTTTATTTGCAAAAATATTATAGTACCTTTTTAATTGTATGAGTGAAATTTATATTACTATATAACAATATTAATTAACTGGTCAATTAATAATGAATATTTTGATAAATTATATTATGTTAAGTTTAAAAAATAGCAAACAATAAGAAAAATCGTTAAATTTGAGCACCCCCTCATTGTTAGTGCCCTAAATAACTGCCTAGTTTGCCTAGGGCTTAATCCCCCTAGCAGCCTGTAGGGAAAATTTAGTCGGCACGCAAGGGTGGCCGTCGATTACCAGGCCCATTGTAAAGCCTTCTCTATGGGGTTCAAACTTAGTTATTTGTAGACAGAATGGTGGGGAGCTTATGACGGGTAAAATGAAGGAAATGAATTCTCTCTCTTTTTATAGATAAAGATTAACGCTTATGAGGTTATGCCTTCATGCTTTGTATGATGGCGGGTGTTCTCTCTGTGTTTCTGCGACAAGAAGCAGGAAAAATAATACATTTACAAGATACGTCTGTGGGAACTTCAAATGATTTCTTGCCAAAAGATGAATTTAGATAGGGAAATAGCACATTACAAGTTGATACCGGGGATGGAGGACATCATATGCAGTCTGCACTAGAGAGTAATATGCAGTTTTGGTGAACTGAACATTTATATTCTTGTATGGAAAACATGGAGATAGCTTCAAGCAGTAGCTTAGAAAACATTCTTCACGGCAATCCCAAATCTGTTGCAGATACAAAGAACTGTCCCTTGAGCTGCTGAGTTATGCAGTTTCTCCTTGAATAAGTGCAAGCCTTGAAAAAGCACTTAACCAGCAACTGTCATGATGAGCATTATTAGATTACTTCCCAAAATTCAACACGCTTCTGAGATAGAACCGAAGACCTGAATCATACAATCTAGCTATTGAAAAAGTATTATTCCCCCCAAGTTTTAAATCGTCTTGGTTTTCAGCTATAATCGTTTCATTACTAGCAAAGGCCACAACAAACAGATTTCCAAATCTACAGTGTCTCACTTCTCCCCGAACTTCGCATTGACCTTGGGAGAGTAGACTCTAGCTATACAATAGCCTCCTCACAGCAATAGTGTTTATCCAATACAGTACAAACAACTGTTTACAATTATTTTATCGGGTTTCTGTGTTCCCATTTACGGAGATGATTATAATTCCACGCTTCCACTTGGAGATCTCTAGAGCAAAATTTCCAGTATGGATGCTTTTACCATTACATGGAAGATTTTGCAGTTCTTAATTTGATTGTCCACCAATGGAGCTCCTGTTTTAAGACGGAATCATGCTATCCTTGTCCACTGGTATTGCCATCAAGAACATCAAGGCATTTTGTGCCACGACCGTGTTCTAGAGACAAGAGGACCTCATAAATATGCCTACAAGAGAGACAACCACATCACCAACCAAAAAACTCTTCCATTAGCTTGTATATCAAAATTTTCATAAGTGAGTGCAATTTCATACCCTACAAAATGACATTACTTGGTATAAACCCCAAGAGTCTAGAAATAAATAAATAAATCCAATATCCTCCATGAATGCTCAAAAACTTTCAGAAAAAGAAAGATGAATTGAGACAACCATATCTCCTTAACTTATAAATCATGGGATAGCCGGCCAAACATATACATGCAATGTCAGATATTTGTTTCAAATTAACAGAGGACTCGCCACAAATGCAATCAACCATTTTAGCAGGGAGAAGATAGAGAAAATCCTAAACACAAGTCAAGATGAATAAGGTTTCCAGACTGTAGATAGCTCTAGACAGGATAAATGAATGGAAATCATTATATAAGCTGCAAGCCACCCTTGATGATAATTAATGCTTATCATTGCAAAGGCAAGAAACTTGCATCTGCAGTTATTCAAGTTGAACTGTGCTATATTTACTAGCAGTTGCACCACTGGCGCTTAGTTTTCGGCTATTGATATTGGTTATGCTATTATAACGAGAGTTATGATCGAGTCTTTAAATATTTTCGTTGTATATTATTTGTTTGACTTTGTTGAGTATTTAACCTTTCTCATAATGCAACCATCTAAACTATGTTTAATTCAAAGGGCGGGAACCTCAAGGATGAAATCATAAATCTATTCATATCATTCTTCCGCACTCCTAGTTATGCACTATATTTTGTAGTATCCTCCATCCAACTACTATACCTTAATCAGCTTTGTAACATAATAAGGCCAGACTTGGGCTTAAATGGAAGCTTGATTAAAGTGTCTGATCGAAACCTAAAGAGGTACAAATTTGAATAAAAGGTAAATGGAAAAACAATACATTTGTATAAGGGGAATCTTATACACCAAATTCTTGTCTCACTTGGTAGTGACCTAAAAAAACTTGCATCTGAGTTATTCAAGTTGAATTGCCCTGTATTTATAAACCTCTGGTAATGAATCAAATCAGATCAGCAAAATGATGATAAATAAATCTGATTCAATGACAAAATAGAAGCAGAAAGTAAACAGGTGTGTCAATTTTCACTAGAAAATTTTCACAGCAAATGTGAACCCCAAGATTGTTATTTTTCTTGAAATCGGGTTAACAAAAACTCCAAAAGTAAACCACACAGGAACTAGACAATCACTAGTAACCATGTTTAGTTAAAAATAAAATGAAAACTGTGCAACCCCAAAAAAAGGAATTTTATTCAATTAGTAAAACTGAAAAAATGTTTTCATTTTATAAAAGTATGGAAATGTCTCTCATTTTGCAAATTTCCAGTCTTATATATAATGTCTTTATTTTGTCCTTGTTCATTTTCTTGGTTTGTATGTAGTCAGTAGAACAAAAGTTGCAGATGATAGGCTTCCATCGGGAAGTAGGTTACTTTTTCTTTGTTAATTGAGAGGCTTATATTATATTCACAAAATGAACATTACATACAAGTTATGTCAAGGTACACCAAACAAAGTAAGTTCAAACGTTGCCAGCTTTATCCATGGCAAACATGAACTCGAACTTTATACATTATTTTTATATTGTAAGTTTTTGACATGCTGTTGCATTATTTTATAAACAATGGCATATGCTTTGTATATACATATACTGACTGAAAGCAGAGGGCCGAAAGCTCTCTCCACTCTGTCGCTATGACATTCACACATTTATTAGGAAACAAAAAATGATAAAGAATTTTTCTGTTCCTTACAAGACATTTTTTTGAACTTTATTAAAAAGTGATTTTGAATCGAACATTGTCCTTATTAAAACATGCCCTCGAACTCGAACCTTGTGACTTAGCATATAAGTACCCTGAGACCGTAAGCACTGATTATTCTATTCTATCAACTTCCCTAATTACACAAGAGACATCTAATCTATCTCAAGAGCTTGTCAAGCCTTCGAGGAAGGACTCCAGAACAACTTTGACCAACATTACATAAAGGTTGGGGGTTCAAAACCCAGCAACATCACATCTACAACAGACCAACATAAGGAGACACATCGTAACCACAAACAGCATAAATATACAGCAACCAGAAGAGCAGCGAGGAGTTGCTCAAAAATATACATAGAAGTAGATTACATTGACGCAAATAGATATATGTTAAATTTTAAGCGTTGTAAAAAGAGGGAAAGGTGACTTTTTATTCCTACCATGTTTTGGTACCATGTGTCTTCACTCTTATGTAATATTAACAATCATACAAGCAACAGCAGATGAGGAATACCGTGCATTAGAATTTAGGCATCACTCCAATCATCGTCTTCATCGCCTTCACTTCCAACAGCCTGCAATTAACACAGCAAGTTTCTTAAGACTGAGATACAGTAGACATCAAGTTTCTGACTGTCATGCAATGGCACAGGGATAAATATATGAGCACAATCAAATTTCTTTCCTAACCTGTCGGATAGCACTGGCCTTTTTCAGGATAGCACTAACATTAATATTTGTTGCCGGTCTCGGAATTTCGTATTTTTTCACAGCAGTTCGTCGCAAGCTGAAAGACTGAACAATGAAACCAAAATATTCAGATAATGTGGGCAAGGCACTGAAGAAATTGGTTAGCCACTCATGCAAATTGAACAAAGTTCAAGGGCCATGAGCTGAATGCCAATTCAAATTTCAAAAAGATAAAATATCTTATGACATCAAGAACACGGTTTCCATTATAATAGTATAAAAATATAGGTTAATTGACAAAACCAAAAAAGGTGCAACAATGGGCACAGCTACCAACCCGAGTCCTTATTTGCTCAAATAACTCCTCTCTCTCAGTTAAGGATTTGGCTTTTAATGACTGTGTTTGTTGTATAACTTTCCGAAGCTGTAGAAAACATTTATAGACTCCGTGTAAGAGCTAATTTGACAAAATTCTCAAAAAGTGGAAAGGCATTTAAGAACTCAACTTATACAAAATAATTTTCCAAACAAAACTGGTTTCAAGAAGGGAGCAATACCACGCTTTTGTCATGCGAAGCAATAGCCTTTATGAGTGAATCATTCCTTTCAATATAAGTCTTTTGAGATTCTGAATTCTTTGTAGGTTTCCTATGCTTTGATGGAAGAGGAGGCGGTGCAGGAGGAGCAGCTGATTTTATAGATGTTAAGGATCTTTTGTGGGGGCTAGTTATCCACCAGTCCAAAGGAGGAAGTGGAGGTGGTGGTGGTGTCTCCTGTGGAATACTCCCTCGAGTTTTAGGTTCTGTAATTAGAGAGCTTGAAACTAAGTCTTCAGAACCTGCTGACTCGTGTTGATGTGTACTGAAAACCGTATCATGAGGGTTGTTACTCTGAGAAGAAGACACAGAAATCCCAGTGGATGTCCAAGGCTTTGGAAATGGTTGAATGGAGCTGCTCTTATGTCCTACCTCTACACTGCCATCATCAATTTTTGTCAGTGTTGATTCTCTGGGTGTGCTTGGACTCAATGTGTTTGTCAATGAAGAAATTAAAAGATTTCTTGAAGAACCAAGCTTCTCATCAGTACTCATACTAATTTCAGGTAACACTGCAGATTCAGTAGCAAGTTCCATAGTATGGTCACTAAATGAGACTGAACTTGAAGAGTGTTTAGCATGGCTTCTTTGATGTCCACATTTAGAACCATCAGCTGTATATAATAATTTTAAGGCCTGCATTTCATCTATGGATTTCTCGAGATAATTTGATAAGGGAGAAATACAATCAGCTATACCTTTTTCCTCCAATTCCTTTTGGAGTGGAAGCACAGGTTCTGGCAACAAACAGAAAGGTGATAGATTGGTGGCTTTGATATCAGATGAACTCCTTTCTGGACTAATAATTTCTGGATAATAATCACTCCTAGCAAAGGAATTACAGAAAGCAGATCCTATAACAGGCTGAGAGTAGGAAATATTTATCTCATCTTGTGGAGAAGATGATAGATCATGACCCCATGCATCAACATGACTGAGGCTTGCGACTGACACTTCATTTGCATAACCCTGATGTTGTTCGCCAACATGAAGGCTTTGAAACGTGGCACTAGAATGCTTAGTGGCCAGTTCATCGTGGGGATGATTGTCTAGGAAAATATGATCAGCAGAGCTTGCAGCAGGCATGGCATGAAGCCTTCCAGTTTGGACCTCAGCAATGACCCCCGTCTTTATCTCAGAACTGGCAAAATTGTGCAATCTAGAATCAGTGGATTCTGCAGGGGATGTAGAATGGAAGAAGGTTACAGGGGACATGGTATAGCGACTAACTTCAGAACACTTGGCAATTTCAACAGCTTCGGTTTCATCTTTCTTAAATTGATTTATTGCTCTTCCACAGCAATTTCTGGTTGTTGATGCAAAGCCGGAAGGTGCATGAATATGCCCAACACTAGCAAGCTCAGCTTGGATCATATCTGCCGGGATATCCTTTGTGAGAGAGTCGAGATTCAAATTATTTTCATGAACAGTACCAACCACCTTTGAGTTATCAAACCTACAGAGCATCTTATCCCCCAACATCTCACCAGAAAATTCCCTATTTTCAGGTAATGGAACATTTGTGCAATTGACAGGAACTTGAAAAAATTGTAGCTCGGGATGAAATTTAAACTCTCTATGATTTGACGTCGTTGATATTATCCCTGAAGTATCTAATGAACCTTTACACGCCTGAACAGATTTCATTTGAATTGCACCTTCGAAGGATGAAACATCAAGCACCTGATTGCCGACTGACTCAACATCCATGCTAGATTCAAGAGATTTAGCATTCATAGAATCCGAGAACTGGTTTGCACAAACCTCAGTAGAATGCTTACCATGTGAGTTAACAGTTGGAGATTCCATGTGTGTTTCTTCAATCTCTGATTGAGATTTACAGCCAGGTAATATAGTAGATGAATTTTCATGTTCAGAAAGAGTCTTTTTGCAGGAAATACACTCACCCGGGATTTCATATTTTGCATTATCAACTTCTAAATCAGCATACGAATGTTCATTTTGCACATCGTGAAGACCAGAAGCTAACTCAGACACATCAGAGCAAGCTTCTAATTCGATTTCACCAACATCTGGAGTTATCAAAGGAACAAGATCGCTTTCAAGTTCCTCCCTAGATTTATGTTTGGAAGCTTCAGAGGCAGATACCGATTTGATTATGTTGGAATGTCCAAATATGAAAGATGGTTGTGAATTATCAATTTTTTCAAGGTTAGAAGAAAATATTTGAAACTTCACATCAGTGACTCCTGCAGATGATTCCGCCACAGTAAATGGTTCTTCAGTAAACATTGACGATGCAAATTTTACATCACTGTACATGATGGATAACTCGGGGGTAAAAAACCTGAAAAATGCATCTTTGGTGTCAAAGCAAGCGGATGTTGTGGCATTTAGAGAAACATCAGGCGATTCAAAGTTTGTGAATGCAAAAGAGGAGGAACGGTCCAGCAGAGCATCTGGTTGCTGAGCAAAGCTTGCGCTTGTGATGGGAACATCAGATACAGCAGTAACAAATGGTTTAACATCAGGATGATCATCTAGTACTGCCTTAGTTAAGTCACAAGTTGTCTGACCAATGCTACAGTTATTAACACTGTCAAGATCAGCTGTTGATTCTTTTTCTCGACAGTCTTCAGATGCATGTACACAACCAAGACTGGGAGCTAGCTCTGGATTTGAGAATGCAAAAGAGGATGAATGGTCCAGAACAGCGTCAGGTGTCTGAACAAAGTTGTTACATGCAGTTGAAGCAGGAGCCAAAGGTTTGACATTGTTATGATCATGCACCACTTCCATGCCAGAGCCATCAGTTCTCCACACAATGTTACCACATTCAGAGGAGACACAATTTGCAACCATGGTACCCTGCTTGCCACTGTCAAGATCAGCAGCTAGTACTTTTTCTGAGGCGGTGCTTGTTTGAATATTTGAAACACCGCCAGTGAATTTGCCATTGTAGAGGGACTGTACATCAAGAAAAAAAGGGTATCCTACAGGCTGTTCATGTGATTTGGTACAGGCCTGAGATCTAGTTTCCATACGCTCAAAAACTTTTTCAGAATCTACCTCCCATTTAATCTGGCACTCAGAATCTGTTTCTATCTCTGATTCCATGGTGGTAAGAGCATCAACAAAATTCTCTGCCTCACCTCCAACATCATCAAATGAGCCTAAATCAATTTCAACTTGTCTCTTCTTATCTCCATTGACAAATACAAACTTTTCCTCTGTATGCATGATATCCTTGCCACTAGTCTTCACCAACTGAAATCCTGTAACTTCGCCCATAGCAAGATCATCTTTGGCCTGATCTTCAAGAGCTCTTCCTGTCGAAGGGATTTTCTCCCGCTGTTAACAAGGTCACAAGGGATGATGTAAGCATTCATTGGAGACATTAGATTGGATGAATCCTGCTTATATTTTCTCCAACCACTTGGACAAAGCAAGAAGATCTGTTCACCTGTTTCAGCTCCAATGTTTGATTAGCAATACATAATAGGTTTCCAGGGGCACACATTGGACCAGCTAGATCCAATGCTGAATAATGAAGCCTGCAAAGACCAGCACTGCAGTAAATAGCTTTAGTACGTATAATGTGAACATGTACACAGAGTAAAGTTAAACTAAGATAAAGCTTATTTTTTCGCATCATGTGTGCCTGGTTGTAATTATCTACAAGACTACAAGCATCTCTATAAGCTTATTGCATTCAGGAGACGCACAATACCTAGAATTTTGTTGGGATGTGACAGCAACTTCTGCATTTTCACCATTCCTTTGCCTTTGGACCCTTTTCTAAATTATCACATCAAAAAAAAGGAAAGGTATCAAGAAAAGACATGCAGATTCACACAGGAATTACAATTTAGGCGTTAAACTGAAAATGAATTCTAAAACTAAGGCCTCTATATATTGTTTTTAAGAATAATCATAATCAATATGGGAGTATACATTAGCATCCATTGATGGGAGAAAAATAAATAAATTGCTAGAGTGAATTTTCCTCGTTTGGTTTTTTGGAGAAAAATGCAGGCCAACATTAGAAAATTATTATTTACAAAGATTATTTCACTTGGACTCATATTTTGGACAACTATTCTATATTGTGAGCTCTTGCCACTAGAAGGGGATGGAATTTAGTGAAGTGCTTATCTTGGAAGATAGAGAAGCTTGAAATATGTACACACAATGAAAATAGTATTTGTCCCTGGCCATCCAAATGAAAGATAAATATGTATGGCAAGTGCTGATCCAAAATATGATCTATAAGTACCCAATTCTATGTATTCTCTTATTGAAACACGCAGTGCATACCCTCACCATGTTCATTGTTCTAGAAATGGTTAAGTCAGGCTAAAGGTGATCCAGACACCTTCAAATAACAAAAAAGGCCATTGTTGTTTTGTTTTGTATGATAACTGTGCGTCGGTCACAGAACCATCGCAACAATGGCAGAACTGCCACTCTTCACAGAGTAGCGGCTGTGGGACCGCCACTTGCAGGCACCGGCAGTTGTGCAACTGCTGTGGCAGTTCCACAACTACCCCTGTAGACAACGGTTGTTTTGCCCCCGATGACGCCAAAATGGAGAAACTCAAGAATTGCAAATGTTTGGGCTTCCCAATTCAATTCGTTTTGCCTCTCCTTTCATCATTGGGCAAAGCAACTATAAATGCAAGCACGTTTACTCATCTAAGCAACTGATTTGGAGTGAATTCAAGTGTGAACAAAAAGGAGAAAGTCTGACTTGTTCTTGTTTTGTTCATAGACAGCTGAACTCTTTCTTATTGAGGATTGTAAGCAAGTAATGCAAGTAGAAGGAGCTTGAATCCTTCTTGAAGATCATCTATTGGCAGTAAACTTGTGTTGTATTGGAGATTTACATAGTGAAGGGAAGCAATTGCTTACCCAGCTGGAGTTTTTCCCACATTGGGTTTCTCCAGGATAAAATTCTTGTCTCCTTGCCTTTCATCTCTCAATTTCAGTATTGTGTGAATGATTCTTGCATAACATATTGCATAAGAAGAACTTTGTTAAGTTGTTCATTCATTATCACTAAGATAGGATTTATTTATTGTCCAAAAGTGGTAGTTTACGGATCAGATTGGTATCAGAGCAGTTAGAGATCAATTGTTTTTGTGTGGTTTAACTTGTGTTGACATTTTCAGTTAGATGCCCCTCACCCGAAAGGGTAGTGAAAGCGGAGAAGGTATCCTCATTCCTTTTGAAGCAGAGATTTCCACCAATAAGTGGAATTAAGGAATCTATGACTCGTAGTAAGATGCATGTGTGAAGAAGAACGTTTCTACAAGTTGGAGGTGTTTGTGGCAAGTCTTTCCAAAGATGTGGGAAGTATTTCCTTGTCTATGGGGAAGTTGGAGTCCATCATGGGATTGCTCATGGAGAAGCTTGGTGTTCCAAAAGAGGCACTAGGAGACCATAAAGAAGACACTCATGAGTATGAGGAAGAGCAACCCCGTGCCAACCTTACTCCTTCATTCAAAGCGGAGGCGAAGATAGAGATTCAACCTTATGATGGGGACGTGAATGCCAAAATCCTAGACCATTGGCTAGCTCAACTTGAGGTATATTTCAGTTTTCATCAAATCAATGAGAGTCAACAGATTTCATTTGCAAGGTTAAAATTAACCAATCATGCTTTAACTTGGTTTGAAAGCTATGTTCATACTTTGGTTGTTAAAGCTTCCTCCTATTTCTAAGTGGGATGAATTTAAAAAGCTAATAAAAAATCAATTATATCCTATTTGTTATGAGGAAGAGAGGTCCATGTATTGGAAATATCTCAGGTAGAAGCAAGGCCAAAATGTGCAAGAGTACACCAGTGAGTTCCGGAAGAAAGTTGTCCAAATGGGCAAATATGTAGCAGACCAAGACATTTTAATGAAGTACATCAATGGACTCCATAGCCACTTGAGGAGACTAGTCCTCTTGGCCAAGCCGGTGAATGTAGATGAGGCTTGTTCTCAAGCCCACTATCTAGAGATGGACAAGAAGAAGAGTTCATCTACCTCTCAGCATGCTTCAAACAAACAAGGTGACACCAAGCAAAAGGAGAAAGGAAAAGGGAAAGGTAAGAAGAATGCTACTTCCATTTCTAAGAAGGATACTAAGTTCCATTGTGGTCCTTGTGATGTTGACACTCATTCCGAGGAAAATTTTCTGAAGCTCCACCTGTAATTTCATCCCTTCAAGAATAAGAAGAATAAAAAGAAGGCCAGGGATGCCCTCCAAGGGGAGGAGATATTTTGCAGCGAAGAGGTGGATGAGACAATGTGTTGTACCTTCGTCCGTAGAGAGGTATGTTTGGGTAGTAATAATGTTGTTCAAGAAAATGAACTTACTAAGCTTTTTCATATAAAAATCCAAGTGAAGAAAACCAAAGTGGATGCTCTTTTTGATACTTGTTCTCAAGATAATTTGATAAGGAGTTGGTTGATCAGCTAAAATTAGAGACTTACAATCATCTGAATCCATATTCATTGGGTTGGGTGAAGAAAGGCGTAGACATCAAGGTTACCAAGCAATGCAAAATTACGTTTGGTATTGATAAGAAGTTCATTGATGAAACTACTTTGGATATTGTTCCTCTTGATGTGTGTGGTGTAGTGTTTGGCAGCCCATACTTGTATATCAAGGATGCCATCTTCATGAGAAGAGCCAACCAATACCACTTGGTGAAGGATGGTAAGAACTACCTCATTTCAGCCTTTACAGGAGACTCAAAGATCTCTTTGGTAAGTGCCTCTGAAGCTAAGAAGCTTATTAATGCTAGTGGGAAATTTGCATTACTTATTTTGAGAGATATACAAGAAGAGGAATTTGTTGCATCTAAAACCACTTGTAGCATGTTTACTAACAAAGAGCAAAAGCAGATGAAAGAGTTGGTTCAACAATTTTGGGAAGTTTTCCAAGAGCTTACGAAGTTGCCTCTGGTCAAGCCAATTGAGCATAAGATACAGTTGCTACCCAATAGTCCGCTTCCAAGCTTGGGATTATACAAGCAAGCCTTGAAGGATGCCAACGAGGTAAAACAATAGTTACAGTCTTTGATTAAGCAAGGTATAATCCATCCTAGCACTTCTCCATGTGGTTCTCCTATTGTTTTAGTACCTAAGAAAGATGGTTCATGGAGGATGTGTGTTGATTATAGAGCACTAAATAAAATAACCATAAAAAATAGGTACCCTCTTCCTCGAATTGATGATTTGTTAGATCAATTACAACATGTTAAATATTTTACTAAGCTTGATTTGAAATCTGGGTATCACCAAGTTTGGATTAAGGAAGAGGACATCTGGAAAACAGTGTTCAAGACCAGGAAAGGGTTGTATGAATGGTTGGTCCTACCGTTTCGGCTATGCAATGCACCAACTACCTTCATGAGGTTGATGAATGAGGTAATGAGACCCATTATTGATTCCTTTGTCATTGTGTACTTGGATGACATTCTGGTTTTTAGCAAAACTTTTGAGGAGCATATTAACCATTTGCATCAAGTTTTGCAAGTTTTAAAGGAGAACCGACTAGTGTTGAATGAGAAGAAGTGTGAGTTTGCTCAACAATCACTTGTCTTTTGGGGGCATGTGGTTGGAGATGGAGAGTTGAGGATTGATCTAGCTAAGATAGAGGTCATTCTGAATTGGCCTACACCATCTAGTTTGACCGAGACCAAGAGTTTTATTGGTGCAGTTCAGTATTTGAGGAAGTTCATCAAGAACTTCTCTTCCATAGCAGCGCCTCTACATTCTGTGACAACAGGTGGTAAGGTTTTTGATTGGGGTAAGAAACAACATGATGCTTTTGAGTCATTTAAATACAAGATTAGTCATGCTCCAGTTTTGGCATTACCTAACTTGCAACTTCCTTTCGAAGTAGAAACCAATGCTAGTGACTATGTTATGGGAGTTGTCCTACTTCAAGGAGGTAGGCCCGTATGTTATCATTTTGAATTGTTTCAGGGAGCCATTTTGAATTATTGTACATATGATAAGGAATTGTATGCTCTTGTGCAAGCGGTCAAGAAATGGAAACATTATCTGATGGGTAAAGAAACTATCATACACACGGATCACCAACCTCTTCAATATTTGTAGGCTCAAAATAAACTTCAACAAGCTAGACACTATAAGTGGATGGGTTTCTTGCAATAGCTTCATTTGATCATAAAATATAAGAAAGGTGTGACTAACCAGTTAGTTGATATGTTATCTAGACCTCCTTTACTTTCAGCTATGGGCACTTTAACTCTTCTTGAGCCTTTTGTATGTGAAGCATATCAAGAAGGTTATGAGCAGGATCCGGATTTTGGAGAAATCTTTCAGCAGAAACCTCCAAGCGAGGGCTTTGCACTTAGGGGAGAATATTACTTCCAGGATGGGTTGCTCTACAAGAACAAGAAACTTTGTGTGCCTAAGGGGGAAAGAGTTCAGTTGATGAGGGAAGCACACACTTCTAAGGTGGTTGGTCACTTTGGTGTGACAAAGACTTGTTGCACACTTACAGAGGTATGTTTATTGGCCAAACATGCAAGCAGAAGTTGCCAAATTTATCAGGGGTTGTGTTTTATGTAGTACAAGCAAGCCTAGTAACAGAAAGTTGGGTTTATATATGCCATTACCAGTTCCTTCCCGGCCATGGGAGAGCATCTCCATGGATTTTGTGGGCAGTTTTTCCTACTTCCAAGAAAGGGTATGATTATATTTTTGTGGTAGTGGACCGGTTCAGTAAAATGTGTATTCTCATTCCTTGCAAGAAGACCATTAAAGCCAGTGATGCAACTGAGTTATTTTTTGCTAATGTGTGGGTTCATTTTGGTTTTCCTAATTCTATTGTGTCAGACAAGGACTCACGGTTCATAGGAAAGTTTTGGTCTACTTTGTGGGAAAAGATGGATACTAAGCTGAAAAGGTCTACCACTTTTCATCCACAAACAAATGGGCAAACAGAAGTGGTAAACCATACCTTGGTTCAGCTCTTGAGAGGGTACAACAGGAAACATCCTAGGACTTGGGATGAGAATTTGGTGTATATCCAACATTCTTATAACAGGGCAGTTCATGCTTCTACCAGTAAGACTCCTTTTGAAACATGTTTTGGTTATTTTCCTAAGAGTACATTTGATGTTGTTTTGAGATTACCATGCAGAGACAATGGGAAAGTGGATCTGGAAGTCCACAAAGCTGAGAAGTTCATTGAGAAAATTCAGCAGATACACCTCCAGGTACATGAGAGGTTGAAAGAGTCACATGCCAAGTACAAAGCAAGGCATGATCAACATAGAACTGAGCATTCTTTCCTTGTTGGTGACAAGGTATGGTTGTACTTGAGTAGAGAAAGGCTACAAGGTAAAGCTAAGAAACTCAAGCCTCTTTGATATGGCCCATTTGAAATTCTGGAACAAGTGGGTAAGAATGCATTTCGCTTGGATTTGCCTCCTTATATGAGAATATATTCAGTTGTGAATGTTGAGAATTTACGTCTCTTTGAGCCCTCCATGTTGGATCAGGAAGAAGAGGGATTGTTGCTACCATCTATTGAGGATCTTGCTCCAAACAGTCAGTTGGAATTGGAGGAAGATGTGGTATTGCAACGGAAAGAGAGGACAACACAGCGTGGAGTGCAAGACAGTGGTTGATTGGGTTAAAAGGTCAATTGCCTACCAAGGCCAAGTGGTATTCCAGAGAAGATGTGGGGAAGAAATTTCCTCACCTCATTAGTCCTTGAAGCTTTTAGGGACTTAAAAGCCTCAAATTGGGGAGGTATGATCCAAAAATGGATCTAGAAGTACCCAATTCTATGTATTCTCTTATTGAAACTTGCAGTGCATACCCTTAGCATGTTCATTGTTCTAGAAATGGTTAAGTCAGGTTGACGGTGATCTGAACACCTTTGAATGATGAAAAAAGCCATTGTTGTTTTGTTCCGTGTGATAATGTAGTGTTATGACCAGTGACGGTTGCGAAATTGCACTCTTCATGGAAGTAGTGGTTGCAGACCGCCGCTCTATAGGCACAAAGGTTGTGTAACCATCACGGTGGTTGCACAACCGCCCCTACAGACAACGGCGGTTTTGCCCCTAACGACGCCAAAATGAGGAAACTCAACAATTGCAAATGTTTGGGCTTCCCAATTCAATTTGTTTCGCCTCTCATTTCATCCTTGGGCAGAAAAACTATAAATGCAAGCACATTTACTCATCTAAGCAAGTGATTTGGAGTGAATTCAAGTGTGAGCAAAAAGGAGAAAGTCTGAATTGTTCTTGTTTTGTTCATAGACAGCTGAGTTCTTTCTTGTTGAGGATTGTAAGCAAGTAATGCAAGTAGAAGGAGCTTGAATCCTTCTTGAAGGTCATCTATTGGCAGTAAACTTGTATTGTTTGGAGATTTACATAGTGAAGGGAAGCAATTGCTTACCCAGCTGGAGTTTTTCCCACATTGGGTTTCTCCAGGATAAAATTCTTGTCTCCTTGTCTTTCATCTCTCATTTTCAGTATTGTGTGAATGAT
This sequence comes from Taxus chinensis, assembly GCA_019776745.2. Classification (NCBI taxonomy): domain Eukaryota; kingdom Viridiplantae; phylum Streptophyta; class Pinopsida; order Cupressales; family Taxaceae; genus Taxus; species Taxus chinensis. The sequence goes on along the minus strand of CM034154.1, from coordinate 524,098,785 downwards.
TCTTGCATAACATATTGGATAAGAAGATTTTTGTTAAGTTGTTCATTCATTATCACTAAATGAATTTGAGCATGCGACAAAGAAAATGAAGCACAGGAGACAGAAGTCTGAAGAAAAGGCAGATAAAGAAGACAAGTAAAAGAGGAGAATTAAGCAAATAAGGGAGAAGCATCCAGATCATCTGCAGAAGTGGGCATGCAGAGCAAAAAATAAGAATTATAGGATGATTTTTTATTTCATTGACAAAAACCTTGAGAGTGTGTGCGTGTGTATATATATACACGACTCAATAAAAAAACAGCTCACAAAGAGGCTGGTACCAACCGGAAAAACAAAGTCCAAGAGCTTACCAAGCAGGATATACACTAGAATTAGGTATAACCATAGTTACCACGTCCGGTAATCTGGATTCATTCAGGAGAGCGAAAAAAAATCCTAAATAACAGGTCCAAAATATACACCATATATATCAGCATAATTGTATAAATATGCAAAATCGACAAATACAATGAAAAAATTAATAATGTAATATAAATTGTTAATATATTTGACACTAAATAATATTAAAGGCTGTTAGGTGACTATTTTTGCAAAACTGAAAAACACCTAAAAAAATAATTAATTAATTAAAAATTGGAAAAAAAACAGTGCCAACCTTGACTGAACATATCCTTGCCGGCCAAACAATCAGTATCATGCTGGATTTTGTGTAGTTCCGAACGGATTTGGTAACTATGGGTATAACAATAAACTGTAGGTATGAAATAAAGAAGGTAGCACAGCGCCAAATATAATTGTTTTTGTTTAGAGAGACTAGAAGCTGCAAATAGAAATTGAAACTTGAAATCACTGAAAATGCTGCAAGCCTTTTATATGTTGTTTATGTCAGTCCCCACATCGAGAGTGCCAGATAAACCTTGGGGATGTTGTTCACATCATCTTTCTCCTTTGGAGCCAAACCTGGAGTTGGGTAGCCCAAACACCTGGCTCAGTAACTTCGCATAAACTCATGCTAACATTCCTGATGAAGTGCCGGAGATGGTCACGATGGGGCAAAGGGACATGAAGAGAGGGATTGAAGGGAGAGGAGGTTGAGCTAGTTCCTTCTCACTTGCAGGTGTGGTGGGTAGAGCTGCAGGGGTGTTTCCATAGGCAACCTTACCTAGTGGAAATTTGATACTGCATCTATGATCGACATTTCAGACTTTCCTTACACCCCTTGGGTTTGTGCAAATTGGTTCAGCCTGGCACACATACCTTGGTCATGTTTCAGTCCATGTTTCTGAATGCTGCGAGAGGTTCATGATTTTTTTGGTCCTGGTAAAGTCAAGAATGCTGAATGTAGGCAGAATGAGGTTGTTCTTGGGAGTGAAGAGGGCCATGATATATATCATGCATTTCCAGATTATCATTGAAGCAAGGAAAGGAGGATTTAGATGGGGCAGCTTGGTGTAGAGTGTGATAGGTGTTATGTATGGGAGAGAGGTTATGGTTGGGAGCCTAGAGTAGCAAATAAGGCTGCAGGATTAGAAATGCATCATTGTGAACAGGGTAAATGAGGAGCGATGAAGGGGAAGCGGCAGAGCATTGGCACAGAATGGTCGCTTTTTTCAAAATTTAAGATATGCAACGGTCGGTCGGCCTCCCCCCCCAAAGTTTCAAGTAATGCGCTCAATGCGGGCCATGGTCTGTCGGTTGCACTTCAGAACCATCTAGGGCCCAGAATTTCAGAGGATCTTCACGTTCCCAATGCTAACTCCTTGTGCAATTCACCCAATCAAGATACTGTTCAGACAGATTATGTCTCCGTCTCTTTCGTGGATTCAACCGACCTGGCTGCTCAACTCACCCTTCTCGGCTACAGAGCTATTTTTGCTAAGTTCGTGGGCTGCCGTCTCACAGTTGAAGGTATGCATAGCTGGTGCGACACTCAGTGGGGCAATGGTCTCTGCATTCGTTTCCTCGAAAAGGGTTTTTTCTCGTTATCTTTCGAAGTACTGCACAAAGGGACGATACCCTAGAGAGGAAAGGACCTCTCTTCTCTGATTCGGGTCTTCATATTCGTGAGTGGTCTGCCCACTTCGATCCGGCACAAGCGGCAATGGACGGCCTTCACGTTTGGATTAGAATGTATTCTCTGCCTTGCGAATATTGGTCCTCCTCCATTCTCACCAAAATTTGCTCCAGCTTAGGTCGTGTTGTACGCATTGACCCTGCCACTTTGGAAGGTAATCTCTCTTCCTTTTCTAGGATATGCATCTCTATTGATCCCTCCATTAAACTCAAGGAATTCATAGTCATTTCCACCCCTTCGGGTCGATGGGTTTAGAAAGTGGATTATGAGGCCATTTCCGACAGTTGTTTCAAGTGCAAACAGCCTGGGCATCTGCATAAATCCTGTAAAAATCCCCCTGTTTCCAGCACATGCGGTTGCCTGGAGGAAAAAGATTTCTCCATCTTCGGCCTCCCTCTCCGCTGGTCCTCTTGCTTCCGAGCCTATTCTTCTCAAGGCAGCTGACCCCTCCAGTCCCGCTCCTGTGTCTGAGCCTATAGTGCTCGATCCGAGCACTATCTCCTTGGTCAAAGAAACAACATCGGTAGTTCAGGATTCTACTAGAATACTGTCTCTTTTTCAGGAAGGTATCGCACTGGGCCTCGGTGCTGATGCTACCTCCCTGGAAAAATGGGTTAATGAGAAGGATGAGGTGCTTCTTTCTCTCAATGGTTCTTCTGAGGACTTTTCTTCTAGCCTAGATAATGCTCTCATCGATCCTTCTTCGGCTAACTTGCAGCAATGTTCAATCCTGCCGACTTTAGCCATTCTAAACTTGGACAGGGGGCCAAAAGCTCATCCTGGCCAACCCTCCAGAAACACCCTATCTCTCAAAGACATCGCTGCAGGTAAGCAGTTACAGCTTCATTCCTTTTTTCCATCATCAAGTAGGAGAGGCGGGTCCTCTCTGAAGATCCAATGATCCTCTTCTCTTGGAATGTTAGGGATCTGAACGCCCCTAACAAAAAACGTCTGCTGAGACGTTATGCTATTGATACAAAAGATTTCTTATTTCTTATTCAAGAAACTAAGATGTCCTCCCAGGATTGTAAGTCAGGCTGGTTTCGTAAGTGGAAAGGCTAGGAAGGTTGCTTCTCATACTCTTTTGGTGCCTCTGGCAGCCTGGGAGTTCTCTGGAATTCCAATTTTTGTCATCTTGAGATTTTATTGGTCGATCCCAATTTCATTTGGTGTAGAGTTTTCATCAAACATACAGATGAGTCCTTCTTTCTTTGTAATATCTATGGTCCTAACTCCCCGTTAAAAAAAGGGAGCTTTGGTCGAAGATTCAGACAATTCTTGCTCCTGTTCAGAATTTCAAGACTGTAGTGGCCGGGGATTTCAATGCTACCCTTTCCGATAAAGATAAAAGAGGAGGCATCCATTGGCAGCCTCATTCCCAAGTGGACTTCACCTCCTTTGTTTCCGATGCAAAGTTAATAGACTTGGAACCCAGCTCAGGGTGGTTCACTTGGAACAATCGGCGTATTGGGTTTAGCTCTATGGCGGTCCATTTGGATCGTTTTCTGGTCTCCGAGGACTGGTTGCAACACAACTTTCTCATTAAATGTTTTGTTCTTCCTCTCTCTGGATCTGATCATTTTCCGGTCTCCCTCAACATTTCTTTCGACATCCCGCCGCGTCGTTCCCCTTTCAAATTTGAGTCCATGTGGTTACAGGATCCTTCTCTTACGCCTCTTATTTGCTCTTGGTGGGATTCTTTCGAGGTGGAAGGAACGTGGATGTTCAAACTCTCTAAGAAGTTCTCTTTGTTAAAAGTTAAATTGCAGGAATGGAATATTTCCTGTTTCAAAAACATTTTTCATGAAAAACAGAGAGTTGAGAATGCCTTGCGCCTTCTTAATAATTCGGTCTTCTCTAGAGGTATGTTTCAGGAAGATTTCATCAAAGAAAAATCTCTTCTCAGTGAGCTTGGTGATCTTCTACTTAAAGAAGAAATTCATTGGAGACAGAAATCTCATGAAATCTGGCTGGCTGATGGAGACAAGAACACCAAGTTCTTCCACGCTTCTGTCTAAGCTAGAAGGAATTTCAATTACATCTCCTCTCTGAATCTGGCTGATGACTCGGTGTTGTCCTCTCAATCCTTGATTAAATCAGAGACAGTGTCATTTTTTCAAAAACTTCTAAATGGTGATGAGGCCACTCCTCTGGCTGAACAGCGTTCTTTCCTGGATCAGATCCCGAGTTTAGTTGATGACAATGATAACATTAAACTTCTCTCCCCTTTTTCATTGGAGGAAGTTCGCAAAATTGTTTTCTCTATGCAAAGGGATAAAGCGCCTGGTCCAGATGGTTTTCCTACCTCGTTTTTCCAAGACTTCTGGGATGTCATCGGGGACACCGTGTGGCATACCGTGGAGGAATCCAGATGTTCGGGCAAGCTCCTTGGTGCTCTCAATCATACCTTTATTTGCATGTTCCCAAAAAAGGCACAAGTTGTCTCTCTTGATGATTTCAGGCCAATCTCCCTTTGCAATACTTCTTATAAAATTATTTCAAAGGCTATAGCGTCAAGGTTGAGTGTTCTTTTGCATAAGCTTGTAGCGCAGGAACAAAGCGGCTTCATTCCAGGAAGATCTATTACTGATGGTATAATCATTTCCCATGAAATGATACATACTCTACACACCTCCAACCGCTCTGGTATGATGATCAAATTGGATTTCAGCAAAGCCTATGATCGTATTAATTGGCGCTTCCTTTGTAAATCCCTTCAAGCTATGGGCTTTGGCAATCACTTTTGCAATTGGATCTTCAACTGCATTTCTTCACCTCGGTTTTCAGTTCTGGTTAATGGCTCTGCAGAAGGCTTCTTCAGCAGCAGCAGAGGTATAAGGCAAGGTGATCCTCTGTCCTCCTTCCTTTTCATCCTGGTCGCTAAGGCTCTTAGTAGAAGTATTAAAGTTGCTCTTTAGGTTGGGGTGCTTAAGGGTTTTAAGCTAACCACCAACCTTCCCCCCCTTTCACACCAATAGTTCATTGACGATACCTTTCTTTTCGGTCAAGCATCCATTCCAGAAGCTCGTTGCCTTTCCTCCTATTCTATGGCCTCTGGACAGGTAATCAACTATCACAAATCTGTTTTTTTCTTCAATGTCACTCCCAGGCTTCAGGGCCGGATTAAGGCAATTTTAGGCTGTGCGGTGGGTTCTCTCCCCCATAAATATTTGGGGATCCCTCTCTTTTTTGGTAATGGTAAAGTGAATCTTTGGGATAGGCTTCTCAACTCTTTGTCAGCTAGATTGCTTTCGTGGAAAGGAAAATGGTTGTCCCTGGCTGGTCGTGCACTCCTGATCAACTCAGTCCTCCTGGCCCTTCCGATTTATATGTTGTCAGTATTATCGATTCCCAAGACAGTCTTGCACAAAGTTGAGAAAATAGTCAGAACCTTCCTTTGGCAAGGGAATAATGAAGAGAGAAAATTTCATCTGGTGAAGTGGGAGACTGTCAAGCTCCCCAAATCTCTTGGTGGTCTAGGCATTCTTGATTTGGCTCTTCAAAATCAGGCCCTCGGTGCCAAACTTGTTTGGAATTTTATCTTTGATTCTAAACGGTTGGCTTTTCAGGTTCTTTCACATAAATATCTCGAGGCGGGTCGTCCTGAGCTCCTTCTCTCCAGTATCGAGCTTCCCAAAGGCTCTCATATTTGGAACTTTTTTTGCAAGTGCAAATCAGTGATCGCAGACTCTGTCTCCTGGCAAATCAACAATGGTCAATTAGCCGCCTTTTGGGAGGATAGTTGGAATGGGTCTCACCCTCTAAACCTCATTCCCAATCTCAACAGAGTCATGAATGTTACCAGTGTCACTTGGGGCACTAAAGTAGCTGATTTTGGTCATCAGCATCCAAATGGCTCTCCTTCATGGGAGTGGAAAAATCCTTCGACCATCGGAGCTTCCCTTCAAGAATCTTACATTCTTTCTGAAGCCCTTAGGGCCAGGCATGCCCATTTCAACACACGTGAGGACAATCTGATCTGGCTTGGCGACAATTCTGGAAATTATAAAGTTAAAGCCAGTTATGATCATCTTCTTTCCCAGTCTAGATTGGGTTCTCCCAGCCCCTTGGGCTGCTGGCACCCCAGTCTTCTGCCCAAGGTGGCCATCTTCGGCTGGTTGGTTCTCAAAAAGAAAGTTCTTACACAAGCGAGGAGAAGAAATTGGGGCTATGTTGGTCCCTCTAAATGTGTTCTTTGTGGAGTAGCCGAGGAAGATCATGATCATTTGTTCCTCTTTTGTTCCTTTGCCTCCAACTATTGGAACTGGCTTCTTTCTAAATTGAATCTTGTCTGGGATCCTTGTAATAATATTATTGATACGCTCCTTTCCTGGCCCAGGATTGGTAAAGACAGTTCTCTCAGTTCCATTTGGATCATAGCTCCTTCCTCATTTGGCACATTTGGTGGGAGTGAAATCTTCGTTTTTTTAGAGAGCGATATGTTGAGATCCCTGCTTTTCTAAATAAGCTGGAAGTAGCCATTTCTGAGAATGTCAGCAAAAACAGTCTCTTGCACCCCACTTTCTCTTCCTGCTATGCAACTATCAGAAATTCTTGGCCTCTCATCAGACTCCCCAGTCCTGGTTCAATCATCAAGAAAGGTCTTTCCCAAGTTGAGAAATTAATCAGAAGGAAAAGGGTCAAATGGCGCCCTCCCCCTATGGGCATGTGGAAACTGAACTTTGATGGGGCTTCTAGGGGTAACCCCGGTAAATCAGGTGCTGGTTGCATTATCAGAAGTGATTCAGGCACTCTCATCTCCGCTGGTTCATTCCCTATTCTGGATTGTTCCTGCAATTTAGCCGAAGCACAAGCTCTTCTAGAAGGTGTCAAATTGGCTGTCAATCTAGGGTGTGAAAGTCTTTTTATTGAAGGTGATTCCCAAATCATCATTCACACTATCTCTCGAGGGTCTTCCCCCTCATGGAAATTAAATCCTTTCATCTCTAACATTCTTTTTTGGCTTGGCAAATTACGCACATGGCACATCAATCACAATTTTCGTGAAGCGAACCAAGCAACAGATCTTCTCGCCAATTATGCCATCGATCACCCTGCCGCCACCGTCATTTCAGGACATGCTGAAGCCTGGCCAGGCCTCTCCTTCATCTTGTCACACGAACCACAGGGTACCCAGTCTCGGCTCGGATTTACTCTTCCGCGCATGTAAAACCTTTTTTAAGCACGGGTGCAGGATGGTGGTGGTCTATTGCCTCACTCTATGTTTTTTCGTGTTGTTTGTTAGTCAGCTTTCTCTAGTCATGGCCTGTCTTGGTTTCCCGTTTGTCTTTCTGAGGAGCTTTGTTCCTAATGAAGCTTCTACCCTTGACATCGATAGGGACCGTCTCTCAAAAATATTTCGCTACTCCTCCCACGACGAAGTTGTTGCCATCGAAACTATATTGGGTGATGCTTACCGTTTCAAGTCCAGGCGTGCCCGCTCCAATACAGAAATTGCCTCGGCTTTTGTTTCATTCTGCTTGCGGTTGCATAGGGACACTGTTGTAGTCGAGTTTGTAGCAAACGATGAGATTTATCCTGCGTACAGCGTTGGTCTTCGCGATGAACTGACTGATTTCTCCCTCCCCGACCCTCTCCTGTGGGTTGATGAAATGGACGAGCTCGCTATTGGCTCTGGACGCAACATTCAATGGCTCTATGGTCAATATAGGGACCTCCTCCGCTATGCTCAGCATGTGCAATCACTGTTTTCGGCGGGCCGTCTCAACCATAGGCTCCTCCCCGAAGTGCACATTGATGAAGCTCGGTATCCTATTCAAGCCGCGACGGAAAAATGGCAGGAACTTAAAACCAGGGCTAATGGAGCTTTCCACCTCCTTCTGCGGGAGGCCAACAGGCGAGCAGGCACTCAGATTGGCTGATTTCTTGGCTTTGGCTTTGTTTACTGGTTTGCTGGTTTTGTTTCTGTTCTTGTGCTCTGGTGCTTCCTCTCTTCCCTTCCTCCTACTTCTTTCATTGTCTTTCTTCCTCTTCCCCCTCCCTTCTCCTTCTGCTCCCCGTCTTCCTTCCTTTCTTTGTATGGTTGGGGCCTAACCCCCCGGTTCATAGCTCCGGTCAAAAGCGTTTATCAATCAAAAAACAAACTGGTCTACTGTTTCACGGAAAAAAGACTGTCCTGTAATTCTTCTTATTCTTGTTCAGAATTACAGAATTGTCTAAAGAGAAGAAAGGAGTGAAAAGTTGCCAGGACATGAGTCAACAACTTACAGAGATGGAAGAACTCCAACAGGACAGCATAAAACTAGCCAAGTATGGAAGTGAATATAGAGAAAAAGCAATGGAAATGGTTGTTGCAGAATAGATTAAGTAAGAAGCACAGGGGTATGTACATACAGCTGAAGATGAGGAAGGCATGAAATGGATTGACTTTGAGAAGTTTGATAGATGAGAAAGAAGAGGACGAAGGATACAGCAGAAGATGAGGAAGATACGAATTGGATCAACTTGAAAACTCCCTCCTTCCCCTGGCGCATGAAAAAGGAATTTACTGTCTTCTTTTTAAAACATGCGTAGGTTTTCTATTTTGAGAAGTTCAGTAGATGAGATAGAAGGGGTCAAAGGTCAAAAAGCAGTGTGATCTATAGTGGCAGTCCACAACAACTCATTTCTGAACTGAACTGTGGACCAGGAGGCCCACCGATTTCTGTCAATGGAATTACGATGCAGGAGCATCTCTGGCGCTTGCGGTTATCCTTCAATCCGTTGTGCAGAAAAGCATTCCATTACTAAAAAACATAAGCATCAAGATGTTGTTGCAGGTTGCAAGTGCTCATTGAGTAGCTAAGCAGCTAAGGCAGAAGTGAAATTGTAAGAGAGATTGATGAAAGGGATTATAAACAGTGTTGCAAAAGCAGGTCCTCATGGAAAATCATCCCATATGGAAGAATGGTGAGAAGAACAGTGCTTATAGGTTTGGTGAGGAAGTTATATCATCACTTGCAAAGCTAGTCTGAGATTGCAGCCATGTATGAGTGGTGGAGCCCATTTGTCATTTTTGGCAATAATGGTATCTCATCAAAGCCTTTCAGAAAATTAGTTTATTTCAAGACTTAGAGATCTGAAGTTGATCTGATGCCCCCACTTCCCTGCTTTCCCATTGTAATGTGAAGTCTTTTTCAGATTCTAGGGAAGTCATGGGAGCAGTAGAATAAAGCCTGCCTGGCTTTCCTGCTGTAATAGTATGCTGTGATGTTTCCTAGCATCAAACCATTTCCTTGAAGAGCCCAAATTGCTCCAATAAGCTTGAATCACTGCCATGCAAAGATGTATCTCCAAGCCTGAATCAACATGATTCCGCCATGTTGCTGTGTCATTGTACCACAGTAACGCCACGTGTCCCATCTCCAAACGCAACCCCATTCCTCCACGTGCAGTTTTTATTTTGCCTGGAGATCCTTGTCGATTGCACATTGTTTGAGCAGAACTTTGAGCAAATCATGAAGTCTAGCAATGCTTCCACTTGTCCCCTATGACACAGAAGTGCCCTGAAGAGCCCAAATTCCTCTGTAAGCTTGAAACACTGCCATGGAAATAAATGGTTTGAAGCTTGAATCAACATTGTGCCACCACATCGCTGTGGCAATGTGCCACCATGTGGCAGTGTCATTGTGCCGGAGTAATGTTGTGTATCCGATCCCCAAACACAATTCGAAGTCGCCATATGCAGGTTATATTTTTGTATGGAGATCCTTGTCAATCACATGATCTCTGAGCAGGTCTAGCAATTTACAGACCATAATCAATGATTGTGGAACTGAATTGACTCAGGTAACCAATCATCCTGGTTAATGCATGTTCGTTGTTGGCCCAGTAGAAGGTAAGTTTGACAAGGGGGAAACAAAAGGTTGCTAAATTCAAGACTTCCCATCAGCAGACTGCCTTAACATGTCAATCCTCATGTCACCCAAATCTTGGGATAGTAAGGAAACCTATCAAATCAGTTCAGCCCATTTTGTTTAGCAGTTGTATGGAGGAATGCAATCACAAGAGTGTTAAAACTGACTGTTTAAATTCCAAATAACTTTCTAAGTGCCCAATCTCTCGGAAGCCAAATGTCAACCCTAGAAAAAAAAAATCCCTTTGGAGAAAGGGAACAGTGATCCTCTTTGTAAACTTGGGAAAGAATTTTGTGCAGGCAGCTTACAGTAAAGTACTGCTCCAAAGGAATTGGAATTCATCCTAAATATAGAAAAGTCATCTGTAGACTGTAATAAGAAAAGAAGCCTCCATTGTGCAAATCTGTTTTTTAATTTAATTTAAGACCATTTGCTTGCTAAGATCTCTATGCATTATTTTATGTGTTTTAATGCCTTTATTTTTTAATTACAGATCATGTGAGCTCTGTTGTTACAGGGCATTTTGTTGTGCATTCTGATTGGCTGAAAGGATAGACCTTGGCAGTTTGACAAGAAGGATATGCATATAGGAGATCCGAGAAACAATTATGTATGATGTGCAACTTGGTGGAAGAAGGCATCTCCAAAAGCCATTGAAGGAAGATGGAAAATCATGTCCATCTAGCTTATAAGATGGCACTTATAGGAAAGGAGGAATCACAACAAGCCTTGAAGGTTGAGGAAGAAAAAACTAAGGAAGTAAATGAAAAATATGATATGTCCTAAGACATACAACAGTTGGAAGAGTTTACAGATACTACACCAAAGGAATTGCCAGCAGATTTGCAACCAGTGAGGAAATATATTATCACACTAATTTGTTAACAAGTCTAGAGAAAGTTGATTGGGCTGTTTACAAACTCAATGCATGTTGGGTACCCAGGTTTGAAGAAAATTTAGATGAATACAATGAATCTCTTTTAATATAATGGTGTTGTTCTAACCATGTGTGTATACTGAGCTATTCCTTGACGTTGAATAGATTTCTCTTTTGCGGCAAGCAGTTGTGCATTGTTGCATCTTCTATGAGGAAGAATTCAATTCAAGAGTTACGCTTTTGAAAACTCAACAGAAATTATGATCGAAACAACATGTTATGTAGGTAGAAGGCTTCTTTCCACCTTACAAGCTCCTTTATATTATTATTGATTGTTATACATGCTTATAGAGATGTGGTCTAGAAGCTCAAGTAGGGGTGACACAAAATTTACAAGAGCTAATTAAAAAAATCAGCACCTTGCAGAAGTAAAGGATTTCACATCAAGTTGACAAGGGAATGGTTATCTACGAAAGCAGCAGTATCTGAAGGGTGCAAATGATCATCCTGTTGAAATTATAAATATGAAATTGAAAGGATTGCCATGCTCAAACAACACTGTTTACCAAAATATATTGGAGCTAGTTGGCATTTTGTACATAGTTCTGCACTCCGATTAGGGGATCCATAATTTATTAGAGATGGTAAGGATGATGCACGCACATGAATGTGCCTTTTGGATGTTTTAGGCATATCTTTTTTAGACTTGCTTTTACGGGAAAATTTTCATGGAGTAGATTCTTAATTGTTTAAGTCTTTCTTTAAAAGCAAGAAAAGCATGCTCTTCTGATTTATCTTTGGAAGTATCAGAGTAAAGGAGGAGGGTTGGAGAAGAGGATAGGATGAGAAGGCTAGGAGCCCTATGATAGAGAAGAGAATGCAGAGGTTGAGAACAGCCTATGTTCTTTCGTATAAGAGTCTTCATTAGTTGAAGGAAAGAAAGGGATTATATTGATGTCCATACATGACCAAAAGTAGGTCAATGGGACTTTAAATACATTCAGTTACGATAAAGATATACTACATTAACAATACCATGGGTTATGGAAAGTAACTAAAGATTGAACACTAAAGAAATGTAAACTTAACAAGAGCGGTAAGACTAAGCACTAAAGAACTGATTTCATCAATTATCCCTACTGAAATTTTCAATTAGACTTTCCATTCACAGCCAAAGTTTTATCTTGGGAAGTTCTTTTGCACAAGTTACTTGCAGGTGAATCAGAGAAGTTTGTTAGATAAAAAGTGAATTGTTAGGATTCATAATGGCGCTAGCTACATAAGAAGTTGGTTTTTGACAAGACAATGCATTTAAGGGAGGGTGAGCCAAGGGATGCGTATGTTAGCTAAAATGGTCAATATGATTATCATCTCATGTCTCAATAATATGGATTAAGATATAAGTAGAAGACCATACTAGGGCCAACACATAGGTCGAGGATAGAATGTCCAGAGGCATCATATTCATGGATCTAGAAGATGATAATCCACACTCCAAAGGCATAGGGTTCCAAAGCCTATGTCTAGGATAGGGGATGGGGTCTTACTAGAATTCTAAGGTTGTAAAATAAAGGTAATAAGAAAGTGTTATAATATGTCTAAACTAAGGGTTGTAATACCATGTGGCAGATAATAGGCAAGGACCATAATAGATAATGCAATAGACAAAGACAAGGGTTATCCTAGTCTAATACATGATACATCAACATAAACAATCATACCAATATAAAGGGAAATGAAGGGTTATCCTAGTCTAATACATGATAGATACATCAACATAAACAATCATACCAATATAAAGGAAAATGAAGGGTTATCCTAGTCTAATACATGATAATTGATACATCAACATAAACAATCATACCAATATAAAGGAAGAAGGGTTATCCCAATCTAATACATGATACATCAACATAAAAAATCATACCGATATGAAGGAAAGAGAAGGGTTAGGGATACTTGCCTTTGTGAAGACATTATCGTCGCATTAACCCCCCAAGGGTTAGTAGCACCTAATGAGAGAATTGTCATGGGTGGATCACAAGAAGAATAGGTAGAACACATAAGTAATTCAAAAATGGGGAAACCAAATACTTAGTAGACCTCACGGATTAAACGCATATTCTTGTTGTTCATGGTAACCCAATGCTTCAAAGAAACTTCCAAGTATAAGCTCCACTAAACCCTAGACCTCTTAAGCCTTTAAAACCATATTTGCGAGCGACAGCAGAGCATATTATGTGATGATGATCTCAAAGAAATGACAGCAATGACGCCCTTAAATAGGGGCACATGACCTAAATCATGTTCTCTTAACCGATGGCATCAACCATACAATCATACCAACATAAAGGAAAGAAAGGAGTAATGGATACTTACCTTTGTGAAGACATTATCGAAATATTAATCCCCCAAATGGTTAGTAGCACCTCGTGAGAGAGTTTTCGTGGGTGGACCACAAGAGGGATAGGTAGAAGACCTAAGTAAACCTATGTTGGATGCTCCAAAGACCTGGTATTGCAGGTGCAACTCCTATTCTTGGAGCCCCCAACTTTGGATTCCTTAGTTTTTCTACCTATTCCTCTTGTGATCCACCCATGAAAACTCTCTCACGAGGTGCTACTAGCCTAATGCTCCAAAGTAGACTTCCAAATATAAGCTCCACTATACCTTAAACCTTTAAGGGAAGATTTGTGACCGAAGTAGAGCATACTATGTGATGATGATCTCAAAGAAATGACAATAATGATGCCCTTAAATAGGGGTACATGACCTAAAGCCGCATTCTCTCTCATTTGATGGCATAAACATGCAATCATACCAACATAAAGGTAAGAGAAGGTAAGTGGTAACTTACCTTTGTGAAGACATTATTGGCACATTAACCCCCAAAAGGGTTAGCAGTACCGTTATCACCAAATTATAGCACCCCCCAAATGGGAAGGTTTTGGGGACCGGGGCATTCGGTGTAATTTGTGTAACATTGGGTTATCTCTCAAGTTGTGGGACTTTCGGGCTTGAGATAACCCTCCAGAGAAACTTGGTTCTTGCTCCTAATCCTACCTTGCACAATCTACTCCTAATGCAAGAAAACAAACTACCTAATCCTATTCTAACATTCAAAAGAGACACAGAGAGGGAATACATGAGAATAAAACCTACACTAAAAGCGGTGATACAGCAGAAAAGGAGGGTGTTAATCACTATCCAGCTGCCCGAAATGGAGAGAGATGAGCAATGGAGAGGGTGGACACAATGCACCACAAACCGGAGATGAATTCACGCAAAACACCATTTGTTTCCCATCAGACAGAGCTCTCAAAACCTGTAATAAACATCAAGAGTATGCACAGTATACCCTGCAATGGAGAGAGGCAAGTAGAGACAACAAAACATACTAAGGATGGACAAAATGCATCACAAAACACAATTTATTGCTCCAATAATTTTGCACAGTACAACCTTAGTGGGCAAGAGGCAAGAAAATGCCATTATAGAGCTTAGAAAGGAGGCTTAAACTCCACATTCAACCTAGCATTGAAGAAAGGGAGAGGGGGCAAAAGAAAATGACTAACTCCATGGGCTCTTCTTCATCAAAACACTCTTCCAAGTCTGACAAACATTCAAACTCTTCGCTGTCCTGTTGTGCCAGAGTTTCTTCCTCTTGCATGATGACCTTCAAATCTACAATTTTTTCATCATGGCTTTCATCTTCTTCAAACATAAAGCTAGTGAGTTCAAACTCTTCCAAAAAATCAGATTTTTGGAGAGATTGGGTGGGAGAGAAATCTGCAACTTCTTGTGCAACCGGCTTATGATTCAATGCCTCCAAATTTGTTTTGTTCGCCTCCATGTGCTCCTCTTCTACTGGGCTTGGAGCAGGTTGTTCTTCCTCTTCCACATTGACTAATTTTGCAGCCATGATTGGACCAACATTTTCTTCAAATAGAGTGCCATCATGGACACTACAATCTGAGCAAACCGATTGTTGATCTTCTTGTTCCACTGCTGCTACAAAATCAGCTTCTACTACCACTTGTTCTTCAACTCTGGCCTCCTCTGTAGACTTCACCATCAAGGGTGTATTTTCAATTCCAAATCTTTGAGCCCATCTTTTCAAATTTTTTTGTCATTTCTTCTTGGTTAGGCTCTTCTTCTTGTTTCCCTTGGCTGGTTTTTTTATTGCTTTCTTCCCAAGATGAACTTTGAAATAAAAGAGGAGGGCTGGGTTGAATTACAACTGGTTTTGCTATTGTTTGTAGTGGTGGGGAAGGTAGAACTTCTTGTTTCTTTGGAGGGGATGCCTAATTGGAAGGGAAAAGGGCAAAAGAATTGAGGTGAGATGGAAGATTAGAGGATGGAGAGGGGAACTCAATACTAGGGGCAGCATACAATGGGCTTGAATCTTGACACTGTTGAAATGATAAAGCTTGGGAAGGAGGAAATGAAGAACAAGGAATTGGTGCTTGACTTACCCATTAACAAGGTTGTCTTGCACTTTGCTCGTAAGCATCTATCTCCTTAGTCCACTGTGCAAGTTGGGGCAGCATCTCAACCATGAAATCAAGCTTTTGCTGCGAGCTATAGTGTCTTGGAAAAGGGCCTTCCCATGGACAAAGTGCCCTGTAGCCAATTCTAAAAGCTTTCATCTGTGTTGTAGCCTGGGATTGAACCATGTCAGCCTCCATTCTTTGAATCTTCTTCAGCAAATCAGCACTCTCCATTTAACTTTTGTCACTACATGCATACCCTTGTTCTTGATAAGTTCCATAGCCAAACTGATTTTGACATTGCTCATATGGGTAAGCATAGTGGTTCTGAATCTGATCATAATGTTGATCTGGAGGAGTTGTGAAGCTCGTTAGAGGCTGATTGCACTGCTGCATGTGTGAATTCCACTGTGGGAATGAAGCCATGATTGCACAACTTCATAGGATGGAAGAAAATGAAAGACGTGGAAAGAAAGATGAATGAAAATGGATGGAAATGGATGGAAGAAAGGTCTGTAATTCCAGAGATTGGGTTGTTTGGACCAAATGGAGTCGCCATGTATGTTTTACAAATGCTTCCAAAAGCTTAAATTCCAACAAGAACACACCAACCTGTTGAAATGAAGTTTGTTGTAAATGTTGATATGCACTCCAGCTAATGATCCTAACTTCAATGTCGTCCCACCGAGCGTGCCATAACTATATTAGGAATAAGTTTCTTTGAATTAGTACCGACCATGTTACATTCCACATAGATTGCAATTGAAGGAAAGAGGCCCAATTAGTATTTTGAGCATTATAGAATTATAGAAGTGCTCCATGGTAGGAGGCTTAAGAAAAAGAAAGAAACAAGGTTTGATTGGCAAATTTGGAAAAAGCTAAGAAGCTAGGACGAAAAATAATGTAAATATTAGTTGATGAAATAGAAAATAAAAAAGAAGATGAATATGACTCAATCAAGGGTGGAATAAGATTCATGTCCAATTCGCCAAAATTATGTTAGCTAGGATGGTCAATATGATTATCCTCTCTTCTCAATGATATAAATTACGATATAAGTAGAGGACCATATCAAGGCCAAAACACAGGTCGAGGATAGAATGCTAAGAGGCATAACAGTCATGGATCTAGAAAACAAGCATAATAGTCGTGGATCTAGAAAATGATAGTTCACACTCCATTTGCAGCATAGGGTTCCAAAGGCTATGTCGAAGGGATGAGATCTTACTAAAATCCTAAGGTTGTAAGAATAAAGGTGAAAAACAAGTGTTATAAGATGTCTAAACTGAGGGTTGTAATGCCATGTGGCAGATAATAAGGAAAGGTAGTGCAATAGACAAAGATATGCTTCTCTATCTTAGTCTAATACATGATAAATCAACGCAATCAATCATACCAACATAAAGGAAAAAGAAGGGTTAGGGATACTGACTTTGTGAAGGCTTTGTCAGTGTATTAACACCCAGCATTAGTAGCACCTCATGTTGTTGTGGGTGGATCACAAATGGGATATGTAGATAGCCTAAGTATACCAAAGTTAGGGACTCCAAAGACTTGGTAGACCTCATGGGTGTAGCTCTTATTCTTGTTGCTCCTAGTAACCCAATGCTCCAATGTAGACTTGGAAGTATAAGCTCCATTTGACCCTAATCCTCTTTAACCCTTAGGGGCATCATTGTTAGTGAAAGCAAAGCAAACTATGTGATAATGATCTTAGATAAATGACAGCAATGACGCCCTTAAATACGGGCACTTGACCGAAAGTCATGTTCTCTCTTAGTCGCACAGTCAATGCCATCGGCTATAAAAAGGGTCTCCTAGACGACATCGATTAGGGTTAATATTGTCGGCCACAAATAGTTTGTCATAAAAGGTAAAGGGGGAAAGAGCGTGGAGCTAAAGAAAATATTGGGAAGCAGGTATGAAGGTGCTAAGGAAGATGTGAAGGTGATAATACTAAAGACGTAGTAAGTGATCGTAAGGAAGCGGTGAGAAGGTTGCAAATGGTCGTATAAAGAGCGTAAGGGGGTGGTAAAAGGGTAGGAAGGCATGCTAGGGAAAGCTAGGGCGATGCCACACACAATGACTTTCTCACCAGATATTGCTAACCAACCCAACCGCACTCCTAATTGCACCCCTTGAGGCACGCACTCAAGGTTATTAATATGCCAACGACCTGCAAAGAGAAATCATTAGTAAGAGGGAAAAATTAGGTGTATACAGGATGCACTCGTAATTAGAGGTGTAATATATAGGTATGTAGTGCAAGGAAAAGGTTTTAGTAAGATCGATGCTCTTGAATGGAGTTATGTTGGATAGTGAATGTTCTTGCCAAAGCATAAAGTATTGGGGCGGTGACCTTTCCTGGAGGTATCTTGGATAGTGAATGTTCTTGCCAATGCATAAAGTATTGGGGCAATGACCTTGCCTAACGCTTATCAGTGTATGTTGATGACTAAGTCATGTGAACTAGGGATCCACCTTTGACTTGGTAAATAGTAGTATACATTATGGACTATTGTCTAGAGCATTTTTTCCAACCCAATCTCTAAGTACTAAAGAATCAAGAACAAATATTCAACATCTAGGAATATAAGCATACATATTATTCATGAAAGAAAGATTAGGCTATCTTGTTAAGGTACACATTTGTATCTAGTGGAGATTTGATATCATAAGACAGAAAAGAAGAATGTACTTACTAAAAATAGTTTATTCTATGAATCTTAAGTGAAAATTATTTGAGGGCTATCTAATACGGCCCATCCCATTTCTTGATTCAACACTAGCCATCAGCACCTATCTAAAGACAAGATGTGAAAATAGTACTAAGACCCTTAAACCCCACCTATATACTACCAAGCAATAAGAACAATGTAAATAGACCTGCAGCAACATCTTTAAAAAGTTGATGAAAGGTTGTACAAATTAAATGCCACGATACTTAGACCATCAAGTGACTTAAGGCCATTCATGCACTCGACCTTCAGGTTGAGGATCCAGAGGATCCTCTCCTATAGAAGGAGGGCCTTCTGCACTCCCTAACATCCATACAAGGCGCTTGACCTCTTGTTTGATAAGCTAATGTCCTAACATTTCCAATTGATGAATTTTTTTCTTTTAAAGAAATGAGGTATTAATTTGTTACAGATTCTTAGAAACAAGGAACATGTTATAAAGGTAAAAATCTTCAACCCTTAAATATCAAAGACAATGGAGCAATAGTTTTAGAAAAATGTTGTGCTAAGAAACAAATTATATACTCAATAAGGAAGAGATGAAAAAAAGGACCTTAATAGCACCCACTAAAAACATGATAGGAAGAAAAGACAATGAGAGAGGCAAATACTAGCAGTATTGGTTGAACTCTTTTTGAGATGTAACAAACACCTTCAGTCTGGCTGTATTTCTCTCTCTTTGAGCATTTTCTGATTTCCTTTGAGAGCTGGCCCGTTCTGTCTTGAAAAAAGAAGGATCTGTGTACCTTTTCAAGCAAGCTCCAGCCCCTCCAACATCAAACCTGAATGGGCCCAAAAAGGTAAGTTCAAAAAACAAATTGTGTTAAGTTAAATCTTGATAACAATCCATAAACCATGAAAATAAGTAAGCTTTTACTTGTCAAGTATAGAGAATCGCGGAGGCCCTCTACATTCCTTGTAGGAGGTTCGCATAAAGCAAGGCAAATCACTTTGAGTGAGATGATTCTGGTCGGTCCGAATACTAGCATGCCAGTCGCCACCTGCAAGGCATGTGTGTACAGAGCTTGCATCAGATTGAGAATCGATACATTCATAAACAGATAAGGGGTGCTGCAACTTATTACCATGTATATTAGGTTCCCCGCATATTCTAAATTTCACTATGGTAACTAAAACAAAAGCCTTAACTTTTCTATTTTAAAGAATAATAGATTTAACCTGTCAAACTATTAACATCACTTAAATTGTTAGGACATCCCAAAACTATCAGTGAATAATTCACATTGATACTAAAATTCTGTTATTCTGCAATGTCTGTAAATATACATTACTATTACATCTTTACCATTATAATAGCATGCAACATTCCAGCATATAGTGAGATCATCTTCATGGCTATTCAACTAAAATAGCTAATGCTGATTTGTTTGGATCCAAAAACAAGTGGTTTAAGCGAAATACAGATTGAATAAGCTCCAGAACTAATAGAAAAAGTATTTTTGGGAAAGTTATGTGAAAAATAAGAAATCAATAATAATGATGAAGTAATGCATATCAAAAAAAGTAAAGCTCAAAATATTATATACTGAATCACCTGTAATTTCCTTCAGTAGTCAGACAAGATTGCAAATGTACTCAAAATAACAGTCCATAAGAGCACGCCAAGTTTGTTCTTACATTTTTCAATCATTCCTCATGTGCAACCTGCTTGTTTCCACTGAATTCATAGCCATCCTAAAACATCTTAGACGTTGAAACCATCATGACCATGTACAAACAGCAGACCCCATAGCTATTTTTGCTATCTTTTTAAATAGGACCGCTATTATTATCCTCAGTGACTGCCTAGTGTGACTACGGATTGGCAAGTTATCAACCAGGACACTTTCAAACAGATAAAGGAATATGCAAATGTTATAAAGCTGATGAACATTGCAGCCTCATTATTGTCTTCAATATGAATTTAACTATCTGAAAAGAAAATCAGTCCTTTCTTCTTCAGGTTAGCCCATGAAACAATTCCTCAGGTGTTATCATCCAAAATGAAATAAAATTGATTGTGAAACTAGACAACAGTTTTTGGTGGAAAAAATATTAATAGCATGTAGGTACATGTCTTCCCCTACCGCTGTTTTCTTAAATAGGGCCACTATTATTATCAATTATGACCACAGTAACTGATCAGTATGAATTAGCAAACAGCCGCCATGACGCTTTCAACACATATAAGAGAAGATGCAAAAGTTACAGGGTTGATGAACACTGCAGCCTCATTATTGCCCTTTGATATGGATTTAAATGTCTGAAAATAAAATCAGTTCTTTCTTCTTCAGGTTAGACCATGAAACAGTTCCTCGGTTGTTATCATCCAAATAAAATAAAATTGATCGTCAATATAGACAACAGTTCTTGGTGGAAACATTGTCTCGAGAGCATGAAGGTACACATCTTCCCAATACCTAGTAAAAAACCTTACCTACTGTGTATTCAGAACAGATTTGATTTTGACAAGAATAGAACTTACCTATTGTATGTGCAACATGGAGTTGATTCGCTCCAGCCACTAGAGCCTTCTCAACTGATGGAATCTTAGCTTCAAGTAATTGCACACGAATCATAAGTTCATGACCTCTAGCCGCAGTTGCCATTATTTCTTCATACAAATCATGAAAGATTTCAGTGGCAAACCTGGTGTCAAGATTGGAAATCTTAGACTAAGATGAAGTATATTCTAATATCATAAAAATATGAAACAAACTCAGTACTTAATGCATCACACCCATTATCAAATGTTCAACAAACAGCCCGCTAACTTTTTATTATGTTGCAAGTTGAAATCTATTACTGATGGTTTCAGAAAACATAATAAGAAAGAGCTGAGAACTGCAATTTAGAGAACTTACAAAGATCAAAAGGATTCAACAACAATGTGAACTCCATATAAGTAAAATACAAATCCATTCAAGTCCAGCACAAAGAAACAGCATTTCAATAATATGTATATTGTCTCAAAGCAATTTTCAAGGCACTGATAAATGCACTAAATTTCTACTAAATAATTGTATTCAGTTTCTTAGGAACAAATATTGAACAAAAAGTGTAATGTCCCTTCTTAGGGCTGAAACTGAAAAAGAAGGAAACAACACAAACCCTAATAGATTAAATTCAAATTTTTAAATCAGCAAACTGGTTTTTATGACAGCTGGAAATCAGCAGTCTGATTTTTATAACAGCAGTCTGGAATGAGAGGAAATATCACTCAAATATCATCAAATAACTCATCAACGATATAGATAAACACTTCAGGAAGAATTTAGGCCACTTTTCATCATCAAATCTGATCAAACATTCAGCTGGAAAATTAATTATGAACAACAGAAGTACAGCCCATAAAAATAATGAAAATGGAGGTTTCCAAACCCCGATAACCACAAAATAAGATAGATTCCGGCCTTAGAAATTATGTCAAATCTGAATATCAAATAAAATATGAATTATGTGCCCTAGAAGGCACCCAACTATCACCAAACCCTAGTCGCTCCCCTTTGGGGAGGGCTCTAAAATTCATGCAAAGCCTTTGTAGATGTTCTCCTTGATGCCCTAGTTCCAAATCTGCAAGTAATCTTCAAGAGATGTCTTCAAATCACCCAAAATGGAGGGTTTCCATCCTCCACCCAGCCACAAGGAAGGTTTTCGTCTTCCTTGGAATGCCACACGAGAGGGTTTTTCGTTCTCAAGTGGATAGTTATTGAGCAACTTGCCCAAAAAACCAATTGTAGATAAAATGCACCAAAGGTGAATGCAAATGAAGTCCTTAAGTCCCTTTTATATTCTTCCCTTGGCGCCAAAGGCCAATTAGAAGAGGACCAACCTCTTAAGCCTCACTTTAACTTTTAATTGCTTCTTTATTTTCTCCAAACCCGGTCGACTTGTCTCCTAAAGGAAAATACTGAAAGAAAGCATTAAATCTAATAAAAGAAAACTGAAATGAAATGCAATTCTTTCCCTTGTTCAATTATTCTTCTTTGCCCCAGAAAGGGAATGACAAGAAGTCCATATTTAGGCCTCAATTCGAAATAGGGGGCATTACAAAATGTATGAGTTAGAAGAGAGAGATTAACAACATTGAAAGAAATTCCACCGTAAGGATATACCACTGGATTAAAGAACTTGTAGATTAACAAACATTACATGGACAACAACCACAAATTAGAGAGAACCCGATCATCTATCTTTCAAAGAAATCAATAGATTTACTTTCAGTTATATGAGGTAGGTGAAGAAAACACATTGCCATTAATAGTTCTACATCACAAGAGAAGAGCCCTTGAATGATACAATAGCATTCAAACTGCAGTAGATACCGAAGCTAAAGACCCTACAGATGGACAAGCTACAACCCATAATGGGCATGCCATATCCTCCTAGTTTTTTTAGTATTTATTGTTTAACCGAATCCCCATTGTAATTTGGGCTCAGGAATTTGTGAAATTATTTGATCATTGTCCCAGATACATTTTATTACCTTGTTACGAGCAAATACGATATGATGTTTGCTATTGAATGAAATTGATGTGAGCATTTATTTATATCATTGTGCATACTTGATTTAGTTGAGAGTTTGCCATTTATGAGTACGGCATTGATAACTATCTGTATTTAAATGTATGGTGTACCGCATGCAAATTGATGATATGTCAGCATTTATGAGATTAATTTTGATGCAGTATTATTCATTATTATGCTTAATGGATTAATGTTTTGATTATTATTGTTACCACAAGGATCGTGATACTATTGATGTCTTGTTTTGCGTATGCATCATGGTATAAACAACACTTTAGGAGAAAACTAAGGTGGAAACATGAACTCAATTGATAGCAAGAATGGTAAGAAAAGCTTCTTGAAAAACTTGTTAGGAACCCTGCAGATTATCGTGAAGCCTTACTTATGTTAACCTTCTTTTCCATGTGGTTGAGTTACGCATTATACATTGACCAAAAGATGCTTATGCAGGCTGTAAAGTTGATGCATGGGATGGCATCAGGACGAAACTAAAGTCTGTTGTTATCTCTTAGGAGTCTTTAGTTGGTTGGAAATGACTTGTGAGACTTTTGCTACAAATGTCATTGAGCTGTTGACAATAAGTGATATTCACGCATGAATACAGTGACCTAACCCTATTTCATAAGAAACATTATTCCTGTTGGGATACAGAACCTACAGATTTAGGTAGGGTTCTCTACGACATTATGATAGTAGAAACATAGCCTTCCATGATGATTAAGAGATGAGAAGAGGTTTCATGTTGTCTTCTGATGAAAGATGGAAGCCAAATGTAGATGCATTGACGTTAGATGCTGCACATTCATTAAGCATCCTTTTAGTTTTAGCAATATATCATAATATTAGTTGGCTAATAAATGGGTGCTTACAAATTTGTACTTCACTCCTATAAATTGCTGATGTACATCCTGCAAGCTAAAATCAGATCACTTGATAAGTGAGACCTCTATGTCTCAACCCTAAGTCTTGCCAAATCCAAATAAAAGAAAAACCTGGGACTCGTGAAAGTGACCATGGATAAATAGTCCCACCTGAGCGCAGCTCTTGATCTTTAAGACTTAGCTTTCCCAACCTACAATCTGTGACATAAAATTTGTGCAACATCAATGCAACTTAATGCAATCTAGCGGGAACTTGCTTACCACCTTCTCCCTTGTTTGATCTCCTACCTATTCAGTTACTTCAGCACTTAACGTGTAAGACATCAATGTTTTCAGGAACAGCAAAACATGAAAATCGGTACTACAGAACCTATTTTGAACCTATGCTTGTGAACTTATCACTTTTTTATGCACACACAGTTGTTATCACCACCCATCTTGTTTTTTATTCTTTACTGGTATAGAAACTCTCTCCTCTTGAGTTTACTAGCTATGCTTCTAAGCTTGCCAAACAGAAAATCCATAAAGGCTTTCACAAGGAGGCTTACAAAAGTCAACTAAAGGTAACATGGAGTGGTCTAAGAGAGTCTAATATATTCGAGCTTTTCCACTGCTTCCAATTGTATTTGTGCCTCCAAGATGGTTGAATCCAAGTTCTAAAGTACTTTAGAAGACAATATATAGGTACCTACAATCCCTTTAAGCACAAATTTGGGTCTGTTCTCATCAACCTCAAATGGAATCAGATCGTCACCTCCAATGAGAGGCGTATACAGGTGGACTTCATTGAAAGCTTGAGTTTGAGGATTATTTCAATACAGGATACTCCATCAATAAAAAGAGCCATGGGAGATACCACTGCCTCTTTAAAAATTCTCGGTCTCTTGAGGACCTGTTGACGGTGATCCTTTCGGGTGGGACCGTCAGAGTCATAGGAAACCTTAGGTTAGTGGGACGTGCACCCTAAGGTGACCTCCAGATTTTAAAGAAGTTGGCTCTTCTCTGTGGTATGAGATGAGGGTCAGAGAAAATGAAATAAAACTTTTAACTTAACAAGGGCGATATGCTGAAAAGTGAAGGAGCTAACTTGCAACACAACTACCTAGAATAGAGAAAAGGTGAGCAATAAAAAGGGTGGACAAGATGCACAATTCACACAGAACACTACTCCAAACTACTTAAGCACGGCTTCTGAAGATAGTAATAGCATAAAAACATGCACAGTTATCTACGTCAAAATAAAGGCTATCAGAGATAATACAGATTACGCAAAGGATGAATGAATTGCATCAGAGGGCATATTATATTACTCCAAACAACGTGCACAGTATTACAATAGATAAGAGGCAAAGTGCCATTACAAAGCTCAGAGAGAAGGCTAGAGCTCCAGCCCCCCTGCCTTTTACAGAAGAACTAAGACAAAAGAAAAAACTAACTCCTGCTTTTGTCTTTTTTTGTTGGAAGCCTTCGATTTCAATATATAGTAGGGGAAGGACGTGAGAAACAATTCTCCAACTCTTTTCAAAATGCTTTTTCAATTATGATAAATGGTGCAAAGTGACAGAAATAGATTTTTCGAGATTTTTTTCACATTTTCCCATTATATGTTCTTTTAAAGAGTGAGAGCCATGCCTATTTAATGCATCTCTTAACTATCTTGCAACTGAATCCCTTGGAGCGGACTTATTCTTCCAAATCATTATTACATATTTAGATCTTTTAATTGCTTATGCATTGGGTCCTGTGCTCATGATTCAAGCGGCGCCTATTTATGTCATTCTATGAGAATGACCTTTTGAATGCAGGTGAACAAATTAAGTATTCTCAGGTTCGCACTCTTCGCACGGAACTATGCATTAACTTCATCCCTGAAAAGACCAGCCGAATGACCCTTTGCCTTTGATCTTTTCATAAGATCTGAACATTTAAACTTTTTTAGATAGGCTTCATAATTGCCCTTACATGGTTTTTGGCTTATCGCCAATCTTTAGCAATCAGCATCGAACTGGAGTCGATTTATTGTGAAATCCACGTGGAGGCCAAGCGCTTCTCTAGGGCCTCTACTTCCGTTGTAGCTTTTGGAAGCGCGTTGGGCTGACACCTGGCATTGTTTGCAATCGGGCCACTTTCCTTTGGGTAAGTAATGAGTCTGCCGCATATTACTGCGAAGACTTTTGTCTTGGATTGGTCACTTATAGTTGACTCTACGTGTAAGTCCCACGGGGCTTTGGGGCTTCCGCTCCTTTTGCTTTCGGGAACTCGCGCCAGGTTGACACTTGGCACTGTCCGCGAGATCGCTGCTTCCTTTTGAGTTGGCTTGTCCCGACTTAGCTTTAATCGTTGATTCGGCTAAGTCTTCTTTCTAAATTGTCTAAGGCTTGACTCCTGGTGGGATTCAAAACTGCAGGAACCTTAAAGCTCACTTAGTCAATTCAGCAGGAATCTGCTTGTTATCTAATCTTAGCAGGCAGCGGAATTTAGATAACATGACCTTCATTCTATATAAAGGGATGTTTCCACTTTCGACAGAAAACAATCAACTCAAGAACATTCTTTATTGCCAGCTCCAGCCTCATCACCTCCTAATCCTAGGCAAGAAGCCTTGTAACCAAAACAAGTGTATGAGGTCATTCAGACAACATTTGTCTTACAGGCCCCAAGTAAATATCGATATAAGCCCATCGGAGACTTCTTAAATGTGAAGGTAGCGGCTAGCTTAAGATTTTATTACTTTATTTTCTTGTTCTATTCCAATCATGGATTGCTTAATTGAAATGCATTAGGCACAATCTTTGTGTACTTCCCAACTATCTACTTTTCTTCAGTCCCATCAGCTAATATTGGAGATTAATATCTAAAAAATAAGAAATTAAATTTGTTCAGATCATGCTTGCTTGCTTTTTTGGGTCAAACCTTACAGTTTTAATTCACCTATCTCCTAGTTGAAGTTGGCCCAGGCTGGATGTTTTTGTCAAGAATAGGTAAGATGTTGTGTACAGAATGAACACATTCTTGGCAATGATGGGACCCTCTCCCAAATTTGATAACCCTGATCACTTGCACTGTGTCATTGCACAAAATATGTCCATTTTTATTAGCAGAGAGCGGTGCAGGGAAGATACTGAAGTATATGTTTATTTGCAGGTGTTGCAGAGAAAATGTGGAGCCATATCAATAAAATTGTCATGTGAATAATATTCAGTGCGATTTATCAGAGGCTTTGTTCTCAAAATTATAAATTAAATTTTTTATAAAGATCACCATATATATGCTTCCATATGGCAGAAAATTCCCTAAATTCTCTGAGCAGAGACTGTGCAGTTGTAGTGCCCACTCTTCAACACCCCCTCAAACATTTCCCCTACAACATGGGCCGCTTCTCTGTCATAGAGAAGATTCCTTTTTTTCCTGCTAAAAAAAATCCATGGGCCACCAGCACATGAAAAAAAGGAGCGTCAGTGCCCTCCATCGGACAACTTCTTTAGAACTTGCTTGCTTGACATTTTAATTTTCCTTTCTCCTGGTTAAGGCTGGTTCCAGCTGAATGTTTTGGCCAAAAACATAGGGCGGATGTTAGTATCCCTTATGATTTATTTTCAGTGATGGGACCCACTGCCAAGCCTGATAGCCAGAAGATTCACCTGCCCTAAAGAAGGCAGTAAAAGAAGAACAGAGTTTATTGGTGCACAAAATCTCTCCATTTTTTATTCCACTGAATAGAGGAGGGGAAACTCAAGATCAGTAAAGTACATTTAATGTTCCATTGCTTTGAAATGAAATGAAATGAAATGGTATTAATTACATCCACGCGAGCTAACTGTCTATGGAACCACAGTGACAGTTGCTTCAACCACCCAAAGATGCTGAAGATTGCAGGTCAAGTTTTTTCTGTAAGAAAGTTGTTCCTTCTCCTAGTGATTTGGGTTATCATCTCCCCCAAACACTTATCCTTGTATCATCAAAAAGCTCCAACATGGACTCAATTCTCAATGTTTTGTGTACTTGACTCAAATGTTCTTGAAGGTTCCTCGTGCAACGATGAAATGTTTCTCTGTTTCTACACCTATGGTGTAGAAAACACATTCTCTCCACCCATTCTTCCTTGAGAGTCACCCATCTACCTGTCTCACATATGAGCGTATGGGAACTAGTCCTCACTTGAGCTACGAGTATCTTATCCTTCCATTTGATTTCAGCTCCTATTTATGCCTTTTCGTAACGCTCATAGTCGGGTTGTATTACGTAAGATAGTGCTGTCATTTTTTGCTTGTTTTCTTTATCCACATGACTATTATAATTTATCTTTCACGTGGATTTTAATTTTTTTGTTAAGGTTTGGGCATTTATTTAAGCCTATATCCCATCTACTTGTCTATTTGTATTTTTGTTCCATCCATGTACTCTTTCTCTTGTGCAACTCTTCTTTCCTTGTGGCTTTAAACCACCTGTTGGTCTCCATCTTTTCTTTTTTTCAAGTATCATAATAGCCTAACCATAACGTTTGTTTCTAATGGGACAAAGCCTATTTCAGTTAAAAACTTCGAAGTTTTTCGCAGGGGTCTGAAACCTTGATTTTGAATAGCATACCAAGAATAGATATGGTCCATGCCCCTTTATTAAAATGTAAAACTGATTTGGCCTACCTCCCACACAGTCATAATCATATGCACTTGTAAATACATCCGTACAATTCTCCAAGTTTCTTGAAAATGACAACATCCCTTTGGAGAAAATGAATGTGCGCATAGCACAGAGGATTTATTGCCTCATCCAGTCCATTCGATGAAGACAATAACCAAACACAAGGCAAATAGTTAATGCTGAAGAACGAACGTGAAACGGTCACTGGTATTTAACGCCGTAACAGAGGATCTCGTGTTCCTCTTGACTTTAATGTTCATAAGCGGCTAGCGGGCTGACAGAAATTGCATAGCTGAAAAGTGCATCCCCAGAATAAAACCTAGCCCAAAACCATTTAGCAACAAGCGTAATGTCTAAAATACAAAGCTCTATACGTAGCTACCGTCCGCACATTTTGATATGCAGGGCAGAAATGTACTGTGCTCAGATGCGTTGAGACGCTAAAATTACAATGGTTATTTAGGTTCCATGTCCATTGCGGCTTCGGTACAAATAATCTGAAAGTAATGGATAATAAATCTAGAGCAAGAAGCGTGAAATGATCTGAGCTGAGTATTTTATGTATTAGATGTTATCACGTCTCAACATAAACCAAACATTTTCTTCATAAACATTTTAGTCCACATCAAACTGCAAAAAACGACTAAATATTAGAAACTGAGAAAGGGAGGTGTATACTGAGCTAAGTCGCCGAGCTGGCGCACTATTCCAACAAGCCCGGCCATGGCGACTCCCTCGAGCAACACATCAGGCTCATTCTTCCCTGCTGACCTGTACAACTCCGCGTTCGCCAGACTGTACTCATTTCGAAGCTCGTA
The DNA here is from genome assembly GCA_019776745.2 of Taxus chinensis. Lineage (NCBI taxonomy): Eukaryota > Viridiplantae > Streptophyta > Pinopsida > Cupressales > Taxaceae > Taxus > Taxus chinensis. The sequence continues at coordinate 524,069,883 of CM034154.1, read as the reverse complement.
TCTTACCAGCGGCATGATCAAAAGAATAAATTTACTCAACTCACTCGTCTGCAACTTTTCCAATGCAAACCAAAACCGCCACCGTTGAGGATGATTAAACGCTTGTTCCGAGCATTAGAAGCTAAAGGTAGTGAGTTAGACGATGCTGAACTCAGGTGCCGCCATATTTACAGTGTTAAGAAGCAGTTAGAAGCTTCTCATGGGGTGTTGCAGGGATGTTTAACTGAAAAAACATGATTTTGGGGCGTTCAAGAGCAAAGGAGGCTCAAAAGAAGCGCCGGTTTCGACATTGTAAAGTCCCGAGGCAGAGGCAGAGAAAGAGGTGAGGTGAGGCCCCCGCCCGAGGGATTTCATGGAGTTGTTGAATATGTTATTATGTTGGGCGTGAAAGCCAAGACAAGACAGTAGGCCTCAGTGCTCACTCACGATTAAATTAAAACAAAGCGTTTTTATGGAAATTGGGCGGGTAAAGCAAAACGGATGTAACTTGCCGTCGGGTTGACGCTAAATTTTAGTTTGGACGGTGAATTCGGCTGAAAGACTGTCATTTTCGTGGGCTCTTCGATTAGTGACGCCCTCCTCATGACCAAAACGAACATGTACAAGTATTCAAGTACTTTTTAATTAACAACAGTTCGAGTAATTTATTTTTTTAAATTTTATTCTTTTTAAGCTAATTCAAAGGGATTGGTAAATAGCCAGCCATCTTGTAAGTACGATGTTGTAATTAACTTTTGGAGTAATTTGTAAATACTCCGCTCAGTACACTCTCCCTCTCAAAATGAAAATTTATTATAGTTTGATCATTTATCTATCTTTCAATAAAAGAATACAATTTATGTAATATTTAAAAATGAAAAATAAGATATAATATAACAAGTTTTTATTAAAATATTTAACGTTTTCATAGAACTCATAAATTTGAAACAGAGAGTTTTGGATGAAAAAATTATGTCTAATTTTTTGACTCAGTGTTTAGGGTCATTTCTTGCGAACCATTTTCAAGAAAAAAACACTAGTGATATGAGAAGCAATAGCCAAAAGAATAAATAAAATATGGAGATAGAGAAATAATAAAGGATTGAGACACCATTAGTAAAATACAACCGTTCAAAAATCTCAACTATTTATTAGGCTGAACCTGGAAACCCCTGTTTCGGGGAATGTGCCTCAGGACTTGGAGGTTGCCCATAATCTCCTACACATTAGCAGTACGGGCTCTCAAGAGACATACGCTGAGAGCTCCATTAAAAGGCTGGAAGCATTAGAAATTGACATGTTGCTGCTAAAAGAGGAAGTAAAACAATTGTCTAAGCAAAAAGGTAAGAGAATGAAGGAGGAGGAGGCTGGTATTGACAACAATCAGATGGAAGATATCTACAAAAAACTTTACTCCCTGGACAACAGACTTGGCAAAACTAAGACTCGCCATGATTATAATATGGCTATTTTTAATGCAATTGAGGAGTTTATTGAGCAGCACGTTCGATGCGTCTCTAATCTCAACGACATAGCAGCTACTCTTTGGGGAACAGAAAAAGAAAGCAAAGAAACCATCCAACAGCTGGATACTATTGACCCTGCTCATATGACGGCATTGGCTATGTTCACCTCCTGGCAGAATATCAAATCCAAAATTGCCAAAGCCGCTAAGAAATAATTGTGGATCTGCGCTGTTCTTGCTGACTTCAGTCATGGTTTTTGTTGTTTTGTTGTTGTTTTTTTGCTACTCTTTTGCAATTTTTGAACTGGTTGGTTGTTTTGGGATAACTACTCTTTGGTTACACTGATTTTTACGTCTTATATGGATCTTGATCCTTCTTGTTATGTTTTTCACTCCTATTCTAGCTTCTAGGCCCCCCTTTTTGTATACAAGGGTATAGTCCCTTTCAAAAAACTATTTACCAACAATAAAAAAAAAAAATCACACGTGGGTTGTGCGATGTGAACGCCAAAAGGGATCGACGGGGGAGTGTAACGATACAGCGAGGCAATCTCATAGTAATGGAAGAAGAAAACGTGTATATGTAAGTATTGTGAATACTTTATGAAGCAGTTACATTATAAGAGACAATGAATTATGTAAAGGTAGGTATGGAAGTAAGAGTTGCGGAAAAACTAAAGTTAAGTTTCATGTATGAAAAGACTTTAGAGAAGGGGGAAGTCTTGAAGAGTAGAAAGACGAGCTTCCTCAACTATCATGTATTTTAAAAGAGGCCCAAGAGACATCTCAGAGTACATTTCGAAAGAAAAAGGAGGTGAAATTCGAAGGTCTTTAAGTGAGCAAACTCTTGACATTGTAGTGTATGTTAGCCCTTGTCTTTCTGATGTACCAATATCAACATTGGAATTTTCCAAGGTATGGCCTTGTGATTTGTGGATAGTGTCGGCGCCCTCAAAATCCCCCCCTCATTTTTTAAGTCAAGTTCAAAAAATTTGAGCTCACGCCCTCCAAAAGTGTTCAAGTAAAGTTGGAAGTCTAAAAAGATAGAGAAATTCATGCTTTGAAGTTGTTTAAACTCTCCAATCTGCGTGCTTTGATAAATTTTTCGTTTCCCCATTTGTACACTTGAAAATTCTATTGTTGTCCTCATTTGAATGAAATTTTCAATCTTTCTATGGCCATGGATCGTCAAACCTTGTATTGTTTTCAATTCCTTGGTTCGCAAAAGATAATTGAAAATTGGGCACAAAATGGTGGAGTTTTTCTTCTTCTCTGCATTTTTTTTCCACAGTCGTAAATGACGGGCGTTTTCTTCGCCGTCAAATTTTGGCTCCATTATCCACGGGTACGCGGAAATATCTAATTGGAGGCGGGCCGTCGAAGCAGTTTGTGGTTTTGAGCCTTTTTCATCAAAGGGGCTTAAAGTTAAAAAGTGACCCGCAGCTCCGCCAAACATAAAGGAAAAAATCAAATGTTAAGCTCGCATCGAAAGAGTCAAAGCAGGGAGGTGGGCCGTCGGAGCAGTTTGTGGTTTTTAGCCTTTTTCATCAAAGGGGCTTAAAGTTAAAAAGTCACCCGCAACCCCGCCAAACACAAAGGAAGAAGTCAAATGTTGAGCCCGCATTGAAAAAGTCAAAGCAGGAAGCGGGTTGGCGAAGCAATTTGTGTATTTGAGCCTTGTTTCCAAAAGGGCTAAAAGTCATAAAGTGACCCGCGGCACCGATCAAGCTCAAAGGAAAAAGTCAAATGTTGAGCCTGCATTGAAAGAGTCAAAGCGGGGACGCGGGCCGCCGGAGCAATTTGTGGTTTTGAGCCTTTTTCATCAAAGGGGCTTAAAGTTAAAAAGTGACCTGCAGCCTCACCAAACACAAAGGAAAAAGTTAAATCTTGAACCCGCCGTTGGAAAGTCAAAGTGGGAAGCAGGTTGGTGGAGTAATTTGTGTTTTTGAGCCTACATTAGAAAAAGGTAAAATTATAAAAGTGGCCCGCGACTCTGTCTCCACTCAAGTGAGGCCACATGTCAAGACCATATCAAAAGCGGGTGAGCAGGCCAAAATGTTCTAAAATGCCAAATCCCTATAAAGTCACAAAATGCAAAAGGAATCCTCCACGCCCGCTCCAGTAAATTTCTCCCACATGGGTGGCTTTGGTTTGAAGTTTCAAGGGCAAGATGAACGGTTCAAATTCAAAGTTGCAAAATGAGTGTAACGGATGCATTTTGAAAAGTCTGGTTTTTTCCACCATTGGCGTTTCTTTGCGGATCAAGAATCGGAACGGACGTAGATGATTGAAAAGATTGTAAACTGTTTCTTACTAACAAAGAAGAAGTTGTAACCGTTTCTTGCAAGATATTTAATGGCTTCTTCACGCCATTATAAGGGGTTGGCAATTTATCTTGTAAACCCACGAGTGCATTGTACTTAGAGAAAGCAAAGGAGATAGCCATTTTCTTCTACTTCCTTCCACTCTCAAATTTCTTCCATTCCCACATCATTTACAACTTTTGTCTGAGCATCAAAACAAGAAGAAGGTTTTGTAGCCTCTTTGATGAGGAGATTTTAGAAACTTTGAGATCGCAATCTTATCTCGTCTTGTTTCCATTTACAGAGTTGTTTCTTCCCATAAATGCATGTGTTGAAGTTTCTAACTAGTGTGTGTGCAGGAATTTGATTTTCTACCTGCAGCATTAGTTCTCCTACCTCTTTTCTCACTCCCTTTCCCACCTTCATAGAAAATTCCCCCCTTGCAGATAACTGCAAGCATTTTCTGCAGGGTTAGTGGAGTGCCCCTGTTGGATCTCTGACCGAAAGGCCACCACAGCAATCCACATTTTCATGTGCATGTATATACGACATCTACACCGATCAAGTAGAAGGACTTAGATTCCTAGAGCGTTGGCAAGAAATCCACAATTTTGTCCACCCAAAAAAATTTCTCGCCAACAGATAGTTAATGCCAAGCCATTTTTACAGGTAGTTGCTTGTGATTGCCTCTGGAGATTGGCGGCAACGAACCATACAAAGGGTTGGTGGCATCCCAACAAGGGCCTATGTATTTGTCAAATTTGATGATGACAAAGAGTAGGAGATCTGGTGGTGAAGTTGATTTGGTGTAGACTATGTCAACGATTGTGCCTATTGAACCATTTACAAGGCCAACTTCAACCCACAAATTAACTGTAAGCATTACTTTTTGATGTTTACAGAGAAGTTTTTTCTATTGCAGTTGATCATCATCTGGATCTACGAAGATGTCTTACCTTATAATCTATGCAATACAATGTGTGGTTAGAAGGTTCAAAGACTACAACATGTTGAGGTTGTGGTGGTCAGCGAGCTCATTCTTTGTGAACAAATGTGGAGCGAAGTGGAAATAAGCAAGAGTTTGTTCATTCAAGTGGTTATTTGTGCGCAACATAAGTGTCTCCCAATCCTCGGTATGGGGATCTGCATCTCGAATGTTGAGCAAAATTTGGTGAAAAGACACCTGATATGGAGTGGAACCTTGTTAACGGAAGACTATTCTTAACGTAACCAAAGTAGGGAAGCTTCTCTATAGGTTAGCACCATATGAGTGGCCAGTATATGACGGGATGTCCTTAACAGAAGGTAATTGACCGAGGTCACCGAAAAGAATGATGGATCCATTACCAAAAATATATGCTTTGAAGCGAGGGAAATCTTCACGAAGGTAGTATTCGACCTTCGTTAGTAACTTGGGACCAATGGAGCTCATTTCATCTATGAGAATATTCCGAACATGATTGAGGGGGTCTTTAAGAGATGTTAGCACCTATCCTTCAAGTGGTTTGATATCTTTAATTGGAGTGTGGTCGGCAAACATGAATGGTAAGATGCAGAGATATGAAGGCGGGGTGATTCCAATAGCGTGCAAGCCCCCCCCCCCACCCCCCACTTTTTTTAGAAGAGTTTAAGGTGTCATTAGTGACTCAGGGAGTGAGGAGTGTTTAGTAATCAAGTGTGATTAATTAAATAGGTAGATTAAGCTTATAGAAGCCCATCTAAAGGAGAATTAGTATGATTTAGGGAGTAAGAGGGAATTTGATCACAATACACAGTATTTATTGATTTAGAGTAGCGGAGGGGCCGGTTTAATTTCATTAATAATATAATATTTATTAGTTAAATGCTTTTGACAGGGAGCTAGGACCAGGGGTTATTGGGGTTCCCCTCTTACAGTATTAAGGTCTCAGACAAGATATTACAATTAATCCATCACAATCACAACCCACAAACCCACTGTGAAAACCCCATGCACTGAGATCAAATTTGCCCCCACCGCCAATCAGAACCACCGATGATGTAACACCTCCCACAACACTAATAAACAACCCGGAAGGGATCAGCCTTAATGGGGTTTGAACATGGGGGATCCACACACAACCGTCCATCTTAACGTCCACCCAAAACCCCCTTGGTAGTTAATAATAATTAATTAACCCAAAGTTGAGAAGTGGATTAATTAACGACGGCATTAATTGGCATCCGAAGGATGGGGGGAGTAATTAATTAACGAAATGTACTTAATTAACAGGAAAAGAGGGAAAATGGTGGGGTTTACTGACGAGAAGTGTCGTACAATTGACCAAAATAGAGTGGGGGGATCGTGGTTAATTAGCGAGGAAAATCACTAATCATGATGAGATGATAGAAGAAGAGGATAATTAGTTTCAAATTCTAGTAATAAAATTGCATAAGGGAATTTAGGTGTCACATTGGCCCACGCTTTGGTGGTGGGCGGGTGCGTAAGCGACGCAACTTCAACGATAGTAGAAAAAGTAAAGACAAATAACATTTTGAGGGGGTAGAAGCAAAAATGTATAATGAGGATGTTCCCCCGAGTGTCGATGGGGGGTGATGAAGAGGGTCGATGACGATCGTGAAAAGATGAAAGAAAAGATAGAAGAAACAGGACGGGGAGGGGTTCAGGAGGGGGATAGAAGAGTATCCCTATTGCTCCAAGTGAATTGGGAAGAAAAATTTGGGATAGAAGAGAATGATATGAAGATTGAAAAATGAATAGTTGAAGAGAAGCGAATGGAACGAGCTTTATGGTGTTGATGTAAAAAACAACTTTATTCATCATTTTGCCTTTTTGATCTACGCACGGCTCTTATTATATATACGCATACAACAAAAGTGTTTATAACATGAAATTCTATATGCTAAAAACATTTGTTCATTGCCAAAAATTCTTAACTCAGGACCCAACATACATAAGTAATGCATACGAGAAGTAAACAAGCCTACCCTAACAGGGGAAACAAGTACAACCAACATACTCAAACAACAATGTTAAGACAGTTTGTGTAAAGGTTTGGTTATCGAGTTCAGTTCCCAAAAGGTTTGATTTAACAAGGGTTAAATGACCAGGCATTGAACCCAAACTAGTCGATCTCACTACTGGTCATGAAATGTTATCACTCATGGATGGTTTCTAGGGGTTACAATCAAGATTCATAGCTCTCAGAAGATCAAACAAGACTGTTTCCTCACCCCTAGGGGGACCCTTCTGCCATCGCGTCAATGCCTTGTGGCCTTAAAACATGATGTACCACATACCAATGAGCCATGAAGTATATCGTCCATGACATCATTGCATCACATATTGGAAGAGTACGTAGTGATCTTCTTTGCAAATCCAAAACATTAAGTCCAAACACCTAAATATCGTAAGGTCATCTTTGACGCGACTAATTCAAGTATTTATGTTCGTACAAAAACCATCAAGATAAGCGCTTATGGGAAACAAATTCTTCAATGTAGAAATAAATCCAACTACGTGTTAAGCCATTTAATACCTCAAGATTCTAACTTAAAACTATGAACCTATTGAGATCAAAACAATCAATGGGATGTTGGTGACTCAAATTTTAGGATGAAATCCACCAAGAAATGGCTACAAGGCCATTTTTGGATCTTCCCATACTATCGCAATTTTTAGTAATGGATGCAAGATAGAGAAGCTAATCCAATCAATGGAAATTCTCAAAGAAAAAAATTCCTATAGTTATCTATTCAAAAGCATGGTGTGTGTTGTCTTTAGCTGAAGGAGCTTTGTCCTGTATATAGCTTGAATGTTTAAGAGAGCTTTGCATTTCGTGCATGTGGGATAAGGGTATTAAAGAAGATTAGGATGGATAAGGTTGCTTTAGAAAAGGTAACCTTAATTTAAGAGTCTATTTGTCATAGTGAATCATGGGAGTAGGCGCGTGTTTTAATTAATCAAGAGTGATTAATTAATAGGTAGATGTAAGTTATAGAAGCCATTAAAGGAGAATTAGTATGATTTAGGGGATGTAAGAGGGGAATTTGGTCAATACACAGTGCATTTTTGATTTAGGTAGCGAGCGTAATTAATTATATAATAATTAATTTTATAGTTAAATGCTTTTGACCAGAGGCTATGAACAGGGGGTTCTTGGGTCCCTCCTTAACAAGTACTAATGTACCTAAGACCAGATCTTACACGAATCCATCACAATCACCAACCACAACCACTGAACCTGCACTGATGATGCAATTTTCACACCGCCAAAATTCAAGAACCACCGAATGATAACACCCCCACCACCTAATAAACCACCCCGAAGGGATCATGGCCTAAGGGGTTTGAACTGGGTGGATAATCAAGAAGAAAAACCGTCCATCTTAACCGATCACCCACCAAAACCCATTGGTAGTAATAATAATTAATAACCAACGTAGAAGGGGGTATTAATTAAGACCGTCATTTAATTGGCATCGAAGTGATGGGCCGTATTAATTAACGGCATGTAACCTTAATTAACAGGGAAAGAGGGACAATGGTTGGTTTACTGACGAGTTCGTCAATTGACCAAATGAGTGTAGATCGTGGTAATTAGCGAGAAATTCACTAATCCATGATGAGAATGATGAAGATTAGAAGAGAGGATAATTAGTTCAAATTTCGTAATAAAAAGTGCATACGGGAATTTTTAGTGTCTACTTGCTCTTGGGGTGGCGTAAAGCGACGCAAACTTCAAGGATGTAGAAACGTAAGACAAATAAATTTTGAAGGGGGTGGTAGAAGCAAAAAATAGTCTAATGAGGATTGTCCCCTCGAGTGTCGATGGGGGATGGAAGAGTCGATTGACGATCCGAAAAGATGAAGAAAAAGATAGAAGAAACAGGAAGGGGGAGGGGGATAGAAGATTATCCTATTGCTCCAAGTGATATGGAAGAAATTTGGATAGAAGAGAATGAATGCAAGATGAAAAAATGAAGTTGAAGAGAATGGAACTAGCTTCATGTTGTTGATTGAAAAACAACTTATTTCATCCATTTTGCTTTTTGATCTACGTACACGGATCTTATATATATACGCATAGAAGCCATTCCTGAAAGGTAAAGGGCATTCTAGAAAATACCTCCACCACTAATTCTGTCAATTTTGAAGCCTACAAGGCAAGCTGCAATCCGTTCGTCGCATTTATCTAACCGCTTGTCCGACCGTTTCAACCATTTCATTCATCCCTCAAGAAAGACGTTTAATTCAAATGGGATGATGAAGCATAAATCCTTTGAAGCATTTTAAAACACTACCTTCTCTAAACACAAGAGTGAGCATTTTGCTAAAGTTGACCAACCCCTTACCTATATATTTTGCCAATGACCATTCTATAGTGCATGTTGAGCAGTCACGAGAGCAACAACGAGGAGCACAGTAATTTATGACATACGGCGGACCCCTTCTGGACTACGAAACGGAGAACCCATGCAAAAAACTCTGCTTAGCCTAGTTTTCATCGATGCCAAACTCCGTCATTACCCTACTCAACCACAAAACCTTTGTCATTATAATACTGACCCATTAATTCATGTACGCCAACACATATCACATCAAAACATGTCACATGTTGTTAGAATGCGTCTTCCAACCCGACCTCTAAGTTCATTCATCAAATTCCATCAAAGGACAGGTTATCGCTAACTACTGGCAGGGGACACACCTCTTCGGGGAACAGCCTTCTAACTTACATTCCAAGTTGAATCCCATAACTACCCTCCCTCCTTAGAGAAACCCATTATCCAAATGACCCTCTATATGATGGTTAAGTGTCAGAGGGTGGAGGGTGGGCTGGTGTCCATCCTCATTCTTCTGATGGTGAACCTATGCCTTGTCTTTTCACAATCAATTTGAGGTACAAACCATCTTGCCGAATACGAAGCACTCGTATTAGGTTCTATAGGGTTGCTTTGCCTTTAATGTTAAGTCCAGTAAAATATCTTGGCAATATCCTAGCTGGTCTTAAACAAGTCAATGGTATATTACAAGTGTGTAATGAGATACTCAAAAGTATAGCACATCACGTGGATATACGTTTGACCAACTTTGCTGTTATGAACTTAAAACCACCCCAAACCCATTCTACCAATAATTTTGCAGATATCATGGCCTGTTTGGCTTCTCAAATACCTGCTCACCGTTGACTCTAATCTTGTTCACAATACAAAGGCCCTACCAATCACCATCTTATTTACCTAGTGAGGTTACCTCCGTTGAAACCGTAGCACTGACCCACGTGACCTGTGGTATAAGCAATATGCGACAGACATCTTTCCTTTCCATTTACCCACTGATCTCAACTCATTAATGCCGAAGCAGGCCTTTCTTAAAAGTGGGTCTCGCATCTATGTCATCATGGTGGTCTCCTTTATAAGTGTTCGGTCGATTGTATTCTTTACGATGAATTACAAGTTTTGAAATTCCTACACCATAAGGAAAGTACACAATGAAAATTTGTGGGTGATCACTTTAGTGGTTTAGCTATAGCCAAAGCATTCTTTGCGCCTTGGAGATATTGGCCAACCTATTTAAACCGTGATTGTTTGTGATATGTCAAGCATTGTTTGAAATGCCAGCAACATTTGCTAATCTCATCACACACCTAGTCATGTGTAGGTCACACGAGACTTCTGCCATTTCTCTAAATGGGGTTTGGATCTTTTCGATGAGATCAATTCCCCCATTGTACACACCACCAAGGATAATAAAACACTACTAAATATTATCTAAAGGGGTAGAGGCCATAACCCCTCATTTCTAGAAATCTGAGAAAATATGTGAATTCATCAACCATCACATCATTTGTTGGCTTTGGTGTTCCTCACCACTCACAACTGTGATAATGGAAAGCAATTCAAAAACAAACACCCTAAGCAAGCTATGCGATGCTTTTGGCATCTAACTCAGGTTTCTCATCACCTTATTACCAGCAAACCATGGCCGAGTGAATGACCAACAAAACTTGAACAAAATTCTTATGAAAAGTAGTCAAACGATATTGGAAGGATTGACAGACGCCACAGTCTTTCCCCGTATGGGAATTATCACATTAGTATTCACACTTCGACTGCTTACCACACCTTTTTCTCTGGTATATGGCTACCGAGGGTGTCTTACCTCTCCAAACATCCGATTCCATCTTCTGCATCTCACTATAGACATGATCGACGACGACGACTTTGCCAAAGAAAAGATCGTGTAGCAAACGTGAATTTATTAGATCACGTCGTATCAGTGCTCTTAACTACCTCCAAAATCTACCAAAAAGTATCAAATGTGCCTACAAAAAACTTTGTTCATGAACTAACCGTTAGGTCGTGGCCTCATCCGGAAGAAAAAAGAAAAAAGAAACTCACCATTGTAAAAACTAAAAGAAGAGAAAGTAAGGCGGGGTTTAAAATTTGCTCCTCCCCCTAAATTGGTTGGACCCTATACGTACCCCTGCTAGGATCAGGTGCTTATCCATTGTCTCCACGCGAAGTGTAAACCAAAACCTAAGCCCCTCAATGCCTTACTCTTTGAACATTTTATGATTGAATTAAGTTTCTATATCACTTATGTCAAGGTGATCAACTCGTTCCCTTGAGGCTTGTTATTTTCCATATTACCCGGTTTTTTAGGATCCACAACTACTAAACGCGAATCATGTGTTACCCGTCACCTTTCAGCATTATCTTCAATATGAGTACCACGGCTCTACTCATGCATGATTTTCATGGATACTTTTCTTCGTCTTCATGATGGAATCCATGGTTGTTCATCACTTTGAAACCACCCCTTTCAATAGTTAACTCCTATGTAGATGGTTTTGTCTTCCGAACAAGAATCTAATCTTCCTCTATAGTCTTGTCCAGGACTTAAACATCCAGAAATAAAAAGGGATGTTCCTTGAGTCAAACTTCAGACAAAAGAGACGCCCTCAAAAAAAGGGACATCTCTTCAATTATAGTTTCCATTGCTATGAATAGATTGCTCTATTAAAGGCAAGGAAAACTATTATAAAGTCATGCGAAAAATAAAATTAAAAATATCCAGAAGCTTCCTGGCATCGATCAGCTTCGGCGAAAGACCCAAGGAGATGAACATATACTCACCCATTATAGAATTCCCGCATGATCAGTCTTTTAAAAATACCCAAAAAAAAACACCCATGAAGAAATGATGAAATTTGAAAATTTTTGTCAATGGATTGCCATTTTTGATCCTAGGTTTCTTTGCTACAAAAAAAGATGTTGTCGTACATAAGTTACGCAACCCACCCATCTCACTATGCCTTTTATCCCGAGTTGATCTTTACTAAGGACTTGCGCCGCAACACAAAAACTTTCATGGATTATGGTGGACTTTCTTCACCTTGAGAATAGTTCCTTATGCACGCCTTTAGGTCCTTACGTTCATAAGCCCATCTGGGTATGTTGACTCGTTAGCGTTCTCATCAAATAAGTGGGCTCTTGCACCCCTCTTATATTCATTTCTTCCATTATTATGCTTACTACACACGACCAAATCATGACACTATATTTAAAAACAACTCAACCATACCTATGACCTACACTCAAAACCTGCATAATGACCTAATTCACCCAGCTAACACCTACAACCCATCCTCACTTTATCATAATCTTCCCTAGCTTATGGGAGAACTACATCGGCTTGAGTCCCCTTTTGTTTTTCGAGGTTATATAAGACAGCACTTTGAGGGCATGGGGCCCTTGGAGGTTACCTCGGCCACCTTTACCCAACCAATTCCCCCCATTTCACTTTCCTATTCACATTCTACCTAGTTAGTTTCCATTTTTATATCAATAACTAGAAATTAAACAAACAAAAACATCAATTAATACAACATTTTTACCACTCATTGAATCATTAGTTTCTCATTCACAATTTCCATTATAGAAACATATTGTGGAAATTTAAACCATAACTGTATATACATTTTCCCTAGTGTTTACCTACACTTGGACATTCAACCAGGCCTTTTTAAACCAACCTTACTCCACCAGCCTAAACCAAACTGGCTCAATCATGCCTAAACCGGGACCTAACTCAATTCATGCTAAACCAACCTAAAATCTATCATGCCTATGACCTACGCCATCATGCCTAAACCAACCTGACTACACCACACCTAATCGACCTAACTCAACCATGCCTAAACCAACATAAATCCATCATGCCTTAAAGTGACCTAACTCAATCATGCCTAAACCAACATGACCCCACCATGACTAAAGCAACCTAAACTCAATAATGCCTTAAAACCAACTAGCTCAATCATGTGCCTAAAACCAACCTGCTCCATTCATGCTAAACCCAAACATGACTCAATCTGCCTAATTCACCTTAATTTTCATCAAAGTACATACATAATAACAACAATTAAGAACAAGTACACCAGTCATACCAAACAAAATCGTCATCTCTAGACATATATATATGATATATATATATATATATAATCTGTGTGTCCAATAAATGCATACTCGTGGATTCGAAATCCATACAAATATCTCAAAAATCTCAACATACATTCCTCACATTCGTCACGAAGGCCGGTGTATTTATAAAAAAAACAAATATATAATGACCAATCTCCAGTGAATAATCGTCACCCACCTGCTATCCTCTGGGACAGTATTGCCTACCCCGCCTGACCCTATTAGCTATCCCTACACTATCCCCAACTATGTGACCAGAGCACTACCTACCCCTGTAGGGTCTCTCCGCATTGTGATGGTGCCAAGTCTGGCTGCCCTAGCTCACTATTCGTACTACTTTGATTATACTACCCACCTTTTGTCACCTGTCTGTAACTCCGACATCATCATCCGCTTGTCATACCACCTACTCTTCCTGTCCTGTAGGCACACGTCGACTGCGGATAGGCATAGGGACTCTCCCACATCATCCTTTCTGTACTATGAACCAGGTGGCGTTATATTCCTGGGGAAATCCAACGCTTGCATAACCTATCAATGGGGATCATATTTGCTGCCAACACGATTGCCCCTCATCCATCTACCAGATGTAATCATTAGATCCATGGCCAGCTTGCCTGTATGAAGGGAGACCACATGATGCTCCAAATGATGTCCACGCTAGACAACCCCTTAGTGTAAACGTTTGAATAGGCGAATCATGTGTAGCCCTGACAACGTAGTGCTCTCCAACCATAGGTACCCATCTCTTGTAGCCCCACCCCAACAAAAACATAGCTCAATGACATCAATTAGGGGCATTGCCCACTGGACGCACCACACACGATGTGCTCATACGCCAAACAGTTTGTTTTTGTTGTAGTAGTAGGAAGGTGCAACATAGGTTGAACGCCGCAATCACCCATAGCCCTACAACTCTCTGTACAACTGCACAAAGAAGGTTGGTTACCCATGCAAAACCGGGGTCCGTCTCCATCAATTGTGTAGAATCCCCATCAATGATCATGTGAAATCTCCCACCCCTCTACATCTGGCAGTGCAAAACAACAACTGCCTCCATAATCGTAACTATAGCCTCATCTCCTCCGGATGGGGCTCGGTACATTCTCCATAATCATGTTGGCCAATTATGGAACCTTAAACTCTGTCAGCCCTCACCAAACACTATCAACATTTTTCTCAGGATGCCTCTAAAAATCGATACACATGGGCATTACTATCAGCAACCGCAAGATCTTATACAATCTCTAAGGGATATCATCTCACCGGTCGGGAAAATGAAATGTGTTGGTTAGTTGTTGAATCCTATCTGTCGATGAGAGCAAACCATCAAACTCAGCCCACAGACTCATGTGGTTAGCAATTCTAACCCCAATCAGGCTAACTCTACAATGCTACCACTCCTCGCTATTAAGCTCACCCTCGTACTGCTACTAAACAGGGGTGGTTAAACTATCGCACATTCCGTAACTAGTCCCTCCTGCATCAACAAATCATCACATTATTAAACCTTGAACTTACACGCCATTTCACCCCCTGACCCCCAACAATTAAACTAATTACCCTGCCTATTTTCATTCAACAATACCTTACTCTCTCACCCCAACCACCCTTACTCATATCCTAACCAATTTTTATTCAATACTGATCGACAGTGGTTCGTCTTAGCTGGACGCGTCTCCCAAACTGGCATCGGTCCACCCATCTGTGACCGATGTAGCTCACCCCACCGACGTTTCGGTCCATATTGCGGCAAAAATCTGTAAAAACCCGGCCCATATTTCTCTAAAAAATTAGCATTTATACATATACTACCCACCAATTACTAACAAATCAACACATCAAACCCTCCACCCACACTCATTCACCTAAATTAAAACATTCCTCCATCCATATTTCACACATTTTCTTCCAAATTCAAAAGTTAATTCCCCATCCAAAACCCCCATTAACTAAACTGATTTCTATAGAAAAATTATACCTAACAAACGAGAATGGGATCGAATATACCTCGTCGTAGATTGTCGTCTCCCATGTAGGCACCATCTGGCCGCTGCTTTGGGGCCACCCAACTCTCCTGCCTCTGTCATGCCAAATCTACCCTCGAATTCTCTCCACCAAATCAACTCGAACCACCTGTTGGTCGTCAAATAGGGAATTTTAAGAAGAGCAACAGTCAGGGGACAAGACGTCCTCCTCTTTAATGGGAGAGGTTCCCTTATTCAGAAACGAACCTATTTACAAATGTACAAGACATATTGTTGGTTAAGTTAAAATTGGATATTACGAAAAAGTTGTTTTCTATGGAAGATCATCAATTACAAAAAGGACTGAGGAAAGGAGTACGGGGACAGAGCAGAAAGGCACAGGAGAAGTATAGATATCAGAGTTAATTCTTTATGTATAGCGAAGTAACAGTGATTGAAAACAAGATCATTTGTATCGATAAATAAGATAAATTCAAAGACACAAATTTCGAAAATACTATGCCTAGGACAAAAGTTTCTTAACATAACAAAGACTCATTAATCAAGGACCCAAAGTTCCTCTTGGTATACAAGATCACGTGCATTGCAAAAGTCGAAGAGTATGCAATCGGCAAGACTATGAACTTGAGACAAATGATATTTCACAAAGAAAATAATGAAAGCTTAGGAGTAACAAGAGATCAGATAGACAAAGAATGGAAAGTCCTTCTGTATGATTTCTTATGATCATTTATTTAAATTTCAGAAATATGCCAAATTCTTCCTCCTTCAGAATGGCGTAAGGAAGGCCATTATATAGCTTACAAATCAGTTATTCTTCGTAACCGCTTCTTTAACAAAAACATAGTTAAGAACCGCCAATCGCAATACCTTAACTTCTTACAAAGAAAACGGAAAAAGAAAGGGAAGAAGAGAAAAGAACAAGGAGAAGAAGACAGGTGGCCAGTCACTAAGAGGGACCCACTGACTTCAGAATCCGCTGCCTGAATTTCTTTAACGCCTCAGCTATGTCTCTGCCACGAGGGACTGACGTGTTGGCCGTTGACTGAGTCCAGAATCCAAGACATTTCTCCATCTCTTTATCAAACTCGACATGAGTATGATAATCTTTATTTGCTTCTCCAACGGCAGATTGAAGAGAGCAGATTTCCTTCATTTTCTCTTTGGAGATTGAGCTTTCCTTGAATAGATTATCTTTGACATAAGCTCTGAATTGAGCTTTAATTTCTTGCAAGGACGGGGGACACACACCAGAAGTTTCATCTTGAAGATGACAATGAATATCCTTGAAAACTGATATAACCAGCGTCTTGAAAGCTTCGCCTTTCTGCCAACTGTTCTTTAGTTCTCCCAAAGCCTACTCCAAAACTTTGATCTTCCATATTGATAGCAACTAGGAGGACAGAACCGCAAACCAGGCTCGGAAAGGAATTTCAGAGGGAGGGGGACACGCGCAGGTTTTCAAATTGCAAGGGTTCGAGCAAGGGTAGCATGGAAACAATGTAAGAATTGCAAAGGTGGCTTGCTCGTTATATAGCCGTTGAGGAGAGAGAGAAGGGTGATCAATGCGCATTTAATGCATACCCACCAATTTGAATAAGCAGGATATTCGGGTAGAGCGGCAAAAACTAGACGGGAAAAAAAAAAGGTGAATGACACTTGGTTCACTTGGGACATGTGAGACGCGAATGCGTGAAACACGCGGCTCGGCCGATTCGGGGGTGAAACAGGGAGAAAACGCACAAATGCATTTTGGGACATTTGGGACGAAAACGTGTGAAGTACGTGGTTCGGGTGTTTCGACCGAAAATGGAACAAAAGGCCCGTTTGAACTTGGGACATTTGGGACATGAAAGAGCGAAGTACGCGGTTCGGGGTGTTTTCGGCCGAAAATGGAACAACTTGCCTTTTTGAACTTGGGACATTTGGGACAAAAAGCGAAGTACGCGTTCGGGGGTGTTTCGGGCCGAAAATGGGAAAATTTGCACTTTTTGACTTGGGACATTTGGGACAAAAAGAAAAAGTGTCCGAAGTACGCGGTTCGGGGTTTCGGGTGAAAATGGAACAACTCGCACGAAAATTTTGGGACACTTGGAACATGAAAGAGCGAAGTACGCGGTTTTGATTTCAGGAAGTTGGGACGAAAAGTCCGCGGCCCGAGACTTTGAATTTCGGCCGATCGGGGAAAGAGCTTGAACAATTTTGAACTTGGGACAGTTGGGACGAAAAGCTCCGACGACGGCCCGAAAATGGAACAACTTCGGGGATTTCGGCCGATCGGGGAACAGAGCGCACTTTCGAACTTGGGACACGCGGGACAAAAATGTCGACAGGCCCGAAAAATACATACAAAAAACCCAAACTGCAGACTTTTCTCAATTTTTCACGACTTCGGTACATTAGAGAAAACACTTAAACTCAAAATTTTGAAATTTTTACTTTCATCAGAGCAGGGAATTTTGAGTGGACAACAGCTGGCTCCTTCTGGGGATGACTTGGCATAAATTCAAGGAATGAGACAAGGCAAGAACTTAGACAAACTCGGGGAAGCAGACCAGTACCTTATCCATTGGGCAACGGAGTCAAAAAAAAAAACAGACCAATACAGAGGGCAACACACACCAAAACAAAAAGGAAAGAAAAAAAAAACGTTGTACAGAATATACAAAGGACTCCCTAATCACCTATGATTTGAACAACTTGAGATACTGCCCACTATAAGGAAGTGGGAGAGAAGAACCATCCATGTAATCAAGATAAAAGGAATTCTCACCAGCAAAGTGTCTGATCTTGAAAGGTCCGAGCCACAGGGAATCAAACTTTCCATGGCTGCCACGAGGTTCATGTCTTTTGTCCCATAACAGCACGGTGTCTCCAACTTGGAAATCTCTGAACCTAGCTTTCTTGTCAAACAGGACCTTTACCTTCTGCTGGTGAACAGATATCCTATCAGCAAACCATCAATCTGTCCTCATTCAGTTTGTGCAGGTACATAATTCTCTTGTCCAAAGCATCTCTGAAACTAGTATCTTCAATGGCCTTCATTAGGTGCAAGGCTGGCAGTTCCACTGTCACTGGCAATTGAGCTTCTACTCCATATACCACTTGAAAAGGAGACATTCCAATAGCTCTCTTTGGTGTAATCCTGTCTGCCCAAAGAGCATCATCATAGAGCTTCTTGTGCCAGTTTCGTTGAGACTCATTGACCAACTTCCTTATGATAGTCACCAGATTTTTGTTAGTGGATTCTGCTTGCCCATTTCCCTGGGGGTAATAATCTGAAGAATGAGCCAGGGAGATGCCATATCCATAGCAAAAATCCATTATCTCAGTTAAAGAGAAATTCGAAGCATTATCTGTTACAATCTTATTAGGTACACCATACCTTACCAAGATGTTCTCTTTAATGAAGCTGCACACCCATTAAGGAGTCCACAATGGAAAATTTGGGTGACAATTAGATGTTTAGCTAGAGCCAAACGCATTATGCGCCCCTTGGCTTATTATTGGCAACTCTAACCGTTGATTGTGTGATTATGTCAAGCATTGTTTGAAATTCCAGCAACATGCTAATCTCCATCACACACCTAGTCATGCCTTGTAGGTCACACAGAGACCTTTGGCCTTTCTCTCAATGGGTTTGGATCTTTTCGATGAGATCAATCCCCATTTGTACAACACCACCAAGGATCATAACCACTACTAAATATTATACTAAAGGGGTAGAGGCCATACCCCTCATTTCTACGAAATCTGAGAAAATATGTGAATTCATCAACCATCACATCATTTGTTGCTTTGGTGTTCCTCACCACCCTCATCACTGGATAATGGAAAGCAATTCAAAAACAAAACCCTACGCAAGCTATGCGATGCTTTTGGCATCTAACTCAGTTTTCTCATCACCTTATTACCAGCAAACCAATGGCCGAGCTGAATTGACCAACAAAACTTGAACAAAATTCTTATGAAAAGTAGTCAACGATATTGGGAAGGATTGACATACGCACATTCCTTTCACCTTATGGGAATTATCACATTAGTATTCACACTTCGACTGCTACCACACCTTTTTCTCTGGTATATGGTACCGAGGTTGTCTTACCTCTCAACATCCAGATTCCATCTCTCTGCATCTCACTATAAGACATGCTCGACGACGACGACTTTTGCCAAGATCGTTTAGCACAACTTGAGTTATTAGATCAACGTCGTATCAGTGCTCTTAACTACCTCCAAATCTACCAAAATGTATCAATGTGCCTACAAAAAACTTGTTCATGAACTAACCTTTTAGGTCAGTGGCCTCATCTCGAAAGAAAATCACATGTAACTAAAGAAGAGAAAAGTAAGCGGGGTAAATTTGCTCCTAATTGGCTTGGACCCTATATCGTTACCCATGCCTATGGATCAGGTGCTTATCATTTGTCTTCACTCGAAGGTAAACCAAAACCTAAGCCCCTCAATGCCTTACATCTTTGACCATTTTATTATTGACATTAAGTTCTATATCACTTTATGTCAGTTGATCACTCGTCCCTTGAGCATTGTTCATCTTCCATATTACCCGTTTTTTAGGATCCACAACTAAACGAGAATCATGTGATTACCCGTCCACCTTTCAGCCTTATCTTCAATATGAGTACCACGGCTCTACTCATAGCATGATTTTCATGGATACTTTTCTTCGTCTTCATGATGGAATCCATGGTTGTTCATCACTTGAAACCACCCCCTTTCATAGTTAACTCCTATGTACTATGGTTTTGTCTTCCGAACAAGAATCTAATCTTCCTCTATAGTCTTGTCCATGACTTAAACATCCAGAAACAAAAAGGGATGTAACTCCTTGAGTCAAACTTCCAGCAAAAGATGACTCCCTCAAAAGGGACATCTCTTCAATTTATTTCCATTGCTATGAATAGATTGCTCTATTAAAGGAAAACTATATAAAGTCATTGCGAAAATACAATAAAAATATCCAGAAGCTTCCTGCATCGATCAGCTTCGCGAAGACCTCAAGGAGATACTATACTCATCCCATATAGACTTCCCGCATTGATCAGTCTATTAAAAATACCCAAAAAAACAAACAAATGAAGAAAATGATGAAATTTTTGTCATGGACTTGCCTATTTTTGATCCTAGGTTTCTTGCTACAAAAAACATGTTGTCGTACACTAAGTTACGCTAACCCACCCATTCTCACCTCATTGCCTTTTCATCCTAGTTTCATCTTTACTCAAGGGACTTGCCGCAACCACAAACTTTCATGATTATGTGACTTTCTTCACCCTTAGAATAGTCCATTATGCAAGGCCTTTAGGTCCTTACGTTCATAAGCCCATCTGGGGTATGGTTGACTCGTTAGCGTTCTCATCAATTAAGTGGCTCTTTTCACACCTCTTACTATTCATTTTCTTCATTACTTATTGCTTATCCTACACACGACCAAATCATTGACACCTATATTTAAAAACAACTCAACCATACCTATGACCTAAACTCAACCATGCCTATGACCTACATTCACCCATGCCTAACACCTACCAACCCATTCCTCTACTTCATCATAATCTTCCCTAGCTTATGGGAGAACTACATCGGCTTGAGTCCCCTTTTCGTCGAGGTTATATAAGCAGCACTTTGAGGGCATGGGGCCCTTGGAGGTTACCTCGGCCACTCTTTACCCTAACCAATTCCCCCCTTTCACTTTCCTATTCACATTCTACCCTAGTTAGTTTCCATTTTATATCAATAACTAGAAATTAAACAAACAAACATCAATTAATACACATTTTTTACCACATCATTGAATCATTCGTTTCTCATTTTCACATTTCCATTATAGAACATATGTGGAAATTTAAACCATAACCTGTATATACATTTTTCCCTCGTGTTACCTACAACTTGGACATTCAACCATGCCTAAACCAACCTTACTCCACCATGCCTAAACCAAACTGGCTCAATCATGCCTAAACCGACCTAACTCAATCATGCCTAAACCAACCTAACTCTATCATGCCTATGACCTAACTCCATCATGCCTAAACCAACCTAACTACACCACACCTAAATCGACCTAACTCAACCATGCCTAAACCAACCTAACTCCATCATGCCTAAATTGACCTAACTCAATCATGCCTAAACCAACATGACCCCACCATGCCTAAATCAACCTAACTCAATCATGCCTAAACCAACCTAGCTCAATCATGCCTAAACCAACCTGACTCCATCATGCCTAAACCAACCTTGACTCAATCATGCCTAATTCACCTAATTTCCATCAAGTACATACATAATAACAACAATTAAGAACAAGTACACCAGTCATACCACAAATATCGTCATCATCTATACATATATATATATATATATATATATATATAATCTGTGTGTCCATACAATGCATACTCTGATTCCGAATCCATACAAATATCTCAAAACTCTCAAAATACATCCTCACTATCTCCGTCACGCAGGCCGGTGTATTTATAAAAAAAACCAATATAATGACCATCTCCAGTGACTAATCGTCACCCCACCTGATATCCTCTGGGCCAGTCTTGCCTACCCCCGCCTCTGACCCTATTAGCTATCCCTACACTATCCCCAACTATGTGACCAGAGTCACTACCTACCCCTGTAGGGCATCTCTCCGAATTGTGATGGTAGCCAAGTCTGGCTGCCCTAGCCTCAATTGTACTACTTGCATCTATACTACCCACCACTATTTGTACCTGTCTGTAACTCCGACATCATCAATCCGCTTGTCTACCACCTACTCTTCCTGTCCTGTAGGCACCGTCGACTGCGGTATAGGCATAGGCCTCTCCACATCATCCTTTCTGTACTATGGAAACGGTGGCGTTATATCCTGGGGAAATCCCAACTGTTGCCTAACTCTATCAATGGGGATCATCTTGTGCTTGCCAACACGATGCCCCTCTATCCATCTCACCAGATGTAATCCATTCAGCTCCATGGCCATTTGCCTGTATGAAGGGAAGACCACATATGGCCTCCAAATGATGTCCACGCTAGACAACCCCTCTAGTAAACGTTTGTAATAGGCTACATCATGTGTAGCCCTGACAACTTAGTGCTCTCCAACCATAGGTACCCATCTCTTGTAGCCCACCCAAACAAAACCTAGCTCAAATGCATCAATTCGGGGCATGCCCACTGGACGCACACACACGATGTGCTCATACGCCCAACAGTGTAGTAGGAAGGTGCAACATAGGTTGAACCGCCGCAATCACCCATAGGCCCATAACTCTCTGTACAACTGCACCAAGAAGGTTGGTACCCATGCAAACCGGGTCCTGTCCTCCATCATATTGTGTAGAATCCCCATCAATGATCATGTGAATCTCCCACCCTCTACATCTGGCAGTGCAAAACAACACACTGCCTCCATCATCGTAACTACTAGCCTCATCTCCTCCGGATGGGCTCGGTACATATCTCCATAACTCATGTTGGCAATATGGAACCTTAACTCTGTCATCCCCTCACCAAACACTATCAACATTTTCTCCTCAGATGCCTCTAAATAAATCGAATACACATGTGTCCTTACTATCGGCAACCGCAAGATCCTATACACATCCTCTAAGGTGATAATCATCTCACCTGTCGGAAAATGAAATGTGTTGGTTGTTGAATCCTATCTGTCGATGAGAGCAACCATCAAACTCAGCCCCCAGACTACATGTTGTTAGCATCTAACCCCAATCAGGCTAACCTCTACAACTGCTACCACTCCTCGGCTATTACGCTCCCTCGTACTGCTACTAACAGGGGTGGTACCCTATCGCACATCCGTAACTAGTCCCTCACCTGCATCCAACAAATCATCACATTATTAAACCTTGACCTTACCCGCATTCACCCTTGACCCCCCACCAATAACTATTACCCTGCCTATTTTCATTCAACAATACCTTCCTCTCTCACCCAACCACCCTTACTCATCTCCTAACCCATTTTTCTCTCAATACTGATCGACATTGGTTCGTCTTAAATAGGACTTTTAAGAAGAGCAACAGTCAGGGGACAAGAAGTCCCTCCTCTTTAATGGGAGAGGTTCCCTTATTCAGAAACGAACTTATTTACAAATGTACAAAACATGATTTGTTGGTTAAACTTGGATATTACGAAAGTGTTTTCTATGAAGATCATAAATTACAAAAGGACTGAGGAAATGAGAGTACGGGAAAGAGAAGAAAGGTAACATGCAGAATTATAGATATCAGAGTAATTCTTTATGTATGCGAAGTCACAGTGAATTGAAACAAGATCATTTGTATCGGATAAATAAGATGGAATTCAAAGACACAAAGTTCTGTAAATAACATCTGCTAGAACACAAAGTTTCTTAACATAACACAGACTCATTAATCAAGGACACAAAGTTCCTTCTTGGTTATACAAGATCACCGTGCTTGCAAAGTTGAAGAGTATGCAATCGGCAAGACTAATGAACTTGAGACAAATGATCTTCACAAAGAAAATAAATGAAAGCTTAGGAGTAACAGAGATCAGATAGACAAAGAATGGAAAGTCCTTCTGTATTGATTTCTTTATGATCTATTTACACTTTCAGAAAATATGCCAAATTCTTCCTCCTTTTGAATGGCGTAAGGAAGGCCATTATATAGCTTACAAATCAGTTACTCTTCGTAACCGCTTCTTTAACCAAGAACAGTTAAGGACCGCCAATCGCAATACCTTAACTTCTTACAAAGAAAACGGAAAAAGAAAGGGAAGAAGAGAAAAGAACAAGGAGAAGAAGACAGGTGGCCAGTCACTGAGAGGGACCCACCGACTTCAGAATCCGCTGCTTGAATTTCCTTAACGCCTCAGCTATGTCTCTGCCACGAGGGACTGACGTGTTGGCCGTTGACTGAGTCCAGAATCCAAGACAGGGTCTTTATCAAACTCAATGAGTATGATAATCTTTATTTGCTTCTCCAACGGCAGATTGAATGCCTTCATTTTCTCTTTGGAGATTGAGCTTTCCTTGAATAGATTATCTTTGACATTCTGGGTTGAGCTTTATTTCTTGCAAGGAACGGGTACACACCATGACACTTTCATCTTGAAGATGACAATGCCTTGAAAACTGATATAACCAGCGTCGGCTTCGGCCTTTCTGCCAACTGAGTTCGGATCTTCCATAAAGCAACTAGGAGGACAGAACCGCAAACCAGGCTCGGAAAGGAATTTCAGAAGGGGACACGCGCAGGTTTTCAAATTGAAGGGTTCGACAAGGGTAGCATGGAAACAATGTAAGAATTGCAAAGGTGGCTTTTTACATAGCCGGGAGAGAGAAGGGTGATCATGCGCATTTAATGCATACCCACCAATTTGAAAAACGCGGCAAAAACTGGTACGAATGACACTTGGTTCACTTGGGACATGTGAGACGCGAATGCGCGAAACACGCGGCTCGGCCGATTCGGGCGAAACAGGGAGAAGACGCACAAATGCATTTTGGGACATTTGGGACGAAAACGTGAAAGTACGCGGTTCGGGTGTTTCGGCCGAAAATGGAACAAAAGGCCCGTTTGAACTTGGGACATTTGGGACATGAAAGAGCGAAGTACGCGGTTCGGGTGTTTCGGCCGAAAATGGAACAACTTGCACTTTTTGACTTGGGACATTTGGGACAAAAAGTTCCGAAGTACGCGGTTCGGGTGTTTCGGCCGAAAATGGAACAACTCGAAGTACATTCGGCCGAAAATGGAACAACTCGAAAAAGTTTGGGACACTTGGAACATGAAAGAGTGAAGTACGCGGTTCGGGTGATTTCGGCCGATCGGGGAACAGAGCGCAATTTTGAACTTGGGACAGTTGGGACGAAAAGCTCCGACGGGCCCGAAAATGGAACAACTTCGGGGATTTCGGCCGATCGGGGAACAGAGCGCACTTCGGAACTTGGGACACGTTGGGACAAAAATGTCCGACAGGCCCGAAATACATACAAAATGACCCAAAACTGCAGACTTTTCTCAATTTCACGACTTCGGTACATTAGAGAAAACACTTAAACTCAAAATTTTGAAATTTTTACTTTCATCAGAGCAGGGAATTTTGAGTGGACAACAGCTGGCTCCTTCTGGGGATGACTTGGCATAAATTCAAGGAATGAGACAAGGCAAGAACTTAGACAAACTCGGGGAAGCAGACCAGTACCTTATCCATTGGGCAACGGAGTCAAAAACAGACCAATACAGAGGGCAACACACCAAAACAAAAAGGAAAGAAAAGCAAAAACGCTGTACAGAATATACAAGGGACTCCCTAATCACCTAGGACTTGAACAACTTGAGATACTGCCCACTATAAGGAAGTGGGAGAGAAGAACCATCCATGTAATCAAGATAAAAGGAATTCTCACCAGCAAAGTGTCTGATCTTGAAAGGTCCGAGCCACAGGGAATCAAACTTTCCATGGCTGCCACGAGGTTCATGTCTTTTGTCCCATAACAGCACGGTGTCTCCAACTTGGAAATCTCTGAACCTAGCTTTCTTGTCAAACAGGACCTTTACCTTCTGCTGGTGAACAGATATCCTATCAGCAACCATCAATCTGTCCTCATTCAGTTTGTGCAGGTACATAATTCTCTTGTCCAAAGCATCTCTGAAACTAGTATCTTCAATGGCCTTCATTAGGTGCAAGGCTGGCAGTTCCACTGTCACTGGCAATTGAGCTTCTACTCCATATACCACTTGAAAAGGAGACATTCCAATAGCTCTCTTTGGTGTAATCCTGTCTGCCCAAAGAGCATCATAGAGCTTCTTGTGCCAGTTTCGTTGAGACTCATTGACCAACTTCCTTATGATAGTCACCAGATTTTTGTTAGTGGATTCTGCTTGCCCATTTCCCTGGGGGTAATAATCTGAAGAATGAGCCAGGGAGATGCCATACCCGTAGCAGAAATCCATTATCTCAGTTGAAGAGAAATTCGAAGCATTATCTGTTACAATCTTATTAGGTACACCATACCTTACCAAGATGTTCTCTTTAATGAAGCTGCACACCACTTCAGAAGTAGTACTCTTGACTGGAATAGCTTCCACCCATTTGGTGAAATAGTCAGTGGCAGTTAGCACATGAGTGTGACCAGCACTAGAAGCAGGATTAAGTGTACCAATGAAGTCCAAACCCCACTGTTGAAATGGTTCCTCAATCACAACTGGCTTGAGAGGCAAAGAAGCCAATTTAGGTCTTCCCACAAAAGTCTGACAAGCCTCACATTTATCAACCCACTTGGATGCATCTCTGAACAAGGAAGGCCAGTAGTATCCTCCACGGAGTATCTTATGAGCTGTAACCGTTGATGAATAGTGCCCTCCACATGCCTGATCATGAAAAGCTGAGAGCAACTTTCTCTGTTGTTCCTTGTCCACACACTTCAAAAATCTCCCATCTAACCCACGCTTGAACAAAGCATTTTCCCACAATACATATTGCACTGACCTCAATTTAACAGTCCTCTTTTCTTTGGCAGTTAAATGAGAGGGGCATTCCCCATAGGTGAGAAAATGGGCGATGTCAGCATACCATTCATCAACTGAGCTAAGGAACAGAACGGTAGGAATGTCAGCTTTCTCCTCCAGCAATTCATGTTTAGCTCCTTCAGCAATGAGCTCACAAAGGCCTTTTCCACGAACCAGCTTGGTCGGTTTGATGTCAATGTCATACTCTTGGACCTTAGCAACCCAGTTCCCTCTCTTGGATCCAAATTCTTGTTGTGTGAGAATTGACTTAACAGTTGTATCTGGAACCAGCACCATGGAGTGAGAGTTGAGGATATAAAAACGAAACTGCTTAACAGCTTTGACCACTGCAAAAGCATGCTTCTCCATCATGGTGTATTTCAACTCATGATCTTTCAGAATATAGCTCATGAACGCAATTGGGAGTTCATGCTCATTAGAGTCTTCTTGAGTTAAGACAGCAGCCAAGGTATTATCTGTAGCATAGCAATAGATGATGAAATCTTTGCTGAAATCAGGACAGGCTAAAACAGGAGTTTTAGCAATAGCTCTCTTGATACCTTCAAAGGATTCCTTTCCTTCAGAAGACCAACCAAATGTTTGCTTCCCTTTCATCATCTGAGAAATATTCAAAGTTAACTCTGCAAAATCAGGGATGAATCTTCTCAAGAAATTTATCTTACCAAAGAAGGAGTGCACGCCCTTTTTGCTGGTTGGGAGAGGAATTTGTTGGATGGCTTGAACTCGTTCAGGATCAATCTTAATACCATCCTTGGAAACGATGTGCCCTAATAACTTTCCCTCAGTGACACAAAAGACAGATTTTTTAGGGTTCAGAGAGATCCCATGCTCTCTGCATCTCAGCAGAACTGTCTCTAGGTGATCAAAATGATCCGCTCTTGTCTTGGAAAACACTGTCAGGTCATCAAGATATATGACAATACACTTCCCTTTCAAGCTTCCAAAAGCCAGATCCATGGCTCTCTGAAAAGTGGCACCAGCATTAATAAGCCCAAAAGGCATCCTCTTGTAAGCAAAGGTACCCCAAGGAGTAGTGAAAGTTGTCTTGTGTTGATCTGCAGTATCAACCTCTACCTGATTGTATCCCGAGAATCCATCGAGCATGGATAACATTTCAGACCCTGTAACTGCTTGCAAGACCTGATCCATCATAGGCAAAGGATAATTATCTTTCAAAGACGCCTGATTCAGGTTCCTGAAATCAACACAGATGCGGATCTCACCATTTTTCTTCCTAACAGGCACAATATTTGCAATCCATGTTGAATGGTGAATGGGAAAAATGATTTTAGCCTTCAACAACTTCTGAATTTCCTGAAAGATGGTGTCAGCTATTTTGGGATTATACTGCCTCTGTTTCTGCTTAAAAGGTTTAATTCCTGGTTTGAGAGGAATCAAGTGCTGCATATCTTTTGGTTTGAAAGCTTTCAAATCTTCATAAGAATAAGCAAGAACATCCTTATACCTCTTTAGAAGATCAATTGCTTTTCTCCTCTCATCTGTTGTGCAACATTTTCCAATATTCACTAGCTTAGGGTCATTAGAACTCCCAATATTGATTTTGTCATACTCAGCTGATTGCTGAGGTCCAGTAGAAGCTCTAGACTTCACATACCTGTCATGTTTATCAAATAGTTCCTCCAAACTCACCAATCTTTTAGGAATCTTATTCCCCTTGAGATTGAATGCACCCTTCCTGATCTGTTTCTTCCCCTTGGGTGACTGCTTGGTCAAAGGGCACACTCTCACGAGGTAGGTTGTCACTTCCCTCAAAATACAGTTGTTCGAAATTACCCTTGAGTTCCAGGAAGGAAAGCAAATGTTGATCATCATTGAAAACCTGCCAGTTATTGGTATTATCAGGTACACTAGGCCGATGGACCATCTCAATGGTGAACTTATCCTGAGAGAAATCAGGATGAGGAATCAGTAGTGATCCTGAGACTGCTAGTGAATCAGCCCTGCTGTTCTTTTCCCTAGGTATTGCTTCGATAGAGAAAGCATCAAGAAATTCAATGGAATCCCAAACCTGATTCCGGTAATGTTTCAGCCTTCCATTTTTTACTTGAAAAAGGTTTCTCACTTGCTTTACAATCAATTCTGCATCACCACGAGCCAGAAGATTCTTTACACCTTGTTCTTTGGCCACTTGCAATCCAAGAATGAGAGCCTCATACTCTGCTGTATTATTAGTATTTTCGAACTGCAACTTAAATGAAAAAGGATGTAGGCTTCCTTCAGGTGACACCAGTAGGACACCAGCTCCAGAACCAGCTGAGGAACAACTTCCATCAAACTCTAAAATCCAAATACCATTAGGATCTTTAGGTGACACTTCTGGGAAGTCGATTTCATCAGGGGACATAATCATGTAATTGCCATGACCCATATCCTCATAGAGTATTTGTGCTTTAGGATCATCCGTTTTTTGCACAATATACTCAGATTGCTTCTCAGGCATCAACTTCTTCATTTGTCCATTAACAGGTATGAGTGCATGCGACCAGTCCATTTGGATTTCCCCACCCACATCTTTGCAGAAGTTCCTACTTAGCAACATCCCGTATGAAGGAGGGATATCTGCTACTAAGATGGTAGCCAACACTTTCTTTTCAGGCAAGGCAGCAAAAGCCACTTGTGCATCTTTAATTCTTCCGACCAGGGGCACTTCTTTACTCTCCATGGAGTAACAAGATCCATAAGTGCGTGTGAGGGTCAGGCCTAAAGCATGAGCTACTTTAGCAGGCATCACATTATCTGAGGCTCCAGAATCTATGACACAATTACTGAGCCTATGACCAGCTATAAGAAGTGTTACATAAAATGGTTTAATTTTATCACCAGGCGAGGTGACAACAGCTACCAGACTAGGCTGTGGTGCAGAAGGAGGAGTGGGAAAAAGGCCTTTAGAGGTGGTCTTAGAGTGGGAATTGACAAAGTGGATCATTTTAGCAAAAGTTTTGGGATGGGTTTGATAATACTCGGCTTCTGAGATTTGAACCTTAGTCTTTTTCAGATGATCAATAATATCAAAAGACCCAGAAGTGGACGGGCCATCATCATTTGAAATTCTAGGCTTATCAACTTTAGGAGAAAAAGAAGGAACTTTGCTAGTAGGATTGACAGGACTCACCTTTGGTGTAGATGAAGTAGGGATAGGAGATCCTCTTTTTGCAATTACAGGAATAGTTGCCGACTGCTCCTTAGATTTCTTTATGGGCTGCGTCACTTTCTCCCTCTGATTTGTCTGCTCTCGAGTCATGACAGCAAATGATTCGCTATTCATGTCTGCTACCACTTCATCATAATCATCTCCATCATCTGGTAAAGAAATTAACTCGAGATCCCTCAAGTTCATCTGCCTCATCATCAAATTCCTCCACAAACTCCTCGCAAGCTTCATTATCCTCATCATCATCTGGCTCTTCAACTTCACAGGTTGCATTCACAGGAACCTTAACAGGAGGTCCTTCAAGTGCTAATCTTGTTTGAGAAGCAGGCAAACGATTTCTGGGCTGAAAATTTCTCCTTGGAACGTCTGCATAAGGAGCGTGCTGAGCCAATTGTTTCTTTATAGCAATAAGATCATTTGCAAGTTTCTGAACTAATGGATCAGTATTAGGTCCAGGGGTGGAAGAGGAAGAAGCAGCAGACTTAGATTTGGGAGGGTCTCTTCTCAACTTCCCTGACATGATCAAGTCATCCTCGATACTAACAGCGAGAGTTTGATCCTCGACCAATGTTGCGAGATTAGCCCTTCTTAGTGCATAACTAACTTTGGGCGATTGAGCATTTAGGAAGAAACATTTTTGAATTTGATCAACAGGTCGGGTAGGCTGCGGAATTTTATTGATCAATTTGTTGAACCGGGCCACAAATTCTCTCATGGGCTCTTGTGAATCTTTCTTTATCTGAGAGATTTGGGCTAGCAAGGCATGTACATCTTCTGCCGGCTTGAAACGGTTTTCGAACTGAGTTCTCATTGTGTCCCAGTCGGTGATAGCGCCAGCCGGAAGGTGGTAGAACCAATCAGCAGCATTATCTTGTAACGTCTCAACGAACAGCCTTACGGAGACGTCTTCATATTCGACTCCCAGAACTCCACATGCAACAACGAAGGCTACGATGTGTTCATCAGGATGCACTTTGCCATCGCCTTTGAATTTAGGAAAGTTCTTCCGGTTACCTCTGGGTAACTCATGCAAAGGCTGAGTAAGGGCCAGGGGCCCGACACGATGACCCCATGGTAATGGCGCCGCCATTCTTGGAAAAACGGCTTGGAGAGGGACTGCAACACCAGCAAGAATCAAAGCTTGAAGATTAGGGCTAGCTGGCTCTGAAGGAATACCACCCGTAGGAATTCTGTCTTGAGCAGGTGGAGTGCTTGTCGAACGAGTCCTTCTATTTCTTGTTGAAGGGAAAGGAAAACCCTGCTGCTCCAAAAGCTAAAACTGAGAATCTTCAATACCAAGGGCCCTCCTCCCTCGAGTAAAACGCGGAGTCGCCAGATCAAAGGATGATCGAAAAATTATAGAACTGGAATATGATTTTCCCCAGCGGAGTCGCCAAAAACTGTTGGTCGTCAAATAGGACTTTTAAGAAGAGCAACAGTCAGGGGACAAGAAGTCCCTCCTCTTTAATGGGAGAGGTTCCCTTATTCAGAAACGAACCTATTTACAAATGTACAAGACATGATTTGTTGGTTAAACTTGGATATTACGAAAGTGTTTTCTATGAAGATCATCAATTACAAAAAGGACTGAGGAAATGAGAGTACGGGAAAGAGCAGAAAGGCAACATGCAGAATTATAGATATCAGAGTAATTCTTTATGTATGCGAAGTCACAGTGAATTGAAACAAGATCATTTGTATCGGATAAATAAGATGGAATTCAAAGACACAAAGTTCTGTAAATAACATCTGCTAGAACACAAAGTTTCTTAACATAACACAGACTCATTAATCAAGGACACAAAGTTCCTTCTTGGTTATACAAGATCACCGTGCTTGCAAAGTCGAAGAGTATGCAATCGGTAAGACTAATGAACTTGAGACAAATGATCTTCACAAAGAAAATAAATGAAAGCTTAGGAGTAACAGAGATCAGATAGACAAAGAATGGAAAGTCCTTCTGTATTGATTTCTTTATGATCTATTTACACTTTCAGAAAATATGCCAAATTCTTCCTCCTTTTAGAATGGCGTAAGGAAGGCCATTATATAGCTTACAAATCAGTTACTCTTCGTAACCGCTTCTTTAACCAAGAACAGTTAAGGACCGCCAATCGCAATACCTTAACTTCTTACAAAGAAAACGGAAAAAGAAAGGGAAGAAGAGAAAAGAACAAGGAGAAGAAGACAGGTGGCCAGTCACTGAGAGGGACCCACCGACTTCAGAATCCGCTGCTTGAATTTCCTTAACGCCTCAGCTATGTCTCTGCCACGAGGGACTGACGTGTTGGCCGTTGACTGAGTCCAGAATCCAAGACATTTCTCCATCTCTTTATCAAACTCGACATGAGTATGATAATCTTTATTTGCTTCTCCAACGGCAGATTGAAGAGAGCAGATTTCCTTCATTTTCTCTTTGGAGATTGAGCTTTCCTTGAATAGATTATCTTTGACATAAGCTCTGAATTGAGCTTTGATTTCTTGTAAGGAACGGGACACACCAGAAGTTTCATCTTGAAGATGACAATGAATATCCTTGAAAACTGATATAACCAGCGTCTTGAAAGTTTCACCTTTCTACCAACTATTCTTTAGTTCTCCCAAAGCCTACTCCAAAACTTTGATCTTCCATATTGATAGCAACTAGGAGGACAGAACCGCAAACCAGGCTCGGAAAGGAATTTCAGAGGGAGGGGACATGCGCAGGTTTTCAAATTGCAAGGGTTCGAGCAAGGGTAGCATGGAAACAATGTAAGAATTGCAAAGGTGGCTTGCTCGTTACATAGCCGTTGAGGAGAGAGAAGGGTGATCAATGCGCATTTAATGCATACCCACCAATTTGAATAAGCAGGATATTCGGGTAGAGCGGCAAAAACTGGTACGAATGACACTTGGTTCACTTGGGACATGTGAGACGCGAATGCACGAAACACGCGGCTCGGCCGATTCGGGCGAAACAGGGAGAAGACGCACAAATGCATTTTGGGACATTTGGGACAAAAACGCGCGAAGTACGCGGTTCGGGTGTTTCGACCGAAAATGGAACAAAAGGCCCATTTGAACTTGGGACATTTGGGACATGAAAAAGTGAAGTACGCGGTTCGGGTGTTTCAGCCTTGGGACAGTTGGGACAAAAATGTCCGACAGGCCCGAAATACATACAAAATAACCCAAAACTGCAGACTTTTCTCAATTTCACGACTTCGGTACATTAGAGAAAACACTTAAACTCAAAATTTTGAAATTTTTACTTTCATCAGAGCAGGGAATTTTGAGTGGACAACACCACCCAATCTCATGGACCTATCTACTTAGCTCCTCTCACCACCCAGATCTCTCCACCTTAGTCGGGTACAATGCCATGTCCTTTCCTCTTGAAAAGTACCAAAACGTCAAACGACTTTGTCATTTTCTCCAACGGTACAATATAATAATGATTATGTAAAAATAAAGATTTTTTATTTTATAAACCCACCCCGACCTAACCGACGCTAGTCCTATTTGTGCCCTAGCCAACCGACGTCGGTCACCCTATAACCGACATCGGTCAACTCTTATACTTGTTTGGTCTTGCTAAATTTCCTTTTGCCTGCAACCATTTGTGCCCATGTCCCTTTTTATCATCCTGGACACCCATTAAACCATACCTACAAACCCAACCTACCCCTACATTGCCTTTGTTGCATCTTAGGTGTAGTTATTTTACCTATACCTTGGCCTTATCCATGTCATTACCTATTTACCTTGACCTGAACCACTTTTTGTGACCTTTGACCCTTCGTGCTCGATGTACCTTGCGACGTGGTTACCCGTGTTGTTCGACCTATCGGCCTTACATTGCCTATTGTGATGTTGTTTATCCTGACCTGACCTTTGGTGTACCGAAACATACCTAAACGTTCCTACACCTAACCTCTATTGTGTTTCCACACCATATCCTATACCTTGGATACCAGAATCACTTTAACCCTGTTTGGATAGACTTATCGACCTTAACCGATGTAAAGTTTAAATGCTTCTCAACCTGGTACCATGCCGAAGTTTCCAACGTGTGTGTATGTTCATTTGCCACTACCTTTGACCCTGACCCATTTACCTATTTACCTGATTTGACCTTTTACCTTTACCCAATGTGCCCATTGATCTTCATTTTCCCACCTCCTTATTTTATCAAACCACTCACCGCCTTCATCTCTCACCTCATTAGTTCCTAGTTTGAGGGGGGTTACCTTCACCCACACTTGGGGCAACACCACCCTCACTTACACTCGACACAACCATTTCCTATTTTTGTCAGCACCACTTACCAATACAAGCCACTTGACAAAAGGGGCAAAATGTAGACACTAAAATTGGGTCACACTCCCCTTGGTCCCCTTTCAAATAACCAACTTAAACACATTCACCTAACCATGATACCCCACATTAATATTAATTTAATTATTTACAATTAAATTAATACCCATCCTCACCCCAGTTATTAATTTAATTTAATTACTTTAATTAAATGGATGCACATCTCACCCAGACACCTCACACAGACACCTCGCCATAGACCTATTCATAACATGTTTCCATAAATGAATAAGACTTAGTTCAAACCTAAAAATCAAAGCCTATTATGCCTCTAACTACCTTCTCGCTCATAAAAACATAACGTCCATTTTGATTCATGGATAAAAGGAATGAACCTGACCCAAATGATGCAAGATCTGCTATTTTTAGTAAACCTAGGGAATCCTGCCTTAACTGACATCAGTCATCCCGAAACTGACATTGGTCAACCAAGAACCATCGTCAGTTACCATTTATTCACCTTGGCAACCTTGTTTTTGGGTTGGCACATTCTGAGATCAAGGGGACGAGAAGAGAACTACATGCAAACAGAACCGGAGCCTTTTCATACCTACATACATCCATAGCCAACACCAGGATAGATCCAAAGGTATTGCACTCATGGTGACATTCCGGGAAGCATCACTATGACACCAAGCTCCATTCCACCAACCAATCATCACCACCACACAGCCTTTGGACCTGCACAATAGTAAGTATAATTTTTACCTACATCATCTATTTCTACTTTAGTTTATTGGATTCTTTCACTGTTGTTCTCAGTTTCCTACTTGCATTCCCTTTTCCCCTACCATTTACTTGCCTGTAAACTCAACCATTCCTCCACCCACACCATAAAACCACCTATACCCGACCTCTGCACATTTTTGAGTGTTCCTAAGGTCCCCATACACCTCGTTTTTCCCTCTGTCATCTTTGTCTGACCTCAGCTCAAACCTGATTAGAAAATCTTATTGAATCTTACCAGCCCGTCTCTACCAACACCGGTTACCCATAACTGTCGTCAATTCTACCTAACCGTGACCGGTCATACCTCGACCGACATTGGTCTTTGTGTCTACAAACATCGTGTAAACTAGCAACCAACCTACCTACCAAAACAATCCAAACACCTTACCCAACCCTTCTAAGACCCTGTCTGTGACCTGCAAACCACCTGAACAACCTGTAACTTGACCTGAAGACCTGAAACCACAAAGTTTTAGGATTTAATTGGATCGACATTGATAGTGATATGAGGTACCCAAATTAGAACACTAGCACTAGATTCATTTATGTACGCATTTCAGTTATTTCATATTTATTTTATAAAAATAGTGGATTGACAACCTTCTAGGGAGTAACACACTTCCCGGATCTAGCATACGCTAGGTAGTCCACTTTCATATATTGTTTAACTCTTATTTGGTGGTCTTGTTTTCTATTTCAGGTAGTTCCTCCTAGCCAAAAGGAAGCTCTCACAGTCAACATCGGATCGAGAAGTCAGAATGCGCACATCAACCTCCAAACCAACACAACAGGTATTTCTCCCTGGCCCTTACCCCTATTTGTTTCGTTACATTCCAAAAATGTAAAGAAAATGGTGAAACATGTGACCCAAGGTAAGATTGTGATTGAGGAATTGTGATATGTAAATAATGATTGGGTGATGAGAAGAAAGGCCAAGTATCAATGACAGACCTAGGCATTTCTCCATGTAACAGGGATGGTAAAAATATAAGAATAAGAAGAGGATCAAGTTTGATGGTCTTAGGATCTTCTGTTTTATTCTGACAAAAGGAATCAACCTCTTCCCCACAATACGTGACTGCATCGAGGTCAAAAGAGAATCCTTGCTCATGGTCCTCTAGAGGGATGCCATCGTGTAGCCCCATGAATTCTCTGATTGCTTCTTCATTCTTAAAGAAATTGATTGATATGGGTTGTTGTTCTTCGATCATGGTAGAATGATTAGAAGAAATGGGTCCAACTGGTGTGGAAGATGTAGAAGATGTTTGGTGATGATTGATAGAAGAAGACGACTCAAGAGACGAAGTAGACTTGGATGGAGATATCTCGTGCATGGAAGTAGATAGGGATTTGGAAGAAGTTGTTACTAGTTTTCCTAGAAGACGACAAAGTGCAGGTAGAAAAAGAGGGTCATGTAGCCAGTCAGTAGATTGGGATGTAAGATTTGACTTGGATGATTGATTAGAGGAAATTTGAGTTGCACGAATCTTCAATGGAGAAATTCATTGCTGAGGTGACTGATAAAAGAGGTCCTGCAAAAAAAGGGAGGACCGCAAATCAAGATTTGAAGTAGATGAAATATGGGTAGAATTTGCGGTGACACAAACCCTCAGAGGAGGACAACATTATTTAGGATACTGGTTACTCCCTAGAAGAAAGTCTATTGAATTAAACTCAAAGGAGTGAGAGGAATCTGAAAGATAGTTTGGGTTAGAATCCTTAGAAGATTTAGAGGAATCAAAAGAATAGTTTAGATTATAATCAGAAGAAGACCGAGGGGAACCCAAATAATAATTTGGATAAGAAGCATCCAAACCATACCACCAAATATGAGATGAAGATGGGGAACGAGGTACCTGAATGGTTTCCCTAGCATGAAGAACCAACTGAGGTTTAGTCTTGATGGGCCTATTTTGATGTGAATGGATAAACTTAGGTTCCCTATTGTCGTAAGTGCAACGAACCATGTGATAGTCAGTCATTGTTGGCATTGTTGGGTCCAAATGTCTAGACCTAGATAGTGTGATTCAACTCCTTCGTATGGAAGGAAGTTCCATGTCGATTCTAACAACATAATGGAAACTAACTAGAAATTTTGTAAAGATGGGGATGCTTGTGTAATTTTCCAAAGGGTATCTAAGGAAAACATACATCGTGATGACAAAATCTTGACAAATACAATAAGGTTTAGATAACAAGTTGCAAGCGTAAATCATAAAAAGGATTGTCTTTAGAAAAAAAAGTCTACAAGATGAGAGATCACAAGGAACAATCACACAAGTTCAAAACACAAAGCCAATCTATAAGGAAATATTCCCTATGCAAATGTGTCTCAATGATAGTTCGACGCAAGATGATCAACACAATGTCAACACTTACATCAAGTTTAAAATAAACAAGGCGTAAGTATTAACAAAAGGTTGAAGTGATCTTCGATCAAGGTATACTATAACCTGTCTAGATAAAAGCAAATCCTAAATCCCAAAAAGTGGAAGTTACAAGTGCGAGTAACACAACAATTCCACTTAGATATGTTATTCAAGATTTTTGGAAAAACAAGATATTACTATCGAAATGATCTTAATATGACGCAAACAATGTAACAACTCTTTTCAAGGTTGAGGCAATGTTTGGAAGAGGACAAAGTTAAAGTATACCAAGAAGTTGCTATTGTGCGAGCAGCGTAACGCTACAATCTCAAAACTTAGATCCAATTTATGAGAAATAAGATATAAGTACCAAAATTGTATCGAGATGATGTGAGCAAAGTAACACCTCAAAGGAATATTGATGATGAGCAATCCTAACTAAAATGAAAATATTGACATGGGTATCAAGATCAAATGGCTATCAAGATGCATAGACGTACCAAAATGCTTTCAACATTTACCATCCAATCTCAAACAAGGACGAATATAAATGGGTGCAAAAGTGGTGGACACAATCAATCAATATCACATGTAATGTTACTCCTCTTTAGACTAAAAATATCAACAAGAAGGAAAAGGATTAGATCAAATGGGGGTGAAAAATACTTGGCGTCACTTCGAGAGAGTTTCGCCTTATCTTATGGCGAGTGAAAAACTAAGACAAAGTAATACTTCACAAGTTTTGTGATGAATGACGCTTGGCTCGAACTTTGATGGACTATCCCCTTGTTCGATAAACAAGGTTTTTTAATCTGAAAAAGTTCTTGCTTTGTGAAGGCTCTTTGAAACACGATTGGCTTTGAGTCGATCAAGTTTGCTCCAAGACGAAATTAATTCCTAATTGGTTCTCTCAACTAGGTGTCACAAACTATCTTTGTGAGCGCGGTTTTCCAAGGAAGCTACATTGACTAAACCCAGGAGTATCCTGACTTTACTTTACCCGCTTCGATACAATGAGCGATAAATGCGTTCAGTTATATTTTCACTAGGGTCGTGTGAAGATAATTTTGACTCTAAATCTCACAAGTGTATACTAGACCAATAGGTAAGCGGAGCGCTTTCCGTTTCATCCAAAAGGTTCCCTCTTGTGTGGAATACTTTGGGGTTCTTGGGAGCATCCCTCTTGTTGTCTTAAGACTTATGCCAAAGGGCACTTCTCCCAGTTCAAAGTGGACGAGCCGTAGCTCTTAACCAAAACATGCATATACAGTGTTTTGAATGTGGCATTTTTTCTTATCTTTGAACTTAATGTGGTTTGGTTGTACACTGTTTGGAAACCTGCATCAAACTATATTAGTATTTTTTAGATCTTGATTCTTTGCCTAGAAAATTCGGTCCCGCACATGAAAGATTAGTAGTTCTCCAAAAATATCAAAACATCATGAAAAGAGGATAAAATGTTGTTTCTAATTCTCAAGATCATCCTAAGATGCAAGAGAAGAGCATACACAACGATAAAATCCTATGATATTGCAAATAATGGAAAAACTTATAACTCAAATGCACAAACCATTCATTTTAACCAAGTTGAAGTTCATTCCCTTAACAAAAAGTTTAATGAAATGTTTTGAAAGCATGAAAAAAGGTTTAGAATCATTTCTGATTCCCAAGATAA
Organism: Taxus chinensis; assembly: GCA_019776745.2. Lineage (NCBI taxonomy): Eukaryota > Viridiplantae > Streptophyta > Pinopsida > Cupressales > Taxaceae > Taxus > Taxus chinensis. The sequence goes on along the minus strand of CM034154.1, from coordinate 524,030,836 downwards.
CCTAGAAGGTGTGAGGGAAGAGCACACGTGATCTTAGCATCATAAATGAAAATGCAACATTCATCAACTTATCAAAACAAGTTAGCACAAAGCATGATCAAATATACCCTACAAATCAATAGTTAGCCTTAAGAAAACCCTGCAAAGTGTTAGAAAATAAGAGGGATCGAAATTTTGTAAACTTTAAAACAATGCTCAAATTAAAACTGCAAATCCTGCTCACCCTTTATAGCATATATGTGCCCTAAAAAGCAAGTGCGCGACTATGATAAAATGCACAGTCAACTCAGCAAATGCGCGGCCAGAGAGGCATATGCGTGCCCTTTACAACATATGTGCGGGCTTGGTAAAAAGCAAGGATAACAGAGGCTTAAATAATATATACGTGGCTAGAAAGGTGGGTATGCACCCCTAAAAGCATATATGTGGCACTGGTAAAGTTTAACACAGAGGGTGGAAAACGTAACCTAACAAGTGCACAGATAGAGAAGCATATGCATGCTCTTAACAACAAATGCGCTGATCTGACTAAATCTGACATGAACAGTAAAGAAAGTATGCACCCTCGAGCACATATGTGCACCCTTTACAATACTTGTGCCTAAGTTTCAACGTATGCGCCCCCTTTCCAAACACCGATGCTTGTACCTGGGATGATAACAAAAAAAACGTCAGACTGATGCAAAAAACCTCAAAAAGATCATTTTTTTCCTAATTTAGCTCAAAATTAATGACAACCCATCACAATTAACCCTGCAAAAGAGACTCAACGCATGTAAAGTTAGCAAACTACCCTAAGGAATTCAACTTATTTCACATGTGCATAATAAGGGTTAGCAAACACTTGAGATAAACTAGCAAGAACTTGAAATTAAATGCTAAGAGACTATGGATCCATCCCATCGGGCATGCCAAATATGTTCATGTAAAAATAACTAAGCTAAGATGAATTGAAACTAACATCTAATAGCTTCAAAGCAATGTTAATCTAACATAAACCATCAAGATAAGATCTTATGGGAAACTACTTCTTCAATGCATGAATAAATCAAACTACATGCAAAGCCATTTCCTACTCTCTAAGATTCTTAACTTAAACTACTAACCTATGAAGATCATAAGCAATCAAATGGGATGTTGGTGACCTCAAGAATTGAGGATGGATTCTCACCAAGAAATGACTACAAGGCCATTTTTGGATCTTCCCATACTACTCAATTTTGAGTGAATGGATGTAAGATAGAGAAGCTAATCCAAATCAATGGAGAATTCTCAAAGAAAAATGCCTATAGTTTATCCTATTCAAAGCATGACGTGTCTTTTAGATGAAGGAGCTTTGTCCTTTATATAGCTTGCATGTTTGAGAGAGCTTTGCATGTTATTGTATGTGGGATATGGGTAAAACAAGATTAGGAATGGCTAAGGTTGCTTTAGAAAATTTAACCTTGATTTAGAAGAGTTTAATTTATCATTAGTGACTCATGGGAGTTGAGGGGTGTTTTAATTAATCAAATGTGATTAATTAATAGGTAGATGTAAGCTTATAAAATCTCATTAGAGGAGAATTAGTATGATTTGGGGGATGTAAGAGAGGAATTTGATTGAATAAATGGTGATTTATTGATTTATAATAGCGAGTGCAATTAATTAACCGAAGTAGAAGCAGGCATTAATTAACGAAAGGTCGTTAATCGACATCCAGAGTGATGGGGAAGTTAATTGTGTTAGTGGATTTTAGGTGTCTACAGTATAAAAGGATTTTACTCAAACAAAAAAATACAAAAGACATGGAATCTAGGGTGGGAATATGAAAAAATCTGGGAGAGACATGGATAATTGAAGGTATAGGGCATTCCTTCCATTTGTCCTTAACACATTGTGCACTGTAAGACCAAGGTCAGACAACCTCAGTAATTGAAATAAACTCCATAGTTGATGGAAACTTCATGTAAGCATCAATAAAATGAGATGATTCATTGGCTTGTTCTTTTGTTTCAACAACATGCCACAAAACCCTTTTCCCTACATTTAAGGAGATGAAAGAATGAATAAAAACAACAAGAGGCAATTTTTGCAACATGTGACAGGTTTCCTGTGCACTCATATTGAATTCTCAACAACATTGTTTGTTAGCATTTTTTGAAAGGCAACATATGTTGGCTAGTCAGGGTTGGAACAATCTAAAACTCTGGACAACATCTAATGGTAGGTTTTAGATCATTGTTCTACCTTGGAAGCATATTTTGTAATGTACTTTAACACTGCATGTCTTGATAGTACAAGATGACAGATGATATTAGCTTTCTAGATGGCCAAAATTGTTTTCTCATGGATGTTAAGCCTATCATCATTCTTGGAAGGTAGATACTGAACCTTGCCATCATTGCCAACAAGCAATTTGGATTATGCTCGGATTTCCCAAGGGGCATTGTATCGACATTAGAGTCATGTTTGTTTTTTACGCAAACATTTTTACCCTAGGCATTTAATGCGACACTAAACCTGATTCAAAAGCTTGTCCAAGTTTGAGAGAGGGTTGGTAACTAGTATTTGCAACATGTTTAAGAGGCAAGGGTCATCCTGAATGCATCTATAAATATATTCTATTTGATGGGCCAAAGAACAAGGATTCCATACATATATGTATTGGTCAAAGTAGTTTTTTTGCTTCGTTTATAACAGAGGGATTTGTCAAGTCCAACAAGCATTAGGTGCATTTTGAATCCACAAGAATTAATGCACATGTACAGAACCTATAGTCATGAAATCATGCACATTCTACTTACATCACCCCTAAGATTATTTCATTATATACATGATTCTTGAGTAAAAAGACTAAACATTAACAACACTCGTTTGAATCTTTCATTGCTTTTATCTTTCCCACTCTCTTGTTATTTTCTTATTTGGAATGACCACTTTACTTTTGTATACTAAAGAACATGTGACCCAACTTTGTATTGACTATTATATCTTCCGAGCATCCCCAACACTACCGCCCATTAGGGATATGAGCTCCCTAGGTGCTATTGTCCCCTTTGGACACTTCCATCCCTTTCCCTCCTTTTCTTGATTTTGAATTACCACATCATTTGGTATCTTTTCTAGAGCCTCTTTTATCACTTTGGGTCAACTTTTCAATTGTTAATGACAAAATTCAAACAATAGAATCATATATATATACATGATTTACTTACCATTATTAAGGGGTAGGATAATTTGGGGCTAATACTTACTATCTACTACTTGGGCAAAGAGCAACAATCAAAGAATGTATTTGGGATGCATCATTCAATGCATAGGAAGGGACATTTCTGAATTCCGTTTCACACATTCAACTTGGAGGAAAATTAGTTGTAGCTCGTTATCTTGGTGCGACTGGCACAAGGGAAACCTAGCTTCAAGGGACACGATTCCAATCACATACACACACAAAGAACTACACATAGTTCTAAATGTAGTGCAACACTTGGTGACAATCACATTGGGGTGATCGTTGAGGTCAGTCTGACTCAAGCATATACATTGTTTATTCCATCTAATGTTTGCTTGAGATTTATACAAGTAGATAAGGTTTGTCTTGCAAGAACATGTGTAATACATGAACCTTACGATAGATCTAGAGTGATAAGCAATGAAAGGAAGGAGCCAAGTTTCAACCTCGAAAAGACCAGAAGTAGAGTTGCTCTAAGGACACTAGTGTGCATATCAGACACAAGTGCCTGGGTGGTCCTGTTCTCTTGTGGGTGCTCATGTGTGAAGAAGTCTCAGGTCTCAGTTTTCTAGAAAGAACTCACACAGTCTAGATCCAATTTGTTCCAGTCATCTTCCAGCCCAGAATCAGCCCGAATCTCTCGATACAAGCTAAGTCATTCTAATTTTCCTATCTTGCATGTTTGTTTGTACTTTGCATGTTAGATTTTGTTTATCATTGTTATATTCATTTGATCTCAGTCCTCTGATAATGATTTGAATTTCATTAAATCAGAATCTTGGTGTTGCCATTCATACTTGACAGGAGAGGGAAACACATTTGTGAAGTGTTGTTTTTTAGTGGAATGGAAAAGTATAAATGAAAAATCTATCTGTACCAATAGTAACTTGCGCCAAGGTGTTTTTCCAATAATTCTTCAATGAAGATTGTGAATATTTGGTGCAATTATGCAAAAACATGATGAGGGTTGGAAATAATGTTAAGGTTCCCCCATCATTGAGCACCTCAAGGGTTTGTTGGAGCAGTGTCAAAAATAAGGTTATGGAGGTCTGGCCAACAGTGTAGAGCATAGCCCCTCTTTGAGTCAACAAAGCGTGTCTATTGCACTAAGAATAAAAAATAATGTAAGGGGACGAGATGTGGAACTGGGCACGGTATTCCATGAACTTGCTGATCATGGGTTGAAGTTGATCTTAGTACAAGCCTTTTCTTCTCACTTCTATTTTTCATCTAAAAAATATCCACCCTTTGAATACAACAAGTATTCAAGTATATATAGAAGGAGAGAAGAAAAGAAGACAAAAGCAAACCAACCACTTAATTACAAAAATATCTTACAAGAGATTCCATTGTTGACTTTTTGACAACTTTGTGGATGACATCATCCCATGGTGCATGGATGATGTCATCATTTGTGTCAACACACTTTAGATAATTACAAGTCTATTCATCGTCTCAAAGGGGGTATCCGTTTTGAGCTGTTTATTCTGAACTTGGATCATGGGTTTTGATCCTGGAAGGATCCTTGTGTCGAATTGTTCGCAAGTTCTGCCATCTGATCAGCTACCCAATGAAGTCACGACAGGCCAGCAGGTTGTTGATGGATTTGGCGTCGAAAGTGACCTCTGGTCCCAGCCCTTGTGAAACGATCTCCTTGAAGATCCGAATAATTTCCTCTACCTTTCTTAAGATGAAAGAAGGAGTGAGCAAACCCGGAGACATTCTCAAGACAATTTGCTCCATTTGATGCATTGCATCCAGGGCTTCCTCCTTGATTTTGTCGATCTTCTCCAGGATAAACTCCAGCTAATCAACCCGATAATCCAGAGTAGAAAGGATTTTGTTGAGGGCTCTGGGGTGTCCAAAGATGCCAAACTTGACCAGATCTTCGACTGAACAGTTGAGTATTTTCTGAAAGGTCTCATGCTGCATCTTGGCATGGTCCAACTCTTCAGAGATGGGTCCTGCTATCACCTGGAGCTCTCTGTTTGCCCGATTGATATTCTGATATAATCCGGTGAACTTAGCGATCACTCCCTCACTTTCTTTGAGGATTTGGTTCCTCCAGGCGGAAACTGCCCATGCTCACCGATTTTGGCATATTCATTAATCTTATCCTGGCTCAAAGGCTCAGGAGTTTCGGCGGCAGTTGTAGGAGGCGCACTGCCCATTTTCTGTAAGGTGTAGAGAAGATGTTTATTTTGCTCCTTTAACAGCCTTTTCTCTTCCTTTGCTTCCTGGAGCTTCTTGCAAAGGGTGTCAACTACAGATAGGGCCTCTCCTTGAAGGCTTTCTGAAGATGTCCCCATTGTGACTTGGGTCACTGTGTAATCTATCGAAGACAAATCCTTTTTATCCTTTAAAGGATTGGGGTATGCTATCTCCATTACTCTCTCTCCTGATGCACTCTGAGAGAAGCGGGTTAAAGGCTTTTGCTTCTTGGTCCCCTTTGATGGGATGACGGAGAAGTCCATCGGTGCGATGGGAACTTTCCTCTTTTGTTGGTATAGGTGCTGAGAGATCCATGCTGGACTTATGGGAGAGGGGCCGGAAATAGTAAAGGGAGCAGCTGCAGTAGTAGAAGGAAAATGCGTGGAGACACTTGGAGGTGGCATTGAGAGGGAGGTTGAGGAAGTGCTCACGGGAGGAAGAGATACTGCAGGGGAGGTAGACATGGGAAAGGAAGGGAGCTGAGAGATGAGGGAAGAAATGGTGGGGGACAGCTCTGCGAGAGAAGAGAAGATGGACGATGAGGAAGGGGGAACGACAGAAGACGGGGGAGAGGATACAACCAAAGGAATGGTCGCTTGGGTCACTCGAGGAGGGGAAGGAGGAGAGGGAGAAGGGATAGAAGGGACTTCAAAAGTTACAGTAGTGGCAACATCCTGAGTGGATGTGCCTATCGGAACATCTTCCGCTGCTTCTTTTTCCAGGTTTTCTGGGATTACAACCCGTTCTTGTGAAGCGAAAGGAGGACTTTCAGGAGCTTCCTCTTGGGTGGAGCTTGACTTGCCCTCTTTGTCTTTCCCTTTGCTCTTTGGCAACTGTTTTGGCCTAGAAGGTGCGTTGCCCAACGGAGAAGTGGTGAAATCAACTCCGAGGTAGATGAGACCATTCATCCTGCACCAGTGCTCTGTTCTTTGCAGAGTTTCTTTGACCCTTTCTTCTATTGTCTGAGGCGCTTTGGTTCTGTCAATTACAACGAAAGGCCAGTCGTCCCCACCCGTGTCAAGATATACCTGATCAACCTCTTGATCAGCAGTTTGATAACCTTTTGGGACGATGGCTACGCCATACTGGATGATTTCAGCCAAGGCCAAGTGGGAATGGTCTTTCCTTCTGAGCTCGACCTCATGATATAGGTTTATATAAATATCCTCGATCTGTGGAACGTGGATCGGATCGAGTTTGGCTCTGGGAAGGCAATTCCTTGGGTCGAAAGTGGGCCTTGCCAGGAAGTTGTGCTTTAGATTTAGCAGCTCCATTTCTGCAAACATATCCCGTGCTTTGTGGTGAGAGAGACAAGTATACCTGCCCACTGTGAGGGGGAAAGGAGTTCCACCCTTCTTTCTCTTTAGGCACTTCTCGTGGTAGGTTATAAGCTATCTTGATAGCTCCAACAGGATCAACTTGGGGCCGGCATATCTTGGCAATTTGGTTGGTTCCCCCAAGAAGTTGGCTGCCCTTAGATAGGTAAAGGTGGGGAATTGTGTGAACAAGGCTCCCCATTTCTCTGTAGCTGCAACAATGCTCTTGGTCGTATGACTGTGAGTCATGTTTGGCCTCAAAAGGTAGATGATGCTGTCGAAGAAGGCATCGTTAATCTTTGTAAACTGGGGGATACTACTTTCCAACTTTAGTTCTGGATAGTATTCATATATTTTGACTTGGGGCCAAACCCTACACTGCATTAAGGCTGGATAATCTCTTTTTGAGGCCGCAACATAAACTACATAGGAGTTCATGTAGAACCTCCCCGTTGTGGTAAGTTGGAGCTGCTCAGATATGGTGCTGCTTATGATCTCTGCCCACTCGAAGGGTTGATCTGGCATATTTTTGTTCATCATCTCCAGGTATCTAAGCATCCATTTGTGAAAGTAGTGGGCATCAGGAAGCCCAAATACTCTACTCAGGAATGTGATTGTATCACTGAGTTCCTCTGAGAAATCACTGCGATGAATGACTTGTGGCCATCTGGTCACCACCTTCTTGTTTTTCAGGTATACCTCATTCATCAACTGCATACACTGATCCTCATTATCTTCCCAAGACTTGGTGCAATCTTCCTGGCTTACACCCACAAAGTGCTGGTGGTGAGGAATGCCGAGCATTATTTTGAAGTGTCGGGCAGTGAGGTTGATCACGACCTCGCCCTTCTCATTCTGGACGCATCTTGTGTCTTTGTTGTAGCAGCGGGCTACTACCATCATGAACTCATTGTTCACAGCACTAACTGGGATCCCTCCAGCAAAATGCAGTCCACTGCCTACCAGTTTGTCCATCCACGGACTTCCTGTGACCCTTCTGGTTTTGGCCCAGAAATCCTCCATATCAATGTGACCAAGTTCCGAGTCTCTTATGTCCAGGTCACACTCTGCCTGGGATTTGGGCATACTGACCCTCTAATATTTGTACTTCATTTCTTCCTCTATGAGCTTGGCTTTGCCCTTAGACTTGGTAGGTCTCTTGCTTGATGTTGACATATGTAGTCCTGAACTCAGTTGCTGATCTGCAAGAAGAAGTGAAACCCAACGCAGGAAAATCATATTAGTTGTTTGATCTTCCATTAAAGCGTTGATAGAAGGAAGAGTTAGCAATTTTAAGGCCTCAGGGCGCAGGGCGCATGAATACTGCAGGTTGCAGGGTTAAATAGTATGGCGCACAGAAAAGGGGTGCTGCAAGGGATAAATCAGCGCCAAAGGGTGCAGGGTGTAGGGTGCATGGACACTGCAGATGACATTTTTTGTTGTTGCAAGCGGAAGTGCGCCTGTGCCATATATTTGCATTTTATAACGGGCGCTGATATTTTTCATGTTACACAGGTACAGGATGCACCAAAGGGCGCAGGTTTAATGCGTGTAACATCATTTTTTTGTGCGCCACAGGGGAACTTGGCGCGGCGCATGGAAGGTCTACATGACATGATGTTGCTGTAATAAGGGATGCACCTGCGCCGTTAACAGTTTTGTACTTGGCGCAAGTAAGGTTGGTGTTGCATGGATGCAAGGTGTGCCAATGGCGCAAGTTTTTTCAATGTTACACACGAGTTTGGTGCGCCAAGAGGGCGCAAGGTTAGTGGGTGTAACAAGTAAGGAAAGTGCGCTTTTGAGGGCGCACTTGTTTTTTATGCAGCAGGCATGGTGGATGCGCCGTTGGCGCGACTGTACTTCATGTTGCAAAGGTGGCGACTGCGCCAAAGAGGAAAAAAGTAGTCTATCAATTTTTAAGTCTTGTTCTTCCTCTGGAGGGGTTACATGTGTTTAAGTTTCTTCTGCAGGGTCCCTTGGATGATGAACGGGCTAAAACAAAGAGATCCAAGTGATTTTTTCCAAGGCAGAGTCCTCTTTACCAACAGATCTGGAAAGAGGGAGAAGTGCATGGGGGAGGACAACAAAAACAACAAAGGGAGGTTTCATGGTTTCACATATCTATTTTATCCAACCCCACAAACAAACAACCAATAACCAAAACACAAAACACAAGAGCAATAAGGACCACTTACCAGGAATATATATAATGTGAGAGGTGAAACTGGGTCCACGATGTGATACAAGAATGACAGGCGTGCTGACAGGTGCAGAGGGAAAAGAATAATCACGTGTTTTCTGACTGGTGAAAGTGACAGGGCGGATGCGCCTATATATAGGAAAAGTTGTAATAAATGCGCCAACCACTTTTTGAAGTGGCGCATCAAAACGCCTGTCGACACGGGAAAGCTTGCGCCCTTTGGCGCATCAAGACACATGTTAACACGAAGTTATGTGGGCCCTTGGCGCACCAATAGTGCTGTCAACGCGGAAATAAGTGCGCCTTTGGCGCACCAAAACGTGGCGCAACAAAAGTATTGTTGACACGAAGGCGCATGCGCCTTGGCGCATGTAAGAAAGGCGCAACATGGTGAGGTGCACCAAAATGTGTGTCGACACTTCAAATTGTGCGCCAAAGGATTTAAAGGGGGCGCATGCTTACTCTATGTTGCATAGACATTAGGTGCGCCCGACCAAAAAGACCCAAAAAAGGCTAAGTTCGGAAAACCAGATTTCCCGGAAAAGGGGTTTTTGCAACGTTCCGAACGCGGAGGGGTCCCTGACGAGGGACCAGAACAAAATTTTGGATGGTTACCCGTAAAATTACCCTTGCCAATTTCACGGGATAACACTACTATAGCTTGGCTTCAGTGACTCATGATGAGATTAAGAAAAAAACACATGAATCTTGGGTAGCTCCCAAAATGACCATTGTATTAGTGCATCAGATGCATGGCGTATTTATGAAGTTGAACTTACCTCATGTGTGTTTGTTTAAACATGGCTATCCCTATTGAGAACAAAGTTGGGAATGTCGTGGAAAATAACCCTTCAATGCTATATTCATTAATAGGAGAGAGACCAACTTCTGGCCATGGCAAAGAGAAGGATGACTCACAGGTAGATGTAACGTTGAATTTCCTCTTGTTCATTACCTGTATTAGGAAACGTTGGCACAAATGATGAAGGGAAATTGTCTAGCCTAGGTGAAGCAAAAACATTAGAGCCAAACACATCTGAATCGTCTTTCTGTGGTACATGGATATCCAACTCAACAAATTTCAACATGGAGGATGTATTTGTGTGCTCATCTAGAATTTGGTCAAAATGCTGCAGATATGAAAAATCGTGAATTGTATGATCCTGCTACAATGTAGATGTTTATTATATAACCATAGGAATAGAAAATCAACCTATCCATATACCAATCTTACATTTTGGTGGGTTATTTGAGTAGGAAACATCAGCTTGTAGCATGGGTTCATGAACTATGGGTTTTGGAATAAAGGGAGGCCAACTATGTTCAAGTATGATATCCTGGGGGTCCACGAGTGTATCATAATTCAGTAAAGGGGTTGTGATATGGGGATCTCCTGGTTCAAGTTTATATGTTGGTGTCTCGAGATTAAGAGGAGAATGTTATGTCTCAACCTTAGTATTAAAGGAATGTAAGAAAATAATTTCTTCTTCATGTTTAATAGATTCAACACATTGTACCTTGAAGGATTTGAAACTAAGAACATGAAAATAAGGCAAAAAATGTGGGATTAAGACATGGTTGAAGAAGTATCGCTTGTTTCAATGTATTGGTTGAAATGGTAGAGTAGTTGCTATATTGAATTAGTCAACATAATAAAAAATGCTTTCTATTGGCTCTTGGAATTGTCAAATGCTGGTTCAACTTATGAATCACATTTTCTATGGTTGGAAGGAATGTCTAAATAATATTTTCTTTAATTTTTTGTATGATGTGATGGCTTGTAATGGTAATGAAAAGAACCATTCACATGATGATGACATTAAGGATCTTATTTTTTTTTGTGCAAGACTACCTCATAGTTAAGATATGGTTTCGTGTCTTCTTCGAATCTTTGTATTTGACAACAAGGGTCAGTGTTTTGTGTAAAGAAATGTAAAGTAAGTCATTTATAACCCTTAGAGTAGGGTGTGGAATGTATGCTAGGGTTAAGGGAGTGAGCGAGGAACCTCTCATTCTATTGATTCATGATTTATGCCATGTGGTGACTAGGGATGTATAAGTAAACATCTACTAAGTCAAATATGTGATTTTGGGAATTTTTTTTTTCCTAAAAATCATATATATGAATCCTATTATGTAATATATATTAGAAACTAAAGGAAAAAATCATTTTGATGGAGCTGATTGGTAAACTTAGCGATGGTGGGATTTTGGTAAGATCATAATTACCATTATTATTAGGCTCCATGCAAATATTGGTTATTGTGATTGTGACTAGGATCCAAAAATAATGTGGGTTTTGAAGAAACCCTCAAAGAAGTATGAAATTGATAAAATTTGAAGAAACTTGAAATCTTAGGGGTGAGGTAATAATCCCTATATTGTGTTCGATTTTAAATAAGTGGTTCACCAGAATGTAATGTAAAAATTAGGATATAATCTAATTAGATTGAATTACATTGCATAAAGATGACAAAATATCAAAATACAATACATAACAATAAAATCATATATCCTGAATTATGTCTAGATAATATGACAATTGCACAAGCGTATGTGAGATAAATAAGGAAATTATAAGTCATGATTAGAAGAGAATGCACCAATTTCAGACTGAGACATAGAGACAATGTTATGAGAGTGTGTAGTGTGTCCTTGAGCTACCTTGAAAATATGGAAGCGCGAATCTAAGTGGAGGACAAAGTCACCTATCATAGAAAATTTTATACGAGAAACTTTGTCTAAGATGGAATATTTTGTCCTCGGTAGGGTTTGGTTCAATATCACCTTTGGCACTGTTTTCTTTTGTGTCTGTAGCTTTACCTCTTAGGACTAAAATTCAATGATTGCTTTAGTGCATTAGATTAGGGCTCTTCCTTCTTATTCCTTTCTTAGGGACATAAAAGGGGCTAGTCCGATAGGGCGGAGTTTCCCTCGTAACTCATATATATATATATATATATATATATAAAGAGGCATCAAACTCTCATAGTTCCCCACCCGATGTAGGTGTACAAGATTTATATCGCAATGTGTTTTGGAAATGAAAACCCCAATAGGACCTTCGACTCCTAGCAATGATCTTTGGTGTGATGTAACTATGTAAAATGGCCCAGGGAAATTGTGTAGGTTGTGTGCAGACTTAGAGATCGCTAAAGTGCTTGATAAAGTGATTTAGTAATTGGGTGATTTGTTTTGATCTCCTAGGTCATCCCCAAATATGAGAGATAAGAGGCCCTTTGAATGGGTTGTGTGAATGTGACTTTACAGGTGACCGTTATGACAAGATTTCCCTCTTAATTGACACCATGCCAACTAGGGTAAGTTTTGATTTTGAAATTTTGACCGTTAGATCTTTGGAGGATGAAGTCACCAGCTTAAGACAAAGTCACCCAAATGGTTGTCTATCTTGTCCAACTTTATCCTGGTCAGGTGCAAAATGCAATATATTAGTTAGAGATGGCAACCAAATATAAGAAGATGCATTCTAGATTCGGAAAGTAGGATTTTGACTCGTTAATGATGGATAACAAGTGTGACCTAGTGGTCACTAGTGCTAATTGAAAAAGGTGCATGTAGGAATAATTCATTTAAGTGCATGATGACAATTGGGCTGATATAAATTCCAAGTATTGTTTACAAAACACCATAGATTCACATTTAGGTATATATAGTTTTCCAACATTCCTTAGAACAATTTAAAATATGAAACATGCATCTTGGCCAAACAAGAAATAAAGTCTATTTAAAAATAAACATGGAAAGATGGCAAAAAATTATACTTGATCCACTCTAAGTTGTGTGGTAGACTACTAGTTTCTTCTTGTGGTGATCCACGCTTCATGTTTCAGATTGATGATTATAAAAGAATGATAAGGATATATCTTTTGAAGCTTAAATTAGAAGCTTTCTATTTTTATAAAGTTTTACAGAATAGTTGAAAATAAAACATAATACCATTTTGGAACACTAAAGATTGATGATAGTAGTGAATACACATCAAAATATTTTGAATCTTATCTCAATAAAAATGGGATCACACATCATCTCACAATCCCTCACGCTCTTAGATAAATATGATTTAAGTAATGTTGTATTTCCTTCAAGGAAGTAAAATTACAATTTTTAGAGAGAAACAATTCAAACTCCCTCATAAACTCTTCAAATAAAGAGTTCATAAGCAATTTGGGATGGTTGTCTTCCTTCGATACAACATCTTCAAATTTCTGAAACTTAACTAAAAAGTAAAAAATATATCCTTTTGAGATATTTAGAATCCTCAATCAAAAAAGCCTATGAGGAAAACAATAACTTTCAAAAAAGATTGATCCGTGATTGAGTCGCCTAGTAAACTTTAATGATAGAAGCTTGGTGTCACGTGATGTATCTCCTTTACAACAATGCCATACCTCATGCGGAGTAGGTCACGTGCATTTATCTTTCTTTTTTCCACTAAATGGGAATATAAATACTAACTAAAACATCGAATCACATAAGACCCACCACAAAGATGGAATATTTTGATACCCCATATCTTTCTTTGAAACAATAGGGATGCCAATTCACTCGAAAATATAGGTATAAACACAATAATTCTAACTCAATGGCCACTTCTCAGATTGCATTAGAAAATGAGAGTGGAGATAAATATTTACACCGTAAATTATGGTTTAAAAATTCAAATTTAAAAAAAAAAACCATATATATATATATATATGGGATTTTTATTACAAATAATAATTTTAAATTATTTTATAAGAATTAAAAGTGTCGATGTTATCAAAATTTTAATTGATACAATTAATTTGGAATTTAATATCTCATTGAATATTTTGAAATATTAAATAAATAAAATTCTAAACTTTTAGCAATGATTGGACATCACATTTTAAGTATTACAAATGGAGGTGTCCACTTTATTCTATAAAATTGTTGTGGAAGAATTAATAATAATAATAGATTGTGCTTATATATATGCACCATGTCTTTGTATATTTAAGCTCCTAAAAATATCTGTTGGTCATTTTAGACATGTTTGATCAAGTTTTGTTTATGGAGAATGTTTTGTTGGGATACAAAGAATACCAGAAAGTGGGACATAATTTTACACTGAAACCATGTGCCTAGATATATAATAATTTTTTTTTTCAAAAATAACAATCTTTTTAATTGAGTGGGAGAATCATTCTCTGAATAGGGGACCATATAATATACTAATATTAATGTTGATGAAAGACAAATATTAGTCTACATGATTGAAAAAGTACAATGTAAAGTAAAGAATAAGGAGTGCAAAAGAAACTTCAATAAACCAAAAATAAAAAAAGAACATGCAAGAAAATATGTGAAAACAAATCAATCATGTCCTTTGATGCCTTATATCTCACCATTTCTACAACCCTCTCAAGAGTTCACTTGCCACTCAATCTTGAAGAACAAAGGTAAATAAAGAAGTGACTTCGAATGTAAATCATTTTAGAAGTAAATTATTGGGCCAAATGATGATGAAGATCAATCATTTCTCGAAAGAAATGAGTGAAGCATCTTCGGTTCTTGTAAACGATGAAGTTTTGTCTAGAGAGAGTTATACGAGTCTTTGGAGAGAAAAAAATACTCCCCATTCTGATAGTTATGAGAATATCTAGATACAAAATGATTCTCATTTCCAAGCTCCAAATAAAAAATTCAACAAATATGATGTTCCTAAGGAATATATCGATCTATCTCTATATGTAGAGGTGATGTGAAAAAACTCCGAGTTTTGTAAAAGAAACCCTCAATTTTGTAAGATAATCAAAGTTGAGTATACCTTAGGGGTTGGACGAGCCCAACCTAAAAGTGAAGGTATGTATTGTAGTAGATTTGTTGAAGATTTGAAGAAAAAAGTTGACAACGCTCTAGTCATTTGGAATAAAGGTTGGCTCTATATATTTCATCTTTGATACCTCTCTTTATCTCCCTTTTGGATACATTTGGGGCATCAATAGCAAAATTGTGGAGGTGGTTTCTTAACGTCTATACTTACAAGGCCTAACTTAGAGCGGAAGACCTGAAAAATCAACAAGTTTTGATTATGAGTCTTGCTAATTTAATTGATGATTTGAATGCTTGAGATGGTACTTGAAGAAATCAATCAAAGAATTGGCCATCTGGCTAAGCTTACACATCATAGTCATCACTTAAAAGATCATAACAATGATGAGCAACAATGTACCAAATTCAACGAGAATGATGTCATGAGGGGCCAATGGTTTAACATTCAGATTCTTGCATAACATAGTGGTAAGCACTCTCTCGATTCAACTTCAATATACTTTCCTAAAGTAAGGCCCATATGTTTGAGTCTAGTTTAAAATTTTAAGTGTAGCAAATGAGTGAAAAAGGGGAATCTATTTGTAAATATCTTAGAACTGAAATCAAAAACATTTTTGCTCAAAAGTGGAGGGGACAACACACCCTTTGCTTAGTATGAACCCAATCACTAATTACATACTGAAGCGTGGCCGAGAAGAAAAATAAACCCTAAAACATACATATAAAAATACTATCTGAATCCTTCGACCTTCATAAGTAATTAAGGTTAGAAACCACACCAATTCACATAGGGCTTACTGAAGGTTCTCCCTAAACGTGCGTCTTAAAACATCCTCAAATCTTAGTAATAGCCATCCTATAGGCAAGGATGAGATTTGACAACAGACCCCACCCGTCAAACCAAAAATCTATGACATTAAAAGTTTTTAAACATCCCGTCCATCTCTGTTAAATACTTTTTCTTTATTTAATAATTAAATATATATATTGTTTTTTAGCTGTATTTACAAGAGTCAGGGAAGTTTCATATATTATATGCTTGAAATAAACACATTTTTAGTAAAATATGTTATTTACATATTTATGTAATGCTGCACTTACATTTATATCGAATGTGTTTATAGTGATAATGACGATTTTACCAAATTCTCTCACATCGAACATATACGGGCAGACTATTTTAATATGAGAAACAAAAACGTCTTGGACAAACGTCAAATCTCAACACTACCTATAGGCATACTTATATACACATCACGGAACTCAAATTTCAAAATCAATGTCATATTATTGGTGCCATTGGCAGATGATGAGTTTCATAATGTAGCTTTTATTACCTAACACGATTTCACACTTGATTATTCGTAGCTTCCAATGTAAGTGATAATTAAAGACGATGATGAAATAGGTTTGCTTGCATTCTCTCTTTTTGTCCTTTTCCTCCATAAATTAATCATTTTATTGTATCTTCACATTCTTTTTAGCAGTTTTTAAGACTAACGTAATGATTAGAAATGAAACTTTCCACGGGCTTTTAACTTCAATCTTTCCACGTGTATGATTACCTGTGGCTATGATTTCATGTCTTTACATGTCCGTGTTGGAGTCTCGTCAAAATTGAAAAAACAGCGAAAGAAGTGCAAATCAAGTTTACATTTCAATTGTAATCATTCCAGCTCATTTGCAGGTCGAACTGCGCTTTACTTACTTATGGTAATTTACGGGGGTTAAATTTGACGGTCACCTCTACCAGTCAAGAAATTTTTTTTGACGGTTTTTCAATTTATATCACCTTGCACATGACGTTGATTTTTTATTTTTGACTTTCTTAATTTTCAATGTTGGGTCAACTATTTTTGGCTATAAAAAATGTAATTTAATAATGTAAACAACATATTTAGTATGTTCTTATGAACTTAGCGAAAATACATTTCAAACCCTATTTTTTGGTTTGTTGAACAAGTTTTATCAAACATCATGTTATATTTTTTAAATTGAAAGAACTTCAAAACAAAAATAAGACACTAAACCTAAACATGTAAAAAAAAACTCCATAATAATTAGTATTTCTTTTGAAATATCATCACATATATATATTGTATTTATTATTTATATTTATAAACTTTTTAAACTAAATCAAACCTTTCAAAAAATAAAATAAAATGTTTTGGCCCCTTCCCATTTATTTGAACTTTTCAAACATGATCTAACTATTGTAAATAGTGTTGTTGTTGCTCATCTTTAAAATATAAATGGACTTAAATCGAATGAAAATCTTTGGTATTTATCTTCCATATAGAGTAAACTCTTGACCATTTTTTTCTTTTAACCAAGCTTTCTAACATTACATTTTATATTTATTACAGATTTAAAATAAATCAACACCCCAAATTAAAAATTGAAGAGATAAAATTGTTACCTTACAGACTGTAAGGCCTCCTCTTTGCAATGCCCTCCTTTCTATTATCAACTGATATTTAGAAAAATTGTGCTTGCTGCATACAAATTCCCTTCCAAATTCTAAAATGCGTTGCCTTCTCATATTTCTAGCGCTGGGTTTGGTTGTTTTTTTGCTTGTTGCAACATTCCTTCATCTGCAAAGAAAATTAATGTACTCAAACTTTGCTCAATTTTTGCTAGGCAGTTATTCTAACCGCTGAATATATTTACTCTAAAGGTTAGGGATTATTCTTGATTCAGGGCACAGGTCAGAAAATCAAATCCGATGGAAACAAAGGAATAGATGGAGGAAAAATATATTGTTTATCATTGCAGACTCCAAACTAAACCCAAGTGCAATGATTAGGGATTTTGATTACTCATTTAATGTACACTTTTTCTTCCATTCTTTTTAGAGTGGGAAATAGGAAATCTCTTTGAAGTTTAGACCGATTATCAATAGAAGAGGTGAGAAGAAGCATTACAATTTGTCATCCCTACGCACAGTCCTTAGATTTCTCGTTGCTCGGGTTAAGTTTCTGGCTCCTGCAGTCATCATACTTCAAGGATCAACCTTTATCACTGTTGAATCTTGATTCCTAGTCCTTGCTTGTCGTGAGAATGTGACACAACTCCATTTACAAGTTATATAAATTGGAGTTTGAAATATTTTCGTATTTTTTGGCGCCCAATTCATTCAAGCACTAAGAAAATGAAAGATGGGAAAATATTTATTGCAGATGCGTATAAGAGAGTATTAAATATTATTAAAAGTTATACCGAATCTGACCCCTACCTGGACTGGTTCAATGTAGACTTGTATTAGAAGTCAATTACATTGGAACGTTGCCAAGTGGCAACTTAGCATATGCAACTATTGAATTGTTCTTAATGGACTTGGTTGGCAGGGGCAGGTGGATGTAGACTGTAGGTGTTAGATAAGAGCCTAGCCGCCCAGACTGATTGACAACCATCTTGCTTTATTTAATACGGCCAACGGCCCAAGTTCCCATTGCCCGTGCCAGATGCGTATTGACACAAATGCATTATTTTTAAAACACATTCTTTTAGATTGTCCGATATGCTTATATATATATGAAAATTGGAAAACATGTAACTTTTAAACCTACACGTCAATGTGACAGATTCAAAACAGAATCGCCCATCAGGTGCTACGGGTGAAAATATAATTTAATTGTATTTTACGTTTAAAAACCTAAAAAACGGCTTAATGGGCGTCAAATTTAACCCTTGACGGTAAACATGATTTCAATCCAATCAGGCCTGGAATTCCAAAGTTTATGTGCCTGTCAAATCAAAATTTGTTGGTGGTCTAGTTTTTTCATTTGCTTGTAAATTCTAATATGTATACTATTTCTTTACAAAGATATAAATAAGTTGTATATTTTTACATATTTTATATACATTTGTTGAAGGCTATATAAATAATTATATTGTTTTCTAATTTTTTAGCCTGCCACTTAAATATTTTACCGGTAATACGGTTAAAATCACAAAAAACAGCTCACAACATGTCAATTTTTAAGCCTAAATCACATATACCATAAGATTTCAATTTTGAAAGAAGAAAAGTTTTTTTTTTAATATAAAAATACCATCATGTTGCTCATATATATTGCTCAACACTAAGTCAAATTTTATTGTAGAATATCAGAAATATAGAAATGGCATAACCAATTTTATATACTGCGAAAATAGAAATTTCTTTCAGTTTTATGAAATAGAATCTACAAATGTCTTCTATTTTTGAGGTCCAAAAACCTTATGCTCTTTTCTTAGATTTGATTCAAGCCATTGACAAACATTTCACCTTCTTTAAAACCCTAAATCATACTTCTAGATCTACTGATATATAAGGAAAACAAATATATTTTAGGACCAATATAAAATTAGAGAAAACCCAAACTTCCTTGGTATGTATTATGCCCCTCATTTGATGACCAACATGACAATCAACACAAAGTATAATGCATTCAACAAACAATTCCGTGTAATGCCAGTGTCACAACCCTTATCTTTTCACTGGATGTAAGAAACTAGTAAATGTTATATGCTTCTCTACATGCTTGAACACTAATTTTGGCATGGGGATGATTCAAAAATAGAATTTTTTTTATGTTACACTTCAATGGGATCCTCATTGTATGTTTAATGTCTCTTAAGTGTACTAGTACACATTTATATCTATAGATTTTTTCAATTCAAACTATAACCTTATTGGCACATTAAACTGAGACACAACCCATAAAAAAACCAACATATTCAAATGCCAAATCCTTAAGGGACCTAGATCATGGTTAAAAAGGGTCCACAATGTAAATAATTAGGATAACATTTCTAGCCTACCAAAACTATGCAAGTACTAAACGAGAACAATTTATAGAACACCAAAAAGGGGAAATGATAGAGAAAACCAAGGAAAGGAAAGAAACCATATGAAGAGGTATTAAATGGTGAAAACATAGAAAATTGTAGTCATATTTCATATACCTTCTTTCTACCCCAAACATGTCGGCCTATCACCTAGTATGCGTTGGGTGCTCACCCGAAGTGCGCAGGGTGCTGAGCCCCCTCCTTTATGTGAACTTCGTGAGAATGTTCCACCATTAATGGAGGATGTGTTGCAGGAACAAAAACATATGCATTCACTCAAAAACAGAAAGTACAGATACCAGATCTAGACACAGATGTACCATAAATGGAAATAAACATTATAATAAGCATAAATAAGCTAGATTTGATCCATGACAACATGAATAACACAAGGGTTTATACCCATAAACAAGAATATCTAGAATAACACATCATATGTTGATTTATAAACATTTACAGTAGCCTCATTACATCACAAGGGTCATACAGACTGAATATATCAAGAAATACCATCTCAAAACCCTATAAGATACTTTGCGCAAAGAGTTCTTAACTATGCCCTCCTAGTTCCTACGCATCTCTCTACTAAGTTTCTTCATCCCCCCTGTTTTAGATCCAAATGCATCCTTATATAGGATAAGAGCTCACCTTACCATCATTCTAGAAGTAAGCCTGCATGGCAAATGCCATTATCTGCCATACTTGAGTGTCCAAGCCATGCAGATGCCAACTAACCATAACAACCTCCACTCTCCATCCCGTATCCATAATGATTCCTATCCTAGAATATTCTCTCTCGTGTAATATTATTTTCTTGAGTCTCAAGTCTCCATGTAACAACCTTATCCACTCATCATTATGCCTATCCACAACTTCACGTGTTTTCCATGTGACACTATAACACAAAATATGGCTAAGTCCTTAAACCCTTGTTCTGCTTCTGTGCGTGCCCTAGTTCCAACTCAAACCCTTTCCTTGTGTGCTTTTTGCTGAGCACCTTCCCTTGGTACTACCTTCCGTGCACTAACCCTCTGCCTTGGGACTTAGTCAATTCAATGCCCAACAAAAATAATAAAGAGTTGATAAGAAGAAGACAAGGTCACTAATGATCAATACAAGGTTGATAGTGTCATGCACAACATCAAAACTCATACAAAGCACAAACAAAACAAGTTGAAGCTTAGGAACACAACGAACACATGCCAATAAGATCTTAATTTAGACAAATGATTAATAAAGACAAAAATACACCAACAATTAAATATTCGTGTAACAAATTAAGTGTCTACATAAAGCCCCACTTTGATGTGTGCGCACACACTTATACATATCAAATTAAAACAAACAATCGTATGGATACAAATAGACCATAGTCAACTTATCACATCTACAATCTTATACTTGGGAAATCCACACCTTTGCAAGTATGCATAAATGAATAAATATCTATAAAAATATGTAGTCAAGGAAGTGTTGAAATCTAGAAAAGGTTATGAGATATTTTCAAAACACTTACCCTTACCTAATAAAAAAATCTAGAAAAGGAAATAGAATTAGAACAAATATAAATGAATATGCCAAAGAATGTGAATATTCCTTTATGAGATTTGTGTCTCGAAATATAGGCAATATATGAATCTATCTCAATAAGTTCTAATATGAGACAAAGTAATGTGTATTATCATCTTGCATTTGATTCCATATGATAAAGTGGAGAAATGTCTTGAGGCATTCTGCTTGAGACAAACAATAAAAAATATACCCCACTTTTAAGGTGCAGGATGAACCTACAAATCACAAATCTAAAAAAAAGGGATTACGTGCACCATGTGTATAGTAAGAAAATAAAGCTTTGATATAAATATTGTAGATATCTTCATGCAAACAAATATTTAATAAGGACGTCACCCATATGCGAGCATAAGTATAAAAATGTAAATAAAATAGAGTCATGCCCCAAGTGGGTAGACGCTAATCACGTAATCTCTATAGGAAAATGCCCCAAAATGAAGGAAAACATAATCACTGTAGACTTGAAATATGATAATGCTCCAATGTGGGCCAAATATAATCTATGTAAGATCGAAAATAAGGTAATGCTTGAAGGTGAGAAAGATATAATAGATGTAAGATCAATAGTAGGATGATACCCTAAGTTGGGCAGGATAAGATTGGTGTACTTGATCATTAGTAGGAAATGTTAAGAGAGTATATAAAGGTTATTTCCCTAATAGATGCATGATATATATCATGATAAAATAAGTCAGAATATACATATACATCTACATGATACAAGCTATGGTGAATATAAGACTCAAGGTTATCATGTGTCGACACGAAAAATAAAATAAAATGAAATAATAAGAAAAAATAAGCTTAAGGACATAAAGTAAATTTTAAAAATAAACAATGTAAGAGAAATAGTGAAATAAAATCTTAGTAAGAGAGAGTTAGGACAAATAATATTAGATAAGTAGAGTAACCAATTAGAATAATTAGAGCCAAATGGAATAGATAACACGTGAAACTAAGTGAATCAAAGCAAGAAAATGGCAAGTACTCTACTAGAATGCATGGTGCAAAAAACATGAAGAGCAAAGGAGAAGTATCAACAACGACAATGAAAAAAGAAGTGGCAAGAAATAGAAACCAATGGCTTAAGAAACAAGGAAGAGTAAGTAGAGGCAAAAATAATGGAAAGAAAATGGGGTTGGAGTCAAAGACCATCCAAATAAAGGACGTGGAGATTGAGGACATAATTTTAAAGTTGAAGGAGCATTCCATAATATGTAAATTCATGGGGTTCTAACATATCCTTGATGATTTATAGACATGGTTGGAAAACATTTGTGGGAATTCATTCTATAAATAGGGTAAATCTTCTTCATCATGATTTTTTCCAAGTTGTATTTGATTATGAAAAAATTCAAGATGACACTTTTAAAAATGGCCCCTATTTCATGGGATGAGATGGATTGTAAATACGCCCTTGAGAGGAGGGTCTAAACCCAAAAATAAAATATTTAACCCTTATTCTAGTTTGGACTCACATGTACACTCTTCCAAATGAATGATGGCTGCAAGAAGTTTGTGATCAACTTGGGGAATATCTGCATGGAAAAACTAATAGAGGTAGAATCACTAAGAATATGTGTCAAAATGGACTTATCTAAGTCCTTACCTCTAGCAATAAAACTCATGTCTTAATCCAAAGAGAGCATATGTGAATTGGACTATGGAAATATCCCTTTCAAATGTAAGGACAAAGACACTTTGTTAGGGTTTGTCTTAAAAAAAAGTAACTGTGCTAGCAGTAGGATGTAGAGGGTTCAGGGATCCTAATAAAAACAAAAACAAAAAATAATCAAAAGAAAATTTGGAAGAGAAAGAGGTGGAATCTCAAAAAATATTTTCTAGCCTCCAGGGGGAGGAAACAACAGAGGATATCAGTGACATAATGGTTTAAGAAACCCTACCTAATTCCTCTATAGTCTTGGGTGATTCAGAGTCTCTTTGAGAAGAGGAGGAAGAAGAAAATCTTAAATAAGGAGAGGTTTTGGAATAGGGTTTTGGCTTGGACGAGCTTTCCCTCTTAGCTAAAATAATTACTAAATCAATACAACATAAGTTCAATTGGAGAATTAAAAATTGGCTATCAAATAAATGCAAGGAGGAAAGAGAAAACCAAGGAGTTAAAGATTAATATTTCAAGAAGTTTAGAAGTGATATTGAAATGGGGTGTTAGATTTATTTTTCAATAATTCCAGCTAAGACACTCGAGGAAAAAAACATTTAAAGAAAATTTTCCATTGGCCGAGCATGGAATCGAACATCAAACTGTGACAAGAAAAAATACAATCACGTACCTTTAGTTCTGGTAGGTTGAATTCCCGCTTATGTTAATTATAACTTTAAATATGAGAGGGATTACTACCCCACAAAAACATAGGATGTTAAGGAAAATTATAGTAGACAAAATTCTATTCGTTATACTTGTTCAAGACTAAAATGGAAGAAGAAACATTCAATAATTATTGGAAAGGGATGTGTAGAAACAAAACTATCATAGTGAATAATGCTATTGGATCCTTTTGGTATCTTGACAAGATCTTAGAACTGTAACATCCCGCCTTTTCGAGTCTTGAAATTGACGACAATATAGATGGCCGATAAATTGTTAGCTGGTTAAAATGAAGTGTTAAGGGATAATTCTGCATTGCTGAAAAATAACTCAAGCTTAGTTTAAATGAAGTTAACAGGCGAGAGTCTTATCTCACACCAGTATTTTCTGTCACATATATGTTTTAAAATACAATTTTGGAAAGTATATGAAAGACAATAATTATATAGTGTGTTTATTCTCTTGCTTGGACTCTTCACATTGGGTCATTTGTTAGACCACTCGACATTAGTTGTGTCATGTTATGAGTTTGTAACTTGTTTATACAAAGTATTGATTTTAATACTTGGCATATGGGCATGAAAAAATACATTATGGTTTAATTAAATGTATGGAAGTTAAATGGATTTCAGTAACTTAGAATATGAATCCACTTGACAAAGAGTGGGTGAAATGTATTAATGTCTTGTTGGGCTTACATGGCATGTTAGTTGTTCGACATTGGTGACTTGGAAAAATGACTTGGCAAATGTAATTTGAACCATACTTGTTTAATGTGATGTGTAGTGGGCATGGTTACGTGGCATGAGGAAGAAGCATTAGGAGGTTATGGGTTTTAAATGACACATTAATGGTGAGTCGGCTCCTCGGGAATGATTAGCTTCCCCAAGAAGCCAACCCTAAACTTGGTCTCATTCTCTCCTTGGTCATTTGGTTTGTTTGACATGAGCTATTTTTTATGGGTTTTGAAAGAAGTCAAATTTCTCTCTACTATGCATGTTTTTTTGTCATGAATGCTATTCTAGAAATGGATATAGAAGAATTTTGTTTCAAAAGGGAATGTTTTGGTGAATGCATTGTTGTTTTTGATATCTAGAGAAGATTGCAGGAGAAAGAAAGTCGAGTTGACCAAAAATGTGGACATTGCTGGCATGAACTTCTCCCTGATACTCTAAATCATAACGTTTATATTCTGTTAATAGCAATTTGGCGTGTTTTGTGTGATTATTTTTATGATAGAATGTATTAATTTATACCCATCTACTGGGTTGCATGTCAAAATTGTGAATAGATTTATGAGTTTAAATGTTTTATACTTACTGGGTACGTGTATTCTTATGAGTGGAAAGAGTTCCATGAGTTGAGTGTTTTTTATTTTTGGGTTCACGTATTCTTGTGAATGGAATGAGTTTTCAATATCTAAGTTGGGACTATGTTTTAATGACTGAAAACATGCATTTTCTGATAGTAGTTTGGAAATACCCACAATGGGTTTGATTGCTAAAATTTTATTATGGCAGTGTGTGCGCATTTTCTAAGTTAAGCTACTATTAATGTCTTCAGTTGACATAATATTGTAATTAACGTCCATCGATTTAAGGTAGGATACAAGAAGTTACTATTTTTGAATGCCTTTTATGAGCATATGTCTCCCAATATTTGGGTAAGTGTACATGAGAATTATACGAGAGTGTTTTTTTATCTGTCCTCTTTTAATATCTCAACATTTGTAGGATAATATGAAGGGTTCAATCATGCGCTCTTATAGTTAGATAAGTGTTGTATTTTGTACTAAGATTGGATATAAAATTGGATCTTTGGTAAATGTAGAAGATGTTAAAAATTGTTGGAATATTGTCATAACAAGAAATAAGTATTGGCTTGTTAGATATTTATGTTTTTTATGAAATGAATTCTTAACTGATTGAATTGTAGAAAAAAAAGTATGATTAGTCTGCATAAGTTTATTAATTGATGAATTTTTATGGTTTGTCGTGAATTACAAAATGAAGTCCATTATTTGATGATTAAATACGATTCGATATTAATTACAAGTAAATTTAAATATTTGTCGAATTATTATGGTATGATGCAAGTTGATAATGTTATAATTGCTGATTTAATTTGATTAGATCGAATTAGCAAGTTGACTTGATCTAGTATGGGGTCAAATCTTGATTGTTATTCTCATTATATAATGGTTATGATATAGAATATGAGTGAGTTAACTCATGTCAGTTCTGTCGAAATGACCCATGCATATCTCTATCTCCTAACAGATGTATAGGTAAATATGAGAAGCTATGAAGTGGATACTTTGGACTGATTTAATACTGTTTAATTTGATTACAACTTCGTGGTCATATGTAAAAAGAAAAACCACACGAGGTTCCTTATTATGTGTTAAATGATTCTTGAAGTAAAATTAGTTGTTTAAGATGGGCATATGACCCTAATGTATAATCCTAAAACATATTTTGTTATTTGTATAATGAAGATAGTTGGTTTCACAACCTTGAGTGATTCTATGTTGATTTAGAACCTCTATGTTTTGATTTAATATAATTGGTTTTAATTGGACATGGTATATAAGGATAGATATAATTTACGTCCCTATTTTTTATGGTTGTTTCTTTGTATAGTCTATTGCTGATTGAATTAATTAAGTACACCAAAGGTCTTTAAATGTGTTATTATAACATTACTTAACTTAATCCTTCACTTAGACTAGTCTTATGATTAATTAAGGACATCATAAAGTATGTTGATGGATATAATGTTTATCATGAGGATAATGGTATTGATCATTAATTAAGTATTGAGTAAAATGTATGTGGTCGGGAATAATATTATAATCTATACTTCAAAATATGAAGGTATGATGATAGTAAATGTGGTTAATGAACATCTAGCTGAAAATAAAAAGGGGCATGGTTACTTGAATTGATTAGAATTAATCATTATTCTTTATGAGATAATAAGTCAACCATCGCAATCAAATGTTATTATCTCCTTTATTAAGACCATCGAATAATGAACAAAACCAACCTTTGACACAAGTAACCTATAATGAAAATGAGATGAATTCACTAAAGGGAAACTAATAATTGGTCCATAACTCAAATAAGTTATTAAGACCCACTTGAAACATATCAAATGACTTAGAGGAGTCTTACAAAAGACCCCTCAGCTATAGCGTTGCAACAATTAATATGTTGTTCACTAATCCATAGTCATTTAATCATCAAACCAAGGGACGTAAACTTTCAATAATGCCAGTGTTGTATGCACAGTTACAAGGATTTAGGAGGTATGGAAAGAAATTCTTGTCACAACAATGCTTGAAATAACAATGCTTGAAACAAAACTAAAAATTGAAAGTAAATGGATTCTAACACTATGAATGCAAGTAAAAGCTTGTAAATTCATAATGCAGATAAGGGAATAAATTGCTTGCTAATCTACTCATGCAATGAAACAGAGCAAAAAAACTATGGAGGGGTTTAGCAGACCAAAAGTGGGCCCTACCTTGGGTGTTAATCCCTCCTAAGGCTTGTGACTAAAAGCTACTGAACAAAATTCAGATTCTTTATTGAATTGGCATGAAGATTATAAAAAACAACTTCTCTATATATGTATCCTCTACTCTCTAATTCTATATATAGATCTCTATACATACTCTCCTATCATATCTTTTCAGCATTAATCCTTTTCTTATACTCCTCAATTACAACAAACATGTGAGAAGAAGAGTTCAACTAGGAGTTCAAACAAATTGAGTAAAATATCTTCAAAAACAAGTGGAAGATCTTAAACAAACAACAAGATTTAAACACATGCAATGAAATTAATTAAATAGTTGTTTAGATATCAAACACATAACTCAAGTAACTGTCAAGTTCCTAATCACATATTTAAATCACAATTCAATCAATTAGTTCTTCATTAAAGCTGTAATGAGTAGTCAGATCTATTGGTGAGTTATCTTCAGTTCTCATGTTCTAGTTTGTAACTACCTCTTCCACAACACGTACAGACTTGGAGTGTCATCCTTCAAGTTCCCAGAAATCTTCATAATCACAGATCCTTTGTTGTAGGTGATCTTCTTTGGCTATAAATGGGTTGCTGTAGACAAGTCCTTTGGTTGTAGGTGATTCCCTTTGGTTGCGGACGAGTTGTTGCAGATGGGTCCTTTGTTGCATACAGGTTGCTGCATATAACAAGTTGCTTGCAAACAAGAGTGGCATCACACAAAGCATCATTCAAACAACTTATTGCAACCATAAGAATAAATGCATACTCAAAATACCACAAAATAAAGATAATTAGTCATAACTATATTAATCAGTATTCATGCCATAAGTTCAAGTTATGATGATAATGTTCAACAATATAACTAGGAAATACAAGGACATAGTCTCAATGGCTTAACAAAAGTACAGAGGATGAGTTGTTTATAAAGGGGATTTAATCAACTCATCACACCCCCAGGCTTAATTTCTTGAATGTCCTCATTCAAGTTTCTTAGGTTCCTCCTGAATGGTGTTGCATACACATCTGAAATCCACTGGAGTATCTATCCCTTCTGGTTATGTGAAGAAGTAACCACCATTCATCCTAAACATGTGCATAACTCTATCCTGTATTATTTCATTCAATGGTTGATCACCTGACCAATGTGGTATTGGAAAGTGGAAGATTGGTGGGTGATAGCCAATTGGAAACCAAGTAGTTACACATGCAATAGAAATATCAATGTATGCATTCACTCTTCTTAAAGTTGGTATGATATTATGATAAGAGTGCATCTCTTTCTTTTGCAGTTCAGGAGACATCTCATTCCAATGCATCCTGCATGCTTGTACTATCTCTTTTCCATGGTCTTTAATCATGTCCCTGACTTCCTCATGAGTTGCTTTCCTCATCTGCCATACCCTCTTTCTGATCACCTTGTTATTCATATACTTTCCATATTGCTCTACAATTTCTTTAGTGTTATTAGCTTCAGCCCTGACCATCAGTGGTTGTACTTTCTCCAAATGCATGTAGTCCTCCATTTGTCTTTCTCTATCCAACTCATTCAGAAAATAAGAACAAAGTGCTTTAACTGGAACATCTCCAATGTATAGGACTGGAATCCAATCCCTATCATACTCAAGAGCATAGTTATACATGTAGAGTTCACAAAGTAGAAGCTGAATTTCATGAGGGCTATTCAGATATAACCTAAAGAAGTTCCTAGCTCCACTGATATCATATGGTATCTCAAAATTGATGCATGTAAGTTTGAGTTGCAACATATTCTCTTTTAAGAAAATAACATAGACATTGGAGGGAGGCTTGCATTTGAATATTTCATGGGCCACCTTAAGAGTATCTTCTTCTTTTTTCTTTAGCCTTTCAATTTCTCTATCTTTTGCCTCAATTTCTTACTTGTGCTGGAAGATGAGTTCTTCTTTTTCTCTTTCCCACTTTCCTTTTAACCTATTAACATAGGTTTCAAATTGATTCACCCAGTAATCAGTCAACATTTTTTGTGTTTCCATCTCCCTACAAACTGGTTTGACATGCTCTCTTATTACTTCTTTGATGATAATTTGTGGTTGCAATGGGGTGAAATTTACGTGTTGCATGCTAGCATGTGGTAAAAATGGTGGTGTAACTTGTTCAATTACATCAACCACAACTATAGGGGTATGTTCTGGTACTTGTTCAACTCCCACAAACATTTGTTCTTCCTCAATTCCATGGACCAAGTGCTCAATGACCTCCTCAACAGATTGGGGCATGTGTTCAAGTTCAATTGGTTCTCCAATTTCTCCTTCTTTGTCTTCCTCAGTACCTTCTGATACATGAACTATTTGGTCATCTTTCTTGCCAATTTATTCTCCCATTTCTCCTCAGATCCTTCCATTTCACAAACTATCTCATCAGTATGAATTACTGTTGCATGCTCCTCCATGCACTCCTCAGGGTACTCTTGTACAATTTCTCCTTTAACCTATTCTTCCTCTACATGAACCTCCATTCCACACAATGTCTCCAACTTCTGGGCTGGTCTTCTTGTCCCTCCATGTGCTCTTTAGGGAATTTTTGTTCACAAAATGTAGCATCATTACCTCCTTGCACATTGTTTCCATTGGTGTGGGCTCAATGTTCTCCTCTGCAGCTTCCACATCACTATCAAGTGATATGGTCTAGGATTTTGTTGGCTTGGAGGTTTTTGGTCTTTTAGTTTTTAGCCTATGAGAGCGCCTTGGTGGTGTAGGGGTGGACTTGGAAGATTTTATTTTACCCTTTGAGGTGGATGATTCAGGAGTAGAAAATTCAAGGAGGGTTTCAACAATGAAAATTATTTCAGGGGATACAAGAATAGGATTTTCTTCAGTAGGTGGTATATTTTCAGAAACAGGGTTTCTTTAGGTTGGGAGGTTGATGGTACATCCTCAATGTACATGTGTGGAAGAGCTTCTCAGTACTCTTTCTCTTCTTCCTCTTATTTCCCAACAATTCATTAATACTCCTAGACTCTTGAAAAATCCTCCCACCTTATCTCAGGATAATCCCTCTACAGGGTATGCTTTACTATCAAGGTGATGAGACAATGGTGTGATAGTGCAGACCTACCTCTTTGTGCCTCCCTACTCATTTTCTTCAATATCTCATTCAAGAAATTGGGCACATTCACTTGTCTATTATTCTTCAGTTGATTTAGCAATTTAAAGTGAACTGTATTCAGCCTAGAGTATCTTCCCTCACAGGTAAAATACTTGATAATATAATTTGCAACTTCATCCCAAAGAGGTTTAAGAGAATTTCTGTGTGTACCTTGTCTATCATTGATGAATACATCATCTTCATCAGAAAATTCCCTTCTAGATGCCTCCAGATTTTATTTCTCTGGAAATGGTTCACCCTGTGCAGGAAGTCCAGTTACCTCAGCCAAGATATCATCACTAATTCTTACTGATAAACCCTTTACCTTTGCTTCACCATTACTGAGTGTATTAGAAAACTCTTCAACCATTGATTCATTGAAACCCTGGAACTAGTTTATGTAGTCTAGCCACCCATTATCTCAAAAATACTGTAAAATTTGAGGGTTGCTAAGAAGATGAGAGTGCTCTATGGGTTCATGGTGAATCAAGTCTCCTCCCATTGTGAACCTGTAGCTTGCTTTGGTCTCAACACATAATCACACAATTTTTTCTTGAAAAAATATGCACAATTGAGTTGTGTGAATGTTTTGAGTATTTTTGAATTTTGAGGCTGAAAGGATATGTAACATGGTTATGAGCAAGATCATTGATTGATGTGACTGCATAAAGTGTGAAAATTTAATTGATTTGATAACATGGGCTTATGTGGAGGGACACATCATAGTATGAAAGGTGGTGGTATTTTAAATGCATTGAATACATGATGACTTGGCATAAATACTAATTAATAATAATCATTCTAATTATACTTTAATAAAGTGGTAGTCAAGTGCACTTATCTTGATGTTCATTTTAGAATGATTATTGTGCATGCTTATTGAATTTGTGCCTTGGCTGCATGCAACCTTGCTATAATGTTGTGGATGTTGTTATGATGTTGCATGCTTGTGTTGAATTTATATTGGCTTCTCCTTACTATAATCAGCTAACTCCTAGAGAGGGAACACCGATCTGTTGGGGTACCAACTATCTTTTTTCATCTCTCACATGTGTAGATATCTTTGATCTTCTTCATGCAATCATGAGCTTTGTCATACATGAAAACAAAATAGGGTTTTTTTCATGTTGTTACAAGTGGACCTTCAGTCATTGCATGCTCTCCTTGTGATGGAGATCATGCACTCTTGCAACCATCTAACATCAAAACCCTGCAAAATAGAAATTCTAAGAAATAAAATGTGTTAGCTGAGTGTTGTTGATCACCAAAAGGGCTGATCACAACACTTTTATTTTCCCTTGGAATAGTCAACAAGTTGAATATACCAAGGCCACTGAAATATCTCAATCCTCTTGAAATCTTAGAAGATGAACCAACAAGTTGAACTTCTGATTTTAACTATTATTTCCTTATTTCCATTCTTCTTTGACCTCCTCTGAACTACTGCATGAAGGTACTTCTGTCAGTTGGCTTCTTGTACAACCTCAACCTATGGCCATTCACCAATAACTTGAACCTCATAGGATCTATGGTGGTGAGTTTTACAACTCCATTGGGAAATATTTTCTCAATCTCATAGGGGCCTAGCCACCTTGTCCTGAGTTTTCCCATATGGTCCTTGTACTTGGAGTCAAATAAGAGTGCCCAATCACCTTCTTGAAATTATCTTGTCTTGATGTACCTTGTCATGCCATTTGATTCTTTTCTTCTACACTACCTCTATATTATGCACAACCTGTCTTCTCATTTCATCCAACTCATTGAGTTGGAGAATCCTTTTCCTTTGTGCTTCAGATAAATCTATGCCTAGCTCAAGTGCAGTCCTTAGTGTTTTGTGCTCAAATTCAATTGGAAAAACAACATCTTACCATACAAGAGTTCAAATGGTGTGAAGCCAGTTGTTGTTTTCCATGTTGTGTTGAATGCCCATACTACCTCTAGAAGTCTATCTTCCCAATATTTTCTGTGAAGTGCAATGGTCTTTGTCAAGATAGCCTCTATCTCTCTATTTGTTACCTCTACCTGGCCATTAGATTGGGGATGGTATGGTGTAGACTTCCTATGCCTGATTTCATATTCTTTAGCTAGATCAGATATTACATCAGTAGTAAAGTGTGTACCTTGATCAGTGAAAATCTCCCTTGGAACTCCATATCTGGTGAAGATATGATCATAGAGAAACTTGGCTACTTTCTCACTTTTCTGATTTGGTAATGCCTTCACCTCTGTCCACTTGGTTAGATAATCTGTGCATACCAAGATGTATTCCTTCTGCTGAGATTTAGGATCTATAGGGCCAATGAAGTCTAAACCCCACTTGTCAAAAGGTTGTAAGACCAATTGAGGTTGCAATGGCATTTCATCAGATCTAGTAGGCTTTCCCATTCTTTGACACTTATCACATCTCCTGGTGTATAGTGTTGCATCTTTATGTAATGTTGGCCAATAATAACCAGTTGTTAACACTTTCTGTGTTGTTCTTTTTACAGAAAAATGTCCTCCACAAGGTTCACTGTGGCATGCTCTGAGGACATCATATATTTCTTCATCATCTATACACCTTCTCATGATTTGATCTTGTCCTGTATGAAATAGAAATCTAGCTATCCAAGAAAAATGTACACTCTTTTCAACTATATATTTCTTCTCAGAGTATAAGTAGTGTGGAGGTGTTTTACCTGAAACCAAATAGTTGGCTATATCTGCATACCAAGGTGTTTTGGTAGAAATAGAAAATAAGTGCTCATCTAGAAAAGAGTCATCAACTACCTGTTCTTCATCATTAGTCTCCATTCTTGAAAGGAAATATGCTACCACGTTGTCCTTGTCAGGCTTATCCAATATTGTGACATCAAACTCTTGTAGAAGGAGCAACCATCTGATGATTCTGTTGCTTACTACTGGTTTATTTATCAGATATTTGATTACAACATGGTCAGTGTGAATGAACACTGGATAACCTGTGATGTAGTGCCTGAATTTATTGATAGCATATACAACTTCCAAGAACTCCTTCTCTGTTACTGTGTAGTTGAGTTCAACATGCTGCAAGTTCTTGCTAACATAATAAATTACATAATTCAGAACTCCATCCTTTTTTCCTAATACAACTCCAATGGTATGGTCTGATGCATCAGTATGGATGTGGAAAGGTAGGTTCCAATCAGGTCCTCTTAATACAGGAGTAGTAGTTAACATTTGCTTCAAAGTTTGGAATGTAGTCTCACATTTTTCAGTCCACTCAAAGGCAAACATCCTTTCCTAATAATACAAACAATGGCACTGCAATCTTGCTGAAATCTTGTATGAATCTCCTGTAATAACCAACATGGCCTAGAAATATCCTAACATCCTTTTGCTTCCTTGGTGTTGGCAGATTTACAATAACAAATATCTTGGCTGGATCAACTTGAATTCCATCAGAAGAAAGATAGTGTCCCAAAACTATACCTTCAGACATCATCATGTAGCATTTTTCATTACTTAAGGACAGATTGTGCTCCTTGCATCTCTTCAAAACTTTGTCCAAATTTTTCATAGCTTCTTCAAAATTGCTTCCATGTACTGTGAAATCATCCATGTATACCTCCATGCAGTCATTTTTTAGATCTGAAAAGATGCTCAAGACTGCCCTCTGGAATGTAGCAGGTGCATTACACAAGCCAAATGGAAGAATTGAATATGAAAATGTTCCCCATGGGCATGTGAAGGTAGTTTTGTCTTGATCCTCTGGTGTAATCTGAATTTGATTATAGCCACTATATCCATCAAGAAAAGAGAAATACTTTTTACCAGCCAAAGTGTCAAGTACTTGATCAATGAAAGGAAATGGAAAATGATCTTTCTTTGTTGTTGCATTCAACTCTCTATAATCTACACATATCCTCCATTTTCCATTCTTCTTTGGCACAATGACAAGAGGTGACACCCATTGACTGTCTGATATTGGATATATAAATCCAACATCCAGTAATTTCTTCAATTCTCCTTTTACAATCTCCCTTACTATTGGGTTCATTCTTCTTTGTGGCTTCCTGATTGGTTTACAACTTTCCTTGATATAAATCTTATGTGTGCAGAGCCTAGGATGAATTCCATGCATGTCACCATAATCCCATGCAAATGTTGCTTTATGTTTTTGTAGAAGAGAAATCAACAATTTCTCTTGTTGCATGCTTAACATCTTGTTTACATTAAGTGGCCTTCCTGGAGTTATTTCCACTTGCTTGGAGAGATCAATCATTGAATATACATTGTTTCTCATAGAATTCAATATGCAATCATGGGGAAGAAGTTGATGAAGAATACAATTCTTACCTAGAATATCCATGGTGCTTTCTTGTGGTAGAACTTGGTTCAAGGGGAAATTTAAACACCTTAATCTGTCATCCACTTCTTCATTTCTTCCATAGTTATTCTGCAAGACATTGGAGAGAACAACATCTTCTTCTTGTCCTTCAATTGTACAAGACTTCTCTAGCATCATGAGTTGTTGTACAAAGTTCTGATCTGCTTCTGGTTCTTCTACCCAAATTGTTTGATCTTCATCATTCAATGGTTGGGTAGGAGGATAGAGCATCAAATTTTTAGTACCACTTCCATTAGAAATAATCATGTTTCCAGACCTGCAACCTATGAATGCATCAATAGTGGCCAACCATGGCCTTCCTAGATGATAGGATATCCTCCTAAACTTGCTTTTGGTTGAAGGAAAATAAAGTCAGTAGGGTATTCCCAAGATTCTACCACCACAACTATGTCCTCAAGGACTCCTTCAGGTCTCACTATTGATCTATCTGCAAGTTGTAAGACTGTAGTTGTTGGCCTTAGTCCTTCCAATTTCAGATCATCCATAATTTTCTTGGTCATGACATTAATGGCTACCCCCAAGTCAATCAGAGTATTCTTTATTGTTGTGTCATTGATTGTAACATTTACCAAAGGACTGCCTAGATCTATATACTTTGGTAAAACTGAATTTCCAAGCATAATATCAACCAACTGTCTAATAACTTGTACAGTGGATGGATCCTTTCTTATTCTGCCTAGTTTTTTAATGCATAGATCCTTAACCAACTTGTTGTAGATGGGAACATCCTTGATGGCTTGAATAAGTGGAATTTTGACACAAATATCCTTTAGTTGGTTGAAAAAATCAGAATCAGATTCTGATTTGAGGTCAGTCTTCTTTTCTTGTAATCTCTCTAGAAATGGTGGTTCATTAGCTTGTACTTTACCCTTGTTGGAACTCTATTCAGGTTGTTGTGGATCAGCTTGCAGTGTGTTTTTGATTTGTTGTGGATCAGTCTGCAACAACTGTGGTTCATCTGCAATCTCTGTAATGGTGGGTTTACTTGGTGGAGGAAGTGCTCTTCCTGAGTGAAGATGGATGTTATTAACATCAACTGAATAGGTAGGGTATTGAGCTGATTTAGTGGTGTAGGATGGATGAGAAGCTTTATTATTGGGGTTAGGTGTTGGTTGAGTTGGTAGTTGAGTTGCTTTTGGTTGAGAGCCAAATTGGGGGTTTGACATTAGAGCTTGCTGCTATGGATAAGGAGGTTTTTGGTAAGATTGTTGGTAATTAGGAGGTGGGTTATTCCATTGCTTCCCTCCTCTCCAAGGTTGTTTCCATGATTGAGGGGGTTGTTGCCATTGTTGTTGGCCTAAAAATTGAGGTTTCCATTATTGTTGGTATTGGCTAGGGTATGGAGCCCAACCTTGCTATGTGGATTAGCCCAAGGTGGGGGTTGCATATATGGATTACTAGCCCAATTATGAAAATATGGCATAGGGTCTTGTGACATACCTCCTTGTCTTGGTGGCCATGGATTTCTTTGAGAAACATAGAAGACTTGTCCATCCTCTATTTCTATCATCTTAAATTCCAGTTCAACTTCCCTTTCTTGTGCAATGTTGGCCAATCCTCTGCATCTGCAGTCAACTTTCTTTCTTCTGCATGCATGGAAAAACTCTGTAAGTGTTTCCTCTACATCTTCTCTTTTCTTCTTAGCATGCAGAGCATCTAGTTGAGTGGCCATGTCATTGACAATCTCCTGCTTCATGTTCTTGAACATGTTGACAATCTCTGACTTGGATATGTCCCCAATTCCTTTGGTAGTTGATCCACCCTTTGATCTTACATTTCTTATTCTCTTCATAGTGGCTCTGGAGTAATTCCTACAGGCTTCACAAATCTCATCAAAGGTAGATTTTTGAAATGTCTCTAGCTCCTATCAGATCCAAAGCATCCATGTCCTCCTCACTGAGTCCCTTCAAGAAGAGTAATTTGAGAGATTCAGGAGGTAGTCTTGTGTTCCTTGTCTTCTGAATGTAGAAACATGAATCTTTCTAGATAGTCTTCTAGTGGCTCATCCTCCTTTTGTGCCATCTTGAATATTTCATCACCTCCTCTGCTACTTGGCCTGCAGTAGTCCTGGTACTTAGTGAGAAAATTCTCCTTCATCTATGCCCAAGTGGTAATGACATCTCTTCCTAAACCCATGAACCATCTCAAGGTTGCATCCTTGAGTGTGGCAGGGAACAAATTTATTTTATGTGCATCAGTGGTATAATCATAGCTCCTGCATAATACATCAAACTCAAAAAAAGTGTTTGGGTCTTCAGTTATGGATCCATGAAAGTTAGGAAGGGCTGATGGAGAAATATTCTTCATAGCAGCAGGCTCATCATTGTTGGAAATGGGAAACTCAAAGGTAGTTTCCCTGTCTTCAACATTTTGGTTTACTTCTTCTACATGTCTGGTTGATCAAGAACAACCTCAGAACTTTCACTTGGAGGGTGATCTTCTAACAGTAATCCTTGTACAAAGGAAAGTATGTCTTCTTCAGAATCAGATATAGAAATTTATGTTACTTACGGATTGGGTAAGAATCTACCATGGGCATCTCTTGGATGGTGCATGCATCAACTACTCAACTCACTCAACATACATTAGTGGGGGGTTTGGAGGTGGAATTTCCTAAACCTAAACTACTTATAAGAAATGAAAAACCTCTCAAAAACCTTATAACTTGGCAGTATCCCTAGAAATGACGCCAAAAATGATGGTGCAAATTAACTTGTAGCAATTAATATGTTGTTCACTAATCCACAATCATTTAATCATCAAACCAAGGGACATAAACTTTCAATAATGTCAGTGTTGTATGCATAGTTACAAGGATTTCAGGAGGTATGGAAATAAATTGCTGTCACAACAATGCTTGAAATAAAAATGCTTGAAAATAAAAACTAAACTCAGAACTGAAAGTAAATGGATTCTAACACTATGAATGCAAGTAAAAGCTTGTAAATTCATAATGCAGATAAGGGAATAAATTTCTTTGTTAATCTACTCATGCAATGAAACAGAAAAAAAAACTATGGAGGGGTTTAGTAGACCACAAGTGGGCCCTGCCTTGGGTGTTAATCCCTCCTAAGGCTTGTAACTAAAAACTACTAAACAAAAC
Source organism: Taxus chinensis (assembly GCA_019776745.2). NCBI lineage: Eukaryota > Viridiplantae > Streptophyta > Pinopsida > Cupressales > Taxaceae > Taxus > Taxus chinensis. The sequence continues at coordinate 523,993,218 of CM034154.1, read as the reverse complement.
TCAAATTCTTTATTGAATTGGCATGAAGATTACAAAAAAAAAATTCTTTATTTGTGTATCCTCTTCTCTAATTCTCTATCTAGATCTCTACATTCTCCATCTATACATTTTCAAGCATTAATCTCTTTCTCTTATACTCCTTAATTACAACAAATGTGAGAAGAAGAGTTCAACTAGGAGTTCAAACCAAATAAAAAATATCTTCAATGAAACAAGTGGAAGATCTTAAACATCAACAACAAGATTTAAACACATGCAATGAAATTAATTAATAGTGTTTAGATGTCAAATACATAACTTAAGTAACTGTTCAATAAGTTCCTCAAATCACGTATTTAACTGATTATCAGTTCTTTAGTGAGTTGTAATGAGTAGTTAGATCTATTGTTGAGTTATCTTCAGTTCTCATGTTCCAGTTTGTAACTACCTCTTCCATGACACGTACAGACTTGGAGTGTCATCCTTCACGTTCCAAGAGATATTCATAATCACATCTCCTTTGTTGTAGGTGATCTTCTTTGGCTACAGATGGGTTGTTGCAGATAGGTCCTTTGGCTGTAGGTGATTCCCTTTGGCTGCGATGAGTTGCTGTGGACGGGTCCTTTGCTGCATATAAGTTGTTGCATATAACAAGTTGCTTACAAAAAGAGTGGCATCACACAAAGTATCATTCAAACAACTTATTGAAACCATAAGAATAAATGCATACTCAAAATAGCACAAAATAAAGATAATTAGTCATAACTATATTAATTAGTATCCATGCCATGATTTCAGGTTATGATGATAATGTTCAATAGTATAACTGGGAAATACAAGGACATAGTCTCAATGGCTTAACAAAAGTACAGAGGATGAGTTGTTTATAAAGGGGATTTAATTTAAACAAAAAGATCCAAATAAATGTTTCAATATATTTGTTTGGTGGTGAAAGACTATGTCCCTAAGACTTATGTGCGGTATTGAGATAAGTTGTTATGCATGGCTGGAAACTTTGGCCAAAGTAATGTAAGTAGAATATTGCTTTCTCTATTTATAGTATCCTTACTTTATATATTTCAGATAATAAATTCTGAAGTTAAGTTATTAACTTTCATGGTAGACATTTAAGGATAGAAACATAGTTCTCTCAACCTAGAAAAAAGTAAACATGAACATACTAAAGATTGTATGATTTCTCACATAGAGTGGATTGAAGGGAGACATAGATGCACCCTTATTAGCTGAAAAATATTTATACATGGAAGTTTTATTAGATGGATCAAACTTAACTTAGTAAATAGATGTTTAAAATTGTTAATTAGTTTGTACTAGGTTAACTCTATTTCATACTTCGTTGATTGGATTGTGGAAATCAAATAAAAAAATTACTTTAGTTTTGGGAAAATAAATGAGGTGTTACATGAACCCCCATGATGTTTCTAGAACACCTCTCGAGGACCCTATCAATTAATAAGTAGTCAAATTTGAATCTTTTAGAACTGACCAAAACTTCACTTGTATAAAAATTTATGGTCCAAACACTAGGCACATTTAAAGCTTATGATGGATTTGTCTTACTGTTGTTAAAGTAATTCATCCAAATGATATTTAGATTCTGGGTGGGGACTTACACCACTATATTATCCCTAATGGAAATATCTAGAGGTCCTGTCATGCTATACCCTTTGTCTTTATACCTTGCGTAGTCTTCAATGTTCAACATAGAAAAGAAATTTAGACCTAGTCCAATAGAATGTTGGGGAGCTCCGTATATTGGATCATGTATGATCTTTCTTTTGAATCCATAATCATACTTACTACTAGCTTATATTACTAAAATATAAGCCTTTCTTTATTATCGACATACCCTATGAGAATAAGGCCCTTCAAATTATAGCTTATGTGGACTAAAGAAGAATCCTTAACTGACAAGATCAAGGAATGGTGGAATACAAATTTTGATGGAGCAAAAAAGTTGTACGTAGAAAAGAAATTACATCTACTAAAAGGAAAGTTAAAGGAATGGAACAACATGTAATTTAGGCATATCTCAATTAGGAAATTAACTCTTCATGCCAGACTAAGAAATATAGAAGAATATATCTATAAAAATGGTACTAATGAGGAATTAAAAGAAAAGTTATGAAAACTACAAGAAGAATGGGAAAAAATATTTTATAGGAGGAAATCCATAGGAAGCAACAATCTAAAATTAGATGGCTAAAAGAAGGGGATTAAAACACAACATTCTTTCATAAAACTGATAGCATCAGGAGGAATTACTATAATATCACTAAAATAAAATAAATCTTAGAGGGAATAATTACAAAAAAAGAGGACATTTGTAGAGAGGTACAAAATAACTATATTGATCTCCACAACAACCCCAACTCTATAGATCAAATGTAATAGAAGCAATCCTAAGATTCATCCCCCCATTAATATTATATGCTCATAAAGTAACTATAAAAGATCCAATATTGATGGAGGAATTCATAAAATATATCCTCCTTTAAGCATGAAAAATACCTTAACCCAAATAAATTTCTAATTGGTTTTTACCAACGTCATTGGGATGTTTTAGGAAAATATATAATTGTGTAAGTTTAAGAATCAAGAGATTGTAGGGAAGTTTTCAAATAACTAAAATCCACTTTCATTTCTCTAATTCCAAAATCAAAAAATGAATGCTACTTGTATGCTTATAGGCCCATATTACTATGTAATATCTTCTCCAAGATAAGTTTAAAAGTACTGGTAAATAGATTAAAAAATCTATTTCCAAAAATAATATCCATAGAGCACAAAGCCTTTTCTACATGCATGAAACTTTTGGATGGCATCATCATTGAGAATGAAATATTCAAATTTTCATCCTATTAAAAATAAAGTATTATGTTAATAAAATTGGATATGATTAATGAATTTGAAAAGGTAAATTGGGAATTTCTTTTATACATTATGGATTACTTTGGGTTATGTCCAAAATTAGGAGACTAGATTTTTAGCTGCATAAGCTCCCCTAGATATTTAGTTCTAATAAATTGTGAGCCCACATTGTTTTTTAGAGCCTCTAGGGTCATAAGAAAAGGTTAACCACTATACCCATACCTATTCATCTTGGTTATGAAGGCATTGGGGAGATGGCTCACCCATCCATAAGAATCTAGTCAACCAAAGGGAGTGAAAGTGGCCAACAATGCTCCATCAATATCACATCTTTATTTTTCCAATGAAAAAACTCTTTCTAGAGATGAAATGATACAAGAGGATAGAATGATAAAATATGATTTATATTAACATGAAGAAAACTTAGTCTAACAAGTCAAAATCAATTCTACTATGCATAAATAACTATTATTAGAATTCTAGATATAAGCCTAAATAATATTCCTTGCACTTAGGCATTCCACTATTTTAAGGTAGGAACTCCTCTCTTTTGAAGGGTATGTTGGTTGAGATTCTCAAAAAATAGAAAATGTGGTAAGATGAATGGTTCGTCTTAGATGGAAAAATTCAATTTCTCAAGGCTTTCCTCCGAAAAATTCTTATTTATATGATGTATGTGCTTCATACAATGAAAACATTCAAAAAATTCATTAGGTATAAAAAATCATCTTACTATGAGATGAGGAAAATAAAATTCCACTAGTAAAATGAGATCAAATTTATTTCCCTCATGAATGGGTTGGAATATGAATACAAATAAATAAAAATATGAATCTCACTCTCAGAGCCAAATTGTCCTGGAGAATTTGTAATGAGCATCGCTTCTTATGGTGTATAGTCTTAACAAAATTATATGGATAACAAATATAGAAGGAATATTCATAACAAGGGAGCATATGAAAGGATATCTCAATAGAAATATGATTATCAAGGCATTAAATATCATCACTCTTTATTTAATATGGAGTGTGAGAAAAGGAGACAAGTCAACATTTTGGATAGAAGCATGGATCAATCGAACCCCTCTGGCCCAAAAAATATCAACTTGAAACTTCATAAGAATGGTGTTTAACCAATATTGGAAAATTTGTAAGGAATTATTTCAAGGGTAATTATATGGGATGTAAATATCTATAAGTCCCTAAGAACTTATAGGAATAGAAGAAGGAACTAATGACCATACTTAAATCATTCCTTTTTTCCACACACAAAGATAACCTTGTTTGGATGGGGTAAAAGAATGACAGCTATAATGTGAAGGATGGTTATAAAACCCAAATTACCTAGGTCCACTTGTACCATTTCTTGACAAGATAATTATGGTATAAATATGGATTTTTGAAAGTAAACATCTTCCTCTAGATTGCATATTGGGATTAAATTCTTACCTAAAAAAATATACAAAATATATAATTTCACGATCTTTCAAGGTGTGTTATCTATAGGTAGCATGAAGAATACAAAAATCACATCCTTCTTAAATGAAAATTATCATTAAAATTTAGGTGAAGCTATTTTCAAGATTTAATTTCATATTATCTCTACCCTTAGGGATTAATGATCTGATTTTCACTTATAAATCCCCCCCTTAGAGCTCCTACACTTATGGAATGTCATTTCTATAATTACTTGTTGGAATATTTGGCTAGATAAATATGGTGAGTATTCAAATAATAAGAAAGGGACTTTCATTATCCTAGATTTGATTCTTAGTTCCAAAAAAGAGGCATTCTTGATATGGACTCTAAAAGGTTGGTGTAGACACAGAATCACACACATTATTATTTTACTATGCCGTCAATATGTTATTTATATGCATGGATCTTAAGTAAGAAAAGTATTCACTAGTGACACAATGCTTGTCCATCTACTTGCTTTGATTATTCTATTGTGATTTTCTCTCACATCTGTCATTTCTATACCCAATTCTGGTCATGTCACAAGGATCCTTGTCGGTGTGTATTTTCACATATATATTCATTTATTCCAAGACACCAGTGATTTTTGAAACTAGCGCCCAGGCACCTATGTCCATTTTGTGCGCTCCTATCCTGTTTATTCTTTTTACATATTTTGACATTTGTGGTCGACCTTTTTAGTTTTCTTATCCTTATCCTGTGTTCATAGTTTTCCTTTTGTGTCACTAGTGTCGAAATTCAAACAAGAGATTTATATATATACACAACATACACTTAATTATTCTGGCTAACAATTATAAATGGAAATCACATCTACATACTATCTCTACCATCAAAGGGATTATATTTTTGGGATGCATACACTGCATAGAAGGGGAAGAGTTAGATTTCATAACACACATTTGCATCTAATCTAGCTACAACCCACTATCTTGGTGTCATTGGTGTGAGGGAAACCTAAGGAAACTATTTCATACTCAAACATATAAAACTATATGGAGTATGAAATGTAGTGCAACTCTCGGTCATAAGTTCACTCTGACTACCGGGGTCACTCTGACTTCAAATATTTCATATTTTATTTAGATTTGATGTGTTTGTGAGCTTGTACAGGTAGATAGGGTTTGTTTTACAGGTTATAGGTACTTTCGGTGATCAAAGTATGAATATCAAGTGGCCAACAGGAATTAGCAACGAAAATCTAGTGACACAAAAGAAAGAAGATCATGAAGATTTACATAGTCACCAGTGCCTAGATCCATTCATTAGCACCTAGGCACCCCTACCTTGCTATGGGCACCCCTTTCCAGCCTCAGTGCAGAATTCCATAATCTCCAGAAAGCTCATGTTACCTCATTTCTTACCAGATCCAACATATACACGGTCTCGACTATTTACAAATTACACATGAATCAACTAAGTCACCTATCTCTCCTCTTTGCTTATAGTTTTGCATTGTTTGAGTGCTTAATATCTATATTTTACTGTATTTTATCATATTAGTTACTCCAAAATATTATATTTAATTCATATTTAATTAAATCAGATGGAAAGATAACATTAGAGGATTCAAAATTGATAAATAATTAGAAAATATTCCTTTGTAAAGTTACTGATAATGGGGTTAGAAGAATTAGGAAAGTTAAGATAAATGAAAAATGGTCTCCTCCCTCGAAACCCATGATATAAATAAACTTTGATAGTTCAAAAAAGGGAAAATTAAGTTAGGTTGGAGTAGGAAGGAACTTTTGGGACTCTAAGGGCTTGCTTTTTTTTTGATAAAATGAATCATAGGGAAATGTTTTATTTTTTTTGCTAAAGTAAAAGCTATTGGGAGTGGATTAAAACTTGAAAAGGAATATAATTAGATGGCTCTTGAAATTGAAGGAGATTCTAAAATAATCCTTAAATATCTTTAAAAGAATCAAGTTGAGAATTAAAAGTTGGTGAAAGTCTTAATGGATTGTAAATCCCTCACTAATGAACTCCATTGATTTAAGACAAATTGCATTAGTAGATTTGGGAATAAGGTGCGTGACCACCTAGCCAACATGGGATTGGGTATGAATTAAACCAAAAATCACTTGAAATTAATTTCACCACCCGTCCTTAGGAAAAATATTTATTCCCTCATCTCACATGATGGCACATCAAAATAACCTCACATTCGGAAGCATGCGACACCTTGGAAAAGTTAAAACAATTAGCTTGGTCGAGTGGATTTGATCTTGCACAAGATTTCATGTAATTATGAATGTAGCTTGTTTGGGTGGAATAAAATGTATAGTGTACATTAAATCCTCACTCTCATCCCTACCTTTTCTAATTCAAAATGGAATAAGATAGAGTGGAGTGAACACAGTTCCCCCTTTGGTATGCATTCAAACCTTTTTCTTATATGATTTTTCAAATTTTAAAAAGAATGGTTGTGGGATAGTGTTGAATTGATATTTTTTTGTACGAATTCTAGTTTTGTATCTTCTTAGAGACTAAAAAGCTGGGCTTCCAAAGAGATTTTTACTCTTCTTATAGATGAAACTAGAATGGTTCTTATAACTCCTTATTTTGGTTCTATCTATTATGAGGGGAGAATTATGGGTGCTTCAAGTTATTTTGGGTTTTCCTAATTTGATCATTATTGTTCTTAAAGTTACCCTGATATGTTCCTCTGAGGTTGTAGAGAGAAAACTGTTAAGATTAAACTATCTTATCATGCCGAAATATATAACATAAATATGCCAATGAAAGTATAATTATGATTATAAATATGTTACCATTATACCAAGATCAAATTGTGCGACAATATATACAATTGTAAGTGAAATTTAAGAAAATTCTCATCAATCCACCTGTGAAATTTGGGAACCTGAAAGGATGCACATGAAATTTTTATCCACAGAAGGATAATTTCATGACTGAACTTTGCTGAGGGGTACAAATATGTGTTATTGATACAAGAGCATCTCGGGTTAAGAAAACCTGCATAAAGGAAGTGCATGCAAGATTTTAATGGAACATAGGAAGAAGATGATAAGGCATATGAATGTGTGTGACAGAACAAAGATGCTACAAGAAAAAGGAGAAGGGTGTCCTGAATCCACAAAAATAGAAGCATGCGTGAAATGAATGCGCAACTGAATGAGGAAAGATCACCAAAGGAAAGAAGATGGAGATCCATCATTAGAAGAGGATTGAAAGAAAGGTTGCTAGAGTTTAGTGCAGGAGTGAGAAAGTGTGGCACATAGAGGAGTGGAAGGACACATGAGAGAATAGGAAGCATGGAGAAATGAAGATGCATGATGTGACCATAGTGGGGTGCAAAGAAAAATACAAAGGAAATTGAAAAGGAAGGTGAGAAGAGATAAAAAAGAACACACAAATTTTGGAGAAGCCTAGAGAGAATGAAAGAGGTGTAGAAAAAGGGTAAGGAAAAAGGCTTGAGGAGATAATACACATGAATATGACAAAAGGAAAACACATGACATGTATGCATGGTCATGTGGCTAATAACGACTAGTTGATTTAGAGGCTCATATGAGAATCCAACCACCATATGGCATGGTATGATGAGAGTGTCCAAAGGAAGATAAGGTGAATAAGGGATTTTATGAGCTTAGATTCAAATTTGGATTTAAGTGGGAAATTAAAAGGAGCTAGTGTAGAGGAGAGAGAAGTGGAAAGATTGGGAATGCACAACTGTAAAAGGAACAAGAGTTAACTATTTTGGACTGGAAAAGGTTGTGTTGAATGAGATTCATTAGAAGGGGACCAAGAAGAAAGGTCAAGAGTAGGCCATAGAGTTGAATGTAGGAAATATAATTTGGGCAGGTCCTTAGGAGGCACCAAAATTTGTAAACCTCGATCAGAGGTATGTTATGCTCTAAGGAGATCTTGTTTGTAGATGTCATATGAAATTTTTTATATTAATATAATTCTAAAGCTTTTTATACAACCCATTTACACAACTCTATAGGTAGGTTCAGGGATTACCTGGTGGAGCCTCCTTCCTTGTTGTCAAGTGGTATCAAAATAAGATACCTTCCTACCATATAAGATGGAAAAATGTTGAATGTGAGGTAGCTAATGTGGAGGAACAATGTTATCCACTATGAGAAGTGGGTAGAGAATGCAAGAAAACCCAAAGTGCAACACTTGGTAAGATGTTGTCGAAAGAAAAGGATATGACTGATGTGACAATCATGAAGAAGATAGAAGAGATTCTAGAGGAGCTTCAATGACTCAAAGACATGAGTTCCATACTAGAAAAATAAACTAGAGGAGAAGGGGTCTTTTGGATTGAGACAACTAGAGAAGACAGGTGAAGGAGTTAGTAAAGAGTCAAAATCACATAAAATATTATGCACAAGGAGTGCTGGAGGAGTACAAAAAAAGAGGTGTACATGAAGGCACAACCATAAGTTGTGCATAGAGAACATGAGAGAGAAGAAATAAATAGTGTGGGAGAACCATAAATAGAAGATGGTTCAGATGTGGGATTACTCTAGAAATATGTGTGAAAGGATACACAACAAGAAGGCCCACATTTTGAGAAAAGTGTGAAGAGAGGAGTCACCCAGAAGTAGATGACAATGCATGAAAGTATCATGCTAGCAAATGAGGTTTCTGAAGAGGAGGAGATGGTCATTGTAGACCATGAAAATGTAAGGGAATGTGTGGAACCATGAAATATGGGAATTATAAAGAAGGTAGAATGGAAGGAAGAAGGTGTGTGGAAATTAAGGGTACACACATAATACATAGGAGATGTTAGTGTAGGATTTAATTTCCTCGCTTTATTTATATTATCTTACTCGAGATATTCCACCCCTTTTGGAGTTTCACTACACTTATGGGATATGCTTGCTTAGGTGTACACTTGAACAAACTATTTTAGTTAGTATTGTTTACTACTCTTGGCCACTTGTCTATTGAATTGCTATTTTGGGTATGGAGGTTACCACTATTTTAGGTGTAGGTTGTTATGATTTTAGGAGGAGGTTACACATTCACCTCCTATATATACATATATTGTATTATTCTATTCAAGCATATTGAGTTGGAGCTATTTTTTATGTTACTGAAATTATCTCTCTTGTATTTTCATGTAGTCTTGTATGCGTGCTTTGTTTTGTCTTAGAATAATTCCCATCTCTCATCGTTCACCTGTGCATTCTTTGAGCCAATAGATCATGGGCACTTCTTCGATATGGTATTAAAGCCAATATGGTATTGAGCTTATATGGTTATTATTCTGTAATTTTATTTTCATTTGAGCTCATTATTTTTAAGTATTTGGGTGTATTTTGGTGCTGATTTTTCTTGATTTGTGGGTATATAGCCTATTTGCAGGCTTCTGAGGTTTGCAGGCCCGTATAGTTTCATATATAGTCCTGGAGTTTTTTTTTGTAGGCTTTTGAGGTATTTTATAAGCCCTATAACATTGTTGTAGGATCCCTGGAAGATTTAGATGAATCTCAAAGACATGTTAATGATATCTAAAGGTGTTTGGACATCCCATACAGTCACCAAAGTTGATTTATGGGTGCATCTAGATCTATAGGATGAGTTGTAGACATGTGAAGGGCATTTTCACCTGTGGTAGTGCTTTGCATGCATGTTAAAACTTGAAAAGGTAAATTTTTATGATTGAGAGGCATTTCAGACCTGTAATAGAGTTTTAAACAACCCAAACATGCATTAAAGATCTTGCTTGAGTTACTGTTTTGAGTCCCTTGTTAGATCTATTTGCTACACTCATATCTGTGGCAATTTAAGGGCTACAGTGAAAATATCTTCATCCATCGTGTCCATAACCTATGTATGGACGCAAAAATATCTAGTTAATCTTGAATTCATGTCTCCCCACCTCTTTTCTGGCTAAAATTAATTTTTGGTAAAAGAGTGCTGTTATCCAAATATCTCTCCCAGCGATTTGGGTAACTTGCATGCACATTCTGGCTCTAGGTTATTCATGGCAATGTTGCACATGATCAAGATCACTTGGCACATTCCCTTGGTCATAGTTTCCCCATGCGCCCCCTTCCTCTCTCTCCTTCCACTTTTCCCTTGCACCCACCTTTTATGCATTCGCCTTATTCCTAGTCAATTTCTTCCCTTCTTGCTTGTCCCAAACTTACTCCAATCAACTAAGTCCTTGACTTCCCTCACACACTGCACCCATTACTTTGTAATAGTTGTACCTTGACCATATGTTCTCTGCTCACCAGTTTGCTCCATTTTTCCTCTATGCATGTTATTGCACGCCTTCCTTCTGTCTTATTCCCACACCTCATTCTTCCACGCACATCCCCGTGCCCTCCTTTGTGCACTTCTATGCCATGACATCTTTTGACATGATTGAGTTTGCCGCGCATAACCAGTTAAGTGCACCAATAGGGCACCAAATCCTTTCAACAATCAATAAGTGACACATGGCAGAAATGACAAGTATTGACACAGTTGGCCGTCATTTCAGCCAATCCACATGAACCACATGTTTTACGTGTGCCAAAAACTCTAACATCTTCTGACAGCCGTATCTTTGATACAGAGCTCAGATCAGTGCACACTTGGACTTGTCAGATAGCTGCTGATGTCAGATACAGTGCCAGAAATTAAAATTAAAATTTTTGTAGATCCGGTAAGTGAGAAATGGGAAAACATCTTTCTAAGCATTAATGAGTAAATCTGATTGCTTCAACCACCCGATTTGATCTCCAGGAAGATTTGCAGGCATTGAATGCTTCTTGTTAGTGGTTGCGTTTCAAATTTGGGTTTTCCCTCTTCCTCCCCTTCTTCCTCCATAGATTCATCTATAAATTTAAGAGCAAGGCTCATTTGTTATGTTAGACACTCTAGATCCTTACGCGTTTTGCTAAGGAATCCATATTTTCTGTATTTTGAGTTGCAGACCTTTATGTTTGGCTCTTACATGTGGATATCGGCCTTCATCATTGTAATAGCTCTGTGCATTTTTGGAAGTAATAGAAGCATCGTTTTGTGACTATTCTTTGTCCTAACATGTTTTCATTCCTTCTTATTGCCTTTTCTTTTGTGTTGTGTGCTGGTTGTGCTATTTTAGGCCCCTTGCAGTTTCATATTTAGTTGTGTTCCATGAAAATGATATGGTGAATACGTGTTTCACTGTGCTACTCATGCCTAGCCTCCTTTCATGTATTTTCCTTCGTTCTCGCTTAGAACAAATAGTGTTCATCCTTGTTTTCTGGTGCTATCACCTTTTAGTGTAGTCTTCTTTCATGTAATTCTTCTATCCCTGGTCCCTTGGCATTATTAGCTTAGTTTTCCCTTTTTAGCACTAGGAGTAGCAGTAGCAGTAGAAATAGATAGAGAAACTGGCCTTCTCCAGATATTTTTCCCAAGCTCACAAGGTCCCAAAACTTGGGGACGGTTCCATTGTGGTCTCAAAAACCTCAGCACTTTTGAGATCCGAGATGCAGGTGCACATTTGAGTAACCAAGAAGTGAATTTCAAGGTTTAGTGCACATTCATTTAAAATAGGGCTTATTTAAGGGAAATTATTATTATAATAAATTTTGATTGGTAGCTCAAAATTGACTGCCACTTTTTTTAAAAGTTAATTATTTTTTATTTCCCAAGCATTGGACCTATTCATATTGTAAAATGCACAAAGTTATAAAGTGCCAAAACTATGGGGGGGCTACCTAATATAGTTTTGGGGGGTGTACAATATGTTTCCTCTTTTATTCAACACTTATTTATTTCCACACATTTCATTTATTTTTGTAAAATGGATTTAATCTCAGTGAATGCACTTACAACTTTTAGGTATTAGGAATGGAAATAAAAATGACCATTGTATTTAGGAGTAAAGGATTGTACCATATCAAAATGGGGTTAGAAATTGAGCCTAGTGCAGATGCAAATAAAGTAAAGTGGTTCAACAAGTACGATGAAGATTTTGGTATCTCATGTCTTTTAGTGTCTCCCAAACTCCTCTTTCACATAGAGTCATCCAAATCTCTCATATAGGTGTGGAAAACATTAGAAACCCTATTTGGAAAAGTTGACAATATAAGGGGGCATGAGCTAGAAATTGAACTTATAAGCCTAATTCCTTGCAAATTTGACACTTTGGAATGTTTCTTTACTACACTCAAGTCCTTGAGATTGCATTCGAAGGAAAGTGGAATAAAAAGAAAGATGAACAATTTTTTCTCCCCGTTCTTTCCAAACTACGTCCTGACTACTCTATCTTTGTCTCTACATTTTATGTTACCAAGAGGGTTCTTGAAGCCACATGCTCTATGCCATCTTTAGATGAATTTATTCCTATTATAACTAAGGAGAAAGGAAAAAAATCTGAATGGGCACCTTGAAGTCCTCCAAATCTCACACTCTCATTGCCATGAATGGTAATCAGAAAGCCTCTAGTAATAAAGAGTATAAACTGAATAAAAACGATCAAGAAAACAAGAAGTATCAACATTTTTCCACCTCTACATCAAACTAAAAAACTTCCTCTTCTAGTGTTAAGTATAACCAGGAAAGGATAAAATGTGGGTATTGTAAAGGAAGACATGATGAAATCAAATGTATGAAGAAATAAATTGACCGCCTCACAAGTCTTCTTGATAAGAATAAGATAGGTACCTTTGATTCTTCCAGTCTCTCTTCATTAATCAATGAATCCTCTAATGTAAATATAAATGGAAAAGGGAAAGAGAAATAATCAAGAAAGGATAAAAGAGGGAGAGCCCTAGTTGTAGTTATACCACCACCTCCTACATGGGTTAGTGATTCTGGTGTATCACATCATATGAATTCTTCACACATAGAGTTCACTTTATTAAAGCCATGTGATATGTATACTATATAATTGGGTGACAAAAGTTTTGCACAAGGTTTTAAAAGAGGGTCTTCTGAATTGAATGGAGTAACATTCAATAATGTTATTATTATTCCCTCACTAACAACTAATATCTTATCAATCTACCAGATTACTCACCTTAGTCAGGGTATGCGGGTTAAGTTCAATCTAGATTCAATCTATATCAGAGAGCTACACAATGACACTATCATTGCAGTGGGTTTAGTTGATCATCAGACTTGATTATATTCCTTCTCTCACTTTGTACCTCCTTCATATTTTCACTAGATTCACCTATACTTGATGAAAATTCTTAGCTTGAGCACATTTCTGATGAGAATTTCTCTTTTGACACATGAATACAGTAGTGATTGGGACCCACCTCCACCATATCATTTTCACCTTCCAATTATAGAGGGTTTATTTCCTGATCCACCTACTTCTGATCCACGTCATACTTTTTAGGGAGCAAACATCTTGATTCAGGACTCATCAGACATTAGGAAATATTCTACTTAGTTACAAAACCCTCCACATTATTTCTTTTCTTCTACATCAGATACATCATTCCTTCATGGAGAATTTGGCACTTCTACCTTACATGAGGAGTATAGTCCATTTGATATGAACCATACCATAGTTGGAGATCCATCAGACACTTGGTGGCTACCTTCACTCTTCCATGGTGATCCACTCTTTAATACATCTATTTTTGAGCCACAGTCACTCTAGGAGGTTGCTTTATAGGATATCATATGGCTACAGGTAGTTATAGCTTTGAATGGGGCTTTTCAAGTCCCATCATTTCTTCTTTATCTCTCTTTTGGGGGGAGTTATTTCCCACTATATTTTCTCCTTTTACTCTATCTTTATGAGAGATGCATTGTACTTGGTTACCTCATTAGGCCTTTTTTCCACGACCCAATTTTCTTCTTCATTGCCCACCTAAGTTGTGCTTATGGGGGAGATGTTAGTGTATGATTTAGTTTCCTCGATTTATTTGTACTATCCTACTTGGCATATTCTACCTCAATTGGAGTTTCCCTACACTTATGGGATATTCTTGTTTATGTGTACACTTGAATACACTATTTTAGTTAGTGGTATTTATTACCCTTGGCCACTCATTTATTGACTTACTATGTCAGGTATGGAGGTTACCATTATTCTGGGTGAAGGTTTCCATGATTCTAGGAGGAGGTTACACATTCACCTCCTATATGTACATCTCTTGCATTATTATATTTGATTATATTGAGTTGGAGCTATTTATGTGTTATTACAATTATCTATCATGTATTTTTGTAATTTGTAGTCTTGTATGCGTGCTTTGTTTTATCTTGGAACAATTTACATCTTACGTCATTCACCTATGAATTCTTCAAACTGGAAGATCCATGGCACTTCTTCGATACCATATCAGGAATACATATTGAGATGTACAAATACAGACAATAAGTTGATATGAAATTGATGATGCTTTGTATCTGTGACAAGAAATTGAAAGTTCTTTGGTGTAGGATGATATAACTACTATATGTTTACCTAATATCGTATATCCTTAAATGGTATTGTTTAGTATAAGACCTTATTGCAATGAGGTTTGGTAACTTTTTGTACCCTTTTCTCATTTAGAAATATGAATCATTGTATCTTTTTTTTTTTTTTCAAAACATTCACATAACTTGTAACCAGGTGGAAACCTTAGATACCTATAATACACTTCATCAAAACATTAGATAACAAAAGGATAAATTAGTGTGTGATGAGGATTTAATAGCATAATTTGTCAACGCATACTAAACCAATCCAAGTGCTATAATACATGCCCTTGAAACAAATATAGCCTTGTATATTTTCCTAGGAATATGTGGAAGTGTTAATGTGATATAAGCCAACTGTTATCCAATTTTACACATAGGACAAAATTGGACAACGGGGTCCTATTACGATCAAATTACAACAATGGTCCCAACGGCCCATTTATGATCATCACAGAGATAATATTGATTAAATTAATTAATAATTTTCATAGGAGAGCTTACCTAGCATTTAATGAGGTCAAATTGAGCTCAACTTTGTGACAACTCAGTGTTAGCTCGGTTGAGAAATCAGTTGTTTATTATTGAATCTCAACTTGATGGGTCGGCCAAGCCCAACATTGAAAATATTTGGTTGAGTCAAGAAAATATGGGAAAATTTCCAAACATGGGAAGATTTTACAAAATAAGCGAACGACCATCGAGAAAAAATTTAGCTCATCGAGTAGCTCGGTGAGTTGGCTAGGCCAGGAAGGCATTAAGTCAAAATGGAACTCGGTTAGAGGATCCGAGCTCAATATCAAACCATAAAAATTAAAGTATCAATGGCATATAGGCAAGCTCAAAGGGAGTTGCTTGGTTGATAGCTTGGTGAGAGCTCGATCGTTAACTCGGTAGCCAAATCAAAAAACATCTCAATGCGTGGTGATCACAATAGAATATCTTGGTTACAAGAGCTCGATGAGGGCTCAGTGTCAATGCAGAATATATCTCGTTGGAGCTCGAGGGAAGGAACTTGGCACATGGCTCATATTGAGATTTTTGGTATATGCATGGTGCTCAAGGTGACCATCTATGGGATCAGAAGTGAGGCTCATTGAGCTTGGCTCAGTCTTTGAGGATGAGGTGACAATGTGTAGAAGTTTCAAGGCTCCTGTCATCAAGCTCAAGAGAACGAATGGCCCTGGTGATACAAAGCTGAGTCAACACAAAATATGTGGATTAGCTCCATGACGAGA
Source organism: Taxus chinensis (assembly GCA_019776745.2). Lineage (NCBI taxonomy): Eukaryota > Viridiplantae > Streptophyta > Pinopsida > Cupressales > Taxaceae > Taxus > Taxus chinensis. The sequence goes on along the minus strand of CM034154.1, from coordinate 523,977,242 downwards.
TTACCGGTGAATACTGAATGATATTGGTGAGTGACTCTTTAAAGTGAAGTAAATCAATGCTTAGTCACAGGTAGAATGTGATGGCTTGAATCATGGCTCGGTTGAGTCATCACAGGATCAACTCGATGAGCTCTCATTCCATGGGGATACATGTACATATGGTGCAGGTTGATCTTATTCCAGTGATCTCGTGGTCAAAATGGTTGACAAAATATTGTAAGTTTAATAGAATTTCAGCTTAACATGATTGCATAGGAGTCGTTTTGGTGAAGATATTGATCGAGGAGGTGAGTTGTTTGGAGCAAAGGACTCAGGTTCATGAAGGATCTTTGACAATGAGATAAGTCATTGGTTCGAGAAGATTTCTCATGAAAATAACAAGACAACTTCACCTTGGCACAAATGGAGAATGATCGGTCTTAGGTAAGAAGGCCATTGTAAGAGAATTTAAATAAACTATAATCATAGCTCAAATCATAAGACGAGGAGCCAACTCAGCTCAATGGCTCGGCATTCGAGTTACTCACCTGGTGAAATAATCACGAAGAGGAAAAGAAGAATATCAGTAAGGCCGAGTTAGAGATCAATTTCACATTGGCGATGGGTAGACATGACTTGAAAATTACATGGTTATAAGATAGCTAAAGGGAAGCTCACAAGGAAGATCCAACTCTTCTTGGGCTTGGCACCAACATGCTTAGTTGGGAGCTCAATCGTGGAGGTGATGAAATGGTTTGATGAACTGAGATGAATCAAGTCACAAGTTGGAAATAAATTGACATGAACTCAATGAAGGAAAAACTGAGCCAAAACCAGCTCATGGGAGTAAGGAGTTATCCATTTCAGGCTCAGTAAAATACATGAGTTGATTAGTCAGGAATGACTTGATGGATAACTCGAGGAAACTTGGTGGTGAATTCACACTTACGATGAGTTGGTGGAAAAGTGGGGACTGTGAGCCAACATGCCAAGTTAAAATGTTGGTAAAATGGCTCCAAACGTCTGAAGTCCCCATCTCAGGCCTATGGATGTTTCATGATAGGAAGCCATGCTGTGATGGCAAGATAGTCTTTGGGTTCCGCGACATAAAATTCCAAGTATGCGGGGATCATGAGAAACATCACCAAGTGGGAATAATTACTTGGCAAGATGGAGGAGAAGTTCCACGAATCGAATGTGTTAATGAAGAGCCCAAGTCTATGGCTGAGATTTAGGAGATTCACCGAGTTACCTTTCAGTTTGATGAGACGATTGGTAGTGCGAGCGAGTCATAAGGGAACTACCTCTTTTAGAGGAGCTTTTTCCAGGCCCGTACATATGAAGCATGATGGAGTCAGATCACTGGGTAAAGGAGGGAAATGTTCATAGAGGTAGTGTATATTTTATTCATTAGAGGATTGAGCTCATGAAAATAGTCATTGGTTTGAGGAGATTAGCTTGAGAAAGTGACCGAATTAAAGAAAATATCGATGAAAAGTGAACTTCTTGTAGTCACGATAGCTTGAGTGAATCAATTGTGAGGATCTTGGTCTGTGTAGATCAATCATTGTAGGATGCGGTGCAAGAAAGTGAACGTCAACACCATATCAATGAGCCATCACCATGCATAGCAATTCTAAACCTCTATTAGCTCGAATGAGATAGGATTTATTTATGGAGGAACTCAGGGTCACTTGATTGATTCGGTGCATGGAGCTTGAATACATCTAAAAGGATGAATGCTAACCATGCATGAGTCATTTAACATCGAGTTCCTAGATGGTGAACCTACATGGGAGATGAGTTGCTTGACGGTGAGCTTGCAGACAAACTCATGGAGTCAAGCCAAAAGGAACTGATTTCTAGGGAAGTAAAATGAAGGTTCTCGTGAGTTAGATATAATGTCTGAGTCGTAGGTTTGAGTTCATGGCAGTAAGGAGCTAGACCAAGTTATCATGATCGGTTGGTAAGAGATATGTGAAGCAAGCTCTAGGAGGTTGCGAAGAGCTCATGAATGTAGACTTGGCTTAGTCATGATAAGATGGTAGATTGGATCGGTCATGATAAAATTGACGTCACTGAGTTTGGAAATTAAGTATGAAGTGAGTGATTGTTTCAAGATGAGCTCCCAAGAGGATGAGCTCGAGACAACTCAAGTGACCGAGTTTGAACCATGTAAACCAATCAATGGAAGAAGATCGATGGAGAGATATTTTGGGATCTCAATGTGGGGATCTTGGTTACAGTGGAAGCTAAAAGAGCTTGGGTTGGTGAAAGCCCACTAAAGAGAGTGCCTGAGCCAAACATATGTGGAAAAAGATCTTGATGGTAGTAGCTCATGAAGATAAGAGCTCGACTCGGTGAACCAAGTTAAAGCTGAGATAAATGGTTGTGGTGAACAATGGAGGAGCTCGAGCCCAACTTGGTGAGTTGGCTTGGCAAGCCAACCACCGAGTTGGTCTATTTTGACCGGTTCTAACGAACCCCTTTAGTGAAAACCAACTCCAGGGGGTCTCACTTGATTTTTTAAAATTAAATTAATATTTGTATTTAAATATTTATTATTATTATTTTTGGATTGAGGGTAAATTGGGGGTGTTTGAAAAAACCCACATCCTTGTACACATGAGGATTTTTGAGAGGATCCACAGCGTGGTTACAATGAAGGGGACCACTTATTAGGAACCCAATTGAAGCAACCGTGAAACCGAAGTGAAGATGCAGCGACCATCAACAACGACCGTAGTGAGTGGGACAACTTAGAATAGCCACCAGTGTCAGTAGCGAGAGGAGTAGCCACCAGGATCAGTAGCAAGTAGAGCAGCCACAAGTGTTAAACGAGAGGAGTAGCCACGACCGCAGCGAGATGAGTAGCAACAGTGAGCGGAGCAGCCACCAGTGTTAGCAGCGAGAGGAGAAGGAGCCACTAGCATTGACAATGAGAGGAGCAGCCACCAGCGTCAGCAGTGAGGAGTAATCACCAGTGTCAGCATGAGTAGAGAAGCTACCTCTAGCGGTAAAACCACCTCCGAGGAGGATCATGCCTCAGGGGGATTTGAAACCGGGTGGGCAAGCACACAACCATGTGACTTGACCACACCACTTCCACCCCATCGGCTAAATATTTATTATTATTATTATTATTAAAATATTTTATTTAAATATTCTTTTAATTAATTGAGAAGATTAGGTCAACATGTAATTAATGACACATGATGAAAGCTTCTCAAAGTGGTTCAACCAACTATAATACATACACCATGTGCCTTCAATTTAGGAAGGGAATTTATGACTCCTTCTCTCCTCTCTCTCAAATTCTTCTATAAATGTAAGTTGGAAGCTCATTCCAAGGGGTTAGATAAGTTGGACAATTAGATATCTGAGATAAGTGCAATTTTTTTAAGAGTTCTCTCTCTTCTGCAAGTTGTCCTTATATGCTGAGGGAACTTTCAAGCCTCATTTTAAAGACTGTAATGGAAACCTTTTCCTCTTCTGAATGTATGATGTATTGTGCATGTTTTTGAAGTAATAAAAGTGTGTATTTTGTGACTAATCTCGGTCCTTTCATCCTTCTATACTTCTTTGTGCCTTTTCTCATGCTTGCAGGTACACTATGAAGTTCACATTACTATTGCAGGTTCTTGGATTTCTGTGCTTATCAAGTGGTGGATTATTGCATGTAGTTGAGTTGTGGTGCTTATTCACCCTTCTCAAGTTCATACTTATTCACTAGAAGACTGATTACTTGTTTGTTTGATTGAGTTTAACAAAGGGAATTCATGCTTCCTAGTTTGTGGTCTTCTGTACCCTCTCTAAGTTGTAGTATGTGAAGTTGACTTGTGGTGTACACACCCTCTTCAAATTAACCCTTCCTGAGTCTGGAAACACCCTTTATTTGGTGCATCACCATTCCTAGTATAGTTTCATTTCTTGCAAATATCTTTCCCTAAAACCCATGAAAATGTTAGCATAGGTCTAGATAATCACTTTATTGCACTATGAGTAGTATAGTACTTAGTTTAGGAAGAGGAATCCAACCTTCTCCAAAGGTTCACCTCGAGCCCAAGTCCCATAGCTTGAGAGGTGATCCCATGTTTCCCAATCACACCAAACGTCATGTTCACATTCTGGCCATTCAGAGGGTGCAATGATTTGGCGTCAACATGAACCTCCTATGAGTTCTCTCGCATCTCTTGACACAAATATAATGGGATAACTACAAAGTAGAGAATGCACCTAATGTGGTAGTGTGATATGATATTGTTCATCTACTAAAATGAACCATGTTGTCTCTTGGAAACCTTTGATTGTACTTGGAGTGACGTTTCTCTTAATAAAACATGATTCTTGGTCTTTCTCATGCTTGAAAAAGGAGGAATATAAAATCTTTGATCTAATTGAGTTTTATAGACCTATAGTAGTGTTTGTTATAAAATATATGAAACTAATTTAAGAAGATTTAGAAGATCCTTTTTGTAACACCCCCGATTTTTTGTTACCTGGATGTGATAAGAGTAGTAGACTAATGACTTACTTATGTTCTGTGCCTTTATTCTATCCTCTATTGCGGTCGTAATATTAAGATATTACATTACTATAACATGATTTAAACAATGGGATTAATACACTAACAGATGAATTGGTTGAGTATCATTGTTACATGGATTCCATTTCTATACCTTGCTATTAAATTGTTGGACTAAGACTAACAAGTTCATTCATTCCAACTCCTACCAGTATAAGTGTTGCAATGTGTTTCTTTACCAGATTTATTGGATAACTATGAAAAAGGTATACAAATGAGTATGAGGGACAAGGTAAATAAAACCATGTTGTTTTATTATATATCCTTATTCCTGAGCTATGAGACTAAGGTATGTGGACTCTGATTATTGTTACTCCCCATGGGCCCTGCTGTTATTATTTTGGATATGTAATTAGACTTCATGTTCTATTGTGACATGATCATGATTTTCTGCTAAATAATAAAGTTAGGTCATATGTTATTGTTGGGGCTCAAACTTGTACCCATCTCAGACCAGGTTTAACTAAGTCATTAAGTCAATAATGGGACTGTCTCCAAGTTGTGGGATGTTGTGTGCTTGAGACAGATCTCCAGAGAAGGCCGGTTCCTCTACATATTTCTACTACTACTGCTACTCCTAATGCTAGAAATGAAATCCTAAACTAAATATGCCAAGGTACCAGGGATAGAAGGATATACAAAAATGGAAAACCGGTGATAACACTAGAAATAAATTGGGATGAACATGATCAACTTTGAGGGAAACTGAAGAAAATGCACAGAGGAAGGATAGAAACGCATAGCACAGACTAGAATGCATTTACACAATAATTTTCATGGGACACAATTAGAAAAGGAAATGCAAGGGACATAATATAGCACAAAAAACACATAACATAAGGAAAGGCAAGAAGGAAGAATAAAAACAAGTTAAGGCAAATAATAACCACAAAACAATGCTTCTATTGCTTCCAGAAATGCACAATTGATTACAATGGCATATGAGGCTGATATCCACATGCAAAGACTAGATCTGAAGGTCTGTAACTAAAAATGCAAGGTAATTCCTATACAAACTGAAAGAATCTAACCCTTTACAATGAACAATGCTCTTACATTTATAGACAAATCGATGAGAGAGGAGGAGAAGGAGGGAAAATCTGATTTGAAAACTTAACCACCAATAAAAAGCAATGAATGCCTACAAATCCACCTGAAAATATGTCAAATGCACTTCCCCATGTCTGTTTGGCATGTAGGAGAATGAAGGAGGAAAGATCTAAATCTTATCTAGTGGTTGGAGTGATCATATCCTGCATTAATTACATGAGGGATGTTTTCCATCTTCTCACCTACCTAATCCCATCGAAATTTGAATTTGAATGATCTAGAGTGTATCATATGTCATCAACTATTTTTTCATTTTCTACCACATGTGACACCATGATTGGTTGTAAGGATTCAACACCCAGTTGGCACGTTTTGGTAGGCTGTGTGTGATACATTCATTCTAACAAGTTTCCACTTGGCACAATAATTGACACAGAAGAAGGCACAAAAAGGAGTAGTGTGAAAGGAAAGTAGGGGAGGGTGTGTAGGGTAAAGTGTGTAATAGAAATGGAAAGGATAATTGCAGGAGGAAAGTATGGAAGAGGGAGTGATCATCATAGGGTAATGCATGGTAGAAAGAAAAGGGGACACGCTAGAATGTGGATGAAAGTTGTCAAAATAACTGGGGAGTTATTTTGGAAAACAATCTGGTGAATTTTGGGGTCATCTACTTGCTAGATGAAGGATATCAGTCGCCTAGAGCATCCATTGGTAATGAAGTCAACCTGAAAATCTAAAAAAATGGTCTTCAACTTTGATGAACTACCCCCTGAAGTCACTTGAAGCATTTTCTAAGATTTGTTTTGAATCCTACAAAACTGCTTAAAATATTGGAAGATTACTGACATCCTAACATCCTGGAAGCAAAAGAAGAGTGCACACAGAGAGCACGTGGGAAGCAAGAACTATATACAAACAAGGCAATTTGAACACAACGCACTTGGAGGAATTGAAACTACTCTAATATATATAATGATGAAAAAGAATTCAATGGAAGGGTTTGAGATAAATCCCATTGATTGGGATTAATAGTGCACATCCATCAAGATGAGACAAATCGAAAGAGTTAGCCTCCTTACATGAGTTGATAATGTATAGGCCACTCTGAAGTGCATAAAAATTTGAATGACCCCTTGGTTTGGCTTTGTTAGTATCCCATTTCAAAACTAAGTCACCAAATTTGAAATCTTGAGGCCTATCCTTTCCGTCGAACCATTTATTTGTTGATTGTTGATGCCGTTCTAACTTGATTATGGTGGATTTTCTTAATTCTTCAAGTTTAACTAGATCTTCCGTTATGATTTTTTTCTGGTCCATGTCCTCAAACTCTAACTGCTAGGTAAGCTCTAATGAAATAAACTCAAGAGATAAGGGGAGTCTAGCTTCCTTACCATAAACTAACTTATAAGGTAAAGTATATAATTCCTTCTTCGTCGTGATTCTTTCTTCCCAGAGAGTGTGTGAGACCTTTGTGTGCCACTATCTCTGGTTGATATTCATTACCTGCTTCATTATTCTGATCAGTTTTATTTGTTGACTCTGTTAAGAAATTTCCTTGAGGGTAATAGTTGGAATAAGTCTTCAAATAGATACCAAGGCTTAGCGTCCAATCAGAAATTTTGGTACCAAGGAAGGATTTTGCATTATTAGAGATAATGGTTTGAGGAATGCCAAACCTGGTTATAATACCTTCGAGAAAGTCAAGGATGCCCGACTCGGTTGATTCCTTGAGCGTGACAACTTCTGTCCATCTGGTTAAATAATCTATAGCCATCAACACCCATTTTTTCCCATTGGTTGAAGGAGGATTGATCATGCCTATGAAGTTAAGACCCCATTACGCAAAAGGATGATCTGCTTGGATTGGTAAGAGGGGAAGCGCTGTTAGAATCTTATTCCTGCAAAAAAAGACATTCTTTACATTTCATGACCCACTTGTTTGCATCTACGATCATGGTAGGTCAAAACTATTGTTCCTTTATGATATTCATCACTATTGTCTTGGAAGAGAAGTGTCCACCAGAGAATCCATCATGAAATTCTGCTAAAACTTCATCAATTTGCATGTTGTCAATACACCTCAGCAACATGACATCAAGATTTATTTAGAAGAGAGCACCATTAATTAGTGCATATGGGATAGAATGTAACAAATGTCACCTATTTGCTTTATTTAGACCACAAGGGTATGTGTCAAAAGAAAGTAATATTACCATCTCTTGCATCCACCTGCGTGCACCATGATATGCATTCTATTCCGGTTCTATGCATAAGAGATATTCATATGGAAACAATGAAGTATCAAGTTCATTATGCACATCCTCAGCAAGGTGCTTACAGAGCATGCTACCTCTTACCAGCTTTGTGACTTTTATAGTCACATCATACTCCATGATTTTAGTCACCCACCTTGCTCTCTTCTCACTCATTTATGCCCCTATGATAAAGTCTCTCACTCCTGAGTGCAAAACTAACACCTTGATATGATTTGTGGTGAGCATACTTTTGAACTTCTTAAGTGCACATATGATGGCGTAGACCTGTTTCTCCATGTGGTAGTATTTCAGTTCATAATCCTTCAGTGTTTGACTGAAGAAAGCCACTTGCTGATCTAGTCCTTGTTTGTTTTCTTACATCAAGACAACAACAACACTTGCTTCAGTGCCATAAACGTAGAGGATGAAATCCTTAGCATAATTTGGGTTGATGAGTGTTGGTGTGCAAGTAGTTTATTACTTGATCTTGTTGAAGCTCTCTTTTCCTTCTTTTGTTCACCTGAAACTTGTGTCCTTATTAAGCATGAGAGTGAAGGGGCTTACCAGTTCTGCAAAGTTAAGAATGAAATTCGTAACGAAGTTGATTTTTCCTAGGAAGGATTGCAAGGATTTATTGTGCACCAGAAAGGAGAGAGAAAGGAAGGCAGAAACAAACTCAGGATCAATATAAATACCATCCTTGGAGACCACACGACCTTATATATTACCCTATGCCATAACAAAGTTACACTCCTTGGGGTTAAGAGACACCCCAAATTCTTTGCATCTCTCAAGTAATTTTTCTAGATGTGCCATGTGATCCATGTTCTACTTTGAAAATATAGTTATGTCATCTAGGTAAACCAAGATGAAGTCATTGATATATCCTTTGAAGGCAATGTCTATGGAACGTTAAAAGTTTGCGCTTGCATTTAATAAACCAAAAAACATCTTTTGATATGCATACATTCACCACTTGGTTATAATTTTTTTTTTTGAATTGATCTTCTTCCTTGACCATGATCTGATTGAATCTAGAATACCAATCTAACATGGAAAATATTTGCGCGCTAGCCACAATCTGTAGAATCTACTCTATAAAAGGCAATAGATAGTGATCCTTTAAGGATGCCTTATTCAAATCTCTAAAATTGATGCAAATTCTGATTTCACCATTCTTCTTGCGCACTGGAACAAGATTCATGACCCAAGTAGAGTACTTGACCGGAAAAAAAATCTTTTCCTCAATGAGTTTAGAAAACTCTTTCCTCATGATGGGCTCTATCCTTTGATTAACTGGTATCTATTTTTGTGTGATGGGCTTGATATTTGAATCAAGGTAAATGGAGTGTTGAGAAACACTTGGATCAAATCCTTTGAGGTCTTCATACTCCCATGAGAAGATATCACTATATTTATGACACAGAGAGATGAAGGCCTATTTTTCATCACGTGTGCAAGCTTTACTCAGCACCAACTCCTTTACACATGCAATAGTGATTGGGGAAAAGTCTTCTTGTGCCACGTGCATATACTTTTCTTCACCCTTGAATTCATCATTAGAGCTGAAAATTTGTTCGAAGGTGACCATCCATTTAGGTAACTTATTTGACTTGAGTTTTATTACATGGTCACCATAGCTGTTATGCAAGTCAGCTCACAGTCTTGAAGAGAATTTAGCTTCATTTTGAATGAACTAGACAATTTATGCTTCATTTTCAAATACTTGCGAACTGGTATTGTTGTCTGGGATAGATAGCTTGATCACCATTTTTATGTGTTACACGCTTCTTGTGATAAAGTATTCTGCATGATAAAATCGTGAACCAAGCATGACCATTTGATTTGCTTCTTTGTTCATTTTTCTTGGAACCACATGTAGATTTAGAGAATCAAATATCTCGAGGAGGTTCCAAACTCTATGTTTATAAAGTTTGAGAAGCTTATTATTTGTCATGGACTTGTTTGTGACCTAGTGGATAACCAATTCTGTCTCGAAATATTTGCTACACCTGAATCTGTCTCTTTTCAGTAATGAGAAGACCATGCACCAGGGCTTCATATTTTGCTACATTGTTGGAGCATGAAAATTGGAACCTATGCATGAAGAAGAATTTCTTATCCTTGGGAGAAATGAGAAAAACACCTGTGCAAGCGTCATTTCTACTTTTGGAGTCATCAAATAATAACTTCCATAGATGCACACTTTCTTCATTATGCTTGAGAGCGCATGGCAACACAACTTCTTCTTTAAGGATGCAATAAGTTCTAAGTCTATTTTCAAGAGCTTTAATATCTTCAACATATGGATCAAATTTGTGACACCTATCTACCCACTCATCTATCACTAAATCAGGTAGATGAGGAGGAGTAGGTTGCTCTTTAGAAACTGAAACTTGTTCTTCTTGGATTAGTTAGTTGGCTTGGAGAGGGGATGGGTCATATGACTCAATATGATAGGAAAATATTGGTTCAGCTTGTATGGTAAACTGGGTACCATACCTTATTCTTAGTAACATATGATACCAATTAGAAGACAAGTAATCACCCACTTTAACAGTAAAATTCTTTAATAAACACATAGGAAAAACAAGTGAGGGAGGTCAATGATTGAAACATCTTGAGTTATTACGAGGATTGGACATGTATGAAGGGTTAACTCAAGATCCTTGATAACTCTTAGAGTGGTAAGAATTTAGCCATCAAGTTGTAGAACTCCTTTAGACAAAGGGTTGTACTTAAGACCTAAGACATTAGCAATTTTATTAGGCATAACTGAAGTACTAATGCCTGAGTCAATCATACAATTGTGGATAAGGTGTTTACCTATGGTCAAGAAAATATATATGGGTGGGGTTTTGACAACCTTACTTACTTGTTTCTCTTATGCTTGACATATATTGACATCAACATGCACTTTGCAGATAACTGGATCAGCGCACAAAAGTTGTGCTAGAGCTTCTTACAATAGGTTACGTTGAGATGGAATGGCTAGGGTGTCCCACATTGTGACATTTACATTTGTTCTCTTCATCTGATCCACAATGTTGAATGGAAGGCCCATTGACTTGTGCATTTAAGGCACACTAACATCTCTTGATTGTTCAGGTACAGAGGCAGGTGCCTTAGTTAGCACAAAGGCTTGACATACCAAAGGAGGGGCGTGCACCACTTGTGTTGAAGCATTGCGCTGAACCTCGCTCACAGAAACCTACACAATATTAGTGTTGGATGACTTAGCTACATCTCTTTTCTTTTGAGGATTAGACCTTGCTATAGGAACTCAAGGTTAAACACCTAACTTGAGAATTCTCTTCTTGTACTTTGTGTTATCACCAACCTGGGCACACGGTCTATTTGTTTTATATACAACTTGATTAATTGTAGATAAATCTTTGGTACTAAATAACATAAGGTTTTCATTTGGAGGAGCTTTTGGATTTTCTTGATTTTTTGGCTCAACTATGCTTGTAAAAGGTTCACAGCTAGAAGCAACCTGAATAAATTAAGATTGCACACATGTAACATTAGCGTAGTTATTCTGACTGTGAGGCATATTACAAGGAAAAAACCATTCTGACTCTTGCGCCATATTGTTTTGTACTGGGTTAAGTGATTGGATTATGTTGGGCACTGGAAGAGGATGTGTAGGAGGAATCACTTGCAAGGGAAGAAACATGTTGGCATGCCATCTATCATTTTTTTGGTTCTGTCCATATCTTTGATTTGTATATTGATTTATGAAGGGTTGATGGTTTTGGTTATATCCTTGATTAGAATTGTTTCGGAAGGCTTGTACTTGTTGCTTTTCTAAAGATATAACTTTATTGGATATATTTCTGATTAGGGATTTCATTTATTCATCCTCCTTTTGCTGCATGGGAGAATAGGATGTGGATGCAGTAGGTTTAGCACTATGCTTAGGAATACATGCAATAAAAGGTTTGGGCATGTGAGACATTTCTAGGAATAAGGGAGTAGGTGGTTTAGGAGCTAACTTTACCACTTGGATGAGACTATTTTTCTGCCCTTATTGTAATATTATAAGCAACAGGTAAATTTCTACCACCCATGGACTGAATCATGATTGAGATGACACTATTCAAAGCCTTGAGATAATATAGGAAAACATGCTAGGATGCAAGCCTTATCACTTGAGGAATTTTATCCCAATTCTTTTGGAATCTGATATTAAAATCGGTCATTTGCTCATTGGGATCTCTTTTTGTTTTTTCCAGTTGCTCTACCAAGGAAAAGTGATCTGACTTCTCTTCAAAATGATTGCAAAGAGCCATTCCAAGATCATCTTAGGTAGCAATGGATGGAGGTCTCATGAGCTTCTGTACCACTGAAGCACTTTTCCCTTGAACAGAAGCAACAAGGAGCCTAACTACCACATCATCATGTGTGATCAAATAAACAGAGCATACATTGGCTACATCCTGGATGTTCTTAATAGGGGTGACTTGATTCTCACCAGTGAATTATGGAATGCTCTTGAGTGCGGTTGTTGGTATATCATGTTGTGTATTGAGAACAAGAGGACTTCTGCCAGTGAAGTTGGAAAAGTTCCTTAGAGGTGGTGGAGGAGTCTACCATGAGTAGCCTGCATAGGAGGTCTACTCGAGAGGGGGAGTTGAAAGTACACGGTGCTCGTAAGTGATATGGGAGATGTGCACGTGGTAGTTCTGGTACATATTATTCTTGGAGAAACATTGGAGGGTACTCAAAGATTATTCATTAGCTACTATGCTCTGTCTAGTATGCACTCTTCTAATGAAAGGCACTTGCAGACTACTAGAAATAGTAGATCTGAGTGTTGGGAGTTTGTCAGATGTGTTGAAATAAGCCTCCAAAGGTTGGAAATCACTAAGTCACACACCAACACTTAGTAATGATGAAATTTAAGCTTTCAATGATTGGGTCCCACCGATGTATGTGCCAGAAAAAAATATTTCAGCTCAAACTTGCACACGTCTCAGATCAGGTTGAACTAAGTTGTTGAGGCAACAATGGGACTGTCTCTAAGTTGTGGGACCTTGCATGCTTGTGGCAGACCTCCGGAGAAGGCTGATTCCTCTACCTATTTCTACTTCTACTTGCTACTCCTAATGCTAAAATGAAATCCTAAGCTAAAACATGCCAAGGGACCAAGGATAATAGAAGGATTTATCCGAAGAGGGAAAACTAAAAACTAAAGAGGAGGCGATAAACACCATAAAGAAGGGGGATGAACAAGATCAACTTTGAGGTGAAAATAAAGAAAATGTTGACATAGGAAGGTAGACGACGCATAGCATAGACAAGAAAATGCATCCACACAATTCATTTTCATGGGACACAATTCAAAAAATAAAATACAAGGGACATGAGATAACACATAAAAGCTACCAACATGAAAATGGAAAGGCAAGAAGGAAAAATAAAAACAAGTTAAGGTAGAGAGTAACCAAAAAACAATGCTTCTATTACTTTCAACAATGCATAGTTGATTACAATTGAGTATGAGGCTAATATACACATGTAAAGACTAGATCTAAAGGTTTGTAACTCAAAATGCAAGGCAATACCTATACAAACTGAAAGAATCCAACCCTTTATAATGAGAAATGCTCTTACATTTATAGATAAATACGATGAGAGAGGAGGAGGAGAAGAGGGAAAATCCATGATTTGAAAACTCAACCACCAATAACAAGTAATGAATGCCTACAAATCCACATGCAAATCTATCAAATGCACTTCCCCATGTTTTTTTGGCATGTAGGAGAAGGAAGAAGGCAAGATATGAATCCAATTTGGTGGCTGGAGTGATAAGATTATGCATTAATGGCATGAGGGACATTTTCTAGCTTCCCACCTACCTAATCCCACTAAAATTTGAATTTGAATGATCTGGAGTATAACCTACGTCATCAACTATTTTTTCATTTTCCACCATGTGTCGCACCATTGTTAGTTGCAAGGATTCAACACCTAGTTTGCACATTTTGGTAGGTTATGTATGATAAATTCATTTTGACATGTTGCCACTTAGCATAACAACTAGTACGGAAGAAGTCACGAAAGGAAAGCATGGGAGGGCACGTAGGGTAAAGCACACAACAGAAATGGAAAGAATACTTACAAGAGGTAAGTATGGAAGAGGGAACAATTATTACAAGGTAATACGTGGCAAAAAGAAAAGGGAGCATGTCAGAATGTGGATGCAAGTTGTCAAAATAACTAGGGAGCTATTTTAAACAACTGTTATTTTGGAAGGACCTAAACTAAGTTAATGTATATTCAAATCCTAAATATTATAAACTATGCAAAGTTTCTAATGTTATCACCCTTGAATTCAACTTCATAAAGCTTTGGCATAGATATCTAGGAGGGGCCTATATAATGCTAAACTAAGTTTAATTTTGTCAAATTTAACAAAGTTTATGGTAATGTTGATAAGATAATGTTGGAAAACATTGGGAACTAAACCTATCCTACCTGGTTGTACAAAATGTAACTATTAATTTGGACATTTAATGACCACCACCAACTAATTAAAAGGGAAACAACTAAGTTTGGAGGTCTTGACTAAATTGATGGTCAACTGTTAACATGTAATTGATAAGTGAAGTTACAAGTGACTGTTAAATTTTGAAAGGAAGATAATGGGGGAAATTGAAACTCACCTTGCCATGTATTGAATGTCTTGAATTTACCCCATGACCTTGGGGAAACTGTAAGGTGGTTTTGGGAAGGAGGTCGAGATGGTTTTCTTATTGTTGTTTTGTTATTTTGGGGGAGGTTCTGTTGAGCTCTGTATGCTCAAGGATTTTCCTATTTTCAGGCTTCTTGGTTGTTTAATGGAACTGTTTCATGTATTTCATAACTAGAAGTAGAGAAATTTGGGGAAACATTAATGTTGGTGTAATAAATACTATGGAGAAGTTTGGAGGTCTTTGCTTTTGCTTTGGAATTGATTCTGGGGCTACGCTTGCGAAGGATAACTTGGAATGGAAAAATAAGGAACTTAGATTTTATTCAGAGGCATGAATTTCTCTATTACTCTCTTATTGGCTTATTTTGCTTAATATTTGCATGAATAAAATCTCTGCAATAGCTATTCTTTTGATCTTGTTGATCTGGGTTTTCAATGGTATAAATTATGGGTATTTTCATTTATATCAGTATTGGAATATGGGTTTGAATATATTCTTTTAAGGTTACAATATTCACTGTAACTGATACTATTATGCTATTTCCTTTTTAATGGATGGATTCATATAAAACCTTTGAGGTTTATCTGCTTTATAAAATACGTATTAACCAGTAATTTGGGTTTCTATTGTTATTATTATAAATAATCTTCATCTTCAAATGTAAAAATACCTTTGCATTATTATTGTGAATGCTATTTTTGGTTGGTATTAGTAGTTTGGCTTGCTTAGGGTTAATTATCTATCGTAGGAAGGTTGATATTCCTTAAACCCATTTTGGTTTTATAGCTATCTCAGGGGTTTGGTTGCATTATATCTTAACTTTGAATCTCTTTACTCAACGAGCGGGAACTTTTTCAAACCCTTGTTCCATCAAGGAAAAAATGTGGTCATTTTTATATGGAAGACTTACTCCTTTAAGATTATGGATTTGACCAAGTTATTAAGGTTGGGACATGTTTTTTGTTATGTTTGAACAATTCACTATAATGGGTAAATGGGGAACTTCTAGTTGGGTCTGTTCTTTTGATTACTTGACCTTTTGGGTTGTATGGTAAAACTGAGTTAATATTTTATGAACTTATTTGGTGGGTAGTATGATAGTCTTATTTTGATGTCAAATTGATATTATGGATTCTGTTTTGGGTTCTCTAACTTTTATGATTTGATTTTGAAGGTCGAATCGATCTTGGAAATGTGTAATCCTTATATGTTAGAAGGGGGTATTATGCAATATACTATTATATATCATTATTTAAAATCTCCCTAATCTTTTATTTAAGAATGTATCATTCTCCTCCTTTGATTGGTAATCAGTAATGAATCTTGTTAAAATATTTGACATTGTTTGACTTGGTTCTTTATAAGGAACTCTCTAATTTTTGTTACAATTAAGGTAACTAATGTTTACCTTAAAATCATCGAAATCTCACCTTTTATCGTGATCATTGGGTGTCGGTTCTATCGGTACATGTGTTCATTTGGTTATAACATAATGTTTAATACATCTAGTGTCTTTGAAAGGTTTAAGATAAATGGAATATTACCTTAATACTGTTGAACCTTTATAAGTACACATTAGTTATATAAATATAGTTATATTATTACGTCAAGGGGTGATCTAATAATCTATGCTATAGATTAAGTAAACTCGATGCTAAAGCACTAAAATGAATTGAATAAATAGTCTGCACTGATTTGACCATGACCTTATATAGATATGTGAATAAATTAAATGTATACTTTGAGGGTCAGCTATTGTTTAGTTTATAAGAAAGTAAGGATTCCCTTAATAAGAAAAACAACCATTCCTGGGGAAAAGTATCTATTATCCAAATGATTGTTACCTGTTATGTGAAGTATGTAATGATTAATAAATGTGTAAATTATTTTCACTCTATAAGGATGATATTGCTTTTCTCTATTATTAATTTAGTCAACTTTGAATTGTCATTAAGGTAATAAAATAGATCACAATATTTGATTGATGTGGATATAAAGTATATTATCTTGAGAATATGATAATTGATTTTTTCGTTATTATGTTAGTATATTATTGTAACTTTTCATTTATTCAAATAATAAACAACATAAAATGTTAAGAGGGAAAGAGAGCTTTTCATGCCAGTTCAATCAAACTAAATTTCTAACATTTTGTAGATGGACAAAATTTACTTCTTCTTGGCAGATGATTTGTTAAGGCTAGGTTGATTTTATTTATTATGAATAAAGGATGTATTCTTATTTTATTGTTATAAAGCAAGCTGGTGCTTGATGATTAAATTGTTGAATACTTTTAAGCCTCTAAGATTTTTTACTAATTTTTGAAGAGGATAATAAAAGTTTAATTCAAGTTTGAATAATTTTTCATTACTTCTCTTGGTTAGTTATGACATTTATTCAGATTTGAGAACTTGTTCAAATGATTATGAGATTTAATTAAAGACTCATATTTGAGATAGTTATTACTATTAAATTGAACTATGAATAAGTGGGAGTAATATCCTTTGTGTGATGGCTTCAATATTATGAATTGTATTAAAGCTAGTAAAATGGATATAAGAGACAATCTACTTTAATAAATAACAATGATTGTTCTTTTATAGATCTATGAAGGAATTATTAAATGATGATATATGGTTAATGATCTGATATTATATATTCATTATGGATATGAACCAATGTATTTATGGAAGTTTAATAGTTCTTCCCAAGTATGTAAACCTTATGGATGGTTATGATTGAATACATTATGTGATGAGTTTTATAGTTGCGTACTTAAGGATATATAATGATAATGTCATTAATTAATAGGTCAAGGAATGCATAACTAATGCATATTTCTGCCCTAATTAACTCAAATTCTTAAGGAATGTGCATTAGAATTTTTTTGAAAGTTGATTAGGCTTAATTAATCAAAACTAAGTTACGGACCTTATGATTGAATAATTAATGTGATGGATATCACCACATTACAAAATTTAAACTGTCGTAAACAAAATAACTAAAGTGAAAAGTTACGACAAAATAAATACGTGGACCTCGGTAGGCCAATCTCAGTTGGATTTTATAGTGTAGTTCTCACTAAATGGAACAGGTCATTCAGAGAATACCACCTCACATCAATTATCCTATGTTATCCCTCAAACTCCACTCATTATGGATGTCGTGATCAGTATGGAAATTAAGTTATGCTATGAAGTAGAAATTGATCATCTAGCTAGTCTAGTTCCTCTATACCAACCTATGTTGGATATGGGGAGGAAATTTCCACGTGAAAATGAAAACCATTACCTGAGCTCTTTCTCTCCCATTGGAAACCTAAGCTGGAACAGTCGTGTTTGTCTCACTGGATGCATAAGTTTTTTATCACTGCATGACTTAAATTAATTTAACTTGAACAAATGATCTAGTTATTATAACTGAACCAAGTGACATGGTGATGGGACATGTTTTTGAGACTTTGTGAAGTATAGAAACAAAACATGTAATCTATGACTCATAAACTTTGGCCAAAGTAGTGTATGCTAGTACACTGTAAGGTTCACCTAGTTCTAACTAAGTGTGTGATGTTGGATGAGATTTGATTGAATAAACCCCAGGTAGA
Source organism: Taxus chinensis (assembly GCA_019776745.2). Lineage (NCBI taxonomy): Eukaryota > Viridiplantae > Streptophyta > Pinopsida > Cupressales > Taxaceae > Taxus > Taxus chinensis. Next base: position 523,959,068 of record CM034154.1, on the reverse strand, counting down.
AACTTTGAACAAACACTTGAAAATAAATGTTGATAAGGGCACTAGCAAGTATACTTTGTGTACTGACTTGAAAGAGTGCCTTATGGGGGACAAAGAAGGATCTAGTTTACCCATGCATATGCACATTTTTAATTGAATTTTATATGAATAATTGTAATTATATTGATGTTATGGGTTTAAATTTTAGTTTTACATTTAAATCATTGAAGGCATATGTATAAATTTGGAAACACACAATTTTTTCCCCTTATATTAAAGTGTTAAAAGAGGTTGTTACCCTTTTGTTTATACCCTTATTATATTTGGAATCTATATTAGTGAGTTAGATACACTAAAGGATGTAAAGGGGATCTACAAGAGGTTATTATGATTAATTAACTTCAAAAATCAATTATGTAATATCAAAACAATAAATTACTTCTTCAAACTAATGCATAACATAATATATGAAATTGAAAACTCAAGGGGATGAGTGCAATTAGTTAATTACAGATAGATATATGAAGTTTTGGGTGTGTAGAATGGTGGAACTAGAATATTTGGACTTGATGATGCTTTGTTTTTGGAATTGTGTCTGGAAAATGACCTAGTGAAAGAATTATAACTTTTTCAGGACCTACTCAAAATATAAATGTGTAACTTTATGGGATTGTTGTCTTCCTTTAAATGGATATCACTATCAAACAATAATTTTTAACTCATGCTACAAATCTATTTGAACATCATGAATGAGGTCTCAAACCCTATACATGTGTGTGGGACCATAAAAAATAAACATTAGCTTAGTTTTAGTAACCATTTTGCAATACTAATGTTGGAACTACTCAAAAGAGGCCTCTAACTACACATCATTCTCCACCTAGCATGAGATATCTAAATGAATGCAACTGAATTCGGAAATTGAGAACTCCTTGACAATTCTTGAATTGATTTTGGCTCTTCCTAGTTACTTGGAATGAGGATGTTTGAGTGCGTGCAAATGAGAGAGACTAATCCTTTAACCTAGTAAGATGTTTTAGACCTACTTTAGTTACTTCACTAATGAGATTGCATGAGATTTTACAATATTTAGGGAGCTTTGGGTGTCTTTTTAAGTGTAATAAGTCTATCAACGTAGTGCCATCTAACTCCCATATTTCTAAATGAGGTAGTGTTAAATTTCGTATATATGGTTCCAAAGGTAAAATGTTGTAACAAGGCCAACCTAGAGGGAGTAAATGACCCAATGAATAATATGGAATCAAATGAAAATATGGAAGATATATTGGTTCAACACTGTACAATTCAGCTAAGACCTTATATCATAAGATGATCAAACCATAAAATTTTCCACATGTATGAAAAATATAAGAATTGAAGGTTGTATCCGATCAAGTTGAATTTATACATGGTTTTTATGCATTTAATTCCCATAGGTTGATGCAATATAATAGTGTAGGGATAAAAAATCTAGACAAGAGACATAGGGATGTAGTAAGTGGATATTTAAAGGGTGTATTTTTTCTATGCAAGAGTGCATTATCAAAACCAATGGTGTTAAAGAGTAAATTTACATATTTGAGTGTCCATATTTTCCCCTTTAAGTATGAGATGAAAATTACATTGTTAAAGTAAAATATTATTGAGTGTATAAACACATTTTGTCTTCTCTAAAAGTTTGTTTTATTGAGTCTCATTGTGTTGGTGTTATCATGCTCCTTGATTAAACTTACAAGAAAGAGTCTAGTCAATGTACATTATAAATAATTAAAATTTAACTTAATTGTAAAATGTAATAAGTAAAATTTGTGTTTGTAAAAAATGAAAGAGTTATAAAGCATGGAAGGAATAGACCCATTTTTTTATGGAGGGATAATTCCATGCTCTTTTCTTACACTCAGATATTTGTATTTTTTAACTTGATAAAGGATTTGGGGTGATCAGTCTGTAATTGTGTTGAGGAGAAACAAGAGTGTTAGGTAAATACAAACCAATATGAAGAAGAGAGAGAAGAAGAGTGAGATACCAAAGAATCATGTGTTGGAATAATACCATGTATTAATTTCATTAAAAAAATATGATATATTACCCTTTTTATGTAAGAGGAAAGAAATGACCTACTTCGATACCTTATATAACCCAAAAATCACACTATTGTAGACAAATCTAAGCCCAATTTTTCAATAATGACATGCATTAGAAAAGAGTCTGATTTCAAATATGACCTTCCCATCTTCCACACAATGTAATAGAAACCAATTAGCAATTGTAATGTTCTAAAATGTAGATGAAGAAAAGAGACCCATGCCCCAAATATCCCTAAAATTACAGCTAAAAATGAGTGCCATGGAAAAGGTGTGAAAAATTTCATGCCCCTTATAATTAATTTAATTTGAGTGAAGTTGATATGAAATTGTGTCAAAAACCTATAATTGTAGGTGGAAATGTGAAACTACTGATAAAGTTGATGTAACTTCCCCTTGGAAAAATAGTGTGAGTAGGTCGAAACCATCCATATGGTCTTAACCAAACTATACATTTTTTAACATGTGCATGATTTTATAGATTTTTGCATTTGATTTTGTTTCTAAGTACCTATAACACACACACACACACACACACACACACACACACACACACACACACACACACACACACACACACACACACACACACACACACACACACACACAGACACACACACACACATTTATATATATAAACCTATAAGTCTAAATGATTATTTTGTAGGTGTATAATATACCTAAAGGAATCCCCTCCTTTTGAGGCACATGTGTTTAACTAGTTGAGCATGTGTCTCAAAAGAAAAGATGTGTTCCCATGTACTACATGTTTGAGAAGATATAGAAGAGTGTAGAATGTTAAATAGGTATCCACCCTTAAGAACCTATATCTACAAAAGGGGGTTGTGCATGGTGGAAACCATGGTTCACAATAAGAGGAATAATAAAAACAATAATAATGATAATTATGCATGTATAATAAAACAAGTGCAAAGATATAAAAACATTAAAGGCGGAGGTAGTAGTATATAAATAGTATCATATAAAATGTGTAGAGACAAAAACATGGGACACCCACTATGTCACGATAAAATAAAGGCATGTATACATGTTAATAAGATCATGTAAGATAGGCATGGATCCAAAAACATAGGTCACCCACAATGTCAAAATACAAGCAAGAAAATCAGGCCACAATCATGTAACAACACACAAATAGAAAACATGTATATAACACAAGAGTTTGATAATATGATAAAATAATATTGTAGGTAATATAGATAGAAACATGTGAAGAAAAAGGTGTTAATGCCACACAAGACACAAGTGTTAGTCATGTTAGCTCAAAGATAACATGTATACAATATATGTAATTAAACGTAATGAGGAAGTAGATACAAATTATAAAGAAACAATAGTACCTATGTGTGTTGTATAATAGATTCACCCAAAGGTATAAGAAGTCTAAGTAATGTTTTGAGCAACACTTATCAATGTGTATTTATCTGTGTATGTCCTACATCAAGATCACTATACCTCATGAATGCATGTATGTAAAGAGTAGAAAATTTATGCTATTAATCATACCAAATTTGCTAACAACACATGTAATGTAAAGTGTAAACCAATCAAGCTAAGTATATAGGTATTGGATTTGTATTTTTACAAATATATGAATGTTTTTTTATTTTGAAAATATATCACTATTTATGTAATTTTGATTGTTTATCTATGTATAAGGAGAGGAGTATTAGTGAGGTTACCAAAGATAACCTCTTGAGGAGGTGAAGCAAGTGTTGAATAATATATAGGCTTGGGTCTCAGTTTTTCTAAAGAGTGTGACTTGAATGTAAGTGGAATAATAGTAGTGATGCATGCTATAAAAGGGTCGAGAGAAGAATTGAATAGAGTAGATGTATGAATAGCGTGTGAAGTAAAAGACCTGCACTGAGGACTAGAAAAGAGATTACTCTTAGATATACCATGTGAACTAGAATAATTATGAGGAAATCTAGAGATAACATGTGCACTAGAGGAATGATGCATGATCCTATGAGAGTGAGAGATACTATAGATAATGTGTGAAACTAAAGTCCTATAACAATACCTATAAGAGACAATATGTGTAACTGAAGGCCTATAAAAAGACCTAGGAGGGTTAGAGCGACAAGATATAGTGTGTAGAAAAAATGGCCTAGGATGAAACCTATGAAGACTATAACTAATAGAGATAATGTGTGTACCAAAAGGCCTATAAAGAGACATAGGAGGGGTATATCTATGAGAAACAAAGTGTATAAAAAATAACTATTCATATATACACTAGGAGTAAGGATAGAAATTGTAAAAGGATGAATAGGAAAGATTAGAACAAGATCCTTGAACAAAACACCTTTAATTATAAAAACTTGTTGATTATGAATAAACTTGATACATTGGTGAATGACCAATGGAATATCCCTAATAGGACATAGCCAAGGTAGACCTAAACATAATGCACCAGAGCTAAGAGTAGAAAAAAATAATATTGAAATAAAATTAGTAATAAAACCAACTATAATAGGTAGAATTATGCACCAATATCAAGGATTAGAATTGAATATGAGGTTCTTTATAGGAATACCAAGATATTGAAGTAGCGTAACATATAAGACATTTATCCTTATTATGTGGGTCAACCAAAACACCACATATATGTACATGATTAATGGAGATAGGAATGGAAAAATTATTAGAAACAAACGTGTAATCTATATCATAGTCATAAAAATTAATAATTGGTGTAATAGATGATGTGTGAGTGACAATGCTGATCATTTAAGACATAGGAGGGTGGTGGGAGTACCACATGATAATTATTATGCACTTATGGGGTAGATTTTTCATTGCTATACTTAGTTAGTGGGTCATTGTGTTGGAAAACACAAGCATTGAGAGGTGAGGGGTAAATCAATGTTTCTTCAAACTTTGAAAGAAAATTTAAACCTCATCAAACCATTCAATCTTAGTCAACCTTTACCATCAAGAAAAAATGACATTCAAACATAAACACATAACAAAAAATCACACAAGAAGACAATAGTTAATGTGGGAAACCCTTGAAGGGAAAAAAAAACTGAAATCAATGCACTAATATGAAAAATTATTCCATAAGCGATTATAAAGATTTCAATTTGTTGAGCACCCACTCAACTTGAAGCACCAACTCCAACAATTAAGTCAAAAACCTACTTGAAAATTTTTCCAAGCTCCTACTCGCATGGAAGAAAAAACTCCCTATTTTTCTAAGCACCCACTTAGTCTTCACAAGTTTTTGATCACATTCATCTAACTTAGTTTCTTGAAAAAAAAAATTGGTGATCTCATGCTCAGCTCCTATATGTTCATCCTCCTTCTACACACACACACACACCTTAATTCACTTATTTTCTCAGTTGCTCATACTTCTAAAAATATGTCTTCAAAATAATTTTTTCAAGAACATTAAGACATTCATATGCACAATGATGACACACTATCACACCTATTAATATTCATCTTCTGACCCCTTGAGCTTCTAATCTCTTTAACTCGTACAAATGCCTTAGGTGACATCACCTAGAATTGTCACAAAACAATCATTGCATCTGCAGGTATTTCAGTTATAGGTACTGACCTATCTTAAGTTGTCATGAAACTCTTCAATCCTATGAAAAAATTAGAAAATTATCTTGAACTCTCTACACCTTTGAAACAACTGATGATATTCGATTTTCAGTCTGACATATGTAATTGTAATGGTTTATTCCATTTTGTCTTCCTCTTAATGAAGGATTATTTGTCTTCTAGCTCTCATAGGCCATGAAAAATGTGTTGGGAAGTTGTGTGAGAATTAAATTTTTTCCCTCCTTTCCATATAAATCATGTAAAATCTTTGAAACTCACAATTTTTACACAAAGCCTCCATTATGACTCATATGCTCCATTAAAACTATGACATTCAAAATGCAATCTTTAACTTGGATGAATGAAACACACTTCAAGTTGATATCATGTACTAAGAATAATATGAAAGAATATTCAAGATGTCTAAGAAATAATAACATGCTTGGAATTCTATAGGTTAGGGCTTAAGACTTCATTTCAAATCTTCTTCTTAGTTGGGTGTGCACAGTCATCACAACTAAAAAAAATAGTCACAAGATTCCTTTAACAACACCAATGTATGGAATTTAAAAAAATATTAATTCTTATAGGATGTCTAATGTGATATTTAGTTCACCTTTAAGGAAATTTGGTATCTCTACCACCTTAATTCATACTATGACACATTGATTAGGACAAGGTCCTAATGGGTTTGCATACAATGAAAACCAGTCTTCACAAAGTGAGTTAGTTCACTAATCAAATCACCTATTCAGGACTATCATGACACCTTTATGAAAATATATACTCCTTGTGTAAATTTTCAAACCCATACCATGTATCATTTCAAGGCATATAGGTTCAATATGCATGCATTTCTGAGACTCTCATACTAGGTCTTAAGTCATAAAAACTAGTATTGTCTTAGGTAGCTTTAAACACTCCAAAATTCACTTTCATCACAAACTAGTAGATGGGGTGATTAAAAATAGACCTATAATCCAACTTCAAATACTCACCTACAAGTGTTATGAGGAGAAATTTACATGTACACTCTTGTTTTTAAGACTTACCCAACAGACCTCATGGAGCAGTTTAGAGCATTTATTCTTAGAAACAAGATCACTTCACTGAATCAAGTCTTGATCTAAAACATGTCATGTTATACTTCTATAAACCATCCATGCTCATATAAAATCCCTCTCAAACAAAAATGAATGTTTTTTACCTCTTAACCCATTTGCGGCAGGCCATTTTGGGTGGTTTGTTTCACCAAAATTCTGCAAAGAACCTACCTAAAACATATCATTGAAAATTGGAGCTCCTCCTAAGCTTACTTCAAAAATTTTCCTTTCACCATGATACCTGCTATGCATGACTGTATTATCAAATTATTTCAAAACAATGATAAAAATGTACCTTACCATCTAACCTGGAACATGCCACAAATGCAAAAATGAACTAGGAGGAGTCTTTTACAAGCCCAAGTCACCAAGTCATCTTTCCTAAGTCATTTCATGATCAAAAAAATCATTTCTTCTCCATCGTTACAAAATTAGGGTTTTGGGAGGGTTTAGAGCACCTTGACTTTTTAAGGATCATTTATAAATTATAGGGCATCTAACTAAAAATATAGATTTTATGAGTTAATATAATAAGTATAATAGTAAATGGAAGCTAAAATAAATAAATAAAGTGACCCAAGCAACTAAGAAAGAATATATTTGAAACCCTAGAGTGTATAGATAGTTAGAAATAACTCAGTTGATTTGATGAGCTTGCTGGACTATGTCGCAGAGATGGCTAGAGAAACAAGAGGAGGAAACGATTGTGCCGAGGTCCAGAAAAGTGCATATATGGGAAATCTGCATAGATTGAGGTGCTTGGATAGGTACAAAGGCGCATGCGGGTGACTTAGTATGAGATATGGGTGCCCTAGTTTGTGAAAAATATCTTTAAACCTCTTATGAAGTGTCTCTAATTGATCACATATGTTCACTCCCTACTGCACTAGCATCGTTGGACTACGTAATATGTTGTTGGAAATCAAAAATGAAGACAAGACCTGCAAAACCCTAAGACAAACATCAAACCCCTAAAAAATAAATATGCATATGAAGGGACTGAAGTATCCTTAGTGGCCACAATGGTGGACTTACTAACTGAGCACTGCACTACATCTTAGACCCAATGTAGTTCTATGTGTGTGCGTGTAATCATGCCCTAGGTGTTCTTGTGCTAGTTGCACTTTGTGAAAGTAGTAAGCTATAACTATGCATAGAAAATGTAATAGAATGGTGGATGGAATAGAATAAACTTCCCTCCTATGATGTGTGAAGTAGATGAACTAGTCTTGTCGTTTATGATGGAGCTAGATGGATGTAAACGAGCTCTAGATTCCTTAGATGAAATGTAACCTTAAGTGATGGTAGTAGTGCCTAGTGTTTGGTCCCTCATTATGGTCATAAGTTTGTATTAATATGGTTCTCCTAATCTAATTTAGTAATTTACCCCGAAGAGGCTGACCACTAAAAACTTAAAAATGCTCAAATGACTAGAAAGTGACCAAAAGATGGAGATAAAGTGGAAAAAGGTCATGGTGCCCAAAATGGGACCAAGGAGCCTGTGAGTGCCCCAGTACTAGCACAAGTGCCCTAATACTAGCACGGGTGCTCCAGTACTAGTCCATGCACCTTAATATTAGCCTGGGTTCCCCAGTCAAGGCTAAAATGAAGTAAAAACATTAAAAAAAGACTGTGCATGTATGTGCAGGAGGTTGGTAGTGACGATAGAAAGAAAATTAAAATGGCTAAAAGATGGGGGTTTATTAGAACTTTTTTCACTTAAAAACCATATGAATAGTAGTATGAGGCTGAGACTAAATAATACCCAAAGTGTGTGATTTAGTGTCTGCATTTTTTTCCATTTTATGTTGGTGAGAGGAATGATCGGTAACATAAAGTAGATAGAGATGCAAATTTGATGCCGATGTAGAGTGATGTAGAAAATGCACCGAAGAACTAGACAAAGTGTGGAATGAAAAAAAGATGATGGAGCCTGGAAAATAAAGATACAAAAGAGCAAAGATTTATGAGAGTGAACCTAGGGTGGAAACACGTGTGTAGTTTTCGATGTGTGTGATGTACCTGCATGTTAGTATGGTGTGTGTACTGCCGCAAAATATTATTATTGTTGTTGTTATTGATTGATTTCTTCTCATACAGTCAGACATGCAAGAAGAAGAAAATAGTGTAGTCAAATACGCATGTATATCTGTCAAAAACATATGTAAAGAAACATGTATATAGTAAAAAGCATGTAATGGAAATGAAAAATGTAAAAGAAACATGCGCACCTGATCCATGATGGGTGAAAGGGTGTATAAAGGATATCATGTCCTTGGTTTTTTTGGGTGATCCAAAACCATAGGCTGAAGAAGTGTAGGGAGGAATTCCTCTGTATCCTTCAACCAGTAAATACTTCCTTGAATATGTGTGAAGATATCTCAGTATTGCATAGTTTTTTGGATGATCTGACGCCACTGAATTAAGTAGTGTAGATAGGAAATCCACTGTATCCTCTAACCTGTAACTACTCCCTAGAATACTAAGGAAAACCATGTCCTGTAAAATCCATTGTGTATGGGGTTTGTAGACTGGTATGAACCCACTTGTTGTATAACCCATAATGCTAGGGGTGGAAATTAAATTGAACCAAACCAGTGTAGAAGTGTTGTGTAGTATATAAAACCCCAAATGATGCCCCCTCTTCGGGGGCACATACGACGTCACTGATAAGAGAATGTGGCCCCAAAAGAGGACCAACCACATAAAATCTACCTTACAGTAGTGAAGGGAATGCACTTGGTAGAAACCAAGGTGCACATAAACAAGTGGCTAGAAAACAAGTGTTAGTATAAACAAACATGCATATAGTAGACAAGTGTATGCTACACAAACAATGTGTAAGCTAGAAAGAAATATAGTAATGTAAACACACAAGGAGAAAAAGTAAACCTCCAAAGTGGGTTGCAAACATGGGACACCACTCATGATGTTGTAATAAACTCAAGGCCTTAATGGCCACATACAAAAAACAAGTGTACACACCAAACAAAGAGAAAATCCCACATACACAAGCAAACAATGACAAACAATAGTAAATAAAAAAACATCTAACCATGAAAGAAAATAATCCTTAAAAATAAATGCTATATGTGAATCACCCATTAGCATGTTAGAAAGATAACCAATAATTCAAAAACATGTATAACCAAGTAATGAAAAGTGATAAATATAAAAAGAAACAATAACACCTAGAAGAGATGAACGTGAATGCCCTCATCGACCATTATAGAAGTGGTAAAAGGCGAACATCCATGTTACATGTAAGAGACATGTATTTGCTATCAAAACTAGAAAAATACGTGAATGTGAAATATCCCTTGCGGGATACCACTTAAATAACACAAAATATTGAAAATGTGCAGCCAAATAAAAAACTGATTTTTGTAGATTTTTACCAGTTAGGGCAGCAGACTGAAGAAAATTAATAACTCCCAAAATATCCACTCAAATCACTTGAAAATTTAAAGAGAGATGGATAATATTATAAAGAACATAAGAAAACTATTTTTGGAATATTCCAGATAATATAACATTGCTATAAAATTATAGTGTGCCCTAAATAGCTGGAAAACTTCTAAAATTCATATCTTCCTGAATACAAGTGCAAAAACTATGAAAGTTTGGAAATAAAATTTAAAAATATAGAAGATGATATTCCAACCCCCAGATCTGAAAATGGCCAACTGGGAACCCTCCAAATAAAGGCTGCAATCTCCAAAACAAGTCACCCTTTTTGGTAGATGGTCAAAACCCCTTTGTAATCCTCTAGAAATTATGCCAAACCCTTTCTTTATTGCTTTCGTAATTCTGATTTGAAAATGCACTGATTATCTTCACAAATGATCTCAAAACCCCTCAAAACCCTATCTCTATAACCTTTGAAAATATCTCTGTAAATCAGCCTTGAAAATAGCTCCAAAATGACAAGCTAGGGTAGATCTTTCACTACCAAAGAATGCCCTACTAGCTAGGGATGGATCTCTCACCACTGAAGCTAGGGTTCCTACAAGATTTCACTCCACAAGATATATATTTGTAAACAAAAATTGCACATGAAAGGAGATAATTAGATATGCAAGGATCATTCATTTATTTTCCCCCCAACTCCTTATATAACTTCTCCAAGGAAAAAGAGCCTCCATAAACCCTAGTTACATTTTTCCCTTGGGAGGGGCAATAAAATAAAAGTAACTTAAGTTACTTTTCCCCTTTTAATTTTCCATAGTCCAAAAGTGACCCCCAATGCAAAATTAGAATATTAAGTGTCATGTGGCCCCTTTCCAAATGACAAAACATAATATCTAGTCCCTCCAAAACACTTTATGCTTATGTAAATGAATAAATATAACAAAATGGACTAGATATTCATACCCAATAGCTCCCTGCGTCCATAACCCCTTAGGTATGACCAATGCTTGGACTCAAATTGGCCCTTAGGCCTTAGGCATAGGAAAGGGGACATTACAGAACACACATGTATATATGGTATAGATAAATGACATACCAAAGTTCTAACTAACATGTGTAACAAGCGACCATATACAATAAAAAGTAAGCAAGATTAAAATAAACGAAGATATACAACATGCCATGGATGGATGGAATGAAATTCAAGATGGATAATAGGATCCACGTGCCCCCTAAGTGGATGGAATTGTATGCAGTGAGGTTCATTTGGTTTTCCCCCTCATTAGTCAAGAATGAACCATAAACGAGAGTACGTCATCAGGAAATGGTCAAAGTGTGTGTTGTGTCTAACATGCTGTGATGAATGTGTATGTGTGGTGATGATATGTGTGTGCATGGCTTTGTTTAGCTAAGTTCGAAAAATGAGAACTAACACCTAAATAGTTCTATAACAAAGCTAAATCAAAATCTAAAACACCATCAAGATAAGAGCTAAGCAAGGTTAGATAACAACATTATTGCATTAGAACTTTGAAGCATAAATCAAACTAACATGCTAATTGTCAAGAACCTCTACTCTTTAGATTGACAACAAAATTAAATGGACCTATGTCAATTCAATGGAAATCAATAGTTGATTGTTTGATCTTTAAGAAATTAGGAATGAGAGCTCATTAAAGCATGGCTACAAGACCACTTTGATTATTCCCATATGACCTAAGAACTTGGATGAATGCAATACAAGAAATGAGGCTTAGCTCTTCCAATGGTGATTTTTTCAAGAATGAAAAAAGGATTATAGTGTATTTGCTATATGTTTGCTTTTGTTTCTCAAGAATTAGGTGTAAGTGTAAAGGTAGGAGGAGGGATCTTTATATAGCCCAATGGATAAAACAATCTCTACATCACTTTGCATGTGGGATAATAGAGATGTTGAGTTAGTTGTGGATGAGGGGGGTTTAGATAGGGTTGAGTTAACTTTAGGAGAGCTTAGCTTTTCCTTTAGTGACTCATGTGGATAAAGGGGGTTTATTAATTGATCAAGATGATTAATTAATAGATGTGCAAGATTATAAAAGCTTTTTAGAGGAATATTAACATGATTTAGACTATAGAAGGGGATTAAATCAATTAAATAATGATTTATTAGTTTAATGAAAGGGGAAGCTAATTAATTGATAATAACTAATTAGTTTAGATAGAAGGAAGGATTAATTAATGGAAGGTCGTTAATTAGGGTATTTGTTGGATATGCGACTTAATTAATTAGCGTAGTGTAATTAATTAATGACGATAGGAGAGAAGGTGAGCACTTTTGACGATATGTCACCAATTTGTAGGTAAGGAGATAATTAGCACAATTTAAGTATTTAAATTGCTCAAGTGTAATTATAGGTGTCCACAATATGCATCTTAGTAATGATGTGTGTGTGAGCCCTATAGTTGAAGCGTATATCACGACGAGATGATCGAAAGAGTGATGATGTATCTTAAAAGCACATATCACTATAAGATGAATAAGGGCAGTAGTGATGTAGCCTAAAGTGTATACCAATACAAGATGAAGGAATAGGTGATGATTTAGCCTAAATAATATGCCACTAACCTAGAAATGTCACATGAGGAAAGGTAGAATGATGAACATGTAATTATGATAAGGTCCATCTAATTTGTAAAACCTTGGTAGTTGAGTATGGACCAAGGAACTAAAGTGTGTCATAGGGTAGTGAGTGTAGCTCGTAGAAGACACTTTAGTATGTGTGGTGATAATAGATGACAATGTGATGTGTAGAATGTGTAAATATGTGATGTGTAAAATGTAATTTGAGATATGTAGATAGCCTAATAGTTTGAAGATGCACTTTATGTGATATTCATGATGAGTAATATGTAATGTGAGACTCATAGACAATAATAGTGTGATGCTTGTATGATGAAGAGTAATATGATGTATGATGTAGACTAAATGTAGAGTGCATGATGTAAAACACATGACACAATATGTGTGAAGAAACAAAATGTGTAATATCTATTGTGTAGTGTGTGGGGTTCATGTGTAGTATGCCCTCAATAGTCAAGTGTGAACCGAAGCACAAGAGTGTGTCATCGGGTAACGATGATGATAAAACATGGGATGAGTATGTGTATGTAAGGATATTGATGTAAGTCAAAGTAGAGATGAGAGATTCACCTATGTTAATATGATGGGGGGATGTGTGAGATGCTATGTCCCCCAAGTGTGTGTGAATGAATGAACTATCCAATAACAGTGAAGGATGAAGGCCCTTCATTTGATGCCTATGGTGACAAAAGCATATGACCATGCTTTAATAGTAGTGGTATAGTAGACATACGTTGTGCAGGTGAATGAAGTCTATATGCATGTGATGGATGAATATATGATGAATTTTATAGTGTAGCAAAATGTGTCAGTGATGGAGATCTATGTAATGTGGAGTGAAAAGGTGATGGACACCCATGTGGAATAAACTGAGGTGGTAATTGATGTCAAGATTCAGTAATTTTCCTAGGAGTAGTGAGGTCATGTACACAATGCGCAAGAAGGAAAACTAGGAGTAGATTGCACTTTGAGTAGCATAGACTTCGATGTGCTAGATGAAGTAGGTGGTGTGTTAACTAATGTGTGAGGAGATTCTGACCATGGAGCATAGGGAGGTACACTGTCAATAGAGATAACTTGATTTTTTTGAATAAATTTAAGTCACAAATGATTTATAGAGATGATATACTGAGAACTATGAATCTAATTAAGACTGAGAAGCATGTCATACCCATCAAATGTGTTTCCAACGAGGAAAGGGACAAACATAATAAGAGGACCAACCATAAAATGTAGCTAGATGACACCAAAGGGTTTTTTCATAGGGTATGCAACTTATGATAGAGGGTAATTGATAGCCTTAAGAAGTTGAATAGAACATGCACTAATGGGCCATGATGGGTCAACCTTAGTATTATTGATGGAGGTCTAGCCAACATATGATTTAATATGTAATTGATTAGATGTGAAATTCACATGATGATCATAGTTAGAGAAAGAGATGAGTGGTGATGAAGCATCAGTATGTGCAACTAAGAAATAAAGAGCCTCTGATGCATGCAAAGGAACGACGTGATATACATGATTAACCAATGAGTCAGTCACTTTTTTTATCCTATTTTGGTAGAGGGTTATTAAATATTTTGAGCTTATGATTTTCATTGATAGGTGGAGATGTTGTAGATTATGGAAGATCAATTTGACCATCGTCAATCAAACCCTGAATGAGAAGTCACAATCAAAAGCAACGATCGGTGGAGTATCCTACACATTGATGATAATCGTAATGTGAATTTTCATCAAAATTATGCCCTTTTGGTTGAGATGGATCAACTTGTAGAGGAGAAGGTAATGTAATAAGGTTACTATTGACTAGTTTGGCTAACAAAAATTGCAGAGGGATGCTAAACCTGGAAAATATATGCCTAAATTACAACTATTTAGTAGTAGATATTGCGTTGATGGTAAACTTTGCTTCAGAGGATTTAGTCGTAGATAGCTTGAATGTGGACTTACCTTGAAAAAACATGGATGGAAATGTTTTCTATTGGTACTTAAGTTTTCTTATAGCTAAGAGCTTGGTTTCACGAAGCTTGAGAGTATGAAAAAGTTGATCAAATGAAGGAGAAGTCTTAAAGAGAACACTCTCCTGAAGAGGAGGTAATATAATCTGAATGAATAAGTCTTGAAGCTCAACATTCACAAGTATATTAGACATATTATCTAGGTTGTTTTTATAACACAAGACATAATCCGACAAGTGTTCATTAGACCCTTGTTTGAGTTGTGCAAGTTGAGCATAGGTGATCTTAGAGCCAATGTTAATAGAGAAGTGAGCAAGAAAAGTATCATCTTGATGTGTGAAGGAAACTACCAAATGAACATGTAGGTTATAAAACTAATGCATCACATAATATTTCAAACCATGAGGAAAAAAATTAGTGAGTATAGTTTGATAATCAACATAGTCAAGACATGCTACATGAAAAATGTGAAGATGCTCTTATGGGTAATCATGGCCTTTAAATATGGGCAACTTGGGAGAGAAAAAATTAGGTATCAGTGGATAGGAAGAAATAGTAGGTGAAAAAGGAGTATGTGGTATTGAAGTAGAATCTAAATATTGCGATCCTTGAGAAGTAGCGAATCAGAGCTATCAAATTCAATTTTACAAATCCTGATATAAAGATGTTAAATCAGGAGTATTCAAGGAATATCCAAGCTACATAGTAGGGGTTATAGGGTGAGTGACGGGAGTGATATTCATAGTAATAGGAGTAGAAACATAACTGGGTGGAGTGGAGACCATGGGAGCTAAAGATTGAGCAAGCATAGAGGTTACAGATTCACGAGTTTTCTTAGCAGCGATTAAAGCATGAAAGACATGAGGAAGATGCGTATCATTTTCATGCAAATCTTGTCAAAATTCAATAATGAAGTTGAGTTGATACTGGTCAACATTGGTATCTTCATCATATGAATTATCACTATCATATGATTCTATTTCATGAAGAGGAACACAATGGGAATGATCTAAGGGGTTATCAGTTCTAACCATATATGTAGTGGTATCAACCATTGACTTAGAGATGCGATGAATAAATGGAGGAAGCTCACAATATTGAAAAGACCCAAAATGACCACTACGGGTGATGGGCATAAGAAGATGAAAAAGGAACGTAGTTTTGAAAGTTGGGTTCACCAAAATGATTAACTAAAAAATGTGGATTTTATGAGTTAATATAATAAGTACAATAGTAAATAGAAGCTAAAATAAATAAAGAAATTGACCCAAGAAACTAATAAAGTAGATATGTGAAACACTAGAGTGCAAAGAGAGTTAGAAAGAACTTAGCTGATTCGACGAGATTACTAGACTATGTCAGAGAGATGGTTGGAGAAATAGAAGGAGGAAAAAACTGTGTCGAGTTTCAGAATAGTGTAGATCTGGGAAATATGAGTGGATTGGGGTGCCTATGAGAGCCCTAGTATGAGATATGGGTGCCCTAGTCTATGAAAAGTATCTATAAATTTCCTCTTAAGTGTCACTAAGTGATCACCTATCTTCACTTCTTACCGCACTAGCTTTGCTAGATTACACAATATATCACTGGAAACCAGAAATGAAGATGAGACCTACAAAACCCCAAGACAAGCATCAAACCCATAAAACAAAAGATGTATATGAAGGGGTCAGAATTTCCTCAGTGACCAAAATGGTGAACTTACTAACTGAGCATTACACTACATCTTAGACATGATGTAGTTCTATGTGTGTGTGTGAAATCAGTCCTTAGGTACTCTTGTGCCAGTCACATTTTGTAAAAGTGGGGAGCTATAACTATGTGTAGCAAATGTAATAGAATGGTGGATGGAATAGTATAAACTTCCCTCTTCTGATGTGAGATGCATATGAACTAACCTTGTCCCTTTGTGATGGAGCTAGATGGATGCAAATGAGTTCTAGATGCCTTAGATGGAATGCAACCTTAGGTGATGATAGTAGTGACTAGTGCTTGGTCCCTCATTATGGTCTCATAACTTTGTATTTATATGGTTCACTTGTTCTAATTTCACAATTAACCTCGAAGAGGTCGACCGCCAAAATTATAGAATGTTCAAACGGCTAGAAAGTGTCCAAAGGATGGAGATAAAGTGAAAAAAGGATCAAGGCACCCTGACTGCACTTGTGGGTGCCCCAGTACTGGCCCGGGCGCCACAATCAAGGTTAAAATGACGCAAAACGACGAAAACAAGACTGATGTATGTATGTGTGGGAGAGGTTAGCAGTGACGACAGAAAGCAAAGTAAAATGGCCAGAAGACAGGGGTTAATTAGTACTTTCTTCACTCAAAAACCATATGGATAGTAGTATGAGACCGAGACTACATAATACCCAAAGTGCATGATTTAGTTTCTACAACATCATTATACCTCATTCCGATTGTAAAATGCTCTTGAATCCATGCTACAACATTGGTGAAAGAACCACACATCCATGTAAATATTTAATGTACAGGTTAGCAATTCAAACTTGACCCTCGAGCTAGAGATGGTCATTCTGAGAGCTCAATGAAGCCTAAAACCTCACAACTTGAAATACATACTTTATACTACCCTGAATTGTTTCTCACAACACTAAGATAACCTCTACTATTCATAGGTTGTGTTGGTGAATGAAGTATATATGTATGCGATGGATGAATATATGATGAATGCCATGGTGTAACAAAATGTGTCGGTGATGGAGATCTACGTAATGTGGAGTACAAAGGTGATGGACAACTACGTGGAATAAAAAAAGGTGGTGATTGACGTCGATATGTAGTAACCATCCTATGAATGGGCCTATACCTATGTGTAGTACTAGTGGAGTGCTGAGGTCGTCTAGATAATGCGCAAGTAGGTGAACTAGGAGTAGATTGCACTTCGAGTAGCATATAATGCGATCTACTAGATGAAGTAGGTGGTGTGATAACTAATGTTCGAGGAGATGCCAACCATGGAGCAAAGGGAAGTACACCATCAATAGAGATAACTTGATTATTGTGAATAAATTTAAGTCACAAATGATTCATAGAGATGATAGACTAATAACTATGAAATTAATTGAGACTAAGAAGCATGTCGTACCCATAAACTATTTTTCTAATGAGGAAAGGGACAAACATAGTAAGAGGACCAACCATAACATGTAGGTATATGACACCAAAGGGTTTGTACATAGGGTATACAACTAATGATAGAGGGTAATTGATAGCCTTAAGAAGTTGAATATAACATGCACTAATGGGCCATGATGGGTCAACCTTAGTATTATTGATAGAGGTCAAGCCAATTGATGATTTAATATGTAAGTGATTAGATGTGAAATTCACATGATGATCATAGTTAGAGAAATATATGAGTGGTGGAAAAGCATCAGTATGTTTAACTAAGAAATCAAGAGTCTCTAATGTAGGAGAAGGCACGACGTGATATACATGATTAGCCGATGAGTCAGTCAATTTTGTATCATGTTTGGGTAGAGGGTTATTAAATATTTCAAGCTTATGATTTTCATTGATATGTGGAGATGTTGTAGATTATGGAATCTCAATTTGACCATTGTCAATCAAAACCTGAATGAGAAGTCGTAATCAAAAGCAACGATTGGTGGAGTGTCCTACACATTGATGATAACCGCAATGGGAATTTTCATCAAAATTACACCCTTTTTTTCGAGATGGATCAAATTGTAGTGGAGAAGGTAATGTAATAAGGTTACTATCGACCAATTGTGGTAATAGAAATCACGGAGGGATGTTAAACCTAGAAAAGCTATGTGTTACTTTCTCCTAAGCATACAAGTGTTGATATGTGATTTCTTGTAAAAGGATGTGTTCCTCGATTCAGAAATCATGCTTGATATGTACTGAATTTCTTGCAGATTGCAGATCTTGACTGAGTCAAAATATGAATAGACTCTTTTATTTATTTCATTTTGTGTCTGAATATTAATCTGATCACGGAATGAATTATAGAGATATTCATCTATAATATCTAGACTTGGATCAGTGGAATTGATCCAAGTAATGCTTTAAATCTGTTTGTGATAAATTAGATCACAGACCTTGAACAGGTTGCAAGGTATGGAAGCATTGATTAAGCTGGTCAGGAGTATGACTCAGGCTGATCTTGAGAAATGAATTGGTTCCCGATATGGAGGTATATCTGGAAGGTCTCGGTCGTGGACCCAGTAATAATTCTGTCATGTATATTTCTGTAGCCTAACGGCTGTAGAGTAAACCCTGTTCGGAGATGCATGATTTTAGGTCTTTTCCTTGGCATATAAAATGTTATACCTAACAGGAATTATTAATGGTTAGTAACCTTAAACTAAAACCTAACCTAGGGGTTAGATTACTGTTAATCTAACCTAGACCTAGGCTATGTGTTAATATCCTAAGTTAGTATCTATGTGTAAATTGGTTAGTATGGGTATGACCCTAAATTCTAACCTAAGATACTAACCTAACTAATGAGGAGATTATGGAAAAGGGGCCTATGGAAGGGGGTGCGAACCATGGGCGGCGTTTTCTATGGCAATTAATGCTGGGGATAAGGATGAGGGACAGGTCATGGCGGAGGTTTAGGCGACGGCTAACCTGTGCAGACGTGGCAGGTCGCTAAGTTTGGAAATGAGCATGAGTTGTAGTTGGACTGTCGCCAATTCTGGCGGTCGGTGGAAGTTGAGTTTAAGCGGGAAAGTTGGTTTAATGACATTCAATGTTCTAGGGAGACGAGCTCGGAACTCGCGAGAAGGCATGCAAACGGGAAGTTGAAGGTTTGTTTGGTTTGTCGCGATTTTCGGTCTTCTCTCTCTCTCTCTGCTTGTTTACTGGTTCTTCGCACCAGTTCTCCTTGAGTTGCATGGCAAGAATGAATTTCTCTGGCTCTTTTCTCTGTCTTGGAAGATATATATGTGATGGAGACAGCGAAATTTTGTTGGTCGCTTTATCGAGGAAAAGAAAAGGAAGTTTGAGCTCTTCCTGTGGTCTGCTTCGGAAATTTTATCAAAATACAGGCATGTTAGGCCCTAACCTTTAAATATCTTGCTGTCTTTCAAGTGCTTTCATTAGAACAACTCTGTTCAAATGTTTTGTGAAAATTAGATGAATTTTCTATGGAGATCTTGTTTGATTTTTGGCACTGTATCTCTTCTGGTTCGATTTTTCAATTTCCTCTTGATGGGTGTTTATTGAAATCGAATTTCGGCTCTATTTGCTTTGAGTATTCATTCTGGCTTATACATGCGAGGTATTTAATTATAAAAGTTTGAGTGTTCGGCCTGTTTGGCGTGAGCCCTTAGAATATACCTGTGTGTAGTATAAGACCACTGTATGTTTTTGATTAGTGGTCGCTGTTTCTTGTTATGGAAACTGTATGGAATGATTCTGATGAATACTGTAAGATTGATCAGTATTATTGCTTCTTTGGGAACTCTGTCGTGGGATTTGTTGACAGCGACTAATGATACTTTCGGGTTTCATTTGTTTTCAAATTTTTGGCTTGGAACAGGCAACTGTTGTGTTACCGTAGTCTTTACGACCCAGCGGAAGTGTTTTCCTTGTTATTGTGGAAACGGGATTATTGTTGACTGTGTATAATATTGTTACATCTATACTTTATTATAACGACACAGTGGAGTCCTTGATTGAATTATATATAGCTATCTACTGTTGTGGATGTAGATTCATCCTTGTGTTTTGTTATTTGATTTCGTGGAAGCCTTATAGAGAAAGGAACAGGCCTTCTGACCACGGTTATTTGCAATAAATAATGAGTATAGATTTCCTGGGTATGTATTGCATTTCTTTGTGAAAGCTGTTTGAAAGTTTCGAGGCGGCTCAGTTGATTTCCTTGCTTGAAATGGGTATTCGATTTGCTTCACTTGTTTCATTCTGAATGTTTGCCATGAATGGCATAGATGGATTTATCAACCAATTTCATAGTACGTTGCTGTAGGGTTCAGTGGTTATGAGTACAAAACCATTAACAGTTTACAGTGTGAATATATAGATTTATACTGTTGTGAATTGGACGACTATGAGGAGTCATTGAATGATTCTTTTTATTTTTGAGCCGAGTAAAGTTAAGTTGTTGGTATTTTATGTGCCGGCGACTTAATGGAATAACATGTTTTTCGATCTTGTTATTGCGATTGGAATTCCTTCGTGTTTTAGGGATTTTGAGGTACAGATTCTTAGGTGGACATGTACGTCTTCAACCTGTACAAATTTGTGTAAAAAGGTTGGCAAGTTCAGTCGGGTTCTTGGTTTGAAATCAGAGATTAATCTGTTCGTACTTATTATGCTTCGTTGATGAACAACAGTATGAATTCATATGCATTTGCTTGAATTGTTACCTCCGTTTGAATCAATTTTCTGGAAAGGTAGCTGGTACTTCTGTCTCTTTCTGAACTTGACTTTGGACATTGTCTTTGTCACTGTTGAGATCCTTGAGTATGGATGACTGTTTCGTGTTCCGACCTTGTTTGGGTAAGTCGCGAATATCACACTAAGACTTGCATGCGCCAAGGTAAGGATCGATTGGTTGTATTCATTTCTTTTACTTCAGTCCGATTTTGACTGAGCAAGAATAAGTATGCTATGTTCCTTTCCATTTATTCAGTCCGATTTGACTGAGCATGATTTGGAAATACTGTGTGGTCAACATAGCATAGTTCCTTGGAAACCTTAAATTGCTTGATGCAATAAGGTTGTTGTTTTCAGCGATACGCTTGTAGTTTCTTGTTTTCAACTTGTGTCAAAGCCTTACTGTGTAAAAGGAACTAGCATTGGGCTTAGGGTTGATACATGAATTGTTGATGTGTTAGTTGCTGTACAGGAGTTTTGCTGTGTTTCTATTTCTTGATTTAGAACAGCGATCTTGCTTGTGGCTTGTTTAACCTGTTCATTTATATGCTGGTTGAATGTTTTTATATCTAAGGACGGTACAGTGATGAACTTATGTGAAAGGAAGTATGAATGGATAGGTTCTTTCTCTTCCTTTATTTAATACTTGTTGATATTTATCTAACAGTGGGAAATTGTTTTGTAACATATTGGTGGAATTCCGAATTGTTATGTTGTTCCCTTTTGGAAGAATGAAACGATCTGACCAATGTTGTGATTTTGGATTCAATGATTGTTGTGTACATTCGTTCCTTGATTCTTTTAATATTTGATGAAATATTAGAAAGTGAATAAGACTATTTGTAACAATGATAGAGTTACATATTTGTAATCATTCTGTATTACAAGGACATAGTCTGAATATGTTTACTTATTTGGATATTTGATCTCATTTAAACAGGGTGTTTAATGAAAACAATTGATGGATTGCAATTGTTTTAAAAGTTAGTGCTTATCATGCTCAGTTCATTGAACTGACTCATGTTGACTATTTTTGCAGATGGTTGCCGTAAGAGGTAAAAGCAATGCAGATCTGACAGGCTGATCAGATTGTTTATTTGATTTATAATAAATTGCATCTTGATTTTATAGATGGACTATATGAGAAAAGATGTTTCTTTTCCGTTAAGCATTGTATCAAGTATGCTGTTGCATAAAATGTAATTGTATAGTTTTGAAAGGAATGGAAATAAGTGTTTGATACACATATGTTGTATTCTATTTCTGAAAGTTGACCTTCTTCGGTTTATGTAACGAAGGGGCATTGTTATCATTGTATAATATGGATGCTTTTGTGATTGACAATGGAAGCTTGCAAGAAAATGAGATTGAATTCTTATGAGTATTTAGAAGTTCTAATCTGTTCTAGCGAAAGCAATATTGGAATTAAATATTTGTCTTTCTAGAAGATAGGTTAAAAGTGAGCCTAAAAGTGAACGATAAACAAACTGGATTAAATTACTAATCCCTAGTCCTAAGTATGACAGGGCAATATTAAATTGGATTCTTAATCATTTATATCTTTATACTAAAAAGTATGATATAAATTCAGTTAAGAGAACTGATATGCAAACAAATGGAGTTCAGAAGGCAATCTCAAGCAAAGGTTATGAGATATTGTCCGATTCTGTTGCTTTAGAAACAAGTGTATTCTAATGACTCCTTGATGAGAACTGACCGTAATACCTCTACCATGTAATGGGTTTTTATAGAGGAGGGTCGTCTTAAGACGAAGAATCCAGGGATTTGGAAAGGCTAACCTTAGGGAAAAGTCTTTAAAAGTAATTTAAACCCTAGTGCGTAACGCTGGATACTGAGTAGATCTTTTCGAGGCGGATTTAAAGGTTGACGACATAAGTCAACTGCAGAGTTGTACCTCCGAGAAGATTAGGATCTTCTCGAAGTTACAATAATGCAGATGACTTATGGCGACACCCTTTGCATTGATCGCTAAGATTTACACTTGATTTCGCACGAGTTACCCTGGGACCGATTAAGAACGTGGTCATGATATAAGGCTGCCTAGGAGATTTGGGGTATCATGACACACTGGTTGAACTGCAAGGTTGAACCAGTATGTCATCATATCCCTAATCCTCGTGGGCATCCATATAGCATTATCACCTTGTTAATCTGCCTCCGAGTGATTCAGTTGTGAAAGGAAGGACTGACAGTAGTCAGTATAAGACATTCTATATAACATATGAATGGGGTGAAGGACGTATTCCAGATTGACGAGTATGCCGTTAAGGAATACGAGACATGAACAGTATGTTTCAAATCTTTGGCCAAAGTATCGCAAGCTGCTGATTGCGTTGTCCTAATTCACCTAGTCTAAGGGATGAGATGCCGATGAATAATGGTAACAATTATTCAGTTAGATTCCTTGGACAGAGCATTCTGAATCCCAGATTAGGGAAGAGAACCGCAAGAGTAATGTGTTAAATGAAAACACCGACTCTTATTACTCATGAATAGATCGGTAGATTACCGAGTCATGGAATGAATAGATCGGAGGTACTCCGAGTCATTACAGCTGCATATGGTTGTCTGTTATATAAATGGTTATTTGAATTGTGAGTTCTAAATTATGTATTTAGAACCAGTATGCAATTATCAAAAAAAAAAATAAAAAATTGACTTGTTCTATTGTCTAAAATGAGGATGTTACATCTTGGTATCAGAGCTGAAGGTTGCAGCTCTTGGACCTATTGAGTCCATAATCTGATAAAAACCTGAATTTTTCTTGTAACAGAAAATGGTTAGAACAAGGGGGAACGTTGCGAGTAATGCTCCACCTGAAGGAGGAGCGGCAACAACCCAGAAACTTGATGAGATCCTTGCTGCCCTGTTGGACACAAGAGATCGCTTAGCTGTGCTTGAACAGCAGGTGACGGGAAATGAGGAGGATGAAGAGGCTGATAATAATAATCAGCAACCTCCTGAGGACAACCCCGAAATGGGTGTTGATGTTAATGCTGGAAATGCACCTGTCCAACCAGAAAACAAAAAGGCCAGATTGGCAGCAGAACTCACTAATGATATAAAAAGGATAAGTCCACCTAAGTATGATGGCACCACATTAGGAGATGGAGCTGAGAACTGGCTCAGCGAAATGGAGAAGTACTTTGCTATAAGGAACTTCTCGGAGGAAACCAAAGCTATTTGGGGAGCCTATCAGCTTTCTCACGAAGCGTCTTCGTGGTGGGATAGCCGAAAAGCTGAGCTAAACATTGATGAGACCAACATTACTTGGGATCAATTTAAAGGCTATTTTAGGCAACGGTGGCTGCCACAACTTTTCTATGATCAGAAAATGACAGAATTCCAGAACTTAGTTCAAGGGAAGCTAACGGTAACTGAATTCTGGGAGCGGTTTACAAAACTCCTCAAGTATGTACCGCAGTATCAAACTGACGAAAAGTTCAGGATACGAAAATTCATCATGGGATTGAATCCTGTGATAGGGGGAGAGGTCGATGTTCACAGTCCAACCACTATGGAAGGAGTTGTTGAAAAGGCCATAAGGCAAGAACAGAAATTAAAGGCTATTTCTGCTCATAAGGAGGAAGTGCGGAAGAAGACTGCAAACCCTTCTTCAACCTCTCTAGCACCCAGAAAAGGACCGTGGAAAAAGTTTGGAAACAAGGGTAAGTTTCCAGGAGATAACAATAAGAAAGCAGCAGTAAATAAGCCTGCTGGAAATATAAGGGATAATTTTGTTAAAAATTATAATAATGGACAGAAGTCCTATGGAGGACAGCGTGACAATTACAAGGCTGGAGGTAATGCTGAGCCTAAGAAGGGACCTGTAGGAGGCTGCTACACTTGTGGTAAAGATCATTACGCAAATCAATGTCCTTTAAAGAAGGATGATCGTAATCAGCAGCATAAGATACATGCTGCAGTAGCAGACAAGCAAGCTGAAAAGCAAGCAACACCTATAGAAGTTCCGGGTAAGTTATTCGGCATACCTGTCACTATTCTTTTTGATACAGGAGCTACTGAATGTTTTATTTCTAATAAACTTGCTTCTAAACTTAAAAGAAAAGCTGGGAAAATGGATAAATCTTGGACTGTAGAGTATGGTAATAATTCTGTTCATACAGTGAGTATGTGTCTCTTTGGAGCAGTCCTTGATTTACCTAATTTCTCCACGGAAGTTGATCTCTATGTTGCACCTTTGGGATCGTATGACATTATTATTGGTGTCAATTGGTTAGCTGACCATAAAGCAAAGGTAGATTGCTATGAAAAGAACATAAAATGTTTAGATGATCAGCTGGAATCAGCAGAGATTCAAGGTGTGAAACGAGAAATTTCAGTTAGAAAACTGTCAGCTATGCAGCTTAAAAAGGCTAAGAATAAAGGATGTACTCTTTATGCAGTAAAGATATCTGAATCTTCAGAAGAAGATGGTGATTACATGAAGCAAATTCCACTGTTACAAAGTTTCAGGGATGTTTTTCCTGAGGAATTACCAGGGTTACCACCCAAGAGAGAATTTGATTTTACCATTGAAATCAAGCCTGGAACTGAACCTATTTCCAAGGCGCCTTATCGGATGACTACTACTGAGTTAGTCGAGCTTAAGGCACAATTGCAAGAGCTTTTGTCTAAAGGATTGATTAGACCAAGTGTTTCACCTTGGGGAGCACCTGTGATATTTGTGAAAAAGAAGGATGGAACACTAAGGCTGTGTATTGATTATCGGATGTTGAACAAAGCAACAGTCAAGAACCGATATCCACTTCCTAGGATCGATGATCTGTTTGATCAGATGCGTGGAGCAGCGGTTTATTCTAAGATAGACCTTCGATCTGGTTATCATCAGTTAAGGATTAAAGAGGAAGATATTCATAAAACAGCTTTCCGAACAAGGTACGGACATTATGAATTTACAGTTCTACCCTTTGGGTTAACTAATGCACCCGCAGCCTTTATGAATTTAATGAACAATATTTTTCAAGAATACCTGGACAAGTTTGTACTTGTATTCTTGGACGATATTCTCATTTATTCTAAAAGTGTTGAAGAGCACAATGAGCATCTGAAGATAGTTTTGGGAATTTTGAGAAAGAGAAAGTTGTATGGTAAGTTATCCAAATGTTCTTTCTTTGATTCAGAAGTTCACTATTTGGGTCATGTCATAAGTAAAGAAGGAATCGCTGTAGATCCTTCAAAAATAGTGGCAATAACTGAGTGGCCTGCACCAAAGAATGTGCACGAAGTAAGAAGCTTCATGGGTCTTGCAGGTTACTATAGAAAATTTGTAAAGGATTTTTCTAAGGTAGCTGCACCAATAACTTCATTGCAGAAGAAGGATAAGAAATTCATGTGGAATGACAAGTGCGAAGCGGCTTTCAAAAGTCTGAAAGACCAATTGACTTCTGCACCTATATTGGCTGTACCAGACCCTAATGGGAATTTTACTGTTGTAACGGATGCTTCTGGGGAAGGCCTTGGAGGTGTTTTGTTACAAAATGATCAGGTCATAGCTTATGAAAGTAGAAAACTTAAGTTACATGAGCTGAATTATGCCCCTCATGATTTGGAACTTGCTGCCATTATTCATGCGCTTCAAGTCTGGAGACACTATTTACTTGGAAAACCTTTTGAGTTGAAAACTGATCACTTGGGACTGAAATATATTTTTACTCAGCCCAATCTGAATGCCAGACAAAGAAGGTGGTTAGAATTTTTATCACAATATGACTTTGATATTAGCTATATCAAAGGGAAGGAGAATAGAGTAGCTGATGCTCTAAGTCGTAGGAGGCACATTTCTGCTCTTATAACATTGAGAACTCAGTTTAAAGACGAGGTAAAAAGTGCCTCAGAATCAGATGCATACTTCCAGCAAGTAAAAGCAGCGCTTGCTGCAGAACCTAAGGATAAAAGGTATGAAGGTTTTCATTTTGATAATGAAGGAATCTTGCGTTATGAAAATAGGGTATATGTACCTGTGCTGAATGATTTGAGAAAGAAGTTGTTAGTTGAATTTCATAATTCACCTTTCTCTGGACACCCAGGTATCACAAAAATGCTAGCTGATTTGAAACAGCAATACTTCTGGAAAGGTATGAAAAAGGATGTGATAAATTTTGTGACTCATTGCCTGGAATGTCAGCGGGTGAAGGCAGAGCATATGCACCCTGCTGGACTGTTATATCCTCATAGCATACCGCAGTACAAATGGCAAGTAATAACCATGGATTTTGTACAAGGACTACCTATGTCCAGGAATAAGCATGATGTTATCCTGGTAGTTGTAGACAAACTGACTAAGGTAGCTCATTTCATCGCTGGAAATCTAAAGGATGATTCACCAGTGCTGGCCAAGAGGTTCGTACACGAAATTTTCAGATTGCATGGTGTGCCAGAATTGATTATATCTGACAGGGATCCTAGAATGACGTCAAGGTTTTGGCAAACGCTTAACGCAGCCCTAGGAACAAAACTGAACTTCAGTTCTGCATATCATCCAGAAACGGATGGACAAACTGAGAGGGTAAATCAAGTGTTGGAGGACATGTTGCGAATGTATTGCATGGATCAACAGTATAAATGGGAAGAATATCTTCCATTAGTTGAGTTCGCATATAACAACACTTATCACTCATCTCTAAAGATGGCACCATTTGAAGCACTTTATGGAAGAAAGTGCAGAACCCCTGTAAGTTGGGACAGTGTTGAGGATAGAGTGGTAATTGGACCAGAGATTCTCACAGAAATGGAACAGCAAGTTAAGCTGATTCGTGAACGATTAAAGGAAGCAGCGGATAGACAGAAGAGCTATGCTGACCTTAAGCGGGTTGATAGAAAGTTTGAGCTTGGTGATAAGGTTTTCCTGCGTGTTAAACCCAGAAAGAGTTCTATAACTTTTGGCAAGGCTGCCAAGTTGTCACCACGATTTGTGGGACCTTTCGAAATTGTCGAAATAATCAATCCTGTAGCGTATCGTTTAGCATTGCCACCTGCTTTATCTCGCATGCATGATGTTTTCCATATTTCTTTGCTTAAGAAGTACGTTTCAGATCTGTCACATGTTTTAAATTGGAATTCCTTGCAGGTCCAAGACCCAGGAATAATCGTGGTTAAACCCACACGAGTACTGGAAACTCGCCAATTGCACTTGAGAAATCATGATATTCAGCAATGTAAGGTCCAGTGGGACCAGTTTAACGAAGAAAGTGCAACTTGGGAAAACCTGGAAGAGATGAAAATTGCTTTTCCTTCTCTTTTTGCAACAGAATGAAAACTGTTGACAAAGATATACTTTTATGAACTGATTGTTTTAAGTATTTATGAAAGCCAGATTAAGGCAGACTTTATTCAGGTTGAATAAATGTGTTGTGACATTGATTTCTGAAACTATTTAATATGGAAGTAGTCACATTGTTTGTGTACTAATAAATTGATTGACCTGAAGGTTAATTTAATATGAAATTCATCGGGACGATGAATCTTTTTAGGAGGGAAGCATGTAACACCCTGAACTGTTGTTACTTTCTCCTAAGCATACAAGTGTTGATATGTGATTTCTTGTAAAAGGATGTGTTCCTCGATTCAGAAATCATGCTTGATATGTACTGAATTTCTTGCAGATTGCAGATCTTGACTGAGTCAAAATATGAATAGACTCTTTTATTTATTTCATTTTGTGTCTGAATATTAATCTGATCACGGAATGAATTATAGAGATATTCATCTATAATATCTAGACTTGGATCAGTGGAATTGATCCAAGTAATGCTTTAAATCTGTTTGTGATAAATTAGATCACAGACCTTGAACAGGTTGCAAGGTATGGAAGCATTGATTAAGCTGGTCAGGAGTATGACTCAGGCTGATCTTGAGAAATGAATTGGTTCCCGATATGGAGGTATATCTGGAAGGTCTCGGTCGTGGACCCAGTAATAATTCTGTCATGTATATTTCTGTAGCCTAACGGCTGTAGAGTAAACCCTGTTCGGAGATGCATGATTTTAGGTCTTTTCCTTGGCATATAAAATGTTATACCTAACAGGAATTATTAATGGTTAGTAACCTTAAACTAAAACCTAACCTAGGGGTTAGATTACTGTTAATCTAACCTAGACCTAGGCTATGTGTTAATATCCTAAGTTAGTATCTATGTGTAAATTGGTTAGTATGGGTATGACCCTAAATTCTAACCTAAGATACTAACCTAACTAATGAGGAGATTATGGAAAAGGGGCCTATGGAAGGGGGTGCGAACCATGGGCGGCGTTTTCTATGGCAATTAATGCTGGGGATAAGGATGAGGGACAGGTCATGGCGGAGGTTTAGGCGACGGCTAACCTGTGCAGACGTGGCAGGTCGCTAAGTTTGGAAATGAGCATGAGTTGTAGTTGGACTGTCGCCAATTCTGGCGGTCGGTGGAAGTTGAGTTTAAGCGGGAAAGTTGGTTTAATGACATTCAATGTTCTAGGGAGACGAGCTCGGAACTCGCGAGAAGGCATGCAAACGGGAAGTTGAAGGTTTGTTTGGTTTGTCGCGATTTTCGGTCTTCTCTCTCTCTCTCTGCTTGTTTACTGGTTCTTCGCACCAGTTCTCCTTGAGTTGCATGGCAAGAATGAATTTCTCTGGCTCTTTTCTCTGTCTTGGAAGATATATATGTGATGGAGACAGCGAAATTTTGTTGGTCGCTTTATCGAGGAAAAGAAAAGGAAGTTTGAGCTCTTCCTGTGGTCTGCTTCGGAAATTTTATCAAAATACAGGCATGTTAGGCCCTAACCTTTAAATATCTTGTTGTCTTTCAAGTGCTTTCATTAGAACAACTCTGTTCAAATGTTTTGTGAAAATTAGATGAATTTTCTATGGAGATCTTGTTTGATTTTTGGCACTGTATCTCTTCTGGTTCGATTTTTCAATTTCCTCTTGATGGGTGTTTATTGAAATCGAATTTCGGCTCTATTTGCTTTGAGTATTCATTCTGGCTTATACATGCGAGGTATTTAATTATAAAAGTTTGAGTGTTCGGCCTGTTTGGCGTGAGCCCTTAGAATATACCTGTGTGTAGTATAAGACCACTGTATGTTTTTGATTAGTGGTCGTTGTTTCTTGTTATGGAAACTGTATGGAATGATTCTGATGAATACTGTAAGATTGATCAGTATTATTGCTTCTTTGGGAACTCTGTCGTGGGATTTGTTGACAGCGACTAATGATACTTTCGGGTTTCATTTGTTTTCAAATTTTTGGCTTGGAACAGGCAACTGTTGTGTTACCGTAGTCTTTACGACCCAGCGGAAGTGTTTTCCTTGTTATTGTGGAAACGGGATTATTGTTGACTGTGTATAATATTGTTACATCTATACTTTATTATAACGACACAGTGGAGTCCTTGATTGAATTATATATAGCTATCTACTGTTGTGGATGTAGATTCATCCTTGTGTTTTGTTATTTGATTTCGTGGAAGCCTTATAGAGAAAGGAACAGGCCTTCTGACCACGGTTATTTGCAATAAATAATGAGTATAGATTTCCTGGGTATGTATTGCATTTCTTTGTGAAAGCTGTTTGAAAGTTTCGAGGCAGCTCAGTTGATTTCCTTGCTTGAAATGGGTATTCGATTTGCTTCACTTGTTTCATTCTGAATGTTTGCCATGAATGGCATAGATGGATTTATCAACCAATTTCATAGTACATTGCTGTAGGGTTCAGTGGTTATGAGTACAAAACCATTAACAGTTTACAGTGTGAATATATAGATTTATACTGTTGTGAATTGGACGACTATGAGGAGTCGATTGAATGATTCTTTTTATTTTTGAGCCAAGTAAAGTTAAGTTGTTGGTATTTTATGTGCCGGCGACTTAATGGAATAACATGTTTTTCGATCTTGTTATTGCGATTGGAATTCCTTCGTGTTTTAGGGATTTTGAGGTACAGATTCTTAGGTGGACATGTACATCTTCAACCTCTACAAATTTGTGTAAAAAGGTTGGCAGAGTTTAGTCGGGTTCTTGGTTTGAAATCAGAGATTAATCTGTTCGTCTGATTCTTATTATGCTTCGTTGATGAACAACAGTATGAAGTCATATGCATTTTCTTGAATTGTTACCTCCGTTTGAATCAATTGGAATTCTGGAAAGGTAGCTGGTACTTCTGTCTCTTTCTGAACTTGACTTTGGACATTGTCTTTGTCACTGTTGAGATCCTTGAGTATGGATGACTGTTTCGTGTTCCGACCTTGTTTGGGTAAGTCGCGAATATCACACTAAGACTTGCATGCGCCAAGGTAAGGATCGATTGGTTGTATTCATTTCTTTTACTTCAGTCTGATTTTGACTGAGCAAGAATAAGTATGCTATGTTCCTTTCCATTTATTCAGTCCGATTTGACTGAGCATGATTTGGAAATACTGTGTGGTCAACATAGCATAGTTCCTAGGAAACCTTAAATTGCTTGATGCAATAAGGTTGTCATTTTCAGCGATACGCTTGTAGTTTCTTGTTTTCAACTTGTGTCAAAGCCTTACTGTGTAAAAGGAACTAGCATTGGGCTTAGGGTTGATACATGAATTGTTGATGTGTTAGTTGTTGTACAGGAGTTTTGCTGTGTTTCTATTTCTTGATTTAGAACAGCGATCTTGCTTGTGGCTTGTTTAACCTGTTCATTTATATGCTGGTTGAATGTTTTTATATCTAAGGACGGTACAGTGATGAACTTATGTGAAAGGAAGTATGAATGGATAGGTTCTTTCTCTTCCTTTATTTAATACTTGTTGATATTTATCTAACAGTGGGAAATTGTTTTGTAACATATTGGTGGAATTCCGAATTGTTATGTTGTTCCCTTTTGGAAGAATGAAACGATCTGACCAATGTTGTGATTTTGGATTCAATGATTGTTGTGTACATTCGTTCCTTGATTATTTTAATATTTGATGAAATATTAGAAAGTGAATAAGACTATTTGTAACAATGATAGAGTTACATATTTGTAATCATTCTGTATTACAAGGACATAGTCTGAATATGTTTACTTATTTGGATATTTGATCTCATTTAAACAGGGTGTTTAATGAAAACAATTGATGGATTGCAATTGTTTTAAAAGTTAGTGCTTATCATGCTCAGTTCATTGAACTGACTCATGTTGACTATTTTTGCAGATGGTTGCCGTAAGAGGTAAAAGCAATGCAGATCTGACAGGCTGATCAGATTGTTTATTTGATTTATAATAAATTGCATCTTGATTTTATAGATGGACTATATGAGAAAAGATGTTTCTTTTCCGTTAAGCATTGTATCAAGTATGTTGTTGCATAAAATGTAATTGTATAGTTTTCAAAGGAATGGAAATAAGTGTTTGATACACATATGTTGTATTCTATTTCTAAAAGTTGACCTTCTTCGGTTTATGTAACGAAGGGGCATTGTTATCATTGTATAATATGGATGCTTTTGTGATTGACAATGGAAGCTTGCAAGAAAATGAGATTGAATTCTTATGAGTATTTAGAAGTTCTAATCTGTTCTAGCGAAAGCATTATTAGAATTAAATATTTGTCTTTCTAGAAGATAGGTTAAAAGTGAGCCTAAAAGTGAACGATAAACAAACTGGATTAAATTACTAATCCCTAGTCCTAAGTATGATAGGGCAATATTAAATTGGATTCTTAATCATTTATATCTTTATACTAAAAAGTATGATATAAATTCAGTTAAGAGAACTGATATGCAAACAAATGGAGTTCAGAAGGCAATCTCAAGCAAAGGTTATGAGATATTGTCCGATTCTGTTGCTTTAGAAACAAGTGCATTCTAATGAATCCTTGATGAGAACTGACCATAATACCTCTACCATGTAATAGGTTTTTATAGAGGAGGGTCGTCTTAAGACGAAGAATCCAGGGATTTGGAAAGGCTAACCTTAGGGAAAAAGTCTTTAAAAGTAATTTAAAACCCTAGTGCGTAACGCTGGATACTGAGTAGATCTTTTCGAGGCGGATTTAAAGGTTGACGACATAAGTCAACTGCAGAGTTGTACCTCCGAGAATATTAGGACCTTCTCGAAGTTACAATAATGCAGATGACTTATGGCGACACCCTTTGCATTGATCGCTAAGATTTACACTTGATTTCGCACGAGTTACCCTGGGACCGATTAAGAACGTGGTCATGATATAAGGGCTGCCTAGGAGATTTGGGGTATCATGACACACTGGTTGAACTGCAAGGTTGGTAACCCTTATGTCATCATATCCCCTATCCACAGCACATCTCTTGGGGGGGGGGCATAAGACCATATAGCATTATCCACCTTGTAATAACTCTGCCCTCCAGCTCCGCCTGATGCCTAATACCGTGTGAAACTATCTATCGATCACAACACCTCGTAAAGTTGACACTCTGTGGTGACGGTAAACAGTCCTCGGTGAGCCATTCTGTAATAACATACGCACTGACAAATGGGGTGAAGGTGCACGTAATTCCGCCATAGTGCGCTACAAGACATGCCGTTAGAAGCGGCAAGAATAAACCGAACACCTATGTTTCAAATGCTGGGCGGCACGACAGGACACACGGCACAGGTGCAAGCGCGGGAGTTCGGGGTTCGGAGCAACCGTGTCTAAGGATGGAGAATAAGAACAGGCGAGAGAGCACAAAGGCCGCACTGAGATGTTAGGACTACGTGACCGTAGAGACATGGGTAGATGCGGGGGGGACAGAGCATGCGAAGACCCCAGAGTGGGAAGGATTTGCGCAAGAGGCCAGGGGTAAGGAACCCAAGGCTCGTAGGACTCAGCCTGAGAGAGCGACCCGAACCACCCACTGAGTCCAATGGAGGGATAGGGTAATGGAGTAACTCTAGAGTCATGACATGGGCCACAATCGAGGGGGTGGCGAGAGAAATGATGATGGGAATGGGGTCAGTAAAGGGACATAGAACACTGTCAAACTGGGGCAACGAGTAAAACACATCAAATAATCAAAAAGTAATAAAAAATAAAAAAAGTGATGATGGTGTTCTGGGGTGCGAAAATGAAGGGGACCCACCAACCGGGTTAGTATGCGAGCAAGCACCAAGAGGACACAACCTTCAGTGACCCCAAAATGACACGGATCACACACACTAGAGCCGAGCGAGGGGTTGGGGGACAGGGAGGGCAGAAAAACAACATACGAGAAGGGAAGGGAGATGCCGAACAAGAGCTAGGGTTGAAGGACAACGAGCTTGGGCCGGTGGCGGTGCCTCATCAGTATTGGCGAGGTGGGCGACACACGCGAGAAGCGAGCGAAGGGGGAAAAGGGGCGCGGGGTAGTACGGGAGACCTCAACACGAACCCGGGGGACACGGGGCGAAAAAACGGGGGAGAACAACAGCGAGGAGCGCGGGCACGCCGTGGACAGCCGGTAGTTAAATGCTGACTTGACACGCCCGTGGGGCAATACACAAAGGTGGTGTGGAGGTGGGAAGAGGGGAAGGAGGGCGAAAACCATACACTAGGACATACACAGGACAAATTACAAAAAGAGAGCAGATAAAGAGGAGGCACCAAGGTCAAAAAAAAGGGGACCGGGGGGAACAGTAAAAAGGAGATCATCACAGAAAGTTATAATGACAGGCAAAGGGACCAAGAAAAGTGCGGGGAGGCAGCCACGAGGTGACGGCAAGGGGGACCAGGGGGACGACGACGGTG
Source organism: Taxus chinensis (assembly GCA_019776745.2). Lineage (NCBI taxonomy): Eukaryota > Viridiplantae > Streptophyta > Pinopsida > Cupressales > Taxaceae > Taxus > Taxus chinensis. Next base: position 523,924,213 of record CM034154.1, on the reverse strand, counting down.
CACGGGCATCACAACCAGAGAAGAAAAGTTAGGCTAGCCAACCCCACATGCAACGACAGGAAAGATACTGAAGCAAAATACAAGAGCCCGACAGCGGGCTAGCAGGTCTCCGGGCCAGGGCAAGCTAGGGGCACAAGGCGACACACGATACAGAACGAAGAGGGGGGGAATGGGGAAGGCCATGGGGAGGCTCATCGTGGGGGGAACCAGCGGGGAGGTATAGGACGCCCAGGCGACAGCGGGGTGACTTCCGGGGTGATAGGTGGATAGGTCAGGGAGGATATACCGGAGACGAGGAACGGCGGGGGAGAGGGGACAAACCCGGGAGAGCAAGAGCAGACAAAAAGGAACAAAGGGAGCAAAAAGAGAAGGGAGGGCACCCGAAGGACCACAGGAAAGGAAGTACACAACAACATGAGGGGGTGAGCCACAAAGGGCCCCAAAGGCGGGCATCCAGGGCCAAACACCCCCTAGCCGGCGACAAACGCCCCCGGTGGGCCGATGGGGAGGCGCATCAGGGAGAAGCAAGGAAAAGGAACACACAAGGACAGCCGAAGGGCAGCAAGACACGGCGCTCCGACGCAGATGCAGGGCCCCCATAAGGGCAACTACTAGCAGCGGGTCTCGCGCCTCATGGGGTGCAAGGTAGGTGTCAGATCGGAAGCCGGTGGGGGGGAGGGTGGAGCACGCTCCACTAACGGGGAAAGGTGGAGGGAATTCACACCCAGGGAGCAACAATATAGAGGCGAGCAAGGTGACACCAGGACCTCGGGCACACGGAGAGCATTAATTCATTAAAGGAAAGAGTTGAGAGACCCCACCACACGTCCCAGGGGGCCCTACACTTACATTCGCGGATGGCGTCGCTCATGGAGCCGAAAATCAGCCGCTAGTCGCCGGGCTGCCTGCCGTCAAAAGCAGCCACTTGGGGGAAGATGGGGTCGCTACATCACGTAACACTAGGTAGCTCCCTTCTAGGAGGCCACCGGCTCAAGTAAAGGCCAGGGGCAAGCTACGACGGGAGAGAGGAGGCTAGGCGCCAAAGACTCCAGCCAGCACCCACGGAATGCAATTCAGTCCAACACCTTCTAAGGGGGGGGTGGAGCAAGAAATCCAAGGGAAGCAAACAAATGAGTCCAGATCTGAAAGGGAAGCACAGCTGAGGAGCTGCGCAAGCACCACTAGGACTTGTTACAACACACACAAGGATACCGCATGCGACAAAGTCACCCGATTCGAGACTGGGGTGGCGGCGACGGACGCTCAGAGCAGGGAACCCCAGGCGTACGGCGCGCCCTCCTGGCACCCATAGGGGGGCAAAACCAGGCAACAGTAGGCGGCCCGACGGCTTAAGCCTCTCCAATGGGGCAAAATCAAACCACACACCATGGGATGACCTCCGGAGCACAGACAGCAGCGGCAAGGAACAGAAGCGGCCAGACGGGGAAGTAGCCAGAGCACGGAAGGGGAACGAAAGCAGAATGGGGAGGCGAGGCGGGAACAGGAAGAAGTGTAAGGGCACTTGACACGCAAGATGGGAGCGCCACGTGGCGACAACCAGAAGCTGAGGCATGCTTCATCTTTCACGGTGGACGAAAGCAGCCAGGTGGTCGAGCGAAGCGGGTCCCTATTCCGCTAGAACAGAAGCCATAGTGAGCGAGGGTCCGCCGGGAGGCACGCAAGAGCCCATTCCAAACAAACAGCCACACGATTAAGGCAGGTAGAAGCATGGAAGCCCGCACATCGTCGCAGGACGACCCTCGACAGTGTCAACTAAGAACAGCGCCGCGCACACACAACTACTGCAGCCTTCACTCCCGGGGGGGGGTCCTCTTAAGAAAGCTTCTACACATGGCACCCTACCACAACGGCAAGACACGCACCACTGGCACGACGGCCTCATAACATCACTCAGCCCCCGCCGCCGCGGAGGCGGACACAAACGGGAGCACTACAAGAAGGGCAAAAGGAACTCCATGGGGGTAACAGAGAGGATGCCCACACACGGGCTGGAGAGCCGCGCGTTTGGAAATAGAGACAGGCAGGCGCCGGGCAAAACAACCGACACACACAGGCCACCCCAGGAGACATACAGGTGTGCACAGTCCGTGAGCCGAACGAAAGGGGGAGGACCAAGGGTGTGCGCGGCGGCGGACCACCGGAAAACTCCGCCACATAATAAGAACAGGCGCGAGGTCCACGCCAGAGTTCATGCACATAGAGCCCCAGGCCGCCACACGGGGGGCAGGGGACGCCGCACAAGGGCAGGACACGACACAGGCAGCGGAGCCTCACCCGTAGCAGCAACGGACAGCGGCGGGCATTGCAAGGCCGGCGCACACACGCAGCACACCAGCACCCTGGGTGGTGTGGGAGTACCCCAACAAACAGGTACAGGGAGATAATGATAAGCAGCCGGAGAAGAGAAGGTGCAATAACGTAACGGCCGCGTAGGGCATACACTCTGTGAGCGAATAGAAGGGGGTCAATAACATGTAAGGTAAAAGGGAACCGCAGATCGGGCACACGGCACACCTCGGGCGGCATAGGACAGAGGGCGACAGCAGAGGCACAGAACATACAAGACCAGCGGGTGATGGGGCAGCAGAAAATACTAGGACACAGGGGGGCGAAGAGGAAGACACAGAGAAGACACGCACATGTTAAGCGGAACAAACCCAGCGCCTAGGCCACGCTCAAACGGGGGGGGGGGCATGCCAGACCACGACCGCAGAAGGGGGAAACGGCCGGGGGGGGGGGCAGGCACTGACACGGGCGGAGGGTGGGGGGGGGGGGGTCTCGTACACATAACCGGAATAATCGACAGGGCGTATACTAACACCACCAAGGTGTGGGACTTCACACAGTCACAGGCAAATAACCGGCAACATACAATACGGTGGGTACCACAACACAATAATGGGCTCGCGAAGAGAGACACCACAAAGGAAGTCGAGACGCGGAAGAGGACCGGAGGCGAGTCAGCAAGGGCATGAGGGATGGGAAGTAAGGCGGGGGCCAAAAACGGGGGCCGTACCAAAATACACATGATGTGATGGATGAAGGGGGGATAGGTGGGGAAGATAACGGCGACACCCATAGAAGGAGACGGGCTCCAGGAAGGGTTTCGGGGGACAATGAAGATGGACGGGGGGTGCACAGACACATAGGGGCAGGTCCGCGTGACGATACTGACTTCATGAACGGTGGGAAAACGAGGGGTAGAAGCACTGCGACAGGGCAGAGCGTTGAAAGGGGAGACCAAGATTAGTCACATCCAACGGCGGGGGTGGCCCCGATAATTTACACAGAAGGCGGAAATAGGACAAGGAGCCCTCGACCCGATAAGGTTGGGTCTACAAGGGGGTGTGGAGGCAACGGAGGACAATACAGAGTGAGGGGGAAGGAGGGGGGGGGGGGAGGACATCCGCACGCAGGTGTGTGTGCATAAACATAACTCAAGGGGCGGAAGGCTGGGGGGGGGGGGACAAAGGTGAAAAGGGCAAGGAGGAGAGTGGCGGGATACTAGGAACATGAATGATCGAGGTTGGTCACACAGTAAGAAGCGGGCAGAGGGGAATACACAGAGGCAGGGAGGAGGAGGCACACAAAAAGGAAAGAGGGAGGGCAATATAGGGGCGGAGGGCGACGAGGATAGGATAGGAATCTAAACACATCATCGGCGAACAGGCGGGACGAGAAACTGCTAGAGGCAACACTATGCCGGTGGGACTTGGGGGGAGAATCAGACACAAGGCAGAAGGGATGAGCCCACTAAGTCTGACAGGCGATTGAAAGAAGGGTAGGTCCAAAACGGACGAGGCGGAGCATGTTGGTGCCACTTACAAGGGGACCAACATCTTTGGTCAGGCCAGCCGGTGGGCAGAAGGTGGGCAGAGGAAAATGTAACTGACATGACCTTGACAAGTGTGGTGGAGGAGTGGAGAATAGAGCGGAGGGAATAAGAAGGATATGTTAGGATGGACTCCAACAGGAAAGGAAAGAGAGGGAGGGGAGAAACGGCTACAGGGGTGGGGGGTGGCGGGGAAGGAGATGCAAAGGTAGAAGGAAAAAGGGGGGTGAACGAGGAAGGGGCAAAAAAGAGTTGTTTTTTACTATCTTGCTGATAGAGCTGTACGAGTGGCTAGTTGCTTATGCATCTAAAATGAATGGTAGATTTCACACAATTTTCTAGATGTAGGAAGAATTTCAGGCCTTCTATGATGTTGATCTGATTTGGATGCATGCTGTGGACACTTGGTTTCATGGTGTCCTAAATAGCTATATTTTGGAGTACTCAATTTACACTTATTCTTTCTCAGAGGTAGATGACTTCCAATTTTGACGTTATCCCAGGGGACCTGAAAAATCGATAGATGCATTTCGCCCATGTCTATGCCATAACGGCAAATATTATGTAACCTAAATTTGGAAGAGAAGCCGATGTTATAGCTAAACCCACCATGCATGGCGGTATGAATAGGTTTTGGTGAAGGATGTCAGAAACCTAGTGTCAGAGAGGCCAAAAGAAGGAAAGTGCGTAAATAAAATGAGCAAGGGGGTTACGAAGGAGTCTTGCAGGACAGGGAAACAACGGGAGAGTGCAGAACAATAAATAAGGTGGGGAGGAGAAGATGGCATCATGAAGGAGTACGTCATACGTCAACCCAAAGGGTGTGGATGTCGTCGCACAGCGGACTTTGCTAGAACTCTCCACATGTGGAAAACATGAGGGACACGGATCAACAATCACACCGGCTTATGAAGTGCACCGAATTAGATGACATATACTTACGATAATACAGTGCGCATCATAAATCGGTACGACATGTAAACCTAGCCCTTTAGCCTGGGTTTTCTAGTTCTAGTGGTAAACCAGTAATCACAGGGAGAGCGACATTGTGGCTACTGTGTGTAAAGAGGCAAACAAGAAATACAACAACGGTGTGATAACACAGTACATCGAGCTGGATGAGGGTCGTACCTTGATTATGGGGAGCGGACCCAATTTTGTCAGAGGTAACATCCAATGTGGTAGACAAAAACTCGCAGGTAGACGTTTTGAACGCTCCTGTGGGAGTAGTACCAACTCCAACTGGTAGAGATTTTTGGTTATGATCCAAAGGAGCGAGGGGCACCTATGTAGAGAGAGCAGAAAAGGGACACTTTTAAGAGTGCTGGGATAGGACGAACACACACACATGGTCACTTCATTCAGATAAAGGTGGAGGAGCACGCGGACATAACAGCGCTCATGTGTCCAAAGGGTTATGGCTGGATGGTCTAGGTGGGCCAAGGTAACGTAGAAAAGCTAATGTGGGGGGAAATGCCGTGTGCACAATACACTCACCGGCGCCAATATTACAGAGATAATGATCAGACTAAAAAGGGGTGCGTAATATCTAGCAGTATAAGGGATAGAAGGTGGTGGTTTGACATAAGTGCACATTTGGATGAAAGATTATGTGACAAATAATCGAACGGGAGTGGACATGGCAAAATATGTTGAGTAGTAAGCGGTAAGCGGTCAGTTTTCATTAGGTTACAGAAGGCTGCACGCTATCGGGTTGGAAGGTACAAAGGGCACGGTATGCTCCTTGACAGAGCTAATACGAATACAGATTCTAACAATGTTGACCGGGAGGCGTGCCGTGTAAGAATTGTAGATCCGGAATTCAAACATAAAGAATCTTTCCCTACAGATATTAAGCAGTGGCAGCACTACCGCGAGTGTTAGGAGTATAATTGGGGCCCATATGTATCAAAAACAAGCGTTTATTGGTGAATCCAAGCGTTGTCCTATGAATCCCATCAACCAACCACAACATGGTTTGTTGAGGCTTGATCACAAAAGTTTTAAGGGGAGGGGCAAATTGTACATGAAGATCATCAAATGGGCATGAAAAAGTGTACGGATGAACATAAAAACGCTGGCAAACGCGCGAATGTGATGTAGTCAGAAAAAAGTGAAAAAAAGGGGAAGAGGGAAGGGGGGGGGAAGGAGACCCTAAGGGACCCATTCCTAAGTCTCCATGTTACTCGGAAACTTAGTTGTGAAAATATCGCCCTTCAACACACGAGACTGCACTGGGATTTTGTGGTATAAGATTGATACCATTTGAGGAGCTCGTACTGATGAATTTCCCCGGAGGTTAGTGCATCATTTGTTGCTAAGACTACTTAATGTTTACAGAACCAATACTAAGCCACTTCGCATTATTTACAACCCATAGGCACTTGTCTCTTGCGACTGGAAGATTTTACGTCCCACTCACAATCAAATATTACATCGTAATCAAATGATTCACATCCAATAACAGCCATTGAAGGGTCACTGGTGACAGACAGACATGAGTATTAAGACGTCTCTCAGGTAAAAGTGGAACAGCCGGACTGATTGTGATCACACTCAAAGGGCTATAATTAGAATGAGGACATTCAAGCATGTTCGTTGGTAAGGTGATGATATGTTGGTGGTAAGCGTGGATGATGCCGAGGCATGGTGGTGTTGGATGAGTTTCCTCATGGAACATGTATTATATGTGGGAAATCCCCTGACCACGAACAGGTACAATGCCCTCAAATATACTTGTTCTTTTTGTGGGAGAAGTCAAAAGTATGGAGGACTTCCTAGACTTATAGTTGAGGCATCTTAGCAACAACATAAAAGGAACAAGGGTGCAGGGATGGTTTTTAGAATACAATGCACCATGGAAAACCAATGATGCTAAGTGGCACTAGAACTTAAGGTGTTGTGGTTACATGTAAAATTTACTCATGTGTTGACGCGGCGTGTGTCAGAGAAGTGTTGTAAACACATTCCTAACCATTACCAGGAAGAGGTAATTGGCATGTAAGATACACAGATCACTACGCTATAGGAAGAAAAAAAGAAGGGGGGAAAAAAACGAGGTTATTAGGAAACCTCGGAGGTGCTCCTAAATATTTCTGGTAAAAAAGATAAAATGTTAAAGGAACAATCATGGAAGCTAGATAAAAAGAAGGAACAAAGATGGTCCCATCAGTTGTTGATGCTTTGGAAAGAGGTAATGCACGATGCACAGACCAGTGAAAAGAATTTATGGTGCCATTACTTAGGGAATTTGGGGTTAAAGGGAAACACCTGCTCACAAGTATTGAGATGGACGGAGATTCCTGCTGCAAATATCCCCCCTCATACTTGTATTATGACATGGAATCACCTGTGAATCGCTCTACGAGTGATTCAGTTTGTGAAAGGAAGACTGACCTAGTCAGTTAGGGACATCTATATAACATATGAATGGGGTGAAGGACGTATTCCAGATTGACGAGTATGCCGTTAAGGAATACGAGACATGAACAGTATGTTTCAAATCTTTGGCCAAAGTATCGCAAGCTGCTGATTGCGTTGTCCTAATTCACCTAGTCTAAGGGATGAGATGCCGATGAATAATGGTAACAATTATTCAGTTAGATTCTTTGGACAGAGCATTCTGAATCCCAGATTAGGGAAGAGAACCGCAAGAGTAATGTGTTAAATGAAAACACCGACTCTTATTACTCATGAATAGATCGGTAGATTACTGAGTCATGGAATGAATAGATCGGAGGTACTCTGATTCATTACAGTTGCATATGGTTGTCTGTTATATAAATGGTTATTTGAATTGTGAGTTCTAAATTATGTATTTAGAACCAGTATGCAATTATCAAAAAATAAAAAAATAAAAAAAATTGACTTGTTCTATTGTCTAAAATGAGGATGTTACACACACCAAACACATGGTTATTTTCTAATGCACCAAGTATGCACCAAGACCTTATGTATACACCATGACACTTTAGACACTAAATCCTACATTTGGGTACATTTATTGGTCATAAAATCATACTAGAATTTATATGATTCCTAAGCAAGAAATCTAGTGGTTGACAACTATCTTTGGCCTCTTTTCTTTGTCTCTTATTTTCTATTTGGTCTTACACACTCTATAAGCTAGTCTAGATTTTAAAAATTTATCTTTTATGACTTTAGACATCAACACCCATCCAGGACAACAACATCTAGGAGCTCTTGTCACTCCTAGGATACCTTGATAGTTTCTTACTTTACTCACTCTTTTAGGGTCTCTTTTATATTTTGGGAATATTTTTAAATTATGGCTCAGCCTTCCAGTTGTCAATTACAAAATTCAAACAAGAGATTCATATAAATATATAGCTAAGTGTTCAAAATAAAGGACCGAACATTAAGAATTATTATCATCACATAAGGTTGCATTCAAAAGGTACCTAAAACACTGCAAAGCATCCATCTAGTGTCCATTCAAGGGACAATGGACTACATACTTTGCATACACAACATAAGAAGGAAAATTTCATTCTATTCCATCCTCACATTCTACTACATTGTTATATTCTAGCTACATCTTGCTATCAAGTTCAACTTGCACAAGGGCATCCTAGGGCACAATTTCTACACACACTTACAAGAACTACATGGAGTGGGAGATGTAGTGTAATGCTCAGTTTTTAAGTTCTCTCTTGGGGTAACCATCGAGGTTAGTATGACTCTCCATTCTACATCTTTATTTTTGGTTTTGATTTGGTTTGTGGGCTTATACATATGAACTTCTATTTTTATAGGTTACAAACACCTTTGGTGATCATAGTGTGAACAAAAAGTGATCAAAAAAGAATAATTGTGGCACCCTAATGACACAAAAAAAAGTAGATCCAAGGTTTTGTGTAGTCACATGCACCCAAATTCGGTCATCAGTTCCCAAACACCCCTATCCTGCTACAAGCGCCCCTGTGTAGCCTTATTTGTGAGCTCCATAATGTATAGAAATTAATAACGACACAATTTACATCCTATTCATCACTTCTCTCTACTCAGATTAGTCCCATATTGCACGAATATCAGCTATGTCCTCTCTCATTATTTTATTATGGTTTCATATCTTGAATCTTAGTTTGATTGTTTTATTTCTATATTTCATCATTTATCTATCAATTTTACACCAGTTACTCTGCAACACTTAGATTTAATTAATTCAAATTAAATTAAATAATTTTATGAAACCTAATCATGGTCATACACTTGAATCCTCATTTTTATTCTCTCATGGATCCTAAAAATCCTCTATTCTCCTTGCATGACTTACTTCAAATGCATCCACTTTGTAAATATTTTCTCTAAAAATCACTTAACACTATGTATCTCCCTTGTATTATGCCACCTGCTCAAGTAAATTCCATTTTCAATCATCTATATGATGATTCTATTGCTCCTAATACTCCATCCAATCAACCCATCTTAAATTCAATTCAAGCTTTGTATTTTTTAGTTCAATAAAATCCAAGTTATGCAAACAATGATTACATATCTTAAAATTGAAAGGCAACATCTTAAGGATGCTTCTCAAGCCCATGCTAGTTCTCCTTCTACAAATCATTCTACTTTTTTTTCTGCTACTTACGCTCATATCAGTGAACCCCAAGTCTTACTGCTCTCTGCACCCATCAAGTTTTATCCAAATGCCAAGCAACATGATATTCTTCCCGAGCTTCTTAATCTCCAATTGATCAAATCGACAACTACTCATTGTTATTCTCCTTATCAGCTTGCCAAGTACATAAGTCTTCCATTTTGTAATTATCATATAATTAATGGTAATAATGGATTGCTATGCTTTAAAATGAATAAGTAAGCAACTTGAGCATCAAGATTTTATCTCCATTTGCTACAAAACATTCTGATTCATGCTCATCTTCAATTGCTAAATCTCCATGGGCTCATAAATCTGGTCCTTTCATCTCTAATAAACATAATTCCATAGTTACTAATGTTCCTCCTTTATTCACTCAAGAGCCACATGTCCAACCCATTCCAGCTAAGATTATTCATGTAAGAATCAATTCATCCACTCCTTCTCTCATGTATTCTACAACATTACCAACTAAGAAAGCTCCTCTCCAAATCAGTTCACCCCCTCCTCTTAAGTCTTCTACACTGTCACCAACTCCAACTAAGCAACGTCCTCTAAAATCAGTCCATCCCCTCCTCCTCTTAATTCTTCTACTATGTTACAAGTTCCAAATTAGTAACCCATATATAAGTAAGACCAAAAAAATCTAGATAACCTCTTTATGCCTTCTCCTGTCAACCTGAAATCCAACCCTGGTCTTACTCTTGATCCTAACTATCATTGTGATGACCATATGTTTTCTTCTGACACCTTTCAAACTCCTCCACCTTGGAAAATTCTCTCCCATATCATCACATAGATCCCCATTCCTCACACACTTGGGTGACATTTTACTCCCCCCATTCTAGCACTAGTAGTCATCTGTAGCACCTACTATCATACTTCACGCTTCGTGCTTCATGAATAATCCTTTCACACACTCTCATACCATTTGATTCACACATTGTATCATTATTACCCTATGAAGAACTCTAGTTCCATAGTTCATACTTGGCTGATGAGGGTCTAATTATGAAATGAACCTCATATCATTCACACTTCACACTCTGTGCTTCATATTACATATTTCTAACATCTCTTCACATTACCTGACGACACAATCTTGTTTTATTGTTCATTCTTGACTCTTGAGGGTTCCTATAAATGAACCTCATCTCATACACATCCATTGGGGCACACTGCTCCTATCATCTTCAAACTTTGCATTCCATACCACTACACTCATACATTGTACTTCCATTTTTTGGTTGCACTTACACTTTCTTAGTTATACTACTTACATGATACAATTTTCTTACTATGATAGTCAAATACTCAGTATGTGTTGAGCAGAAATAATTTTTCTCTAAGGAGAAGACACACAAAGGATGCGCATGCGTATGAACAAGGCACATTTGAAGGCGTGGGAAGATAGGAAATGAAACACATGCCATGACACTTTGGCTCAGGACTTAGCCATTTTTGTGGATAAGGGCTATTTTTAGAGATAACGTGTGGAGTACACACATATATGAAGACTTGCGTTCCACGCAATGGTATTTTGGGAACAAGTGGCAGATAAACGCCATACATAGTTTAAGTTAATAATAGGATTTCTACTTAGAGTTAACTATAGGACATCTATTGTTAGAGCACTTGTATGTTGTGCATACTATTGTAAAGGTGCATGGCTATTATCAACATGTGACCTATTTTGAGAAGTGCATGGGTGGTGAAGGGAAAGTCCCCACCCCTATAAATATGTATTGACTTGCATAGCTTAGTAGGTGGTGAATTATTGTAGAGTTGTGTTGTTGGTTTTGGCGTGCACATGATTCATGGAGATACTGATATAGTGTAAGAAGCTTTTTTGTTTTACAGTATTTAATAGAATGAAGTATATTGGTTGGATAAAGGTATGAGACATTATTGAATCTAGTTCTTGTATGGTTAATCTTATCATAGTTATTGTTTAGTTCATTTATTATGATTCTCTAAGATATAATTTTGGATTATGCACTGTGAAATGCTTATGTCTAGTTATGAATCTGAATATGATTAAACACCATCATGCTAACATTTTGTACAAGCAACTCTAAAGGGTGACCTAGTGCTTTTGCATGCTTCAGGTGAGTGCTCAACTTAGGTTGAGTGATGTGCCAGCGTGCCTAGGTTATTCATAATAAATTTTAGGCTGCATCATTGGTTTTGTTGTCGAGACCTCTTTTTCAGCTGTTTTCAGGATTTTTTGTGATGAAGACGTATCAGTTGACCTTATCAAGTGTTGAGGAGTGGATAGTAGATCTAGAAGAAGCATATGCTTGGAGATTCAACATTAGATTTGAGTTTGACGTGTGCACGTGGATGGAGCAGAACTTGTATGACTATTTATATGAAAGTTTCTTTGTTATCTTTCCGATAGAGTTGTACAAGTGGTTGGTTGCTTATGCGTCTAAAAGGAATTGGAGGTTTCACACACTTGTCTGGATGCAAGAAGAATTTTAGGCCCTTTATGATGTTGATCTGATTTGGACACGTGCTATGGACACTTGGTTTCATGGTGTTCTGAATAGCTATATTTTGGAGTACTCAATTTCCACTTATTCTTTACCTGGAGGTAGCTGAGTTCTAGTTTTTACGTTATCCCATGGGAACCTACCTGTAAGGCATTCCACTGGCAATCAAAATCTTGATGGTAACCCTAAATTTGGAAGAGAAGCCGATGGTTAGCTAAACCCCACCATGCATGGAGGTATGAATAGGTTTGGTGAAGGATGTCAGACCTAGTGTCAGAGAGGCAAAGAGAAGAAAGGTGGCTTAAATAAAATGAGGCATGCGAGAGGGAGTTAGGGAAACAACGTGAGATTGCAGAACATATGGTGTTGAGGAGAAAGATGGCTCATGAAGGATTTGGAGCTCACGCAAAGGGTGTGGATCTAGAGCATTTAGAACTCCCACATTTGGGAAAACATGATAGGGAACCCTCCTCCACCTCTTATGAGAGTGCACTAGTATAGATGACATGGGCTACAGGTGCGCATCTAAATCTACATGTAAACCTAGCCCTTGCACTTGGTTTTCTAGTTTCTAGTGTAACCAGTAATCAACAAGCTAGTTTGAGTAGTAGAATAACATCAGTAAATAAAATAACAAGTACATCTATGGCTGGATAGATGTCTTCCTTGTTATTTGGAGGTACCTTTTTCAAGTGCATCCTTGACATAGAACTCAAGCATGTAGAATTTTGGACTCACCTTAGGGAGTAGTACCACCTCACAAACTGGTAGGAGTTTAGTTTAGTACCACTTGTTAGGACACAGGATAGTACATCCTCTGGTTCACTTCCTACTAAAGGGTGGAGGATCAGGGGGCATAGGTGGCTCTGTTCTGTTGGATGTGGTGGGTCTGGAGGTAGAGGTAACACATGAGGTTCTGGATCAGGTGGGCATGGTCCTCACCAACCCTAGAATATTTATATGGAGATGTCACTTCGTCTTCAAGAGTATAGGGGAATAGAATATGTTGTTGAGCATGTGCACATGTGTGAGATATTGTGGCGTGTAAAAGGGATCATGGCTTCTAAGTGCAAGGCAAGTCAGTTTATAACTACGTTATAGGGATGCACACACTGTTGGTATAGGAAGTTTGACCTTGATCAGACTTACGTAGATTATACAACATTACAGGATGCTTTCCTTAAGGAATTTTATATCCATGAGTTCAAACATAAGAGAATAATTTCCCTAAAGGATATTAAGCATGGCACTACCGAGAGTGTTAGGAGTATGATTCCCATTTCAAAACGCTTTTGTCCAAACTTTCCTATGATATCCATGCAAGACAACATGCACAGTGGTTTGTTGGAGGCTTGATCACACATTTTAGGAGGGCACTTTCACATAAGACATACAAATTTGCATGAAGTGCTTGAAATAGCATTGCGCACTGAGGCAGTCAGAAGTATAGACACTAGAGTGAGCCCATTCCTAGAAGCTCAAATTATAGCTATGAAAAATTAGTTGGAGAAACTATCGACCAATTGAACACACGAGACGTGCACTGGGATTTGGTGTAAAGATTGTGAAGTTGAGGAGCACACTAAGGATATATGTCCCCGTAGGTCAGTGCGTTCATTATTGTTAGACTACGAGATATGTCATTTAGACCATGATGCAAGTTGTTTCCCATTATTACAACACATGATAAGGGAAAGTGTATCTTGCTACTGTAAGATTTTACGGTCCACGACTCACAATACCAAAGATTACAGAATGATTGATCAAATCCATGATGCCATTGATATTGGTGTACAACAGACAGGAGTATTAGATAACTCTAAAGGTAAAAGTGAGCACCATGATTGTGATCACACTCAAGGGTGCTACGATCAGAATGAAGGGTGCTTTGAAGGAGGTCGTGGTAAAGGTTGAGGATACCGTGGTGGACTTCAGGGGCCGAGGCCATGGTGGTGGATGAGGTGAGTTTCCTCGTGGAACATGTTATATGTGCAAATCTCCTGACCACTACAGGTACGAATGCCCTCAGAATATTACTTGTTCTTTTTGTGGGAAGAATCATAACTATGAGGAATTCCCAGACTTATATGAGCATCTTAGCAAGCAACATAAATAGGAAAACAAGGGTGTAGGGATGGTTAGAATACAATGCACCATGGAAAACCAATGGATGCTAAAGTTGGCACTAGAACCTAAGGTAGTACCTGTGAAAATTACTACATGTGTTGAAGCTGCGTGTGTCAGAGAAGTGTTGTAAAAATTCCTACCATTACCAGGGAAGAGGTATTGCATGTAAGATACCAAGATCCTACACATAAGAAGGAGGTTTATTAGGAAACCATGGAGGTGCTCAGAAATATTTATGGTAAGATAAAATGTTTAAAGGAACAATCATGGAAGCTAGAAAAAAAGAAGGAAGCAGAGATGGTCCAGTCAGTTGTTGATGATTTGAAAGAGGTATGCAAGATGCTACACCAGGAGAATATTATTCCATTACTAGGGAATTGGTTAAAGGGAAACACTCTGCTCACAAGTATTGAGAATGGACGGGAGATCCTGCATGCTAATATCCCCCCTCATAGCTTGGATTATGACAAGGAGATCACTCTAAATGTTGTTGTGGATGGGTGGGTTTTGAGCAATATATTGATTGACACAAGCACGGAAGTTAATGTGCTTACTTTAGATGCATGGGTACAGATGGGCAGACCTCCATTACAACCATCCTCTAATGTAATGATTTTGGAAAATTGAACTAAGGCCACTCCAATAGGAGTTTTGAAGGATGCATCCATTACTATACAAGGATCCAAGTTCAGTGGGGACTTTGAGGTTTTAGTATTTCCAGAAGTAGACAACTTCCTAGCTCTACTTGGGCGCCCTTGGTGTTATGTAAATAATGCTGATCTACAGTTCAACAAGGGGTATATAAGATTTGAGAACAAGGAAGAATGAGTTATTATCCCTTTGACAGAAGGGAAATCTGCACCTTATGTTGAACCTTTGAGTGAGGAAGACCTGAACATAATTTATGTGTGTGTCATTCGAGATCCGGAAGTACTTGAGCCATCTAAGGAAGGAATCCTCTAGTGGGAAGATGCACAGTCTATTAGTGATACTACAAGTATTTCTTGTGATAATTGGGCACATGGAACTTATGAGATGGTTGGGAGTGAAGTAAGAAGTGCATCTACGTGAGGAGACAAACCTCGCTGTATTAGGAGGATAAGTAACAACTCTGTACCCCGGTACACTGAAGAAGGAGACCCTACTGTATTCTTGTGCACCATGGAAGAACAGTGGGAGGATCAAGTGGATAGAAGGAATATGTTAGTGTATACCCTGCGTGGGACAACAACGTGTTGGTGGATGGTTCACAGGGATAATCTCATAGAATGGAATGAAGTGAGAATTTCTCTAACAACCCGGTTTCTCAAGAGATATGCACCTACTCAAATATGTACATATCATGGTAATCATCCTGTTCAGCACCATGTTCAAGAGTGTGAGAGACTCTGGACAGAGGGGCATGAAGCTTTACCACCTTCACTATGGGTGCAAAAACTTTATTTCACTTTGTGAGGCTACACACGCAATTGGTATGTTTATGAGGAGCTGCATAGGGAGACTAGAAATTGGAAAGACTTGACTATAAGAATGATCCAGAATTTTGACTACTTCTCCACTAAACCTCCGATGAGAGAGGCATTATGACTTATGGAGTGCTTGACTATGGGAGACAGTGCAAAGGCTGAAGAACTCATTCAGGATTTATTTGGTGAGGAAGACCTAGGAGCACATTTTGATGAAGTAGATGAGACTGATGCCAAACTACTTGAGCACGCTTTCCTTGAGAAGGAGAAAGGAAAGATGGTCTACATAGTGGATGATGAAGAAGTAGAAAATTTGGACATAGATCATCCAGAGGGTACACGTGAAGTATTAAACAATGCGGATAAGAAGGCATGTGCCTATCATGAACCTATGAAGACCAAGAAAGTGAACATTGGCACAGATGTTGAACCTAAGGAGCTTATAATTAAAGATTATTGGTCTGATTCTAAAGTGGCTAAGATAATTGAGTTACTATGCGATTTCTAGGACTTATTTCCTAGGGGCTACCATGAGTTAAAGGGAGTGCATGAGTCTTTGGGTGAGATGAGGAGTAAAATAAAATAAGGTGCACGCCTGGTCATGAAGAGACCTTACAGGATGAACCCTAACTTGTGCACAAAAGTTAAAGAAGAAATTGACAAGATGTTGAAATACGACATCATTAAGCCCCTAGAAGAATTAGAATGGGTTAGCCCCATGGTAATCAGGATAATGAAATATGGTTAGATTAGGATTTGTGTGGACTACAGGGAGCTAAATGTTGCATGTGTGATTGATCCTTTTCCTACACCTTTCACCGAGGAAATATTAGGAGTTGCAGGGAAAAAAATTTACTCTTTTACAAATGGAGTCTATGGATATCACCAAGTAAGGATTGAAAAGGAGGATCAAGAGAAAAAAAACTTTCTCCACTAAATGGGAAAGTTTTGCATACACGGTGATGCCCTTTGGAGTGAAGGACGTATCTGCAGTATTTTTGCGCATTGTGCTTCAAGCGTTCCAGGATTTTATTCACAAATTATTGTAGGTTTACTTGGATGATTGGATAGTATATGGACTTGTCAAGGATCATTGTGACAACTTGCAATTAATGTTTGAGAGGTGCAGACAATTAAGAATCTCTTTAAACATCAAGAAGTGCATATTTGCTACACCCTTTGGAACTCTGCTAGGGCATATCATTTGCAAGGAGGGTTTGTTAGTAGATCCAGCCAAGGTTGTAGTTATCTTAGGCCTAGAGGAACCTACTAGTCAGAGTGAGGTGCGTGGATTCTTGGGCCACACAGGGTATTACAGAAAATTTATCAAAGGATATGTGAAGATTATTGTGCCCTTGAAAGAGTTACTAAAAGGAAAAGGGACATTCTATTGGGGATAATCATAACAACACACATTTTAAGAGTTGAAGGAGAGGCTTACTACGGTGCCTATTCTGTGCTTTCCCTCATGGAATCAACCTTTTCATGTACATGTGGATGACTATAACATGACCATTGGTGTAGTAATGGCTCATTCTAGAGAAGGTACTATAGATCATCCTATCTATTTTGCTAGTAGAAAGTTGACACCTGTAGAATAGAATTATACAACTACAAAGTACAAGGCCTTGTCAATGATCTACGTGTTGCATAAGTTTAGACAATACTTGCTAGCAACACATTTTGTGTTTTATACAGATCACATGGCATTGAAATACTTGGTAAATAAGCCCATTTTATAGGGGCGCATATGCCAATGGGTTCTCTTATTCTAGGAGTTTGAGTATACAGTCATGGTAAAACTAGGAAAAAACAATTCTGGTCTTAATCACTTATCAAGAATCTAATTAGGAGAGGACATGCAGACAACTAAAGATACAATGCCAGATGCATAGTTATACAGGTTAAACCACACACCCTCAGAATTGGAGGATATTGTTGTCTTTTTACGCACATGTATGGTGCCAGAAGGAATGAAATCCTTGGAAAAGAAATAACTTGCAATTCATGCCGCACCTTTCATGTTGATCAATGGTGACCTATACAAACTAGGATGAGATGAAGTATTGCACCAGTGTGTACTAGAGCATGAACACACGAAAATTATTGAAGAGGCTCATGACAATATTGTAGGTGGATACTATTTAGGTGACGCCACTGTGTACATGATTCTACTCATTGGTTTATGGTGGGAAACCTTGTACAAGTATTGCAAGGAGTATTGTAAGGCATGTGATCACTGTCAGCACCTTGGAAAACCTGGGAAAAGAGATGAAATGCTGTTAAGACCTATTACTAGCATATATCCATTTGAAAAATGGGCAATCGACTTTATGGGTCCTATTTCCCTAGCCATGTGTAGAACTAGATTTCTCTACATCATCACTTGTATAGATTATCTTACAAGGTGGGCATAAGCGACACCTACAAAGGATTGTACAATGGCTACATCAGCAAGGTTCTTATGGGAAAATATTCTTACTCGTTATGGATGTCTGTTGAGTTCAGACAAGTGATAGGGGGCACACATTTCTTGAATGAGACAATCAGGATATTATTGGATGAATTTATGGTCACGCACCACAAGACCACACCCTATCACCCTTAAGCAAATGGGGTTGTTGAGGCATTCAATAAGATATTGATCCATACCTTGACAAACATTTGTGATGTTGGAAGGAAAGATTGGGATGATAAAGTTTCTGTTGTACTTTGGGCATATAGAACAACCTATAAAAGGTTGAATAAAGCCACACCCTTTAGTTGGTGTTTAGTGCAGAATAAGTTCTTTCCCATAGAATTTATGTTACCTTCTTTGTGTATTGTGTGTGCTGGAGGTCTAGCTGATGAGAAAGATTTGGAAGAGAGAATTGACAACTTAATATTGCTGGATGAGAGATGTGCCATAACATGTTGGAGTCAGAAGTAGGAAAAGGCTTGACAGAAGGCATGACATGATAAAGATATTAAGGAGAAGAAGCTTGAGGTTGGGCAGATGGTGCTTCTTTATGATTCAAAGTTTTGTGCCACCTAAGGAAAACTTAAGGTGCATTGGTTGGAACCGTATGTTATCACTCACATACTTGAATCAGGTGCTTGCTAATTAGAGGCGCTTGATGGAACACGGTTACCTGGTTACTTCAATGGGAGTAGGTTGAAGCCCTACTATAAATAATCCTTCTTGGTGTTTGTAATAAGGTAGTATTTCCATTTAGTATAGATTCCCTTATTGTATTTCCTTTAATATGTTTCCTTCTTCGTCACTATGCTTTGTCAATTTAGTTTAGTGTTTTGTGTAATAAGCGTGTTTGCGCACTGGAAGATGATTACAATCTGAAGTGTTTTTATGTGCAGAGGACTGCACATACCCTTGGTGTGGGGTGGTTATCATTCAAAAATGGGTACACATAAGGAAATATTGTTACATGTGATTTCTCTTGATTAAAAAGTGTAGATAGTATGGAAAGGTGTTGCTAGAGAGAAAATTTCTCCTAAAATAGACCATAGATGGAAACAAATGAATGAATAGTATAACGTGAGGTAAGCTATGGCCATAAAAACTAATCAAGGAAGGCACAATGGTGAGGTACTTCAGTGCATAGTGTATGAAGGAGGTGTGTAGCTAGAAGGTAGGAAGGTGTGCTAGAAGGTTATAACTGTGGCACATAGGTGTATCACATGGAAATTGGGAAAATGGTTAATTAATGAGAGGATAGGTGGTAGGTAAAGGAGTAATAAATGCATTAAATTTTCACAAATCTATATAGAGACGTGATGCAAGCTCATTTCTACCTTTACGATCACAAGTATTCGAACGAGCTAGTTGCGACCAAATCAAGTGAAATGCGTTGAGGTGTAGAGAGCTGTGAAACTAGGCTAGGAGAGTGGACTTGTGCACAAAATTGGCTTGTGTCCCCATTTGAAAAGGGTTTGAGTAAAGTAGAAACATTGAGAAGGAGCTAGGGCATGCAGTTTCGAGCTAGGGCACGGTTTTGAGCTTCATCGGATAGAGGAAAATGGTGTAACATTTTATCATGGCACCAAGGAAGGCACCTAGAGAAGGAAAAAAAAGGAAGAAGAAGGTGGAAACCGAGGTCCAGGATGCCCCTAAGAGAAAGTTTTTAGAAATTAAGTATCTAGAAGAAGTAACTCTCAGACAGGATTGGGATTCCCATATCCGCAGGTGAAAGGTGTGCAACTACAATCATCACACCACCAAGAACAAGGATTAATTGGATGCATTGTTGGATAAGAAGACCAATAAGTGAATGGTGGATTCCATGTGAGTATATAATGATGTTGGAGATAATTTTCTAAATAACGTAGGGGTATACCAACTCTACGAAATCCCATACTTTGGAAAACCAAAAAATATATACCATTGGCTAATGAGCAGAGCCAATGAGGGCTTCTTCTATTTTTTGGATGGCGGGTAAGGATCACAACTCCCTTAATTGCTAAGTTGACAATATTGAAGGGCACATGGACAAAGGTTAGTAGTGATCTAACTGATAAGGAAGCTATCATGGCCACTAGCAAGGAGTTGGGATACATGAAGTGTTTGTGTGGGATGGATATCTACAAGATAAGGAAGTACCCTGTGATACAAGTGGCCACACATTTACTCACCAAGATAAATGATCAAGAAAGTGAGGTCATAAGTTAACATCATGTGGATACACATTTCTAAGAAATATTTCAAAAGGATAATTTTACAACTTAGCTGGGTACATAACGGATACATTTTTTGAGGACACATACACAAGTGAGAATATAAGTTTTGGTGCTACCCTATTATCACTTGTGTTTGTAGATATTGGAGTGCTCGATGGGCCAAATGATAAAATCAGGGAATACCCCATGGAAAATAAGTCCCTTATAGAGAGGTTTGATAAATATCTGTGTGAAGGATCAATGAGCGGTCCATTTAAGAAAAGGGTCAAAGTTATGGTATGACTGAATTCGCATGTGGCCTTCAAGGAGGAATGGCATATTCCAAAGGAGTCACCCTCATTCATGGGAAAGGACATGAATTTTGTGATATATCAACTTTTTTGCATCACATGCAGTTCATAATGACGAATGGGACATAAAGTCCCTGGTGCAAAACTACCATACACCTTCACAACATGATTCTTCCAGGTAGCAATACACAGGTTTATAGATGCATTTCGGTTGAGCTACAATGTAGACAAGGTCGACTGTGACTACCATACTTTAAGGAAAACCTAAGTTTATCTAGGTCAATTTGCCAATATTGAGAGGATTATTTCTGATGTCATAAGTATGAAGAATTTAAGTTTGGTTATTGGGGATAGTGGGGATGCACTTATCTGTCTCTAGCTTAAGCCTAGGATGGAAAAGGGAAAGTCCATGGAGAAATACTCCATGCTACTAGGGCCGCCTAAAGGCAAGCATATAGTTGAAAATGTGGCATCTTAAAATCCTGTGTCGACCTTAGAGGAAGAAGAGGAAGAAGAAATCAATGAGGATATTTGAAGCTTGGACCACAGAGGCCAGAGGTAAGACACTGACGAAGCAGAAAGTGAGTGCGCAGATACCCCTCCACATCTACAAGGAGAATATGAAGACTTGGACATAAACATAGTCCATGAGGAATGCCAGTTCAAGAGGGTGTTAAGAAGGACAATAACCCAAGGTGTAGGAATATATCAACCTTTACGAAGGTCACCTCAACTCTCCCCTTAAAAAGAAAAACTTGATAAAAAGAGGAGAAGAAAGATGAAGCTTACAAAGGATGAGGAGGAGGAGTTAGGGGAGAGCACGCCAGGAACCCTAGTTCAACCTGAAGATGTAGAGGAGCCTTGAGATGAAGAGATGAGAGATGATGAGGAAGGGGTGAAAGAAGCAGAGGAAGCTATGGACGAGCCACCCAACATGCTCATTACTTTTTAGGGAGGAGAAGGGCCAACTCCAGACCTTGGTGCCCAGGATCCTAAGGGGCCAAGGACAAAAAGGGAGAGGAAAAGTGAAGAATTTGTTTTCCCTAAATATGGGATATGCCGAGGACATGAGAAAAATCATCCATACCCATTTTTATAGAACTATGGGCCTTAAAGAGTTATATGGGTGGGAGATGATGGATCCAGATATGACTACTACATGCACAAGGAATAAATTATCCTGGTCCATGCAGACTCATATGGATGAACCAAATTTTGACATGTGCGAAGAGTCTTGTGTCTTACACAGAGTGAAGAAGGCACCCCAGAGTAGGCACATGACAATAAAACCCACTCTAATGTCTAATGAGAAGGTCAACAATGCCTTGGTCAAGGTATCTACTGAGGTGGCATGAAGGAATGTTGATAAGGCCACCACCATTCGAGCACTTCTTGAAGATAAAAAGGATAAAACTGTAGAGATAACGTGATTAAAATAAGAGAAGGAATGAGAACAAGAAAAGAATGAGGCCTTCATTAGCATGGTTGAGGAACTTGGTGATCACATTCTTAAAACAAGGCCTCATCTAGAATCTCAGGTTCCTAAAAAATTTCCTTCTGCTATGCATTATGTGTGCACTTTGGTATTAGATGACAGACCAATTTGAATGCCCGCACCAAAATATTTTGAACAAGAAGTAGAAATAACAAGGGCCACTATTGTTAGAAAAATTTCAACTTATGAGGCCTTGCTCCAAACCTTGAAAGATGAGCTAAAGAAAGCTAACTAAGCTCTCAATTTATGCACGACACCAAAATCCATAATAAGGATCAAGACTATAGTACAGGACAATGAAGTTCTGAAGGAAATGAAAGATGAAACACTTGGGTGCATAGAAATATTAGCACTAGTAAAACAAAAACATGAGGCCGTTGTAGTAACCTAGGATCTACACAAGGATAAAATTGATGAGATTGGGAAACTCATAGTGTAGAAGATGGATCTCATGGAGGGAATGCTATCAGGTATGGCCAATGTTGTTCAGGTGCTATATAATGAGAAAAATGAGATCACTCAGGAAAAATTGGATGCAATATCCACAAATATTCTAAAGAAAACAAGGAATCTGCTAAGTGATTGACATACATTGGAGGCTGAAATAAAATTTGAGAATCCAGAGTTGATTCTTCCAGTTGAAGAAGAGGGTACTGCAGAGTAAAAATTCATTATTTTGTATAGTGTTTCATTCATTCTTTCATTACTTATTCTTTATTATTGGAGACATCAGAAAAAATTCCCATTATCTGGGATGAAAATTCACTTTAGTGTGGGGTAATGTTGAGTAGAAAAAATGTTTCTCTAAGGAGAAGACACACAAAGGATGCGTGCGTGGGAACAAGGCACATTTGAAGGCACATGAAGATAGGAAAGGAAATGCGTGTCAGAACACTTTGGCTCAGGACTTAGCCATTTTTGTGGATAAGGGCTATTTTTAGAGATAACGTGCGGATCACACATAGAAATGAAGAATCGTGCTCCACGCAATGGTAGTTTGGTAACAAGCAAAAGTTAAGCACCATACATAGTTTAAGATAATAATAGGATTTCTACTTGGAGTTAACTATATGACATCTATTGTTAGAGCACTTTCATGTTGTGCATAATATTGTAAAGGCGCATGAGTATTATTAACAACATGTGGCATGTGACCTATTTTATTAACATGAATATTGAGAAGTGCATGGGTGGTGAAGGGAAAGTCCCCACCACTATAAATATGTATTGATTTACGTAGTTTAGTAAGTGGTGAATTATTGTAGAGTTGTGATGTTGGTTTTTACATGCACGTGACTCATGGAGATATTGATGTAGTGTAAGAAGCTTATGTGTTTTACAATATTTAATGCAATAGAGTATATTGGTTGGATAATGGTATTAGAACATGATTGAATCTGGTTCTTGTATGGTTAATCTTATCATAGTTATTATTTAGTTCATTTATTATGATTCTCTAAGATATAAATATGGATTATGCACAGTGGAATGCTTATGTCTAGCTATGAATCTGAATATGTTTAAACATCATCATGCTAACATTCTTGTACAAGAAACTCTAAAGAGGGACCTGGTGCCTTTATGCACTTTGGGTGAGCACTCAACTTAAACTGAGTGATGTGCCAACATGCTTGGGTTATTCATAGTAAATTCAATGCTGCATCAGTATGTCATTATAGTTATATACACACACATGCACGTTTACTTGGTCTTTTGGAGTGAATGTAAATCTATTACAAATTTTCACATGCTATGATGATGCTTGACATTGTATCCTTTTCCAGTTGCATTGAGGCTCCTTGGGGAATCTACCTTTATTGGTCTCATACATTACAAGTGTTATTATTTCATCATATGTTACTTCCTATTCTTACTAGCACATTACTTTCCATTGATACATACATGTCTTGACATAATTTTGATCTTTCTAACATGCTAATGGGTGCTTCATGTGCAACATTTTCTTTGTAGGACTATATGCAACCATGGTTATCTGATACATGTTTCTTGATATTGTTTTCCATTTTATGTTTTCATGCTACATCCTCTGCCTTGTATGCTCATTGTATGCTTTTGGCCGCTTCAGACCTGATTGTCTTGTGACATTGTTAGCAATGTCCCATGTTTAAAACCTACTTTTTATAGTCCACTTTGTTTGCACACTTATTTATTACATTTTCTTCTATTGTATGTTTTCTAATTTTTCTATTAACACACGTTACTAACCACTTTGTTTGCATGTTTCTTGGTCTCTACCATGCACATTCCCTAACCCCTGTAGGAATACAATTTAGCTCAACATTAGGCCCTCTCTTTTGGGTAGTATTCTCCCACCGAATTTGCATGCACCCCAAATGAGGGGGACATAAATTAGGTGAACAAATTACCCCCATAGTATCTCAAAGCTACAACATAGCATAGAAAAGTACAAAAATTACATAGGACCAAAAGGATATAATGACCCAGAATCTGACTTAGGTACTCAACACAACACATACACCAATGCCCACACTCAAAAAGTGGCACCTAAGTTACTTTGTCCTCACCTGGGTACTTATTGTGTTTGGGTCACACATAGTTATCTTCTCAGATCAACACAGTTCACAAAATCCTTCAGAGCAATTTTATAGCTACAGGCACAATCCTTTAGTTATAGAATGCATTCTATCCCCTTTAATCGGTATAACTCAGAACTAATTTAGAATAATCAGGACAAAAGGAAAAAATTAGGGAAGTACCATCTTTAGTGGTGCTTATCAGACATATTCATGGATGAAGAGTAACACTAGACCTCTCTCCCCAACACTTGCTCTTTGGCATGAGATCACCCAAAAAAACTCACACTTGGCGTGAGATCGCCCAAAAAACTCACCATTGGCATGATATCACCTAAAAAACTCAAACTTAGTGTGAGATCACCTAAAAAATTCACACTTGGTGTGATATTGTCCAAAAAACTCACTATTGGTGTGAGATCACCAAAAACACTCGCCCTTCACAACATTTCAGGACACATTTCTATCCTTTACACTCTTTTACATCAGGTCCATCCTTAATATGGAAAAAGAATCAACCTATAATGAAAATTACAAGCACAACAACATGTAAAACACAATGCATACACTTCACCCCTATGGTAACTTTCCTTTCCTAGTCTCCATAATTCACTTTGCATTATTCCACATTTCAATTTTCCACTTGACATATATTTCACCACACAATCTACAAGATCATAAGGAACACATCTCTTATCTAATTTATGTTATTGAGTATTCACCCAACAACATAAAGTGGGGAAAAATATAGACATTAAATCATTCACTTGGCTACATTTTTAGGTCCTAAGAGTATACTAGCATTTACATGATTCCTAAGCAAGAAAACTAGTGGTTAACAACTATCTTTGGCCTCTTTTCTTTGTCTCTTGTTTTCTATTTGGTATTACACACCCTAAATACCACTCAATATTTTACTGATATATCTTTTATGACTTCAAACACCAACACCCAGCTAGGATAACAACACCCATGTGATCCTGTCCCTCATGGGCACCCTTGACCCTTTTTTACTTTACTCACTCTTTTTGGGTCTCTTTTATCTTTTGGGCATCTTTTTCACTTATAGGTCATCCTTCTAGTTTTCAATTAAAAAATTCAAACAAGGGAATCATATAAATACATAAATATGTGTTCAAAATAAAGGACTAATCACTAAGCATTATTATCATCACCTAAGATTGTATTCAAAAGGAACAAAAAGCACTCTAAAGCATCCATATAACATCCATTCAAGGGAAAATGGATTGCATACTAAACATACAACAACATAGGAAGGGTAAGGTCATTCTATTTCATCCACACATTTTACTAAATTGCTATATTCTAGCTATAACCTGCTATCAAGTGCAACTTGCACAAGGGCATCCTAGGGCACAATTTCTAAAAAAACTCACAAGAATTACATGGAGTCTGAGATCTAGTGCATCACTCGGTAGTAAGTTCAATCTAAGTTTGACCTCCAAGGTCAATACCACTCCCCATTATGCATCTTTCTTTTTAGGTTTGATGTGGTTTGTGGGCTTGTGTAGGTGAACTTCTATTATGCAGGTTACAAGTACCTTGGATAATCATAGTGAAAACAACAAGAGATCAATAGAGAATAATTGTGATACCTTAGTGACACAACAAAAAGAATATGTAAAGGTTTTGCATAGTCACGAGCACCTTGACCTTTTCATCAGCACCCAGGCACCCCTATCCTATTATAGGTGCCCCTTTCCATCCTTGTTCGTGAGCTCCATAATTTACAAAGATTAATAACAACGCTACTTGCATCTTGTTCATCACTTTTCCTTCCTCAGATTAGTCCCAAATT
Organism: Taxus chinensis; assembly: GCA_019776745.2. Lineage (NCBI taxonomy): Eukaryota > Viridiplantae > Streptophyta > Pinopsida > Cupressales > Taxaceae > Taxus > Taxus chinensis. The sequence continues at coordinate 523,897,819 of CM034154.1, read as the reverse complement.
GCATGAATATCAGCTAAGTCCTCTCTATTTCTTCTTTTACTAGGGTTTCATATTTTAAATCTTAGTTTGATTGTGTCATTTCTATATTTCATCATTTATACATTATTTATATACCAGTTATTCTATAATACTTAGATTTAATTGATTGAAATTAAATTAAATCAAACACCTCGAGACATCACACGAAGCCACTTTAAATACACCATGTGAGGTCAGAGGAGGGAACTACTAATAAAAATTCATGCCCCTGAATGATTTTCATCTCACCAAAACTCTTTGCCATCAATTCCATATGACATCAATGAGATATGGTTCAATAATCTCTACCTTTGTCATTGATGACAACAAAATCCAAGAAATTTGATGGAAATTGGTCATACCAACACCTCCCATGATTTCCTTTCTTTTTTATGAGTGCATTCTCCGCCTTTGACATCTATGGAACAGGCTCATTTAGTAATTTTGCACGAACACAACATCAAAAATGCATAAACTTATCCTGAAAAGCTCCCCTTGGATTGGGATCACTTTATTGTCACAAATAGCTTAAAATAATGCTTGTTATTATTCACTAATTAACCTCAATGCTCACCTTGAATAAATTCACTTCATACTTAGTCATTTAATTCTTTGTAGAATTCTCCTTTTGGTCTTCTTAACTTGTTCATGAAGCTAGTGAACTAGATCCCCCTATTTTTTATATTCTTTGCAACTTCTTGGAGAAGATTTGTTATTTGTCTTTCTCCCTCATGATGGCTTGAGTATTTTAGTGATTTTCATGGGTATGGATTATTACGAATTTTTTCCTTAGATGTTCAAAAGTTACTTTTGGAAGCGGTTTTGTCAAGATAGCGGCTACCTCCTCCTTGGTGGACACATGTTCGAATTTGATCCTCTTCTCACTCACTTGTTCCCTTAAGAAATGATACTTTATTGGGACATGCTTGCTATTAGAGTGTAACACAGGGTTTTTGGACACACTTATGGAACTTGTGATATCACAATACAAGGGAGTACGTCCATCACATTCAAATTTGTAGTCTTCTAGGGTCTACCTCATCCATATTACTTGTGTACAACACGATGCAACTGCTATATACTCAGATTCACATGTGGATATAGCTAAAAGAGATTGATTTTTTATTTTCCAAGAGGCAAGACACTTACTAATAAAAAATGCTCCTCCACTTGTGCTCTTCTAGTCATCAATGCTACCATCCCAATCTGCATCTATGAAGGATTTTATCCCAAAATCATTACTTTTTAGATACCAAAGTCCATATTCCATGGTCCTCATGAGATAGCTAAGAATCTTATTGACTAATTATATGTGATTCTCTCTAGGATCTTATTGAAATGTTCCTACTAGACCAACTGCTTACATGATGTTAGGCATGGAGGCAGTTGAACACAATAGGTTTCCTATCATGGATCTGTATGTGGTCTAAATGAATCTTGGTGAATTTTATTCCTTGTTTATCTTGAATCATGTGACCATTGTTGTTCCTATTAGCTTGAAACATTCCATTTGAAACCTCTTGAGCATATCTTTTATGTACTTGGTTTGTGATATGAATATACCTTTCTCAGATTGACTGATTTGCAGTCCTAGGAATAATGATAGATCTCTAAGCATGGACATCTCAAAATCATTCATGACCTTTGTAAATCCAAGTGTCATATTCTCACTATCTCCTCCCAAAATCAATTTATGAACTTCTTCTTCCTTTATGTATAGGTTGATTTCTGCCACTCCTTTCTTGAAGCCTTGATATGTTATATATCTATCTAGTTTGTTGTACCAAGCTCTAGGATCTTGTTTGAGGCCATATAGAGACTTCCTCAAACCACACACATATTATTTGTCCTCTGTAAGTGAGAATCCATTAGGTTGTTCAATGAAGAGTTCTTCATATAGGTTCCCATTGAATAATGCTGACTTGACATCCATTTTTTATAAGTTGAACCTTTTGAATGCTGTATATGCTAAGAAGTGTCTAATGGCCTCCATTCTAGTCACTGGTGCAAATGTTTCTTCAAAATAAAATATTTCAACTTGTTCATACCCTTTACAAACAAGTATTTCAATATTTATTGTGACCTCACCTTTTTCATTGATTTTATTTCTAAATACCCACTTAGTTCCAATGACATTTTTTTTCTTGGGCCCAGGAATTCATTCTCAAGTTTCTTTTTTCTCTATCTGGTCCAATTCTTCATTCATAGAATCAATCCAATTTTTATCTTTCCTGGCTTCCATAACATTCTTTGGCTCAATTTTGGATATAAAATCAATGTTCTCTTGGTTTTGAACACTCTTCAATCTTCTCCTTTTTTGTATGTTTGCCTCCTTGTTTCCTATTATCTGATTTGCAAGATGATCTCTCTTAACCTATCTTGAGGGAGATTTTTTATTTTATCTTTCTTCATCCTCATCTTTTTATTCTTGATTACCTTCTATAGTTTCATCATCTTGGAAGTTTATGCATTGAGGAGTGTCCTTTGGCTGAGATTTTTTCTTCATTGGATATATCTCATCAATTATAACATTTGTCCTTTCTACTATCTTTTGTAGAATTTTGTTGTAGTACCTATATGCTGAGCTCACTGAGGAGTAACCCAAGAATTTACCTTTATCATTCCTTGAGTTAAAATTTCCAAGGTTGTATTCATCCCTCTTGATGAAACACCTACTTCCAAACAATCTTAGATGTTTCACACTAGCACGCCTTCCTTTCCAAAGATCATAGGTGGTCTTATTTATATTTATCTGTATTTGGTCTCTATTTAGGATGTATTATATTATATTTAATGCCTCCCTCCAATATTCATATAATAAGTTTGAATCATTCAACATAGTTATTTCCATCTCTTGAACAATCCAATTTTTCTCTCCATAACTCCATGTTGTTGAGGTTTTCTAGTTGCTAAAAATTTCCTTCTTATTCCATGACTTTCACATAACTCATCAAACTCATTTGACTAAAATTCACATCCTCTATATGATCTCAAGCTTTTTGTCTTTGCATTTTTCTCATTTTCAACTAGAGATTTGAATGTCTCTAACTTGTCTAGTACTTCTGATTTGTCTTTCAAAAATGCAACCCGAGTCATTCTTGTGTAATCATCAATCAACAACATGAAGTAACTCTCACCTAGAATACTTTCATTCCTCTTAGTTACAACACGGTCAATATGTATCAATTCTAATGGTCTTGTTGTGGAATAATCCTTGTATTTGAATCTTCTACTGGTTTTTTTGCTATGTAAGAATGCTTTACAAAGTGTATAAGTAGGTTTAGTGATATTGGGCATGTTTCTCACACATCCATTAGAGGTAATTTTAACAAGATTGTCAAAATTTAGGTTCCCTAACCTCCTATGCCAAAGCCAACTGTCATCAACCTTGCTGGCGAGGAATTTCTCCTTGTTGATATCTTTCAAGACATACATGTTGTTCTTGGTCCTTTTGGTCTTGCCAACTAGCTTACCTAATTTTCTCTTCCTCATATAACAACCCTTGTGAAATACCAAGGTGTATCCTTGATTGCACATTTTAATCACACTTAGTAGATCATGTTTTAATCCCTCTACATATAAAACATTCTCAATTAATTTATTGCTACTGTCTAGACTCAATGTACCCTTACCTACAATGCTTGTAGATGTGTTATATCCAAACCTTATTGTGCCTGAAGCATCTTCTTTCAATGAGATAAATTGTCTCTTATTCCCTATCATGTGACGTGAACATCCATTGTCAATGTACCATGCCATATATTCATTTTGATTATGAAAGGATATTTGAACTATTATACCTTGCTCTCTCTTTCTTGTAGGATCTGTCCTTACTACACACACCTTATTGTATTTCCTCAAGAGTTTATGATTGAAATTTTTTTCTCAATGATTACGATTTTTATAGTTATAGCATAAAATTTCATCGTTTCTTCTCATCTGTTGTGAGTGAAAGTTCCTTCCATGACCCATTTCATATCTTTGACACTTTATTGCTTTATGTCCAAACATATTACAAGAAAAACATGAGATTTTATGATTGAGTTGGTCCTTCTCTTGGATTTCTTGTTAGTATCCTCCATTTCTTGAGGTGGTTATTGAGTGGTATTTTCATCCTTGTAATATTCCTTTAATCCTATACCAGTTTTATCATTTAAAGAAATTTGAATTCTTAGAAGCTCATCTAGGCCACTTGAAAATTTGTCAAATATTTGATATGCCTTCAACTTACTTGATAAATAATCTAGTTTATTTTTTAGAGGCTCCATCTTTGAATTTAGTTTGAGGCATTCATCCTCTTTTTCTTTGAGAGATGTTGAGAGAAATTATAATTGTGCTAAAATCTTTGACTCCATCTTCATTCTCTATATCCATCTTGGTATGCCTTTCTCAAGAAGATTGATTTGCACTTCATAAATTTTCAACATTGACTTCAATTTTTTGTTCTTATTCCTTTGGTTCTTCAATTCCTCAAGGATACTAATCAATTCAGCTTCAAGGTTCACTTTAACATCCTCTTCATATGAATTTTAATATTCACTTAAATTATTACCTTTTGAGCTACTTCCAGAGGTTGTCTCCATGACCATAAATAAGGTGTCAAGATGAATATCTTCATCTTCAATTTTAGACTTTCTAGTGTCACTTGAATATGATGAACTTGTTTCATCTTTAGTGTAGAGGTTCTTTTTGTCCTTGAATAAAATTTTCTTGTCTTCATGTTTCTTGAATCTCTTCTTGTGTTTATGAGGATTTTTTTCGTCTTCATCATGCTCATATTTCTCTTCCTTGTTCTTGTTAGGAAATTTTGAGGAAAAGTGAAATACTTGGCCACAAATAAAGAATTTGAAGGGTATTTTTCCTTTGTATTTACCTAATAATTTTTTTAGTATCCTAACAAACATTGAGTCAATTCTCTCATTATCCTCACCCATGTTAGATTCCACATTAATTTTCTTTGATTGTGGTCTCTTATCATCTTATAATGCAACATCATTTTTTATTGGTTTTTCTCCATTAGCCCTCATCTCATAAGCAATTAGGATGTCATGAAGTTCATCCATTTTTATTATGGTCAAGTCTTTTACTTCTTCCATAGGTGAAACCTTGGAGTCATACTTGGGTGTTAGAGATCTTAACATTTTTTGAACAAATACTATTTCCTCCATCTTTCCTCCTAGTCCTTTGATGAAATTTATTAGCTCATCAAATCTTTGTAAGTAGGAAGCAATTCTCTCATCTTTCTTCATTATTAGGCACTTAAATTTTCCTTGTTAGGTATAAAAATTATCTAGTCTGAACTTGTTATCTCCTCCATAGATGGTATTTAGATTTTCCCAAATATCTTGGGTTGTATTACAATGCATACATTTTACAAATTTTGATTCTACCATTCCACAAAAGATCGCATTCATTTCCTTTGAGTTATTCTCACTAGCCTTCTTATATACTATATCAGTTGGAGGTGTGCTTGGAATGGTGTAGCCATCAACTATTAAATGTCGTATATCAAAGCCTAGAGACATGAGATAGGTCTTCACTCTAATGATCCAAATGTATAGTTGGTTCCATTGAAGAGAGGTACATTGGAAATAGAGAAACCACTTTAAGCTTGATTGTTGACCATAATTGTGCTTGTTGGATCTCCTTCAAGATGTTAAGATTGATCCAAAAGGACCTGGATCTGATAACACTTGCTTAAAAACACAAGAAATGAGAGGGGAGGGGTGAATCAGTGATTCTTGAAACTTTGAAATCAAATTTAAATCTCAACAAACCATTCAATATTAATCAAACTTTACCGTGAAGAAACAATGACATTCAAACATAAGCACATAACAAACAAGCACACAAGAAGATAATAGTTAATGTGGGAAACCCTTTAAGGGAAAAAAACCCACTAAAATCAATGCACTACTATGGAAAATTATCCCATAATATATTACAAATATTTCAATTTTTTTATAATCCACTCAACTTGAAGCACCAACTCCAACAGATAGGTCAAACACCTACTTGAAAATTTTTACAAGATCTTACTTGCATGGAAGCAACAACTCCATATTTTTCTAAGCACTTACTTAGTCTTCAAAAGTTATTTTTGATTAGTGATAAAGAAGGGTTGAGGGGACCCTACCTTGTACAAAGTAAACCAGTCAAAACAACATGAAACATGCCCAATGGTGTACCCATTGAATCTATCTACAACAAAATCAGAGATAATCAAACAACAATAGAAATAAAAACATCCATACTAAAAGCATTACATAAAAGAAAACAATCACAAAATGACCAAATATCAACAACAAAAAGTCATTCCTTAATCAATTATTTCACTGATGGAATACACTCATTCCATTCCTTGTAGTTATGATCAATCATATCCCTTATAGGCATTACTCCATCTTTCTCTAACTGCTTGGATCTCGACATGGCCTAAACCAACTCTCCCAACATATTAATGTGTTAGATAATACTATTCATATTCAGCAGGTGAAATTCTCTTATATGCATAAGGGTTTCTTTCATTTTAAATATGTCCTTCTACATGGCCATACATCTTTCATTCACAAATTTCAAGTTATCTTTCACCACAATGGCAGTGAGATTTTCCATCTTCTCTTGAAGCTCCCTAAAATTGATGACCATCATACTAATTTTGTGTCTGTTAATGTCACTGTCCAATCTGTAATTTTAAAAATCCTTCAAAAATTCACTTAAATTAATCCCCATTTGTTGGGAAGAGAACAAGTCTTTCTAAGAAACCTTAAGCTCCCATAGATTGGAAATTAATTCTTCCATATTCTAGGTGGTGTCTCTGATAACACTTCCTTTTCATCCATTTTGGGAGGATTTTCAGTTTGACTCTCTTCCTTTTTACCGATAGTATCCCTAATCTCCATTTGAACCTCTCTATCACTGCTAACCTTGTCCAAGTCATCGACATCCTTTTCCTTGGATCCATAGCTTACATCTATATTCTCTTGATTACCTTGTTCACCTTCCCTTCTCATTTTCTTCCTGGGGTTTTCCTTGGCTGAGTGATACCTTGTCTTTTTTGCCACCAATTTTCCTTGCACCTTTGACATAGGGATTTGAGTATTTGATTCAAATTTTACACTTTTGTCTATAATGAGGGTGCTTGTTTTGACCAAGGCCTTAATAAGCCCTTAGTGGAGAGGAACAATGAAAGTTACTTTCTTAACGATCTCTATGGATTTTACCAGTGATTTATATGGAAAATTAGGAAAATTATACTGTCTACCATTCTAATGTGATTGAGCATTGGGAAATGGTAACCATACACCACTATATGCCATCCTTCATGAGTAATATAAGACATAAGTAGTAGGGAATTTTCATCATTAGGAGGCAGTAAGTCTTCTCTATCAAATCCATTGAAATGTTGTTTGAGAGAACCCTTACCTTACATGAAGTTATCCACCTCCAAGATGTAGTAAGTTTTAGGTTTAAAAATACATCTTCCCTCCAAAGGTAAACTAGTCACTTTGGAAAACAACTTAGGTGTTATGGTGAAAGAGACATTCTGTAAGAAAACTCAGACTTCATTCCATGCATTGGCAATCTGGATGCTCAAATCTTCGTCATGGCCATCAAACATTTTAAAGAAATTAAGGAGTCCTACCTTCTCCAACAACTGGGAGGTTTCTTTAGTAATATCCGACATAGAGGATGGCTCTGTTATCACTAAGACTCCCCCCATATTATTTATAAAAATATTCCTTCTTTCTATGTAGAGGTTTCTGTGCCCCAAACTCAGACTCCAAAATAGTGGTTTCTCGAAATCCAGGCTCATTTGGTCCAAGAAACAAATAAACCTAGAAATTAAAAGTGTAACCATTCTCTTTGAATCCTTGTAGTTATGAGAGGCAATATTTGACATGAGTTTAGAATTTATTTTCATAATAATACCGATCACCCTCTTTTCAACATAATAATCAATTAAAACATAAGGTACCTTTCTGCTTTCTCTTTTCATTATATCATTATCCCAAAATAGATTCCATCCACGTAGGCATAAGTTAGGGAAGTTAGTCCCCCTCAATAAGTTTAATAGTTTTTTCATCCAAACTACCTAAGCTCTCCACCACTCTAAAGTCTCTTTTTAATACTCCCATGTTAGTGAATTTATCAGCTAACCCATTTCCTTCACGAAAGACGTGTTGGAAAGTTATATGTGAAGGAATGAAGTCTACTCTTGGTAAAATATTTAATTTTCATTTAAATAACGTCCCTTCCCAACATGTTAGAGATTATATTTAAAGAATCACCTTTGAAAATCAAGGATTTGAAGCCTTTCTCCTCATCTAACTTCACTCCCCAAAACATAGTAGCATCCTCTACCACATGATTATTTTGTGTACCCAAATTTAAAAAGTAAGAAAAAAAAGTTACCTTTGAAGTCTCAGAATATACCTCCACCTCCTGATTTCCTAGGATTCCCTTTCGTAGATTCATCAAATTTTATCTTAAAAAAACCTTCCTTCGGTCTTCTCCATCTTACTCCTTCTCTTGGATTGTTTTTTCTTGTCGTTTTAGCATTTATGAGGTTCATGTTTTTGAAAATATGCTTTTATCCCTCTAGAATTTCCACTTCCTTATTTTTTAGGATAGATAATTTGTTTTTAACAACATGTATGCATCTTTTAGTAATGATAGGACCACATAATATCTTCCCCTTAAAGATCCTCCTATTTCGTTCTTTCCATACCTCCAACCATAAAAGCCAAAGACTCAAGATCCAAAGATTTTTAAGGCCTTGGCTATGGCAGGGACAATGCCATTGAACCCATGATGATGTGACCTCTTGCGAGTTAACCCACTTTAACAAGAATAATGCAAGGATAGAGGATATGAATTGAAAAGAGAAATTAAAATCCATAAAGATATGATTGACTATTTCAATTGATTTTTCAGATAAGACACATTTGTTAACTATATGGAAACCTCCTTTTGAGATATTGTTAACCGTCAAAATCTTGTTTATCATAGTAAGCCAATTGAACATATTAACTTTAGGAATAAAGTTTTTATTCCATATTTTTCTAGATAATAAATCTTCAGCATTCACCTCTTCTTTAAAAAATTGAGCATAGGTAGATTTGATAGAAAAAATTATAGTTTCTTCTTTGTCCCATACAAGTCTATCTTTTTCGTTTTTGTTATAGATCATATAATTATGAATAAAATCATTTAGGATTTCCTGTTCCATTTTAAATCCTTCATATCCATCTCCAAGTGTTTCCAAATATGAAAAGTCCCCCCTCCCTCATGTAGTTACTTACCAAGACACCATATTTTCATTCCAGTAGCTGTGATATTTATGGGAATTTATCCTCCAAATTGAAATTACCTACCCATTTATCTTTCCAAAATAATTTTTTTGTGCCACTTCCAATTTTCCATTTGCATCCTTGACCCAAAATTTCCTTAGCCCAATTTATAGCCTTCTAAATGCTTGACCCATTGAAGGTAGAAGGTTTAAAAATATAGCTTTCATCATTAGCATATTCCCAATATTTATGTTTAAGGATTTTAGTCCAGACACTATCTTCCTTAATCAACCGCCATCCAAGTTTGGCTAGTAGGGATTTGTTCATTTTAGTCCAATCCCTAAGTCCCAAACCTCCTAACTTTTTAGGTTTACACATCCATTTCCAAGCTACCAAAGGAATGTGGTATTTACTTTCCGTTCCACTCCGTAGAAAGCATTTCTGGATACTTTCAAGTTTTTTTGCTACTTTCAAAGGGAGTTGATAAAGAGACATAACATACACTAGGAGAATTTGAAGTGAGATTTTTATAAGAGTGACTTTTCCTACTTGTGAAAGGATGTTTGATTTCCATGCCACCGGTTTCCTTTCAAAACTTTCTATTAGGAAATTCCACTAACTACTTTGGGGTCATTTTTCCCCTAAAGGCATGCCTAAGTAAAAGGAGGGAAGAGATTTGATATCACATTCCAACACTTTTGCAAATTTATTTTCCATCTAACCCATAATATTAAGAACAAAAATGGAGCTCTTTTAATAATTGATCAACTATCCCGATACTTCCTCATAATCATCTGACAAATTTTTAAAGGAGTAAGATTTTGGTATAGAGGATTCTCCCACCAGGATCACGTAATCCAAAGGATAAAATCTCCACTCCCAAGGATGTAGACGGACCTTTTACAGATCTAATATGAGAAGCTTCATTTAATCTCTTGCTCAAAGCTTCTGCCATTAAGATAAAGAGAAATGGGGATGATGGATATCCTTGCCTCAAACCTTGTGAACTCAGAAAAAACCCACAAGGATCCCCATTGAGAAGAACTGAAAACCAGACATTACAGATGCGAACACTGAACATACTCCTAAAAGAATTGTTAGAGCCAAAATTTCCACAAATTTTATCTATGAAACTCTAGGAAACCCTGTCATATGCCTTAGACTTATCTAATTTGATGATCATAGCTAGATTCTTGCTAAGTTTCACTGAGTGTATATTTTATTTGATAGTAATGATGCCATATTGCATTTTTCTACCCATGACGAAGGCCCCTTGTTGTTATGAAATGATGGAGGGGAGAAGTAACTATAACTGGAGAGCAAGAATCTTAGTGTAGATTTCGTAGGAAGTGTTACACAGGCTTATATGATGAAAATCCTTAAATTTCAATGCATTTCTAGTTTTCGCACAAGGGCCAAAAAAGTGTAGTTCACATCCTTTAACATTTTCTTTTGATTGGAAAATTCTTCCACTGCCTTGTAAACATCTTTTTTAATGATGTCCCAGAAATGCTGATAGAACAACACTTGAAAACCATTCGGTCAAGGAGACTTATCCGAACTTAGATGCTTAATCACAAATTCAACCTCTTCCATTGAAGGAGTCATAGAGATAATTTGGTTATCTTCCTTAGAGAAAAGGGTGAGAATGTAATTAAGGAAGTCATTTACCTTTTCCAAGTTGGGGTTTCTTTGATCAGTCAACATATTTTAAAAAAAAGCAATTGCCTCTTCTTTTATTTCTTCTTGTTCTTTGAGGATTAATCCACCCAAATTCCAAAATTTTCCAATTCTATTGAAGATTATTATTTTAAGAGTAGTTAGGTGGAAGAATCATGTGTTTTCATAACCTTCTTTAAGCCACATTATTATATATTTTTACCTCCAGAAAGTTTCTTCCTTAGCGAAAATGATATGATATTCTTGAAGTAAAAGTCTCTCTTTCTCATTGTACTCCAGCTCTAAACTCAAGTCACCCTCTTCACTTTTCAGCTATAGGTTGATAATATCTATTTTCAACTATGATTTTTGTTGAAAGATGTTCCTGAAACTATTTTTATTCCATTTCTTGAGGTTAATTTTGACATGCTACAACTTTTTGGATAGTCTAAATATGGCAGTACATTAAACATTTAATCTCCACCATTCCTCTATGAGGCCTTGTAACTCCTCACTTTGAATCCACATCTTTTCGAACCTAAAGGGAGTTTTCCTTTCGGTGGGATCTTTCACAGTCAAAAGAATGGGATTTTGGCCTGATCTGATAATAGGAAGGGAATAGAGAGAGTTTTCCTTAAACCACTCTTTGGTGACAAACATCCTATACAATCTCACTTAGATAAGTTGATTATTTGCTCTTGTATTTAACCAAGTGTGTTTTATTCCCTTTAAGTCTATATCCAGTAAGTTTGAATTCATGAAAAAATAATTGAATTCCTCCATTCCCATAATATACTCATTAGATCCCACTTTTTTCTCAGAAGGAGATGTAGGGGTGTTAAAATCTTCAACCATCAACCAATCAGATCTAGAAATGACGTTTTTGAAATTTAGAAGGTGCTGCCATAATTTATTTCCCTCCTTGTGTGAAGGTGGAGCATATATATTTGATAAGACCCATAATTTTCCCTTTTCCAAATTTCACATCATAACTGCCATATGGTTTCCTCTTTTTAACAAGAGTGTACCTTTGAGAATGGCAGGATTTCACACTACCACTATCCCTCTTGAAGAATTGTTTGACCTAACAACATATGCTTCTAAATTTTTCCAAAAATATTTTTAGATATTTTGAAAGCTTTCATCCTTCATTTTTGTTTCCTGTACTGCTAATACATCTAAGTTTTGATTTTTCACCAAATCTTTTAGGATCCTCTATTTTTCCGGGTTATTAAGCCCTCTCCTATTCCAAGAGATATAATTTATTTTATAAGGTTGATATTATTTTTCCTAAAGGAATTTTGATCTAAACATACCTGTTTCTCTGATTCTATTTATTTCTACTTATTCCTCTTCCTTGATTCTTATTTATTTAACCTACCTTGTTTGCTATTAGGAGTTTTAATATTGATAGGATTACCACCCCATGTAACTTCTGATTTCCTATTTCTAGATTTTGAAGGTGTTCCTTTGAAAGATTCACCTTTTAAAAATGGTAAAGTTGGTTCCACTTGATTTCCTTCCATTTTATTTTATTCCATTTAATTTTGGAATATTTGTTTAACATTCATCATTTCTTCTACCATCAAATTTATAATTTTCCGAAGTATTTTATTTACCATCAAACATTTTGGTATAAACGAGCTTATTTGGCCTTTTCCTTCTTGAGTTTGGTTTAGCTCCACAACTGGATCCTCCGTAGTCTTCTCTTTATGTCCATTTTCTTCATTATTTCAATTGTCAGGAGGAGCTGTCCTAATGTATTCCTTTTTGTTTGGGAGTTTTTTGTTAGTGGAGAAGGTTATAGTTTTGATATATCTTGACGACATCACTGTATTCTCAAAAAATTCAGCGACTCACCTCTGTCATTTGAGGAAGGTATTTCAGAGGTGTAGAAGATTTGGGGTATCATTGAATCCCAAAAAATGCATATTCTTGGCTCACGAGGGAAAACTCCTTGGCCATATTGTCTCCAAGGAAGGATTAGCAATTGATCCAGAGAGGGTTGAAGCCAAATAGCTCTACATTGCCAGCCACAAGAGGGCCCTTCAGAGTTTCCTGGGAAGGATAAACTTTGTTCGGAGGTTTGTCCCAAATTTTGCAGCCCTTGTCAAGCCCATCACCAAAATGTTAAGGAAAAGCATGGCTTTCAAGTGGATGGCAGAAGGCAAGGAAAGTTTTGAAGCAATCAAAGAAGCCATCTCCCAGGCACCTACTCTCATCAACCCTGACTTTTCCAAGGATTTCATCCTCTATGCATTTGGAGGTGATGACACTATTTCTGCCATTCTGGTACAGCAGAACAAAGATAATGATGAGCAGCCGATTGCTTTCTTCAGCCAGAGCCTAAATGACTGCGAGGTGAGGTACTCTTTTATTGAAAAGCATGTGCTTGCAATAATCAGAAGCTTGAAGAACTTCAAGCATTTAGTCTCAAACAACAAGGTCCAGTTATTGGTCTCACATGCTGGGGTTAAGGACTTCCTCCTCAACAAGGATTTGAATGAGAAAAGGGCAGGATGGATCACCCATGTCATGGAGTATGACATTGAGATCAAGATCACCAAGCTGGTAAGAGGCAAAGGTTTGTGTGAGCAGCTCGCTTCCAAACATCCAGACAACCCAGAAGATGAAGAAGACGCTGTCCTACTATTACAAGAAGATCAAAAACAGGAAAATGATGATGTGTCCACTCCCTGTTGGACTCAGACTATGATACATTTCCTACAGATGGGTATGTGCCCTCCAGAAATGAGCAAAGCAAAAAGAAGGTACTTTAGATTACAAACAGTTCCTTATGTGCTTGTTGATGGTGTTTTGTTTAAAAAAGACATCAACGGTGTTCTATTGAGATGCATTGGGACATGTCAGATTGAGATGATCTTACAAGAGTTCCATGATGGGGAGGTAGGAGGCCATTTCACCCCATGAGTAACAGCTCTCAAAATCATGAAAGCTGGTTACTATTGGCCTACTGTATTCAATGATTGCTACTCATGGGTTAAGAAATGCAAGAAATGTGCATTCTTCATAGGGAAAGGAAGGTTAGCAGCACTTCCCCTTCGTCCAATTTCAGTAGATCATCCATTCATGCAATGGGGATTGGACTTCATTGGAGTCATCAATCCCAATTCGAGTCAAGGCCACAAGTGGATTCTTACAGCGACAGACTATTTCACCAAGTGGACCGAAGCAGTAGCGCTCAAAGAGGCAAGTGAGTCTAGCATACTAGACTTTTATGAAGGGATAGTAACCAGGTTCGGTGTGCCGGCCACCATCATATCAGATAATGCATTAGCATTCATAGGTTCAAAAATTACAGAATGGGCTGTCAAGAATGGAATCTATTTGAGCACCTCTTCAAATTATTACCCGCAGGGTAATGGACAAGCAGAGTCCACAAACAAGAATTTGCTAAAAATCATCAGAAGGACTCTGGATGAAAATCAAAGAACATGGCATACAAGGCTAAAATCAGCGTTATGGGCTGACAGAATAACACCAAAGAGGTCTATAGGTAATTCTCCCTACAAGTTGGTCTATGGGAAGGAGGCAGTATTGCCTATATCATTAGAATTGCCAGCCTTGGAGCTCATGAAGCAGCTTGAGTTATCTGAGTTTGAACCAATGGAGGTCAGGTATGCGGAATTGATGGAATTAGAAGAAATCAGAGAACATGCAGTTTAGATGATTGAAAAGGATCAGGCCGTAGTAAAAAGATGGTTTGATAAGAGAGCTAGAGCAAGAACCTTCCAGGAAGGGGACCTGGTTCTGAAATGGGATGCAGATCGGGCAAAACCAGGGAGACATTCCAAGTTTGATGCCATCTGGAGTGGTCCCTACATGGTCACGGGATGCAAAAATAGTAATGCTTTCCAATTGTCTGCATTGGATGGAGAGGAACTTCATATCCCGGTTAACGGAAGCTATCTTAAACGTTGCTACTAAGAGAAACGTTTTGCCCTTGTAAATATTAGTTTAGAGTTTTCTTAATTCCTCTAAGTGCGTATGCACATTGTCCTGTTGTAGTTAGGTTTCTATTTCCCTAAATGCTTTGGCACAGGTTTTGCTGCTCTCAGGTTGTTTTCTACAGTTCAGAGTGTTGCTGGAGAAGAAGTTACAGTATTAGGCTGGTTTCGGGTTATTGCTTATAACTCCATGCCCAATGGATTGCTAAAAGGCCACTGATCTTCTACCTAGCAGGCAGGTAACCCCGCTGAGTCGTCAAAACTGTTGTCAAAATTTCACCCCCCAAGGTAAATTTCGATAACATGCATCAAAAGTTGCAGAAAGGCAAATAGGTTGATCCAGGAAAAATCGTGAAAATCGGCTAAGTCCTAGTCCTAGGAGCAATCGG
This sequence comes from Taxus chinensis, assembly GCA_019776745.2. Lineage (NCBI taxonomy): Eukaryota > Viridiplantae > Streptophyta > Pinopsida > Cupressales > Taxaceae > Taxus > Taxus chinensis. The sequence continues at coordinate 523,882,492 of CM034154.1, read as the reverse complement.
GACATTTGGAACAGAAATGCGCGGATCGGCCGAAAAGCCTCCAGGTGGCCCAAGGAGCAATCGAGACATCTGGGACAAAAGTACGCGGCGGGCGCAAAAAGCCGATCCAGCCAAAAGAGAGAAAAAATTGGCTAACTGCTGAGAGGGACGCCCGTGGGACAAGCGGGCCAAAAAGGCGCGAACCGGCCGAACCGGGCGAAAAAGGGCCAGACAGTCCAAAGCAAAATGGGACAAGAGGGACAAACACAAGGAGCACTGAGCAAAATGGGACAAAGGGACGCGTGGGACGCGGATCGCCGAAAAGGCCGAAAGCCAATAAAATTGTGCCACGTGTCATCGGCCAAATGAGGGACAAGGAAGCCCATTTCAGGCGGATCGGAGGTTTTTGTCCCAAACGGTTTGGGACATCCGGGACAAAAAGACACGAAGGGCGCAAAAGAGCTGGCAGGCCCGCGGACTAATCAGAAGCTGCCACGTGTCCTCACATGAGAAAAGTCAAAAAGTCAAAGGGCGAGTTTTCGAGCACCGATCCAAACCAATGAAATAATGCCACGTGTCGTAGCTAGGGCCCACAAGGAGATTTCAAAGGAAAGCCCAATAAAAAGCAAAGGAGAGAGAATCATTGAGCGAATCAGAGCTTGCCACGTGTCATCCAGGTGGCAAAGCGCGGGAAGAAATTCAAAAAATCCGTTTTCGCCTGTTCTGTGCCCTAAATCTTCAGATCGACATAACTTTCGATCCAGAGCTCAGATTTGCGTGTTCTTTATATCAACGGAAAGCTTGTGAGATTCTCTACACGTTTCCAGGGTCAATCTTGCATTTTGGTTCAGTTTGGAGAGAGAAAATCAAGAAGACGCCTCTGGCACGAAATAATAAGCAGAAGTAATGCTTCAACGAACAACTTTAATGCAACAGACAGTTCACTGCTTCTGTTAGGCAGCCCGCCATTTTGACATGATCGGCCGCTTCTGCCATGATGAGATGAGTTAAGTGCATTCTGGAGGTGGTTGGGGCAGATTTCGAATTCCTCTCTCTTTTCTCTCTCATTCTTCCTATAAACTGTAAGGAGGGGCTTCTTTCTAAGGTTGGACATTTTTGTTTTGCACCCCTCCCTTCTCTCCTACTTGCAAGAGAATTCATGGAGTTTTCAAACCTCCCATATGGACTGTAATGCCATTGTGCCTCTTGGCCATTGTAATGTATTGAATCGACCCTTTGAGCAATATATATGTCTGTGATTAAATTTAAATCCTCTCATGTATTCATTGTTGTCATTTTGATCTCTCATTGCATTTCAGTTACCTGTGCATGGTGTGGTATTGCATCTATATGGTCTGTGTTTATTCTTGCAAAACTTATGTTCTTCATTCCTCGGTGCATCACCCCCTTAGCTTATGTTTATTTATATGCATTTCTCTCTCCCTGTCTCCTTGGTAGTTAGTTTAGGTTTTTGGGTAAGCCTCTGCGTTTCATTGGTGCATCTGAACAGAGGAATAGGAACCAACCTTTCTCTGGAGAATCCTTTCTCATTTTCAAGTCCCACACTTTTAGAAAGGATTCAATGTTATGCAATCACACTGGATGCCTAAGTGATCAACCTAGAAGCTTGATCTGCATCCAGGGGTGTTGTGATTTTTCATCAACAACTACTTGGGGGGAGTTTTTACAATCTCTTATCTCTCATTGATATGTAGATTCCTGTACCCTTTCGTAGAATTTTTTAAAATAACATTGAGGTTATATGTTCCATTTTGTATTATTCTTTTCCCTTTATCTTCCTTTCTTACATTGGTTTTAACTGCTATATAAGTTTGGGAGATTATGAATTTGTAGTTCTTGATGGAGTTTCCCCATCCATTACATTTAGTACACTTAGCCGGGATGATCTCTAGTCCTATTTTATGATCCCATACACCCAACATTTATTTTATCTTAATGCTATTGGGGATATATGTTCTTGAGATAGTATAGATACAACACCTTGCACATACAAGTTTAGTAATACTGAGGGTAGCATTTTCAATGAGAACCAGAGAACCTATAGAGTTATCTATTCCCTTTATGATGTCCTCATGCCAAAAATCTAAGGGGAGACTTGGTAGGTGCACCCAAACAAGGAACTGGTTCAAGTTTTCTTTATATGGGTTAAAATTTGGTTCCCATTTTCATAAGTTCCCCCAAAACTAGGGACCATCCTCCAAAACCCTATGCATGTATTCATGAATAATAAAATTAAAAAGGAAAAAACCATTCAGTAAAGCACTTACCTCCATATGGCCTTTTGGGTTCCATTTAAGTTTTTCACACTTGCGAACACCATCGATATTTGGTCCACCGCTAACCATCTTACCCACTAGCTCTTTGTCCAGATTATTTGTAGTATTGTTTAATATTTAATTTGGGATCTCCAGGACACATCCATAAGCTTATTTTATCACATGTAGGAGTAACTTTTGACCTTTCGAGGTCGATTCATTCTTCACCACACCTAACCATAATACTAGGTCCCTGACTTCTATCTCTTTTTCCTTTTCACTACCCTACACATGGCCCACTCTGTAACCTTATTTTACAACAGAGCCCTTGGTTCCCTATTGCAAAAGTGTTTGATCACATTCATCTGACCTTTTTTATTGAAAGAAATAATTTGTGATCTCATACTCAGCTACTATATGCTCATCCTCCTACACTCACACCTAAATTCACCTATTTATTCAATTGCTCATACTTATGAAACTGTGTCTTCAAAAGTAAATTTTCAAGCACATTAAGAAATTAATATGCACAATGATGAAACACTTATACCACTTAATCTTCATATTTTGACCCCTTGAGCTTCTAACCTCTTCAACTTGTACAAAATTCTTAGGTGACATCACCTAAAACTGTAACAAAGAAATCATTACATCTGCATGTATGTCAGTTACGTGTTCTTAAATTTCTTGAGTTTTCAGGACACTCTTCACACTTATGAGGAACTCATAAAATTCTCATGAACTCACTGCACCTCTGAAACAAGTGATATTATTCCATTTTTACTCTCACATCTGCAAGTGTAAAAGTTTATTCTATTTAGTCTTCTTCTCAACGAAGGATTATTTGTCTTATAGCTGTCATATGTAATGCAACATGTGTTGAGAAGTTCTATGAATGATACAAAGGTTCCCTAATTTCCAGCTAAAGTCTTGAAAAGATTTTTAAATCACCATTATAACATCAAGAATCCATTAGGAATCATATGTTCTATTAGAACTATGACCTTTAAAATGTGATCTTCAACTTGGATGAATGAAACACACTTTAGGTTCATATCATGTAATAAGAATAAGATGGAAGAATATTTAAGATGTACAAGACATCATCACATGGTTGGAATGCTATAGGCTAGGACTTAAGACTTAATTTAACTCTTCTTCTCAACTGAGTGTGCACAATCATTATAGCTCAAAAAAATAGTCCCAAGATTACTTCATCAACACCAATGTATGGAATTTCAAAATTTATTAATGCTTGGAGTATGTCTCATGTGACCTATGGTTCATGTTCAATGAAATTTGGTAGCTCTACCACCTTCATTCATACCATGATATACTGATTTAATGGTTAATGGGTTTAATGGGTTTACATACATAGAAAACCAATCTTTACAAAGTTAGTTCACTCATCAACTCACCTATTCATGAGTCTTATGGCACCTTTATAAAATGATATAATCATTTTTCAACTTTGTAAACCCATATAATGTATCATTTAAAGTCATATAGGTTAAATATGCATTCATTTATGAGACTACTCATACTAGGTCTTAGGTCATAAAAACCAATCTTTCAAACAATCCAAAATTCACTTTCATGCCAAACAAATGCATGGTAAGTTTAGAAAGAGACCTATAATCCATATTCAAACACTCACCTACATGTTTTATGAGAATAAATTTACATTTACACTCTTGTTCCTCAGACCTACTTAACAGGCCTCATGGAGCAGTTTAGACCATTTGTGCTTAGACTCAAGATCACTTCACTTGATCAGGTCTCGAGCTTAAACATTTCAAGTTGGACTTATATCAATAATCCATGCTCATATACCACCTCCAAAACATGTTTTAATGTCAAAGACCTCTCAAACAAACATGACAAGATTTTTCCTCTTAATCCATTAACGGTAGGCCATATTGGGTGGCTTGTTTCACCAAAATATTAAAAATAGCCTTCCTGAAACATATCATGGAAACTTGAACCACCTCCCAATATTTCTCCCATAGTTTTCCTTTCACCATGAAACATATCATGCATGACGGTACTATCAAATTATTTCAAAAATAAATAAAACTGTACCTTACCTACTGACCTAGAACATGCCACCAATGCAAAAATGAACTAGGAGGATTCCTGTACAAGCTCAAGTCACTAAATTAGCTTTCCCAAGTCATTTCATGACCAAAACAGTCATTTCTTCTCCACAGATATAAGACTAGGGTTTTAGCAGGGTTTAGATCACATTGACTTCTTAAGGATCATTCATAAAGTATAGGGAATCATTATACCTCATTCTAATTACAAAATTCTCTTGACTCCATGCCCCAACATTGATTAAATAACTATTTCTCCATGAAAATATTTAATGTACAAGTGAGCACTTCAAACTGTACCTTTGAGATGGAGATGTTAATTCTGAGATCTCAATGATGCCTAAAACCTCATAACTTAAAATATATTCTTCATAATTATGTGAATATTCTCTGACAACATGAGGAAAACCTATACTATCTTCCCAAATGACCACCTTCTTATAAATAGGTTTACACCTTCTTGACCACCATGACTTGTACTTGCTCACCTGACTTGTCCTCAAGAAAATGCCTCCAAAAGGTCTTGAACATGCCTCTAATAGATGAAATTTGACCTAAAAACCCTTTAACATCCTCTCTACCATATCACAACATACTATTCTTTCTTGGAATTACCTGCCTTAGCTTTATTTGCTTCATACACCAAGCCATGCACACACTAGGTCTTAGATTTAGGCCTACTTGAACTTGTTTCAGTTCATAGTGCATGTAACTTGTCATATTATTCATCATAAATGACACTTTTAGACCTTTGGAACACCTATTAAAACATATAGGACACATTTGGAGTTCACACCAAGCACCTAGTTATTTTCCAATGCACCAATCATGCACCAAGACATTGTTTATACACCATGACACCTCAAGACATCACACTAAGCCACATCAACTATGCCATGTGAGGTTAGAGGAGGGCATTACCAATCAAAATTCATTCCCATGAATTATTTTCACCTCACCAACACTCTTTTCCATCAATGCCATATGACATCAATGAGACAGGGTTTAACAAATTGAATATTTTAATTTTGGCATTATCATTGGTTGGCTTAAAAGATTCACTGGGTGGATCTCATTCAATTGAATTGGAGTAGATAAGATCTTGAATGACATGATAAATTTTTATACACCTATTAGTAAGGTGACCGATACATATATGATAATCACAATAAGCATTGACATATAAATCTTACTTTGAGGATTTTTTGTATCAACCTCAAATGGTGGTGGGAGAGACATGAGATTACACTCAAGAAGTTATTTTAATACAATATGTGGGGTATAAGGTAAGTATGTATATTTCTATTTTGTAGGTTTTATTTATATATTAGTAGGTTAAGAGATAACATTGACAACACATTTAGAAGTATCCTTAGCATCATTAATATTTTATTTGAATGTGATTTTTCTTCGAAATTTAGCATTAGATGTAGTGTGAGTGCTAATAATGTACTTGAGTTTGTTCTTATGTAACAACTTATCTTCATACTCTTTAAGTGTGTCATATATATGATCAAATGATCAAACTTTATCCATATGACCCATTCTCGCAAGGGTGAAAAAAACCTTTATATGAAGAGATATTGTAGTTCACTATCATATAAGATATTGCTTATTTTAGTAAGCATGGTGTTGTATCATACCACATAATCCTTAATAGGTTCATTAAATCCTTGACGACTATCATTAATACCTCACTTTAATCTAATATTTTTTCAAAATCTTGGTAGTGTCCAAGGTCGTATGTAGTAGGATGGATAGGAATATCATTTTAGCAATGCTAGTATAATAATGGAAATACCTTGAAGGAAAATATGATAGATAATCTATTCTAGATTTATGGATTATAAAATACGACTAAGAAACTGAAGTAAAATAGAAAATCTAAACATAAGATGCTTTCTACTGAAAATATTTATAAATCTTAAGTAGTAATCTCAATAGTAATCTAAGTAATATATTTGACATAAAACTATTCTAATAAAATACCAATTGTCATCCTTAGGAAAGAGTGGCCCCTTGCTTCTCCCTTGTACATGGAATTAATAATTAAAACACAAGTTTCTCCACAAATATTGTAAGATTCTATTGAATGAAAAAATTCTATTACAGTCTATTCATTTGCAGACGTATGATCTTACATTTATAATTATCTGTTTAACTGATGAGTCTCCTGAATAAAATGGAACTAACTAACTATAATATTAGGTTGTTTTATTAACAGAAAGTAAAACAAAAAGAGAGCGTGGTGTAGTAAACAACACCTCCTATTTCTATTATAACTCATCCCCATAAACATGGGAGAGTTTATATTTATAACAACCTATTACATTTCTCTCCTCTTAATGATAATTGTCTGGATAAAACATATGAGAGAGAATATATAGGAAAAAATAATTATAGTGGAAGACTAGGTTTCTAGCCTTAGCTAATTCTTGCCCATGTGGAGTCAAAGTGCTAAAAAGATGTAGTAATTTAACTTAATGCCACTTCAACTCCTTGTTTAGTTTCTATTTTTTTGCATCCACATCCTCCAGCTTCTTATGTGATGGTTAGAACCATCGGTCAATTTTAAGAGTAATATCTTCATCAAAACTTCATGTTGGAACAATCTATATTTTTCTGCATACAAAATAGTAGGTAGGAATATTAGTAGTTCATGATGTATGTTGGATCATTAGATTGAGGAAGTTGCATCCTGACACATCTTGAAAATACTGAAATTCTCTAGCAACACCCTGACTTATGCTTCAACCTACTATTTTCACAAGTAATACACCTTTTTAATAGGAAACATTAGTTTTAAATGGATAATAATGACTTAAAAAGAAAAAAATGAACACACACACACACACACACATAAATACATGTAAAAATTTCCAAAAGAGAAGAAAAAGTGTTCCTTTTTTATGTAACTGACGAGACATATAATGGCCTCATCACTCCCTAGAATTAAAACCTTGTAGGTCCTTTACATTCTCCCATTCCATTCTTTAGTTCAAATCCTCCACAATTCTACTACAATCATACACAACAATGAAGGAATTTCATGCTTCCACATTAGGTTTGTGGTGCCGTTTATTTTCCTAGACCGTTGATTCCAATTGATTAAACAAAATCTAAGGTTTTTCCTCCTCTTATTTCCATGAGGGACCACCTTCTAATAAAAGAGGTGGTCTATTTCCTATGTTATTCTACTCTCTTTCTACTTTCAACCTTTGCAAGCATTGTAATATTACACAACTAAGAAGGAACTTTGTGACTTTGATTAATAAATCCATAGAGATTTGTATATCTGTTTAATTAGTCTTGGTATTGCTTACATGGTTTATTTCTTCGTATTGAATGTGGAACTACTCTTGTTAATGTTGGCGAGAATAATCAATTTCCTAATCACAATCTTAACCCCCTTCTCTCTATTTTCCTACTTCCCTTTACCTATTTCCAAGAAAATTCCTCTGTTGTACACTATACAAGAACTTTGCCAAAAGTTTAGTGAAGTAATCATGTGTGATCCTAGGCCTAATAGCCACCCACAGTTTCATTTAATCCTTTCATTTAATAAATAAGATCCTACTCATACCAAAAAAGGAGGGGCCTTTCCCGGTGATAATTGGTGAAAACCACTAATCTATCATGCAACAAATTATTTCACCAACACAATTTAAAATAGCTTTCACCACCAAGTGGGGGACATTTGCTTATCAAACAATGCCTTTTAGACTATCTAATGTTGGTGTTACCTTTAAAGGGAAATAGATTTAAATTTTAAGGGGATGATTAATGTTATTGTCTTACTCTATTTGGATGATATTACTATATTTTACAAAAGGAAGGAATATCATCAGATGCACCTAAGGAATTTTTTGAGTAGATGCATGGAGTTTGGAATATCATTAATTCCAAAGAAATGTATTTTTTCTATTCCTGAAGGTAAAATTCTAGGACATGTTGTGTATAAGGATGGTTTGGATATTGACATGGATATAATTACAACTATTTTGGCTCTTTCTCTACCCCAACACAAGAAAACATTGCAGTCATTCCTGGGGAAGATCAATTTTATAATAAAGTTCATCACTAACTTTGTAGAGTTGGTAAGGCCCATCACATTGATGCTTAAGAAGGGTAGTAATTTATAATTGACACAAGAGGCTAAGGGAAGTTTTGAAAAAAATGAAGAAGGCTATAGCCAAAGATCCCATTCTTATCAACCCTAATTTTGAAAAAGACTTTATTTTATATGCCTTTGGAGGTGAGAGCAATATTTTCGCTATTCTAACATAGGAAAATCAAGAAGGATTGGAGAGGCCAATATATGTTACAAGTCAAACACTTAAATAATATGAGCTCAAATAAAAGTTTGTTGAGAATAAATTTTTTGTTATTTTGAGGGTTCTAAATAAGTTCAAACACTTATTATCCAACAATATGACCAAAGTATTTATTACTCATCCAAGTGTTAAGGAACACATTATGAGTATTGAAATAAGTGATAAAAGAGTTTCTTATATTACTAAAATATTATCATAGGTATAGTATTGTGTCAAAACTTAGCTAAAGATGAAGGGCACATAGGAAAATCAATTTATGTCTAGTCAACAGAATTTATGCCAGAAGGAAGAATTGAAAATTACTGGTTTCAAAATATGGTTGAATACCTACACATTGAAAAACTACCCAAGACTTTCAATAGAACTCAAAAAAGGCATTTCATATTGAAATCCATTAATTATGAGTTGTTCAAGATGGTGTCCTTTTTAAGAGAAACATTGATTCTAAGATGTTGAACCTGAAAAGGTTGAGAGGTTAATAAAAGAATTTCATGTGGGCCTTGTTGGTTGGCACTTTTCTTCTCAAACTAATAGAAACAAGATATTGAGGGTTGGATATTTTTGGCCAACTCTATTTTCATATTCTTATAAATGGATAAGGAGTTGTAAAGAATGCACATTCTTTCCTAGAAGAAAGAGGAATATAACCATAACACTTCAACCCATTGTTTTTGATCAACCTTTCTCCCAATGGGGTTTATATTTCATTGGTATAGTGAACCCTACTTTAAGTGTTGGCTATCATTGGGTTTTGAAAGCTAGATATTACTTCACAAGGTGGGTGGAGGTTGTACCTCTCAAATAAGTAACTAAAAATGTCATCCTAGAATTCCTATAGGACATTGTGACTAGATCATGGGTTCCCCATACAATCATATATGATAATTCCAAGGATTTATTTTGAGAAAAATTGTTTGATTTTTCCTTGAGGTATTGTATTTATGTGAATACATCTTCAAAATATTACCCTCAAGGAAATGGTTTTTTTGAATCATCCACAATAATATGATCATAATCATAAAGTGATCAATAGAAGATAATCAGAGATAGTGGAACTCTAAGATAAAAAACAACACCTTGGAATGATAGAATCACACCCAATAAATTTTTTGGGAACTCTCCATTCATGCTTGTATATGGAAGAGAAGCTATAATACCCATTTAATTGAAGCTTCCAACTCTATAGTTTTCTCACCAATTGGAGTTAGAACATCATGATGTAAGAACCATAAGGATTACTGATATGGTTAAGTTAGAAGAAACTTGGGAATAATCTAGAGAGAAATTGCAAGACCACTAACAAGTTACGAAAAAGTAGTTTAAGAATAAATCCCACCCTTATCATTTTAATGAAGGATAACTGGTCATAAAATGGGATAAAGACTGCTCCAAACTAGAGAAAAATAATAATTTTGATGCTATTTGGAGTGGCCCTTATTAGATTGTAGGGATCAAAGGGAGTAATGATTTTGAATTGAAAAAACTTGAAAGTGAAATCATCCCTATCACAGTGAATGGGATATTCCTCAAGTGTTATTGCTAAAGTTTTCTCCCCCATGTACATAGTTGTAAATACGTTTCTTCTCCCTACCTTATTTTGTTCCTTATTTTGTTGTTGGTGTTTTTTACCCTGATTTTTAGATTATGGGTGCTTGTTGCTCCTAACCTATGTTATCATTGGTTTTGTCCATTTTTGTTGAGTCTAAACTGCTAAGAAGTTTTTTCACTGGGGATTTTTTCATTTCCCTCTAAGAAACATGTTCACATCTCTCAATATTTTAGTTCAATTGTGTTCAAGCATGCAATTTTAGCCTTACAATTTCCCTATTCATCCACTGAAAACCAATTTCCCCATATGTATTTTATTTCTCTATTAAATAACTTGGGGATTATTTCCAACATAGTTTAGAATTTCAGGTATAAAGGCACATGTATACAAATTATTGAGAACCTATGGGAAGGAGAACTCAAGATCTAGGCAAGTGAGAGCTATCTTGGGGCACCAAGAAGATTCAAGGCCATTATGGTTTCCTTACAGAAAAGGATAAAATTTTGGAAAGTCTAGGATTTGTTTTAGAGTTTTACATTGAATTCATTCCCAATGGATGCACAAGATAACCATTTCTCATAGCTAGCAGGAAGATGCCCCCTTTAAGCCACCAAAATAATCACCCATGCTTATTTAAACAACTTATTCAAGTTTCAAAATTAGGAACTTTTGTTTAGAAATCCATGGAATAAAATAGCTTAGTGTTCCACGGAAAGAAAAAATAAAGTGTACTTTGGGTTCACTTAACATGTGGAACAAAGGTTCAAGATCTCTAGACTTAGGTGGCTCCAGACAATAAGTACGCAGTAAATCTTATGTAGAAATTATCCATAGGTTGAAGTTATTGTTCTGCGGGTACAAAAAATATAGTGCATCGCGAGCTTGCAAGGTCCATAGTACAAAAATAAGGAACCATGAAGTTATACTCCATGTAAAAAATCAATGGGGTTATACACCACTGCAACACATGAAAGGTTGAGTTTGTCATGGATTAAAGTAATGAAGTAACTCTATGTTCCATGAGATTGCGAGAACATCGTGCTTTGTGGGTTGTAAAAACCCATGAAAAAAGGTTGAAGACCACATATCAAAGCAAGAAAAAGACACACTGATTAAAATGCCACACAATGAAAATAATTCCATTGAGTTTCTAAACCCCATGAAGAAAACACAATTCAAATTTTAATGCTCACCCACCGAATGAAGGAACAAGTAAATTCCTATGGGACAAGGCAAAGGGACAAGGCTACTTAACAAACTAATTCCACAAAGGAGTTAACAATCGTTCAAAGCCGCAGAAGACCATGAAATCAATGATGAGACCACGGATGGTAATAAGTGTTAGTGTAGGTTATTATTTATCCTTTTATTTATTTATTAGGATAATTATTACACTTGTGTTAGCCCTACACTTGCTAGGTTCGCTTGCTTAGGTGTACTAGTTGTGTGGAGTTAGCTTACTAGTTGTGTTGAGTTAGATTCTAAGTTATGTGGAGTTAGCTTACTAGTCTTCTGGAGTTAACTTAACTACCAATATCAGTTAGTGGGACTTCTTCACCATTGATTTAGGTAGTATTTACACTTCCCTCCTCCTATATGTACATCTTTCTTATTGAGTAATTCAAGTCATTGTATTGTAATGTATTGAGCATTATGGATTATGATGGATTTCCAAAGATGGTATTTTAGCTCTTCTATTTTACAAATCTAATGTGGTGTGCTATTATCATATGATATCATGGCTTAGAACAATATTCTTATCATTCCTTTCATGGTATCAGAGCGATAAATGATGTAGACATCCATCTGTAGGTTTTTTTGCAAGCAAGGGTTTATTATTTTCATGTATTCAGAATTTGTTCGCATTTTTTTCAGAATTTATTTTTATGTAAAATGGAGAGCACCATTAGATTTGGAAGGTGCCAAAACCCTAGAATAGACTGTAAACTCAACCATGTTTTGAGACATTCAAATCTGGATGCAGATCTATACCCCCTTGGTGCATTCTTTTATCCATTGGATATAAGCGTGTACCTTCTGGATGCATTCTTTTACCCTCTGAATATTTCTATTTTAGATGTAGTATTTTATCCATTGGATGAAGATCTGTACCCTCTAGGTGCATTCTTTTATCCATTGGATATAGACGTGTACCCTCTGGATGCAATGATTTACCCTTTGGACATTTAGGTTTTGGGTGTAGGATTTTATCCTTCAGATGGGTGTCACATGTACCTTGAAAAAAAATAAGCATTAAAATATTATTTTAATAGAAAAACTTTCTAGAGCTCATAACTTTTGATTCGTAGCTCAGATTAAGGTGATCTTTTTTTAAAAAAAAAATTGTGTTTTTTTTGAGATCTACACATTGGTGAAATTTGTATACATATATTTTAAATGTAAAAGGTACTTTTACTCATTGTAATATTTACATGAACTCAATTATAAAGTACCAAATTTGAGAGGGTCTTGTAATCACTTGTGGACACAATTTCTGTTGATCTTGACGGCCTAAAATTTTGGGTGTTACATTCTTGTATCTAATGGTGTATACATTTATATCTCTCTTTTTTCTTGAGATATTTGAGATATATATTTTCAAATATTTTTTGGTATGTTGAGAGTCTCTCTTATGAGGGAGCTATTCTTGTGAAGCCCATTGTTAGTTTGTCAGTGTTCGAGTAGTTGATTTTGGAAACTCATACAGATTTGTGGTGTTACTCTACCCATTCAGTAGTATGGGAGGGTGTGGTGTTGATACTGATTCTTTGGGTTTTGTGTCCTTTCCTTCTTATGTGTTGACACTGATTCTTCGGGTTTCTTGTCCTTTCCTTATTACCTTAGATTTTCTTAGATCATGACACTCCTATTTATTTGGATCTCATGTCCTTGCCTTGTTGCCTTGCCTTGGATTTTCTTGGATCATGGCACTCTTATTTATTTGGATCTCGTGTCCTTTTATTATTACCTTGGATTTTCTTAGATTGTGACACTCATATTTATTTGGATCTCATGTCCTTTCCTTTTTTCCTTGGTTTTCTTGGATCGTGGCTTGGAACAATCTTCTTATCATTCCTTTAATGGATGATGAGACCACGGGTGGTAATAAGAAGTCCAAAAAGGAAGGAAAAGCTGCACAAGAATTTTCCATACAAAGGATTTTTCGTGATGTTTTCAGGACTGGGTTTTGATGATATATTATGATCTAGAGTTCTGTTTAACAAAAGACCAATCTCATAGAATAGTTTCTTAGAGGGTTTCACTAAATATTGATTTTGATGGGAATGATGAAGGTATTTAGGAGATTTTAGTGATGGAATTTTGGATCAGTTTGAGTCAATGCCGCTATCAATTGGTGCTTGAATCATTTACATATGTTTTCTTGAATTCCTTTTATATAAGATTCTCCTCAAGACCCCACTAAAATGAATATATGAGATGTATTAGTGTTCTAGTGTATGGTTATGGATAGAAATGGAAAATTTTCAATTTGAACCTCATTCATCTCCCCTGATTTTGTGAGAACCATTGATTTAGGTTAAACCTTATCCACTTTCAAAACACCTAAGGTTTTCTTGTGAATCAAGGAACCCAATGGTGTGGATCATCATGAGAGTGGGATATTCTCTTCAAATCTAGTTTTGAGGGTGTTTTAGAATGGTCAAATAGTTTAAGCATCTCATATGACATCTTCAGATCCCTTCTCCTCCCTCCTATTAATGTAATGAGTTTCATAAGTGAAACTACCCTCTCTTGAATATAAAAATACTCCACCCAATTGGTTTCTAAGTATTTTGAGTCTGTACAACCCCTTGTGCTGAACTATGTAATGAAATCACTACCTTCTCAATGACTATTAAATATTATGTGTTCCCAAGCAATAATATCTAGTTGATTTTAATCATGATCTAAACTTTGGCTTGAGTTATTGTGTTTCACCTTTTTTATATTTTTATTGTATAACGTGTATGAATTATATTTGCATAACTCAATTCCATTGTGTCTTTTATACAAAGGATTAAATGTTGTTAGCGTGTAGTACGAATTTTGGCTCTTATTTGTCCCCCTCATTGTTGTGTTCTTCACCCTTTTTCTACCAATCTTAGGGAGAGTGATCCCTTCATACTATGGTGCATCACTATTATTTTCAGGTTTTAGTAATATTTATCCCTCCACTTTGCATAAACTTTAGTTAGATTAGAGTAGTGGTTAATATATAACTTTTATGGGAAGACATACGACCTTCTCCGGAGGTTTATCTCAAGGGTTAAGGTCCCACACCTTAGAGATAATCCCATTGTTGTTGCAGAGACCTTCAAATGTTTAAATAATTTCCTACTTCAAAAGGGTACACATAAGTGTCCACCAACAAGTGGTACTAGAAGGATTGTAATAGTCTAACAAACACCCTCATTGGTCATTTATAAGGCCACATACACATAACTCGTGTACTGAGTCAATTTCTTGGCTCTAAAATGAGTAGGAAATTAATAGTATTTCATTATCACCTATGTTGTGTACTTCATACACATCAATAGTGTCAATCTTAATCACATTCTTTAAATGATTGCAATTTTATCTTAAAGGGGCCAAAATAAGATACGGGGAGAATCCAATAGGTTCCAGGTATTGAAGCCAACCATATTGCTTGATTTTTGTAGCAATGTGTAGCCCCACTTTTTTAGTTTTAAGATTGATTAATTAGAAGGAAAAATGTTTTAAATAAACAATCATTAAAAATTGTGCCCCCAAAAGTTGGTCATATGAGTGACGGGTAGATTTTATTTGCCAATCGATCTTTTTTATTCCTTTTTAACAACATAAATGTTTTCTATTGGAAAGTGTTTAACTGGTTAGATAATAGGAAGACATTAATGGAAATATGGGAATAAAAATGTTGGAATTAAATTCTTGCATGTCCTACACATATTTCATGTCTCATATTATCCTTGCCCAAATAATTTCTGATATATGTACACTACACTTTATCATCTTGATCTCACTCATATTATTCATGCGAGTGTAATTTTCACTTGAAGGGGTCAAAATAAAAATTGGTGGAAATAAAATAGGTTATAAGTTTTAAATACAACCTGAATTCTTGCTTCTTCTAGCACTTTGTACACCCCTTTAATTTTTAAGCTCGAGTAATTTCAAGAAAATAGGTGATGTGTATCACATCCCACATTTTCACATTATTAGATTGGACTCTTAGACGATTCATTGGTTATTACCACATTGTTACAACACTTTATAAACTACTTTGATTTACTTTAGTTAGAATGATGACATGTTTTGGGAATAAAATATTTAATTTCATTAATTAAATTGCAATAATTGATGATTGATTTATATTATAGTTTGGGATCATGTATATATATACACATATACACACACACACACACACACACACACACACACACACACACACACACACACACACACATATGTATATGTATATGTATATGTACATATTATACATATACATATATATATATATATGTATATTGTATAATGTATATATATACATACATATACATATATATATATATATATATATATACATACATATATATATACATATACATACATATATATATATAATATATATATATATATATATATATACATACATACATATATATACATATGTACACACACACATATACATATATGTATCATATATACATATGTGTATATATACATATATGTATATATGTGTGTGTGTGTGTATACATCTACACACACACACATGTATGTATATGTATATATATACATATACATATACATATATGTATATGTATATGTATATACATATACATATATATACATATACATACATACATATATACATATATGTGTGTGTGTGTGTGTGTGTAGATATATATATAATATATATATATATATATGTATGTATATGTAGATGTACACACACACACGTGGGATCATTTTCATCTTAATGTTAAATGGGGGTTGAAATCCTTGAGCTCACTAATGAGCTAACCTTATGTTTTGCATATGAGTTACATTTTCTTTCGTTGTGAAACTGATCCAATCTTGAGTTACTACCAAGTTACATTTCTTGTCTATTGATCCAAGCTTCTAGCTAAACTAAGCTCCAAATCTCCAAATTGCTGAGCTAATTAGATTAACATGGATGGAAAAATTCCTTGTTAAGGAAATTATAAATATAAGCATAAATATATATATAAATAATTAAGTATGATAAATTATATATATTTATGCTTATATTTTAAGTTTCATGATTTTCCTTTTAACAACAATTTTGATCTCCCAGAAGGCATCTCTTGCTTTAGCAATATGATTTTATTGAATTCCCAGATTACAATAGTAATCCAATATGAAATTCCTGTTATGATATATGAAAACTCCTCCAACTCTAGCTTTACTTGGGTTTACTTTTGACGAGCCATCAAAATTCAACTTAATCCATTCATTTACAAGTTTTTTCAATCCAACCAACCTTGGGTTGGGTTTAGGGGGATATTTTGGCCACTAGTGATTTCCAAATTCTTAGAGATTTTTCTTTCTAGTTCAATGAAACTCTTTTTCTTATTTGGGATCATGGAGAAATTAATATTTATATCATTATAACATCTTGCTACAATTTTTTTGGTTCCTTCTTCCCCTTGAATATTCTCATATTTCTCTCCTTCCATATTACCCAACAAAGATGCATATTTGCAAAAATCCATAAAAACTTAAGAAATTGGATTTTGAATGGGAAACTCAATTAGATCCATATCAAATTTAAAGTGGGAGGGAAAATCCAATTGATTTCAAAGAAGGAAAGTAAGGAGTTCCTAACCTTGACCAAAAAGGGGCATTCAAGGAAGAGATCTCTTTTTAACAAAACCAATTTTATGTGATTTGGAGATCTATGGAGGAAGTTAAGGAGATTTGAAGTTTGGAATGTCAAGACACATAAAAAGATGACATGTGGCAACTTATAAGTAGCTGTGGCGATTTACCCTACCTATGTGTACATTTCTTTGACTTTCACCATGTGTTGGAATTTCATTGGATGTGGGGGTCAGGGGTTGGTTTGTATATTTTCAAATTGAATGCACACTATATTTGTGCCTTAAAATCTCACAGACCTGAAATTTGCATGAATTATGGTTTAATCTGTGAGCTTCATGTCCATGGAGCTATCTTCCTTGGAGTTTGTCATAAAACTTATATGTTTCTTACTTGAACCACTTGGATCTATGCCATGTGTTGCTATTTTTCTCAGCCGCATGTCTCTTGAATTCCTCTGACCTATATTCCTTTACCATCCTTATTTTTCTTCAACTCATGCAGACCTAAAATGTTATCCTCCCTACTTTATCCCAGGAAGTTGACATCCTCGGAGGCACATATTTTCGAAGTCTGCTAGAACACTAACATGTGTCTCTGTCTTGGACCATTGATTTTGCACCATGTGGCCACCTCCAAACCTGACGTGTATCACCGACTATTACACCATGCTCGCCATCGCTTGGATCCTACGCCCTAATTTAATCCTACTCATTTCGGGGCTTTACGTCTGATGGATCCCTTATGGATGAGAAACACCCAAAAAACCTCCACGTGTCCTCGGTCTTGTCTTATAATGAATTTGATGACCATTTAAATGTCACATGGGCTTTCAAAATTTTAAGTGGTAGAAGCATTGGTGGGTTTTCTGAAATGCTTTGGCTAAGTTAACTTTGATGGGTATTTTGGACATCTTTTTCTGATTAAAATAGCTAATTCCATTTTTGATTGGGGAAGTTATCCGAATTAGCTAGGTGGAAAATTTAAATAACAATTTTTGTGACCTATAGGGGAAATTTACTTGCTAAAATTGACTAGTAGTCTTATGCAATCCATTGAGCATGGAGTTGAGCCCAAAACCTTTAAAACACTGATTTTTTTTTTTTGAAATTCTTACCCCTAAGGCATTTGAAACATGAATGGACTTGGTAGATCTTGTGGGCTATGAATAAGAATTGAAAATAGCCCAACTTATTATATTCCACCTTAAACCCTGCTCAGGTTGATATGGAGGTACCTCAATCGTGCTCTTGAAGCTAATTTTTTGGGAATTTTATTCAAATTTTGTAACTATCCCAAAATACTACATTTTTTAACCAAGGAAAAGACACCGAGAACTCTAAGATGCATTGATGTCTTGGGATGAATGGATGAGCATTTAAAATTACCCCATAATTTAATTTTTTCCACAAAAGGAGAAACTAAAGCATTTGATCTTTTAATGAGAGTGGAAAAATGTTTAAAATCTGATCAAGACACTGGTTCCCTAGAAAATATGAAGCACTTTAGAGTTCATAATTTCATATTGATTTTGAAATGGAGTGCATGCATTTGAAACAACCCCAAAACACTCTGTTTCCACCATGAATCATGCGTTGCCTTCAAAATGAACTGATATTGGGATTGAAGAATAAATGTTTGAAGAATTCCCTCATATTTGATTTTCCTCATGGAAATGCTCCCAAGTTGAATTGTACAAACAAAAACAAGGCCAAAAAATATATACAAATAAAAAAAATCATACATGTCCCAAGGGGAAACATGCAAATTGTGCATAAACACTTGTTTTGCTAAAAACAAACCTATCTAGCCTAATCTAACCAGAGGAAGAGAAGATAAACGAAACCTAAAATAGGAAGGGAGAAATAACTACCTTTCCTCACAAAATTATACCATGTAATTGATTTAGCACTGAAAATGACCTTTAATGAGAGTGAAAAACTATTTTGAAACCAAATTTCCACTCCATTTCTAGAAAAATCAACAAAAAACAAAATGAATACCTCCTCAAGTTATTTTACATCTAGTTGGAGGTGCTGATGCTTACCTTTAGTGCTTTGATACTCATCTTCATGCTCTGATATGGGCATGAATGGTTATAACTCCCTTTTTGGATCTAAATTAGCCAAGTATCTGATTAGCCACGAGATGATCCTGATGATTTGCCAACTTCTTTGAAGCTCAATCCCACAAATGGGATCATCATGGAGAGCTTCTTGAAGGTGGAGATTGTTTGCAATATGAATGGGATTTTGTTTTTCCTCTACAAACAACTTTGTCTCCTCCAAAATTACATCCTTCGAGTCTAACTAGCTTCCTTTTGAAGTAGATGCCCTCTTTTTTCATTTTACACAAATTTATCATCATAATCAAAATCATAACATTCTTAAATGGTTCTATAATCAACATACATGATAAGACTAGTTGGGGATGATACATAAGTGAGGCACTTTTGATTATTTACATTATTAGACAGAGAGCATTTGGAAGAAAATGGGATAATGGGAGTGAGGGGAATGAGTTTCCTTTTACCAGCCAGAATAAGAACATTCTCAGCTTATATTACAATGTCAAATTCTTGAGGAAGAGTGCTCCCTTGTAGAGCTTGGATTAATACAACCAAATCAAAATAAAAGGCCCTAAAATAAAAAAAGATTGCTATACCTTGTGAGGGTCTAAATTCTTGAGGAATTCTATGTCAGGTCCTGTTGAATTTTATGTTGAAATCAAATATATACTCGATTGAAGTTGGCTATATTGTGTTTATATGTTCCATGAGAAGTATGAGATATGAAATCTCCTTGAACCGATTGTAGAATTGTTCTCCCAACTAATCCTAAATGGAAATGGATTATGGAGCCAAACTATTGTACCAATATCTTGCTTTGCATATGAATGACAGAACAAGAAATCTGAGGAAAATATTTTGTTCATTGGCATTATGAATGGCATAATGGTTGACTATGTCTTAGATGTGATCAATAGTAGATTGATCTCCATTTCCCTAGAAGAGAGGAAAATTTATTAGGTTTTTTGGGGATATCACCCCATTGCTGAAAATGGAGGGGAGAAGAATTGAAATTAGAAAATGGAAGAGATCCTTGGAGACACATGAATAAAGCGAATCATGAAAATGAATGGAAGGGTGAAATGAAAGGAAGAATGGATGAAATAATTAAGGAAAAGGTATGAAAATGATATAATGGGCTTGTTAAAATTAGTGGAGTCACCAAATGTGATTTAAAATTACCTCAAAAGGTTAGGTACCACCAATAACTCATCAAACTTGGAGGTATGCATTCATAAAGTTATTTAAACTGGTCCCACATGGAATTCCAAAATTGTTGTCACTGAAATTGCACCCTTTGAATGACCATTAAAGAAAAAAAAATTCCTGGGCAACATGGGATGATCTCACAAGTGTGGGACTTGCAGATTGAGATCAATCTTTAGATAAGGTCATCTTCCTCTACCAAATTCTAATTCTAAACTAATCCTAAAAATGGAAATGCAACTAACTAATCCTAAATTAATAATTCCAAGGGACCAGGAAGAGACATAAGGGTTAGAAAGATGCATAGAAGGTAAAACCTAAGATAAAGAGGTGATAAAATGAGAAATAAGGGGATGGACCAATATCAAATGAGGGAGAAGGAAAATGGAGAAGGGAGATGCCAAACAGAAGTGACACAGACCCAAGACTAAATTTAACCATCCATTCTTACAAAAAAATAACAATAATAAAACCTGTAAAAATAAAAGCATGCACAACATACCATAACAGTAATGGATAGACAAGAATGTAGATAAATCAAGCATAGGGAAGATAATAGCCACAAATACCAAATTTTATTGCTTAAAAGTATGCACAATCGGTTCTAGTTATAAAAGAAGACACAAACACGTTTGTTAAAGCAAAATGGAGGTATTTTGCTCACATTTACTTGGGGAACCATTTTGACATGGTTCCTTTGGAGTTTAAAATGTCCATTCCTTGAAATGATAATTTTTTAAAAATATTTTGGAGGAAGAGAAAAGAGAGGGAAAACATACAAGACATGAGTTTTCAGTTTTAATCACCAAAAAAGATATTAAACCAAGCATGGAACCTCTGTAAAAATAGTCCTTTAAATTAACCTTGATGCAGAGAAAGAATGAGCCCCATACTCTATTAAATTTGGGTTGTTGAGACATTTAGGATTATGTTTTAATGCCTTGACTATTTTAATCTTTTTTACCCACTCAAAATCACTAAAATCTTATTTTATTAATTTCATGATGAAGGGATTAAAGATATCTTTCCAAAAAGATCGATTTTGCATGATTTGGATCTCTTTGGAGGAAGTTATGGAGATTTGAAATTTGGCATATTGGTATGCACAAGAAGATGACACGTGGTAACTTGTAAGTAGTTGTGTACATGGCTTTGAATTTCACCAGCTGTTGGGATTGGTTTACACATTGACTACGCACTGTCTTTAACTCCCACAAACCCGAAAGTTGCATGAATTTTTGTTTAATTCGAGAGCTTCACATTATATACCTTCCACATGTCCTACTTGAACTGCTGTGATTTATGCCACATGTTTCCATTTTACTCCACCACGTGTCTCTTGACTTCCTATTACGCGTGTTCCTCCGCAAACTCAGACTGTTGATTTTACACCACTTCTAAACCGATCGTGTGTTCCTGCTCGCAATCACCTGAACCCAATGCTTCCATTCAATCTAACTCATTCTTGGGATAAGAAATACGTCTTCTTGTCTGGCGTTGAATTGAAAACCATTTAAACACCATGTATCCTTTCAAAAGTTTAAGCGGTAGAAGCGTTGGTGGGTTTTCTCAAATGATTTCGAGAAGTTAACTTTGACGGGCATTTTTGACGTCTTTTTCCCTTTAAAATGGATAATTCCAATTTTGATTGGGGAAGTTATCCAAATTAGCTGGGAGAAAATTTAGATAGCAAATACATCTGTATCCTTCTTCCAATTATGCTTAGACAAGTGACCGTTTGCGAATGGTTAACCAAGACTGTTAACAAGATTATTAATAAAACATTTAGATGTGCAACCATGAGAAATGTGGGATTAAATGATAAGTATAAAAAAGTGGTGGAACCATTTGCATGGCTACTATCTATCCATTAAGTGAATGGTCAAAACCTTTATTTCCATTGTGAACTTAATAAGTGAGAATTAATGGGTTAATAATCAAGCAAGAGTTGTATTTTATCCATGATTAATTTGAGTTAATACAACTATCCATAGGCAATACCTAATTGTAAAATGGTTGAATATGTCACCCATAAATGGTAATATAACATAAATATAGAATTTATATCAGGGGAATCCTAGCTATTCTAAAAAGGTATAGATATGAAGAATGGCATAAAAATATAACATAAAGCATAAACAAAGTTGTGAGTAGCTGAATGTAAGATAAGGAAATGAGAATAAACCTATTACGAATCACATGGGTTTCAAACACAAAGGAAGAGAGATATGGATTACTCGAGTCGGGAGGACATGGAGAGGGGATGAGGGAATTCTATAAGGGTTATATCCAAGAATTGATTGGAAGAGGAGATAAAATTTAAATGAAACAAATAGATAAAGAGTTAAGATTGAGGAAACATATATTGGTAGACCAATAGAGATTACATGTAGACAAGGATCTTAGAGTGAAGATTACACATGATGGGAAAAGACAAACATAGTGGCTTAGAGCTAGAAGGAGGGATCACATGAAAATAAAATTGGTGAAATTCAAATTAAATAGAAACCATACGTTTTTAATCACATGTAGAGCTAAGAATAACTCGATGGAAGTTTAGGATGATGATAAAAGGACCCACATAAAATCAGTAGAGGATGTAAGAACTCAGGAAAGCTATATGAGGAACTAGAATCATTTAAACCATGTTTTCTCCATTACAATTTATCAGATTAGGTTGTATGTATTCATTTATGTGTAAGTGTTATTATAGTTAAGTATTGTGATTGTAAAGGAATGGGTTTAAATTTAAATTCTATCTAATATTATGTTGAAATTTAGAAATAAAAGTTCAAACAACTAAAACATATCCACAATTGTAGACACAAAATCACACAGTACATTTCTAGGTCCTAAAAGCATACTAGTATTTAAATGATTACTAAGTGAGAAAACTAGTAATTGACAACTATCTTTGGCCTATTTTCTTTGTCTCTTTATTTTTATTTGGTATTACACACCCTACAACCCCATTAGATATTTACTTTCTTATCTTCTATGACTTCGGACACCAGTGCCTAGCTAGGACGCTAGTGCCTAGGCACCCTCGTCCCCTCTGGGTGCCCTTGACCCTTTGCTATATTAATTGCTTATTTTGGGTGTCTTTTATCTTTTTGGGAATCTTATTTTCCTATGGTTGGCCTTCCAGTTGTCAATTAAAAAATTCAAATAAAGGAATCATATAAATACGTAGCTATGTGATCAAAATAAAGGACCAAGATCTAATCATATTTACTATCACCTAATCTTTCATCTAAATGCATCCAAAGAACTCAAATACATCCATATAACATCCGTACATGGGAATGCATACAAAACATAGAAAGGGGAAATTAATTCTATTCCATACACACATTTGCATCTTCTAGAAAATCTAGCCAACTATCTAGTGCATCTTACACAAGGGCTTCCTAGGGCACCATTTTCACACAGTCACAAGAAAGACATGGATTATGAGATGTAGTGAAGTGCTCGGTCATATGTTCACTCATTCAGGTGACCACCGGGGTCAGTTCGAATCCCCATATTGCATCTTTATTTTTTGTATTTGATGTGGTTTTGTAGGTTTTGCAGGTGAACATATATTTTGTAAGTTACAAGTACACTCAGAAATTAAAGTGTGACATACATGCGACTAACAAAAAATACCATTAACACTTGTGTGACACTACAAAACATAATTTTGACCACTTTCACATTCACAGGTGCCCAATAGAGGTCTTTAGTACCCAGGTGCCCTTTCCCCAATCCAGGCACCCTAGTCCGACCTTATCCAAAATTTCCAAATTTTATAGTGCATAGTTACAACAATCTACGTTGACTGTTGATCAGTTTACCCAGTCCATATCAGTTCCAGGAAAATCACAAATGATTTAATTCCTTCTCTCTCTCTTGCACTTAGGGTTTCATATTTTACTAGCTTATTTCTTACGTAAAATTGTATCTAGCAGCTGTATATTATGGTTTACATTCAATTAATACTATGCAATTAGGGTTTTACAAAATATTATTTTTGTTAAATCATTTTCTTGAACCCACTTACTCAAACCATACCTTTTGAGAATGCATAAAAACATTTCTCCTTCTTTCGAATTCATGGATCAATATTCTTATCCTTCTTTCACCCCAAATAAGGTTTCTAGCATGGTTATTACCACTGCTGATTTTATGCAAGTTCATACTCAACATCCTTCCCACTTCATTACTCCTATGGCTGATCTAGCCATCAATGTATTCACCACTCACCATACTTGTCCTCCTACAACTCCACAAGTCTCTGTCCCACCACCACCTCTAATGGTTATGACATCATTAAAAAACTCAAGAATATACCTAAAAAAAATTTGCTTTATGATCTCCTACACAGTGCTATGAACATACCATTGCTGTTGACCCTGATCCATTTATGTTCTGTTGCATAGACCCTATTATTGTTATGCCTATTCCTCCATCACATCCTATTCTATATAACAATATTGGTACATATGATATTGGTCAATATAGTGCTTCAAAACCTTCTTCCACCTCTGTAAGCATACCATCCATTCCCACTCAAACTACTGATATCATTTCACTCACCTTGTATTAACCCATAACTACAACTATTCCTCCTACCGAGAATCCTCTCGCCCCTACATCTGGATCCATTCCTACCAATATCCTTGATATTGCTATTCAACATGACAATGCAAGCATTGATGATTCTGATGACGAGGTTGATGTTATAGAGCTTAATGATGACACATTACGTAATCTTAACTTTAATCCTATTGAGATAAATGAGTCCTACTTCAATGATACATTCATTGCTATTGGCCTTGGTGAATATCAATTCATGAACCCCCATCCTTCCACTAATGCTATGATACTTTTTCTGGGGTTTTTCCATACATTAGATATCATACGACTAACCTCATCTCACTTTACCTCCTTTCATGCAAACTATTTTCATACGTAAATCTTATAGGCCTCATTTTCCATTTGATCCCACTTACTTTGACACCATTCACACACATGATGGCTTAGCCCATCTTGGATTCATACTAGATGATCTCCTCCCACCACCTCATCCCCCTCACTTTATCATGAATGTGTCCTTATTACTGCTGCTTATGACCTTCAGGCCTTCCGTTTATCAATATTCATTACATGCACTCCTCGTTCCTCTCCACTCATACTTGGACAATCTTGGCTTGACTACATTGTTGGCACTTTGGATCCTAATAACATTGATATCACATTTCCCATACCCTTTGTCCGTATTTCTATTTGCAATGATTAATTTCTTGGCTATACTCATAATATTTATCATTAGTATGCACACGGTTGTCCATAACCACCTTTCACTAACTAAGAATATGCTATGGGCACGTACGATTTACACCACAATGGATATTTATATGATCAGCCCCACACTATTGCTTATCAAGTTTCTAATCCAAATACGATTGGATTTGATCCTGACAATGACAATCTTCTAGATGATTTTACTTCATTGTTATACACATCATATACTCGAGGGAACCGTGCTTACTTCCCCAGTCTCTTCCTAATATCATAAATTGTCTATCATTTATACTATTACACTCAACACTTCAATCTTCCTAATTCTAAGCAATATTACACAACTTGATATACCTATTACATCGTTAGTACCCTATGACACACTCTAGTTCCACGGTTCATATTTGACTGTTGAGGGTATAAATCTGAATTAAACCTCACATCATTCACTCTTCACACTCTATGTTTAATGATCTATCTTTCTAGTATCTATTTCAAACCATTTCCTAATGACGCACTCTTGTTCTATGGTTCATTCTTGACTGTCGAGGGGTATTTTATAAATGAACCTCATCTCATATATACACATCCACTGGGGGGCACACTGCTCCTACCATATTCATGCATTGCATATAATTCCATCACATTCATACACTGCATATGCATATCTTGGTTGAATTTACTCTTTCTTTCTTATACTTACATATACACTTTTTTTTTCATGCTAGACAGATACTTAGTATGCACTATCTTTTCCATATACACATGTGCGTTCACTTGGTCTTTAGTTGTGAATGTAGACTTCTTACAAATCTTTACACACTGCACTGATGCTTGGCACTATACCTCTTACCAGTCCCATAGAGGCTCCTAGGGGGCATCTACTTTCTCATACATTGTAGGTTCTATTATATCATTTTGCTTCTCTTACTAGCATACTACTTATTCTATTGATACATACACATCTTAACATAATTTTTATCTTTCAAACATGCTAGTGGGTGCTTCATGTGCAAAATTTTCCTTGCAGGACTATATGCCACCATAGTTTTCTGTTACACTTCTCTTGACATTGTTTTCCATTATATGCTATTATTTGCGGGATATGCAATTTGTCCTGTATGCACACTGTATGCTTTTGGCCACTTTGGCCCTGATTTTCTTGTGACATTTTGAGAGATGTCCCATGTTTGAAACCCGCTTTTCACGACCAATCTTGTCTTCTTGCTTGATTGCACATTATATTCTACTTGCATACTTGCTTTGATTGCACTAACACATGTTACTAGCCACTTTGTTTACAGGTTCCTTTGTTTTCACCATGCATATCCCCTCCCCCTTGCAAGGTATCCATTTCAAAACAATATCAGTCCCTCTCCTTTGGACCACATGCTCATATCCGCATCACATGCACCCCAAAAATGGGGGCATACATTGGGTGAATTAGTCACCCCATGCATCATCTCAGAGCTATAGTACTGACATGTATAATACATGAATATAATAGTGATACAGTTACACAATGGCCCAAAATATGTCTTGGGTCTTCAACACAACACATACACCAACACCCAACATCAAAAAGTAGTGAATGGACACCCTTGTTTTCCCATGGGCACTTATGTCTTAGGGGCACATAAAATCACTATTTCAGATCGACATAGTCTACATTGAAATTTTTACAGTACATGCACAGTCCTCCAATAACACAATGCATTCTATCTCCTCTCAATCGGAACAAACAATATAATCAGAATAATTTAGAACTAATTTGAGATAACAGGAACAAAACAGGGACAATACCATATGTAGTGGTGCTTATTTGGGAAGCATTCATGGAAGGAGAGTAAAGCTATACCTCTCTCCCCAAAAATCTTATGTCATGGCATGAGATCTCCTAAAAAACTCACACTTGGATTGAGATGAACTAAAAAAATCATTCTAGGCGTGATATTGCACAAAAAAATCGATCTTGGCATGAGATCGCCCATTTTTTTCTCTACATAGTTATTTCAAGACATATTTCTATCCTTTTAAACTCATGTTCATCAACGACATGCATTCCTTTTACTAATTTTGTATTAGGTAAATTTTAGGTCTATGCTATTAAGTGCAGAAAGTACCTAAAATTCAAAACAAGGCAGTGTTTAACGGTACCAGCACCGATAGTCACAATGTTGGGATGGTCAAATGTCACAGTGAATATGTACTCATCCTTACGCTAAATGAAGAGCCTTGAAATTAAAGCCAACTAAACAAGAAATATTATATAAGATAGGATGATGAGCAGCTCAAGAATGACTGTTTCCAGGAATCCAAAGGGACTTCGGTGGAGAATGTCAGCTCATGTTTGAACAATTAAGTGAGTTGATAATAATGAATAAATGATAAAAATGATATTTATAAAGAGAAAACTAGATTTTAAGGTGGAAAGGCAAGTTCTATTCCACTTTGTAGGTGGCCTAGGATAAAGTGGTAGTGATCTAGACAACTTTGAAGTAATCGTAATAGTAATTCATGGTTTCTTGTTGGATATCATGGAAGAACTTGAGACGGTTCTCTATATCCTCGATGTTAGGTGTGAATATGGTAGCGCACAATGTAAGATCATTAAGTATGTCAAATTTCTCCCACACAAAAGGCTGCTGGATGATCGAGAGGTTGTATATGCTTGTGATGGCATGTGATTTACCTTTAACAGTCATCTAAAATGAAGACATACTTGCAAGAAACAAGTTAAATATAGAGATATAGATAAAAGTTGATGAAATGCTATGATTGATTAAAAAGGTCCAAAGAGACAAGAATCCCAGGTGATTCAAAGGAATCACTGATGATTTTGGATAATCATGGGTGATTCAAAGTAATCACTGGTGATTACTGTAAAAATGTTGATTTTCTCTAAAAAAGACAAGTTTATGCAAACAAAGATCAAAATGGATGATTTTGTTCATGTTGATGTGATAAAAGTAATGAAAAAGTAAACAGGAGCACTTTGGAGTGTTGATAAGAAACATAATACCTGCAGATGATGATTTGAGATTGATATTGTCGACCCTTGATCTCCTGGTAAGATTGTTGAAAAAAAAGCTACATAGATTGACATTTGTAGGATCTTGAGGTGGTTTTGATGCTGTTTCTAGAGTTGGAGATCATCGGGGTGACAGAGTTTCATTGCTTGGTTCAAGAGACAAAGATGCATGAACGTCTAAGAAATTTTTGAAGATCCTTGAAATAACAGATAAAACTCCTATTTATAATCGATGGCGATTTGTTGGAATCGCTGGCGATTCGAGAATTTTAGGGAAGACATTTATAAGAGGCTGAAACCACTTCCTAAAACAGATTTTTTTGGTATATGGAGGAGGGAAAATGGTCGGGAATATGTTAGATGAGTTGGGGAGGTTAAGAAGTTGGGATAAAATGCATTAGGGATGGTTTGGAAATGGTTAGGTGGTTTTAGGGGGGTTAAGGTAAATTTAGGTGAGTTGAATGTGGTTAATAAGGGGGTAAAAATTGATTTTATAGGGTGAGAGGAATGACTTAGGTAGTGTTTATATTGTTATGTTTTGATAAAGTAATTTGTATATGCGGGGAGTAGGTGGGTGACAAAAACCCGATGTCTACACTTGTCCCTTTTTGTTGAGTAGTTTGTGATAGAAAAAATCTTGGACAATAACAATTTGATGTTGTTTTCTTTGTGTTTAGATGGGTAATCCCCGCTTAAGCTGGGGGTGATCCTGAAAAAGTGCAATGATCACTAGTTTGATTGAGTTGATTGGATACTTTGAGGTTTGTGTTTCATTTTAAGTTTCTCCAATATGAGCTATAGAAATAAAATAGATGTCTAGAATCAAGTGATAGGGGAGCCAAGGGGCTCATGTCTTATAGACGTATGATTTTATAGGAATCAAATATGGTTGCAAAGACAAGCTTCTTGAGACCAGGGAGCCAAGTGATAGGGGAGCCAAGGGGATCATGTCCTATATATGTATGGCTTACCAGTGGTGAGGTTGTAAAAACAAATCCATGATGGATTACTGCTTCAAATTGGATTTTGACTGAGCTTGAGCTACGTAATCGAGCTAGTATTTGATTGGTTGGTTTTAATGATTTTTGCGAGGGATTTTAGGCCCTCAAAATGGGACCCATGCTAGAATTTTTTTCCACTTATATGAGTATGAGATTGTTTCGAATAGCTTTTCCATTGTAAAGGTGTGTTTTTATAATTAAGTGGAATCAAGGGAAATTTATGGAAGTCACGAGTGATTTAAGGTAATCAGTGGAGATTATGTGAATCGTCGGTGATTCCAGGGTGGGAAAATTGGTGCGCTATAAATGTTAAGATTTACCAAGGTAAATTCATTTTTACTTAGTGAATTGAGAAAAATAGAGCTCTAATCTAGTGATATTTGAGAGATAAGTGAGAGATGGAGGTTGCAGGAGGATCAAGGAGGTAGAGGAGGCCCACCAAAGGGGAGGTAAGTTACCTTTTTTATGTTTTTGATGTATATGGATCTTTGTGAAGCCTATTTTTGATGTATATTTTTGATATACAGAGCTTTTTGAGACTCTAGATGATGTATATAGACACATTAATATGATAGTTGATTATGATTTTGATTTATGATCTCTGTGTTGGCTTTATTTTAATGTGGTGTTTTAGACATGGTATTATAATATTGAGTTTTGATTATGACTGTATACATGTTGATGTTATTTGATAGATGTGTTATTGATATTTGATTTTAAAGTGACTTTAATGTATATCAAAATGTGTCTTAATTGTGGAATAAAACATGAAGAGATTTCTTTTATACTGGATTTAATACATATGTGATGGGAATCAACAGAGTGAAGGCTCTTGTAATTTTTCCTTATAATATGACTAACAATAGGTATTTACATGTAGGATCTGGGATATAGATGTAAGTGAAATGTATACCTTCTTAGGACTTAGGAAGGGTTGACATATGTAGGCTATATGGGAGAGTAGGTTATCCTTTCAATGGTTTCATAGGGAGATGCCACAAATATACATTTAATTTTAACACAAATGGATCGATGCGGGAATTTTTCTTTGATGGGAAAGTTCATTGATGTGGGATATGGGAAAGTGGATAGATGCTTTTTGATATTTTGAATTTTTTAAAAGTTGATTGATGCAAGAATCCTTTTTTGCATGGGTAGCCATCCTTCGAGGGAGTGGTATACAATTTTTTATTTTTTGATTTTTGATTTTTAGACATCCATCGTTTTAGGGATCGGTCTATGATTTTGAGAGGTATCCATCCTTCGAGGGATCAATCTACTTTTTTTGACAATATGATTTTGATATTTGATAATTTTTCTTCAAGGGATCAATGTAGATATTTTGATAAGATGCATCCATAGATATTTTTGACTTTATTTTACGTTGAGAGAAGCCCTAATAGACCATTTCAAGGTGGGGGAGAGATGTGTATACAACGTACACATGTGTGTCATGTGACATGCATTTAGTTGTTAGACAAGGTGGATGGATGTAATAATTGTGGAGTTCCTGCTAAGGAGGAACTTGTCCATGTGAAATATGTAATGAATAGAGTTGTGGTGCTCATATTTAAGGTTTTGAGGATAGTGACAGAAAACCACATGCTTTCAAATCATTATAGTAATGTAGTTAAGGGTTAGAGATGGAATAATATCTTTGATGTGACTACTGTCATGATAGTCAATGTGATAATAGTAGAAAAGCTGTAAGTGCAAGGAACTCAAAGGTTCCTTTAAAGGTGTACCATCAAGGGAGGCTAGACGATAAGCTTCTGACCCATGTGAGTTATGACATATCCACCGATCCAGTTAAGAGTAAACTTTCCATGTTTACTCCTTACCAAATTCGTGATATTTTTATTTCTTTGAGGACAAGGTCATTTATATTAAAGTTACGTTCTTTGAAGTGTTTTTTTATAGTGTGATTGATGCAATCTTGATAGACATGATGACGTTTAAGAGTTGTTATATGTCTTTCATCTAGAAATTCTAATTATAAAAGAAATTTTTGACAATAATCCTCATTAGGGATAAAATATATGAGGGATACATTCAAAGTAATTGGATTTTGACTGCAAGGGGTAAAACCACCTTAGATCCATATACTAAAGAAAAGGTCGTAGCACCCGTAGGAGTACAAATGCTAGTACGATAAGCATAGAGAGTGAATGGGATCTGAAGGTGTCAATTCCTACCTGTTTGATTGACATTTTTCATGAGAATTTTTTAAAGTGTTTTATTTGAAGCCTCAAATTTCCCATTTTCTTATGGATTATATGGTGATGAGAATCTTACTTTGATGTTGAATGTGTCAGATAATTTCTTAACTTATTTATTTTTGAAAGATTTTCCATTATTAGTGAATAGTTTATGAGGGATGCCAAAATGACAATATGATATGCTGGTAGATGAAATCGACAATTTTGTTAGCTTTAGTAGAGACTAAGGGGATGACCTCTACCTGTTTAGTGAAGTATTCAGTAGCTGTGATGATAGAGTGATTTCGTTGTGATAAATGATGGTTGATGATTCCTATGAGGTCTTACCCCCATTGTGAGAAAGGCCATAGGTCTTGAGAGGGTTGTAAGGCATGACTATGAATGTGAGTGAAATTGAAATGTTTTTGTCATTTAATGCATTTCTTGACATATGCACAACAATCTTTATTGATGGTAGGCTAGTAATAACCTAGTCGAAGGACGCACTTAACGAAAGATATCATGTTAAAGTGACCACCACATATGCTGTCATGGACTTGTTAAATGGATTAAGAAAACTCATGATATTTGAGACATATTAAATCAAGAGACCGTAAAATCCAAATTTATATAAAACACCACCTACGATGACATATCAGGTAGCGCATTGGAGAAAATATCGCTTAGTGTTTTTGGAGTAGGCCAAAGGGAATTTTGGATTCTAAAAGATAATCAAATGTTTGAGTATATCAGAGGTCTGTTGGATTATTTATGATGATATCTATAGAAGTCATTTCATTTTTGTGAGATGATTGATAAATTTTGTGCACAATAACGAACAATTTAGAGTCATTGGTTGATAGAGGGATGCGAGACGCAAGAGTAGCCATGGTGTCTATGAATTTGTTAGAGGATCACGATATTATTTGGATAGTGTAACGGTCAAAGGCTTCCAAACAGGAATTTAACAATGGCTTTATTTTTTTGTATAACCTCATTTTTACATTGATAAATTCCTTTGATTTGATTGATGACAAGTTGTGAATATCCATTGATATCCAATATTTTAACAACCGAGCATTATGGATGCTTTGGAGGACCATGATTAAAGCTTCATGTTTGGCTATGTTATTAGTACATTTGAAAGTTTAGTTTGAAAGATAGGGGGATAGGGGTCCCCCAAGGTAGGTATGAATAATGATGTCTGGAACCTCCCCCCTGTTGAAACTTAGATCTCATCAAAGAAAAGTGTCATTTTGAGAGGGGTATATTTGTGATAGAATAATGTTGATAGATTTTTCGGGGAACTTATTCGTGAGGTGGTTGATTGTTAGGTATAGGGGATGCGGCGAGTTGATTAGTGATAGTCTTTTCCTGTTGATAGATTTTTGTCGAGATGAACTCAAAGTCAAATCTTGGTCATAAGCATAAGCCACCCAGTGATAAAATAACTATGATATGGTTTGGAGTGTATGATTTTAAGATGATTAAAGCTAGTGATGATTTAATTCTTTTGATTAATTATATAATTATGGAGTTTGGATGTTGCAAAGTACAAGGCATAAAAAATATTTTTTTTCTTCTAGTATAAGGAGGTCTCTGTAGTCATGCAGAGCATGCAACTTATATAGTAAATGGCTTGTTCACGACCCTTTTCATCTCAATGAGTGAAGCATGATACCCAAGGCATGATTAGTAGCAAATATATAGAGGTAGAAAGGATCTATCCCTCATGTGGAGGTGTATGAGTACAAGTGGCGATAGGAGGTATTGTTTGAGGTCATCAAAGGTTTTTTGACACTTGTGATCCCATTTAAAGTTTACATCCTTTCAAAGGAGGTGATGAAAAGGTTGACAGTGATATGAAAGCTATGAGATGAAACAACAGATTGATTGAAGCTTACCCTACAAGATACAAAGTTGTTAGAGGTTTAATGAAGTGGGAATCTTAATGATGGATTTGATATTGGCATTGTCCAATTCAATTCCCTAAATAAACACAATGAACCCTAATTTTTTTCTAGTCGGAACACTGAACATGCACTTATCAGGGCTAAGATGAAGGAAGTGTTGCATAAGAAACAAAAATATTACATCAAGGATAGAGAGATGATACTTGTATTGTTTTGATTTTTAAAAAAATCATCAACAAAGTATTCTACTGTTTTGTGGAAAAGATCATGGAAGATGTATGTCATAACACATTGTTAAGTGGCACTAGTGTTCTTAAGTCAAAATGGCATTACTAGGTAAGAGAAAGTCCCATAAAGAGTGATGAAGGAAATTTTGTGTTGATCATCAATAATGATGAGGATTTGGTTTTAGCTAGAAAATATGTCCATAAGAGAGCATTTCATGGCTGGTGGTCAGATTGACAAGTTGATCAATGTTTGAAAGGGGAAAGTCATCTTTAACTCAAGAGAGATTTAGATCTTGAAGTTCAGTGTAGATGTGTAACTTTCCTAAGTCCTTGGTTATAGACACGATATTAGAGATCCATTTTTGGTAGTCAATGGGTATAATAAAATTAGCGGAGAGAATACATTGCAACTCTTATTTGATGAGAAGAGATATGTGAGGGTACATCCTATGTAAATTTTTTTGACAGGTTTGGCCTTAGGATAGATGAAAATAATGAGGGAAATATTGGGGTAAATTCCTGGCATGTCAGTATATGACCATGAAAAGGCTTGATTATGTTTGGATAAGAAGGTGGTAAAGTCGTTTAACTCTTGCGAATCTAAAGATTGATTGAATTTAATGATGTGAGGTTCCTATGGAGTCCCTCTATTAACATTGATAATGGATTCATTGAGAAGCATTGCTATATCAAGCGATAGGTTATTTGAAGGTAATGTTCCTCTTCTCCCATGTACGAGAGGATGGACTAGTCATCTTGACATTGAAGCATGTAAACAGTGGATGACTCCTTGTCTATCATTTTAGGCCAGACGAGAGGAAGGATTTTAGTATCATGATTAGTTTGATAAGTCAATAGTCCTAAAGTGATGTTATTGACTAAAAAATGTTAGGTGGGATGGAAATGGTGTCATTAGTATCCTTAGGGTCATCATGTGTAGATGAGGAAGATGGTTCTGAAAGAGGGATTCGTGAGAACTGATGTCGAAAAGCGATGCACCACAACGAAGTTGCACTCCTACGCAAGATTCAAAACAATGGAAAGAAGATTGCAAGTAAGAAGAATGGGTCTGCTCATACTCATAGATTGAAAAATAGGAAGTACAAAATAGGGGTGCTGTGTAACCCCCATGCCTAAACATGGAAAGAAACTCAATGACACCACTGACGCATATGACGTTGACTGACGCATATGACGCCACTAGAAGAGGAGTTACAATTCTAAATAAGGAATGTAACTCCTATGACACATTGATGCAAATGAAAATGTTATATTCTATGATAGAATCTGACACTTGTCATTTGACTTCCTAAGACCTATGACTCTCGCAAGGTAAGATGACTCACCTAGGTGATGTGGATGATGACTGGACATTCACACACACCAACACATGAAAGAGAGATTCACGAGAACCGATGTCAAAAAGTGATACACCACAATGAAGTTGCACTCCGATGGTAATGTCAAGCCAACGCAATAGGAAAAGATTCGAAACAATGGAAAGAAGATTGCAAGTAAGAAGAATGGGTTTTACTCATACTCATAGATCAAAAAATAGAGAAGTACAAAATAGGGGTGCTGTGTAACCCCCATGCCTAAACATGGAAAGAAACTCAGATGATGCCCACTGATGCATATGACGTTGACTGCATGCATATGACGCCACTAGAAGAGGAATTACAATTCCAAATAAGGAATTGTAACTCCTATGACCTATTGACGCAAATGACAATGTCAAATTCTATGACAGAATCTGACACTTTTCATTTGAATTCCTAAGACCTATGACTCTTGCAAGGTGAGATGACTCACCTAGGTGATGTGGATGATGACTGGATAGTCACACACACTAACACCCCCCCTTCATCGAAGCCGTGGAAGAGGACAAGGTAAGCCAGAACAGAAAAGAAGACTCCTCTAGACAACTAAGAAGGATGTGTCAATGGGCCTCGACAACTAAAGGCCTGATAAGGTGCCCATGTAAAAACAACATCTTTCTGGAAAGAAGAAGAGGAGAAGAGGAAAAAAGGAGCACTATCCAGCTCCCCTGGAAGATGATTTCTAGTGGACTCCTAATGAATCTGAAGGGACCAAAGGTCGGCGATCAGAAGGAGGAGGAACATGGAGAGTTCCGGAAGGTGGCCCAATATGAGAAGGAGATAATATATCAAGAGAAGCGGTGACAATCCTATCAATCTCCGTAAGGTGAGAGTCCAGCAAATATATATATATATATATATATATATATATATCATCAAGAGAGCCCTGAAGGGGGCAAAATGAACTTGCTGCAGTGGAGAGTCAGTGGAAGTTGGTGGGATGGCAACTTTGATCTCGGAAGAGGCAGTAGGTTGAAGAAGATGTTGTACTGTGTGATGTCGGTATCCTCAAGCATATCATCCAAGTCTGAGTCAAGGAAAATCAATTTCCTATTGTGGAGGATTATAAGGAACCCTTTGAAGAAGCAAATCTCGAAGTCTCTCGAAGCAACAGGGATAGCAGAATCTCTAGGCTAGAATCAATAGAATTAGTAGATGCTCATGATGGGGAAAATTGGAGATCCAAGGCACAGGTGAGAATTCAACCGAAGAGTCTTGTGGAGGAGAGTCACTAGAAAACTATGATAGGAGTAATACTAAGTTCTGAAGGGAGCATGCACAGAAATATGGGTGGGCTACCCTTCTCACTTTCTCCATGGATGTTAAGATCATCAAAATATCCATAACCAGATGAAGGAGGATCAAAGTCTCCGTGAAAATTCCAAATGAAGATCCAAGCTCTGTGCGCAGACTTGGTGAATTCTAATTGACATTGAAGATCCTCCGGTATAGTAAGAAAAAGAATCCCCTATGTCATATCATTCTCGTTCTCAAACCAATTTTGGTGATGAATGCGGTCAATAGGTTCATGTGCCAACCTAAGAAGATGTGGTAACAAATTGTACATATTACAATGATCGAGTATCCCACTCTTCCATTGTAGGTAGTTTCCTCGTCCTAGTTTGAACAACGGAGCAATGAAATTCAATGTCCATGATGAGAGGAGCCTCCAAGGAACACAAGATTAACCTCCCCTTTTTGTGGCACTTTATAATTTAGTGCATTGATTACAACCAGATGCGACTATGTTCTGAGAACCAGTTTGTCACTCACCTTGTAATTAGTGTAATAACGTGCAATGGTGGAGACAACAATCAAGGTTCGTAGGGCGCATCAGATCGACACTGCAAAGCAAGCACAGAAAGAGAGAAGCAAGAGGGGGAAGAAAGAGCTTTTTGAGAAATAGATTCTCACGTCACATGAAAGAATCTCCTGGTCATAAGACTAGTGGCGGACGCGCTCACAAGTCCAAAAAAAAAGAATAGAGCAAAGCTCAAGAAAAAATGAGCTGAATTAAGCAAATACAAAGACACACCCCAGAATGCGGCACTTTATAAAATTAGTGAATTTACAAAAACTAATGATCCCATCATCTAGAGTGTGAAAAAACATGCAACTTTGACTAAAGAAGTTCTCAAAAACCGAGCAACGAGTCAAAAGTTATAAGCAAAAACAAATTCCCACAACTAATGAGAAAAAAGCCAATAAGCCTGCAAATTGATTAAAAAAGTTACCTAAATGCATGCAAAAGGTGTTGTATGTATGCCCGTTAGAAATGGCATGGAATTTGAGATAGGGTTTGTTTTTATTATGAGGGGGGATTAGCCACCTGCCAATCCTGGACCTCACCCTTCGTCTTCGTCACTTGACGGAAGGTTTAATAAAACAAGCCAAAAAACTTATAATGCCGATAAAAAGTAATGTTTTTTACCTTATACCTTTTAAAAGTAATGAAACAACACATTTTTTAGAAGAGTGATAAGGTGAAAAGAATGCAAACATGTTTTTTTTAAGGAAAGTGAATCTGGAAAAAACGTATTTTTAGAGAGATATTACCTGGTAAAAGAATGTACTTGTCCTGCACGTGCTGGGAAAACATAGAAACGGCCTAAAATGCTAGAGTAGTGCAAAAAAAAGCTAGAATGGAGAAAAGCATAGGAACATGCAAAAATAAGATGCTAGCTGGAAGAAAAACGCCGGAGGACAGTTCAAAACACCAAGTCTACAGGTTGTGAGACGTTTTAGGCACGAGTGGGGGAGAAAACACCTAGAACAGTCCAGAAAAAATGTCTGGAACAGTTGAAAATGCTCAGAACAAAGGAGAAAACACAGCCAGCTAAAAGAAACACCTGAATAGTCCAAACAAACGCCTGGAACAGTGTAAAAACACTGGGAAGAGTGTAAAAACATGAGAGGTTTTGCAAAAAAACGTGAGAGACTAGGAAAAAATGTGAGAGGTTTGCAAAAAATGTGAGAGACCAGGAAAAAACGTGAGTATTTTGTAAAAAATTTCAGAGACCAGGAAAAAACGTGAGAGACCAGGCAAAAACGTGAGAGGTTTTGCAAAAAATGTGAGAGACCAGGAAAAAACGTGAGTAGGTTTTGAGCAGGCTCGCAAAAACGTTTTGAGACCAGGCAGAGGTAACTTCGAGACAACAAGGAACCACAACGATGAGGAAAAATCTCAGAATAGTTTGAGTATACACCGGTGAAGAAAAAATAATGATCCCAACCAGTAATCACAGGTCCATGCCAAAAACTGAGCTCTTCTTTTACCCTGCAGGCGTTGAATTTAAACACAACCAGCAAGAAACACACAACAACCCAGAAACAATAGCCAAAAAGATCTAGAAATATCCAAATATGAACTCAGCTGATAAGCAAAACCAACCAAATACCTTAACTTGCAACTGCTGAAACCTTAATACGAGGTGAGCAATAATTCCAAAATGATGATAATCGAAAAAAACTTGCACATGAGGAAATGAGAAGAAACCAAAAGTAATAAACAATTGAGAACTGAAGAGTGCACATTTACCAAAACCATCTCTGATACCATGAAAGAGGGATTTGTGAGAACCGATGTCGAAAAGTGATGCACTACAACGAAGTTGCACTCCGATGGTAATCGCATCAAGCCAACACAATATGCAAGATTCGAAACAATGGAAAGAAGATTGCAAGTAAGAAGAATGGGTCTGCTCATACTCATAGATCGAAAAAAAGGAAGTACAAATAGGGGTGTTGTGTAACCCCCATGCCTAAACATAGAAATAAACTCAATGACACCACTGACGCATATGATGCCACTAGAAGAGGAGTTAAAATTCCAAATAAGGAATGTAACTCCTATGACGCATTGACACAAATGACAATGTCAGATTCTATGACAGAATCTAACACTTGTCATTTGACTTCCTAAGACCTATGACTCTCGCAAGGTGAGATGACTCACCTAGGTGATGTGGACGATGACTGGACAGTCACACACACCAATAGGTTATAGTTCTATGATGGGCATGGACATGACATTGGTTGAGGACTCAAAGGATAGTTTTTCCAAACTTAACCCATATTTTCCATGCGGTTTACAAGAATGGTGAAATATCAAGTCATGGATTCCTTGTTCATAATGTCAAACTAAAAATCCTTTACATACACAATGATGGAGATACATTTGTGCAAATACTTGGTTATAAAGGAATGTGAAGTCTGATATGAATGGTTTGGCATGGCGTTGATTAGAAATATGTGGGGAAGGGAGATGGATCCTTCTATAAACAAGATTCATTTTGAGATGTGGTAGATTGTAGGAGATAACATCTCTAATGTTAGGTTTGTACATGGGTTTTTTGTTAGGTCTTCCGTATTTCTTCTATGTAGGAAGTGAGTTAAGTGTAAGGAGACGATACTCCCCTAGTGAAAGGAATTACATAACGTCATTGAAGGAGGTGTCATTTGGTAATTTTTATGACGGAATGGATGAGATGGTGGAGGCTTCATTAGAGAATCCAGGGTCAACCTAATAACATGTTATATTGAAACTCTCCTTCTACAAGATAGAAGAGTTTGTGGAAGGTTTAAACACTGACTTTGACTGGTAAGATAACGGTGCCTAATGTGGGGGTGATAGTGTCATTGAAAGCTTGTAGTATGGTTGGTGTTTGGGAGACAATGATGTTAGGTAGTTGAAGTTAGTTAAAGGAGTGTGATGATATTATGTTGATACTGGTGCCATTTTCAATAATCTTAATGAGTGTGTCATTGATTCGGGAAGTGATAAAAAGTGGGAGGTTGTGGTCTTCTGGTTGTAATGATGGAATTTTTGAGCTATTAAAAGAGATGGTAGTGGAAATTTTGAGTGTAGCAACTAGGTATGAAAAAGGTTGTGGATTATCTAAGGGTACTGGTATATATTGGAGTGTTCTGACCATGGCTTGTTTATGTTGAAGTGAAGTTTTCACAAGCTCATAAAGAGACATTTTTACTAGAGCTTGACAAAGTTGTTTGATAACAGTAATTTATACAGAGGTAGTGGCTTGCGTATGAGGAGCAGAAATAATGGATACTTTATCCTTAATGGGTGTTTTGGATTAGATGACCAAGGAGTAAGTGAGATATTGAATTTTGACTTGTTTTGATTGGAAATGTTAGGGTTGTGGATACGTGATCTAGTGGTGATACATATTGCATTAATTTGACGAGGATGTTTTTTGAGAAGAGTCCCCACTTCTGGTGGCTATAAGTATAGGTAATGACTTAGATGTAGTGGTTATATATGTATGATGAGATCTTTTTTATGCTTCTATATTTTAAGGGAGAAGTTCCTTGTTAACAAGGATTTTGATAACAACATGAAAGGATTTACAATCTTCTTTATGATGTCCTGGTGTGTGATGGTAATCATAAAAAGCTTCGAAATTATACTATAAATGTTTCCATCCTAGAGATCCAGATGGATTAAGAGGAGGTGATTTTATGATGGATTGTTGAATAATCCTTTTAAGGACTAATGCGTAGTATCCTTTCAAGGCATAGGTCGAGGGAAGTTTCAATTCTTTTGATGGTATAGGTGTTCAAAGGGTCATTTTTGATGTGACATTCTTAGATGTTTGTTGAGGGATGATTTTTGATTTGGTGAGGGTGAAAGATAATATTGATGAGGGGTGTGGCCCTAAAATTAAAGGAAAGGAGTTTGGTTTTTGTCTTGAGGAATTCGAATGATCACATGATAACATTGTCACATTTTTAGATAAAGTGGTGTATGGTTGTGTGATGGGATTTTGAAGGTTACATATATAATGTTGAGTGACATGGTCATCGTAAG
Organism: Taxus chinensis; assembly: GCA_019776745.2. Taxonomy (NCBI): domain Eukaryota; kingdom Viridiplantae; phylum Streptophyta; class Pinopsida; order Cupressales; family Taxaceae; genus Taxus; species Taxus chinensis. The sequence continues at coordinate 523,841,303 of CM034154.1, read as the reverse complement.
ATATTTTCACATATTGTAAGACATGTTTCTTTTCTACAAATTGTGAAGAGCTTGTTGAAGGGGATGAAATAAATGCTGATTAATGTGTAATATTTTCAAGGGTAGGATCAGGGGATGAACCTGATTCAATAGGGTGTTTTGGTATAGAAATGTAGGGGTAATGGGTGTTTCATCTATCATTTTTTGTGATAGATTTATTGGTGGATGATTCAGATGATGAATCTACGGTGGGAGCCACAAATGCTAATGATATAGATGATTAATCTTTGGTTATATTGATAGTGTGATGGGAATGGATGATATTGGACTGTGGTTTACTGGTGGATGGGGCGTAATTTGGAAATGCTTGTTTAAACAGATTTTGATTTGGAGGTTTGTTTGGGTTACCTAGCTACAACACACCTTTTTTGATGAGATCTTGAAGGGAGTTTATACAAAAATGACACCTCTTAATATAGTTTCCTTTAACCCTATGGTATTTATAGTAATACTTTTCTCTATATCAAGAGGTTTTTCAAATAGAGGTAACGATATGATGAATGGGAGGAAGGGTGATAGGCATGAGCTTATAAAATACCATAATATAAGCTTCACTGATAGGCATGCAATTACGTTGAGGATGGGTGCATTTGGAGGCCAAACATTATTTGGAAGCAATATTCACAAAAACTATGTTTGCTGAAGTTTTTAACTTGTCATGGCTAGAGGATGGTTTGAATGAAGAGTTAGGTTTAGGCTTCTTTGATCTAAGTTTAACCCTACCATCTTCGAGAGCGCAAAGCTCAAGTTTGTGAGCCATAGTGAAAGCTTTGTCAAATGTTTAGAAAAAATGTATTTGTAATGTGGAGGATATGTGTTTGGAACAAGAGAAAGAAAATAATTCAATTAACTTAGTCTATGGGAGGAAAATGACAATTGACTGATAATGCTTCTCTAGCGAGTGACGAAATCTACTATAGATTCATCTTCAAATTGATTGATGGCGTATAGGTTGGCGAGAGTGATTTTATGCACAAATTTTAATCGAGAAGTGTTATAAGAATCATTACACGAGTTGAGAAAATGAGAAAAATGAATACCGAGGAATGTTGTTGTACCAATCTAAGGTAGGTCCAACTAAGGACATAGGGAATGTCCTCAGCATGAAGAGGTGGTCCTCAAATTGTTGTAGTTTTCTTGGTGAGTTTAGGAAGAGGTGGTACTGTTTTGCATCATTCTAGGGTTGGATATCGCATGCTCATAATGTGTTTTTTGGGACCTTGAGGGTTTTCTTTGCTATATAATTTGAGTAACTTAGGAAGTTACCAGTGTGGAGGATATGTTTTGTATGGTACCGATTGGTGAATGGGTTCATTGTATATTTGTTCATACGATAATGTGTTTTTGGGACCCATAGACCTCACTCCTTGGTAGCGTCAAGGCTATAAATTCTATTCATCAATGCTTTTAAAGGCTACTACTAATTATACTTAACAACATCCTATTCCTAATACATACATTAATGAAATAGAAATTATGGAGGAAAATTTTAGTGTCGACAGACCCATAGAGGTAGCGTCAAGGCTATAAATTCTATTCATCAATGCTTCTAAAGGGTAATTTTGTAATTATTGTTGTTGGTATGGATGGTATGGGAAAGGAATATTAAGTTGAAGAGGGGTATTCATAGTAATATTGTATGTAGGTTATGAGGCTATGGGTTGTAAAGATTTAACATACTAATATTGGATAGGCACGGATGTGTTTAAGAGGGGTTATGATTGTTGGGATATGTGTTGAAAGGGGATTGAGGTGTTAATGAAATACTGAGATTGTTGAGGTACGTGTTAGAAAGAAATATAGGAGAGGATGAGGGGATGAGATTGTTGAGGTATGTGTTCTGAGAAGATAGGGGTGGTTGATGATTGTTGTAATTAGGGGTGAAAAGAAGAGATGGAACTTGTGTTAATGGGTAGTGTTAATGTTGGGATAAACATGAATATGTTTTGGATAAATGCTATGGGTTATTGAGAGGAGATAGGCTGAGATATTTTTAATGGGATAGATGTTGAACTTAATAGATGAGTTTTGATGGTGGAGGAAACTAAAGGGCTTGTTGTAGACAAAGTTGTGTTGGTGTTGCTTTGGGACGAGGTGGAGCCAGATGAGGGTTTTGGCGAAGATGATGATTATTGGTTAGTTGTGTCCTGTGAGGAGACAATGTTGATATCGAAGGTGATAATAGGAGTTAAAGACACAGAATTGGATGTTTTTGATTCACTGGAGGTGTGATAATGATGTACTTATTGGATAACCAAATTGTGGTTAGCATCAAAAAGCCAAGAGAATTTTTATGTGGTGTTGCAGAAAAGTGGTTGTGGTTTAGATGTAGACTACTGAAGAAGAACACCCTGGGAAACTAGGTAAATGTTGAGGGTAATGGGGTTTGAATCCAAAATATCAGTAAATACTAGATCCCCACTGTCAAAGAAATGAGGACTTGATGGATCAGGGATTTCAGATGATTCAGATTGAATGCTAGGGGAATGTGGGGGTTCTTGATCATGTATTAGAGGTGATAAAGATTACCAATGTTGGTCGATTAGATGCATATCGTCATCAATGTGGGTTTGGATATTTTCTATGGATTTTTTGAAACGTTCCTCCATACCTTCAAAGTTATGTTGACAGGAACTTTGTCATGTCAGGACCATGAAAACAATAAATTAATGGAGTGAAAAATAAATATAGAGAGTTGATAACAAACAAGCAAGAAAGTCATACTAGATATTTTTTTATCTTGATTAAATTAGAAAAAGGTGAAATGTGAAAATGGTTTATGGGGTCCTAGGAAATAGAAATCTATGGTTGATTTCAGATAGTGTTAAATTCTAGAGTTCTTGATTTACCTGACGGTACGTGAGGTCCAAATTTGTGTTGGTGTCAGTACAAGGCATGGTATTGGAGCCTACTACATAGATTTACAGTCTTGTAGTGATAAGGGTATCAGGTGTTTAGCCAATATACCACCCATCAATTATTTATACTCAGCTAGAACACCGAGTCAACTTATCCCCTTGGTGATGAAATCCAAGTAGGTCCACTCGGGTAAGAATGTTTTGATGGAAGTTTGTGTTGAACATGGTTTGGTTGTGTGTGAGGGAAATTAAGTGAATGCAATTCGTTAATTTGTTATATAGACTATGTGATAAAAAATATATGAAAGGTTCACTTTAAGTCCTAAAAATAAAATATTAGTTTGATGAAGACAATAGAAAAATGTGATGCGAAGGAATTAAAATCACAAAGAAAGTATACCTGTAATTTTACTTTTGATTTTTTTAGATTTTATATATATTTTTTATTTTTGTGAAAATAGACACTCCAGAAGGAAAAAACCTGCAAGGGTTAGCTAAAAATAGGAAAGAAAAAATAAAACACAGTCCTAGAGGTAGACTGACTGAGAAATCAAAAACATACAAATGATTCGTAGCATTGTTTAATTTACTTTTTAAAACACCTCATCTTTTGTATTATGTCAAGCCATTTGTTGCCTTGAACTTGTATTTCCCTGTGATATTGCTAGACATTTTCATTATAAATTGAACTCATGGCATGAATATTAGTTAATATAATTATTACTAGTTAATTTATTTTGTGGTGATATGAGTATGAATTTATTATTTTGGTTACAATACAATGTTTAAATGATGCTTTGTATAATTCCAGCATTGTTTACAAAGAACTGACATATAGCCAAAAGAACTCATTCAAATTAAAAGGGTATTCAGTAAAAACTGACATGCAACCAAAGGGACTCATCTGCAACCAAAGGAGGTCACACACATAAATAAATCCGTGATTCGGAGGAGCTTGTACAATTTGGACATCACACCTAAGCTTTCACGTGTCAATGGAAGAAGTAATTAAGAGAAATAAGAGGGAACTCAACAACATCATCTTATTATGTGTTATAATTTAACAAAGAATTAGTGAATTTAATTCATAATTTAATAACTGGTTGATCAATTGATCGATTAGTTAAGTTATGTAAACAACTACTAAGTAGTTATGTTGCATGCATGTAGCCTCCAGATTGTTTGGTTAAGATCTTTTACTCAGTATAACTGGAAATAATAGTAGAACTCTATCTCTTCATGCCTCTACTATAATGAAAGATATAAAATGAAAATATTAATGCTATAGAGATAGGGAGATACAAAGGGATCGATACATAGATATGGAATTTGCTATATTTTCCAATTGTAACATTCATACTTATGAAATAAAAATATGAGTTCTGTTAATTTGTTGTAGTCACAGGTTTTACAAGGGATTAAAACCCAAGGCAGGGCCCACTTGTAGTTTGCTAACCCTCTCTCTTTTTGTTTTTTGAATTAATTCATTGCATGATTGGGTAAACAGTTCATTCCTTTATCTATGTTCTGTTTTTATATGCTTTGTCATTAGCCATAGTATTTACTTTTAATATGAATATAGTTCATTTCTAGCATTATTATTTCTTAATTGTAGTAACAATAATTTACCTTTATACCTCCCAAATATCTGTAATTGTGCATACAACACTAGAAATATTGAAAGTTTACGTCCCTTGGTCTGATAATTAAATGACCGTAGATTAATAAACAACATACTAATTGTTGTAAGTCAATTTGCACCACCATTTTTGGTGTTGTTGCCGGGGATACTGCCAAGTTATAAAGTTTTTGAAGAGTTTTTTCATTTTTTAGAAATAGTTTAGGTTTTAGGAAATTCACCTCCATACCCCCCACTAATTTCTATTGATTGAGTTGATCTAGTAGATGCATGCACCATCTAAGGGATTTTAATGGTATATTTTTACCTAATCCACAAGTAGCACAAATCTCTTCATATACTTATGAGAATTCTAAAGAGGATATATGATGGGTTTCATTATTCTTTTCATTTAATCAACTTTCTGTTGATGTCAAAATTCAAACTAGGGGTGTGTCTAAAGCTATATGCAACAAGAAGAATCTTAGCGATCAGGTAATTGATTGTAGGCATTTTGTATTTTTTGGGGGATCTTTTCAATGTATTAAGGATTTCTTGGTTAAAAACCTTATTGGAATTAAACTATGAAAACCTGTTGGAAGTAAAAACACTCTACAAAAATGAATTTATAGAAATAAACACACTTTGCCATGGAAGTAAATACACTTTGCAAAAATGAATTTTTGGAAATAAACACAATTTGCCTTGGAAATAAACACACTTTGCAAAAATGAATTTCTGGACATAAAAAAACATTACAAAAATAAACACACAATTGAGAACGCTTGGAAAATGATTGGAAAGAAATAAGAACTTAATCTAGAACACCTGTAGGGATAAGTCTACAATAGATTCAACTTAAGGAATTGAAAGTGATACAAAATTAATAGATCTAAACTATTTGCTCTAAAAATATAAATACCAACAAAAATGAGGATCCTGGTTCTTGGAGGAGTGGGCCCGTGATCTGCCTTGAAATAGGATTGGAAAAATTAATTTTCTCTCAAAATAGAAATGGCTATTTTATTGATAAAACGTTTTGTATTACAAAAACGTGCTGGATCTGTGTTTATCAATCTATATCTGTTTCCTTTTCTATATCTATATTCCTATATATAATCTATTTATAGGTCTATATGTATATACTTCTTCTAGGGGTACATTTATGGCCATAACTATTCCATTGATATGATGGAACTGAATCGTGCCTAGGATAGATGCTGAATTGAAACATGGCTGGACATACATCTGTGTGATAATTATCCTAGATCTGCAAGTATGGAGAGTTAGAAGTCTTCTAATCTGCTCCTAATTGATAGGATCATTGATTTGACAAATCACTGACCATTTGGAATAGATTCTTATCAGTTCCAGAACTTTAGAAGAGTTTCGGAACTAAAGGAAATCATTCCAGGTCTAACCCAGAGAGTATCAGAGCTATCTGCAGGAGTTCCAGAACTAATTTTGATAATTCCAGAACTAAGTACTAGAGTTCTGAAACTAAGTCCAAAAGTTCCGGAACTAAGTGAAAAAACTCATAACTATGTGGTGGAGTTCCGGAACTAAGTATGACAGTTCCGGAACTAAACCGTATTGATGCCAATGCATCCAAAAACATGCAATCTGCTTCATATTTGTTCTTCCACCTGATTGTGACCTATTTTATTACAAAAAAGAATTTTCAAAACACTTTTTTAGGAATTATAGAGCTTTTAAATGTTAGAATCATAATAAAAAAATATGGATAATTACATCTTAACTTATATTAGATCAAACAAAAGTCACAAAATGTAGTCAAACTTAATAAAAAGGAGAGTAAGATGAGATCATTTATTATACATTTAGTGGGCATATTCTGGCCTCATCATTTCCCCTAGAATTATTTGTTTGTAAGTCCCTTTACAAAGTTTACTCTTCAAATTTGGGGTTATATATTCTACATTCCATTTGATTGCTTAGGTCAAATGGTTAGAACTTAATATCCCAATGCTTTAATTCAGAGGCACTATACCCTGCTCCTGCTTCTAATTTCTTCAACCATGCCTCAAATTTGGTGGGATCTTGTGGTTCTCTATTCTGCCATGGTGACATGGGGGTGAGAAGGAGTGTAGGTCTTGTTCTCATTCCCATCCATATGCCTTTGTGCTTTTCATTGATTTGAGTTATTAGCGTACATAAGGATTTTGCTCTATGCAAACTCCAGATTAAGTTTGTGGGAGATATTTCTTCTCTTCTTCTTAATGCCACCATGAGAAATTCCCATCTTTTTAAACATGCCTCATAAATATATTCAAATTTTTCCTCTTCATAAGAGGTGAAGGTATTAATACTTCTCTGTAAATTGGCAAGATAAGGTTCCTTAAACCTTTTATCAAATTCAAGGGATCTGAAATGTGTAGCAAAGGTGGATGGTTTACCATTATGAATATTCATACAGAGACCAAATGAACTAGCCTTTAACATATGATCTGACTCCCTTTCCTTCCATGCAATTTGATTTTGAAGAACAAAAAAAAATGCATTAAGCTAGATCTCCCCTACATATAAATTGATCATAACATCTGAGTTCTTTTCCAGCATGAAATCGCAAAGATAAAATTCACAGAGAAGATTTTTATGCTCTGCATTGGCTAAGGAATAGGCTACTGTGAAATCAGATTCATCTTTTATTTCATGTGGAAGGCCACATGCTATCCTTGACAACTGACAACAAATGAATCATTCCTCCAAAAACACTTTATATGCAGGAGAAGGTCTCCTGCATGCAAGCAATTTCTCACTCATCATGCAAACCATTTTTATTTTCACAAGATATTTAAATTTTTCATTTTCTTCTTTGTTAAAATTTTCTTCCCATCATTTTCTCACTTTATTATCTTCTTCTATCTTGCTTTTCAAGTCCTCATTGGATGTATTAGCTTCACTAAGTTCTCTACAAGTACCACCCCATAGCTGTCTAAGTGGCCAATAAGTTAATTTAGTTTGTGCAGAGACTATTGATAGAGCAGTTTGTTTTCTGGAATTTTGACATTCCTCCTCTTTCTCCATTATCTGCTATTTAACTCTCGTCAATTCCTTAGTCTTGTCAGTGATCTGAGTTGTTAATTCCCCAATAACCATTTCTCTTTGTTCCAATTTAAGTTTGAGAAAATTCAACTCCTTATCCTTTTCTCTAATAATGAGTTCTACTCTGGAAAAAAATAGAGTCTAGTTAACTTGCTATTTCTCTTCTTTCTCTGAAAGTTCCTTGGGGGTTAAGCAATATTCTTCTACCATAAGGGATTTACCTTTCTGTTTCCAAGATGCCAATTCATCTTCTTCATGTGATGGTGCTACTGATTCATCCATCTCTTGGAAAAATTGTTCCGCAAATCTCTCATCTTCTTTTTCTATCTTTGTTTGGCTTGGTCCAGGAGGAGTCATGGCCATGCTGTCCAAAATATTAATAGCTTCCTTTTCCAGCCCTTCTTGATCTTCCATATCCTCCAGAATTTCTCTAGACCTTTTATGAACTCTCCTTCTTTGAGGAGCCTCAAAATGTACAGAAATGGGTCTCCTCCTAGAGCTTCTTCTGATTTTCACCTCTTTCTCTTGCCTAGGTGAACTGTCATTGTTAGAGACAAATATTAGCTCTCATGTAGCTACTGTAGAGGAAGGAATATCGTTAGAAGGAACAATAGGTTCTACAATTTTAGTCCTTCTTCTAGATCTTCTTCTTTTTGGTATTTCCTCTCCACCTAGTTTTTTCTTTTCTTCTATAGTGGCATCTATTTCCAAATTAATTGCAGGAGTAGAAGGAGTTGCTATTACTCTCTTAATAATATCAGGGCTCTGCTTAAAATTTCTAGTAAATTTCTCCCACATTTCTTCTCCATTTTTCTTTGAAAGGAAATGGTGATGGCACACTAAATGCACTAACCCATGATGTCTGATTATTCCTACACCCCAGGAATACCTCTAGGCTATTATATGGATGGAGTAAAAAAGAAACCCTGGAAGGTTTACTATATATTTTGGTTTTGTGGCTCCATATCTAAGGTATATGAGGATCTTCAAAACTTCCCTTCGTACCAAATTGAATTGAACATCACAGGTTAAATACTTGACTAGCCAAAATGCCACTCTATCAAAGGGTTTGGGAAAGTTGGCCCTTCTGACCCCTTTTGTGATTTTATTCATGTTGTAAATATATTGGGGTTCAAATTCCCCTTCTTCAGCAAGGTTTTAATTAGGTCCTTTAATGTCCCTCTGATAGGGTCTGAGACATGCACAATTGACACTCCAGATACATTACTTATTGTATTCACATAAAAAGGAATGAAATTTTTTCTAACATTTGTCCTGGATTGCTCTAAATTTATAACAAATTATCTTACCAATTTGTTGTTATAATTTGGGAACTTCCTCAGAAATTCAAGCCATCCTGCCTATTAAAAGATAGCTACCAATTATTCATCTGTGATGAGCTGGGTATCATCCTATGGTTCTAACTTCTTTTTAATTTCCATGATACAAAGATGATTCAAATTCGTTCTCCTTTTATCTTGTGCAGGTTGGATGAAGAACCCTTCACTTAGCTGTGGAACTAATGAATTTAGTTACATAATTACTGTACTTAGATGTGGAACTTCTGTGTTGTAGCTATGGAATACAAACCTAATTCGCTGCTTCTTCCTTAAAGTTTCTCTACAACTAGTTTTCACTTTGTTGGTTCCACACTAATGATAACTCATTATAACTATGCTGCCAATTTATTCCATAAATATCTTTCTCATGATTACTCACCTTTAATCATGATGTACAATAGATGACTCATCATATCAACTTTTAAATCAAATCTAATCACACATGTGAAATTTTAATCTAAAATTTAATAAGTTAAAGACATAATTACCATCCTTGATGTTATAATCCCTCCGTCATGATGACTCATCATTCCTAAAAAGTGAAACAAAAGGAAAACAGTTAGAAAAATTGCTGGAATGCTAAAGATTTTTTTATTTTAAATTAGCCATTTATTTGAGAAGATCAACCGCCATTGCTGGTTTTCAATTGATCTCTGAGAGATTTTTTTTAGGGAAGAGAACGCCATTGACTCGTTTTCACTCTCTTCCCTTATTTTTTCTTTTTTTTTTCCTTCTTTTTTTGGGGGGGGGAAGAGAACACCATTTATTGGTTTTCATTCTCTTCCTTTTATTCTGGATCTAACCATTTGATTATTTTATCATTTTGGAAGAACTAGGTTCTTCCATATGATCAAATTCTTTATCTGCTTCAATTTGCCTCAAGAATTCAGCCTTAGTAGGAGGATTCCTATAAATCTTTAGCCTATGACCATTGACCAAAAGTGTTTTTCTGCTACCATTAATGGGAAGTAACTGAATAGAACCATTGTCAAATATTTTCTCAATCTGATAGGGTCCCAACCATCTGGTTCTCAATTTTCCTTTGAATTATTGGTACTTAGAATCAAACAACAATGCCCAATCTCCTACTTTGAATTGCCTTTTCTTGATATGTGTATCATGCCATTGCTTCCTTTGATCTTGGATTATCTCTTTCTGTTGAAGTGCTTCCATCCTTAATTCATCCAACTCATTGAGTTGAAGGATTCTCCCCTTTTGAGCTACATCCAACTCAATACCCACCTTAACTACTGTCCTCAATGTATGTAGTTCAAACTCAATAGACAAAAATGGCTTTTCCCCATAGACTAACTCATATGGTGAAAACCCTATTGTAGTTTTCCAAGTTGTATTGTAAGCCCAAACAGCTTCAAGTAGTCTCTTTACCCAATCTCTTCTTCCTACTTCAACTGTTTTGGTAAGGATGTTTTTTGATTCTTTTTTCGTTACTTCAGCTTGTCCATTTGATTGTGGGTGATAGGGAGATGACTTCCTATGATTGATCTGATAATACATTGTGAAATCTTAGATCATATTAGACATAAATTGTGGTCCCTAGTCTGAAACTATGCTCATTGGTGCTCTAAACTTTACCATAATTATGTGCCAAAGGAAATCAACAACTGCTTCTTCAGTGGCATTTGTTAAAGCCTACACTTTTGCCCACTTTTTCACATAATCAATACACACAAGAATATGTTCCTTCCCTTGTGAAGGACTAAAGGGACTAAAAAAATACAACCCCCATCTCTCAAATAGTTCAATCACCACTTGAGGTTGCAGAGGTATTTCATTGGTAAAGGTTGGCTGTCCCATCCTTTGATAAGGATCACACTACATGATATATATTTCTTCACATCTTTGTATAGAGATGGCTAATAATAACCAGTGCCAAGTATCTTGTGAGCTATTCTTTTCACTGAATAATTTCATCCACTTGGTTCATCATGACATGCCTAGAGGATGTCAAACATTTCATCTTCTCTTACAAACTTGCGTAAAACCAAATCAGGACCACATTTAAATAGCATTCCTTTTAACCATGTAAATTGTGCATTGGTTTTGATTAAATTTTTTATTTGTTTCTTGGTGAAAGAAGGAGGAAGCTTCCCTATTGCAAGATAATTTTCCATATAAGAAAACCATGGTGTATTAGTTGAAATAACAAATAATTGTTCATCTGGAAAGTTTTCCTTGACTAGATCTTGCTCCCCTGTAGTGGTTAGTCTTGAAAATAAATTAGCTAACACATTAGATTTACCTGGATTGTCTACAATGGTAATATCAAACTCTTGAAAAAGAAATAACCATCTAATTATCCTACCTCCAACCACTAGTTTGTTCATTAAATATTTAATTGCTGAGTGACCTATATGTACAAATATTTTGTACCCTGTAATGTAATGTCTAAACTTATTATTGCATAGATCACAACAAGAAATTATTTTTCAGTGGTGGTGAAATTTCTTTCAATCGGAGTAAGATTTTTGCTAAGGTAATAAATAACATACATTTTCCCTTCTTTATCTTTTTGTCCCAAAACTACACCAATGGAATTATTTGAGGCATCTGTTTGGATATGAAAAGGTTTCTCCCTATTAGGTCCTCTCAATATTGGGGCAATTATTAATTTCTCTTTAATTTCTTCAAAAGCATGTTGACACTTTTCATCCTAAGGAAATTCACAGTCCTTGGTAAGGAAATTAAACATGGGGGAAACAATTTTAGTAAAATCCTTGATAAAATGTCTATCGTACCCAACATGTCCTAAAATGACTTGATATCAGTGGGGGTCTAAGGAATAGGTAAGTCTAAAATAATTCTAATTTTGTTTTGATCAACCTGAATTCCTCTTTTTGAAATATGGTGTCCTAATAAAATCCCTTCATCAACCATCATCAAACATTTTTCATGGCTAAGAGACAAGTGGTGTTGCTCACATATTTTCAATACTCTGTCCAAATTTTTCAAGGCATCATCAAATGTATCTCCATGCACAGTAAAGTCATCCATGTATACCTCTACACAGTGATTTGTTAGGTCTGTAAAAATTGCTAATAAAACTCTTTGAAAGGTTGCTAGAACATTACATAGTCCAAATGGTAATACCCTGTAACCAAAGGTACCCCATTGAAATGTAAATGTAGTTTTATCCTAATCTTTAGCACTAACTCTGATTTGATTATATCCACTAAAGCCATCCAAGAAGGAAAAGTACTGTTTACCTGAAAGGTTGTCTAAGACTTGATCTATGAATGGTAAGGGAAAATAATCTCTCAGTGTGGCTTTGTTTAGTTCCCTATAGTCAACACAAATTCTCCATTTTCCATTCATTTTAGGGACAATTACAAGAGGAGACAACCACTGGCTATTTGAGATAGGGTAGATAAAACCTACTTGTAATAGTTTTTCAATTTCTTATTTGACTATATCCCTTAAGGATGGATTAATCCTTCTCTGAGGTTGCCTAACTGGTCTAATGTTTTTAGTATAGATGTGATGAGTGCAAATACTTGGGTGGATTCCTTTAATATCTTTGTAATCCCATGAAAAATACTTAGTATGATCTTTAAGAACATCAAAAAATTTAGCTTCTTCATCATTCTTCAACCAGCTATTAATATTCAAAATTTTACCTGGTTGAATCTCAACATATTTGGTTCCAGTGTATGATGAAATGATTTATTGAAAGGGTTCCTATTGGGCCCCTAGAATGTTGGCTAAGTACAAAAGGTGTGTATGCATGCATGTCCTAGTTGAAGAGAGGTGCGCAAGGACAAAGCACGCAGGGTAGGGTTTAAGAAATGGGTTTAAGGAAGCTTGTGGCATGTGCGGCACGCGTGGAAAGAACCAAGGGTTCGAGACTTAGCCAAATTGGGAATTTGGGATAGAACACATGAAAAGCATGACCCGAGTGTGCGTGTTGTGTGGATAAGGTGCCAGCCTAGCGACAGGTTGGCCTAGGAAGGAGCATGCATGTGGTAGAAGCTTCTAGAAGCACATCATGGTGAAAAGTGGAAAGCTTAGGCATGAGAGATAATGCTCGCATGGAGGACCACATTTAGACACTTGACATCAGATATGAGGGCATTAGAGGATGGGTTGGCATCCCAAAAAGGCTATAAATACAAGCACCTACAGAGTAAACAAGAGGAGAACAAAAAGAGGGCAGAGCTCTGCATAAATATTGGAAGAAATCTGTTAGTGGATAATGGTATTTGGGAAAGAATGTATAATGGGTATGGGGATTGCAATTTTTATTTTGATAGCCTATCAACATTAGTCCATTGTAAAGCATGACTACCATTTGTTTCTCTGTGACATTTTGTAATGGCTCCATGGATGTAATGAGGTTACCAGTTATATGAATATGAATATAGATGATTCTGATGCATACATCTTTCTCATAGGTTCTCTTTCATTTATGTTTATGCTAAGTATGTATGCTTGTATGCTTCTTTCTGTTATGGTACAAGTTATATAATTTTTTAAGTACTTTCTATCTGTAATGACTGCAAGGATCTAGAGGCCGTTTTGAGCTCTATGGTTCTTGAATGTCTTAAATCCATTTAAATCTCTTAAGCACAAATCATAGATGATGATATTTCCCACTAAAATCACATAAAAGAGAGACTCAGAACCCATGCGTGCCTCAGGTGAGTGCCTAGTATCCGCTGGGTGATAGGCCGACGTGCATGGGGTAGCTTTCTTTTGTGATAAGGGTAAAATGACTACATATTGGTTCCATTTCTGGGACCTCTTTTTGAAGTTGTAGTGGGAAATAACATACAACATGATCTGTGTAGTGAGTAATGATAGAATGGTTAACTTTGGAAAGTGTTGAATCATGGTTCAAGAGCATGGAGGATGAATTTTCTCAGAGATTCAGCACTAGACCTGAGTTTGATGCACGTAAATGGGTAGAAGAGAGCATCTACCATGATTTATATGAAAGATTTTTCTGTTGTTTCCCAGTAGAGCTGTATGAATGGCTCTCAGCATATGCGTCTAGATCAAGTTGGCATTATGGATCACTTGTGTGGACCCAAGAATATTACCAAAGGATGTAGGATGTAAATCTGATGTGGACCCGTGCTGTGGATCATTGGTGGAAAGGAGTACTGGCTAGCTACACTCTGAAGTACGCCATTTCCACATATTCTTGTCTGGAGGTTTCTATGTTTGAGTTTCTATGGGATCCTAGAGGATCATTTCTACATGCTATCCCTCTGGAAATGAAGATCCTGGTTGTTACTTTGGGTTTAGAGGCATTTCCAATGCCCGGCTAGACCATTTTGAGCACCGAGCGAGGGAGTTAGGGTGGAGGAAGATGGAAGATATTATGACAGAGAAGGAAAGGGAGGAGAGATGGTTCAAGTATAGTGAAGCACATGAAAGGGAGATTACTAGATGATGTGAGGATGCAAGTGTGATGGATCTATGGAGGCAGACGTTGCGAGAAGGAGTCGAGGTTCACACGGAAGACGTGGAACCTGTGTAGTCCATGCTACCCCATCTTGGCAAGTGCATAAGAGAGATCCCTTTGGCTTCTAGTGAGAGTTTGTCACACATAGACAAGAGTCATTGGCACATACCTAAACCCACCTAGTGACCAAACCCTGGCGCTTGGTTTTCCAGAACCAAGGAGTATCATTGACCCAGTTGATATCAATGGAAGTGACAGATCTGTGCCTAGGAGGTACAATTTTTTAGTTACCACTTCTATGGCTAGACATATTCCAGTATTCGGAGGAGTCTTTAGACAAGGAGCCAGTATACAAGCATTTGGTCTTGCATCTAGGAGTGGTGCAGGGTATAATAGTGGTAGTGGTGCACTATCACAGATCATCGGCGTACAATTTAGTTGAACCTTGGGGACACTTGGCATGACTACTATAGGACCTAGTGGGTTAGAGGGCACAAGACTTGGTGGACCTAGTGGTTCTGGTGGATCTGGTGGCTCAGGAGGCACATGACCTAGTGGACTTGGTGGATATGGTGGCAGAGGAAACACTTGAGGGAACCAAAGCTATGGCTCAAAAGGATAAGGGCCCTAGCCTACCCCTCAAGTCTTCTTTGAGATTTTGTTACACCTGCTAGATTATAGAGGTATTGAGAATGTTGTGGAACATGTTCACAAGTGTGAACTGCTATGGCACGCAAAGGGTATCACAACCCAAGAGCAGAAGGCTATCCAATTTGTAACCACATTGCAAGGGCGTGCGCATAACTGGTATAGGAAATATGAACCTTATGAAATAGTGGTGGATTATAATGCTTTAAAGAACACATTCTTGGAAGAATTCCACATCCCTGAGTTTGAACAGAAGAGTATCAACACTTTGAAGGAGATTCACCAAGGAATGGAAGAGAGTGTACGAGAGTATGATGCGCGCTTTCAAAATCTCTTGTCTAAATTATCATATGATATTTACCCTTCACAACATGCCCAGTGGTTTGTTGGAGGATTAATCACACCTTTTAGAAGGGCTTTATCTCATAAAACTTTCATAGACCCGCGTGAAGCGTTGGAAGTTGATCTATGGGCCGAGGCTGTTTGTAGTATTGATACTGGTGTTAGCCTGTTCCTGGAGGCTCAAATTGTTGCTATGGCTAAGCAACTGGAAAATTTGTTTGTAAACTCAACCCATGAGACTTGTAGTGGTTTATGGTGTATAGATTGTGAAGTAGAGGGGCATGTCAAGGATAATTTCCCCCGAGGGACGGTATTCGCCGTGACAGTAAACTGTGAAATTTGTCATGAGGACCATGATGCAAGTAGATGCCCCTTGTTATAGCGTGTAATCTGGAATAATGTGTCTTACTACTATAATATCTACACCTCTACAACCCATGATACTAAGGATTGTAGGCTCATTGATCAAATCCATGAGGCCATTGATCATAGGGTGTGCCAAACCAGCATTGCCAGTAGTTCTAAGGGTGATGATCACTGTTATGAGGAGCACACAGATGGAGGCACACGCGGAAGGGGTTTTTGAGGAGGATTCCATGGTCGTGGTAACTGCAGGGGAGGAAGGACTGAGTTCCTGCGTGGAACCTGTTTCAACTGTGGGTCTACAGAGCTTTACAAACAAGAGTGCCTGGACCTATTGCAGTGTTCATGGTGTGAAAAGAAGAAAAAGTATGAGGAGTGTCCGAAGTTGTTTGAGCACATGAATTAGCAACACCAGAAAGACAAGGGCACTACAATGGCCAGCATTAAAAAGGTAGACATGTAATGGATGCCATGGGTAACACGAGATGCAAGTTTGGAACTAGTTTTGGTAACAACAAGAGTAGAAGCCACATGCGCAAAAGAGATATCGAGGCAGAAGACCCTTGTTTCGAGGGAGGAAGTAGTTCATTGAAAGTACCCAAACCCTACACATCTAAAGGAGGTATATCAAGACACCATGGATGTTATTCAGAGTTTACAAGGAGAGATGCACTGTCTAAAGGAGTAGTCCAGGAGGGAGGAACAAGGAAGAAGAGTCAAGGTGCCAAGGGTTGACCTGGATGAGGTCAAGGACGTATGTAAAATGCTAAGGCAAGAGAATATTATTCCCTTGCTAGGATCATGGTTGAGAGAGAAGGTACAACATGCCAGAGGAGAGTACAAGAGGTAGGTCTTACACATAAACCTTCCCCCTCACAGCCTTGACTATGAAAAGGAGATCACATTGAATGTAGTTGTAGATGGATTGCTCCTTAGTAATATCATCTTTAACACAGGCATGGAGGTCAATGTTCTAACTCTGGATGTATGGCATTAGATGGGAAGACCTGCATTACAACCATCTTCAAATGTGTTGTATATGGAAAACAAGACTAAGGAAATTCCCATCGGTGTCTCAAAGGATGCAGCTATCACTATCCAGGGAGCTAAGTTTACTGGGGACTTTAAAGTCTTGGCACTCACCGAGGTAGATAATTTTCTAGCACTTCTTGGGTGACCATGGTGTTACAAGAATAATGTGGACCTTTAGTTCAACAAAGGGTAGATCAGATTTGAAAATAAGGAGGTGTGGGTCATTACACCCCTGGCTAATGGGAAGTCAACGCCCTATACTGAACCTCTGGAAGAAAAGGTTCTGGATAGAATATATGTGCACTCAATCAGGGACCCAGAGATTATCCATCCTACTGACAGAGTTATCCAGTTTGAGGATGCTCAGTTAGTAAGTGACACCACCAGCCTAACATGTGATAATTGGGCACATGGGACTTATGTGTTGATTAGACGGTAGTTGAGAGGATTGGTAACAAAAGTAACAAAGGAACACACTGTCTGGAGCCTAAGAGGAAAAAATTACCTAAGTATTCAAGAGGGGCCTTCCCTGAGATTTTTCTAGAGGAGATGGAAGCTCAGTGGAAGGAGGAGAAGGAATGGATAGGGATGCTAAGTTATGTCCTAATCAGCACAGTGACATGGTGGTGGGCTACACATTATGAGAGCCTTTTGGAATGGCATAAGTTGAGAATTTCTCTCTCTATTAGATTTTCTAGAAGGAACATGCCCACTGTCATTAAGGACTACCATGGTAAGGATCCTACCTCTTTCCATATCCAGGAGTGTGAGAGTATTTGGAGAGAAGGCATGGAAGCTTTGCCACCATCCCTTTGGGTAAACAAGTTGTATTCTACACTACAGGGTTACGTGCACACATGATACATACACTCTGAGACATGCTGCTAAATATGAAATTGACAAGAGTTAGTAGCTGACCTCATTCAAACGTTTGAATATCAAAGTACCAAGCCATCAATTTATAAGGCATTGCAATTTGTTAAGCATCTTACCATGGGGGATAGTGCCATGGAATAAGATAGGCTATTGGAACTATTAGGTGAACCGGGTTTGGAGGCGCACTTTGAAGAAGAAGTAGAAGAAATAGAAGAGTTACATCTTGAGCATGTGTTCTTGGAAAAAGAGAAAGGGAAGTTAGTATGTGTGATTGATGGGGAGGAAGAAAAAATATTGGATGTTAGCCATTTTTTAGGGACATGTGAGGTAGTGGATAGTGCTAATACTCACGTGCACACCTACCATGAGCCCTTAAAGAAAAAGAAGGTTAACATCAACTTAGAAGAGGAAATTAAGGAGGCTATCATTGGATATTACTGGTTGGAGAAGGAAGTCTCTAAGGTCATAGATCTGTTGTGTGAATTTGAGGATTTATTTTCACGCAGGTACCATGAGCTCAAAGGCATCCACCATTCCTTAGGGGAGATGAGGATAAAGTTGAAGGATAGTGCGCACCCGGTCAGGAAGATACCCTACCGAATGAATCCCAATTTTCACGTAAGGGTTAAGGAGGATATAGACAAAATGATATATTATGGGATCATTGAAGCAGTGGAAGAATCAGAATGAATAATTCCAATGGTAATTAGCATCAAGAAGGATGGACGGATTAGGATCTGTGTGGATTATAGGGATCTAAATGTAGTTTTTGTCATCAATCCTTTTCTAACCCCCTTTATTGAAGATATTTTGGAAGGATTCACTGGGCGTGAAATCTATTCGTTTATGGATGGATTTTCGGGGTACCACCAAGTCTGGATTGCAAAGGAAGACCAGGAGAAGAAAAATTTCACCATTGAGTGGGGAAGTTTTGCATACAAAGTCATGCCGTTTGGTTTGAAGGATGCACAAACTATTTTTTCACACATAATGGTGCAATATTTCCAGGACTTCATCCATAAGTTTCTTTAGGTCTATTTGGATGATTGGATAGTGTATGGGCTAGTAAAATACCATTGTGACAATTTGAGGTTAATGTTTGAGAGGTGTAGGTAGTTGAGGATATCCCTCAACATTAATAAGTGTGTATTTGCTACACCATTTGGGACTTTATTGGAGCACATCATATGCAAGGAGGGCTTGCTAGTGGATCCTACCAAGGTTGCAGTTATTGTGGGATTGGAGGAATCTACTAGCCAAAGCGTAGTGTGCAGATTTCTTGGGCATACGGGTTATTATAGAAAATTCATCAAGGGGCATGCCAAGATAGTCGTGCCTCTAGAAGAATTTCTCAGACATAAAAGTTCTTTCCATTGGGGAGAGGCGCAACATAAGGTGTTTGACACATTAAAAGATAGGCTTATCACCGCGCTTATATTACATTTTCCCTCTTGGGACAAGCCCTTCCATGTCCATGTAGATGCCTCAGGAACCATCATTGGAGCAGTGCTTGTGCAGCCAGGTGAAGGAATTGTTGATCACCCTCTATGTTTCATAAGAAGGAATTTGACACCAGCAGAGAAGAATTACACTACGACTAAGCGCGAATCATTATCAATGATCTACACACTTTTCAAATTCAGGCAATATCTGCTGGAAACACCCTTTGTATTTTACACCGACCACATGGCATTAAAGTATTTGGCAAACAATCCTGTTCTACAAGGGCGCATATGTCGGTGGGTATTGTTGTTTCAAAAGTTTGAGTTACGGTAGTAGTGAAACTTGGGAAGAGTAATTATGGGCCTAATCATCTATCAAGAATTGATTTAAGGGAGTACACGTAGAGTGTTGAGGAGACAATGTCAGATGTGCAACTGTTTAGGTTACAACACGTGCCCTAAGATTCAGAGGAGATTGCAGTATTTTTAAAGGAAGGTGTAGCACCAAAAGAAATGAAGGCATTAGAGAAGAAGCAACTCTCCATACGCACCACGCCCTATATGTTGATCAGTGGAGACTTATACAAGTTGGGATGTGATGAAGTTTTGTGTAGGTGTGTATTAGAGCATGAGCGACTCGCCATCATGGAGGAAGCACATGGAGGAAGTGCGGGTGGGAATTATGCAGGTGATGCCACTACACGTAAGATATTAATGGTAGGATTGTGGTGAGAAACCTTGTACAAGGATTGTGAAGACTATTGTAAAGCATGTGACCATTGTCAATGCATTGACAAGCTAAGAAAGAGAGATGAAATGCCTTTGCGCCCTGTATCTAGTGCGGAAACTTTTGAGAATTGGGCAATAGAATTTGTAGTCCCTATTACACCAGTGACACTTAGGACTGGGTCACACTATGTCATCACTTACATAAACTATTTGACAAGGTGGGCAGAGGTAGATCCAACTAAATATTACACAACATCGACAACAGAAATTTTTTTTTGAGAGAACATTATCACAAGGTATGGATGCCCTTTAAGTTTAACCAGTGATAGGGGTACACATTTCGTAAATGAGACCGTGGGGATCCTGTTAGTAGAATTCATGGTAGGTCATCACAAGACTACCCCTTATCACCCATAAACAAATGAGACCGCATAAGCATTTAAAAAAATACTGAGTCATACCCTGACCAAAATTTGTGATGTCAGAAGTCAAGATTGGGATGACAAGGTATCAACCATATTATGGGCTTACAAGACAACTTATAAAAGGCTGAACAAAGCCACATCATTTCAATTAGTGTTTGGCGTGGAAGGCATTTTTCTGGTTGAATTCATGTTACCTTCTCTGTGAATAGTGCACACAAGAGGGTTGGATGATGAGCAAGCGCTGGAAGACATAATTGATGAGTTAATGAAGTTAGATGAGAGATGATCACTTACCAGGTGGAGTCAAACAAAAGAGAAAGACAAGAAAAAATCATGGCATGATTGCCACATTAGAAACAAGAAGTTTGAGGTTGGGCAGATGGTCTTACTATATGATTCTGAGTTTCTGCGCCATCTTGGGAAGTTGAAAGTGCATTAGTTAGGTCCCTACAAAATCTCATACATCCTTGATTTAGGTGCGTGCTAGCTACAAGCGCTAGATGGAACAAAATTTCCTAGACACTTCAATGTGAGTAGGATGAAGCCCTACTATAAATAAGTCTTCTTGGTGTTTATAAATAAGTCAGTTTTTCTTGTTAGTATATAATTTTCCTTTATGCATTTATTTTCTTGTGTTTCCCTTTCGCGTTTTTGTTTTGTTTTGCACCTTGGGAACTGGTAACCTTATTACTACTTTTGAGAATTTTCGAGTGTGTAGAGGACCGCACATCATTTTAGTGTGGGGTGGAGTAATGTGAAGGAGAGTATGGTTAAAATGCCAAGGAAGTTTGCGTTGAAAAACCTAGTTGAATGGCCTTGTTGAAAGAGGTTCTTGGAAAGAAAATATCGAAAAATGATGGTTTGTGCCAAGATAAAATCTACTTTTAGATCCCATGTACAAAGAAGGAAAAATCACATAAACAACATGAGGTAGGCGAGAGCAAAAATTAGGACAGAAGAAGTTCCTTCGATGCTAGTTACACGCGCGCAAGAGTCTCATGTCATGTTGGATCAATTTCTTGCCAGAAGGTTGGAGGATTGTCCGTGTAGGTTTGGGCGCGTGAGGGAAAGCGTTGAATTCAAGATTTTTTTGAAAAAGTTACATTAAATGTTAAAAGTATGGTGGTAGGTGAAGGATCACTTAATGTTTAAAAAGGGAAAAACTATAAATAAAGGGGTTGGGGCACTTCATTATTTAATTTGTGTATAAAGAGAAAGAAGTGCTTTTTGCACCTTTACAAACTAGGGCTTCCAAGAAACTGATGGAAAAATCCTTGCCGAGGTCGAGAGGAAATTTGAAGCTATTTTAACCTTAAGGGGTTCAATCAAAACCCGGTTGAAGGAACTATATCCACATATTACATGAAGAATGGATGTGTTGGAGGATATAGGCAAGGAGTTGGAGAAAATCAATGATACCATGAGCACATAAGGAGATGGGATAAATTTTGGGGAGGTAAGTACCTTGGTCAGCAACCTCTGTTAGAGAGCACAAGAATAAGTCGATGCTTGGAACAAGTTGGAGGCTGAATTGTAAAAGGATTTTCCAAGCTTGTTGCAGTGATTCATTCACTCTCCCAGTCTTTCTTCTTCCCCCATTCTTTCATCCCCTTATTCTTGTTCCAAGGCATAATCCTGTTGTATTCTTTCTTTCACTAGATAAGTGTTCCAGTAGACGGAGAACATGTGTAGTGTGGGGTGATGTTGGGCTCCTAGAATGTTGGCTAAGTACAAAAGGCATGTATGTGTGTAGGTCCTAGTTGAAGAGAGGAATATAAGGACAAAGCATGCAGGGCATGGTTTAAGAAAGGGGTTTAAGGAAGCCTGTGGCATGTGTGGATAGAACCAAGGGTTCGAGACTTAGCCAAATTAGGCGTTTGGGATAGAACACATGAAAATCATGACCTGACTGCGCATGTTGTGTGGATAAGGTGCCAACCTGGCAACAAGTTGGTCTAGGAAGAAGCATGCCTGTGGTAGAAGCTTCTAGAAGCACATCATGGTGAAAAGTGGAAAGCTTAGGCCTAGGAGAGCATGCTCACATGGAGGAACACATTCAGACACTTGGCATTAGATCTAATGGTGCTAGAGGATGAGTTGGCAACCTAGAAAGGCTATAAATATAAGCACCTAAAAAGTAAACAAGACGAGAACAAAAAGAGGGCGGAGCTCTGCAGATATACTGCAAGAACTCTGTTAGTGGATAACAGTATTTGGGAAAGAATGTATAATGGGTATGGGGATTGCAATTTTTATTTTGATAGCCTAGCTACATTAGTCCATTGTAAAGCATGACTGCAGTCTGTTTCTCTGTGACATTTTATAATGGCTCCATGGATGTAATGATGTTACCAGTTATATGAATATGAATATCAATGATTTTGAAACATACGTCTTTCTCATAGGTTCTCTTTCATTTATGTTTATGCTAAGTATGGATGTTTGTATACTTCTTTATATTATGGTACAAGTTATATAATCTGTTAAGTACTTTCTGTCTATAATGAATGCAAGGATCTAGAGGCCATTTTGAGCTCTATGGTTATTGAATGTCTTAACTCCATTTAAATCTCTTAAACACAAATCATAGATGATGATATTTCCCACTAAAATCACATAAAAGAGAGACTCGACAGCTGCACGTGCCTTGGGTGAGTGCCCAACATCCGTTGGGTGATAGGCTGATGCGTATGGGGTACCTTTCTTTTGTGATAAGGGTAAAATGACTACAGTTCCATTAAAGTATTTAGTGGACATGCATGTGGTAACAACATATGATATGTAACATCTCCAAAATTTCCTTGAGACAGAATGCTGGACAAAGGACACTAAGAAGAATTATGATACTTATCTTGTTGTAGGTCAAACTCTTCATCATTTCTACTTTCCAGAAATTCTTCATCATCTCCTGATATATGTGAAGCTGAAGCTACAAATTCTTCCTCTCCCCAAGAGAAATCTCATTCCTCCAGAGAAAAGTTATCTTCATTTACAGGGATTTGCTATTGGTGTAGTTCTGGAATTAATTGTGATGGTTCCAGAATAGATTCAGTAGGTTCTAGAACTAATTTCATAGGTTCCAAAACTATTCTAGATTGCTCTAAGGACAATTGGTGTACATTCAATGGTGGGTTAATTATATCTTCTATTTCTCATACGTGATCCTGCAATGTGATCATGGCCAATGAAGAAATTTTTTTCTCATTAATATCAAGATTATCAACCCATAATTTCTCTTGATTATCACTAAAAGGTTGTGCAGAGGGACATAATGAAATTTTCTTGGAATTATTACCATTTGAGATAGTCATATCACCTGACCTGCAATTAATTAAGGCAACAACTGTAGCTAACGATGGTCTATCCAAAATAATGGGATAACCCAATGTTTTTCCTTTTGGCTGCAATATAAGGAAGTCAACTGGATATTCCCATGACTCCACCATAACCACCACATCTTCAATAACTCCTTCTGGTTTTGCTACAGACTGGTCTGCTATCTGCAATATTATGTTAGTAGTTTGTATACTTGTTAATGGTAATGTTTTTAGAGTGTCCACTGTCATTACATCTATAGCTACTCCCAAATCAACCAAAACGTTATGTATATCTTTATTCCCTATAGAGACAAAAATAACAGGGCTTCCAAGATCTCCTTATTCAGGAATTAGGATATTTCCTTCTAATAAATCAACAAGTTTCCCATCTACCTTAATAGTCATGGGGTACTGCTTCTTTCTTCCAGGCCTGTTCAAACATAGCATTTTCATTAATTTGTTCAATTCTGGAATGTCCTTAATTACTTGTAATAGTGGTATTTCAATATTCAGTCTCCTTAGTTCCTGCAATAATTCATATTCCTTTATTTCTATAGCTTCTTTAAATCTCTCTAGAAATGCATTTTTAGTAGAGTTTCTTTCTAGTTCATTATCTCTTTCTTTTTTTATCTTTCTTAGGGGCAACCAGACTAGGGATTTTAGTTTCTTTTTTCATTTTAGTGATGATAATAGGTGGAATGGTAACTATTTATCTAGATATAGTTTGAATATTGTTACAATCCATGGAATTTAGATGAATTGATTTTTCTGGTTCTGTTCAGTAGACATGAGTTGTTTGTTTGTTTCTTGGGTTTTCTACTGGTTGTGCTGGAATTTACATTTGGAATAAATTTTTTAGTCTATGAATTTTGTGTTGGGGCATCCATTATGGATTGTTGATTTTGATTAGGCTATGTTTTCCATTGAGCATAGTTATTAGGACCCTATCTAGGTTGTGACCAAGCACACGGGTTTCCTTGACCAACCCAAGGTTGTTAATGTCCCTGGGTATACCAAGCTTGACTTGGCCAATCCTGGGGATTCCAAGTTGGATGAGGGATGCAACGTGGTTGTCCCTAAATTTTTGCTATTATTTGAGCACCCCGTGGCATCATCCAAGGATTAGGAGATGACCTTGGCATGAACTGTCCTTGGGTAGGTTGTCTTTGGACAACATTTAATTCTTTTGTTGTGGATGATGTACTAGTTTGTTTTAAGCTGATTCTTTGGGAGTGGAAGAAGAGAAAAAGTGTCAATATCATGTTCTTTAGATTCATAGATAAGACATACTTCTATTTTATCCAAAGGACATTCCGTTATTGCATGTTTCTTCCTTCATCTAGGATAATACATGGCTAATGGTTTAGTTTTGGCATTTGCTTTAGCTTGTAATCCACCTATAATAGAGGTTAATTAAACTAAAATGTTTGTTTTAAAGTTTGCTAATTCCTCCATTAGTTTGTTCATATCTGGATTCAAACTTTTCACTGTTTTTCCCTTCCTAGGTCCACCCCTTGTTCTGGAATAACTTTTATAAATGTCTTTAATTTCCTTCATCCTTATTTGATCAATGTTTCCACCTCCTATCAAGGTAAGAACTTCTTTAGATTCATCTTCCAAACCTTTAAGAAAAATTGTTTTACTTACTTCTTCTTGAAGTAAAAATTCACACCTTTTACTTACAAAGAGGAATCTGTCCAAATAATCTTCTATATTCTCATCCTCCTGTTTGATTTTGAAAAACTCTTCCTTCCTACTTCTCCCTCTACAGTAATCTTGATATTTTTCTATGAAGTCAGTTTCCATTTGTGCAC
This sequence comes from Taxus chinensis, assembly GCA_019776745.2. Classification (NCBI taxonomy): domain Eukaryota; kingdom Viridiplantae; phylum Streptophyta; class Pinopsida; order Cupressales; family Taxaceae; genus Taxus; species Taxus chinensis. The sequence continues at coordinate 523,815,969 of CM034154.1, read as the reverse complement.
AAGTGGTAATAGAGTTGGATGCTAATCCCATGAATCACCTCATTGCTGCATCCTTTAGAGTGTATGGAAACAACTCAAGTTTCTGATTATCTATTTTGTAGTCATAGGTCTGACATAGCACCTTAAACTAAAACAAAAATTGGTCAGGGTCTTCAGATGACATCCCTTTAAATGTGGGTAAATGTACAGGTGAAATATTTTTCATGGGTGTATCATCATCATCCAATTGAATCAGATAAGTAAAGGTCATATCAGGTTCCCTTTCATCTTCTCGTTCCATTTTAGAAGTATTTTCTAAACTTTTCTCTCAATCAATGTGGTATGTGATCTGCTTTAGGGAAGGTGAAAAATCAGGAGTAGGAGGTTGACTACTCAATTGAGAATCAAAACTTACCCTAAATAGATCTTGAGAAATAATCCTTCTCTTAAAAGTTCCACTTGCTTCTGGTGACTGATCTAAGAATTCCAAAGGTGGTAATTCTGCTTCCTATCTTATAAGGGATAATGGTATCTGCAATTCTTGGTCAACTTCCTTATTTAAACTAGAGGATCATGTTAATTCTTGTTCAGATATTTTTGGGAGAAATCTACCCTTGGAGTCTCTTGGTCTACTCATAAATTTTGTGATAGCTTAGGGAAGATTTATTCAATTACTAAATGTATTATTGTTACTCTTGTTGACACCTAATTAGAAAATTATAACTAGTGGTTCCCTAAAAATGGTGCCAAAAATGATGGGTGTCGTTATTCCCTTCATTTAATCAACTCTATGTTGATGTCATATTCAAACCAGGGGTTTGTCTAAAGCTATATGCAACAAGAACAATCTTAGCGATATAGTAATTGATTTTAGGTATTTTATATTTTCTAGGGGATATTTTCAATATCTTAAGGGATTCTTGGTTAAAAACATTATTAGAATCAAACTATGAAAACTTGTTGGAAGTAAACACACTTTATAGAAATTAATTTCTAGAAATAAACACACTTTTCCTTGGAAGTAAACACACTTTGCAGAAATGAAATGCTAGAAATAAACACACTTTTCCTTGGAAGTAAACACACTTTGTAGAAATGAATTACTGGAAATAAACAAAAATTACAGAAATAAACACATAATTGAGAATGCTTGGAAAATGATTGCAAAGAAATAAGAACTTAATCTAGAACACCTGCAGGGACAAGTCTACAACAGATTCAACTTAAGGAATTGAAAGTGATACATAATTAACATATCTAAGCTATTTGATCTAAAATATAAATACCAATAAAAAATGAGGATCTTGGTTCTTGGAGGAGTGGGCCCTTACTCCACCTCGAAAAAGGATTGGACAACTTAATTTTGTCTTAGAACAGAAATGGCTATTTTATTGATAAAACGTTTTGCAATACAAAAATGTGCTGGATCTGTGTATATCAATCTATATCTATATTCATATATATAATCTATTTGCAGGTATGTATGTATATACTTCTTCTAGGGGTGAATTTATGGCCATAAATATTCCATTGATATGATGGAATTGAATCGTGCCCAGAATAGATGCTGAATTGGAACATGGCTAAATGTACAACAATGTGATAATTATCCTAGATCTACAAGCATGGAGAGTCAGAAGTCTTCTAATCTACTCCTGATTGATAGGATCATTGATTTGACAAATCACCAGATGTTTGGAATAGATTCTTATTAGTTCCGAAACTTTAGAAGATTTTCAGAACTAAAGGAAATCCTTTCAGGTCTAACTGATAGAGGTCCAGAGCTATCTGCAGGAGTTTTGGAACTAATTTCGATAATTTCGAAACTAAGTACTAGAGTTCCAAAACTAATTCCAAAAGTTCCGGAACTAAGTGACAAGGCTTATAACTGTGTGGTGGAGTTCTGAAACTAAGTATGGCAATTTTAGAACTAAACCGTATTAATGCCAATGCTTCCAAAAACATGCAATCCACTTCATATTTGTTCTTTCGCTTGATTGTGACCTGTTTTATTACAAAACTGAATTTGTAAAACACTTTGTTAGGAATTACAGAGCTTTTAAATGTTAGAATCATAATAAAAAATATGGATGATTACATCCTAACTTATATCAGATCAAACAAAAGTGAAAAAATGCAATCAAATTTAATAAAAAGGAGAGTAAGATGAGATCATTTATTGTACATTTAATGGGTATATTCTAACCTCATCAATATACTTTCCTTTGTACAAAGGTTTATTGTTAGAAGATCAATTCCCAAGTGAAATTTCTGAAGTTGCTCCCAAGCAGCTAGAGATGGTAGAAGAAGTAAACCAAAATGCTTAAAACAATGGGGTAACTACGTTTTAGTTTCCCACTACCAAAAATGATGAAGCTACTGATATGAAGAATATTTATCCCTTAGATTTGCCTAAATTTCATCATCATGGATCCATAATTGAAGACTGAGACACTTTTCTACTCAAGTTTGATGTTTTATATATGATTTATGATTATACCACAAATGCACACAAATTGAAGCTATTTCCTTCTATACTCAAGGATGTAGCCTTGAGATGGTTCATGGGTTTAGGAAGAAATGTAGTTACCACTTGTGCATAGGTGAAGGATAATTTATTCAATAAATATTAGGATTATTGTAGACCAAGCAGTAGAGGGGGTGATGAAATCTATAAAATGGCACATAAGATGGATAAACCATTGGAAGACTATCTAGATGGATTCCTATTCTACGTTCAGAAGACAAGGCACATAAGAATACCTACCAAATATCTCAATCTAATATTTTAAAAGGGACTCGGTGAGGACATGTATGCACTATATCTAATTGGAGAAGGAGACATTTCAAAATATTCCTTTGAGGAAATCTATGAAGTTTGCAGGAATTACTCACGAGCTACTATGAAGAGGATAAGAAATGTAATATCCAGAGGTGGATCAGTTTCCAAAACAATGGGGGACATTTCCAAGTTAGAGAATTTTATCATGTTCAAGAAAATGAAGCAGGATATTATCAATAATATGGTTAATCAATTAGATGCTCTGAATTCCAAAAAGAAAAGAGAATATGTAGAAGCAACACTCACTGAGTTTTTCCATGCATGAAAAATAACGAAATTAGACTGCAGATGTAGAGGATTAGCCAACATTGCAGAAGAAAAGGAGGCTTCACTTGAATTCAAGATGTTGGAGATAGAGGATGGGAAAGTCCTTTAAATTTCTCAAATGAAACCATGGCCGCAAAGATAAGGAGGTATGTTACAAGACCCTATGCAAAAATTTCAATTTTTTTCCAATAATTAGTATATGCCACCTCCACCTTAGGCTAATCAGCAAAAAGGTTAGGCTCCATATCCTACCCAATATCAACAACATTGGAAACCTCAGTTTCAAGGCTAACAACAATGGTAAAAAATACCTCAATCATGGCATCAACCTTGGAGAGGAGGGAAGTAGTGGAATAACCCACCTCCTAATTACCAAAAATCCTACAATTAACCTCCTTACCCTCAACAATAAGCTATGATACCAAATCCTCAAGAAAAATCCCAACCAAAGACCACTCAACCACCATATCAACCAACACCTAACCCCAACAATAAATCTACTCACTCTACCTATGCCAATGAACTAGATAAGTACCCTACCTATTCAGTCGATGTTAATAATATCCTCCTCCGCATAGGAAGAGAACTTCCTACACCGACTGGAGCCACCATTTCTGAGATTGCTGATGAACCACAAATGTTGCAAGTTGATCCACAACAAAGAAAAACATGTTGTGGTCTGATCCGCAACAAAGCCAGAAGACACTGTATACTGATTCACAACAACCTAAGAAAAATTCTAGCAAGGATAAAATGCAGGTTAATGAGCCACCATTTCCTGAAAGATTGTAAGAAAATAAGACAAACCTCAAATAAGAATATGATTCTAACTTTGTCAACCAGCTAAATGATATTCATGTCAAAATTATACTGATTTAATCCATTAAGGATGTAGCAATTTATAACAAATTGGTGAAGGATTTATGCATAAGGAAACCAGGAAGAAAGAGAAAGGATCCATCTACTATAAAATTTATTGGACATATAGCTTATATTATGTTTGGAAATTCAATTCTTCCCAAGTATATAGATCCAGGTAGTCCATTGGTAAATGTTTCAATTAATGGCACAATAATAATTAACTTTGATTAGATTAGGGGAAACCATAAATGTCATGACCAAGTAGATTATGGATGATCTCAAGTTGGAAGGGCTAAGACAAAAAACCATGGTCTTGCAGCTTGCAATTAGGTCAACAGTGAAACCTGAATGAATTCTTGAAGATGTAGTGGTAGTGGTAGAATTTTAGGAATATCCTACTACTTTATTTTTCTTCAGCCAAAAGCAAGATTAGGAGGATATTTTATCATCCTATTAAGACCATGGTTGACCACTGCTGATGCATTCAAAGGGTGAAAATATGGTAATATTATAATTTCAAATGGAAGTGGTACTAAAAAGATCATGCTTTATCCTCCTGCACAACTACTTAATGAATAAGATCAATCCATTTAGATTGAGGAGCTAAAAGAAGAACAAAAATCTCTGCAACATTTCATGATCCTTGAGAAATCATGCATAATTGAAGGACAAGAAGAAGATATTGTTCTTTCCAACGTCATGTAGAATAATTATGGAAGGAGTGAAGAAGTAGATGGTAGATTATGATGTATAAGCTGTCCTACAAACCAAATTCTATTCCAGAAAAACACTATGAACATTCCAGGTAAGAATTGCATCCTTCACCAACTTCTTCCACATGATTTCATACTAAATTATGTAAGAAACAATGGATGTTCAATGATTGATCTCTATAAGAAAGGTGAAATAACTCTGGGAAAGCCACTTAATGTTAACAAAATTCTAAGCATGCATTAAGAGTAGTTGTTGATTTCTCTTCTATAAAAAATCAAAAAACAACATTTGTATGATACTATGGTGACGTACATGGGATCCATCCTAAGCTCTATACACACAAAATTTATATCAAGGATAGCTACAAACCAATAAGGTAGCCAAAAAGAAGAATGAAGCCAACAATGAGAGGCATCATGAAAGAAGAATTAAAAAAATTATTGGATGCTTGATTTATATATCCAATCTCAAACAATCAATGGGTTTCACCCCTTTTCAATGTACCTAAAAAGAATGGAAGATGAAGGATTTATGTAGATTATAGAGAGCTAAATGCAACAAAAAAGAAAGATCATTTTCCACTCTCTTTCACTGATCAAGTTCTTGACACCATGGTTGGTAAGAAATATTTCTTTCCTCGATGGATACAATGGCTATAATCAAATTCATATGACACATGAGGACCAAGAAAAAACTACATTCACATGCCCATGAGGAATATTTGCATATTATGTTATTCCCTTTGGTTTGTGTTATGCTCCTACTACATTCTAGAGGGCAGTCTTGAGCATTTTCTCAGATCTAATCAATGACCACACAATTGATTTTACTGTACATTGTAGTACTTTTGATGAAGCTATGAAGAATCTGAAAAAAGTTTTGAAGAGATGTAAGGAGCATAATCTGTATTTAAGTAATGAAAAATGCTACATGATAATGTCTGAAGGAATAGTCTTGGGGCACTATTTATCATCTAATGGAATTTAGGTTGATCCAACAAAAATATCTGTAATTGTAAATATGCCAACACCAAAGAAATTGAAGGATGCGAGGAACTTCCTAGGCCATGTTGGTTACTATAGAATATTTATAAAATATTTCAGTAATATTGCAACACCATTATTTGTACTACTTGGGAATTATGTTGCATTTGAATGCACTAAAAAATTTGAGACTGCATTTCAATTCCTGAAGAAAATGTTGACTATTTCCCTTATATTAAGAGGATCTGATTGGAAATTTCCATTCCAAATTCATACTGATGCTTCATGTTAGAATCAAAATGGACTGAAAGGGGCCGGGGGCTGAATAATTCCTATAAAAATTTCATTTCATTCACTATTCATCATATGTTATCATTCATACAACAATTCATTCAACCACAAACCATATGTGTGTTTACTTAAGCATATAAACAACCATAATTTAGTGGGAAACCCTCATGGGGAAGAAAAACCACTAAAACTCTACTTATATTACACAAAGAAAATTAATTTATTAAAGCACCAACTTCACAAGGAGCACCAACCCTATGAGGAACACCAACCCCTAATTTAGTGAAGCACCCACTCCACAAGGAGGCTACAACCACCTAAATATGAAAAAGTACCAAATCATACACATGAATATATATGATATCTTATTTTTCTACTACCACAACTAATGAATATAATAATTTTAACTCACAAACCCTAGGACAAATCCTAGGTCTTTAATCTTGCTCTATCTTCTTCCTTCTCACCTTGTATTGCTTAAAATATCTTGCACAAAGTATATCAATAATAAATCAACCTATCATGCATCTGATCAACTCTCTAGCACTTCCCTCATACCTGCAAACAAGTCTTCTCTAGGTTTCACTACTCCCCCATGTAAGACTAGCTCTCAAAATGAGCTAAAACATCACTTTTATATGCATTTCTTATTCTTTACCCAAAGGAGGTCATCAATACACCTTTCGTTTGACCAATGCATTAATAAACACATTAAATAATTTTTTCATAACAGATACAAGTGACCCATATGGGTCAGCCTAGCATAAACACACTTTTATGCACCAAAAATCACTAAAACACATGCATTGGGATGACAAAGCTCGCCTCATTCCAAAACCATGCTTATTAAAGCTACCATATTCATAAAAAATGATTAATATATAATTTCTAAATAAAAAAATTGTCGTAATTTATCTCAACCAATCAAATTATTTCATTTTATAGGCCTAATTTACTTTGTGATTCTCAAAACAGCTGTTTCCTGCACCCTTGAGCACCTAGGAAACTTCATAAGACCACCAAATAACTTAAAAAAGATAAAACCATGACATGTAACCACTTCATGGAAATGGAAGAAATTTGATAACATTTATAATTAATTTATAAGTCATGAAACATCTATCTCTTCGAACAAACACCACTTTTTCCTTCACTAAAACAACCTATCAAAATCGATGTTTGTAAAGGTTAGATCATAAAAAAATTTCTACATACATTAAATACCTATAAATGGATTAATTGGAAGCCCAATTAATCTATATTCACACTCTTGGTGGTAGGAAACATCACCCAATCCATCTCATGCTTAAAAAATAATCAAGCTTGCACCATAACACATGTTATCTTGAACTGCCAAAAATAATTTCTATCCAAAGAATGCCCTAGAAACCATGTCAAATGACCTCATCATGAGAAAAAACTCATATAAATGGAAATATATTTGAATATTATTTCTAACACAACTTGAATCACCTTTAAACTTCAGCTGTAGCTCAAGTTATGACAATTTTACTAAAGACTTCTATTTGAGACCCCAAAACTGTCCTTTGACTAGTAAACCTGTTTGGACCTCAAAATTCCATGCACCTGCATGAAATTGTCCAAAAAACTCAATGGAAATAAAAAAACTCCCATTCCTCATGCACCATCAATTTTTCATGCTACTACTTTAGACAATCTTTTCCTAAAACCTTGTTATTCATAAACTACAATTTTTAGGTGGGTCACACTCATGACCATGACCTCAACCTTACATTTAAGAAAAGATAAGAGATTCCTATACTATTGATGATAAAATTTGTTAGAATTTTTTTTTGGGTTCCTTGCCAATGCTCTGGGAGTCTAAGTACCTCTACTTAACTGGTGGAGCTTTTGTATATGCATGCACGAGTGAAAGTGAGTTTTCTCCTGGTGGCATTATGATCGGAGATCCAATAGGGGCACTCCACTGACCCTGCAAAAATATAGCAATATTTTTCTTAGGAATAATTTGTCTGAAGAGAGGGAAAGAGGAGTGAGAAATTAGATGGGAGAGCTAGTGTTGCAGGTAGAAAATCAGATTCCTGCATACACTAATTAGAAATTTCAACACATGCATTCATGGGAAGAAATAACTCTATAAATAACAACAAGACCAAATAGAATTTATTGATCACAAAGTATCAAGAAACGCATTAGTCAAATAAATCTAGAAACTCCTTCTTCTTGTATTGATTGTTTAATCAAAAGTTGTACATAGTGTGGGAATGGAGGAAAACTAGTGAGGGGGAAAATGGCTATCTACTTTGTTCTCTCAAAGTACAATACACTCTTGAGTTTACAAAATCAATCACCGAACCTTTGAAATGGGAAAATTTTTATAATTTATATACTGAGAGGTGACTTATCATCTACCCCCCAATGCGTTTTCATATGCTTCATTACAACTTATGACCTTCTATATTCTTAGGAAAAGATCAAGTCCCCTTTTATGAATTAAGGGTGACTTGTTACATTAGAAAAAGTCATTTTAAATTAATTAAAGGAATTATGAAAAAGTGAAAACCCAATGAAGAATTATAATGGGGAGAGAGAAAGTGGGGGAAGAGAAGAGAGAAGAAGGGGAGAGAAATAACTAAGGAGGAGTGCCTTATATCCTTGTTAGATGATCTAATGAAGTGTGCCACTGTAGTGAACTCTACATCTCCAAACCCTTTGCACCTTCAGAAAATCCTTAAAATTAACTCATGAACACTTGCCAAGTTGAATGAACTATTCCTCCATTGACCAAAAATTCCAACCTGTGTATGATATACTAGTGACTTGAGCCATGAAGTGAGTGTCGAGAGACACTATTGAATTCTCTAAGATGAGTCTTGAATTCCCTATGAAAAATTCCCATGGATGATCCCAAATGATGATATTGACCTTAATGATAATTACTCTATGCCCCATTTGTCCAAACCTACTCCTTGAGTATGACTTACCATTGATAGCGAGTACCCACATGGGAGACTTACTGTTTATAGTAAGAGGTCATTCTTTCTTCTTCTTGGCCATCTTGATGTGATGAAGTTATTCATTCAATCCTGTGCACACTACCTTCACATAGGTCACTTCTTTGGTTGACTTACTATTTTTAGTAAGTGACAATTTTCACTATTTTGTGCTCCAGACAATCATTCTGGCTTCCTAGTGATCTTTAGTTCACACTTCCTTTCCATAACTACTTTTGATGATGACTTTCCAAACACAATGAGTCTGTATAGGAACACTTACTATCTTTAGAAAGTGGACTTCCACTACTTGGTTTGCAATGAAACATATTTTTCCATACTTGGCTCATCGTCGCGGTCATGTCCTCTGAATTCCACTTGATTTTGCCCACTAGAATGCTTGGAAATAAAATTTATAATTTTCACCTCATAGTGGCTTCGTGCACGAAGCTGCCATGGCAGCCATTAATGGAGCTCAAAATTTGTAGGTCTGGTTTTTGTCTCCGTATTTGATGAAAAAAAATCCATTGTGATAGGTTTTCCATTTGGAGTTTGTGTGTAATTTTTTTAGCTTGTTTCCATTGCCAGATTGATGGGAAATTTGACAAATGTGAGTTGGTGCACGAAATGGGGATTTTATTGGAACAAATGATTCAAGGCACCATTCGACCTCCCGTTTGTTGCATCTTGATTATCTTGAAAAATTTGGAAGTATGTAAAATACAGAACCTCAATCCAACTTGTATTTTGCAAGATATGAGGATTTTTCAATTCGGTGACTTCGTGGTTATCTAACGAAAAATATTCTTTTTTCGAACCTTTTTTCTCTGCTACCTATGCATTTTCATGGATTGGATGTTTTTTTTGGCCATGGTGGAGCTGGTTGTAAGCAACAATGGTGGACCGGGTGTTTGGACAATCATGAACAAAGCCATGACAAGGTATGAAGTTGTTAAGAAGAAATGGGGGAAAATGGCTAAGTGCCAGATTTAAATTATTCAAAAAAATGCACAATAAGGGTGGGGCATATTTTTTCATGTTTTATGTCCCTTAACTCAAAGGGACATGAGGGACATCAAATTCCATGGTGAGAAAGGTGATGATACGTGGCAGAGATCTGACGGTTGAATATGAAGGCCTAACAAACACCTGGGGGCTGGAAATTCACTCTTGAAGAGGTCACATGGGTGAATAGGAGTTTCCTTAGGGGTTGGGTGAATTTTTCCATGTTTTATGTCCCTCACCTCAAAGGGACATGATGGACATCAAATTCCACGATGCTCTAGGTGATGACATGTGGTAGTGATCCAACGATGAAGATTTCAAGCTCCCGCAAGCACCTGGGGGATGAAACAACAATCCTAGAGGTTGTATGTGGGTCTAGAGGGATTCATGGGGGCTGGGTACATTATAAAAACCTTGATTTCCATGACCTTGAGGGATGCGAGGAACACAAAATCCTGCCAGGCTCTTGGAGCTGAAAATGTGACTAACTCTCGAACCTTGAGGACAACTTGCGACGACAATATCTTGAGCTCCCGATGGAATTTTTTAATAAAATGTTATATGATATTTAATGGAAATGGCCTTATGAATCCAATGGTTTGGATTTCAGGTATTTATTCACACATTTGATCCCTGAAAAATTGTATTTTTGATTTAGTACTCCACCTATACATGAGAAAAATTGCTTGTAAAACCATTGGGCCAAAGTGTTCTGAAGAAAATAATTTCACCATCTTGTAGGGCTTGGAATTCCATTTCTAAAGATGTTTCATTTTTTTTTCTAACTGCATCTTGAGCTCCCAAAATCACCTTCCGAAGCCCAACAACTTTTTTAGCCTATGCATTGCCTAGGCCTGTGAACCCTAATTTTGGTGAAATTGCCCCAACTTTTCCAAGTCCTTCCAGAATCTCCCTTAATCAATTCCACGATGTCCTAAGGAATTTGAATCACCTTCATTTATAGTTTGGATTTTCTATTCTATCCATGGGGTTTCTCCATTACCAGGAAAGCCAGTGATAGCCCTTCCCACAACTTCCTGAAGTGTGCAACTTATAATAAAACTCCTAAAATCACCTAGGGGGAATGAATGGAATTTCCTAAATCACCTAGGAGGATGAGATAAAATTAATTAGGAGGTCACTTGGATTGATTGGGCAGACCCGCAGTGCCTTGGAATGGTAAGACTTGAAAACATTAACACAAGGGTATAGTTGTCATGCTTGGAAATTGTTAATTTCCTTGTTGCACATTTACATAACAAGAACTTGCTCTAGCTTGGGGACATGACATGGACTGAGTGCAATGAAGACATGACATGGGGAGTCTAAAATCTCAACTTTATACCATATGATCCATTGACTAGTGCCTTATCCATTGGGCCCTCTGGAGTTATGTACAATTTACAAGAGAGAAAGATAACAAAGAAGGAAACAAACACACACACACACACACAAAGAAACGAAAAGGAATCACATGACACATAATAGGAAGGAAAACACACTTAGTAATACCTTTCACTGAAGCAATTTTCATTCCTCAAACATTACCCTTGAGTGATGTTATTTTGCGAATCCATTGAATGGTTACAGAAAGTATCCTCCTCTCCTTAACTGTTTATGAAATCTCGGTGCTTTCATGACCATCTGTGATTTTTTTAGGAGTGATTCCATGTGATATTCTTGATTCCTAGTCCTTTTGTTAGAAATTCCATTGTTCTTTGAAATCAGTTTCATAGTGCCAGTTGCCTTATGTGTTTATCCACATAGCTGATGTTTCATTGAGCCTCTCATTGCTGCCCTGAAGCTGATTTTCGTTCAAATTTCTTCAATATTCTGAGTTACTTTCTTCCCGGGTCCATGCTCATTGACATATTCTTCATGAGAAACCTTAGATTCATCCTTTATCTGTACTCCACTATGAGGCATTTGAGTACTGACAGGAGGATAATAGGTAAACTCATACTTGTCTTGTATGGCCATGACATGAGTTAAGAGATCAATAAATAGCTTGGGGTCTTCCACAACTTCTACAACATCCAATAGTTGTTGCAAAAATATCTCCTTTGTTACTTCATGCAAATAATCTTTGTATGCCTTTGAAGGATCTTTATTTTTCAGCTCAAGGTAACTATTTGGAGGGATTACTCCATCATCTTGGGAATTGTTGCATTCAATCCCTCCTTTTTCCAGAGGGGTTTTAACTTCAAAGGCCTCAAAACTCCTTGCTTCAATTTCTTCATCATGGCAAGAGTATTCATCTTCAAATGGGAAAGAAAATATATCTATTTCATCATTTCATCCATCAACCATTGGCGTAGGAGGGGCATTATATTTATCATCTTTCTTTGTTTCAACATGGCCAACCTTCACACCGGTTAATGGTTTCAAATCAGATTCACGCTTTGTCTTGAAGATTCATGGCTTGCATCAGGAGTTTGAGACTAAGCTTAGGGTCTTCTATTTCTTCCATGGCTCGTAGAAATTCTTGTATGGGTGGTTCTTTCCCACTATTCGAGGGCTTATTGTAGACTCGCTTGGTCTCTTCTTGGGTAACATGATCAATGGAGTCCTCATATTCGAATGGGAATGAGAATATCTCCTCATCACGGATAAGCACATACGATGATTTTTATTCTTGAAGATCATAAAGAACCATTTCCTCTTCTTCATGGTTTTCATCATCCGGTGATTCGGGGCTGCCTTCTTGTTACTCAACTATCCTAAATTCTTCTTCAAGGTCCATGCCTCTCTAGGAAGGCATGTCTGGTCCTATCAAGATGGGAATATCCTCTTTCTCCTCGGTTATCACAAAGTGATTCATCCAATTGGTATCTTGATACAAGATGTTGTTTCTGGGCTTCCAAAATTTTAAACTGTGTGGCTCATCTTCTTCTATGGAAGCAATTTCTCCATGTCTCCCTTCACTAGTACAGTTGTGGATGACCAATTCATGTGAATTTTCCCTCCCAAGTCTCAACAGAAGCTTTGACTTAGTAGAATTCCAAATGAAGATGGAATGTTTGTTACCAAGATCACCACTAAAATTTTCTTGTCTAGAAATATGGCAAGAGCCACCTATGCATCTTTGACCCTCCCTACAAGTGAGACCTCTTTTGATTCCATGGAGTAACAAGAGACACCGAGTGGAGTCATGGTGAGTTTGAGATCCTTGGTGACCTTTACAGGCACTACATTATTGAAGGCACAAAAATCTATTATGCAATTGTTTAATACATAATCTCCAACAAGAAGAGAGACATAGAAAGGTTCAATCTTATGAGTCTTGGATGCACTCAATGAAACTATGTTTTGTGATGGGGGTGTAGGTGGGTTTGGTAGTATTTCTTTAGAACTAGGAGCTATAGTATTGGGTGTTAAAATACCACTCTTGATGTATCAAACATATTTCTCAAATTTTTAAGGGCGAGTCCGCAAATATTCGATTTCAGTAATTTGTACTTTGGATTTGTTCACGTATTCTATGAAGTCAAAAGGAGTAGATGTGGGTGAGGGTGATGAAGGGACTTCTTTTGGATTTAGGACAGGTTTGGAAGCTAGAGTAGACTTTTGGGGAATATAGGGGATATTGAAAGGTACATTAAGAGCTTTCAAAGTACTATATTTTACAGGAATAGATTTAGATTTAGAATTAGAAAAGGCATTAGAAGAATTACTTGGAATTGCTAGAGACTGCTTATATACGATAAGATTAGGATTCAACAATATAGACTCCATGGAGGGTGGGAGTGGAGATCCTCGAATGATTTTTTTTTTTTATGGAGTCACCATAGGGGGATATAAAGTATTATTTTTCTTTGCAACAGAAGAGGAAGAGCCTCCTTTCTCAGACTAAGAATGAGTGAATACCGCACATGAGAAGCTAGGTGCATTTTTTTTGTCATATTCATCACCTCCATAATATTCATAGAATCTAATTTTTGTATCGTTCTCAAAATCATCACTTTATAGGGAATCACCACTTTCACTTTCTTGTTCAATCTCATCTTCATTTTCCTTACTCCTAAAATTTACATTGATAGGTGGGGCCTCTAAGTCAAGCCTTTAGGGTGCTCCTGCAATCTGATTTCCATTACTTCTTTAAGAAGAAACTCATTCAAATATTTCCCTCCTCAATGATGCCATTTCATTTTCCATTTTCTATAAAAAAGAGTGGTTCTTTCATCTCTAGGAATTTGAGCTTTACTCTTTGAGGGATTCTTGATCTTTCTAGATAGGATGAGATCGTCATCAAGTTCAATGGCCAATATTTGTGCTTCTGCAATATTCATCGATTGAACTCTTTGTAGGAAAAATACCACCTCTGGTGATTGATAAACAATCTCCTGACATTATTTTCAGATGGTGAATCTTCTTCCAGTATCCTATAAAGAAACCGGTTGAAATGGGCCATGAAGTATCTCATAGTTTCACTTTATCCTTTCTTCATTTGAACAACTGCACCAAGAGGTCTTGACAATATTTAGTTGATTTAAATATTTCCTCGAAGGCAGTCTTGATGTTTTCCCAAAAAGTGATGGATCGGGAAGGAAGGAGAGAACCATTCTGTTACTTTTTCTTTGAGAGACTCCATGAACAATAATACAACAAAATCTTCATGTTGGACACCAAGAATTCCACATGATGTCATGAAAGAAGTGATGTGTTCTTTAGGATGTTGTGTTCCATAAACTTTAAATTTTGGAAAATTCTTGTAGGAAACTATTGGTAGGTTGTGAAGAGGTGGTTCAAGAGAAAATGGGCCTGTATATCTTCCCCATGAGACAATGGGTTGAGATATTTATTCTTCATCTTCCATTTTCATTTTTGCTTCTGCTTAAGCTCTTGCTTCTACAAATTATTCTTCTTCCAAGAACTCAATACTCAATGGTGGTTGAAAAATGGGAGAGTTTGAAGGGGGAGTATCATCAAGAGTTTGGATAGGATTATGAGGTGAACTTAATTGAAGAGCCGGATGGAGAGGAGGCTTGAGAGAAGAGATATGGATTATCTCTAATTTGTTCTTGCTGATTTTTCAAAGCCTCGAAATTGGAATCAACACCACCTCTCGACCTATTCAACCTGGTGTATCTTCCTTCAACCAACTTTTGGAAATTCTTGAAATGGGAATATGAAAAGACATTGTGGAATATGAAAGCTCACGTGCATGAATTTACCGTGTAGCCTTCAACAATGGATTTTCATGAACTCGTTTTTTGTTTTTTTGTTAAATATTTGAGTTTTTTGCATTTTTGGACCTTGCGGTCATATTTTGGGTGCATATGATGTTAAATCTATCCCACGGTGGGTACCAAGAACTGTTGGTGAGAAAATTTGTCAGGGACAAATTTGTGGGTTCCTTGCTAATGGTCTGGGAGTATAAGTCTCTCTACTTAACTAGTGTAACTTCTGTATATGCATGCATGATTGAAAGCGAGTTTTCTTCGGGTGACCTTACGAATGAGGATCTAATAGGGGCACTCCACTGACCCTGCGATAAAGATATCAATCTCTTGCTAGGAAAGACTTTGTCTAAATAACAAAAAATGGGAGTAAGAAATGAGATGGGAGAACTAATGTTGTAGGTAGAAAATCAGATTCCTACACCCACTAGTTAGAAATTTTAACACATGCATTTATGTGAAGAAACAACTCTGCAAATAGCAATAATACCAAATAGAATTTATTGATCACAAAGTATCAAGAAATCCCTTAGTAAAATAAAGCTAGAAAATCCTTCTTCTTGTATTGACTTCTTAAACAGAAGTTGTACATAGTGTGGGAATAAAGGAAAACTAGTGAGGGGGAAAATGGCTATCTCTTTTGTTCTCTCAAAGTAAAATACACTCTTGAGTTTATAAAATAAATCACCAACCATTTGAAATGGGAATGAATTTACAATTTATAGAATGCAAGGTGACTTATCATCTACCCCCTAATGCCTTTTCATATGCCTCATTATAACTTATGACCTTTTACATTCTTAGGAAAAGATCAAGTCCCCTTTTATGACTTAAGGGTGACTTGTTACATTAAAAAAAGTCATTTTAAATTAATTAAAGAAATTATTAAAAATTTCAATCCCAACAAAGAATTAGAATGGGGAGAGAGAAAGTGGGGGAAGAGAAGAGAGAAGAATGGGAGAGAAATAACTAAGGAGGAGTGCCTCAAATCCTTGTTAGATGATCCAATGAAGTGCACAACTGTAGTGAACTCTACATCTCCAAACCCTCTGCATCCTAAGAAACTCCTTCAAATTTAACTCATGAATTATTTCCAATTTGAATGAGTTGCTCCGCAAATGACCAAAACCTCCAACCTGAGTATGATATACCTATGACTCGAGCTAGGAAGTGAGTGTCGGGTGACATTGTTGAATTCTCTAAGATGTGTCTCGAATTCCCTATGAGAAATTCCCATGGATGATCCCAGATGATGGTATTGACCTCAATGATCATCCCTCTATGTCCCATCATTCCAAAACTTCCCCTTGAGTATGACTTACCATTGATAGCAAGTACCCACATGGGAGACTTACTAATTATAGTAAGAGTTGATTCTTGCTTGTTCTTGACCATCTTGATGTGATTAAGTTTTTCATTCAATCCCATGCACACTACCTTCACCTCGACCACTTCTTAGTTTGACTTACCATTTTTAGTAAACACCCATATAAAGAGATTACTATTTTTATTAAGTGGTCATTTTCACTATTTTATGCTCCTAACAATCATTCTGGCTTCCCAGTGATCTTTAGTGTGCACTGCCTTTGCCATAGCCTCTTTTGCTGACGACTTTCCAAACATAGTTTGTCTGTATAGGAAAAATTACTATTTTTAGAAAGTGGACTTGCACTGCTTGGTTTGCAATGGAAAATAGTTTTTCAGAATTGGCTCGTCATCACAGTCATGTCATCTGAATTTCACTTTCTTTCACCCACTAAAATGCTTGGAAATAAAATTTATAATTTTCACCTCATAGTGGCTTCGAGCACGGAGCTGCCATGGAAGCCATTAATGAAGCTCAAAATTTTTAGGTTTGGTTTTTTCTCCATCTTTGATGAAAAAAATCCATTGTGATAGGTTTTCCATTTAGAGTTTGTGTGTAATTTTTTAGCTTGTTTCCATTTCCAGATTGATGGGAAATTTGACAAATGTGAGTCGGTGCATGAAACGGGGATTTTGTTGGAACAAATGATTCAAGGTACCATTCGACCTCCCATTTGTTGCATCTTGATTGTCTTGAAAAATGTGGAAGTATGCAAAATATGGAACCTCAATCTGACTTGTATTTTGTAAGATATGAGGATTTTTTGATTTTATAACTTCGTGGTTATCTGACAAAAAATCTTCATTTTTCTTTATTTCTCTGTCACTTTTCATTTTTTGACCCATTTTTTCTCTAATACCTATGAATTTTCATGAATTGGATTTTTTTTTTGGCCACGGTGAAGCTGGTTCTAAGCAATAATGGTGGACTGGGTGTCTGGACAATTATGAACAAAGCCATGACAAGGTATGAAGTTGTTTAGAAGAAATGGGGGGAAAATGGCTACGTGCTAGATTTAAATTATTCAAAAAAATGCACTAAAAGGGTGGGGTATATTTTTTCATTTTTTATGTCCCTCAAAGGGACATGAGGGACATCAAATTCCATGGTGAGCAAGGTGATGATACATGATAGAGATCTGACGGTTGAGAATGGAGGCCTGACAAACACATGGGGGCTGGAAATTCACTCTTGAAGAGGTCACATGAGTGAATAGGAATTTCCTTAGGGGTTGGGTGCATTTTTCCATGTTTTATGTCCCTCAACTCAAAGGTACATGACAGACATCAAATTCCACGATGCTCTAGGTGATGACACGTGGCAGTGATCCAACGGTGAAGGTTTCGAGCTCCCGCAAGCACTTGGGGGCTGAAACGATAATCCTAGAGGTTGTATGTGGGTCCAGAGGGATTCATGGGGGATGGGTGCATTATCCCAGCCTTTATGTCTATGACCTTGAGGGACGTGAGGGACACAAAATCCCACCAGGCTCCTGGAGCTCAAAATTTGACTAACTCCCGAACCTCTAGGACAACTTGCGACGATAATATCTTGAGCCCCCGATGGAATGTTTTGATGAAATTGTATATGATATTTACTAGAAATGTCCTTTTGAATATAGTATTTGGTTTTTCAGGTTTTGATTCATCAATTAGATTCCTAAAAAATAGGATTTTTGATCTAGTACACCACCTTTACATGAGAAAAAATGCTTGCAAAACCATTGCACCAAAGTGTTGTGAAAAAAATAATTTCACCATATTTTAGGGCTTGGAATTACCTTTTTGAAGATTTTTTTTTTCTAAATCCATCTAGAGCTCCTAAAATCACCTTCCAAATCTCAGCAACGTTTTTGGCCTGTGCACTGCCTAGGCCTGTGAACCCTAATTTTGGTGAAACTACCCCAAATTTTATAAGTTCTTCTAGAATCTTTCTAAATCACTTCCATGATGCCCAAGACCTTTGAATCACCTTCGTGTCTAGTTTGGATTTTATTTTCCGCTCCATAGGGTTGCTCCATTCCTAGGAAAGCCAGTGATAGCCTTTCCCACAACTTCCCAAAGCTTGTAAATTTTAATGAAATCCTAAAATAACCTAGGGGGAATGAATGGAATTTCATAAATCACCTAGGGGGATGAGATAAAATTAATTGGGAGGCCACTTGGACTGATTGGGCAGACCCGGGGTGCCTTGGAATGGTAAGACTTGAAAAAATTAACATAGGGGTATAGTTGTCATTCTCAGAAATTGTTAATTTCCTTGTTTCACATTTGCATGAAAACACTATACAACATCCAATTTTCACTTTTTATGAAACAATAAAAAATGGGTCACTATACTTCACTTTCTTCCAACTGCTCCTAGCTAGGGTTTAACTAGGGTTTTAGACCTCTTTACCTTCTTAACATGCGTTCATAAAATCATGATGATGAAACAACCTAATTAATTTTTAAAAACCTTTATAATTGACCTTAAATTATATTCCAAAGAGATCATGTCCCCATGAAAATCATAAAATGCACAACGAGCATCAGAAGGTGAAATTTTGTTTTAAAATCACATTGTTTCTTTCCTGGTTTTTCCAAAACTTGTATATCTTGCAATTCCTTCTTTAGAATGACCTGAAACTTGGCATGAAGCACCATAAAAACATCCTCTAACTCCTCAAAGTTACCACATATCTTAGATATTCATGAAACTCTCCAGCCACAATGACTTACCTATGAATACTTACCTATTTTTCACCTATAGCTTCCTAAGGACCCTGTAAACACATCAAAAAACTGAATTCTGACCTAAAAATCACCATAAACCTTAGGTAAACTACCAACATGTTGAAACCATTCTCCAAAAACAATCATCAATTCCAAATCTCTTACATACTTACCATTCTGGATGCACCAGGGCTAGAAACAAGCTTGGAATGACCTGATTCAACAAAGGATAGACCTTTTTGACTCAATGTAGACCCATGTATACTCATGACACATCATATGGACCATGTATGACCTTATGAAACACTCTAACCATCTTGGAATACCTCATATTATGACTCAACATACTCAACCATGCAACAGGGCAATGCTGAACTCACTAAAGCTTGACACTGCCAATCAACCTTCATGTTTGACCATTGAATAACATCACATGGAGAATCATATGACACCATGAAACCATTTTACATAAATGGGGGTTGACATCAATGAAAACACAATCACACAATGGCAACCATCTCCCCATTTTCATTGATGGCAGCCAACAAGACAAACACACTCATATGACTCTTAACATGTTTATGAGCTTCTCTCCCCATTTTCCATCTATGATAATGGCTACAATGACTACAAGACATGATAAGGATAATACTCAATAATATACAATGAAAACAATGCAAAACTTTGACTTACATGCCCAATAAGTCCCCCTGGGATTGAATTGACTCTTTTTTGACTGTATCATCAACATATAGAGATTCTATGGACTTGGAAAAAGTTCCCCCTAAGCTGATAATATCCTTATTTTTCCTTATATAATTATCTACAAGATATTTTTGGTTTTAACCATGATTAAATCATCAATTTATCCTCTAAGTCCACCATACTTCATTTTTACGACCACTGTCCCTGAATAAGACTTTCAGTGGATTTTAGACAAACTTTGCTGGGTTGTGACCACAAATCAATCATACAAAAATACCTACAAATGCTCCCCCTTGGAATATACCCTCTCTTTCTAACTGAAGATATAAGGGCTTAGGTTTTTCTTTATCTCTAAGCCATATAGTGAAATCAAACCCTTATGCTCCTGTCCTAACACAATGTTTCAATGAATTAGATCTTCATTCATGTTATCTAACTTGTGTTAGACATGTGCCCTACATCTTGAGAAATTTCAGTCTTTTGGCCTTCTTACAAAGTCATGCTTTCTTTTGTTAAGGCTAAGAAAGATCTTTGATAAACTTACCTAATGTAGTGACCCTTATAAGACCTCTAATATTTTCCATCCTTCAGGCTTTATATGCCTTGATTCATATTATTCACTTTTCCTCTAACTTCATCATAGTCACTTGAAATCTAATGTTCACAAAAGTATTGAACAAGCTCATTAACTATTTAAAGGCTTCAAAAGCACCATTTTAGACTTAGCAAGGTACACACAGACTTTGATTGATTTATGAAGACACCTAAATAACCTTAAAATGATGAAATCTACCTCTACTGATCATGTATTTGACTGTTCTTACATGCTTTATACATTCACCATTTAGTACGCCATAAAATTATCCATCAAGGTCATGAAGGACCCATTTTTCCTTTCCTATCACAGAGTATACTCCTCTTGAATAAGCACATGTTTTACTTCTTACATATTAGAATTTTCATGGTTATATACACTGAGAACTTTCACACTATCTCTTTAGAGTGATCTCATAATTTCTGTAAGTGATTAGACCATATTAATAAGTACAAAATAACATACCTAAGGATTTCAAGCTACACAAATAGACTTATTTTTCTTTAAATTATACCTAAACTATTTCACAAAACCCTTGAATTAATTTGTTCATACTTGTAGAATCATTGATGTAACAAACATATAACCTCATCCTTTTGATAAATACATCTGAGTTTACATCAATTTTCCTACTATACTTTGCATAGCTGTTAATGTTTAAACTCATTCTACAAGACTCCATGCATCATATAACCTTGGGTCATCACACCATTGCTTGAGATACAGAAATGAAGATACTCATTTAAGCACTACAAGAACCTTGAACTCAATCATCATACCAACATAATCTTTTGAACAAGCTTAAAACCATAGTACAATATTTATGATTCATTTCTAGCATACTTATAGGGTCTCACTTTTAATCTGAGTCCATTGTAACCTGTAACATCCAACATATTTCTTCAACACAATGAGAGAGTAATAATACCAAGTTGTACTAAGAACCAATGCTTGAAGAAACAATAATCATGTACTTCTAACCATGATCTTGGTGTTCATATCACTTACTCACATTAAGACCATCATAATCTCATGCCCATATTTTAATTCTTAGCATGTTTTACATTAAAGGAGAACTTACATACTTAATACCCTCTACTACATTCCACCAACAAGGATCAAGAGTCTCTTTACATCTCTAACAAAATTTCACACTGTAATAAACCAATTATAGGTATCATTTTTCAGACTCCACCAAATGTAGCTCAACATTTTGGCACATTTTGACAAGCTATACACTGTCAACCATACATGTACCATGTCTCAAAAGACCTCTGGGTCACTTGAAGTAAGCACTTGGTTACTTTCATACCCTGAAACCACATTTAGCTTACTCAAGGTACAACTCTTTATAGATGACTATAATGAGCTAATGAAATAGGTTCTCACTCCTAAGAATATTTTAAGATAAAAATTTTAATCCAAAAACCCATTTTCTATACATTAACATGATTCTCCCATGTCCTATAATCTATAGGTCAACATTTTTCTAGGAGATACCTCATAATATTTTGGTTCTCTAGGAAACACCACATTGGTTTTCATAATCCTGTAGATGTCAATAATTCCTTAAACGCAGTTCATAAATGCACATTACAATGCCAAAGTCCATCATTATATAGTCTCATGAAGACTTCAATTCAATTTTCAATGCTAGATAAACTCTAGAAATCAACTAGAGACTCATGAACCTATACTTTACTTCATGTAAACATTCAACATGAGCTATAAGCACCTTGTCATAGTCTATCATTATGACCATCGTTAAATATCTCATTCCTTTTAAGGTGTCCAAACTTATCAATAGACCATTTTATATTTCTTACATGACCATGAATCTTTCATGATTAAGGACACAAAGACAATTACTGTGAGTGCACCAAAATTATAAGATACACACTTGGAATGAGGATGTTGTTCATATTTTCAACTAATAGGATCTTAAGACAACAAAAATCATACATTTACAGGGATTGCAATATTATTCAGGCATTGACAAGAAACATTTGGGAGTGACAACATTCTTAACTACATGCTAATTAAGAACTCATAGAATTTTATCAGTACTTGTCATAACAACTCAAGATAGACCTTATAACACCAAAAGACATAGAATTTGTCTCCTAGATTCTCACAGTTCACATACTCCTTGAAAGAGACAAGATATGTTTTGACATACCTTACAAATTAACAAGCCTTGAAGAATTCTTCCTTGAATGGTGACACAACTTGGACACTTGATTAACTTTTATCATCATTTACCATGCTTGTAAAATAACTTTGAAATCATCAAGAACTTTGAGAAGAACCTTTAGACTCAGAACATTTTTGACAAAAAAGTTTGATCTTTGTGTATGACACAACTTAGGATTGTAACCCTGTGTCAACTAACCATTTTTATTTCTTCAATAGAACTTATTAAGACTAGAAGCTTGTGGACATAGACCATGGCATTATAAGGACATATATTTTGATAAGAAGCCTCAAGAACACAAACTAATTTTGAAAAGGACTGTCACACTTCTTATGAGAACACCAAGAGTCAGACGAAAAATCATACTTTTCAAAAGATATAATGACCTCAAGAGTGATATTTTTCTTCTATATGCATAATAAAATGAAACCAATTCTATATATTAGACTATTTGAAAATCATAGACTTCAAATATTCAGAACTAAGATATGACAAGCCATAACATATTAAGATAAGACTTCAACAAGATTTTTAGAGACTAACATAAATTCTAACTCACTTATAAGAGTGACAATGTAAGACTTAGTACACTCAAGGAATTAGAAACATATCAGACACCTCTCAGCAGTAAGGAATTAAAATTTGCACTAGAAGAGTGATTTTCCATAACTTATTACTTTTTTGGTATCCCATAGGCCAAGTTTCTTAAATTTTTCTTGCGTGGGAACTTGAAAACCATTCAAACACATGTGATCCTCTTGAACAAGTGCAAAAATACTCCATTGATTTGACTTAGGCATGTTGACCTTGTTTCCAGCCTTGATTCCACTAGGATCCTTCTTGACAAACATCATATTATGCATGGTGGAGTGAGAATCAGTTGTCTTGGAATCTTTAGCTTGATACCCATCTCTTTGCCCTTAAAGTCTGGCCTAACACGTCTCTTGACCATATTATTAGAACTTACAGTGAACCTCCTTTAGTTTTGATTTTTTTTGCAACATGTCCTGATTTTTGACAATTGAAGAAAACAACATTCCTCTTAATTTTAGGATCAAACACAATTAGGTTCTATCCATAATCCTTTTCTCTATGCCCATACTCACAACATGATTAAAATTCACCCTCTAATATGTTTACACATTTCTCAAGATACCTTGTCTTGCAATGTATAGATATATGACAAAAAATACATAACCATTGAATGAAGAACCATTCCTCATAGAATTAGGTTGTATAATTGAGTTATAAATCCTAACACCAGTCCTCTTAGTCACTTTATCATTTGATCTTGATCTTGGACCAAATCCATTATCATTCTTATTTTTCTCTCCTTCAAGCCCTAGGTCTGTTTTGTCATTTGTGCCTCTTTGACTCTCCAACATGTCATTTAGGGATCTGTGCTCTTATAAAAATTTTCATAGTTCTTCAACTTACTGTGTGCCTAATCCAAATCTGATTTTAAAGATCTCAACTCAGCTTCATACCTTCTGCAATATTCTTCTTTGACCTTCAATTTTTTTGTCAAAGTTTCCACTTGAGATTCCAAAGCAATAATGGCTTGACTATGCTTATCTTCCATGTCCTTGATTTGATATTGATATGATTCAATACATGACTGAGATATTTCATTCCTTATTCTTAATATAGCTTCAATATAAATAGACTTACCCATAGCTTATGTTTCAAGGATCTCCTTCAAGATGTTAGTATTTCTTCTCAATGACCTACTATGATACCAATTATTAGAAGAAAAATGGACTAAGGGGGGGTGTGAATCAGTCCTATAGAAATTTCATTTCATTCACCATCCATCATATGTTATCATTCATACAACCATGAACCATATGCATGTTTACTTAAGCATATAAATAACCATAAAAAACATCAAGAGAAAGAGAGTAAACAAGACACAAAAATTAAGTGGGAAACCCTCATGGGGAAGAAAACCCACTGAAATCAAAGTAATTTAGTGAAGTACCAACTTCATAAGGAGTACCAACCCCTATTTTAGTAGAGCACAAACCCTATAAGGAGCACCAATGCCTAATTAAGTGAAGCAGCCACTCCAAAAGGATGATCCAACCACCTAAAGATGACCAAACACCAACTCAACCACCTAAAGATCTATGATCTCTTATTTTTCTTCTGCCACAACTGATGGAGATCATAATTTCAGCTCACAAACCCTAGGTCTTGAATCTTGCTCAAACTTCTTCCTTCTCACCTTGTCTTGCTTAAAATATCTTGCACACATGCTATTAATAATAAATAAACTTGCCATATTGAAACATTTCTCTCATACTTGAAAAAAATTCTTCTCTAGGTCCCACTATGCCCCCATGCAAGACTAGCTCTCAAAATGAGCTAAAACATCACTTTATATGCATTTCTTATTCTTTATCCAAATGAGTTAGTTAATAAAAATTTAGTTCAACCAATGCATCAATAAAAACATCCCATAAATTTTTCACAACAGCTACAAGTGACCCATATGGGTCAGCCTAGAATAAACGCACTTTTCATGCACCAAAAATCACTAAAACACATACATTGGGATGCCAAAATTCTCCTCCTTCCAAAACCATTCTCAGTAGAGATCCCATATTAATAAAAAATATTAATATATAATTTATAAATCAACCATGATATATTTTGTGTCAATATGGGTCAAGATGCTATTCTGGATAGTAATATCAAACTTTGACTTCTGAGGGTGTTTGGATGCAGAGATTTGATTATGATCCATCTCCCTTTTCTTGTAGAAAATGTAAGATGGTGGGTCATGATCATAAAAATTTTCCTCTTCATAAGAAAAAAGCTGATCCTATAGTCGGTCCTCAAAGGAAAACTAATATGGAGGCAAAGGAATGGAGGCTGATTGGGAAAAATGGAAGAGTTGTAGAAAGAAAGGATCCTCTTATCATCCAGGAGCTTGTTAAAGAAGTAGATCCCTCAGTCTATCTTAATACCCCATGCAAGGAATTGGTTGCTTCTAGTTTTCATGAAGTTAATGAATTTGAAGATGAAAATGAAGATCCAGTCTTGGAAGAGGTGGTTCTAGAAACAGAGGAAGGGGCTAGCCAAGACTTGGAAGGTAATGCTTTTGCTCTGCAAGTGGCCTGCGGACCTTCGCTGTATTGGTAAGAGTTCCTTTGGTCATAGACAAGAAGAAATTCTACCCATGTCTAATGTTTTCAGAATTCTTGTGGACTATGTTGCTGATATGTATGATTTGGCAGCCTCTCTTAAGACCCCACTAAGTAAATCTAAACCTTTCACTCATAATACCTCTATAGATGATGTTGGTAAGGACTCAGCTCCTAAGGGTAGGAAAAGAAATAAGGAATTAAGGGAGACTAACTCTAGGAGGGAAGTAGATGCTGGTATTTAGAGTACTTTGGGGAAGTTATCAAACCTCTTGAAAATAGAGATTTCTTAAGGATCCCCTTATAGGAGGAAATTCATTTTGCGGTCTTTGATATGGAACCAGATAAATCTTCGGGCCCAGATGGTTTCCCTGCCTTTTTCTTTCAAAAATTATGGGAGGTGATAAAGCATGAGGTCATTGAAATGGTCCAAGGTTTTTTCAAAAATGGTCATCTTTTGAGGAAAATGATGAACACTTTCCTAGTCCTAGTGCCGAAAATTGTTGGTGTTAAGGAGGTTAAGGATTTCAGACCTACAAGCATGTGTAAAACTAGCTATGAAATACTGACTAAATTAATAGTTGGGAGGATTAGAATGGTTCTTCCTAAATTTATCTCCATAAATTAGGGGCTTTTGTTCCAGGAAGGAAAATTACGGACATCATTATTGTGATTCAAGAAGCCATACATTCCATTGATAGTTCTGGACGATCAAAATTTTTTCTTAAGTTGGATATGCATAAAGCCTTTGATAGGATAACATGGTCCTTCCTCTAGGATATCTTGTTAAAGGTTGGTTTTGATAAATTCCTAGTAAACATGATTATGAACTGCATATCCACTACTAGTTACTTGGTTTTGGTTAATGGAAAGCTGAAAGGTTTCTTCTAAGAAGGTAGAGGGTTGAGACAAGGTGATCCTCTTTCACCTTTCCTTTACGTCATAATGGCTGAATCCTTGAGTAGAATCTGTCAACAAGCTATGTTTTCAAACTATATCCAGGGCATTAAAATATCTAATGGTCTTCCCTCTATCTACCTCAATAATTTTATGGATGATAACTTTATTATGGGGAAGGCCTCTGTCCATGAGGCCTCCAATTTTAAGGTGGTTCTTAATGATTATGAACTGGTTTCGGGACAAATTGTTAATTTCCATAAAAGTGTTGTTTTTTTCATTAATGTGGAGAATTAGGTTCAATCCAGATTAGCTAGCATCCTGGGGTGCAGGATTAAGCATTTTCTAGATTCTTATTTGGGTATGACCCTAATCCAAAAGAAGCTTGAATTATGGTTTGGAATGCTCTACTGGAAAGAGTTAATAATAAACTCTCATCCTGGAAGGGCCTCTTACTTTCTCAGGATGGTAATATTCAATTGCTCCAAATTTCCCTTCAAGGTATTCCCATTTATGTGATGTCTCTTTTTTAAGCTCTCTGCTAAAATTATTCAATCCTTAGAGAAAATCTAGAAGAGATTCCTTTGGATGGGAGCTGTGGAGAAGTTCAAATTCCCTCTTGTGGGATGGGAAAAAGTCACAAAACCAAAGCTTTATGGGGGCTTGGGGTTAAAAAATATTTCTCTTATGAATGAGGCCTTAATTGCCAAAGCAAGGTAGAGGATTAATAGAGAGGAAGGTCTTTGGGTGGAAATTATAAAGATGAAATATTTATAGAATATAGGCAGAATCGAATCCTTTTTTAATCAAGATAATATTCCTAGAGGGTCTTCCTTTTGGAACTCTTTTGTGGGAGATAAGAAAAGGATCTAGAATCAGTTTTTGGTATGATAGTTGGATTGAGGATTCCCCCTTAGCTAACCTAGAAATTTGGAAAAGAGTTGCTTAGTTCTACAAGGGAATATGAAAATGTATGATTTGGGACTTTTGTATCTAAAAGGATTTTCTCAGATGGGAAACCATTGAACCTCTTCTAGATTTTGATGGTGACATACAACCCTTTCGAGTTCTTAATAATAAATTAAGGTTTTTCCACATCCCCATGTTCTAAACTAAGGAGGATTCCATCAAATGGAAAGAGGAACATTCTGGAATTTTCTCAGTTAAATTTTCCTACATGTTAAATTTCAAGATTGATATGCACAAGGACTATTAGGGTAAGCTCTGGGTGAAGGATATTATCCCAAAGGTTAATATATTTTACTGGATGGCTGTCCTAAATAAAATTTTGACTGTGGATAATCCTAGGAAAAGGGGAATGAAGCTTCCCAATAGATGTTCTCTTTGTAGGAAGGAGGAGGAAAATTTCAACCATCTCATCCTTCATTGCTCCTCCCATGATGTGTTTACTTGTATTATGGATCTGTTCAATAACCAATGGACCTTGCCCTTGATGATTGAGGACTATTGTTCTCAATGGGAGAGTCCCTTCTATTTTTCCATTTTGGTTTGGGCCTAGAATATTACCCTCCCTCAATTTTTTGGGGATTATGGAAGGCCAGGAATGATTGCATATTCTGGGATCAGAAAGATCTTCTCTTGAAAGTTAGAAGAAAATTTTCACCTGCCATTAAGGAAAACATCAAAATCTTTAAAGGAAAAGAAAAGAAACCCTACCCGAAAAGAGAGAAGAAAGTTCTTGATAAGTTCGCCCTTGGCCTGGTGGAATTAAAAAAACCAAAAAAGAATTCTAGTTGGATAAGGCCAGTGGAAAATGTTGTTAAGTAAAGTTTTGATGGGGAATCAAAAGGGAATCCGGGTATTGTTGGGGGAGGGGGAATTTTAAGAAACAATGAAGGAGATTGGTTGTTTTCTTATGCTGGTTTGTTAGGTCAGCAAACAAATAATATGGCGAAAGTTAGAGATATTATTTGGGGGTTTTTTTGGCTAAAGAAAAAGGTTTCAAGGACATCCAGATTGAAGGTGACTCTCTCATCATTATTAACGCCCTTAATAATTAGGGTTCCATTAATCAACCCATAAGAGATATCCTCAATGATGTGAAGGAAAGTTTAAAATATTTTGTAAGGGTTTCTTATAATCATACTTTGCGTCAAGGGAACAAGTGTGCGGATAAGATGGCTAATTATGAAGACATTAAGAATGATTATAAGATCTAGTGTAAAGAAGATGAATTACCCAGGAAAATTAATGAAACCATTATTAGAGATAGAGGGCAATAATTTTGATGATGTTGGCATGAGTGAGCTCCGGGGCTGTGAAAACTTACTTAATATATTGTCTTCCTTGGTTTCTGTTAGTGTGAAAGGGGGTCTGATTTTGAGAAGTGTTAGAAAATAGTGGAAGTTTGGTTTCGTGAAGATGGGTGGTGATATAATCAGAGTTAAACCTGCTAGCCAAAACATTAAAGCTTTTAATCAACATTTGTGGAACAAGCTTAAGATTGAGGGTTTCAGTAATTTCATCACCAAATTACATGTTCACGAACCCTCCTTGTCAAAGGATTTTGGAAAATATTGGAATGAGGGAAAGTTAGATGTCAGAGGCATGGAAATTGAGGTTTATGAGTCCACCATTTCCCTTATGATGAATATGAAAATGGATGGGCTCAAAATTTTTAAGGACATAACCCACAGAGAACATGAAATTGAGTTGTTCTTCGTGGGTAAGAAAGGTTCTCTTTTTTTTATTGATGATATTTCCAAGTCATGTATCTCGGGAATATGGAGAGGTGTTTACCTTCAAATCATAAATTATATAAATCTGGAAGGAAAATACTGAAAATATATACCCACCATAGGACCCTTTTGAATATTTTTTGCCATAAGGTCATGATGAGCATCCCTTTCTTTCTGTTTATGTATTTGGTAAATTATTTGATGGCTTTTCAGTAGGAGAAGGTAGGATTACTTTGCATGAAGGGCTCATCCTTATACTATTTGAAAATGGGAAACCTATTCTGAATTCTTCTTTGAAAGATAAGGTGGAAGAGGATGATCTCACTCTTGCGGAATGCCTTACTAAGATGAAGGCTGGGAAATTCAAAAATGTGGGTGAGGATTATGATAAATAGAAGAGCGATGATGGTCATGGGGAAGAGAGAACCTCGAGAAATAGGAATTGGGATGGTAATTTTAAGGGTTTTAAGGATTTGAGTATAAAGGTTCACTACTTAGAGGGTGTGCTTTAGGTGATGGAGGAAACCAATATTGGTCAAAGGGAAACTATGTTGGATGTCATTAATGCTTCTAAGAAAATTGTCTCTACTTAGGAGAAGTCCAAACAAAAGGTTCTGGAGCTTGAGTACCATGTCAAAAAGGTGAGTGATAGGTAGGAAGGGATTGAGGAAGGAACTAAAAGGAGTAATTTAAATTTGTGCATCAGTAGTTCTGAGGACGAGCTGAAGGAATATATAAATGTCAAGGGCACTGAGGTTGTTGAGATCAAAGGTAGTCATGTTTGTAGCAATGGAGGATCTCCTAAAAATTAGCTGGGTTTTTTGTACTGTTAGCAGTATTTTGGTGAAATTTTATAGGTTTGAATTTTTAGAGCTAGTATTATTTTTCTCTGTTTTACTCTCTTTAGTTTAAGTCATGATCTTCTTTGTAAGAGTTAAGCATGTTTAACTCCTTTCATGGACTTTTCTATTTCTTTCTTGCTCAGTGGTTTCTATTCCTCCTTTTATAAGGCCCATGGGATTCAATCCCTATTTCTACCTTATCTAATTAAAAAAAACTATGGTCAAAATTTATCTCAAAAAATTAAATTATTTCATTTAATGGGCCCAATTTACTTTGCAATTCTCAAAATAGTTGTTTCCTGCACCCTTCAGTACACTGGAAACTTCATACGACCACGATATAACTTCAACAAGATAATACCATGACATGTAAATTTTTTGTGGAAATTTAAGAACCTGTAGGAAACTTCTAAGGAAGTTAGAAGTCATGAAACACCCATATCTTCAAACCACAACTACTTTTTCCTTCACTAAAATAACTTACCAAAACAATTATTTCCAAAGGTTAGCTCATAAAACATTTACACATACATTAAAGACATATAAATAGATTAATTTTATGATTAATTCATCCCTCTTAACACTCTAGGTGATATGAAGCATCACCTAATCCATATCATGCTTCAAACAACATCAAACTTTCACCAGAACACATGCTGTCTTGAACTGCCAAAAAACCTTCATATCTAAAAAATTCCATGGAAACCCTATAAAATTACCTCATCATGAGAAAAAAATCATATTAATGGAAATATATATGAATTATATTTCCAAAACAACTTTAATCACATTCAAACTCCACATGTAGCTCAAGTTATGACAATTTTACTGAAGATTGCTATTTGAGACCCCAAAATTGTCCTTTCACCAATCAACCTATTTGGACCTAAAAACACCATGTACCTACATGAAATTTTCCCGAAACCTCCATTTATATCAATAAAAACTCCCATACATCATGCACCATTAATTTTTCATGCTACTCCTTTGGACCATCTTGTCCTAAATCATTCTTCTTCATTAAATTCCATTTTTTAGGTGGGGCCCACTCATGACCATGACCTCACCCATAAATTTATGGAAATATAAGAGAGTCCTATACAACATACAATCATAATTTTTGAGGAAACAATAAAAAATGGGTCACTATAATTTACTTTTTGCCAACTGCTCGTAGCTAGGGTTTAACTAGGGTTTTAGACATGTTTACCATCCTAACATTTGTTCATAAAATACAGATAATGAAACAACCTAATTATTGTTTCAAAACCTGCATAAATCACCTAAAATTATATTACAGAGACCTCATGTCCCCAGGAAAAGCATAAAATCCACAACGAGCACTGGAAGGTCAACTTTTGTTATAAAATCACACTATTTCTTACCCGGTTTTTCCAAAAATTACATAACTTGCAATTCCTTCTTCAGAATGACTTGAAACTTGGAATGAATCACCATGAAGACATCCTTTAATTTCTCAAAGTTACCACATAGCTCCAGAAACTCTCCATCCATAATGATTTACCTATGCAAACTTACCTATTTCCTACCTATAGCTTCCTAATGACCTTGTAAAAACAAAAAACCATTGATTTTTGACATGAAACTCATCATAAACCTCAGGTAAATTGCCAACATTCTGCAACCATAATCCAATAGGAGTAATTAGTTCTAAATCTCATGCATAATTATAATTTTGGATGCACCAGGGCTAGAAACAAGCCTGGAATGGCCTGACTCAACAAATAATAGACCTTGCTGACTCAACACAGACACATGTATACTCATGAAACATCATATGGACTATGTATGACCTCATGAAAAAATACAACCAGATTGGAAGACCTCATACTTTGACTCAACATACTCATCCATACACTAGGACACTAATGAACTCACTAAAGCTTGATACTACTAATCAAACTTCAGGCTTGACCACTAAATAAAGTCACATGGAGACTCATATGACACCATGACACCATTTTACATTAATGGGGGTTGACATAAATGAAAAAACAATCACACAATGGAAAACACTTTAGACCATGCCATTAGATCTATTTTAGGACAAAAGGATGGAGTTCTAAACTATGCAATTTATTACGTGAGTAAGAACTTGGAGCATGCTGAACTTAACTATACACTCATAGAGAAAGAGTTATAAGAAGATGTGTATGATATTAATAAGTTTAGTTACTACATCATAGGTTATCAATAATTCATTCATACCGATCATGCAAAATTTAAATATTTGATCAACAAACTAGTTGTAAGCAACAAAATAATTAGATGGTTGGTACTATTGCAAGAGTTTGATGTTACCATTATGGATAATCATGGCAAGGAAAATGTTGTAGTATAATTTCTTTCAAGAATGGAGAGTAATAATGAAGAACAAATAGTGGATGAATTTTTCCTAGATCTACACCTATTTTCCATTTCCACCAAAACACCTTGGTATGCTGATATAGCCAATTATTTGGTCTCAGGTAAGACATCTCAACACTACTTATATTCTAAAAATAAATACATAGTTGATAAGAGTGAATTTTTATTGGATAGATAGATTTTTTTTTCACACAGGACAAGATAATGTCATGAGACAATGCATTGACGAGGAGGGGATTTATGATGTTCTTAGAGCCTACAACAATGAGACTTGTGGAGGGTAATTAGTTGCAAAAAGAACATAAAAAAGTGGTTGAAAAAAAGTTATTACTGGATAACACTGCATAAAGATGCAACTCTATACACAAGGAGGTGTGATAAATGTCAAAGAATGGGTAATCCCACTAGGTTAGATGAAATTCCATTGCAGCCTCAGTTAGTATCACAACCATTTAAAAAATAGGGCTTAGAATTCATTAATACTATAGATCCTAAACCTTAGCAGATGGAATACATCTTGGTGTGCACAAATTACCTCAATAAATGGATAGAGTGAAAAAATTGCTAGATTAGAAGAGTGAGAAAGTTGTCAAATTATTATATGACCACATCTTCACAAGATATGGAGTACTAAGAGAAATTGTTACTGATCAAGGTACACACTTTAATGCTGAATTTATTTATGATCTAGCTAAGGAATATGAAATCAGACATAGGAATTCTACACCTTATCATCCCCAATCTAATGACCAAGTAGAGGTGACAAAAAGGGATATATAAGCTATATTGAAAAAAACCATTGCACTCCACATAAAAGATTGGTAAGAAAGGATTCTAGAAGCATTTTGGGCATTCAATACCACATGGAAGATGAAAAATAGCTTCACACCATTTGTGATTTTGTATGATAAGACTAATGTTCTCCCTATTGAATTTGAGGACAAAACACTAAGGAATGCACTTGAACTAGGCATGGATTTTTTTAAAGTGTAGAGATAGAGGATTATCCAACTCAATGAGTTGGATCAAATGAGGAGACAAGTTGTGCATAATTCTTAGGTAGTACAGACAAAAAGGATCAAATGGCATGATATGTTCATCAAGGAAAGAAAAATTTAAGAATGTGACTGGGCTATCTTATTTGACTCAAATTACAAAGACCACATGGGGAAACTCAGGAAGAAGTGGCTAGGTCCATATGAGATTGAGAAAATATTTCCTAATAGAGCTCTAAAACTCACCATCATAGATCCCATGAGATTCAAACTACTGGTGAATGGTCATAGATTAAGATTGTACAAAAATCCAATTGATAGGAGCACCTTCATGCTGTAGTTTAGAGGAGGTCAAAGAAGGATGGAGATGAGAACATTAGAGTTAAGGTCAGAAGTTGAACCTGCTAGTTCATCTTATGAGATTGCTGAAGATTGAGATGTTTTAGTGACCTTAGTATATTCAACTTGGTGAATAATCCAAGGGTTAATAAAAGTGATGTGACCGTCCCTCTTAGTGATCAGTAAAACTCAACTAATATTTTTTGTGTTTTTAGAATTTCTATTTTCTAGGATTTGATGTATTTGTTGCAAGAAGTGCATGGTCTCTGACACATATATGATGCAAAGACTAAGTGTTCCACTTGCATTAACATGAAAAGATATCTATTTTGTTTCATGATTTATGGAGCCTATGATTGTATGAAGAAAAATAAGGAACAACCTAGACGTGTGAGTGGTGATAAAGATGACTGACACCAAAACAAGTCACTATTCCCTCTGCGGGAATTATTTGATTTCAGTAAGGAGCCTTCAACATGACATTGCATACAATTGTAGCAATATAGAAACATCATAAACATCATTACAAATCAACATGTAACATCATGAAAAATCCACATGTAGCAAAAGGTGCAATTACAATAATGCACATGCAATCATCATCCTACACATGTCTCGAGATAAGTGCACTCATTTAAATTTAATAAAGTATCAATGGTATGATTATTTTTAATTAATGTTTATGTCATGTCATAAATGTCTATAAATAGCTATTATATGTCATCACCTTTAAACCTATGAGCTGGTGCTCCACGTCACACCACTCTATCACACCATGTCACCTCACACGTTTTCAACATTCAAATAAATTTAATTCATTCCCTTTTTGCGATGCATGTGATTTGGTCACAAAATCCAAAAAGAAAGTACTCAAAACATTATTCCTTACTCAAATTCTTGCATTAATTTTTCAAACTGAGAAATTTTCCCTATCCAAGCTGAATTAATTTACAAAATTTAAAATGGGCGGAGATCTCATTTTCCATGAGCCAATTGATCATTCTCAAATCCACAACCAAGCATAGATATTTTAGTATTTCAAAAATAATGGATAGATGGATTACATCAGTAAGTTCCAAGGTTTCAACGAATCTATGGCAAAGGAATTTTCTGCCACATTTAAGGATGGAGAGGCTAATGTCAAGAGTTTAATAGTGAGAGTGAACAATGTCATTTTAGCTTCAGTTACAGGGATTCTTGTAGAAGAGGAAATTTTCCCTAAGAAGGAAAATCTAGATACAACTAGACGATACTTCGCCGATGCAGATGATGCCTTTGTAAATGATTTCCAAGGTAAACTTTGGAATTCTCTCAAACCTCTCTCAGATGAAATTGAAAACTACATTATCAAGTATTTTACTTGTGTAGGTAGATATTCTAGACTGAATACTGTCCATTTCAAGTTGCTTAATCACTTGAAAAATGATAGGCATGTTAATGTACCAAATGTATTAAATGAAAGCTTGAAAAGGATGAGTAGAGAGTCACATATAGGGAGGTATGTTTTATCTCACCATTTTCTTATCACTATAATTATAAAACATACATTGGAAAGATAACACCCTGCACTGAATTAGGAAGTTTTTTCAAGGGTCAATAGTATTGATGAACTATTGGGGCGTAGAAGGAAGAGAAGAAGTAAATGAAGTTATTTAACCTATATAGTTGAACCCACAACTTCCACTTCTCAGCCCACAAAAACTCTTGTTTTTGAAAATACACCACCTACTGAGGAGAAGACACTTCTTATATCCCGTAAGAGGGTTATAATTGCTGAAAACCTACTTGAATTTTCAAATCCTATATAATCGATTTCAAGTAGTAAGAGGAAATGTTCCAGGCTTATTCCTAAATCTATGAAGTCTACTCCTAAATATTCCAATTCTATTCCTACACCACTTAGGAGTTCTCACCACCTAAGAACTAGACATCCAAAAACATCAAAAGCCACAATCCTGAAACCATATCACTTGATAGTGATAAAGAATATAAAAAATATAATATTAAGGCCACATACATGGAAAAATATCAGAAAGGTGTTGATGTTGAAATTCAAGAGGAGCCCATGGAAGGTATGGAGGAGAAGAAAGGAGAAGAAATAAATGAGAAAAAAGTTCAAATAAGCCCTGCTGAACAACATGCAAAGGAAGTTCATGTTGGGGAAACTCATGAGAAGTATGAAGGAGAAGGAATTACAAGGTAAATTGAAGACAAAAATTATAAAGCCACCAATGATGAGGATAAGATAGAGGACATCTATGACCATTTGGTACTTGAAACACAGACTGATGAGATGGAAGTTGGGGATGGTATGCCCCATGTTCTTGAAGAAATTATAAAAAATATTGTTAAAAAATTTGAAGTGGAACAACCACCTAAGTAGATTGAGAAGGTGCAAGGAAATGTTTCTCAAGTACCTGAGGAGAGAATTGAGACCATATTGGAGCTTTCTCCACCATTTTTTCCACAAGCTATCTTGAAACCATAGGTTATCATTTTTTGATAAGATAATAATTCTTAGAGATCACACAAGAAGTCTGCAGAGAAGAGAAGGCCAGGATCAAGGGTACGGAGGGACAGGAAGAACCCGTGCATGGAGGGAAAGCTCAATATTAAGGACTTAGCCAATTTTGAGCATGAAGACCTATTTTTAGAAGATGGCATGCGAAACACACCAACGATGCAGAGACTTGCATGCCACACATTGTCTATCTTTAGAGGATAGGATCGAAGTGTTTTACATGAAGACGAGGTAAGAATAGGATTGTCACTTCAATTAACAGTAATAGGTCTATAGATAGCACACTTGCATTTGTGGATATGCTTGTAAAAGATGCGTGGCTATTAATAGCTTGTGGCCTATTTTTGGAATAGATAAGTGGTGAAGGGAAAGTCCCCACCCTATATATATAATGTGAATCACATAGCAAAATAGATAGAGAGTGTGGTGGAGAGATGGATGTATGGAGGTATAGAGATATGCACATATGATTAGATTGCTGTATCAGATCCATGCACACATCAGTATAGAATGGCATTATTGTAAGGATCTTCTGTGTTTATTAATAGATGGAAGATATTGGCTGAATCTAAGTGTCATTCTTGTGTGTAATTGAGTAGTGCATGTTCTTGATTTAATCATGATTATTGTTGAAGCTTGTTCTTTCATAAATTTGAATATGGTATGCATTGTAGAATGATGGATTAGTTATGGATCTATATGTTTCTACTTTCATCACATTAACATCTTGCTACAACAACCCTAAATAGGGACCTGGTACCTTTGTGCGCTTCAGGTGAGTGCTCAGTCTAGGTTGAGTGATGTGCCAGTGCGCCTTGGGTGTTATCTGGTAAATTCTAGGCCACATCATCATTAGAGAATTTTTCAAAGAGTCTATGAAACTAGCTTTCTAGAATATGGCCACATAGAAAACCTTACTAGGCTATTGGGTCCAATAGTTTCTAAACTATGTTAATCGGTTTTAAAGAAAATGGGAAAGGTAAAATGAAGAACTAATCATCCAACACCAAAAGGAGATTGAGGAAAATGAAAAGGAGCTTAAGGCTAAGGCTAAGGAGATTGCAAGGCTCAAGAAGTAAAAGATACAATTCAGGTGACCAATGAGATAGTTAAATACATGACACCTTCTAACATTTATGCCATTTTCTTGAAAGAACAAAGGTTATAGATAAAGCTTACTTTTATAAACTTAGATATTCCATTTGATATTAGTGGAGCCAGACCTTTCTTTAGACTATATATGAAAATGCCTCATGAGATTCAGATGCTGTTATGACAGTTATATATGTACAACTATGCCCTTGAATATGATAGGGACTAGATCCTAGTACTTTATAGTGGAAATGCTCCAATAAGGGTACAGAGAAAAATAGATGGTACATGCACTTGTCAAAAGTGTATCCATTAATGATAAGGGGTGAAGCTTCAAATACAAGGGCAATTATTGAAGAGTATGGAAAATACATGGAACAGAGGGACATTAGAAAATGAGTACACTAGATGTGACACAAAGATGATGAAGAAGCTAGGGACCACACAAAATACAATGTTAGAGAAATAATACATTCCTACAAAACTCGTTGGAAAGAGATGTCCCCTAAAATGTAAAGAAAATAAATACACTCTTATCCCAATATCATTCCAAATTTAAGGAGGGTAAATGCATACATTAAAGTTTCTAAAGGATGTGGAAAAACTTGGTTTCCCAATGGTTATTATCCCCCAATATTCCACTATCATATACCACTTTGGTATTGTGAAAAACAACTGGATGACAAATTACAAGATAGATTCATGGAGAGATATAAAAGGAATGGAGGATAATTATTCACCGAGCTTGAAGGAGTATCTACCTCAGTTGATTTTAGACATTTATGCAACATCATTTAGATGGAGTTGAATAAACCTGAGGTGGAGCCAAAGAAACCGGAGGAGGAGCCAAAGAAAAATGAATGAGGGCATTTAAGATGTTAATTTCGGGGGTGTGATGAGTCATTTAATTTCCTTTTTAAAACACCACATCTTCTGTATTATGTCAAGCCATTTATAGCCTTGAACTTGTATTTCCCTTTGATACTGTTAGACATTTTCATTATAACTTGAACTTATGGCATGTATATTAGTTAATATAATTATTACTAGTTACTTTATTTTGTGGTGATATAAGTATGCATTTATTATTTTGGTTGCAATACGAAGTTTAAATGATGCTTTGTATAATGTCATCCTTGTTTGCAAAGAACTTGTTATATGCAGCAACTGGCATGTAACTAAAGAAACTCATTCAAAATGAAGGGGTCATCCAAAACAACTGATATGTAGCCATAGGGAATCATCCAAAACAAAGTGTATGTAGCCAAAGGAGGTCACATATGTAAATAAATTTGTGATTTTGATGAGCTTGTACAATGTGGACATCACACCTAAGCTTGCACATGTAAATGGAAGTTGTAGTTAAGAGAACTAGGAGGGAACTCAATGCCATCATCTTATTATGCATTGAAACTTAACAAAGAACTAGCCAATTTAATTCATAATTTAATAATTGGTTGATCAATTGATTGATTAGTTAAGTTATGTAAACAACTAATGAGTAGTTCTATTACATGCATGTAGTCTCTAGATTGTTCAGTTAATATCTTTTACTTAATCTAACTGGAACTCCTAGTAGAAATCTATCTCTTCACGCCTCTGCTATAATGAAATATATAACAAGGAAAGATTAATGTTGTAGAGATAGAGAGATACAGAGGGATTGATCCATAGATAGGGAATTTATTCTATTTTCTAATTGTAATTTTCATGCTAATGAAATAAAAATATGAGTTCTATTAATTTGTTGTAGTCACAGGCCTTAGGAGGGATTAACACCCAAGGCAGGGCCCACTTATGGTTTGTTAACCCTCTCTCCAATTGTTTTTTGATTTAGTTCATTGCATGATTAGATTAACAATAGTTCATTCCTTTATCTATGCTATGGTTTTACATACTTTGTCATTATCTATAGTATTTACTTTCAGTATGAATCTAGTTCATTTCTAGCATTTTTATTTCTTAATTGTAGTAACAACAATTTACCTCTATACCTCTCCAATATCTGTAACTGTGCATACAACACTGGAAATATTAAAACTTTACGTCCCTTGCTTTGATAATTAAATAACTATAGATTAATAAACAACATACTAATTTTTGCAAGTTAATTTACACTACCACATATAATAGAGATTGTTGATGATGTAAAGGAATTGTAGGCGATTCACCAAAATCGTAGGTGATTCACCAAGATCACAGGCGATTCTACAGAAGTACTAGCGATTACAAATCAGGTAACCTAAAAAATACTTATAAGTTAATTTTTAATGAAAAGTGAAGGGGATAGGGTCCCATTGGGCGTGTCAGGAATGTATTACGTAAATTTGAGGTCTATTCTATTAAGTGTAGAAAGTACCTAAAACTCAAAATAAGGCAGGGTTTAAAACTACTTGCACTGATAATCAAAATGTTGGGATTTTCAAATATCACAATGGATGTCAACTTATTTTTAAATAATTAAGTGAAGATCCCTCCTTTTGCCAAATGAAGATCCCTGCAATCAAAGACAACTAAACAAGAAATATTAGATAATATGGTATGACAAGATATTCGGAAAAGGCCGATTCTAGGAATCTAAAGGGACTTTGTTAAAGGATGTCAACTTATTTTTAAATAATTAAGTGAATTGATAACAATGATAAAATGATAAAAAATGATATTGATAAAGATGGAAATATAATTCAACGCAGAAAGGAAAGTCCTGTTCTACTTTGTAGGTGGCATAGGATAAAGTAGAGACTATCTGGACAACTTTAAAGTAATTGTACCAGTAGTTTGTGGTTTCTTATTGGATCTCGTGGAGGAAATCGAGTTAGTTCTCAATATCATCGATGTCAAGTGTGAATTTGATAATGCACAATGTAAGCTCATGAAGGATGTTGAATTAATCCCACATGTAAGGATGCTTGATGATCGAGAGGTCGTAAATGCTTGTGATGGGGTGTGATTGGCCTGTAAGAATAATATGATATGAAGACATACTTGTAAGAAACAATTTAAATCAAGAGATACAGATAAAATTTGATGAAATGCTATGATTGATTAAAAAGGTCACGAGAGATAGGAATTGTAGGTGATTCAAAGGAATCACTGAAAATTTAGGATAATTGTGGGTGATTAAAAGGAATCACCAACAATTACTATAAAAATGTTGTTTTTCTCTAAAAATGACAAGTTTATGCAAACATAAATCAAAATGGATGATTTTACAAATGTTGATGTGATAAAAGTAATGAAAAAGTAAACACGAGTACCTTAGAGTGTTGATAAGACACAAAACACTTTCAGATGATGATTTGAGATTCATATTGTCGTTTGTTGATCTCTTGGAAAGATTGTTAAACATAAAGCTGTAGAGATTGATGTGTGCAGGCTCTTGAGGTGGTGTTGATGTCGTTGCTAGATTTGGTTATCACTAGAGTGTTAAAGTTTTGTTTCTTGATTACAGAGAAAAAAATACATGAGATTCTAAGGAATTTATGAATATTTTTGAAACACAATTTAAAACTCCTATTTATAATCATTGGTGATTTTTTGGAATCGCCAGCGATTTGGGAAATTTGGGGAAAATGTGTAGAATTTGTTAAAACCAATTCCTAAATGGTATTTTTGGGTGCATAGATGAGGGAAAATGGTTGGGAAGAGGTTTGGATAAAATGGGTTAGAGATGGTTTGGAAATGGTTAGGTTGTTTCTGGTGGGTTAATGTAAATTTAGGTGAGTTGAAGGTGGTTTACAAGGGGGTAAAAATTGATTTTATGGGGTGAGAGGAATGAATTAGGTAGTGTTTATAATGCTATGTTTCTGTAAAGTAATGTGCATATGTAGGGAGTAGGAGGGTGCAGCAAACCCGATGTCTACAAATTTTACTCACATTTACATACTTTTACAAAGTTTTCATAGTTGTAGACACTAAATCATGCACTTGGGTACATTTCTATGTCCTAATCACATACCATTATTTATATGATTCCCAAGCGAGAAAACTATTAATTGACATCTATCTTTGGCCTTTTTTCTATCTTTCTAGTTTCCTCTTTCTTCTTACACAACCCATAACCCAGTTTAATCTTCATTGATTTTATCTTTCTTGACCTTGGACACCAACGCCCATCCAGGACACCATTTCCCATGTGCCCTAGTCCATTATGAGCACCCCAACTTCTTTGTATCTTACTTGAATCTTTTGGTCCTCATTTATCTTTTAGACATATTGTTTTCTTATGGGTCCACCTTTTAGTTTTCAATTGTGAAATTCAACCAAGGGAATCATATAAATACAAAGCTATAATAAAGAACGAAGATCTAAGCATATATTATCAACACCTAAGGTTGCATCCAAAGGCATTCTAACAACATCAAAGCATCCATCTAGCTATAACTCAAGGGAAAAGGGACTACATTTTCCACATACACTTCATAAGAGGAGAAGTTCATTTTGGCATCCACACATATATCTACATTGCTACATCTAGCTATTGCTCGCTATCAAGTGCATCTTGTATAAGAGATTCCTAGGGAATGATTACACACACACACACTGAACTACATGGAGTCTTAGATGTAGTGTAGTGCTCATTCATAAGTTCACTATGTCAAGTGACCATTGAGGTCATTCTGACTCCACATTTGCATCTTTTTCTTTTTTAGGATTTGATGTGTTTTGGGGTTTTGCAGGAGATCATTTGGTTTTCAGGTTTTAGGAGAATTTTGGGGACATAGTGTGACATATAGGTAAAAAAAATGATGGTTAGCAACATTGGTGTGACACAAGAAGAATCAATTTCTACCCATTTTTCACAGAAACAGTTGCCTAAAAGTAGAATTTGACACCTAGGTGCCCCTGACCAACTCTAGGTGCCCTAGTCTAGATCATTCCAGTAATCAAAAAATTTATCAGGGACGATTGCGATAATTTCTTCATCCTATTTGTCATTTTTCTAGTCCGACACACTTAAAGATTTATTGAAAAATAATTTAATTATTATATTCCATCTCTTGTACCTAAGGTTTCATTTTTTATCTAGGTTATTGCTAAGGTTAAATCTATACTTTACTATTTCATTTATCATATGTGACTTTGAAATTAAAGTTTTATAGATTCTATATTTTTTAAATAAATAATACATGAATTTGACTACTCTTTTGATATTATTTTACAGATCCGTTCTTAATATGCAACAAGAAACAACCTACATCAGAAATACAGGCACAAAAATAGATACAAATTAGTGCATATGCTTCACCCCTAGGGTCACTTCCTCTTTCTTAGTTGCCATGCTTCATGTTTATCACTTCACACTTTCACTTGTCTCTTTAGAATGCTATCTCCATCACACTTTATAGGAACAAAAGGTATGCATCTTCTAACTACTTTATGTTATCAAGTATTCATTCAAAAAAATAAAGTAGGGGAAAATATAGACACAAAATCATGCACTTGGGTACATTTCTAGGTCCTAAATGCATACTACCATTTACAGGATTCCTAAGTGAGAAAACTAGTAATTGAAAACTATATGCAACCTCTTTTCTTTGTCTCTTTCTTTTTATTTGTTCTTACACACCCTATATCCCAATCAAAACTTTACTTTCTTATATTTTATGACTTTAGACACCAATGCCAAGCCAGGACGACAACACCCAAGGGCCCTCATCCCCCACGGGAATCCTTAAACATTTTCTATCTTACTCATTTATTGTGGATCTCTTTTATATTTTGGGCATCTTATTTTCTTATGGGTAGGACTTTCAATTGTAAATTATGAAATTCACACAAAGGAATCATATAAATACATAGCTATGTTATCAAACTAAAAGACCAAGCTCTAAGCTTACTTACTATCACCTAAGCTTGTACCAAAAGGTATCCAAAGGACTCAAAGGCATCTATATAACATCCATATAAGGGATAAGTGAAGGAATTTTCTATATACACAGTAGATGAAGGAGAAGCTCATTCTATTCTATACACACATTTGTATCTTTTAGAAAATCTAGCCCGCTATCTAGTGCATCTTACACAAGGGCTTCTTAGGGCACCATTTACAAAAACTCATAAGAACTACATGGAGTTTGAGATGTAGTGAAATGCTTGGTCATAAGTTCAATTTGTCAGGTGAACACTAGGGTAATCTTGACTCCCCATATTGCATCTTTCTTTTTTGGATTTGATGCAATTTTGTGGGTTTTACATGTGAACATATATTTTACAGGTTATATGTACACTCAGCGATCAAAGCCCAACAAATAGGCAACAAACAATGAATACCAATGACATTGAAAAAATCAAAGTTTGACCACTTTCGTAGTGATAGGCACCTAGTAGAGGTATTTGGTGCCCATGCATTATCACCCCTATCTAGGTGCCCTAGTCCAGACTTATCCAATAATTCTATATTTTACAGTGTCCAGTTAATATGGTCTATCCTCTTTGTTCATTAGTTTCCCTAGTCCAGATCAGCTCTAAGAAAAACTCAAATCAACTAAGTCTTTCTCTCTCTCTCTCTCTCTCTTGCACTTAGGTTTTAATATTTTATTAGCTTATTGATTGTGCCACATTGTATCTAGAAGATGTATATCAAAGTTTACATTTAGTGACACTGTAATTAGGGTTTTACAAAAGATTTTTTTTATTAAATCAAGAATTTGTATCTCAGCACCATGCAAAGGATATTGGTATAAAAGGAAGGGTCCATAGTTTGAGAATCTCCACTTTTAAAAGCTTAAATGCAAACCCAAAAACTATATTATATGATATTAATTTGTGGTTAAGGATAAAACAAGAAAATACTAATGCTGAAAGGTCAAGAAAACATAGTTAAAAGAGAGTTGTGACCAGTTCTTAAAATCATAGGATATTAAGATAT
This sequence comes from Taxus chinensis, assembly GCA_019776745.2. Lineage (NCBI taxonomy): Eukaryota > Viridiplantae > Streptophyta > Pinopsida > Cupressales > Taxaceae > Taxus > Taxus chinensis. The sequence goes on along the minus strand of CM034154.1, from coordinate 523,771,505 downwards.
ATTTTGAGACATATATTGATCACATTTTTATCTTTTCAAGTAACTCTTCATAGAATTTTTGGTTTGGTTTATGACCACCAGAATGTTTAAGTTATAGAGAACCTTATTGATGGGGTTTTATTGTGAAATAAAAGAGAGAAATGTTAAACCCTCTCTAAACATAAATAAAAAATAACCGCAGAACACATTTAGTGAAACCATGAACCGGTAATGGAATTTCCATAAACCTAAAGAAGTATATAGTAGGTATACAAGGTAAAACAAGTCTTTAAATGAGTATCCATAGGAACTAAGGAAGTAGTATGAAGATCCTTGATCGTATAAACATAGGAAACTATAATACAAATTTCATACATGATGTAATCAGAAAGTAAAACCATGATAGGATAATGAGAAGTCATAATAGGAGTCAAAAGGGTGTTTAAACCTTATAGCATTTTATCAACAAGAAATATAAATATTGGAAACATGTTCCTTATGAGTCCTAGAACATGGTAAACCTTAGAAGGAAGAACAAAGATCATGAATTTACTATGGAAAATATTACGGGTAAATAATAGTGTTTGTAAACTTATAGGAATGGAAAAAAATGTCGTAAATTGTTTAAAACCTTAATAGGATAAGTAATGAGAATATGCTTAACTCTAGAAAAACTATTATTAGAAATTTGTATTATTAAGATGAATGACTTAGTAAGCAAGATGTGGACTAAGGCTTGCTTGATAAGAAAAGTAGGAACTTCTAAACAAAGTTTATAAAAAAATAAAGACTATACCTTTTTTATTTAGTTTTATTAACATTATGAAAATTAATATTCCTTATTTCAAGGGACTTGAGTTAAGATACAGAAATACATATTCTTTCTTAAAGGAGTAATATAAATAAAGACAAAAAATAAGGGAAAGTCTTATGAGGAATGAAAAACCTCATATTTGTTACCTTTTGTAATGTTATAGACGACATCATTATGGCCTACTTAGTTATGACACCTAATTATGTATGGAGTCAATACTTGTAACCTTGGATTATTTTATTATTATTGGTAAATGGTTTTTTGGGAGGGACCATACCCAAACAACAAGAAGCTTTAAAAAATATATTTACAAAGAAACATCAGTGGTTTTATGAAAAGTGGGGACCACACCCCAGAGAAAAAGGGCCTAAAAGCCAAAAATAGCTATTAAAAACAAAAGAAGGGAACATATTTCCAAAAGGAAGTATAAAAACAATAACACTGCAACTCCAAAACTGCATGAAACTAATGAAAATAGAAAACATATATTTTCACTTGAGCACCTTTTTAAAACATTTTTTGAACTCCTCTAGGGAATTAAAGAGATTGAGAGCTATGGTTTGTGAGGGGTCACTCATATTAATTGTGGAAGTAGGAAGGATATTATATTTTCCACCTTTCTATATTCTAGGATGAATATTGCAAAGGTTACATACCTGCTTGATTTAAATTTCTATGAAATCCAAGAAGGGCCTATGCATAAAAAAATGATCAATTTTGTTATTTATAATGTGCTTAATAGACTCCTCCAAGGAAGCCGTCTTATTAGAATTTTCGTCAACTTTTGTCTCAATAGGAAGAGAGTTATCAAGATACTTTTTGCCCTTGAGACTTTTCTTGTCTAATTAAGGGACATCTTTCCTCTGATCCTTGATCCTATCATCATGTGGCATAATCTATGCCTTAAAACCAGAGGGGATATCATAATGATGAGTAGTTTTTCCAATGGATAAATTAATCTCAACAATATCTAAATCCTTCCCCTTTTCATTGCTACAAAAATGCGCTTAGACGGAGGAGAAGAAGGGGAATGAGATTTATGATTTTTTTTTCACCTTACACTGAATAGGGGGTTTAGGAAATGTGATATATTATGTTGGAATATTGGCTGAGAGAGTATAAAAATAATGATGAAGTAGAAGAATGAAAAATTGATACAGAGGGAGGCCACACTAGTGGGTATGATTTTCCTCAATAGATTTTTTTAAAGATTGTAAAATATAGTATGGAATGCTCACCCTAGGGCCCCTACGAAAGTAATTTAGAAACACTAAATGATATAGGGGAAGAATGATGTAACATCCCTCTACAGTAACATATTGAACCACCATGAAAGAAACCTCATCATATGGGGCAGGGATGGAGGAATAAACCATACTGACTTTGAAAAAAGAAAGGGTTTCAATTACTTCAACAAATTTCTTTTCCTGAACACATTTTTCAAATTTATTTTTATAAAACTTAATTCCCTCCATGATAAGGCCAGTTATAAAAGAAATGAAATTCTCAATTATAATGTAGGCCTTACCTCTGTATGTAACTATCCTTTCTCCCTAGTTCTTGGAAAAAGAGACCAAAATGTGCTTATCATGCCATTTGATTCTCTGTATGAAATTTATGAAACCACCTACATTAAATGACCTCCAAATATATTCATCATTTTTCCAAGCAGGGTCGAATACATGTTCAACTCGACAAGGGGAACCTCTTATGATAGTGACTAAGAAAATAAAACCCGTTAACAAACATAAAGAAACCTTCTGAAGGCACTTAAACCTCTTCAAAATAACATGATAACCGAAAATATGAACGAATATATGTTTGCAATGATTAATAAGCATTGAGGAGTCACGATACAAGCGCGTGGAGTCATCATGATTCCATAATGTCAAGATCTCCTCGATTAAATGTATTATACCTTAGTAAAGATGGAATTCTCTTTATTGATGATGATATCATTAGAAATTTGGGGGATGTTTTAATTCATATGTCAATAATTTAGGTGCTTACTAATTACAAGAAAGTTAGCGAGGGAATAAGCAACATTATTTCCTTCTCTATAAGTGTGATAATTTTTGTAATTTGAGAAGGTATTACAAATTCTAGTGGCCTCCATATTAAACTATATTATAGTCCAACTAGGAGGGTGGATTCCATTGACATGTTTAATAATATTTAAAGAATCCCCCTCAATAGGGGAAATTTTAGTGGCAAATTTTTGTAAACTCACAAATATTAGGGATTTTGGAAATTAGAAATGGTTACTTTTCAGCAGTTGGCTGCCACCTAGTTCACCTAAAATTTTGGTTGACAAGTCATTTGTATGGGTCAGTCACCTACTATTTATAGTTAAAAATGAACTTATACATGTATTTCACCAATATTTCTAATCAAAATGTGCAAATATTTTCCAAGGTATAATACATATCCTAGGGGTTGCAAAGGGGGTACTAAGGTTATATGTCTATTTCCAAGGGAGATGAATATCTATTTATGAAGAGACAATTATCTTAATAACATAATATACATAAGATGGTCGACCGTTCAAAGTTACTGGGATATTTTTCCAACACAGGTCAAATCGAAGACCAAAAAGGTTAGACAAATGACCAATGGATTTTGTCTACTATGTAGGTCATGGCCATCCAATGTAGGTTAGAAAAATGACAAACAGGGATGCATCCAACATAGGTTGGATGAGAAACCAATAAGGTTGGATGAATGACCATTAGATTATGTCCAATGTACATGTTAGACAGTTGTTTAATACAGGTTAGATGAAAAAACAACAGGGATGCATCCAACACATGTCAGATGATAAACCAACAAGGTTAGACAGATGAATAATGGATTCTATCCAATGCGCAAGTTAGATGACCATCTAATGCAGGTTAGATGGCCAACTAATAGGGATGCATCCAACATAGGTCATATGACAGACCAACAAGGTTGGATGGAAAACTAATGGATTATGTCCAATGCGCATGTTAGACGACCATCCAATGTAGGTTAGACTACCAGCCAACAAGGATTCGCCCAACACAATTTGGATGATAGACCAACAAGGTTAGACAAATGAATAATAAATTCTATCTAATGCACAGGTTAGATAACCATCCAATTTAGGTTGGATGGCCAACCAAGAGGAATTTTGTATAATGAAAAAATATTTCCATCTAACACCCATCCAACTATATGAAACCATATGAAAAAATACCCTACCAAATTGTATTAAACACAAATCAATTTTTTGGAGATTCACCATCATTTTTAAAGTACATTTTAGAGATTCACTAACCATTCTATAATGATTTTTTAGAGGGGGGGTGTTAACATAAACCCTACCCCTCAATAATGAGATTAGTAATGTTACAGTCCTTAGTAATTCTTAATCCCTAAAGAGCTGCAAGTGCTTCTGCATAGTGATTAGACTGAGTGCCCATAGGGCCTGCATAAGAAACAATAAGATTCCCATGATGATATCTAATAATTCCACCCCTACTAACAACTCCAATATTTCCTTTAGAGGCACTATCAAAGTTCATTTTAACCAATTCACTGGAGGAGGAATCCATTGAATGATAGAACAATTAATGGAAGGAGTTATGACCTGAAAATCTCCCATAGTAATATTCCAATTAAAGAAATTTCTCCTCATATTTAGGAAAGTTACATACATTTTTAAGAAGCTTAAATTTGAGGACATTTTTCTTTACTTAAATAGTGAGTTCTTTAATGAAATATTTTGTAAATATTCTTACAATTCCTGAAAATGATATAATTCCTAGCCTTCCAAATTTTCCAATTAATATGAGGGAAGATAAGCTTGCATAATTTCCTAAGCATGCAGTGCTTGAAAGAAGGATTTCATTACTCCCAAGATTACATAATATCTTTAGGAAAATTCTAGCAAACTTTAAATCTAGAAAATTGAGCCCCCACAATTTAGTAGCATAAGAGCAATGCATAAAAAGATGATTAATATTTTTAGCTTCCTTCCTGCATAGACAACACATGTTAGGCATAATGGATCCTCTTTTGATAAGGTTATCAATAGTAAGGATTATTTTATTCAACACCAACCAAAGAAAATGATTTATTTTGGGGGTAAGTTCCTTGTGCCAAATCTTACTCCAATCAAAATCACTATGCATGTCCCCCGAGATCAATTGATAACCAGTCCTGATCGAATATGAGCCATCAAATAAATTAGTCCACATAAAATCATCCTTGGAATTTAGTTGACTATTCTGGATGTTATCAAGAATTTTTTTAAGGGAAGTAATTTTTTTCTCAAACTCAGGCATCCCAATATATAGATTCTTCCAATAGAATCTACCATTAACACAACCAATAAAATCACTTACCTTATGACCAAATTTGGAAATTAGATTGGCTTCAAGTTGATTCCAAGAGTTGTTACTATCAAGATTATGAAAATAAACCCATTTTTCATTCCAAAAAAGAATGTCCTCACCATTTCCAAGCTTCCACTTGTAACACTTCTCAAGACAACCTCTAGTTTTTACAAGATTTTTCAAAAAAATAGATCCAGTTGGAATATTCTCAACATTGAGGAAACTTTGAGCACTATCCTCAGCTAAGTATTTATCTCTAATAATGTCAGTCCAAGTTTGATATTATTTTAAAATTCTCCAACTCATTTTAGGTGATAAGGGAAGCATTCATAATTTTGATATTTTTTATGCGCAACACCTCAATTTTCTTGTGGGTGCAAGTCTTTTGCCAAACCATAATACGAAAACTATTTTTGTCCTCCATGTGTACATGTCCATAAAAATTTATTCTGTATCTTCTCAATTATATCCACCATAACTGAAGGAATGACTAACATGGACATGATATAGATACACAGATTCTATAAGGTAATTTTATGAGAAAACATTTTCCAGCATTAGAAATAATATCTCCTTTCTAACCAATAAGTTTGTTATGAAATCCGTCTATAAGAGAATTCAAAATAGTCATATAAAATATGTTAGTTCCCAAAGGAAGGCCAAAATAGCTTGTGGGAAGTGAATTAATCTCACATCCTAGAATGTGTGCAATATTACTTTGACGGTTGAGGGGTGTGTTAAAGAAGTATAACAAACTCTTCTCAAAGTTAACTTGCTGACCAAAAGCTTCCTCATAAAGCTTAAGGATAAGTTTCATCATTTTAGTCTCCAAAGGAGAATAACGAAGAAACAAAATGGTATCATCAGCAAATAGTTGATGAGAGAAAATAATCTCTAAGGAATTGGGCTTGAATCCCTTAAGGTATCTAAGAGAAATGACTCTGGTAATGGTGCAGCTGAGGCTATTAGCCATAGTGATGAAAAAGAGAGGGGATATGGGGTCTCCTTGTCTGATGCCTCTATTGCTAGTGAATAAACCCATCTAAGATCCATTCACAATGATTGAGAATATAGAAGTGGAACATACAAGATTTGATGATCTTCCTTAAATGAGAAGTGAAACCAAATTTTCCAAGACTTTGTCAAGGAAGATCCAAGAAACTATATCAAAGGCTTTGTTCATATCTACTTTAATAACCATACCTACTATTTTACTCTTTTCCATAGAGTGAATTATTTCATGAACCATCACCACCCCATCCTAAATGAGTCTCCCTTTGAAAATCCACCCTGTTGTTTTGAAATCAAAGTCGGAAAAGAGGCTGAATTATGATGGCCAGGTATTTGTAAAAAAATTATATAAAACATTCATTAGACTATGGGCCTAAAATTATTGAAATATTTAGCCCCAAGTTTCTTAGGAACCAACACAATAAAGGAATTTTTTATCTCCTTAAGAATGTTACTAGTCCTGAAAAATTAATTAAAATCTATGAGAAGATCAGCAAAAAAAATATCCCAATAATGATGATAAAAATTGGTCGAGAACCCATCAGGTCCCAGGGATTTATCACCTTTAAGGAAAATATAGCCTTTTGTAATTATACCAGGGTAACTGGCTTAGAAAGACTAAGGAAATCCTCTTTAGGAATGAGATTTTTAAGAATGGAATCTAACAAAATCAGCAACAACATCTTTAGAATATGGAGTTCTATCATTTAAAAGCTTCTTATAGAATGAAAGATCTTACTCTTTTATAACATTATGATACGTAGTGATAGATTCATCCATCAAGGAGACCTCACAAATTCTATTATGAGCTCTATTCTTAAGAGTAGTCATGTGAAACAATTTTTTGTTATGATCACCTTCCTTCAACCATAAAGCCTTGGATTTTTTCCTCCAAAAGGACTCTTCAAAGGCACACAGGTTATGAAAATCAAAGAGAAGATATTTTTCCATTAGATAGTCATTAGAATGCATACCTTTGATAGCCACTCTTTGTTCCAAGGATGTTAACTCCTCTTTAATCTACTTTTTCTTGTTAAAAATATTACCAAAGACATTCTTGTTCCAAATTATGACTTTTTTTTTACATTTTTAAGTTTATGAATGAATCAGAATTTGGTGGTGCCTTTAACCTCATAACTCCACCATTATTTAATTTTATCCCTCAGATCAGGGTGGTCAAGACACATATTTTCAAACTTGAAAGAGTAATTACTTGACTTGGCAAAGTCAAACAAACTTAAAACAATAGGATTGTGATCAGAACCAATTCTGGGAAGGGAAGAAAGATGAAATCATTGGTTCATGATCCAATCAGTAGAGATAAGAAATCTATAAAGTATGACCTGAATATGATCTTCACCTAATCTTATGTGCAATCATGTGTATGGGTTACCATGTAGATCCATGTCCATTAGATATAAAGAGGAAATAAACTCAGCAAGATCATCCATACCAAAAATATATTCAGAAGTTCCCCCCTTTTTCTCAAAAGGAGTGAGAGGGGTATTAAAATTCTCAAGGATCATCGAATGGAAGCTAGTACAATTAATATTGATGTTGTTCAAGTCTTTCTAGAGTTTCCTTCTTCCATGCAAATTATTAGGAGCATATATGTTTGAAATAATCTAGTCAAGATTATTATCAGCCAAGTGAAAATCCATAGCAAGATGATTATGAGTTGTAAGAATCACTTTACCTGAAACAATAGAGGGTTCCCACAACACAAAAATACCCCCAAACACTCCTTTAGATTCCATACTAGTAATATCATCCTTTTTCCAAAAAAATGTCTTACAAATATTCAAAACTTCGGAATTCATCTTAGTTTCTTTAATTGTCATGATGGTAGGTCTATAATTTTTCCTTAACCCTTTGAGAGTTCTCTATTTACCTCCTCCATTAAGGCCTCTAATGTTCCAAGAGACAATCTTCATCAGAAAAAATTGGGAGAGGTGTTTTCTGGATGGTCCAAGGTAGTTTGGATCCCATATGCAATATTTCTTTTTGTTTATTTTTTCCTTTGTTCATTATTTGTTGGTCTTCCTTTCAATGAGTTGGCTCTAGTATCAGCATTCCTTCTGGACGATCTGGTAACTCTAAAGCTAGAGGTTTCTAAATTATAAATTTTCTTCTTTTTGTCATACAAAAAGCTTCTATGGAATCCCGTCATATCCCTTGTTTCTTCTAGTTCGATTATCTTACTTGCATGAAATCAAGGGATAGGTAATTTCTACAATCCCCAAGGATGTGATTCAGAGCAGGGGTTAGCTCCCTTTCTTCCTTTTCAGAGAAGATTAGGTTGACCTGCTACTTAGTTTTCAATGTATCCAGATCTGACTGAAAAGTGGTTGTTCTAACTGTTTATCTGCTTCTCACTAGTTACTTCATGAGTGCTAGCCAATTCAGATATTTATGGTATATTTGGAGAGAGAAGTTTTGTTGTTGTGGTGGTGCTGTGATTCTCATAAACTGATTGTTCAACTATAGTATCTAACAACAATCTTTTATTTGAACCCATATCAAGTTGAGTGCTTGTACGAGAGTGATCCATCATCATAGATATGTTTCCCTCCTTTAGACATTCGTCATCATTTTCTTCATTAGGATTTTCTTATCTTTGGGTCATATGGATCTTGACTAGATTATTTTCTTCCTCACCCTGAATATGCAGATCCACTAGTTTCTCTTCAAAAATATCATCCCCCTTCCTCTATGCTTTAGGAACACCTTTATCACCCATCTTATGTTGTGGATTCTTAGGTCTCCACAGAGTTATGAAAACATAGATATTTTTAACTAGGGTTTTGAAGGGACCTCCTATAATTTTCTTATATCTTAAAGCTAGATGAGCATTTTCAAATCCCTTACTGAATTTAGGGTCTTTAGAACACTTTTGATTCTCGATCAAGTCAAATAATTTTTCATTTTCAAAACACGCGACTTTCCTTAGATATTTTGTGTTTTCCTCCTTCTTATCCTTTTTTCAGTTCTTGGAACTAGGGCATTTCTTGGTGAAGTGTCCTAGTTTGTGAAATTTTGAACATCTAATCTGAAAATTATCTTATTCAATCAGTCACTTCCAAGGGCCATAGCTTAGATTGAAGCATAATATGGTCTGGTAGCTTCTATCTTTATCCTATGAAACACAAAATATAGCATAAGCTATCTTAGATCTTAACCTAGTGGGGTTATCAGTACTAGCTGGGGAGCCAAGAGAACTAGTTATGTTCAGGATAATCTCATCATCCCAAAATTATAGGGGTAATGAAGGTAGTCTACACTAAATGGGGATACTATTAATATTCTCCATGTTAGGGTTAAAACTTGGGTACCATATTTTGAGGAATAGTCCCATATTACCCACACACCAAAATGCACCTAGCAGAAAAAAATCAATGATTTCGTAAATATTGAACTTGATCAAGAAAAATCCCTTAGACATGGTAAGATATACTCATATTTCCTTTGGGTTTCCATTTCCTAGATGTTCATTTCCTAATAGTGTCAATATTAAGTCTAGAGCCTTAAAACTTACCCACCAACACCATATGATTCTTCTGAATAGATCGATGCATGTTGGCCTTAGGGATTTGAATGTGAATAATTTTGTGATCATCCTTAGATATTGAAAACACAAAGTAGGTATGGGGTACCCCAGAGATTTTGGGGTCCATATTTTTGTCGACGTGTTTTTTTAAAATTCTCATCCACGTGCCTAGTTTTGTCATATCTATCTCTTTAACCAAAGAAACCAGGTCAGAGTTAAAAGATCTGGTCTCCTCAACTTGATTTCTACAAAAATTGATTTTTTATCTCGTGAGCTTCTCAGTAACAACACTTTCCATTGTCTCTCAAAGACATGTTCTACACTTTAAACATGCATGGGAAAGGAAACATAGTTGTTGAGAAACATGTTTTGGTTAAGCAAATATAATTAATGTAGATATTATATAAATGGTTTTAACTAATGGGGAGGGTTGTAATAAATTAAGGATAATGTATTGGAAAGAACCACAAGTTGGAGTCTTGGACATTATGAATATGAAATTTTGTAAATCCTTTAAGATAATTAAATAAATTAAGTATTTGGAATTTTACCTCGTTAAGGAGATTACAAGCTTGTGTGTGTGTGTGAGTAATGAGAATATTAACTATAATTTAATTATATTTTATGGAAACTAGAAAGTAGGAAAGGAGAATCCTTATGCCCTAACTATAGGGTAAATTGATAACCCACAGGTTCAAGTATCATAACCTAATTCATAAGAATAAAAAGTGTACTTGAATGAATTGATGACTTGGAAAGAGAATCATTTAAGTTGATTTAATTTGGAATCCATTTATCTTGATTTATGATTTGATTGGAATTGAATAATTATAAATGGAAAAAACATATGGTCTATAGATATTTTGGTGATATTTTATAACTGATAGCTCTTAGGATTAGAACCTAGCTCTAAGGATGAACAATATAATCAAATTATGATTTGGTAGAATTAATACCTATAGAAAAGTAATTCATTTTTTCATGATTATTATCTTGGAGGAAATTGGATCCTTACTTTTGGATATGACCATGTATATGGCATATTTTTCTAGATTTTGTGTGGAGTAAATCTAGTGACCTTATTATATGAATGAATTAATGTTTTGGATATTGAAAATGATGAATATTTTGGACATCTCATGAATATTGATTTTTTTTTTAGGATGATGATGATGGTCGTCAAACCTATTCATTAAATAATGTCAATCCATGGATGGTGTCCGAAGAAAATATGCAATAGGAGAGATAGGTCTGTAGAAAATGGTCCCTTCTACCAAATCCACACTTTCATAAATTAGAAACACTCTTACATGAATTAAGAAAACATTTTCATGAATTGGAAACACACTTGGAGTAATTGAAACAAAATTGCATGAGATTAAATGTCATACTTTTAAGAAAGGAAATTAAACTTGCAAGGAAGGGAAATTGTTGAATTGGAAAGGAAGGATAAATAAAGGATACATCTGCAGGTTCACAAAAAAATGTACACCAAAGGAATAATTACATGTTACAAAAAAAAAGAAAAAAAAGATATAATTATAGAATAAAAAAATAAACATAAACATACAGATCCATCTTCCTTGGAACGAGTGGCCATCTCATTCCTTAGAAGAGGGTTTTAGTCAACACTTATTTACAAATGGATGGAACAACACCTCGGAATGAATTGATCAAAATAATAGATATTACATTCTTTGGTGTGGGAGGTTGCGTTTATAATTCCATACTTATAAAAAAATCCTTATCTTAAGGTATACATATCAATCAAATTTTATCAACTAAGATTTTAATATATCCAAAAAGCATCAATCTCCACAAAATACGAAGAGAGCTTATCTAACTCTAACTAACAATATGACTCTCTTATTTTATTGTTGAAAATCAAAATGAATATTGATTATTCTTTATTTTACAAATAATAAAACACTTATGAAAATATCTAATTTTATATTAACTTCCAAAAATAAATAGAAATGTTTCTCAAACCACCCTTGGAGTTATGCTCATCTCTGTAACTCTAGTATTCATCTTCGAAGCTCTAATGTCTAAATACAAGCAATAATGTTCAACTCTAAAGCTATAATGGTAGAATATGAAGCTATAATGTTTAACTCTGAAGCTATAATTCTCAAATATAAAGCTATATTGTTTTACTCTAAATTTATAATGGTAGACTCCGAAGCTAGACTAGTAGAATCCGAAGCTAGAATAGTAGACTCTGAAGCCAAAATGGCAGACTCTGAAGCTAGAATCAAATTACTATAACTTTTGCATATGAAATCGAATCAAGATGAATCAGGTTTTGAACTTTCACAATGTTTCAAGAGGAAACTCGATATGAAATTATATTTGGGTTTGGGTATATTCTTGATAACTATTTTTCACTTTTCCACAAATATGTACTAAGGATCCACTTATAAAACTACTGAACATTTCTAGATCTGGTGAAGGAATCTATGGAGTTGATGGAGTGATGAAATTAACATATTTTAAATATCCTCCAAGGATGGTTATACCTGGTGCTTAGTGATCAAAATCCCTTATTCAATAATTATAGCAAAGTATGGACTGTATATGCACAAATTGACATCTTTTTCTCAATAATCATTAGAAATAGTTAACACAGAGATAAAATAAAGTCTAAATAAAAACCATAATATATACTCTCTATTTTATTCTAAATACACCATAAGTTTAGAAATTACACTTAGATCCACTTTACATATGCAAGGAAAAAGAATGTCAAATCTTGTTTAAAATGGGGCATTATTTGGGCTTATTAAATGACCTTAGTAAATTGGGTTTAGGATTATGGTAATCATGATTATGTTAATTGGTATGGGGAATTTATAAAGTTTTTAAATTATTAGAGTGTTACTCCTAGTTTGGATTATTGCTAAGTGAAAAAAACAGTTTAAAGTCCTTGTAATCATGAAACTCATAAATGATATGGGATGCTTACGAGTGACATAATTGCTTGGATATTATTCTTGGTTTAGTAAAATGAAATATTGGATTATGTTTTGATTGTTTCATAAAACTAGGAAACCATACTACTATGACACTACTTATTAAACATGAAATCCTTATTATAAGGGTAAAATTGAGTATGGGTTAGATACTTGAAATTTTGAACATGAAATTAAAATAAACCATGTGTTTTAACTATGTCAAGATAATGATATATTCATAGTGGAACTAAAACACATAAAAATACAACGTATGTTAGAAGAATATCTATGGGACAATAGAGTTCTCATGTAATGTTTTGGCTAACTAAGGTTAGGATCCTTGTAATGGAAATATTTTCGGGTGGTATGGGAAACTCTCAAGGGTTTTTAATTACTTTATCCCTTTCTCTAGTTTTCATTATATTTGGACCAACGTGTGAGTGTGAATTAGAGGACTATTGCTGAATATGTGAATGGAACTAATTAGAGGCGTGTAATGAGCTAGGATGTGATATATAAAGTTTTGCATGTTTTCCCATTGTAGATTTCACACAATGTGTGCTAGGGGGTATGAGGTAGACTATGGATAGACTCAAAGTCTTTCCTCATGATTTGTTAATGAGATTATATTATTCCCTATTACGTTAGATGGACTAGGGATTGACATGTATGAGATGGCTAGGTAACCAGGTACAATGGATCACATATGAAAAGTACTAGGGATTAAAAGTTTATTGAGGATACTAAAGTATTCCCTCACATGTAGTTAGTGTATGTATACACCTAATTTTTAACTTTTAAATTTTCATCTTTCATACCTATTACTAACAATCATCCTTATGTTGATAAGGGTTGTTGATGCATCTATTTCATGAGTGGGTTCCTTAAAGGGCCTATTGGGAAAGGGGAATGGTTATTAATGTAACTATTATAGATTAGAGACATTATAAAGAGAGATTATTTCTATTTGGTATTAACCTTAGTTTGTATTAGTTATACTTATCCTTATAGGTCTAATGCACATCATCTTCATGAATTCTTACTTGTATTATACCATTTTGCACCTTCTTCATCCACTTTGATGAATCACAAAACATTTATTTTAACTTTCATGAAACATCACTTCATTTTTGCATCCTTGGCCGAAATAATCACCCTTGAGATCTTGTGTTGGTGTTATGATTTCTCAAGGAAAATGCCATCCTTTGTGGGTGATGGCATCTTATATATGCCTTCACTTCATTTGACACTCAAAAGGAAAAGGAAGCTAAGACACCAAAACTACCACTTACTTTTCTCTTTTTTTTGAATCTTCACATCTGCTTGCCTAGATTTTAGTTCATCTTGCATTTTTCTTGAATTGGATTAGAAACCTCTCTTTTTGGATGATTTCTTGCATTATTGAGTTATTATATAATGAGTCTAGGACATGAATAGTATTCCCTTACTCCATTTGTTAGCGAATCTTTCTATGTGTGTTTCTTCTTAGGAGAGATAGATGCATCAACAACCACCCTAAAGGTATAAGGTGACTGCACAACATTCTTTATCAATTTACATAGATTAGTTTAGCTACTCTTGATTGTGCTATGTTATCTTAGTGTTATGCATGTTTGATGCTAGTTAGCTTAGCACTCTTATAAAATATCAGTTAATTTATTACATGATTCTTTCTTTTACTTGTTGATCCATGTTTCTCCATACCCAACCACCAATATCCTAGTAGGGTTCCTTCCTCTATCTTGACAACAGCCTTAGAAAACCTAGTTTGATCTATTATAAGGGTTACTTCCATTTATATATGTGAACCTAGTAATCACTGTAGCCCCTTTAATTCTATTCCCTTGTATGTTGGCACTTACATGCCTCCTACTTGTTGCCTCAAATACCCTAGTTAAATGGATGATTAAGAGTGCATGTTGTTGAGCCACTTTTTAGCCTACATACATTCACTAGTGAAATTGATGTGAATCATACATGCCTTATTATCAAGCACAACTCATTAAAATCAACCATATTTTATTTTAACTTCATCTAAGCATCCAAAAATCCTAAAAAAACCCAAAACTTACCTACACAGAGATCACTGACCCTAGGCAAGCCTGTCTATTATAGTCTCATCTATGTCTAGACGCCTTTGGTCCTTGTGTAGACCCGTTACATGACCACTTCTTTCTATTCAGCCAGATTCACTCTGAGACCCCGCCCCTATGTGTGCCTTTTTACATTGATGATTTTTTTGTTACCTTTATCTCTAGATCTTTTATCGGCCAAATCAACAGTCCATCATGGAGTATCTGGGCTTGGTGTCCTCTAACCATGTTGTGTAATCATTTCCAAAAACTGTATATACTAAACCATACACTTGGGTACATTTCTAGGTCCTAATACTATACCACTATTTATATGATTCCTAAGCAAGAAAACTAGCAATTGTTATCTATATTTGTCTATTTGTCTATGTTTCTTATTTTTTATTTGGCATTCTATACCCTATAGCCTAATATGATCTTCATCTCTTTATCTTTCTTGAATATGGAAACCAACACCTAGCCAAGACAAAAATGTCCTTGTTCCCTCTAGGTGCCCCTGAACTCTTTATATCTTTCTCACCCCTTTTGTGGCTCTTTTATCTTTTGGGCATATTGTTTTCTTATTGGTACATCTTTTAGTTTTCTATTATGAAATTCAAACAAGGGAATCATATAAATATAAAGCTTTGTGGCCATAATAAAGGACTGAGCTCTAAAAATCTACTTTCACCACTTAAGGTTGTATCCAAAGGAATTCTAAGAGAATAAAATAATCCATTTAGCACTCACTCAAAGGATAAGGGATTGATTTTTTATGCATACACTTCATAGGAGGGGAAGTTCATTTCAACATCCACACATCACTTACATTTCTACCTTTTTTTTGCATATTCCATTTCTTGCACCTAGGGTATCATTTTTATCTAGCTTATTGCTTAGGTTAGATATGTGATTTATTGATTATTATTATGTTGTGAATCTGTAATTCAGATTTCAGAAATTCCATAGTTATTAAAATCAGAAACATACTTCCCTAAAACTGAGTTTTTTTTTGTATGGACTACTGCATAGTAGGATTCCCTAGGAAAAATTCTTCTACCCAATGGAATGTCCCACCTCAGGATGAGGAGGAATAAATCCATAATAATTATTCTTTTGACCATCCTTCTAAGATCCATAAGTTTCTATTCCAATTTCCTCAATGCAAGGGAGAATCAAAAGAAATGTTTAGTAAGAATATTCTTGATTTTGTCTTTGAACAACTTGACCATAGGGTAGAAAAGGGGGAAGCCACTGAAATAGGATCATCTAAAAAATCATCCAATTTTTATCCTATCCATCTTATCATTCAACAAATTTATAAAATGAATAAACAATAATCTTCCACTACTACTCAACTCCTCCAAATGCAAGCCAATATAGCTTAGTTAGTCAACCACCCCCAATGGGCTCTTGGGGCACTGCATTTCCTCCTTTTCAAAATTGACCTAATGGGGTTCCCATAACTAAAAATCCAATGCAAAACAAGGTCCTGAGAGCAGTCCAATAGGATTCATTAACACCCTATATTACTAGCAGGGACATTAGTGGCATTTCTCCATCTATATCTTATGAATAGTCTACCAATCCCACTCTTCACATCAAGGCCTTCGCCAATTTTTACAAAGAATGGATCAAAGCTAAATCATAATTTTCCACTAAAATCTTATTTAAGAATCTTACATGAGATGCTTTAGATTGGTACCATTATTTTCCTTTAAATTCTATAGTTGAGCTAGAGTCCTTAGTGACAACCCTAGTAAAAGAGTTCCAATATCATGATCTACCAAAAAATAACATCAACACTTTCAGAAACTATCACCAAGTTGAAAATGAATAAGTGAAAGCCCTTATCAATTGTTGGAAGACCCTATCCACACAAGATGAACATAAAATGACCAATGATAACCTATTTAAAATATTCTTATGAGACTTGGAGCCTCACCTTAATATAAGGTGAGATATTTTTCTCCTACTTCCTTGGAAGAGGCCTTTGAACAAGCCAAAAGACATAACTACCTCATGTGGGAATTTAGGAAGGCTCCTCACAAGACACAAGCTAATAAGCAGGTCCAAATATCAAAATGATCTAAGAACAAAAACACAATGGATGACGGGGTCTCAGCCACTCTTCTTCTTGTTGCTTATTCAAATAGAACTATTTTTAACATTGACCAACAACCTACTAATAAAAAGAATTAACCTAACTATCATCAACCATTGAGTAAGGAAGAGTTGAAGCGTTAGTTTCTGAAACCATTTAATGTAATTATAGATGCTTTTTGACCTATTCCTCATTGACATGATGAGATTAAGTTTGCTGGTGGAACACTAATTTGTGGAACTCACATGAAAATTATTGTGCACTCTATATGACTACAATCAAATTTTCTTTAAGACCAAAATTTCACTTGATGCCATCACTCGTAAGCGTTTGACCATTTATCAGAGGAAATGGCTAAGTACTAGCCATGCGTGAGAGTTTTAGACTATGCATAGGAGCATGCACTAAAGAGTAAGGATTGAATATAGGTTGATGTGTGAGGGTGCGTGCAATATAGAGGAACAAATTAGCATGCAAAAGGGATCATACACATACAAAAAAATCATGACTTAATTGATTTTTAGGATGCAGCTAAAATAAGACAAAATTAAGTTGGTGTGGTGCACAAGAAAGGTCTATAATCAGGAAAAAAATACATGTAGATAAATAAAAATACGAAACCAACTATTAAGGATCATGTTGTGTGATGTTATAATGGATAATTGTGTTTGGATAGCAAATATTACTATGTCTGAATATGGAATATTGGGAATTCAACTGTTATTGATTATTTTGTATGTTGATTAAGCTTCCTTAACATATGGGTTACCAAACTTGTATGTTGTATCTCCATTCTTGCATGTTACAATGGTTATTATGATTATGTTTATGTTAATCCTAGAAAGTCCAAAGTTTAGTGCAAAAAGTTAAAATTTGTAAAAGATGGTGGGGAGCCCAAACTCGCTCAATAAGTTGATTGTCAAGTTACGCATTGCATACCTTACAACTTGGTATTTGAATCAATAATAAAATAAATGACATTGAAACTGAGTCAATATGGAGGACTCGACTTTGGAGGAGGGTGAATAATGAGAGAAGCTCAGGAGATGGCGACTAACAGCATTGAAGGTCATGGCAGAATCATTATAAGGGCCTTAATTCAACAGAGTTACGATTAGAGTTCACGAGCTCAGGTTTGAGCTGCGAGAAATGACTTGATGTTCAGTTTCTGATGTTGCATCAAGGGGTGATCTTGATGTTGGATCGGCAGGTCACTCGCTAGGAGGGTTACATCATCATAGTCGATCTTGGTGGATGAAATGATGAAGGCTCATCATCGAACAAAAATATGTGAGTTGAAAAAATAGACATGTAAGGGCGAGTTAGAAAATATGGAGAAACAGTTTGATGAATCGACTAAAGGATATCGAGCATGTAGGATCATCTCATATGACGTATGATGTTAAGCCATATAGAAGCGAGCTCATGAGAATGAATGGACCTAGAAATGTGAAAGGTAAGGTAGCTCACAAAAATGATGAGCTTGATAATTATTTGGGGGGCCATGGAAGAGTCCAAATAATCCACTGATGAAGGCATTACATATAACTCACGTTGGCTAGGCTACATGAGAAGACCAATAATTTTTTTGGATTGAGTCGAGTCATAGTATTTAGAGGGGCCAAGTTCATCAGAGTTGACAAAATGATGCGGTGGGATCCAAATTGCTTGGAGGCACAAGAAAGTTTAGGTGTGGAAGACATATTATGGAGAATGACTCACCAGACATACTCAAAATGTCGAAGTAGCTTGGCTCAAGAAGAGATAAATTGTGGTAAGGGTCGAAGAATAGAAAAATTCAATGGTGCATCCATGGTAGGCGTTAAAGAATGGAATAATTCGGTGAGAGTTATCCTATAAAGACGATGATCTCGGTACTTGGCGCATAATGAGGCATTAACAAGGAGCAAGGGGCTCAAAATGAAATGGCTCAAAACCAAGCTTAGGAGTTGAATGCAGGTAGGGTGAGACTTGGCATCTTGATGGGTTGGCATCAGAGATCGGTCGGGAAAATTGATGAGGTCCAAGTTGAGAAAACCGGATAAAAGGAAAATGATGCTTTAAGTCATCATACAAGTTAAATACTAATGGCTCGAGGAGATCAATACTGGACTTGCCAGGATATATATTGGATGAAAGCCATGACTTGAGAAATATGTATGGCGAGGTCATTTTAGATCAAGTTGTAGACGTCGATCTAAGTCATTGGTTTGAGAAGATTGCTTACAGAAGGAATAGGTGACTCGACCTTGGAATGAACAAGTTAAATACGAAGGATCTTAGCTCGTGTTCAAGCAAGGATGGTGAAATGTGAGTGGCTAGAGATGAACAAGATCAAGATCAACTTGTAAGGTATTCAAAAAAGGCTAAATCAACGTAAGGCATGTTAATTCATAGTTTGGGGGATGGGTGCGCGTAACAAGAAGAGATTGATCAGAGATTGAAGATGGCTCATGTGATGAGCTATGGAAGGAAGAATGGCCAAGATCCTAGTTATATACGTCAAGCTATGTTAGGACAGGTGATAATTTTGGCTCAGTTAGATGTCTATGATGGAGGAGAGTAGCTTAGAGTGGGCAGAGAATGGGATGGAGCCTGAGTTCATGAGTAAAGCATCATGGTGGGAAAGAGATCAACATGGGAAATTCATGGGAGTGAGCTAAAAGAGGAGCTCAGACAAGGCTAATCCGTAAGGCACTAGGGATGTGTCGATATGTTCAAAGCTCTTTGATAGATTGATGAGCTCGAGTTCACCTAGAAAGTGAGTTGGGGAGCATTGCGGGAGAAGTTCTAGTTGTGGCCAGGTGGACATATGAAGATGTTGAGCCAGTTGGAGTTTTTGGGTCAATGTTGAGTAGAAAAATTAGAATACTTAGCATAAGGCACACAAGAGGTTTGCACGAGAGAACATGGCATAGTCAAAGGTGTGAAAGGATAGGGGAGAACATGTGCATGAAATATAAGGGAAGATTTGGGACTTAGCCATTTTCACGATTATGATCTATTTTTGGAAGATGGCATCCGGAGCACACAAACGGGATGAATAATTGTGCGACACGCATAGGATATTTTTGGAGGAGTTTATACTAAGAATTTTGCATGGATGCGGGCTAAAGATATAATTTCTACTGACAGTTGACTAGGAGAGGTCTATTGTTGGCGCACGTACATGTGTGGCTATAATTGTAAAGGTGCATGGCTATTTCCAGCATGCGACCAATTTTTGGAGTTATGCAAGTGGTGAAGGGAAAGTCCACACCCTTATAAATATGTAATGATCTATGTAGTATAAGGGAGGGGATGTGAGAACTAACTTATTGTGAGGTTAAGCTGTGAAATATGATGCGCGCATTTAAGTATGTTATTCTTTAGATATAGATAAACTATGGTATTATCGCTCAGTCTAGGATGAGTGATGTGCTAGTGCACTTGGGTTATTCTTGGTGAATTCTAGGCTGCATCATTAGTTCCATTATTGAGACCTTTTTTTAGTTATTTTCAGAATGGTTTGTGATGAATACATACCGGTTGACCCTAGCAAGTGTTGAGGAGTTGATACATGACCTAGAAGAAGAATACACATGGAGGTTCAACACCAGATCTGAGTTTGATGCATGTGAGCGAGTGGAGCAGAATATGTATGACTGTTTGTATGAGAGCTTCTTTGTTATCTTTCCAGTAGAACTGTATGAGTGGCTGGTTGCTTATGTGTCTAAATGGAATTGGAGGTATCACACATTTGTCTAGATGCATGAAGAATTTTTGACCCTTTATGATGCTAGTCTGATTTGGACTCGTGCTATGGATACATAGTCTCATGGTGTTTTGAACAACTATATCTTGGATTACTCAATTTGCACTTATTCATGCTTAGAGGTAGCTGAATTCCAATTTTTATGATATCCTAGGGGAACTTACCTACAAGGCATTCCACTAGAAATCAAAATTTTTATGGTAACCATGAACTTGGAGAGTACACCGATGGCTATCTAAACCCCAACACGCACTGGGGAAGGAGAAGGTTTTGTGAAAGATGGTAGACCTAGTGACAGAAAGGTAGAGAGAGGAAAGGTGACTTAACTATAATGAGGCACATGAGAGGGAGATAGAGAAGTAGTGGGATGTTGCAGAGTGAATGGCATTGTGGAGAGAGATGGCCCACGAAGGATTTGAAATTCATGTAGAAGACGTGGAACTTGAGCATCAGAAACTCTCCCATTTGGGAAAGCATGATAGGGAACCCCCTCATCCTCAAATAGAAGCATGCTAGAAAAAATGACCTGGGTTGCGGGTGCGCATCTGAATCCACCTGGCAGCCTTTCCCTTGCGCTTCGTCTTCTAGTATCTAGTACAACAATCAACCAATAAGCTAATTCAAGAAGTGGGAGAGAAGGAGCGAGCCATATAAAAATATCATCGATGGAAATGCAAACATATTATTTTTTGTATTGGAGTACCTTTTCAGGTGTCTCATCCACACAAAATTCAAGTGCACATAATTTTGGAATCTCTTCTAGGAGTAGTAACACTTCACAGACTATAAGGGTGTAATTCAATATTACTATTGTGACATAGGGAAGTACATCTTCTGGTCCAATTCTGGCTATATGTTTGGGATCAAGAGGTATAGTTGGCTCTAGTTCCGGTGGATCTGGTAGTTTTGGAGGCAGAGGAAACACATGAGGTTCTAGATCAGGTGGGCAGGGTCCACACCAACCCCAGAATATTTACATGGAGATATCTCTTTGTCTTATAGAGTATAGGGGTATAGAAGATGTTTCTAAACACGTGAACATGTGTGAAATATTATGGCACACAAAATTAATCATGACTTCTAAGAGGAGGGTAAGTTAATTTGCTACTACGTTACAAGGGCGTGCACATAGTTGGTACATAAAGTTTGATCCTGATTAGACTTGTGTAGACTATGCAACGTTAAAAGATGCTTTCCTTAAAAAAAATCATATCCTTGAGTTTGAGTAGAAAAGTATAAGCACGCTCAAGGATATTAAGCAAGGCTCTAGTGAGATTATCAGAGAGTATGATGATCATTTCAAAATATTGTTATCCAAGATTTATTATGATATATATGTAAGCTAGCATGTGTAATGGTTTTTTGGAGGTCTGATTACACCTTTTAGAAGGGCACTATCCCATAAGACATACACTAATCCACGCAAAGAACTTGAAGAAGATTTACATGCTGAGGCAATTAGAAGTATAGATATTGGGGTGAGCCCTTTTTTAGAAGTACATATTGTAGCTATGATGAAGTAGTTGGAGAAGCTATCAGCAAATTCAGCACATGAGACACGTACATGGATTTGAAGCACAAATTGTGAAGTGGAAGGTCACACAAAGGATAGTTTTCCCTGTAGATCAGTATGATCATTGCTATTAGACTGTGAGATATGCCATTTAAACCATGATGTTAGCTACTACCCATTATTACAACATACGATAAGGAAGAATGTCACATGCTATTGTAAAATTTGTAGGTACACAACTCATGACATGGAAGATTTCCAGCTGATTGGTCAAATCCATGACTCTATAGATATTGGTGTATGATAGACAAGAGTTTTTGATAAATCTAAAGGTAAGAACGAGCATCAGGATCAGGATCATAATCAGGCATGCTATGATAGAAATGAAGGGCGTTTTGAAGGCGGTTGTGCCAGAGGTCGAGGATACTGTGGTGGATTTAGAGGATGAGGAAATGATGGTGGAAGAGGTGAGTTCCCTCATTGAACATGTTATACATGTAGATCTCCTGACCACTACAAGCATGAATGTCCTAATAATATTAATTGTTCTTTCTATGGAAAGAATCATAGTTATGAGGAATGAACAGACTTGCATAAGAATATTAGTAAGAAACATAAACAAGAAAACAAAGGCACATGGATGGTTAGGATACAATGCACTATGGAGTATTAGTGGATGCCTAAGTTGGAACTAGAATATGAGGCATTACAGGTAAAGATCGCTACTCGTGTTGAAGTGGCACGTGCCAAAGAAGCATTTCAACATGATCCTACCATCACTAAGGAGGAGGTTCTACATGCACGGTAGCCAGATCATTCCCTTTAGAAGGAGGTTAATCAGGAAACCATGGAGGTACTTTGAAATCTTCAGGGTTAAATACAATATTTAAAGGAGCAATCACGGAAGATGGAGCAAAAGAAATCATTAGAGATGGTTCAATCTGATATGGATGACTTGAAATAAGTGTGCAAAATGTTATGCCAAGAGAATATGATTCCACCATTAGGGAATTGGTTAAAGGGAAACACTCTGTGCGTAAGTATATAGACTGAACGACAGATCCTACATGTGAATCTTCCCCCTCATAGCCTAGATTATGACAAGGAAATCACTTTGAATGCTATTGTGGATGGGTGGATCTTGAGTAATATATTGATTGGTATATGCATGGAAGTCAATGTTCTTACCTTAGATGCATGGGTACAAATGGGGAGACCTCCATTACAGTCATCCTCTAATTTATTGTTCATGGATAACTAGACTAAGCCCACTCCCATCAGAGTTTTAAGTGATGCATCCATTACCATACAGGGAGCCAAGTTCACTGGGGATTTTGAGGTTTTAGTGCTGGAAGAGGCCGATAACTTCCTAGATCTACTGGGGCATCTGTGGTGCTATGCACATAATTCTGATCTTTGGTTCAACAAGGGTTATATCAGCTTTGAAAACAAGGAGGAAAGAGTTATTATCCCTTTAACAGATGGCAAATTTGTGCCCTATGTTGAGCCCTTGGGTGAGGAAGACCTGAATAGGATTTATGTACATGTCATCTAGGATTCAAAGGTTATTGAGCCATGTAAAGAAGGAATCCTTCAGTGGGAGGATGCACAGTCTATTAGCGATACTACAAGTGTCACTTGTGATAAATTTTCTCATAACACTTATGAGTTGGTAGGGCAAAAATTAAAGAGCATATTTGCTAGGGTTAGTAAACCACATTGTATCAGGAGAAAAGGTAACAACTTGGTACCACGTTACACTAGAGAAGGAGACCCTATGGTGTTCCTATGCGCCATGGAGGAACAATGGATAGATCGGTTAGAGTGATGGAATATGCTAGCATATACCATATATGGGATAACAATGATTTGGTGGGTGGTTCACAATGATAATCTTGTAGGATGGAATCAAATTAGGATTTTTCCTTGCTACTAGGTTCTTTAAGAGCAATGCACCTACTCAAATCTATACTTATCATGGTAATCAACCTGTTGAACACCACGTTCAACAATGTGAGAGAATCTAGATAGAGAAGCATGAAGCTTTACAACCTTCACTCTGGGTGCACAAATTTTATTCCACTTTATAAGGTTGCAAGTGTGCTTGGTATGTATATGTAGAAATCCATAGAGAGATTGGAAATTGGAAGGATGTAACTACAAGAATAACCCAGACATTTGAATTCTTCTCTTCTAAACCTCTGGTGGAAGAAGCATTAAAGGTTATAAAGCACTTGACTATGGGGGATAGTGCCAAGGTAGAATAAATCATTCAAGAGTTGTTTGATGAAGGGGAATTAGGAGTGCATTTTGCTGTAGAAACAAAGGTCGATTCCCCACTACTTTAGTGCACTTTCCTTGAGAAAGAAAAAGGAAAAATGGTCTAATTAGTGAATGATGAAGAAGTAGAAAATATGGATATAGACCATTCAACAATTAGGCATGAGGTGTTGGAAAGTGTAGATAATACCACGTGTGCCTATCCTAAACTGACGAAGACAAAGAAAGTGAATATTATATTAGATGGTGAGCCTAAGGAGGCCATAATCTGAGACTATTGGTCTAACTCTGAAGTGGAAAAAATCATTGAGTGACTACGAGATTATCAGGACTTATTCCCTCAAGGGTACCATGAACTCAAAGGCATGCATGCATCATTACGAGAGATGAAGATAAAGCTTAAAGAAGGTGTGTGCTCGGTCAGAAAGAGACCCTAAAGGATGAACCCCAACTTGCGCGAAAAGGTCAAAGAAAAAATTAACAAAATGTTGAAGTTTGGAATCATCAAGCCCTTGGATGAGTTAGAATGGGTTAGTCCAATGGTGATCAGTATTAAAAAGGATGGTCAGATTATGATCTATGTGGACTACAGGGAGCTGAATGTTGTATGTGTGACTGATCCCTTTCCTCCACCATTAATTGAGGAAATACTAGGTGTTGCAAGGTGTGAAATCTATTCATTTACAGATGGATTATCCAAGTATCATCAAGTTTAGATTGCATAGGAGGATCAGGAAAAGACTAATTCTACTACGGAATGGGGCATATTTGCCTATACTATGATGCCTTTTGGTCTGAAAAATGTGCCTACTGTATTTTTGCACATAGTTGTTATAGTGTTCAAAGATTTTATTCACAACTTCTTGTAAGTTTATTTAGATGATTGTATGGTTTATGGACTTGTTAAGGATCATTGTGACAATTTGTGCTTAATGTTTGAAAGATGTCGACAATTGAGTATCTCTTTGAACATCAAGAAATGTATATTTGCTACACCATTTGGAATACTGTTAGGACACATAATTTTTAAGGAAGGTTTTTTGGTTGATCCAGCTAAGGTTGCAGTCATTATCGAACTAAAACATCCTACCAGTAAAAGTGAGGTGCACAGATTCTTGGGTCACACGGGGTATTATAGGAAATTCATAAAGGGGTATGCCAAAGTTACCACACCTTTAAAGGAGTTAATGAAAGGAAAAGGTACGTTATACTGGGGAGAACCTCAGTAGCATGGATTCAATACATTGATGGAGAAAGTTACTACCATTCCAATTTTGTGCTTTCCTTCATGGGACCAACAATTTCATGTACATATGGATGCCTCTAGCACGACCATTGGCACAGTGTTGGCTCAGCCTAGAGAAGGTATTATAGATCATCCTATTTTCCTTGCTAGTAGAAAGATGACTCCTACAGAGCATGGAGATTTTTCAATGATTTATGTGCTACATAATTTCAAACAGTACCTGCTAGCTACACCATTTGTATTTTATATAGATCACATGTAATTGAAGTATTTGGTGAACAAGACCATTTTAAAGGGGCATATATGCATATGGGTAATCTTATATCAAGAATTTGATTTCACAGTTGTGGTAAAACTAGGGAAAATTAATTTTGGACCAGACCATTTATCCAGAATATAGTTAGGAGAAGAAACACATGAAATTAAAGATACCATGCACGATTCACAGTTATATAGGTTAAACCGAGTTCCATCGGAATTAGAGGACATTTCTGTCTTTCTTTGAACATGTATGACACTAGAAGGAATGAAATCCTTAGAGAAGAAACAACTTGCTATACATGTGGAACCTTGTATGTTGATTAGTGGTGACCTGTACAAGTTAGGCCGGGATGAAGTATTACACCACTGTGTACTAGAACATGAGCACACATATATCATGGAGGAAGCTCATGGTGGTATTGTGGGTGGTCACTATGTAGGTGATGCCACTACGAACAAGATTCTACTCACTAGATTATGGTGGGAGACCCTATATAAAGATTTTAAAGCATATTGCAAGGATTTTGATCACTTTCCATGCCTTGGGAAACCACGTCAACAAGATAAAATGACTCTAAGAATTATTGCTAGTGCAGAGCCATTTGAGAAATGGGCTATAGATTTTTTGGGTCCTATTTCACTAGCCACATGCAAGAATGGATCGTGATATATTAATACTTGCATAGACTATTTGACAAGGTGGGCATAAGTATCACCTAGAATGGATTGTACAATGGCTACAACAACCAAGTTTCTATGGGAAAATATTATTACAAGGTATGGATGTCCTTTGAGTTTGCAAAGTGATAAGGGCACACATTTTTTGAATGAGAAAATCAGGATATTATTGGATGAGATTATGATTGCACACCATAAGACTACACCCTATCAGCCTCATGCTAATGGGACTGCTGAGGCTTTCAACAAGATTTTGAGTTAGACATTGATAAGAAATTGTGATGTTGGAAGAAAGGATTGGGATGATAAAGTCTCTACAGTGCTTTAGGCATATCGAATAACATATAAAATGTTGAACAAAGCCACACCATTTCAGTTAGTGTTTACTAGGGAATTCATGCTACCTTCTTTGCATATTGTGTGTAATGGAGGTCTAGCTAATGAACATGCATTAGAAGAATGGATTGACAAGTTAATCAAGATGGATGAGCGATGAGAAATAACACGCTGGAGTCAAAAAAAAGAAAAGGCTAGGCATAAAGCATGGCATGCCAGGCACATCAGGGATAAAAAGTTCAAGATTGGACAAATGGTGCTCCTTTATGATTCTAAGTTTTTACGCCATCCTTGCAAACTCAAGGTACATTGGTTGGGGTTGTACATTATCACATACTTGAAACAAGCACTTGTCAATTAGAGGTGATTGATGGAACACTACTACCTGGGTACTTCAATGGGAGTAGGCTGAATCCCTACTATAAATAAGTCTTCTTGGTGTTTGTAATAAGAAAATGTTTCCATTTAGATTAGGTTTTCAATTCTATGTTTCCTTAATGTTTTCTTTCTTTGTCATCATGCTTTGTCAATTTAGTTGGTGCTTTTGTGTAATAAGCGTGTTTGCACGCCAGAAGCTAATTATTATTTGAAGAATTTTTATGCGTAGAGGGCTGCACATACCATTAGTGTGGGGTGGTTATTAATATCTAGGTATAGGACTGTTGAAAATAAGTACACATGAAAGGAACAAACTGTTACGGTTTCTATTCAAGTTGGAGAATTGTTAAAAAATATTTGCTTCTAGAAATGTGGACCATAGGTAGAGATGAATGAAGAAACATGTATAACATGAGGTAAGAAAGGGTCATGACAACTACGAAGGGAAGGTGCAGTGGTGAGGTAATAAGATGCATGGAGGCACACTGAAGAGAAGTCCACAACTAGAAGGTAGGAAGGCGCACTAGAAGGTTATAACTTTGGAATGAAGATGTACCATGTAGAAAGAACGAAAAATGGTTGATTAATGAGAGGATTGTTTATAGGTGAAGGAGAAAGAAATGCACTAAATTTTTGAAAATATATATAAGAACGGGATGCGAGTTGGATGCGAGTTCATTCTTACCATTGAAATTGTGAGAATTTTAAAATAGCTAAGTGAAAATGAGTCGAGCGAATCATGTTGAGGTGTGAAGAGTGTGAAACCAGACGTGGAGAGAAGATTTATGTGTATGAGAAGCTTTCATCCCCATAAGTGAAGTGTTTGAATGAATCAGACGCGTTACGAAAGAGCTAGGGCATGTAATTTCCACTAGGGAACAAAGATTTGAACTAGGGTTTTAAATTACTTGTTACAGAGGATAGAAAGGAGAGATTTTCAAATGGTGTCGAAGAAAGCACCTGTAATATGAGTAAAAGGGAAGAAGAAGGTCGAAGTGGAAGAATAAATTGCTACCGAGAGTAATTTCTCAAAAAGGTAGTATTTGGAGGGTGTGATTGTAGGACAAGAATGGGATTCCCACATCCATAAATGTAAGATCAGCGATTACAACCATTGCACATCATATAATAAGAAGGAACTAGATGCATTGTTGAGCATGAAAACAAACAAGCGCATAATAGAAGACATGCCAGTGTATGATGACGCTGGAGAGAAGTTGCTAAAGCAGATTGGAGTCTACAAGTTGTACAAGATGCCATACTTTGGAAAGTATGAAGCATTATATCGATGGTTGATGATAAGATTCCATGAGGACTTCTTATACTTCTCTGGATGGAGGGTCAGAATCGCAACCCCCTTAATTTCAACAGTGACATGATTAAGGTCCTCAGGAGAAGATCTGAAGAGTGACTTAATAGATAAAGCATCAATCTTGGAGAAAAGGGAGGAGCTAGGATATACCAAGGGTCTGTGTGGCATGGACATTGATAAATTGAAGAATTACCTAGTGGTATAGGCAGCTACACATTTGATAAAAAAGTTGAATGACCAAGAAAGGTGGTCGTATGTGAATACAATGTGACTACACGTTGCAAGGAAAATGTCTCAACGAGTGATCTACAATATCACGGATTACATAGAAAAGAAAATCATTGAAGAAGCACGTACATGTGACATAATTATTTTTGGTGCTATTTTATTGTCTTTGGTGTTTATGGAGATTGGAGTGCTCGATGGGCCAAAGGAAAATATTTAGGAGTACCCCACGGAGAATAAATCTCTGGCATAAAGATTTGATAAATAATTATGTGAAGGGACCATAGGTGGGCCATTTAAATAGAGGGTGAAGATGTTGTATGACAAGCTCCATGTGGCGTTTGAAGAAGAGTGGTGCATACCCAAGGAGTTACCTTTGGTGGTGGGAAAGGTAGTAAAGTTTGCGGTCTACCAACATTTTTTCATCACGTGATTTGCGATGAAGGACGAAGCTTGTAGCCCTTGGTGCAAACTACCATATGCCTTCATAACACACTACTTCCAGGAATCATTTCACTAGTTCACAGATGCATTCCGACTAAACTTCATAGTAGATAAGGTAGATTGTGATTATCACACTCTAAGAAAAACATATGTATATCTAGTATGGATTGCCTACATTGAGAGGCTTATCTCAGATGTAATAAACATGAAGTAGGTAAATTTGGAAGTTGGAGAAGTTGGAGCAGCACTTGTGTATCTTTAACTCAAGCCCAAGCTGGAGAATTACAAATATGTGAAAAATGAGTTTGCACTTCTAGGGCCACTAAGGGTAAGCATACAATAGAGAATGTGCCAACTACATAGCTTATAGAGACTATAGTGGTGGATGAAGAGGAGGATGAACGAGAAGATAGTGGTGGCCTGGAGTATAGAGGAAAAAGGTAACCTATAGACAAGGTAGGAAATGAGCATGTCACTACATCACCTCAGTTGTAAGAAGGGGGTGATGAGGACTTGGATACATTCTAAGGAGAGTGCACTTCAAAAGGTTATTCAGGAGAACAAGAACCCAAGGTGCTACTCCAAAATCGGTACGGAGATCACCGCGACTCTCCCCATAGAAGGAGACAAATGAGAAAAGAAGGAGAAAGTTAAAACTAGATGAGGAGGTAGAAGGGTATAAGAAGAGCGTGCCTAAATCTCCTACACCACCAGAGGACATGGAAGAGCCAAAGGATGAAGAAATTAAGGACAGAGAAGGAGTAAAGGAGGTAGATGGGACAACACAAGAGACTATGCATGGCATAGTAGAAAAAACTCCAAATATTATTGCTCAAGTTCCTAAGGGGCCAAGATCAAAGAGGATAAGTGGGGAGTATACTGCACTAGTCATGGGCTGTGTTGAGGACACAAGTAAAATTGTTTGCACCTGTTTCCAAAGCACAGTAAGCCTTAAGGAATTTTATGGAAAGGAACTAATGGATGAAGACATGGCCACCGTACGCACAAGGAAACCAATGTCTTGGTCAATGCAGACACATATGGATAAACCATACTTTGACATATGTGAAGAGACATTTGTATAAGGAATATTGAAGAAGACACCCTAGGATAGACACAAAACAGTAACGTCTACTATTATGTCAAATGAATAAGTAAGTAATACCTTGGTGAAGGTATCTATAGAGGTGGAAAGGAGGAATGTGGATACAAATGCAAATATTAGGGCACTGAAAGAAAAGATCAAGGCCAAATATGTAGAGACAACATGCCTATGTCATTAGAAGGACTTAAAGTAGAAGAATAACAATGCTTTCATCAACATGGCAGACGTAATTGGAGACCATGTCCTGAAAGCAAGACCACATTTGGAGTCCAAGGTACCTAAAAAATTTCCTTTGGCAATGCATTATGTATGTACCTTGGTGGATTTGGTGCTTGAGGATGGACCTATGTGTATGCTAGCACCAAAAGATCCTGAGTAGGAAGCAAAGTGAGAAAAGGCTTCCCTGATGAGGAAGATTGCATGTTATGAGGCATTGCTCCAAACCTTGTAGGAGGAGTTGAGGAAAGCAAATCAGACATTGAATATTTACAAAACTCTGGAGGCGGTCATCAGGATAAGAACCATGGTAGATGAAAATGAAGTCCTAAAAGTGTTGAAGGATGATACACTGGGTCATGCAAAGAGGTTGACATTGGTAAATCAAAAGTGCGAGGCCCTTGCAGCAACCCAGGAACTCCATAAGGAAATGTTAGATGAGCTGGGGAATATTATAGCACAGAAGATGGATCTGCTAGAAGGAATAATGTTTGCAATGTCCAACATTATTCTACTTTTACAGAATGAAAAGGGAGAAATTTCCCAAGATGAGCTGGAGTCTATTGTGGTAGATATTACAGAAAACACAAAGGCCACACTAAGTGAATGACAGACATTAGAGGTCAAAATAAAGGAAGAATATCTATAACTCATTCTTCCAATTAAAGCAGAGGGTGACGTAGAGTAAATAACTATTATTTGTATAGAAATTCTTTAACATTCTTCCCATTACTTTATTCTTTCTGGTTAAAGGAGTAGCCATTACCGAGGTGACAATGTAGTTTAATGTGGGGTAATTTTGAGTAGACAAAGTGAAATACTTAGCAGAAGTCACAATAGAGGTTTGCACAAGAGAATAGGGCAGAGTCAAGGTGTGAAAGGATAAGGGAGAACACACACATGAAATATAAGGGAAAATTTGGGACTTAGACATTTTTACGATTATGATCTATTTTTGGAAGATGGCATGCAGAGAACACAAACGGGATGAATACTTGTATGACATGCATAGGGTATTTTTGGAGGAGTGTCTACTAAGTGTTTTTTATGGATGCAGGATAAAGATAGAATTGCTACTGACATTTAACTAGGAGAGGTATATTGTGGGCACACTTGCATGTGTGGCTGTAATTGTAAAGGCGCATGGCTATTTCCAACATGCAACCTATTTTTGGAGTTATGCAAGTGGTGAAAGGCAAGTCCCCACCTTTATAAATATGTAATGATATGTGTAGTAGAAGAGAGGGGATGTGAGAATTGACTTATAATGAGGTTATGCTGTCAAATCTTATGTGCACATAAACTATGGTATTGTCTATTATATTGAGCTTATGTGTATTTATCATGTTTAATATAATGGAGCGTATTAGCTGAATCAAAGTGTTAATTTTGAGTATAATTGGTTCGTGCATGCTTTGATTTCTCCATGGTTATCATTTAAGTATGTTATTCTTTAGATATAGATATGAACATGCACCATAAAATGATGTATTAATTATGGATCTGAATGCATTAAGTATTCATTATGCTAACATCTTGTAACAACATCCCTAAAGATGGGCCTAGTACCTTTTCATGCTTCGGTTGAACGCTCAGTCTAGGCTGAGTGATGTGCCAACATGCCTGAGTTATTCTTGGTGAATTCTAGGTTGCATCAGTCAATGAGCCATTACATGCCCAAAGTGGGTGGAAAAGATGCATAAATCCCATGCTAAGGAATTAACAGGGGAATTCAGGGAATCATTTCCCAAGTGGACATGTTAAAATGATGAGCCAACATAAAAATTCCACGTTTGGAAGTGGGAAAATTTGTGTTCGAGCTCCAAAGCATGGAATTGTGGTAAAGTGGACAATGAGGGCCAATTTTCCAAGATAATGCATTCCGAGTTAAGTGGGGGACATTGTATATGTATGATCAAGTCATTAGTAAGTGGTCATGTTATAGTGAAAGGTAGGAGCGTGCTCACAAAATTGATCCTGATTACTTTGGCTAATAAATAGGGATACCCAGTCAAGGCGTCTAGCTCTCAATGCAATGCACATAAAATGGTTAAAGGAGATTGGGAGGTTACTTGATGTATAATGCTCGACATGGAAAGAGTTTGAGGTTGAATACTTTTATGGGTTTTGTTATATAGGAGGAAAATGTTACACCATGATGTAACAAGTAGGTCACCATGATATTAATGAGCAAGGGACATTTCAAGATCATGTTCTAGAGGAACTCAACATGATAATCAGGAGGAGCTTGAATTAGTTCATGTGATTGTAGTGATGAAGGGTGATTGAGTTTGAGAGACAAATTATTTTGAGTGAGCCATGGAAAACCACACTTCCAGGGGAGCTTCTTGAGGTGAGTGAGTCATTGTGTAGTGTGTTGGGAGACAAGGTTCTTCAAAGTGAGTTGATGGTGAGGATCGCACAGTGGCATGGACATAAGATGAGTTGCATTTTGGCATTGAATTAAGATATGGTCCACAACATGAAGATGGGATCAGGAAAAATTTTGGGAGTGAGTGATTGCATTGTCGATCCATTCAAGTAAAAAATCTACAAGATCTGAGCTAATAAATAAATAAACCACATGCATTTGTGAGATCAATGAAATCATGCAGACAGGGGAGTTTGATATCATTTGAGCTTGTAGTATGGAACCAAGATTGCGAGGAGAAATCACTTACGTTAAGCTTACAAGAATGGATTCAAAGGAGCCCGTTTGAGTTAGAAGGCGGGATTCCTAGTGATGTGTCTGCATTGTGTCAAGTTAAGGCCAAGAATCTCGGTGTCGATGTACCCACGTTCCTGGGAGTTAAGGTAAGTTAGGATCTTGTTTGTTGATGTAGAGGTGAAAGAAGCTCGATGTGGTGGAATCATTGAGAAAATGAAGCACAACACGCCAACCAACTCAGTGAGTTTGCAGGCAAGCTAACCACCGATTTTGTCCTTTGTGGCAAATTAGGCCCCTTGAAATGCAAATAAACCCTAAGGGCATCCCACCTAAAATTATTAAATTAATACTTTTATTAAAATATTTTAATAATGATAGTTATTATTATTATTATTAAAATATTTTATTTAAACATTCCTTTAATTAAATAAGAGGATTAAGTCAAAATGGTCATTAATGGCACATGATGGAGGGTTAAGTGGTTTAACTAACTTTGTAATAAATGTTAACCATAATGTACCTTCATTTTAGGAAGTAATTTATGACTTCTCCTCTTCTCTCTCACAAAATTATTGTATAAATTTAAATTGGAGGCTCATTCCAAAGCATTACACATTGGTTTCAGAACTCAAACATGTGACACATGTTGGACAAGCTAGACATCTTAGATAAGTGTATATTTTTCAATAATCCTCTCTATTCTATAAGTTAGCTTTGTGGATTGGGGAAATTTAAAGCATCCTTTCCCAAACTATAATGGAAACCATTGCCTCTTTTGAATGTAATGATGCATTGTGCATGTTGTTGAAGAAATAAAATGTGTGTTTTGTGACTACTCTTAGTCCTTTCAACATTCTATACTTCTTTGTGCATTTCTCATGATTTTAGATATGCTATGCAAGTTCAAATTTTTCATTATATATCCTTTACATTATGTGCTTATCAAGTGGTGGAGTTCTGCAGGTAGTTGAGTTGTGGTGCTTGTTCACCCTTCCCAATTTTATCCTTCTTCACTGGAAGACCAAAATATTGTGTCTAGTTGAGTTTAAAAAAGGTAATCCATGATCTTTGGTTTGTGGTATTTTGTTTACCCTTTCTAAGGTAGAGTAGGTGAAGTTGGCTTGTGGTGTACAACACCCTCTTTAAAACAACCTTTCCCAAAATCTAGAAATACCATTTATTTGGTGCATCAACATCCCTAATATAGCTTTATTTATTGCAAATCTCTTTCCCTAAAGCCCATGAAAATATTAGTATAGGTCTAGTTAACCATTTAATTGCACTAGTTGTAGTATAACACTTAGTTTAGGAAGAGGAAGCCGAACTTCTCTAGAGGTTCACCTCGAGCCCAAGTCCCATAGCTTGAGAGGTGATCCCATGTTACCCAATCACACCGAATGTCCTGTTTGCATTCTAACAATTCAAAGGGTGCAGTGATTTGGTGATTATAGCTTTTGGCATGCCCGGTGGGACCACAAGAGTAATATATTTCATAGGTGTGTGTATTGTGTTCACTTCATTTCCTTAAGTTGCGCTGTTGGTGAAATTTCAACCTTATGAGGTATACCCAAGCACAACTAGCGACTCCATTGGTCAAAGTAACCCACTCTCTGTGTTGAAAAGTTTCATTTTACTCATTTCCATCTACTTTTATTCCACATATTTCCATTTTCTCCCATTAATGAAGTTTTTCAATCATGGATTCATTCCTACAATGGAATTACCACTTACAACAACAACACTTGTTTCTATCTTTGGGCTATTATAATCCACGTCCAGACTAATTTCATGATGGATATCATTTTAAGCATACATGTCCACGCGAGCAAGATGCAGATTAATTTGGTTATCCACCAAAATGGGGGGCTACTAAAAAATAATGGCATGTAAATTCTGGAATCTATCCTACACTTGAAGAAGACCACTTGCAGAAGAAGGTTCGAGAGTTGGAGTATAGCATGGTGTAAATAAGGAACAATGAAATGAAAAAGGAAACCCAGATTGGCTTTAACATTCCATACCCATGGACTAGTCCTATACCATGTGAGCTTAATCCTCAACAAAATATTCAATTCATAATAAAGACAATGACTCAAGTTGGAGAATGGATCAAGAAGAGGGATGCTCACGAATGTAATTATAGTCAATATTGTCAATGGGAGGTCCCAATATTACCACCTATTAGAGCTCTTTCCGTGTTTCCATCCATGCAATTTCAACTTGAGCCCCATGTTCCTAACCTTCTAGTTGCTACCCCTATGGTGGAATTCACTACTTCATCTCCTATTCCTCCATCTCATCATGAATCTTTTGTGCCTCGTTATTCTAAAATTCCTTCTTTTCTACAAAGGTCATCTAGACAAGAGGATAAACTTCATTTATTACCTCAAGTGGGGAATGAAGCTGTTGAATCCCAAACCACCCTCCTCTTTCCTTTCAGAATACGTTTTGGAAGGACCAAACAAATGATAGTACCAAATAAGATAAGGATATGGTTAGTGAGACTAGCAAAGGATAACTTGTAAAAAAATTGAAGGAGTGGGATGCAAAACTGAACATTAAGTAAACTCCACTTCTGACCAAACCTTCTTTCAAAGTTGAGGCTCAAGAACAAGCGAAACAAACTAGTCGAGAAAAAAATCGAGAGATGAACGATGAAGACCAATAGTCTACTTAGGGTTCATTTTAAGAGAATTCTTAGAAATAAGAGGTGGAAAATACCTAGTGAATATGCTCGGAACCGGTTTCATAGGAAGGCAAGTTTTTTGGGGGTCTGAAAGAAATTTTTTTGCTTGATTTTTAAGTGGTGGGATAGAAGGCTATAGATGCATGATAGAGATTTGCTAACACGCATCAACAAGGTGGTTGACATGCATCAAAAACCCCATTGACACGCGTCAATGAGGTTTGTTGACGTGCATCAACCACCTTGTTGACGTGCGTCAGCAAATCTCTGTTGCACGTCTGTAGCCTCCACCATCTGGTCGCACAAAAAAAAAATCCATGTCATGCATAAAAAACTCTCTCTATCACATGTCTACTTCCTCTGCACTCCTGTCACACGTCAACAAACTCTCCCTGTCACGCGTCAACAAAATCTTTTTCACGCATCTGCAGCCTCTGCCCTCTTATCACATGTTTACTATACTTGATAATACATATGCCCCCAGGTGGTATGAGTGAGCTAATAATGTTCTACCTGGCGAATAATATAGGATTATATAGATGATAGCTTCAAGGGTAGGTGAATCCGACCCCTAAAAAAAATTAAATTGTAATTTTTAGGTGAACAGGTCACTGAACCGTGCTAAAAAATTCACCTTTTCAAATTTAAAAAAAAAAGGAATGTTCACCATATTATGAATATTCGCCACTAAAATTTTCCCTGAGTCTACTTGTTCAGAATGCAGTATTTGTATTGATGCTATATCATTTCATGAGGTTGAATCTCCATAAGTCGAAAAACTAGTTGTAGAAGAGAAAAATTTAGCTCTAAATCTACCAGAAGAATATCATGTGCAAGATGAAGAAGAAAGACTCTAAAGTGTACAAGGTTATTCTAATAAGTGTAATGATCCTAATTGCAATACATGCCAAGAACTTGCAACATTAATGGAACATTGCAGTATTTTCCCAAGAGCTTTATTAGATGTTGCAATCAGCCACAAGGAGCTTCATAAGACCAAGGTAGATTCAAAGGTCATGGATGCAAATAGAGGATTTCAATGGATTATCCGTCAGATTTGGAAGAATGTCTTGATGGACAAGATCCTATGGATCTTTACAATTTATCTATTCCATCACTTAATTTTCAACACAAAGTGCCTAGTGCTATGGAAGGCAATTCTCAAGGACAACTCATTACTCATAATTTTCCTTTTGAATCAGAATTAGAGGAATTGAATCTTCCATATCCCTCATTGCACGTAGAGGAGGAGAACACATGAGAAGATAGGGATGAGTCAAAAGAGTTTAACATAGATGGTATTAAGTAGAGTTTCTTAATCTCAATTGGGAAATCCAATTTGGTGAATGTGCCTATGGTGGAGGGAAGTATTCTTAAAGATTTCACTTCACCTAATAGTTTTTAAAATATGAAAATAGGAGGGTTTGAATTTTCAAATTTCATGCCAAATGAGGGAGATGTCAGTATGATACCATCCATCCAGGTAGAAGATCAATTACTTGTAAATAGGAAAAAAGAGGGAAATCATGTCATGAACAACCACAATTTTCAAGGATGTCTTCAGCTATACCTTCTTATTAAATTTGAATTTTAAAGCAACAGGAATATTCAATAAGTTAGACCATGTCCCATAAGGCATTTGGCTTCATTGAAGTAAGAGGTGAAGCTAGAACTAGTCACATTCATTTCAAAATGTGAGGATGAGTTTCACAATCATGAGAATCAGTTACAATGCCTCTATAAGACAAATGCATAAAAAATAAAAGAGGCATTCTTTCTATTCCCAGTTGATGCCTTGGTGGAACATGCGAAGAGTTGGGATTTTTTCAGTTTTTCACTATCATTTTCAGCCATGTCCATCGACAAATTATTTGCATGGCTTCCCATTGTGAATAAAGGGATCTATTTTGCACAACCAATTGTAGGGCTTGTTTAGTTCACATGTGCTTCCAGTTAGTGTAGAGTAGACACATGTTTGATTTTATCAGAATAAGTGTCTGACATACTCTGCATGTTTCATTTGAAGCATGTATGGTTTTCAATTTTGTGCGTGTTATTTTCCATTGTTTCTCTTGCACAATGTGTCGAAGGTGTAAGTATTTCAAGAGACAAGAAAGGTTAAAATTTTCAAAGAGAGTTTCATGATATTCTCAATTCCTTTGATGCTTCATTAAAAATTACACAATGCTATGTAAGTGTTAAGTATTCATCGGATTCAGTATATATTGTGTCTAGCATTACCAAAGGGTTTGAGATTAGTTATTACAGAGGATCAGATCATTTTCGGGATTCCAACAGTGACTCCATGCCCAATTGATGTTACAAGCTACTGGACTAATTCTTAGTAGGAAAGCATCCCCGAGAGGTTGCTAAAAAATGTTATCCAATTTTTCCCTTTGGGGTAAAATTTGACAACATGGGGCATATAGGAAAAAATTATGTGCTTTGAGAACATTTATAGACTCCTAGGAAGGTTTGAGATCATCCAAGATTATTTTTCCCTTTTTCAGGTCTTACAGGCTTAAGGTTTGTTTAGAATAAAAAAAAGGTTTTGGGGCCCACTTCTAGTGAATATTAAGAGAAAATGGTTGATTTGATAAATTCATGTTTTATAAGTCTTATCGTGTTTACATTACTCCCAAGATTGAGAGTAAATCCTAGAAAGTCCAAAGTTTAATGCAAAAAGTTAAAATTTGCAAATTATGGTGGGGAGCTCAAACCAACTCAGTGAGTTGATTGTCAAGTTACACATTACATACCTCGCAACTCAGTATTTGAATCACTTATAGAATAAATGAAATTGAAACTGAGTCAATATGGAGGAAACACCATTAGAGGAGGGTGAATAATGAGTGAATCTTGGGAGATGGTGACTAGTAGCATTGAAGAGCATGGTCAAATCATTATGAGGGCCTTAACTCGACAGAGTTGCGATTAGAGTTCACGAGCCCAGGTTTAATCTTTTAGCAATGACTCAGAATTTAGTTTCTGATGTTGCATCAAGGGGTGATATTGATGTTGGATTAGCGGGTCACTCACTAGGAGGGTTACATCATCATAGTCAAGCTTGGTAGATGCAATGTGCGAGTTGAACACACAGAAATGTAAGGCCGAGTTAGAAAATTAGGAGGAGTAGTTCGATGCATCAAATGAAGGATATTGAGTAAGTAGGCTCATCTTGTATTACGTATGATGTTGAATCATCGAGAAGTAATCTTGCAAGATTGAATGGACATGGAAATGCAAAAGGCAAGGTAGCTTACAAAAATGATGAGCTTGAAAATTGTTTAGGGCCATGGATGAGTCCAACAAATCCATGGATGAAGGCATTATAGGTAACCCACATTGGTTAGGCTACATGAGAAGATATGTAATGTTTTTGGATTGGGTTGATTTGTATTATTTAGAGGGGCCGAGTTCACTTAGATTTGACGAAATGATATGGCGCAACCCGAGTTTCTTGGAGGATTGAGAAATTTCAGGTGTGGTGGACATATTATGGAGAACGATTCACCAGACATACTCAAAGTGGCAAAGTATCTTGGCTTTGGGAGAGATGCATTGTGGTAAAAATTGAGGAATAGAAAAACTCAATGGTGCATCCATGGTGGGCATTAAATCATGGAATAATTCAGTGAGAGTTAGCTCATAAGGATGATGAGCTTGGTACTTAGTGTATGATGAGGCATTAAAAATGAGCAAGGGGCTCAAAATGAAATGGATTAGAACCAAGCTTAGGAGTTGAATGTGGGTAGGGTGAGGCTTGGTGTCCTAATGGGTTGGTGTTAGAGATTGGTCAGCCAACTCGATGAGGGCCGACCTGAGAAAACTAGATAAAAAGACATCGATGCTTTAAGTCATCACACAAGTTAAATACTAATGGCTCGAGGAGCTCGGTATTGGACTCGCCAGGATGTATATTAGATGAAATCCATGAATTAGGAAATCTGTATGCTGAGGTCATTTCAGGTCAAGTTCTAGACATTTAGCCAAGTTATTGGTTCAATAAGATCACTCATAAAAGGAATAAGTGACTTGGCCTTGGAATGAACAAGTTAAATATGAAGGATATCATATCACATGTAAGCAAGGATGGTGAAATAGGAGTGGCTAGAGATGAATGAGCTCAAGATCAACTCGTAAGGTCTTCAGACAAGGTTGACTCAATGTAAGGCATGTTAATTTGAATTTTGGAGGATGGTTTTGTGTAACTAGAAGAGATCGATCAAAGATTAGAGATGGCTCATGTGACGATATATGGAAAGAAGAAGGGTCGAGATCCTAGTTAGCTCGGTTGAGATATGTTAGGTCAGGTGATAATTTGGGCTTAGTTCTATGTTTATGACATAGGAGAGTAGCCTGAAGTGGGAGGAGAATGGGACAGAGCCTGAGTTCATGAGTAAAACATCATAGTGGGACAGAGCTCGACATGGGTAGTTCATTGGAGTTAGCTAACGGAGGATCTCAGAGAAGGCCAATCTA
The DNA here is from genome assembly GCA_019776745.2 of Taxus chinensis. Lineage (NCBI taxonomy): Eukaryota > Viridiplantae > Streptophyta > Pinopsida > Cupressales > Taxaceae > Taxus > Taxus chinensis. The sequence goes on along the minus strand of CM034154.1, from coordinate 523,731,082 downwards.
CAAGGCACTAGGGACGTGTCAATATGTTCAAAGCTTGGTGATAGATTGATGAGCTCAAGTTGACATGGAAAGTAAGTCAGGAGCATTGCAGGAGAAGTTCAAGTCATGGCCAGGTGGAGATATGAAGATGTCGATGAAGTGGGAGTTTTTGGGTCAATCAACCATTATATGCCCAACGTGGGCATAAGAGATGCATAAATCCCACACTAAGGAATTAATAGGGGAATTCAGGGAATCCATTCCTAGGTGGAGATGTTAATATGATGAGCCAACGTAAAAATTCCATGTTCAAAAGTGGGAAAAGTTATGGTCAAGCTCCAAATCACGGAGTTGTGGGAAAGTGTGTGATGAGGGCTAATTAGCCAAGATAATGCATTTTGAGTTGAGCGGGGCACATTGTATACGCATGATCAAGTCATTAGTAAGTGGTCATGTTAGAGTGAAAGGTGGGAGCATGTTGACAAAATTTAGCTCTAGTATTTTGGCTAAGAAATAGGGAGACTCGGTCGAGGCATTGAGTTCTCAATACAATGTACATAAAATGACCAAAATGATATTGGGAGGTTACTCGTTGTATAAATATTGACATGGAAATACTTCAAGGTTGAATAATTTCATGAGTTCCGTGATACGGGAGGAAAATTTGAGACCATGATGCAACAAACAGGTCACCATGATATTAACGAGCTAAGGGAATTTCAAGATTAGGTTGTAGAGGAAATAAACATGAAAATAATGAGGATCTTGACTCAATTTATGTGATTGCAGTGATGAATGGTGAATGATTCTGACAAAAAAATTGTTTTGAGTGAGTCATGGAAAACCACACTTCCAAGGGAGCTTGTTAGGGTGAGTGAGTTGTTACGTAGCATGTTGGGAGAGATTTCTTTGAAGTGAGTTGATGGTGAGGAGGTCACAGTGGCACGGACATGAGCTAAGTTGCATTTTGGAATAAAATTGAGACATGGTCCACAACACGAATATGGGCTTAGGATAGATTTTGGGAGTGAGTGATCGAGTCATCGATCCATTCAAGTAGCAAATTAGCAAGATCTGAGATAATAAATAGATCGACCATAGGCATTTGTGAGCTCAACAAAATCATGCAGATGGGGGAGTTTCATATCATTTAAGCTTGCAATATGGAACCAAGCTTGGTAGGAGAACTATCTTACATTAATCTTACAAGAATGGATTCAGAGGAGCCCGGTCAAGCTAGAAGGTGGGATTCTCGGTTATGTGTCTGCACTGTGTCAAGTGAAGGCCGAGAAGCTCGGTGTCGACGTACCCATATGTATGGGAGTTAAGGTAAGTTAGGAGCTCTTTGGTTGATGCGGTGGTGAAAGAAGCTCGATGTGGTAGAAGTGTTGAGCAAATGAAGAAAAAATCTCCAATCAACTCATTGAGTTGGTAGGTGAGCTAACCACCAAGTTGGTCCATTTTGGAAAATTGGGACCCTTTAAATGCAAATCAACCCTAACGGGTTGCACCTAAAATTATTAAATTAATATTTTTATTAAAATATTTTAATAATGATACTTATTATTGTTATTAAAATATTTTATTTAAATATTCCTTTAATTAAATAAGAGGATTAAGTCAAATTGGTCATTAATGGCACATGATGGAGGGTTAAGTGGTTCAACTAACTTTGTAATAAATGTTAACCATCATGTACCTTCATTTTAGGAAGGAATTTATGACTTCTACTCTTCCCTCTTACAAAATTCTTCTATAAATGTAAATTGGAGGCTCATTCCAAAGGGTTGCACATTGGTTGCAGAACTTAAACGTGTGACACAGGTTAGACAAGTTAGACATCTTAGATAAGTTTATATTTTTCAAGAAGCCTCTCTCTTCTGTAAGTTAGCTTTGTGGATTGGGGAGCTTTCAAGCCTCCTTTCCAAGACTGTAATGGAAACCATTGCCTCTTTTGAATGCAATGATGCATTGTGCATGTTGTATAAGAAATAAAATGTGTGTTTTGTGACTACTCTTAGTCCTTTCATCATTCTATACTTCTTTGTGCCTTTCTCATGCTCTATGTAAGTTAAAAGTTTACATTGCATGTCCTTGGATTTTTTTGCTTATCAAGTGGTGGAGTTCTTCATGTAATTGAGTTTTTATGCTTGTTCACCCTTCCCGGTTTCATTCTTCTTCACTGGAAGATAGAAATACTGTGTGTCTAGTTGAGTTTAATAAAGGGAATGCATGCTCTTTGGTTTGTGGTATTTTTTTACCCTTTCTAAGTTGGAGTAGGTGAAGTTATCTTGTGGTGTACAACACCCTCTTAAAAAAACCTTTCCCAAAGTCTAGCAATACCATTTATTTGGTGCATCACCATCCCTAGTATAGCTTTATTTTTTTCAAATCTCTTTCCCTAAAGCCCATGAAAATATTAGTATAGGTCTAGATAACCATTTTATTTCACTAGGAGTAGTATAATACTTATTTTAGGAAGAGGAAGCCAATATTCTCTAGAGTTTTACCTCACGCCCAAGTCCTATAGCTTGAGAGGTGATCCCATGTTACCCAATCACACCGAACTTATTGTTTGCATTCTAGCCATTCAGAGGGTGCAGTGATTTGATGATAATAATAGGTACGGAATTCAATTATTACCCTTGATGCTTGGAATCAAATGGGAAAGATGTCATTATAACCATCCTCAAATGTATTGTATATGGCTAACAAAACAAGAGGATCCAAGTTCATAGGTGACTTTGAGGTACTTGAGATTTCAGAAGCAGATAACTTCCCTATGTTTCTTGGATGTCCTTTGTGTTATGCTAATACTGTCAATTTTCACTTCAGCAAGAGGTATATCAATTTTGAGAAAAAGTTTGAGTGCATTGTGATACCCTTTGATGATGTGAAGGTTGTGCCTTATACGGAGCCTCTCAATGAGGAGGATCTCAAAATTATATATGCACATATAATGCAAAACCTTGAGAACATGGAGCCATCAAAAGAAGACATGCTCCATTAGAAGGACACATAGTCTATCAATGATACTACCAGTGTGGCTTGTGACATTTAGGCCCATGGATTTTATGAAATGGTAGGTCCCGAGGTATGCGAACATGTTAACAGAATGATAAGGATGTGCACTGTTTGGAATTTAGGTAAAACCAACTTGCCGAAGTATACTAGAGAGAATAATTCCGAGTCATTATTAGGCATGATGGAGGAACAATGGTGTAATGAAGGTGATAGGAAAAATATGATGGTATATACATTGTGTGGGACAATAATGTACTAGTGGGTGACACATAGAGATGGTTTAATAGGTTGGTGTGCAATTAGGGTAACATTCTTAACGTGGTTTGAAAGGAATAATATTCCTTCAGTGGTCTAATATTATGATAGAAAGATTCCTCCTATGGTACATGTTGACAGCCGTGAAAGGAATTTGGTGAAAGGAAAAATTGTGTTGCCATTATTTATGTGGGTACAAATGTTTTATTCTAATTTATGCGGTTGTGCACCTGCTTGGTATGTACATACTGAGTTGAAGCCCGAATGAAGGTATTGTTCATAATTTTAATTATTTTTCTACTAAACCACCAGTTCATGAAGCCTTGTAGATTATGAGTCGCATCACATTGGGGATAACACGAAGGATGAGGATTTTATGGTCTAATTTTTTTGGATAATATGACACTGAGGTACACAAGGACCTAGTAGAAATAGAAGAGAAACATTTGGGGCACACTTGGAAGGAAAAAGAGAAGGGAAAACTTGTCTACCTCATATATGATGAGGAAGTTGAAGACCTATATATTAAGTGAACAAAGGGTGCGTGTGAGGTATGAAACTACGTAGAAGAGGATGTGTTAGAATACCATATACCATTGAAGACTAAGAAGGTAAACATTGAGACCAAGGACATGTCAAAGGAGGTTATTAATAGAGATTATTGCTCTAAAATTGAGGTTATAAAGATAATTGACCTACTACAAGACTTTCAGGATTTGTTTCCCAGGGGATATTGTGAAATGAAAGGTGTACATACATCGTTGGGGAAAATTAAAATTAATCTTAAGAAGGGTGCACGTCTAGTATGTAAGAGGCCTTACATGATGAATCCAAAATTGTGTGTAAACAAAAAAGAGGAGATATAAAATATGCTCAAGTTAGACATCATTGAGCCTATTGAGGAGTATAAATGGATAAGCCCCATGGTAATTAGCATTAAGAAGGATGGATATATAAGAATCTATGTGGACTACAGGGTTATCAATCATTCATGTGTCATAGATCCTTTTCCTACACTATCCACTGAATGTATCTTGGAAGGTGTTGTAGTGCATGAAATTTATTCATTCACAGATGGATTTCCATGTTACCATTAGGTTGGAATTACGTGCAAAGATAAGGATAAGACTACATTTTCAATAGAATGGGGAAGATTCATATACACTGTCATTACCTTTGGATTGAATAATATACCAATATTATTCTCGTGCATAGTTGTTCAAGTGTTCCAAGATTATATTCATAATTTTTTATAGGTATACTTAGATTATTGGACCTTGTATGGGCTGGTGAAAGATCATTGTGACAAATTGAGATTGATGTTTGAAATATGTAGGTAACTTAACATCTCTTTCAACATCAAGAAGTGCATTTTTACAAGTCCTTTTGGTACTTTACTTAGACATGTCATTTGCTAAGAAGGCTTGTTGGTGGACCCAACTAAGATTGCAGCTATTTTAGGGTTGGAAGAGCCAACATATCATAGTGAAGTGCATTTTTTCCTTGGGAAAACTAGCTATTATAGGAATTTTATTAAATGGAATGCCAATATTTCCATGCCCCTTGAAGAGTTATTGAAATCCAAGGGAAGGTTCTATTAGGGCGACATGCAAAAATAATATTTCAAGACCTTAAAGAAGAGGCTAACCACCGCGCTTATCTTACACTTCCCTTCTTGGAACAATCATTTTCATGTGCATGTTAATGCTTCTGGTACAACTATAGGAGTAATGTTGGTAGATCAAAGTGAAGGAAATGTCGATCATCCCATATTTTTTGTAAGTAAGAAGCTGATGTCAGCCAAACAAAATTTTACAGCTATGAAGTGAAAAGATTTGTCAATGATATACATGCTTCATAAGTTCAGGAAGTACTTGTTGGACACACCATTCATAATCTAGTCAAACCATATGGCATTACAGTACTTGATAATTAATCCAATTTTGTAGGGGCACATCTATCAATGGATTCTTATTTTCTAAGAATTTTATTTCTCAGTTATAGTGAATCCTAGAAAAAGTAACTTGGGACTTGATCATTTGTCAAGGATCAAATTTTGTGAGGACATGAAAAGCACAGAAGATACTATGCTATATGCCCATTTTTCATATTAAACCACATGTTTCCTAACTTATAATATATTGTGTTTTTATTGCACATTGGACTTGCACTTGAGGGAATTAAAAGATTAGAAAATAATCAACTTTCTATTCACGGGGAACCATACTAACTCATTTGAGGAGACTTGTATAAAATGGGTATAGATGAGGTCTTCTGGAGATGTGTGCTCATGAGAACGAATCTATTATGGAGGAAGCACATGTGGGAATAGATGGATGATACTATAAAGGAAACACAACAACATACAATATCTTATTTGCAGGTTTATGGTGGGAAATGTTGTATAACAATACTAAGTCATTTGTAAAAACTTGTGACCATTTTTAGAGGATATGTAAGCCTGGAAACATGGATGAGATTCTATTTTGACCCATAGTAAGTGCATAACATTTTGAGAAATGGGTAATTGACTTTATAGACCCTATTGTACCACCTACGCACAGGAAAGATGCACACTATATCATTACATGCACATGTTATTTGAAAAGGTGGGAAGAGGTTGTTCCTACAAAGGATTGTACTGTAGTAACAATGGATAGAATTCTATGTGAAGATATTATAAGTAAATGGGTATGTCCATTAAGCCTTACAAGTGATAGAGGAACTCATTTTATGAATGAGAATATTAGAATCCTATTAACAAATTTTATAATGGCATACCATACAACTACCCCTATCTCCCACAAGCTAATGGAACTACATAGGATTTCAATAAGATTATGAGACCAAATTTTCCAAAGATATGTGATGTTGGAAGGAAATATTGGGATGATAAGGTATCAACTATGTTAGGGTGTATAAAACAACTTACAAATGGTTGAATAAGGCCATACCATTTCAGTTGGTGTTTTTCGTAGAGGTAGTTTTACATGTGGAGTTTATGCTACCCTCCCTACATATTGCACATGAAAATGTGATGAGAAATTAATAAAGGAGTGAATTAATAAACTGATGCAGCTAGATGAGTGGCGTATCATTGCAAGCTAGAGTCAAAAGATAGAGAAATTTAGACAAAAGGCTTAGCTTGACATGGATATTAAGAACAAATCATTTACAATATGAAAGATGGTGCTTTTATATGAATCCAAGTTTGTGCACCATATTGGAAAGCTTAAAGTGAATTGATTAGGACCATTTGTAGTAACTCAGATATTAAAATTAGGGTCATGTCAATTGCAAGTGCTAGATGGTACCATGTTGCATGGTTACTTAAAGGGGAGTAGGTTGAAGCCCTAATATAAATAAGCTTATTTTGTATTTGTAATAAGGAAGTATTTCCATTTAGATTATAATTCCCTTTCATGTTTTTGTTTTGCTTTATTATTTTGTAATAAGCACATTCACACATAGGAGCTGATTACTCTATGTTAGAATGATCCACAAAGGATTGCTAATAATTTTAGTACACGGTTTGAAGCAGATGTAAGTGTGTGCAAGAAGAGAAAATGTGACGTTAGTACTTCCTAGGAAGCTGATAAGGGTGAGTGTGACAATATTAAAGGATGATGCGTAATGAAGAAAATATTTTGGTGCACAGAAGATGGTGATATGAATGGTTGGATATGGTGGGAAGCTGCTTACATATGTTGGTACTTGATGGAAATTTTTGGGATTAGAAACTACCTGAATGGAAAGTGATGTAGTGTAATACGAGGGGGGCAATAATAAGATAGACTACTTAGAAAGTGGTGCAGAGGAAGATTGGGCACAACATATGGATTTTTGCGCAAGTAATACTACATCCTAGGAAGTAGTAGCACCACTGATGGTTATGATTGCCACACATGGAAGAGAAAAGCATAAAAAAAGTACTTTAATGAAAAAAGTAGTGGTAGATGAGGAGCATTACATATAGATATATTGGGGAAAACTATAAATAGTGCCAGAAAAATTCATTCTTACCTTTTCTTTAAGAAGTTGTGTGTTTGAGCGATTGAAAGTATGATTAAGTATAAAGAAAAAACTAGAGAAAATAGATGAACCAGAGCAAAGTGTATACAGACTTGAGTGTGAGATCTCATTCACTGGAAGTGAAATCATTGAGATAAGGCACAGAGGAAAGAAACAATTGAGCATTGGGGTTCACATAGTTTGAATTCGAAGAGCTTTGGCATGATATTTTGAAGGTTGAAGCTAGGGCATAAATTTGAGGTAGAAAAGAGAAGGGGATTGAGAAAGTGAAAGGATTGATCAAGGGATTTGGATTCTCAACACTACGACACATGATTTGAGCAAGTAAGCACACTTGTAACCTAGGGAACTTATTCTCTAGAAATTTATGGCTGATTAGTTGAATATTTTAGCAAAGGCACCAAAAAGGAATCCTACAGTCAAAAAGTTTCCCAAAAAAAAGAACACAAATGTAGAGGAAGCATCTTAAGATTAATATTATGAAATATAGTTCCCTCCAAAGGTGGTAGTAGGGTAGCCATGAGTTTCAAACTTGAAAAAATATAAAATAAGTGACTATAATCATCACAAAAAGGCCCATGAAGTAGAAACAAGGAAAGATGTCACAAAAGAGCTAGCCCAGAGGACAATTGAAGGGTAGATTGTTATCAATGATAAGGTCAAGAAGGACCTAGAGAGTGTAGGGGTGTTACAACTATATGTGTTGGCTTATTTTGGGAAGAATAAATGCCTATACCAATGGCTTATGTTGTGGGTTCACGAAGACTTCTAATTTTTAGGAAAGAGAATGCACATAACACCACAATTGATTGGGAAAGTAACTGATTTTTGTGACACCATTATAAAAATTGGACTGGACTTGGAAGATATCATGGTAATGGATGTCATAGCCACACAATTCAACTATAAATGGGGAAATCATGCATTCACCATCACAAGTATCACTGATCTAGACACAAGGGTAGAAATGCACTTTGTGAGTTATAAATTGGGCATGTCTTAATGATAGACTTAGGTGAACAAGAAATGGTTTTATGTCGTGTAAAATATGGCTGATAAGACCCTATACAACATTGTACTATACATTGGAATAGTTGAGGAGGAAAATGTCCAGGTGAGTAAAGGTGAAAAGATAACTTGGGTGTAATGTTTATTTTGATTTTCTTTTGAAAAATTGGGGTGCCTGATGGCCCGGAGAATAAAATGTGAGTCTATCCATTGAAAAAAAAGTATCCCACGTAGAGATTTGCAAACTTCACTTGTGATGGGTGAAATAACAAGCCCTTAAAAATGTGTGTGGATAAGTGGTATAAATGAATGTGTGAATAATTTAAAAATAAATGGTGAGTACCCATGAAGCTTCCCTCACTACTAGATAAGAAGGAAAAGTTTGCAGTACACCAAAAATTCAACCTTGGTAGGTTTGTAGCTAGAAATGGAGAGATGGTACCATAGTGTAAAATTCATTTTGAATTCACGAAAAAATACTTTCAATCTGTAGTGAACCGCATCAAGGATGTGTGCAAACTAAAATTCAATGTGAACAATGTTGACTCTAACTACATACTTTGTGCTAGATCTATGTCTAACCATCAAAGTTAGTGTACATAGAAAAAATAGAATATGAAAACGTGGACTTGAGACCCACTACTGTCATAGTGGGTAATAGTGCATACAACTTAGATATCTATCTTAGGCCCAAGTTGAAGGATTGAAAATAAATCGATGTGTGAGACCTTCATATTCCAGAAACTCCACAAAAGAATCAAAATTTGGGAGTTTCCAACAGAAGGCATGATGAGACTCACCCTACTAAAGAAAAGGAAGAGGTACATGATGAAGGGGATGAAGAAAATAAAGAATAAGAAGAGACTACCTTGGATCAGAGCCAAAAGTAGAGAATGAAAATGCAACACAGAGAGGAAAGAAAGGGTGCAAGTACCTTGGAGGAACCCAAGAAGTCTCCTTCAGTCATAGAAAATAGTCCAAGTCTAGTAAATCCTATCCCATAAAAGAAGAAACTAGGGTGATCCATATTGAAGAGGATGAAAAGGACTTGGAAGAGAAGATGAAAGAGGAGGTTGTGCGTGAGAAGGAGAAACTGCAAAAATAAATACTAGTGCACGATGAAGATAAAACACAAGAGGACGAGACCATCTAGGATGATGAATAGATGCAAAAAACATGTGAAGAAGGCCCCAAGTGTAAACATTGAAATTCTACACTTCCTTGTGATCCATAATTTCTCCCGTTCACACTTACAATTTATCATGTTAATATATATTTAAATATAATTCGTAAATTATCTATTTCCTCATATCTACCATAGACTATTTTTTATATCTATGAAATCTAATTTTATTAAACAATATCCTAATATAATCTTTTATAATCATAATATCCTAAGACATGCGCTAATATATCGAAGTAAATGAACAAAAATAAATCCTAAAGAAAACCTATTCCAAAATAAGAATATAATCTGATTAAATAAGAAACCTCACCTGATAACACATTACATTCCTAAGGAAACCTATGAGTTATCCCCCAAAATCCATAACAAATAGGCTTAAATTAGGAAATTGTTCCAACTATAAGCTAAGTAAATTTAAATAACCTAAAATCGTCAGTGTTTCGGTAAAATGCCAGCGGTTATTTAAAACCATCCTGCTTGCATTCATGAGCTCCTTATTTGTTGTACTTTCATATCTTTAATTGTAAATGTTTATCAGCCTTCGTTTAATCTAGTTTCATAACATGATAGACTCTATATCATTTTCTTTATATAGTTGTTCCCAGTTGGAATACATTTCTACAACCCATTCAAGAGCTCTGAGTTTCCATCTATGCATCCTCCTTTGTTTTTCGTATCATTCAAGATATTTTTTTTGCAAGTCCTCTCTTTCACCACATCATTTATCATCTAGCACATATACTTCCCATTTTCGAATAAATTAGGAGCATGTTCAAAAGCCGATCGATCTTCACCAATCTGCAAGTTTGGACAGTCTCAATATTCATCCAAATCAAGATAAGATTATATATTTGCATTTATTATTCAATTATTTGAAGTATCCATAGTTTTTGAGCCTTCTATTTTCCATTAGTATCAAAATCGAACTAGTTAATTTGTCAAAAATTTGATCAAATTGTTAAAAATATATCATACTTTATATTGTTTAATCTAACTTTAAATCACCATCATTTTAGTGAAATGCTTGCATTTCCGTAAAACTCCTCATTTCCTATCATTTTTTGACATTTACAATATCTATCAGATTATCATCTATCCATTACATCTATTTATCCATTTTTAGTAACATATGATCAAGGATGGGTCTCCATAGACGACTATAGGTGGTCAGGCACATGTGATAACCGATGTCAATTATATTCCAATTATTCATCACCCATTGCATTGGGAGAAATACGAAGTATTGCTTGATTTATAAATTTGCGCAATACATTCAGTCCCTTCAGACCACCTACAAAACATCTTCAAGATCACTCAAAGGATTCATGAGGACATAGAAAATTTTTGGGAGGCATACTTCAATATTTTATGCATTCGAGCTGATTTGGCCTAGTTGGAATATTGCTACAAAGATCGGATGTAGATTTGGAACTCTGATGCTAAGCTAAGAAATCAAGCTGAAACCACTGAATAGCTAGAATATCCATATTCTAACATAACATCTGATTACCAGTACGATTTAGAGAATGAGGAGCCTGAATTCTTTAGAAATGAATACATTGATGATTACAACTGCGAATTCTTCAAAGAATCCAAGATAGATTATCCCGTGCTCACTTTTAAGAACCCATCCTCATCTAAGGATTCTAACACCGAATTCGATTCAGATCTCTAGATTATAGTTTATATATCTTAGTTTTTCATTACTTATTTGTTAGAAAATATGAAACTGTCATAACAATTATCATTTTATATCCATCCAAATATTATGATTTCTTATCTATATTTCTTGATTGCATAAACAGTGGGTTGACATTCTTGCAAGGAAGTCCTTTGACTTCCGAGGACTGATGTTTTTTAGGAAACCCACTTATTATTTTTACTAATTGAAACTTTTTTGTAGTGTCTTTGATTGCAATTTCATTTACAGGAGAGGAGCTGAGCATTTTTTAACACATGACACAAATTTAATACAACCCACACACATCAACGGGTACTAGTAAACCCTACCATCTTGAGGCTTGATAGTTTTGTTTTATTGTTTATTAACTTAAATTGAAGAGCCAAAAATTTTCTGAACATTTTGGCACGCTCAGTGGGACCCAATCCCATGTTTATTTGATCTATTTTATCATTAAAATAACATTTTCTTCATTTTTCTAAATCTTTGTGTAAAAATCACCAATGATTTCTATGTGTGTTTTTCAAAACCTAACAATTTACATTTTGTTTATTTTTTCTGCCTTATGTTCTTTGTTTATCCTAATCTGCTTGGAGGTTGTTGTTTCTTGAGAACTCATATGCTGGTTTTCTGGAATTGCTTACCTCAAAAATTTCTAAAATCTAAATAAAGGGAGTGATCTCATGGTAAATCCCAATCCCTCTTTTTATTTCACCGCATTTTGATTGACTGATCTCATCAAAGATAACACTTTATTTTGGGTCTTAAAATGAATCATTTCATACTTCTTGATAATCTAATTTTAATTAGGAAAGTAAATTGGTTGCACCCACTTATTCTTCCCCCACACAACCAAATTAAAATAAAATATAATTTTCACTCAAACATATCCCACCTAGGTGAATACCTACTAGGATTTGATCACCAAGAGGAGAAGTCGAGTCGGTGTTCTAGCCGAGTATAATCACCTATCTATCGGTACATATCGGTTAAGCACCCAAGACCCTTATCATTGCAGGAATATGAAGTGAGGGGGTAGGCCCCAATACCAAACTTGTATTGGAAACAATACAAAGTTGGGAGTCATGTAGCTTCAGGTATATCGAAGACTCTTCCCTTAAACATACCTAAAACCAACCCTATATTTCCATTTCCTAGGACCCTTGTTAACCATTTTACACATTTCACCTTACAATTAAATCAAGAAAACTTACTAATCTATCTTGTCTGATTTTGATTATTGTTTATAATAAACCCATTTCAGTACATTTTTGGATAATTTTTTACATGTGTGTTTGCTTACAATGGTAACAACAAGACAACAAGCTCAAAATCAAAGTATTGAAAGTATGTCTTAACCAATATCCATACCTTTACAAAAAAAAAATCCCTTATCCACTCCGTTATCTATAGTATTGCCGACACCTTCATTTACTACTACATGAAAACCATCCTTTACTACACCACTACAACAACAAAACACTTTCCATTAGCCAATTGCATTGACCCCTCTGAGTGATGATGAATGAGCTTGGAATGAAATAGAGGAACAATATAATGAAGAAATGAGGTAACAAATTTCAAATTCTGCACGCCAATTTCTCAGTTAGGATTTAATTACATCTGAAAAAGAAAACACTAAAAACAATGAAAAACCATATTCCCCCAGCTCACAATCAGAATCTTTCGAAACCACGTTCTTTAAAAGAGGAAACCCTATTTTCAAAGAAATGATAGATTCAAATCCCATTGCCCTTAATGTCTATTTGGCAGATAGGGGTGCTCAGCTCCATCCATTTACACCTGAACCATCTACAAACATTCCTAGATCCTTGTCTGGTTCCTCACAACAACTTGAATTCAAACCATTTTAAGGTGCTTCTAATTCTACGCATCCTATCAATCAACAATTCATATCTCAACCACCATCTTCATGTGATCCTTCCCTCACCATTGAAAGACCTATTTCAAATTAGGGACTTGCCCATCAACAAATACATTCATATCCACCTTTGAGTCAAACCAAATTGTCAGAGTTTTCTATACGCACCCCAAATTGCATGTATTACATTGTTAGAAAATGGTTACAAAAGTCCCCAATGATGATTCATGTCCTTTTAGAAGGTGTTCGAGTTCCTAAACCCATTTATAGTACATATTTGTAGCCTAGAAATGTTTACTTAGCTTTTCCATGCTTTCTTCCAACTTCCTATTTCATTATGTGCATGTTTTGGCTTTTAGTGTCAAGACCGCCGCCCTTCCTGGGTGGCAGTTCTGAAACCACCACCCTGCGCAAGGTGGTGGTCCTGCGCACTTTTTCCATAAATCTTCTTTCTTGATTTTAACATGCGTGATTTCACTTAACTTGACTTCTAGGGTGCGTTTGCGAACCAAATTGCCTAAAAATAGTATTGATTACACAATATTCCTTCCCTCTTCTATTTTAAAGTAGATTTAATTAGTTTGAATGACCTCTTCACCTAATGATTTGACACTCTAAGCTTACCTTGTGCATGAAGGCACATCAGAGTCAATTCCTATATATTCAATGCTTGTATTCATGCAAATTTCCTGATAATTTTATGTATCTTGCATAGTATTCCTACCATAATCCTACTAGAAATTGCATAGCCAATATCTATTCACTTGTGCCATTTCTCTTCCAAATGGATTGCAACCAGACTACATTCAAGATGTCATCGCTCAAGTACCTTCTCCTACTGTTGCCTTTGTATTCCCAATTCCTTGGACTTATATGAACGCATAGAGAAAGAACGGATAAATTGAGGGGAAAAATCATCACACAATTATATTTACCTCTGTTATGTGAATTATCAGTTAGAGGAGTTGTTTTATTTCATTCATTACTGCAACGTATCATTGTTACATTACATAAAATAGAGTAGAAATCAATTTCCTTTCATTTGTAAGTAATTAGTTGATTTCTGAGAGGGTTTAAATCATTAATAACATCTCCCAGTGATAGATCCTCTTCTTCCCATCCTTATGGATCTGAAGGAGAGAATATCTATGAGAGGTTTTCTACACATCATAGATCATTCGAAAAAGTTCTTTTTTAAATTTAGTTTAGTTTTAATACAATCAACACAGGTGAATAACCACACTAGGTTATTTTTCTTGTATATTTTTTGTGTAGAGATATTTTAATTATTTAGAATAGAAGAAAATTGTTGTTTGTGATTGTAATATTTCATTTTTTTGTGATTTTTTTAGATTAGTTTCCCTTCCAGTAGTAGCATATATTGTTAGTTTCATCTTAGTTAATTTGGACACTTCAAACTAGATCAACACTTTGATCCAAGTTAGGAAAAAAAACCATAGGGAATTTACAATACCCGTTCATAGCCTCTAAATCTACCCTTTGTTAATTCAGCTACCAAGAGATCACAATTCCAGATCTTAGTCACTGATCCTACTATAGTTAGCCACACACATTCAACATTGGCTGCTCTAAAATGACCTCAGGGGGGTTGATTGCGGTTGAAGGTTGCATGTCAATTTTCATTCGTACATTTTCATTCTCTGTTCCTATTTTTAGTCTTCATATGGTTTCTTCTCAGGACACATCTGCCTAACAACATCCATCATCATCTGAACTCTCTATTCATTCAACACCTTAACAGAGAAATATTAGAACTTCATTGTCTACCCCTCCAACATCGTCAGGTACTCAAACACTTCCAATGAGTTCCATTTTTGTTCCTACTATTTTGTCTCATCTAGCTAGTAGAATTTAGAATATTACTATGTCTATTCCAGCATCAATTCCCTTAATCAATACTAGTGCGATTGCTACCACTCATCCTGTCTCATAACATATAGCACAACAATCATTACCACTAAGGTCTATACCACAATATGATCCTACTCAATAAACACCATCTTCTATAGCCTTTTCTATGTTCTTTCAACAACCACCTCCTTATTCACAACCCTTTCCTTACCAGTATATACAATCTTCATAACCTTTGGCGTCTCCATACTATATCCCTAAAAAAACTTTTCCGCAAAAATAGAAAATTCCATCTAAACAATATATTCCACAACATAATCTTCGACAACAATAAAAAAGTATCCCATCTCAACAGTACACCCCTAAAAAACTCTTTCGCAACAATATATTACACAATAGACACTCCCACAACAAAAAAAAAGTATCCCC
Source organism: Taxus chinensis (assembly GCA_019776745.2). NCBI lineage: Eukaryota > Viridiplantae > Streptophyta > Pinopsida > Cupressales > Taxaceae > Taxus > Taxus chinensis. The sequence goes on along the minus strand of CM034154.1, from coordinate 523,715,734 downwards.
TCTCAATAATAAATCTCACAATAGAATGTATCACAACAAAAAATTCCTTCCCAATAATATATTCCTCAACAATAGATCCCACAACAGAACATACCCCAATAAAACATTTTATCCCAATAGTATATTCCACAACAAAACATCTTGTGGTAAAATGTTCCACAATACAAAATTCCATAGCAAAACATCCCTTATAAAAAAAATTCCTAACCAATACTAGATGTACTCACAACCTGGCTAGTTTAAATTTCAACCTGGTCCATCTTCAAAACAATCCACACCAACTGACCCTCTTCAAGCTCTTATGAATCAGATACCAAGTCTAGAAGTTGCTTCATCTACAAGCAATTTTTTTTTCTCTTATGACCAAATATGTATGAACCCATTCACCCATAAGTCCCTTACAAAACATACCCTCCTCATTGGGAGATTCCAAAGTTCATTAATTTCTACAGAAAAGAATATCCCCAACAACATATTCATGTGTTTCATCACACTTGTTATTTAATAACCCATGATCAAGACCTTATGCTAGGAACCTTTCCCATGTCCCTCACCGGTCCTCTAGATTGGTACAATAACATCCCAAAATATTCCCTTTTGTCTTTCACTCAACTCACATAATTGTTCTTAGAACAATTCTCTATAAACATATCCCGCAAAGTCACCATTAATGACCTTTACATAATTAAATAATTTGATGATGAATCCATTATTGATTTTGTTTCCTGCTGGAGGGGTATAATCAATCAATTATCCTTTACATTACCACAAAATGAGTTGATCTAAGTTTTGGGTTGATCATGTGCCAACCACATTTCGTCAACATTACAAATTCAATTGTTTCAGACTTTTGATGAAGCCTTTACTATGGCCCGAAAATTAGAACTATGTGATTTAGAAGATGGTTGTGCTAAAATTCGACCTAAGAAACCATGAACCGAGTTTCCTTATAAGTCATCCTATAGTCCTGACAAATATAAATAATATGCTAATGTTGTAGTGGTCAAGTTGTCTCCTAAAGAAAATCCTACCGTTGAATGTTCCCGTCCACAACGTAACTACATATCAATTGGGGAGACTTATAGTGCAATCTTTGACAAAATTCTCACCACAAATATGATATCTCTTCCCCCCATCTGATCTATCGACACATCTATATCTAAAACCTCGTGGTATCGGGAAAATGACTATTGCAAATACCATAGGGTCAAAGGACATGACATAGAAATATGTCAGATGTTTCAGAATATTCTTCAGGATTTGATTGATACGGGTGAAATTCATTTAGATAATCCTAATGCACCCTCAAACCAAAACCTGGACATATTTAAACAACCCTTTCCAAATCATTCTCCATCTACTGATCAACCAGAAACCAATGTTGTCCATACTTATCATACCATTAATGCCATTACAAAAGAAACCCCTGTTCTTGAATCTAAAATAATACCTACTGAATCAACATTCATATCTATTGAACCAAAAAACACGTCTGAGGAAGAAACATCTACACCCACGTAGCCAACGACAACAATGACAATGCTTGTTCAACCTGAACCTATATCTATTAAACCCTATCATGTTATCTTACCATTACCCTCACAACTAATTATCAATCCAATATCCTTACCAATTCTACTCTCTAGTATAGATACCATGATAACTCCATCCTAATTCATAAACATAACTATGATACCCCTTGAAACATTATTAACACAACCATCTCTACCTAAACCAAATTTTGGCCACACTCACACTCATCCTACAAAAAAAAAACAATCTATCAAACCATTTAGATTACATTAACCGCACAATTAAAACTCCCCTTCCTTCATTAACATCAACTCCGATGAATACATCTTACTTGTTCAAAACCTCAAGGGCACCCAATAAAAAAGGTTGATTCCAAGCCTTTAAAAGTTAGTACTATGATCAAACATACCATTTCTGTGGCGCTCCTCCTTTTCTTCCACCTCCTCTTAGAAAGTCCATTTCTACTTTCAATAATCCTCTTGTCATGTAAGGTTTAGACCTTCCTATCAAACTACCATGATAAGACTTCACAAACAAGACATCATTCAAGAATTTAATGACCCCTATTATGTTCCTCCATATCAAAATCCCCTACATGGTCTTGCATATCTTATACCTAGGAATTACCCCATCATTTTAGGTCCAAAACCTGTCTATCACACTGCAACAAGTGGCTCTCACCCCATGTCACTCACAACACCTAAAATCCCTATACAATTAACAAAATGATAACCTCCTGCCAAAATCTTACTTCCATTGGAAGATAAGGTATCTAAGGCTTCATCATCATTTGCATATGTATCAAAAGGGAATTATGTATCTATTTTAGAAGGATTCCTTAAGCAATTACTCATAACATTACCACCACTAAAATTACCTGACCCACAGGGATGGAAACCCGATTGGTACGAATTCAATGCCTCGTGTGAATATCATAGAACACAAGGTCATTCTATTAAAAATTGGAAAGCCTTCCACATGATTGTAGAGAAATTGGCACATCTAACTTCCTTACCAACATCGACATCTTTTCTTCCTTCTAAACCACATGCAACATTAACATCAACATCACCATCATCCTTATCAAAAACTAAGGAAACCATATCTGAAATTCCTTCCCATAAAGTTTATGATGTTCATATTACTACTCGTTCACAGAATTATGACACAGATCCATATGAGTCTAAAAAAGGTAAAACCTATGTAGCAATACCTCTGCTGCTAGAAATAGATTCCCCATTAGGTAAACCCAAATTATCCATCCCTGTGGCTCCCAAAATATCAGGCTTGAAAATGTCACCTAAGACCAAATTTTCCATCATCGTTACACCACCTTCAATGTACACTACAATACAAAAGGTTGTCATTAAAAAACTACATCAAGCTCCTATAAAAATGTCATTATATGAACCGATACAAACATCACCACTTCATAAACAAATAATGATGAAATCTCTCCAATCAATAACAATACCTTCAGATGATCCATCATATTTTACAAAATTTGTAAGATCTGTTAAAGCATCTACTGTCATATCATTCGAACCTTTCGAAATAACTTTCCTCAAACCTTAGGATCTTGATTTACCACTCTTCGTCATGACTCAAATTAATGATACCTGCATCAAAAGAGTAATGATTTATAGTGGTGCTGTTGTTAATATTATGTCCTACCTTGATTTTGATCCACTTAAACTACCTGATACCATTATTTCCCAAACACCAGCCTTATTACAACCCTTCCATGATACTATCGCACCCACGTTAGGCATCGGCATCTTACCACTAAAAGTTAGTGTAAAAACTCTACCATAACTCTTCTACATTATAGAAGGAGAGTTTCAATATAATATGTTATTAGGATGCCCATGGATACGCACTATGCAGTGTGTTCCATCCACTCTTCATCCTTGTCTCAATTAAAAACATGAGGGTCAAACATTCACTATTCTTGTAAATCTAAACCCTTTCACCAATTGCTACATGATGTATCACCCAAATGACAATACTTATTCCTAAAACTATGTATGAGTAATCCAATGAAGCTTCCACTAGCACATCTATACCTTCTTCTCAATTCTAGATGATTCTTCTCTTAGTGATGTTTTACAATGACTCATGTTGGTTGGATATATAATCCTCATGCTTAATCAAATTCCTTCTCCAAAAAATTATGGCCGCCCTGATAAACAACCTGTATATAACCCTAATTTGGGAGATATTGTCTCATACGATCCAACTTACCTCAAAATGAATTTTTTCTTTGGGGGAATTGATCATCCTTCATTTTGGAATATTAAATCAACATCATGCCATGCCCTTTGCATTAGATTTCAAATATTTAGATAATCCAAATTTCTCTCGTAAGTATCTTCACTATTGTGCATGGAAATGTTTTGGTCTTGGGAATTATGAACATGGAATGCATGATGTGGTTGTCTAATATTCCCTCAAAAATTATGAAAAATACGGTTTAGGATATAAAAAATTTAGTTCGGAAATACCCGAAGTTACTACATCCAAGTTGGGTACATCTATGCTTATCACTAAATTAGACTCATCATCGTCATCATATTATGAAAATCCTATGGTTCTAGATGAAGTTGTACCCATCCCACCTAAATTTTTGTTTTGCTCAATACCATATCCTTAGGACTACTCACTTATAAATCTAACCACGATACTAAACAAATATATATTCTTTGTCCTGAAATGGTTGAGGAAGATTCGCCTGTTGTAAATATTTGTGAATATGATGATGACCAAGATATCCTTTTGCATATGGGAGCTGAAGATCACTACCTTCAAAAAACCTTACCAAATGAAACATCAACTCTCCTTAACGAATCTACAATCGACGTTAACTTAGGAACCTATCTAGATCTTCGTTTAGTTAAAGTTGACCAATCATTGATTTTATAAGAGCTTGATGATTTCACTTCATTTCTATGTAAATATTATCAAGCCTTCGCTTGGTCATATATTGATATGCTTGGAATTGATCCTAACATTGTGGTACACAATATTGTCATATATCCAAACATTAAGCCAGTAAAAAAAAACTCCATAAAATGCATCCTCGTATAGCTCTTCTTGTTAAGGAAGAGTTTCAACATATTTTATCTATCAATTTTATTATGACCATTTATTATCCAAAATGGGTTTCTAATATCATTCATGCAACTAAGGCATTTGGAAAGTTACATATCTACATGGATTTTAGGGATCTCAATCTTGTTTCTCTAAAAGATGATTTCCCCCTTACAAACATAGATCAGCTCATTCACCTAGCATCTAGTCATGAAATGCTTTCCCTCATGGATGGTTTTTCATTGTATAACCAAATTCTTATCGCTACTGATGATCAACATAAAACCACTTTCATCAACTATTGGGGAACCTTTTGTTATCATGCCATGCCATTCAGCCTCAAAAATTTAGGATCCACCTATCAGTGAACCATGACCTATATTTTTCATTATCTTATTCAAAAAATAGTCAACGATTATGTTGATGACCTTTTAGGAAATTACAAATGACGCAAATATCATCTTACTTTCCTTGAGTCAATCTTCACTCATCTCATCCAATATTATCTTCATCTCAATCCCTTGAATCTTGTTTTCAGTGATCTAACTGGTAAAATTTTAGGGTTTATCATATCTATTCAAGGTATCAAACTTTACCCAACTAAGGTTAAATATATCATTAAAATGCCTCCTCCATATAATCTCTCATAACTATGCAGCCTTCAGGGAAAGTTGCAGTCCATACGATGTTTCATATCACAACTCTCTAATCATTTGTCAACCTTTTCATCACCTCCTCTGTAAGGCCATAGATTTTCATTGGGATTTTGATTTTCAAAAATCCTATGGTGAAATTAAACAATATCTCTTATCACCTCTTGTTCTTACCCCACCACGTGAAGGAGAGCCATTTTACTTATACATATATGCTTCAAAACATCCTCTTGGAGCCATACTCACACATCGTGATAGTTAGGTTCAAAAAAAATTTGTGTATAATATCAGCCGCATACTCCATGAATATGAAACCTGTTACACTGAAATGGAGAAGTTATGTTGCATTTTATACTTCGCTACTTATAAGTTACACTATTACCTTCTTAATCATAAAACCTATGTTGTCACCAGTTTTAATCCCCTCAAATCTATAAAATCTAAACCATATCATATTTATCATATCACTTGATGGATTATGCTTATAATTGAGTTTGATTTATAATTCATGTCACAAAAAACCATTAAGGGTTAAGATATTGCAGACCAACTCGCCAATTCTCCCTTACAAGATAATCAACCTCCTCATGAGTATTTTCTAGATGAATCCATTAGTAATGTCGATGAATACAAATTCATCCCTGTCAAGATGACTCTCTTCTTTGATGGCTCTAAATGACAAGAAGGAGGGGGTTTCGGTGTCATTATTATCCCTTCTTGGGGTATCTCTATTCCATTATCATTTAAACTTAATTTCGAGTGCACTAATAATCTGGAAGAATATGAATCTTTAATCATGGGTCTTACCACTACTATTCTTCTAAGTTTTTATATCTTAGACATCTCTGGAGATTCACAACTTGTTATCAGTCAAGTTAAAGGATAATATCAATGTTAAAAATGAAATTTTACAAAAATATAAAGCTAACGTGGACTTTCTCCTTTGTTTTAATCATTACACCATCTAAGTCTTCCCACAATATTCTAATAGGTTTATAGATACAATGGCCTATTTAGGAGCCCTCATCCCATTAGAAATAAAAAATTCAAAAGAGAACACTAAAGTATCTATCGGTGTTCAATGATTAGATCATCCCTCACATAAAAATGAACTTCCTCTTATCAATATCATTGACGATAATCCAATTGATTAATGGTATACTCAGATGTATGACTATCTTGTTGAATCTAAAATTTCACCTGATTTACCACATAATGCTAAACTATTATTTCTTCAGCGCACTACTTGATTTATCATTATAGATGGTATTCTTTACAAGTGTAGTTTTGATGGTATCTTATTTAGATTCCTTAAGTCACATAAATCAATCAAAACCATTGAATAAGTCCATGAAGGTGTTTGTGTAGGTCATTTTAGTATAAATTCCATCGCTAAACATGTTGTACAACTGGGGTATTATTGGCCCACTATCACCAAGGAATGTTGTGAGTACATTAAGAAATGTGTGAAATGTCAAATTCATTCAGATTTGATTCATGTTCCCAGTCAAGCATTATAGCCTGCTTAGGATCTATGGCCTTTCTCTCAATGAGGCTTAGACCTCATTGGGGCTATCAACCCCAATTCATCTCAGTAACATCATTCCATTATCACAGCCACTGAATATTTCACCAAATGGGTTGAAGCAATCCCCTTGACGTCAACTAAGTCAAGAATGATTATTAATTTCATGTATCATCACATTATATGTTGTTTCGACATCCCACATAAAATTATCATAGCTAAAGGGAAATATTTTAAAAATAAATAAGTTAAAAATATCTGTAATACCTTCAATATTAAAATCAACTTTTCATCACCATACTATTCTTAGGAAAAGGGACAAGCCAAATCCTTTAATAAAATAGTCAACATGATCCTTATGAAAATGGGAAACAATGTAGGAGGAAATTGGCATCTACAAATCCCATTCTTCTCTTTGGGCTTATCAAGCTAGCATCCATCCACCTATAGGAGAAACACCATATTCACTTGTTTATGGCTCTGAAGCCATTTTACCTCTTGAAATCCAAATCCCATCACTTCATGTGTCACTCAAGGACTTTATCCTTGACAAAGAATATCAATAAGGTCATTTAGCACAACTTGAACTATTGGATGAAAAATGTTTATGACCCTTGAACATCATCAAGTTTATCAAGAACACATTAAAAAGGAATATTAAAAAACATGTCAGAGAATGTGACTTAAAAGTCGATGATCTTGTGTTTAAATAAAATTAAAATGTCACTCAATTAGAACAAAGTAAACGTGGAAAATTTTCCCCCAATTAGATCGGTCCATGCATCATTACACATAAGAATGGGCCAACAGCATACCACCTCACTTCTCTTGATGGTGAACCTGAAGCAGAACCTTGTAATTCCTTGCATTTCCAACCTTTCTAGTGTTAAATGTTTGATTTTCATGGCGGTAGTTATATCTTTTCATTCCATTAAAACCATTCATCATACCATGATAGTGGTTTGAGATCACGTGGTTATCTATCATTATCCTAACAACACCTTAAAGATAAACATCACAAATTTTTTCATCACATCTTTCTCTATGGATAAGTTCCTCTTTAATAGGAACCCTGTAATCACTACATTCAGTACCCTTATAACAACAAAAAGGGAACATAATAGGGGGAATAATAATGTGTATATCATTTATGCACTATTTCCCCTCCTCGAAAAAATCTATTAGGGATTTTCCCTTAGCTAAAAATATATGTGTTAGAAATCATTTGGATACATTTCTCAAAAGATAAAAATAAATGATAGATTGATCCCTTGAAGGAAAACTATCCATCATAGACTGATCCCTTGAAGGATGACTATTTATAAATAAAAATAAGTGTAGACCATACCCTTAAAGGATGGATACCCATAAAAAAGGGGATTTCTACATTGATCAACCCTTTAAAATAAATATATATATATTAAAAGCATCCAGGAAGGTTTCCCGCATTGACCAACCTTCTTATTATAACAAACTTCTCACACTAAGGCTAAGGCATCTATCTTTAGATCTGTAGAAAAGGAAAATTTGTTTCCCCTTATTGATCTATCCACGTTCAAATCCCTTTTTCATGTCCTGATAAAAAATATCTCATTTAATCCCACATTTTATTAAGTATTATGTAACTATCCATTGATGATCATAGTTAACGTTTGTAAAAGGTTGTAACTGCAAGAGAATTTAAAACTTTAAAACCCATCTTGTATGTATTAAATCCATAATGGGACAAACATATCTCTTTAGGCCTGTAGAAAAGGATAATTTGTTTCCCCTTATTGATCTATCCACATTTAAATCCATTTTTCATGTCACAATAAAAAATCTCTCATTTAATCCCACATTTTATTAAGTATTATATAACTATCCATTGATGATCATAATTAACATTTATAAAAGGTTGCAAGTGCAAGAGCATTCAAAACTTTAAAACCCATTGTGTATGTATTAAATCCATGATGGGACGAAAATTCCATATTTATTCTATTTTATTGGACTATATTTTGATACAATTAAAATCACATGTTAAATTTATAAGTTTAACCAGGTTTTCAAAAAACCATAACATCGTATATCCATCTAACATAAACACATCTAAATTAAAATACATATACCATCATAAATATTAAGATTAACACATAAAAGAAAAAAATAATAATAGATCATAAAATCTCATCATCATCATCATATATATATATATATATATATATATATATATATATCAATTAAATACACATACATCAATATCAAAACTAAGCTTCTAAGAGCCATACAAAATGGGCTTGTATGAGCCATACAACTACATATCAAGAGTATGTAAACCAAAACTCTTCAATAGACTGGCAATGAGGAGTTGTACTACCCTCTCCTCCCTCAGAGCCTCTACCAATAGCATATCCTCCAACTCCCCTTTCACTATCACCAAATCACTCCTGTCTTTGAGGTGGGGGACCCACACTCATCGCACTAGAACTAGGTCCTTTCACTACCTTAGAAGCCACGTGATCATACTCCATAATCAAATCAACATAATAATCATGCTCTGCTCATATAACATCATAGTAGGCTCTAAGGACTATCCCAGATCCTGTAGGTGGCCTTTTCCCACTCACTTGTGACCTCACCATATTGGCTCCAAATCTCCATCCGCTAGCCTATACCCTCTCTTTGTGGGTTTTTGCTATCTCAGCTAAATCCATACCAGAAATAGAAGGCCTGGTAATCCCTAGGGCCTTTCTTATCCCATATCTCTAACCCTTGTACCAATCTTTATCTATGATAACAAGGTCCAACTGAGATCTGTAATCATCTCACTCTACTATCACATTATCTCTCTCAATTATGAAGTCATCCTGATTAGCAATCAATGTATCCCAGATACCCATGAGGTCATCCCTCTCCCTCCTAACTGCATCTCTCTTAACCTCAACTACAACTTTCGTGGCCATTATTACAGATATGGCTGTAGCTAAATCATCATACATATCCTCCTCTTTATTGCCCTCTATGCCTTCCATGACCTCATATACCACTAATCCTATAGCTTCCCTAGTTTGCACTCATCTAACTCTCTATGCTACTCTCTTTAAGATGTGGGCCTATCAAATATCCTCAATACATGAGTCCACCATGCTGTATATTCAGGGGTAACCCCCACATCATCAATAGGAACAATATGACCCTCATCATTAGGACCCATGGCCTCTTACTGATACACAATAACCTCATGATCTGTCACAACAACCCTCGAGGTCTCTGTATCACCATCTTCTCATCTATAATGTATAGGATTTAATGTCACTCATTTCAATCCAAAATGTCTCATAACAAGATCAAAGTAGATTAACTCATGCTCCCCTAGTTAGCGAGCATGTACCCATATAGGCCACTGTAAACTAACTAGCTCTTCATCAAACTTGGTGCAAACTAGGAAATCTAGGTATGGCGTCCATACCACATCACCAATATGTAGTCTAGACAACAACTCTCTAAAATATCCCGATCTCTCCTCTTCATCCTCTAGCTGATATCCTCTCTCCACCTCATGAAACTGAGATGCTCATCATCAATCACCCTAGGAAACCCCACTAGTCGAGCAATAACAATATGCTTTAAGGCCCAAGCCTGCAGTAGAAACCCAATGTCAATTCCATATCTCTTGTAGACCTTCTAAGCCCATAACTCTCTATATGTCGGAACAAGTAGGGTAGAACCCCACTCAAAATGGTACTCCTCTATAATCTCAGCCATAATTCTTGTCACCATCTAAAGAAATCGGCCACCTTCTGAATCAAGAAATACATAGAAAAGAATGGCCATCATCATCATGGTCATCCGATTACATCCCGCTCTCTCAGATAAATATGATCTAGCATAAACAAATCCCCCTAGATCCAGTATAATATACACTACATCATGTCCATATAATCTAGTCATAGTATCGTCTCTCTTCTCCTCTATGATGAGATACACACCCTCACCCTAGATAGGTAATCTCTGAATGCGATGAACATCCTATAGAGTAATCGTAATCTCACCAGTAGGTAGCTGAAATTTATTGGTGGAAGGATTCCACCACTCTAATAAATCCAACATGAAACCCCTACATCTGTGTAACTGCTAATAATATCTCATACCACCAAAACCTATGACTGCAACATGATCCCAATCATCATCAGACATATTGGTCCTGGCTTGATCCAAGATCAATGGTATACGATCCTGAATGGTAAATTTTGCATCCACCTAAAAAATAGAAATAAATTAACATTAGTATCATCACTAAAAATATGTGAGTAAAAAAAATCATCCACAACATATAAAAAATGAAGTATCTAAAAACTATTAGAAAATTTACATAATGACCAGAGCTACACAAACCAAATACCGGTGAATGATATTCAATATGCTCAATCATAAATCTAAATATGAATGTTACAAATATACAGGAAATGGACTTCCTATATTTTATGAAGTAGCTACAACTCCTCTAACCCCCTTAAACTAGGACACTAAAAACACCGAATTTATACACTTGACACACAAACAATTTATTGATGGAAACACACTTAGACTTGTGTAGAGACTACTTAACAAAGATTTTAAAGACTTACCTATAACTATAACTATAGCTATTGATGTTTATTAAACTATTCACTTTATGACATTATTTGATATAAAAAGTTTAAAAGAAGAAGATCTCCACTAAAAACTGGACTTGATGGGTTACATTAAACTCAACTTGGCTTACACTCCCTCGAGATCAACACCGGTTACATCACCCAAATAAACAAGCTATTATTTTTTGTCATCCATTCTATAGCTGGTCTTGCATTTTATTAGATCAACATCATCTCCATTAACTCATCATTATTATTTACTAATTAGAACCAAATGCCTCAAAGTTAGAGATAAGTCGATTTGCCAAGAAGTTTAGAGGATGTCAACAACTGCGTGAATACCATTGATACCAAATTGTGGAAGATATGTATGACCTGTAAAATAATATTGTTTGTTTCGACATGGACAATAGTGAAATAAAATAGTAATCACATGATATGTAGGACACTCAGATGTACGGTAGAGACTATACACAGAAATCACAACTATTCTTTGCCAAAATTAAATATGGCACTAGTTGAGAAGTGAATTATGAATCCCATTAGGTGAAATCAATGGATCAATATTTAACATAATATTTCAGATCTCATCCAACCAAAATTGCATATAAATGCACATATAAAATTCGTTAATATCCACACAGTTTCAATAAAGAATAACAAACTATAGTCAATATTGATATACCATTAATTACGTTAATTAAATGAGAAGATGTGCAGGAGATTGAAAAGATAGTATATTCAAACCATAGTCCTCTATTGGTATTACACATGCATGTTATTTCAAGAAGCATTGCATGCCATTTGAAATATAACTTCTTCTCAAATCTCAGTAATTTTATGATTTTTTCACTTTGATGCCAGATGAAAAGTATTATCAGATTTACAGAATGATCACAACTACACAAACCAAATATTGGTGAATGATATTCAATATGCTCGATCATAAATCAGAATATGAATCTTACAAATATATAGGAAATGGAAATCCTATATTTTAGGAAGTAACTGCAACTCCTCTAACTCCCTTAAACTATTTACTTGAGTCTTTGAAACTCAACCAGCAGATATATTTGTTATAGTTGTTTTATATAAAACAACTTATAAACAATTACTAACCAATAAATTACCATAGGGTAATTAATAATAATGGAGCACCAACATATAATTTCCTAATAGTATCAACATCAACATCATCTCCCCAAAAATTTAATAACAACAACATCTAAAACATTAAATAATTAACTTCTTTGTTATTTTTTTAAAATTTCCATTATCGAAGGAGAAAATAATATATTGAATCAAAATTGATATCACCACAAAGAAAAACTACAAAATAAATTCCCGCATCCGAAATTAATTACATTTCACAAAAATTACAGTATTGGAACCCTAAACAATATAAAGAACTCAAAAGATGTTTCTCAAAATTTACAATTGTTACATAGCAGGAAAAAGGCCAACGATTCACTAAAAACATCGGTGATTGTACAAATCACCGGTGATTCTTGTGATTTTTCTCTAGGGCATTTGTGTCACCCCCAAAAATGGGAAAAATACCCTAAATTATCAAAAACCACAAAAATATATTAAAAAATGACAAAAACAAGGGCAGGGCACTCACCTTGATCATTGTGGGCTTTTGTTTCCTGCTCAAACTTGCCATTTTGTCAAAAAATCACCTTTTACTTTTAAAAAGACATTTTTTCTGCACAACCTACACTGTCAAATCATTTTCACCATGTGGTGAAATGATCCCATGACTTGGCTTTTATAGCCCCAAATTTTACATTGGGGGAATTGCTAGCGATTCCCCTAATCACCGACAATTTTCCCTATAAACAATTACACATCATACCTCGTTGGCATATGTGGCCATTTTTTTCCCTTAATCATGACAACCAAAATTTTCCACAAATGAGTCCCAATTTTAATGGACCCTAGTCCTCGAAATATTAAAACAAACAAAAAATTTTTATATCAGGATCCATTGTTTATCTATGGGACATGCGCCCTTTGGCCCCCATCATTTGGCTTTCCTATTATTGTAGCCTAATATTATGGATCATATGTACATAGGTGTCAAAACCATTGGTTACCCTATCACTTGGTCCCTCGGTAGCACATCTTGTTTCAATATCCCCTCAAACTGGGGCAACTGCAAAACACATGACACACAGGTCCATAAGTGTTCTCCTTGTATTGCGTTACAACGAGATCACCCATAAATGATTCCATCATTTTTGTCTGACATTTTTCCTTTAAGTTATCATAAAAAAGTGGAAAATGTAGACACTGAAATTCTACACTTCCCTGTTGTCAATAATGTATCCTATTCACACTTACAATTTATCATGTTATTATCTATTTAAATATAATTCATAAATTCACTATTTCCTCATATCTACCATTGACTATTTTGTATATCTATGAAATATAATTTTATTAAATAATATCCTAATATAATCTATTATTATCATAATATCCTAAGACAAGCACCAATATATCAAACTAAATTAACCAAAATAAATCCTAAGAAAAACCTAGGCCAAAATAAGAATATAATATGATCAAATAAGACACCTCAGCCAAAAACACATTACATTCCTAAACAAACCTATGACTTATCCCCCAAAATCCATAACAAATAGACTTAAATTAGGCAATTTTCCAACTATAATCTAAGTAAATTTGAATAACCCAAAATTTTTCAGTGTTTTAGTAAAACACCAATGATTATTTAAATCCATTTTGCACTCTTATTCAAAGACCATCTTGCTTGTATTCCCGAGATCCTTCTCTGTTATCCTTTTATATCTTCAATTGCAAAAATTTATCAACCTTCGTTTAGTCTATTTTAATAACAGGATAGACTCCATATCTTTTTCTTTATATAGTTGTTCCTAGTTAGAATATATTCCTACAACCCGTCCAAGAGCTCTGAGTTTCCAGCTATGCATCCTCCTTCGTTCGTCTATTCATTTAAGCTCCTATTTATGAAATTCCTCTTTGTCACCACATCCTTTGTCATCTAGCATCTATACTTCTCTTTTTCGAATAAGTTAGGATCCTTTTCAAGAGCTGAATGATCTTCACCAATTTGCAAGTTCAGACAGTCTCAATCTTCATTCAAATCAAGGTAAGATTATATATTTACATTTTTTAATTCACTTATTGTAAGTATCCATATTTTTTCGTGCCTTTTGTTTTCCATTATAATCAAACTCAAACTAGTTAATTTGTAAAGATTCAATCATATTGTTAAAATATATCATACTTTATACTATTTTAGTGGAATGCTTGCGTTTCCCTAAAATGTCTACATTTCCCTAAAACACCCACATTTCATGTCAGTTTTTGACATTTACAGTCTCTATTAGATTATCATCTATCTATTACATCTATTTCTCTATTTTTTCTAATATATGATCAAGGATGGGTCTCTGTAGAGGGCTATAGGTGGCCAGGCACATGAGATAACCAGTGTCAATTCTCTTCCAATTATTCATCACCCATTACATTGGGAGAAATATGATGTATTGCTTGATTTGGAACTTTGCGCAATACATTCAATCCCTTTAGACCAACTGCAAAACATCTTCAATATCACTCAAAGGATGCGTGAGGCCATGGAAAAGTTTTGGTAGGAATACTTCGAAATTTTATGCATTCAAGCTGATTTTTCCTAGTTCAAATATCACTACGAAGATGGGTTAGATATTTGAAACTTTGATGTTGAGTCAACAAATCAATGAACCCACTGAACATCTAGAATATCCATATTCTAACACAACATCTGATTACCAGTACAATTCAGAGAATGAGGATCTTGAATTCATCTCTGAATTCTTTCGAAATGAATACATTGATAATTACAACTAAGAATTCTTAGAATAATATGAGATAGATTATCCTAATCTCAATTTTAAGAACTCATCCTCATCCGAGGATTCGTACACTAAATTCAATTCGGATCTTTAGATTATAGCTAATATATCTTAGTTTTTCATTACGTATTTGTAATAAAATTTGAAATTGTCAAAACAATTATCATTTTATATCCATTCAAATATCATGATTTCCTATATATATTGCTTGATTGCATAGAAAGTGGGTTGAAATTCTTGTGAGGAATTCCTTTGACTTCCTGGGACCGAATTCTTTCAGGAAGCTCACTTATTATTTTTACTAATTGAAAGTTTGGTGCAATGTCTTTAATTACAGAGTCATTTGCAGGAGAAGAGATGAGCTATTCTAAACACATGACACAACTTTAATAAAATCCACACACATCAGTGGGTACTGTTAATCCCCACCATCTTGAGGTTTGATATTTTTTATTTCTTGTTTATTAACTTAAACTAAAGAGGTAAAACTTTTCTAAACACCAAGAGTGATGAATAATGATAGGAAGAGCCCAAGGAGGATGAGAAAGAGGAAAAACGTGATGGAGAGAAACCAACTGGGAAGACACAAGTGTTTTAGGAGGTGATGGAAGCAATACGCAAGTAAACATTACATAGGAGATGCTGAAGAGGAAGCAAGGAAATAGAAGAAATAAAAATGAACCTCAACAAGCACCCCAGATGAGTTATATTAATGATCAAATGAAGGTGCTAAGGGAAATATTTCAGAGCACAGTGTCACCCAAGGACCTCTTCAGATGGGTGGTGATAAATAATGCAAGGGATCTCTCATGGATAAAGAATATGATGTTATAGAATATGCAGAAACATATGGAGGAGCCAAAGTTTGAAGTAAGTAAAGAATCATACTCCAAGATGCGTTGAAGAAGGATCCAAGTATAGTCCTCATAATAATTGATCATATGGATCTATTTGATGAGAAATCATGCAATACGCTTAGTAAAATAGCATTTGAAGTTGCATGACGAAATATAGATAAAGGGTCTACAATAAGAATAATGTAGGAGGAGAAGGAGAAAAAAGATAAAGAGATATATAAGATCAAAGAGGAGTTGAGAGATGAGAAGAAGTGTGTAGGGACCTTGTAAATCAAGATCCAATTTGTTTTTTTTTCACAACGCCCATTGTTGAAGTGATATCTTGATTTCAAACATAATAAAATCATATTACTAAACTTTCAAATCATACATGCAAGTTACATCGGTACAAATTGGATTTGATCCAAAAGACGTTTCATTTATTTCAAATCCCTCAGTACAACTTATAAGTTTACATGCAATGTCAAAGAGCCTAATAAGATTATAAATTATAATTGGTTACTCTAGTAGTACATCAAGTACAATTTTATACCAAGAACTGAAATAAAAAACAACTAAACAAGATCTAAAGTCATCTCAAATACCTTTCAGATTCTTTCCTTTCCTTTATCTCCAGAGTGGTCTGTAATTACCACAAAGGTTTAGTTCAACTGAACTGAAAAGAGTTTCCATTTTCATACATGTAGTATTCTGCAAATGAAAACATATTCACAATATAAATTCATGCATCAACATACAAATTCATCTATTATTATAATAATTATGTCAAAATCATGTATACATGCATGAACTAACCAAGTTTAGATTATCATTCATGAGTGGTGCTTCAACCCTCACACATGAAATGATTAAAACTTACTACACATAAGACTGATTACATAACAAATTCCATAATATTATTTGATGCCAAAAAAAAATCAGCATACCAATTGTTTGATGAAATTTCACATATTGGCTCAATGCACAAAGAAAGACATACTAACCGATTGACAAAATGTTAACATGAAATTCACTTCACAATCTAAAAATAAATAGTATGCCAAATAAGATCAAAAACCTTAACAATTTTTCAAGAGGCACAACAAATCCTCTATACCCAAGAATGCATGCTAACCATATGATAAAATGGCCTAATATAAACTTCCAATATAATTCATAGTATGCATGCCAACAACATGACAAAATGCCTTAGAATGAACTTCACATAAAATATAACAAATGCATACCAACATCCTGACAATATTCCATATAAATAAATTCACATAAATTCCAAAGAGTGCATTCCAAAAACATGAAAAAATGCCTTAAAAATAACTTCACATAAATTCCAAAGAGTTCATTATAGCAACATGAAAAAATGCCATCAAAATAACTTCACAGAAATTCCAAAGAATGCATTTCAGTAGCATGATAAAATGCCATAATCCATACTCTTGTATTTATGTCAATTAAAATATTGTATATAAACTGTTTGACATAATGTCACAACACATAATCTTTAAATATGCCAACCAAATGATTGCACATTAACCATTTGACAGAATGTCACAACACATCATTCTTTAAATATCCCAACCAAATGATTGCACACTAACTATTTGGGAAAATGTCACAACACATCATATTTTAAATACGTTAACAAAAATATTTCACACAAACCATTTGACACAATGAAGAGAAATAACAACAAATTTGTAGAAAAGAACACAACTATCTAACAACAAAGTTGTAGTGAAGAAAACAACTAACTAACATCATAACTGTTGCATAGAAATCAACCCAAAACACAGTGATCTAACAGCTAATGGTGCAGTAAAATAACACACAAAATAACAAATCACACAGAACAAAAAATCAACCAAAAACTTAGTGCTTTGACAACCAATGCAGTAACAAATAATGCAATAACAAAGCAAACAAAAACCCAATGCTTCTAACATCCAATACTGTAACAAAAACTCAGCAACAAAACAACCAAAAACCCAATGATTTTAACAGTCAATGCTACAATAAATAACAAAAAATATAAAAGCTAAAACAAAACGCTCGTACATGTAAAATGTAGCTTGAAAATCAATCTAAAACCCATAAATAAAACATCTAAAACCTACTCCAAATACCCAAGTGAATAACCTCATTAATTCTAGTTATCAAATGAGGAGGTAAAATGAAATATCATGCTCTCATACTTGAGAGATTTGAAATATATAATGCTCATAATAAAATAAACACATTTTTCAAATACCCATAAAGGCTTGATAAAAAATATTAATACCCATAATAGATAAACTAGACTTCTCATTACCCAAAAAAGGGATAAAAATGAATATTCATTTATTTATTAAAATATTGCATGGATAGAAACAAAAAATCCTTGCTTGAGAGATTCAAAATGAAGAAGACCAAAAACACTCTACAATTTTCCTCTTTCCTTCTCTATTTTTTTCTACAGCTTCTTAGCTTCACACCATACAAACTGAAACCCCAAAACCTATTTATTTTTCCAGAATTATTCTCCACCACATGGTTGTAACAAAAAAAGTGAGATCACATAATAATTCCCAAAATCATCCCTAGATGGCCGTAGTAACCTCCAACAAGTCCTCCATACTTTTTTTTGACATAGTATCCCCATCTATTTCCTCCTCTCTTCACACCATGCTAAATGGCTAAAAGAAAAACCTAACTATCTTTTAATCCATGGATTCCAAAATCCATTCAAATATAATAAAACTCCCAAAATGCCACCACGTATTTTTAGGCTAAGTTTTTAAATTATTATTATTTTAAATAAAACTATGTACCACATTCCAAAAGGAGTAGCTAATACATAAGTTAATGCCAATATAGCTCATAAGTCCAATGCCACCAAATATTAGCACAACTAGGCACCAATTAAATGCCAAGCCCATTAACATGGAAAAATTCCTTATACTAATCAAATTCCATGCATTTATTAAGGTCGATTCAAAATCATATAGATGATCTTTTGACACTTTGTTAGGTTACTAACATACCATCATAAGTTACGCTTAGTTTAGATCACGTAACCTATATATTAGGTTAGTTAGGCTAACAAATGACATTAAAAAATATCACACTGGAAGATGCCAAAACATTGTCACGCAATCAAAGGGTGAGTGCTAACTCATGGAAGAGTGGAAACTTTTGTGTATACTAACATGTGCATGCACATAACTACGTTAGTGTATATACACAAGTATATATGCTCGTGTACCTATGATCATACCCATACGTGTATATGGAAGAATGCCCATTTCTTCATGTATTATACACATACCTTTTATGAATGAGTAACGAAAACACAAGCGGCAACCAATAAGAAACAACCAAATATATTTATTAATAGTAATGAGTCCCAAAAGTTAGGATGTTACATCCTTCCCCTCTTAACAAGGGTAATGTCTCCATTACTTAGACTTGAACATAAGTGGATAGTTCTTTCTTACATACTTAACATCAACCCAAGTGGAACTTCGTTCACTTATGTTGTCCCATTGGACCAAAACTTGCTGAATATAGCGATTTCTCAACTTAATGCTTTTCTGTAATAATATCCTTACTAGATCAAGCCAGAAATTCAACTTATTATCTAATTGCAAGTTCTACAAAGTTAGTACATGTGAAGGATCATGCACATATTTTCTAAAATTCATGATGTGAAGGATAATACATCATGAATTTTAGAAAGTGAAGGAGGAAATGCTAACTTGCAAGATGCAACATTGATTTTCTCTAAAATTTCAAATGGATCAAAAAACCTGGTGCAAGTTTAGATTCCTTACCAAATTTAATTGAAATTTTATGAGGTTTGACCCTAGAAAACATTTTTTCACCCACCTGAAATTATTTTTCTGTGATTCTGTGATCAACATAGATCTTTTGTCTATCACTATCAGCCTTTATTTCATGCCTTGTGATAACCAATTCATGCCAATAATTAGATCATAACATCCAAAAGGCCCAACATTCAGATTTAATCTAGTTTTATACATTCTTGGATCAAATTCTATTTGATCTAAGTACATAAAAATATGTACTTTCTTAGTAGTGCCAAATTTATTTTGCAATTATTCTACTTACCATTAAAATCAATCCCTTTAAAATTAGATTTATGGTAAGGTACGGAAGAGGAAACAACAAAATTATTGCTATTTGTTGCCTTCTCTTTCATTTCTTGGGGATATCTTAGTCGGGACTGTTCTTTTTCTTCAGCCCTATAGGTTGTGTTAAGTGTGGAGCTTAATTCCTTCACAAAAAGCATGATTTTACATGTTGATGGTTTTGATAGTGACCAACATCGGTCAGGATATAACCAGCATGGGTCAAATAGTAACTTACATCAGTCAAGAAGTGACCGACATCGATCTGGAAGTGACCAACATCAGTCACCTGTGTGACGATGCTTTGTTGTTTGGTCAAGAATTAGAATAAATATTTTACTTTAAAGATAATTTCTTGATTATAAAAGCATTGTTAGTTACCCAAAATAGATATATATGCATGTATGCATTGTATGAGGATATGATAGAAGAAAATATCAATTTTTGCATGTTTTTTTTCTTGGTGAGAAAGAAAGAGTAGCTGAGTGAGGGAAAAACATTGAACATCATGTGAGGTGTTGGAAGACCATATAACTTCATTATATTTCCTCTGTAAAGCACCGAATAATAATATTGGTCATTTCTTGGTGGATGTAGCCCACACTAGGTGAGCAACGTTGAATCTAGTGTTATCTTTCTCTTGTTTATTTTATCTTCTGGTTTACTTTCGCATTCATTTCTTGTATGATTTATCTGAAATTAGATCTTTGAAACACTGTTATATGGTTAACCCCAACAACTGGTATCAAAGATTTATTTGAAGGTTTTGTGTGTTGAAAATATTTTCTTACAAAGTATTTTCAGATTGAGTGGGAGCATAACAATAACATAAGATAGTAAATACCGAGTAGAGAAATTTGACGGTCATAATTATCAACTATGGAAGATGTAGCTGGAGGATTATTTGTACCAGAAGGATCTATACCTACCGTTGAATGATCATGCACAGCCGGTCATGATAACTGATGAATAATGGAAGGTTCTTGATAGAAAGGCTCTTAGATGTATAAGATTGAGCATGACAACATCAATGACTTCAAATTTTACAGATGCAAAAACTATGGTAGAGTTGATGAAATATTTAGTAAATTTTTATGAAACTACTAATGCTTCAAATAAGGTTTGTTTGATGAAAAAATTGTTTAATTCTAAGATGCAAGAAGGTGGATCTGTATCTAATCATTTGAATGATTTCCGATCTATTATAAATCAATTAAAATTGATAGAAATTCTATTTGATGATGAAGTCAAAGAACTTTTATTCTTATGCTCTTTTCCAGATAGTTGGGATAACTTGGTAATGGTTTTTAGTAATACAATGACTACTTCTAAAGTTTTAAAATTTGATGATGTGGTTAGTGTAATCCTTAATAAGGAAATACGCTGGAAAATATAAGGAGAAGCATCATCTAGAAACACTTTAAATGTAGAAAGAAGGGGAAGATCTAAGGAGCGATCATCAAAGAGCAATATGAATGGGAGATCAAAGTCAAGAAATGGCAGATTTAGATCCAGGTACAATGATTTTCTTTATTGGAATTTTGGAAAGAGAGGACACATAAAGAAGGATTTTTGGTCTAAGGAAAACAAAGATAATACATCAGACAAAGGTAAAGAAAAATTTAAAGAGGAGAATGTTGCAAGTGAGGTAAAAAAAGATTCCCTTATTCTCTCCTTAGATAATAAATTAGAATCTTGGGGTTTAGATTCTGGAGCTTCTTTCCATGCTACCCCTAACAAGGGTTATTTTAGAAATTATGTTCAAGGTGATTTTGGACAAGTTTATTTAGGATATGATGAGCCACAAAATATTACTGGTAAAGGTGATGTTCATCTAAAGTTGTAGAATGTAAATCTATGGGTATTGAAAGATGTGAGGCATGTGCCAAGCCTCAAGAACAATCTAATATCTACAGGGAAACTAAGTGAATCTGGATGCATGGTTACATTCATAGCTGATTCTTGGAATGTTACCAAGGGATCTCTAATTTTGGAAAGAAGAAAGAAGGTAGGAACTCTATATCTGTCTACGTATATTACTAATTTCTTTTCTGTGCTATCTACTATCAATTCAAATACAACCATGTGGCATAATCAGCTAGGCCATATGAGTGAAAAGGGATGTAGATCTTAAAGGCTAAGGGTAATTTATCATATTTGAAATAATTAGATGTTGAATTTTGTGAGCATGACATATTTGGAAAGTAGAATAGAGTGAGATTTCTCAAGGTTGTGTCAACAAAGGAGGAGTAGAAATTGGAGCTTGTACACTCAGATGTGTGGGGACTAGCTCAGGTAGGTTCTATTGGAGGATCCTAATATTATGTGACTTTCATTGATGATGCCACAAGGAAGGTATGGATTTATTATATTAAGTGTAAATCTAATGTTTTAGAGAATTTTAAAAGGTGGAATTCCCTTATGGAAAATGAAACAAACTAAAAATTAAAGTTCCTTAGATCTGACAATGGTGGTGAGTAGTGCAAAAATAATTTCAATGATTATTGTTTAGAGAATGGAATACGAAGAGAAAGAAAAGTTCTTAGAACTCCACATGAGAATGGATTTGTAGAAAGAATGAACAAAACAATCATGGAACATGCTAGAAGCATGAGGATAAATGCCAGTTTACCTTTGAAGTTTTAGGTACAAGGAGTGGATATAGTAGTGTACTTGATCAACCATGGCTTTCAACAACATTGGATGGTGGAAAATGAGAAGAAGCTTGGTATGGAAAAGAGGTAGATTTTTCTTTTCTTAGAGATTTTGGCTCAAAAAATTTTGTGCATGTTGATAGTGAAAATAGGAAGAAGTTGGATGCTAAATCTAAGATATGTACTTTCATTGGCTATGGTTGTAGCGATTTTGGATATCATTTTTGGGATTAAGAATATTCTAAGATTGTTAGGATTTGTGACATTGATTAGAATGAAAAAAATGTACATGGATAAGGTTTTGGTGCCTAAAAATGAACAAATTGATGATATTTTGAAGGAAAATCAACTTTCAAATCTAAAACAAACATCCACAGACACCGGCATCGGTTTCACAAAAAATAGTATCTATCAGGCTAACCAAATCACCAGATAGGATCAGGTTCATGATAAATAGCTACTGGAACTAGTGTCGGTACTCCTCAAACCAGTATCGATGAGGCAACCGTATTCAATCATGAGACAGAGGAACCACGACCGGTTACATAACCATGATCAGTATCAAGAGACCAGCGTCGGTCACTGAAAAATATTGACATGAACATGAAACATGCATAGAATGAGCCCCAGACACCCTAAATCTCAGTGAGAAGGTCACAAAGAGTAAGTAAACCTCTAGAGAGATTTTCACCTTCCTTTTTCTATTTAGTATTGACTGATAGTGGTGAACCAAAAAGATTTGAAGAAGCAATGCAGGTAGATCCACATGTATTGGGAACATGGCATGGATTAAGAGATGGAATCCTTGGAACAAAATCATACATGGTATTTTGTCAAGTTGCTAGCAGGTAAGAAAACACTATAGAAAAAATGGGTTTACAGAATCAACGAATAAGAGGTTGGAATGAAAAGGTACAAGGCGAGGCTTGTGGTAAAGGGATTTACATAGAAAGAAGGTATTGAATTTGATGATATTTTTTCTCCTGTAGTTAAGATGAATTCTATTCATTCTATTCTAAGTTTGGTTACAATAGAAGATTTACATTTAGAACAACTTGATGTTAAGATGACTTTTCTTCATGGTGATTTGAAGGAAGACATTTATATGTAACAACCAATTGATTATGAAGTCAACGGTAAGGAGAAACTTGTGTGTAAATTGAAAAAGAGCCTATATGGGCTCAAGTAAGCTCCAAGGTAATGGTATTTAAGATTTGATAGTTTTATGTATGAACATGGTTATATGAGATGTGAATCTGACCATTATGTTTATTTTAGAAAGCTTGAAAATGAGAGCTATATTATTTTGTTATTGTATGTGGATGATATGTTGATTGCAGGATCTAGTATGTAGGACATTGGTAAACTTAAAGAAAGGCTAGGTCACAGATTTTCAATGAAGGATTTGGGAGTTGCAATGAAAAATCCTTGGCATGCAAATTCACCGAGACAAGAAAAACAAGAATTTTTCGAAAAGGTTTAACATGCAAGATTCAAAAATGTTAGTACATCTATGGCTAGATACTTCAAATTGATAAAATATTGGTTTCCTTCATCACATGAAGAGGTTGAATACATGGCATATTTTACTTATGCTTCAACGGTATGAAATCTTATGTATGTCATGGTTTGTACTAGAGCATACATTGCACAGGAAGTGGGATTTGTGAGCACGTTTATGGTTAATCTAGGTAAAGAACATTGGAAATTATTCCAATGGATTCTAAAGTATTTGAGAGGGACATCCAACATGGAGTTATGATATGGAGGGTCAGATACTTCTTTACGTGGCTATGTTGATTTAGACATGGCTGGAGATTTGGATAGCATGAGGAATACCACTGGATATGTTTTAACAGTAGGTGGGACATAATTTAGCTGTATTTCAAGATTGTATAAGGTTGTGGCTTTGTCTACTACAGAGGAAGAGTATATTTCAGCTACAGAAGCTATCAAAGAGATGATATGGATGAGTAGGTTCATGGAAGAGTTAGGAAAGGAGCAAGAGGATTGAAAATTATACAATGATAGTCAGAGCACGACCAATCTGGAAAATAAATCAACATTTCATTCAATAACAAAAAATATTTAATTAAGGTATCACTTCATATGGCAGGGGTTGGAGGATGGGAAACTAAAGTTAGAGAAAATCCATATGGATGAGAACCCCGTGGATATGCTAACGAAGTCATTGGTAAAGGAGAAGTTGGAGCTTCACTCCACTTCTGTTGGTCTTCGAGTTTGAGACTTGAAGAGGAAGAAATGAGTCAAGGAAAAGGATCCGTGGATGGTGATGTATAGTACAATGCAATAATTGATCTCTAAGTGGGAGAGTGTTAAGTGTGGAGCTTAATTTCTTCACAGAAAGTGTGCTTTTACATATTGCTAGTTTTGACAGTGACTGATATCAATCAGGATGTAACCCAAATCATTCAGACATTAACCGACATCATCAAGAAGTGACCAACATCGGTTAGGCAGTGACTGACATTGGTCACCTATGCGATAGTTCTTTGTTGTTTGGTCGAGAATTAGAATAAATATTTTTCTTTAAAGATGATTTATTTATTGTAAAAGCATAGTTAGTTACCCATAATAGATATGTATGCATGTATGCATTGTATGAGGGTATGGGAGAATACAATAAAAATTTTTTGCATGTTAGTTTTCTTGGTGAGAAAGAAAGAGTAGCTGAGTGAGGGAAAAACATTGAAAATCTTGTGAGGTGTGGGAAGACAACATATGTTCATTGTATTTCCTCTGAAAATCATTGAATAATAATATTGGCCATTTCTTGGTGAACATAGCCCACACTGGGTGAACCACGTTAAATGTGGTGTTATATTTCTCTTGTTTATTTTATCTTCTGGTTTAATTTTGCATTCATTTCATGTATGTTTTATCTGAAATTAGATTTGTGCAACACTGTTACATGGTTAACCCCAATAGGTTGCACTAACCACTTGGGAAAGACTCTTAGAGTTGATGATTTTTACGTCTTACTAGATAACCTCTCTCAACCCCAATTTGAACTTGGTTACCTTGGAATCTTCATCCTTCATATAATCCACATGATGGATCATATCTAAAAATTGAGCTTCATTCTCAGCTAGAATCATGTTATTTTGTTTCAAACTATGTAACTTAGTTTGATTCCTTTCTCGGTGATTACCTGAGACATATCTAGTTATGAATTGTTAGAGTAGGTATTTACCTTAGCTCATGTTCACCTAGGTACTTTATTTACCTTTATTGTATTTATCCTCACCCACTTATGTGTGTGGATATTTCCTTTTATTTATTTAGATATTAGGGGGATATATTATCTAGTTGTTAGGTATAGTTCTTTCCTTGATCTATGGCTTGATCTACGACCTTGATTGGTTCTTAAATTATTATTCCTTTCCTATATAAGCAAGGCCCATGAGATAACTAGACATCAAGGATCTAGTCAATACCATAGATCAAGGAAATAACTATACCTAACAACTAGATAATATCTCGCTAATATCTAAATAGATAAAAGGAAATATCCACACACATAAGTGGGTGAGGATAAATACAATAAAGGTAAATAAAGTACCTAGGTGAACATGAGCTAAGGTAAATATCTAGTCTAACATGAATTTCTTCTCAAAATTTTCCAAAGTAATGGTGGAATCAACATAACCCTTATCTTGCTTCAAATAAGCCCACTATAGAACAACATGTTCTTCAAGGTGGTAAACTACAATACAGGCCTTGGTGTTGGATTTTTAATCATACAGCCAAAAGTATTGTTGTAAGTTAAACAACCAAGCCTCAAATTTGTCAACTGAGTCAGTGGATAACCCTTTGAATCTAGAAATATGAAATTTCTTCAGTTCCTTGAGGAAGGGGTCTATTACTCTATTCCCTAGGGGTGCCTCTTCATGAGCATGCAACTGATTGTTCAACTCTCCCAGGTTTACCTCATGTTAGTCATGTCTTACTTGATTACCTCCTCAGCCACTATTTTTCTCTAGGTTCCTCTTGTGATTTGTCGATCTATCTTGCAAATTGTTGATAGTCCTAAGAAGTCCATTTAGGAATTCTTCAGAGGGGTTGAAGACATGGTTTATGTTTTCACTAACTCCTCTATATGTACCTCTTCCATCTCCTCCCCTTCATCCACTATGGCCTTGGTTTGGATTATTCACACCACCACAACTCCAATTTCATACCATTGTTCCTAGTAAGTACAAAGAGAAGTATTAGATAATGTTCCCAGAGGCCTAAGTGTTATACAACCTCAACTCTGATACCAAGTATAAGGAACTAGAAACATGAGATAATTTTTTTTTGTTTCCACAACTCCCATTGTTGAAGTGATATGTTGATTTTAAACATAATCAAATCATACAACTAAACTTTCAAATCATACATGCATGTTATATCAGTACAAATTGGATTTGATCCAAAAGATGTTTCATTTATTTCCAATGCCTCAGTACAACTTATAATTTTACATGTAATATTGAAGAGCCTCATAATCTTATACAATATAATTGGTTATTCCAACAGTACATCAACTACAATTTTATTCTAAGAACTGAAATAAAAAAACTAAACAAAATCTGAATTCAGATTGAATCCCTTTCATATTCTTACCTTTCCTTTGTCTCCAGAGTGGCATGTATTTTCCGCAAAGGATCAGTTCAACTAAACTAGAAAGGGTTTCCATTGTCATACATATTATATTCTATAAATAAAAACATATTCACAATATAGAGTCATGTATCAACATACAAATTCATCCATTATTATAATAATGATGTCAAAATCATGTATACATGTATGAAATAACCAAGTTCAGATTATCATGCATGAGTGGTGCTTCAACCCTCACACATGAAATGCTTAAAACTTACTACATGTAGGACTGATTACATGATGCATTCCATAATATTATTTCATGCCAAAATAAATCATCATACCAACTGTTTGATGAAATGTCACATATTGGCTCCATACAAAAAGAAGAAAACATACTAACCAATAGACAAAACATCAAAATGAACTTCACTTCACAATATCAAAATAAACAGTATACCAAATTAGATCATCAACCTTACATATTTTTCAAGAGGCACAATAGATCCTCTATACTCAAGAATGCATGCCAACCATATGATAAAATGACCTAATACAAACTTCTAATGTAATCTAGAAAATGCATGCCAACAACATGACAAAATGCCTTAGAATTAAATTCACATAAATTCTAATGAATGCATGTCAACATCCTAACAAAATTCCATAGAAATAACTTCACATAAAGTCCAAAGAGTGCATTCCAATAGAATGACAAAATTCCATAAAAAGAACTTCACATAAATTCCAAAGAGTGCATTACATCAACATGAAAAAATTCCAAAAAAAGAACTTCACATAAAGTCAAAAGAGTGAATTCCAACAGCATGACAAAATTCCATAATCCATAGTTGTGTACTTATGTCAATTAAAATATTGCATATCAAGTGTTTGACATAATGTCACAACACATAATCTTTAGATATGCCAACCAAATTATTACAAACTAATAGTTTGAAAAAATGTCACAACACATCATTCTTTACATATTCCAACCAAATGATTGCACACTAACCGTTTGATAAAATGTCACAACACATCATTCTTTAAATATGAAAACCAAAAGATTGCACCCTAACCATTTGAAAAAATGAAAATAAATAGTAGCAAATTTGCAGCAAATAACACAACTATCTAACAACAAAGTTGTAGCAAAGAACACAACTTACTAACAATATAATTGCTGCGTATAAATCAACCCAAAACATAGTGATCTAACAACTAATGATGCAAAAAAATAACACACCAAATAATAGCTAACACACAACAGAAAATCAACCAAAAACTCAATGCTCTAACAACCAATGTTGTAGCAAAAAATGTAGTAAAAAAACAACCAAAAACCCAACGCTTTTAACAACCAATGTTGCAACAAAAAATTAGCAAAAAAACAACAAAAAAACTCATTGCTTCTAACAGCCAATTCTGTAGCAAATAACATATCATATAACATCTAAAACAGAATGCTCTGACAGGTAAAATACAACTTTAAAATCAATCTAAAAATCAGAAATTAAATATCAAAAACCTACTCTAAATACCCAAGTGAATAACCTCAATAATTCCAGTTATCAAATAAGAAGGTAAAACAAAATATCATGTTGTCATCCTTGAGAGATCTTAAATCTATAATGTCCATAATTAAATAAACACATTTTTCAAATACCCATAAAGGCTTGATCGAAAATATTAATATCCAGAATAGATAAACCATATTTCTCATTACCCAAAAAAGGGATAAAACATAATATGAAATTATTTGTAAAATATTGCATAGATAAAAAAAAGAAACCCTTTCCTGGGAGATTCAAAATTAAGAAGACCAAAAACAATTTGTGCTTTTCGCCTTTCCTTTTTTATTTTTTTCTACAGCTTCTTAGCTCCACACCATACGAATTGAAACCCCAAAACCTATTTATATTTCTATAATTATTCTCCACCACATGGCTACAAGAAAAATGTTAGATCCCATAATGAAGGCCCAAAATAAGCCCTATATGGTTATAATAACCTCCAAAAAATCCTCCACAATGTTTTTGACATAGTCTCCTCCTCTATTTCCTCCTCTCTTCATGCCATGCTAAATGGATAAAAGAAAACCTAAATATATTTTAATCCTTGGATTCCAAAATCCATTCAAATATCATAAAATTGGCAAAATACCACCACTTACCTTTAGGCTAAGTTTTATTATTATTATTTTTAAAATAAAACTATGTGCCACATTCCACAAGGAATAGTTAATACATAAGTTAATGCCAATATAACTCACAAGTCCAATGCCACCAAGTATCATCACAACTAAGCACCAATGAAATGCCAAGCACATTAACCAAGCTAAATTCCTTATACTAATCGAATTCCATGCATTTATTAAGGCCGAGTCAAAATCATCCCTTTTGACACTCGTTTAGGTTACTAACATACCATCATAAGTTAATCTTAGGTTAGATCATGTAATGTATATCTTAGATTAGTTAGGCTAGTAAATGACATTAAACAATATCACACTGGAAGCTTCCAAGACACTGTCACCCAATCGAAGGGTGAGTGCTAACTCACGGATGAGTGGGCACTTTTGCGTATATTCGCATATGTATGCACATAACTATGTTAGCATATATACATAAGTATATATGTTCACATACCTATGATCATACACATACGGGTATATGGATGAATGTTCATTCGTTTATGTATTATACTCATACCTTTGATTAATGACTAATAAAAACTAAAACTAAAACCAAGAAGAAACAACCAAACATATTTATTAATAATACTAAGTACCAAAATTTGGGATGTTACAAAGTGAACCATGGATGCCTATGACAAGGCAAGAGACATACGTGTCAGTATCAGATGCACATGCATTGAGTTAGTAGAACAAGCCCAGGATGCGTATTCCATAGATTTGGAGTATTTAGAGGACCTGTTCCATGTGATGCTAATGAAGAGGAAGCATCAAAAAGCATCAATGAGTGAAGAAATTTCCAAGATGAAGATAACCAAATATGAGGTATTGATCAAGGAGATCAAAGTGGCTGCAAAGAAGGCAGAACAAGAATTTGACAAAGGAAAAAAATTGATCTGATTCTTAGTGCACATGTTGCAAATAAGGAGGTAGAATTAAGGAAAATTCGATGAAGAATAATAAGGATGGGCAAGATAAATTTGTGTCTAAAATAGCAACAAAGAGAGACTTAATCAAATCCATGAAGGAAATGTTGGAGGAAAGACTCATGGAGATCCACTCGATGGTATTGCGCAAGATGGATGCGCTAGAGGGTGTGACTTCGGAATTAGAGGTGGTAGTGAAAGAATTGAAGGAGAAGGCCAATGAGTTGGCCCTTGAGAAAGTATCTGGTATTGTTGAGTCAATGCTAGATAAGGCAACCCATGAGCTTAAGGGGTGGAATGAGTTGGAGAATGTATTAAATAGGGAATTTCTAGAGCTTCTCCAACCACCTAAGACTTGAGATATGATGCACACATAGATGCCACATACTTCATTGGGTAAAGGCCCCTTATTCCTTATTCTTCATATTATTTCATTATTTCATTCTTCAGAGAATACATTCTTTGTCCATGATATTTCCGAGGACGAAAAATACTCCTAGTGTGTGTTAATGCTACAAATAACATTCTAAAAGTTAAGATAATGCTACAACTAATGTGGTTGACACAAATTACCCTCTTGAAAACATGGCTTAAATCAATGATGTAAAACATGTTATCACTTATATCATGCTAGAATATCATGTAGCATTCCAACATATGACTCATAGGTTCATTTAACCTTATGTATCTCAGAATTAGGATCCTCAAGTTAAAAATGTGCCTCCTCTAGACCCCATTGGCCCATGTGAAATTTCTCCTACAAATTTGATTGTGTCTTGGTTTTTCTATTTTCCTATATACACCATTGAAAATTTTACAGGTCAACCTTATAAGGCTGAAGGCATATGAAATAAGAAAAATTAAGTTCCAAAAGTATCTTCAATTACCCCCACTCCTTCTATCCCTATTTCTAAGGATTCCTAACACTCTTTGCATATTGCACAACCCAAGCATAATGAGTGGGATCCTCTCGAAGCAATCACCAAAATGCATGGTTTGAATCACTTCTTGGAACTCATATGCATGTCACCTCACCATCGTGGGCATCTCATGAATGTGTGGTTTGACGTAAATATATCTTTCCCTCCTTATTTGGGGAAGATTCCCGCATTACATGACTTAGAAGAAAGTATTCCATGACAATGTGAGGAACTCTCTTTTCCTATTGATCTTACCACAAAATTTCATTCTTGTATTCATTTCCCCATCACTTCCATGATCTTGGATGAGATATTTCCTTACATATATGATCCACTTCTCTTCATCTTTGTTAAGATAATTCACACTTTAGATAAGCATGTTATCATTGATGATGGAGCAGGCACATGTGTGGCTTCGCTAGATTTCATCAAAGCTCTAAGTTATTCCATCGATAACCTAAAATCCACATGAACTACTTATAAAGGACACAACCGATGATAGATGCCTCCGATGGGGTGTAATTGGTTACCCATCACTATTCCCATAGGACTCTCTATGTCAAAGTTATGATATTTAACTTTCCCATGTTTTATAACATTTTCCTAGGGTGGCCCTGGATTGACCGTATGCACGCCATTACCTCCTCTGCATTTCAAAGTGTGAAGTTTTCTCACTTAGGAGATATTTATAAGATCCAAGGGGACAATAACCCCTAAAATTATGATACACTTTAGAAAAATGGGACATATAAGCTCCCCACACTGGAGGAAATATCACTAATCCACTTTTGTGAATATCAGTGCTCTAACTATCCTATAGATACTATTCACGAAAATGTCAGTCATACTAAGTTGGTTAGGAACATACCTCCAGATCTTTTGGAATCATATGACGATGAGCCTACTAAAGTAACCCTTAGAATTAATACTTGTGACCTTCCTCAACTTACCATATCTCATTTTCCTCCTTCCTTATGACCTCACAAAAAGGAGACTTTGATCCTATGGTTATATCACAAATGCCATAACCCTTGCGAGAGCATATGGTTTGACTCAAAATCATAGTCGGATATTACATGGTGGATGATTCCATGTTTGATTAAAATAATGGTTATGATCTAGATGACCCTCATATGGCTAGTTATGCTCAGATTTGGCATAAGGAAGTCTTGCTCTACCAAGAAACCCTATGCACCAAAATAACTCAAAATGTTAATTTCATTATAGTATAAGAATAACCCCAAAACACTATTGAAACTGATTCAGTGGTGCCTGAGCCTCAGATTACTCCACCAACTACACTATCACATACAAATATTTACCTAGATGACCCATTCACTTTAACAGAAGAGGATGAGTGGGTTTCCAACTTTGACTATGAATCCAATGATCTCATGGGTGACGATCCTATTTATTGTGCCTTGATGAATGATAAACACACTGCTCCATCAACACCATACTCACACATGACATCAATACCCTTATTAGAAATTCCCACTATCCGTCTACAACATACAAGACCTCTCCCCCCACCTCTTTCCCTTATGACTCCTTAGTCTTCTATTTTCAATCCATATTATACATGACACAACACTTCGGGGTATGATGTCACTAATTGTAGATCTTATAGATGTCATATGAAGAAGCTTGAAGTTGAGGTCAAACATGACCAAACTCAAAAGACTACACAACTTTTTACTTCTCCTTTTTTATTCTCTCATCATGGGTATTTCATGCATACTAACGCCAAATATTGGGTTCTTCATAGCATGCATCCTATCCATGAAACCCCTTCATTCACTTGAAAGCATAGGGCTAATCCCTCTTAGAATCTCCCACCTTCCCCTAGACCACTTAGACCATAACCTACATAGTGGGATCCACCTTGTACTAAGCCTCACCACACTTTTGATGGCATCCAATGCGGAATTATCACTCAAATGGAGTAATGAATAGGTGAATCCTTATTTGCCACACAATCTAAGGTCCATAAAAATGTAGCTATTACACAACATGCTATATAGGACATCATGACCCGTGCTCAAAGCCACATTCTGAATCAAGTTGATGACATTATCATCAATACACTACAATATTTTACCCCTCATGGCTAGTTCCCTACAAGCACCATGATTACATATTTATTTTGGTTGATCCCTCACCATCATTTGGGATCTTGGCCCCCACTTGGGTTTTAACACAAACATCCTTTACATTTTCTTGGGATCCCAACTGCCACTTGGGTTTTAGAAAAACATATTCTATCTTTTCTTGGCCTCTCAGCCCCCCTTGGGTTTATCACACTATCTCCAATACCTCAAAAATACAATACTTGCTTGGGCTATTCACTCTTCTTGGATTCAGAACCATCTACACCTTGGCATCCTACCATTGGATGCCTTGGCCTTTTTCTGCCTCTTATATTTTCACATCACATGAGAAGGACTATCTTATTGATCCCCTTCTCGTTAACTTTACCTATCTATCTCATTATCATTATTATTAAGTACTATGGTATTATAACATACATACATGTGTAAAGCATGAAAATGATAAATAAATTATCACATACACATCACCCAAATATCCAAATGACACCAAAAATCATCACACACACACACATACACACACGCATCGAATCATTATCTATAAAATTGATAAAAATCATACAAAATATCCCATCTAAAATATGACTAAAGCACCCTCACCCCCTGTGGGGGGTTTCTGGATGCTTTTAGTCAATGGGGCCATGCAAATTTCTCTCACCATGTGAGCTAGGGATTCTGCCCTAGATCAGGCTCCAAAGGCCTTTCCCTATGCCCTCATCAGCTAGGTATCTATTAAAGTAATCTGATCCATAATTCTCTTAGCATATGTTAAGTGAGTTTCCTACTCCTATACTGGATGGATTATTTTTCTTGTAGCAGACTCTGTAGCATCACATCTATGCTACTAGTGGCTACTTGCACTTGCACATCTCTATATCGATGTAGTGTCCTAAATGCCTCACCCAATAAATGGAATGACCGCACTAAGTCCTCGGTCGATGGTGATTCTAGATCCACCATCACTGTAGTATCTTGAACATCTAACACATAGTCTAGTATCTCATGGTGGGTGATCTCAATCAGCAAGTGTCACTCCTCCACTATCCACTCTGCAAAAAAAAATGTACATCACCAACAATATCACATACAAAATATTCTTCTCATTATTTCATTTTGTGTGAAGGCTCTTGTCATTATAATAAAATTTTGATTCATTTATTTTTGGCTACCTTTATCCCTATATTACAGGTTACGGTATCGAATTTTTGAAATAAGGGGAATCATGGTAAGAATTGAACCATTGTCTTATGTGGGTCTGGAATAGGATACTTTCATTTGGGAAAT
This sequence comes from Taxus chinensis, assembly GCA_019776745.2. Classification (NCBI taxonomy): domain Eukaryota; kingdom Viridiplantae; phylum Streptophyta; class Pinopsida; order Cupressales; family Taxaceae; genus Taxus; species Taxus chinensis. The sequence goes on along the minus strand of CM034154.1, from coordinate 523,680,752 downwards.
TTTCAGGTAGGGAGGGATTACTAAGTTTCTCTAGAGACTAAAATTACATGATGAGAGTTTTCCTATGGAATTCATGATTGCTTGGTAAAATGGAGTAGTCAATATTCATGGGATTAGTCTTTTGGTTACTGAGGATTTTATAGGAAGAGTTACTGGTATGGAATGCTCTAGTAGTAAATTTTTTTAAGATAGAACTATACTTCATCAAGAGGTTCAAACCTTTCTTAGGGAAGATGAAAAGATATGTTATATGGAGGATGGAATTGTTCATACTGCTCTTCCTGGGTGATGGCTAGAGGTTTGCTTCCACTTGATGGTAAGTTTAGGAAACTACATTCTCATCATTTCATGTTTCTTAATCACTTTAGGTGGGATAAGAAGATTAATATTCCATTTCTCCTTTATACATATTTCTAAGTTTCTATAAGGGATTTCCAAGAAGATAAAGTTGTAGCCCCTATTCACTAGGGACTTATCTTGCTTCTTGTGAAAGTGGGTACTCTAGAAATAGAAACTAAGGTTCCTGGATCTATTTTGAGAGATGATTAGGAAGAATTTCTCAAGATGGCTGACAACATAAGACTTAAGCAGATGAAGGAAAAGTCCCAAAAGGATTTAGATACTACTATTGCACTTCAACAATTGGCTGGTCAAGATTTCGATGTGGGTCCTTTAGAGGTTTTCAAAGGGGGGAATAACCTTATTAATTTTATGGCCAAAAAATTTGAAGTGTTGGAGGACAAAGTGGACCATATAAAAGATGGAAAATACAATTTAATCAGAAATACACAGAGAAATAATGTTGAGGTTATGTTTTTGGGAGAGGGGCTTGATTTTATACAAGGAGAAGTGGCTCTGGAAAAAGGGAAATGGAAAAAATTAGCAATTAGCAGTTCGAAGGATGAAGAATATTCTAACAATTAGCTGAAGCAGGAGGGTCCGAACATGAGAATGAGAAGAAAATATGTGTAAGGTGTCTTTTTGCTGCTTTTTTGTTGACCATCTATTGGTTTTTGGCCTTATGATGTAATGTTTTAGATCCGGATGGTTGAATGTTTTTTGATCTTTATCTGTGCTTTATAAGAGTCAATTTATTTTTGACTCAAGCTTTTTGTTGGTTGTCTTTTTTATTTTTATGATATTCATTGTAATATATTTTGTACTTGGCCCTTAGAGCCTTTTCCAAGTATTATCTATAAAAAAATAACAATATCATGTAAGTCTAACAAAAAACACTGAACTAACATGCTATTACTCATACATGTCTGCCCATTTCTCTCATCAACAGTCTCGTCATCTCCTCGATCATCCAATACCTCCTCCACCTCATCATTCTGATGAGGTTTGGCTCATATATATTGTGCCCACCTACTACGAGGCACAAATGCCACTCCCTCTCTCTACTGTGGTTCTGGCCTCTATCTCAAATGCACGACCATATGAACTCCTAATGGATTCAAAAACCCTCTACCTAAATGTCACATCTTGTGCTCTATCAAAAATGGTGTTTGATATCTGACTCCCTCTCCTGTGGTGTTAGGACATGCTCCAACCTATGGCACTATGTCTGTCGATCCTCTATTGGATCCCTCCTCCAAACCACTATCCATTATGATCTGTAGTAGGCCCTACACATTTGTATAGTGTCTGTGCTATCACCGCCCTATTACACCTGCTGCCTGTACCCTATGATGTCATAATGTTGGAACCCAGAACTCTACTCTAGTAGCTTCTCTAGCATGACAACACTGGTAGGGTGGTAAAAATGGTATCATTGTTAGTTACACCCATCTAATTTTCCATTGTATTCTATCCACCGCATGTCTCTCTACCTAATACAAATAGTGCTATGTCACCTCAGTGATGGTATCCAAGAAATATACTCTTTACTAGCTAGGGCATTGATTTGTGTTACCTATATAAGGCTACCATACCAAATCATTTAGACCCACCTATGCTAGTGGTCAGTATACCTGGAGTTCTCTTGTTATCGGCCCTTGTGCTCACTGAAGTACTATGAGGGAATCTACTACTAATACTTGTGGCATCCCAGTCAGCTTGTACATTAGGAACATCTTATATATCCATGATGTCAAGAATCTGATGGGTCCCATCACCCTTTGGCCTCTATGCCACACCCTTTAAAGATCATGTACCAACTTTACCCATATGGTGGTGCCCTAACTCAATAATACACCCTGATTCACAACATCTTGAGATACTTCTATCAAGAACAATGTGATGGCTCCATCGGCCTTATGAAACACTGTGTTTCTCCATGATACCATAAAAACCTTTCAAATATTCATAATCCATGGTGCATGCACTACATTGATTCAAACACACAACAAGTGTTTGTCATATGTATTACTCCCTATATCCCATATTGTTAAGGATCTCTATTCTGTAACATCAGGTGTCAAATTATAGTACATATGGGCGCTTCCAATTGGTAACCCCAAAATCCCATGTACATCCTCTAATGTCACAGTCATCTAAAATTGTCTCCTAGCCTATCCAACACCGAAAGGTGTTGGACCTAGTCTCTCATGCAGCCCAAAATCATTTGCAGTAAATACATGTTCAATGGTATCCTGAGAATTTGCATGATTCCCTCAAATCAACAACCCTAGATCTGAGCTATCTCTGAATGTGAAAATCTCCCAATCATCTCACTAAGAAAAGATACATTTATTCTCTACCATAGAAAAATATTACACTCTTTCTGCATCCAAAAAATCACATTAAATACACATTAGACATTTGGATCATAAATCTGTAATAAGAAATACAAAAAATCTATTTTTCCTAAATATTACCTACGCCATCGGCCCCCATGGAAGATGCCATCAGCCCCTAGTAGGATTCCCAAACACCATCGGCCCTTTGGAAGACATCATCGACCCTTTAACTCCCTCTTTTCCCATCTTAATGCCATTTAAATTGTTGTTGTAGGGGGCTAATGGTGTCTAGCCAAATCGTGGTTGCGACCTTCCCATGTTTATTTTTAAAAAATGATGAAAAGAAAAAATAAAAAATCAAATCCCTCTCAAACCCACTTGTATTTTAACCTAACCTACTTGATGACATAAGTTTTATTAATTTTGACACTCTATCGACTCTAAAAAAGAAAAATAACTACAATACACCAAATCTACTTGCTAAAATTAAATGCGACGATGTACCCGTGGTCGAGTATCAATGATTGCTCCTCCTCATTATCCTCCATTACCACCTCAAAATCTTTCCATATCATCTAAAACTCACCCAAATTTGGAGTTCCAAATCTCAGTTCTTTCAATTCCATAAATAGTAATAAGAAAATAAAAATCAAAATTACTATATATATCTCAAATTTCTATTCAAAATTGGTTGCGATCGACCTCAATCTTAAAATAACCATCCTTTGCATTCTTGATCTCCATAGATTGCACCATTTATTGTATCTTAATCGTGACCTCATGCCATTTTTTTCCTATTACATGCCTAATTTTGACGATCTTTGATTTTGACCTATTTTTGACACCATACCATTGTACGAAACATCAATATCATGATATCATGACATCTATCCCATGGGCCCCTAGCTAGGTTGTTTATGTCTTATTATAATGATGTTACTCTAGTTTTTCCTTTTATTTTTGCTTCTACAGGGTTCTTACAACATGGATTGCACCCACACGCGGTAGGAAAAGTGACACTATTAGGTATGCATTAGTGGGTATATTTCATTTTAGCTAGTCACATAAGAAATTATTTATGCACTTACTTTTAGTAGCAATGTTACAAACTATATTTTTCCGTTGACCACCCCACATTTTTCTCTTGCAAAATTTGGTGATTAATGATTGGGGTATATATATACACCTAAATATTTGCTTTTTACTTTTCATCTTTCATACCTATTACTAACAATAATCCTTATGTAGATAAGGGTTGTCAATACATCTATTTCCTAAGTGGTTTCCTTAAGGGGTCTTCCAAGGACAAGTAATGGTTATTTACATAACCATTATGGGTTAGAGATAGTACACAAATAGAGTGTCACTATTTGGTCTTGGCCTTAGTTTACAATATGTATCCTTATCCTACTAGGTCTATGCATATCATATTCATGACTTCTTACTTGCATTCTAACAGTTTTCACCTTATTCATCCACTTTCATGACTCACGAAAAATTTATTTTACCTTTCATGACACACCACTTAATTTTTTCATCCTTGGCCGACACAATTTTTCGTGGGAAATTGTGTTGGTGTTATGTTTTCTCATTTCTGACGCCATCACCTGCTGGTGATGGCGTCCTAAATATGCCTTCACTTCACTTAACACTCAAAAAGGAAAATGAAGCTAAGACACTCGAACTGCTACGGAGATTGCATCCTATATATACCTTTACTTCACTTGAAACTCAAAAGTAAAAGAAAGATAAGAAACCCAAACTGCCACTTACTTTTATCTTTTGTGTTATCTTTACATCACCTCGCCTATATTTTGGTTCATCTTACATTATGCTTGAATTAGATTATATAGCTCTCTTCTTGCATGATTTCTTACACTATTGGGTTAACCTATAGTGATTCTAGGATAGGGATGGTATTCCCCTACTCCACCTAATATTGACTCTCTCTCTCTCTCTCTCTCTCTCTCTCTCTCTCTCCTCCTCTCTCTCTCTCTCTCTCTCTGCTACTTCTAAGGGAAGATATATGCATCAACAACCACCCCACAAGAACAAGGTGAGTGATCTAACCCTTCTATGTCACTTTGCATAGATTATTTCATCTCCTCTTCATTGTGTTATGTTAGGTTAGTGTTATGCATGTTTGATGCTAGTTATCTTAACACTTTGTTCTCATGTGTTTTTGTAAGGAAAAAATTCAAGTTGAAAACATGACAACCATACCCTAGAGTCAAAAAATGTGTTTGTAAGCACTTTTAATCACTCCTCCAGATTAGCTTTCTCTATGTGTCATACCTCTCCCAATCCTCCAAGTGCTCACATGTGTTGTGACAGGGTTGGCCCTAATATTAAGTCCTTATAAACCTTATTTTATAATTATATAATCAAGAATATCTATTTTCTTTATTATTTAATATAAAATATGTTTGTTTATATTTAATAGATTATTAATTAGTAATTATATTTGTGTTCATAAATAAATTAGATATGCTATGGAAATGAAGCTAAACCATATAACCTCAAAACATGAACCTAATCTACACTAAATCATCATGATAAGAGCTAAAAAAGACTAACATATATCATTGTAAGAACTAGATTAAATCTAAACTAACATGATATATGCTACTCTCTATTCTTTCGATTACTAATTAAGAAATTGAACGTAAAAGATCAATTTAGCAATCAAAGGAGTGATTAGTTGTTTATGGTTCTCAAGCTTTTAAGAATGGAGTCTCACCATTAGTGGCTTCAAGGCCAATGGTTCTCTCCATATTACTTAAACTTGGATTATGGATGCAAATGGAGGATATTAGCTCAAGATCAATGGAGGAGGTAAGCTTAAGATCAAATGTCTAATTATCTTAAAGCTAATACAAATGGAATCCCAAAGCTATGTGTTCTTAGTGTTAATAAGATATCCTAACTGTGATGGTGTAATTTTGAATGGTTAGGCTTAGCCTTGTATTTATTGTTTTCCAAATGGAAGACCTTGAACTTTGGGTGCATGTGGGACTAAAATCTAAAAAGCACTTTAGGATTAGGAGCTAAGTAAACATGCTTTAAACTAGTTAAGCTAGGATTAGGCTAGTTAAAATTGATTAACAAGTGATTAGAGACTCGTAGAGAGTTGGGAGGGGTTTGGTTAATCATTTGTGACTAGTAGATAGCCTAGAAAGCTTGCAGAAGTGGTTCAGAGAGAAATAGGGAGGTTCTTCATGGTCAAAATGAGGAATTTTTAACTAATAAGAAAGATATTAACCAAATGGGTTGAATATATGAGGAATATGACCAACAGAGGGTCGTGAATGGGCATATGAGAATGGAGCGAAGAATAGCTAATTAAAAAAGTGTCGTCAATTGGTTGAATTAAAGGAAATGATAAATGTAAGCATATTTTAGGTGTCTACATTTTCCCCTCTTTGGGGTGGCGTAAGTGATGTCACTTAAAATAAATTAGACAAGCATAAACAACTATTTTTTTTGAAGGGATAGAAGAAAAATGAGTAGAATGAAGGATGCCCCCTCGATTGTTGATGGGATGATGGAAGAACGCGATTGATGATAAAAAAAATATGACAGAAAGAGAAAAAAATAAAGAATAGTGTGAAGAATAAGAAAATGGATATAGATGAAAAGGAGTATGAAGAAGGGGGAATGAGCTAACATCCATCCAGTGCCCTTTTAAACAACTTTATTTTTCATCATATTGCTAGTGATCTTCATCATCAATCCTTATTAAAAAGAATGAACAAAAGTGTAGTATGACAGGAAAATCTATATATGAACAAATGTCCATTGTAAAAAAAACCAACTTTATGTAACATACAAAATGAATTGTAATACGAGAAAGTAAAAGATTCCTAAGTCCATGCAACATACACAATGTAATGCAATACGATAAAATAAACACGTTAACCTAATAGAGAAACATTATGTGATGTTTTTATTATTAAGCTTCAGTTTTTACTTGTGTGAATTAACGAAAAGGGTTGAAGATGGTGCCCCAAGTAATGATACATGCAAGGGGACAAACAAAGAACACTTAGGTCTGATGAAAAAACAATGTGCACTACAAAATAGTACCAGGAAACTTGTTGTTCCCCAGAATATAGACGAAGTAAGAAGCTTAGATTTGTTAATGATGGTAGATTAAGATGATCCACAAGTCACACACATGAATAGGTGAGAACCAAAGAGCAACATATTTGATTTTTTCATATTTTTTCTAAAACATATTCATATTTTTTTGACATTTTCGGAAACCTATTTGATTTTTTTTTTAATTTTTCCAACATATTTGAATGTTTTCAATGATTTTCAAAGTTTTCAAAAACTATGTACAAGAAGACAAAGAAATGTAGATGCCTCTAGTGATAGATGGGATGTACAAGGGCAAAAGGCCACACGCATGTGAGAAAGGTGAAGATACAAAAATTCCCCAATGATTATCTTGGAGTATTCAAAGGGAAACTCTTCATGCATAGAAGCAGAACCCAAGGCCATTATGGATAGGTTCAACATGATGATGAACGTAAACCAATAAAGTGTTGGGAAGAATTAAGGATGCCCCTAACGTAAGATGGCCTACAAGCACATGATAGAAAGGAAAGAGAATATTTTTTTGTGAAAGATGATAAAGGTGTTTGAAAACATGGAAAAAATGCAATATTATACACATGGATGTTTTGAATGAAGTAGAAGAATGATGTGAATATATCGTAGAAGCCTCGTGATGAAGAATTGATTAGCCAAACGTAAAAAATAATGAGACAAGATACATACTAGAGTAAGAGTCTGAACAAGGTCCAAAAAAAGACACGTGGTAACATAATAATCCTATTCACTCATAGAGATCTAGTGTGTTCATATGGAAATGAATTACCTTTTGGAGGGAAGACTTGATATACAACGAGTGAGGACACTAGCCAAAGTGTAGGGATGATTTATTTTGAAAGGTGATTTGTGAATGGAGGGTGGAAGGACAGCCATACATTGCTTCGCTACCAATCAGTCATCCATAGCCCCAATGGAAATGCATTTGATTCTAATCACAACATTTCCCTACTACCAGTCAGACATCCATAGCCCTGATAGAGATTATCGGAAATACCCCAAGAGAGAGTTATATACTAATTTGATTTTTCTTTGTAGCTTTTGGCTTTTGATTTTTGATTGATTATGTTTCTTTTACTTTCTGAAAACTTATTTCAGATATCTTGTTTAACAAGGGGTTAAGAACCACAAATGGCTTGATGGAAGGATGTGGAAGTGATTGCGATGATGCCATTGGCTAGTGTCAACAAGTATGTCTAAAAGTTCTTCGCAACAATTTTATTATATGTTGATTGTGATATGATCTCTAAGAGGTCAATCGTTCTTTAATTTACCAAGGTGATAAAAGACCAGGGTCAAACGAATACCATAAAGATAAATGTAAAAAAATGTGTGTGAAAAGGATAACCACAATATCACCAAAGGGATGAAAATGGTAGGAAGAATTGCAGAACAAATAGCAAGGAATGGAATAAATAACATCCATGTGTATGTAATTATTGATTGCAAGGTGTGATCTTTGTACCTTTGATCTTTCTTATGTTTTCTCTTTTTTATTTTTTTTTGAATTGTTTTTTTTATAGGTTTTTTTATAGTTTTTGGAAAGATGGGACTAAAAAAGTCACTTGTTGTGATAAGATCTAACAACAACGTTTGTAATTTCCTTGATAAGGGATACTAGGCATGTTTGTTTATAAAGCGTATTATTTTCCCTGATTTTGATGATCGTGGTGAGCTCATATTCAACAAATGATTGTGATTTGTTATGAAACATGGATTTTGTATGTGGGAGCTTGAGTTCCCTATCCATAGGTTTCTACACTTTGTGCCATACTTGATGGGTGCATTGGTATGGGTTCTTGAATTGTGTTTGATTTACAAATTTGAGATTATTCAAGTTGTTGGAAGCTTTGTAGCTCTTTTTAGTTTTGACCTGAGCTTGATTAAGAAATTGTTTGGGTTTCTTATAAGTTGACACGTGACTTTTCTAATCCTGAGAAATGGGAGAAGAAAGTGGACATTTATGAATGATGATAGGAATGATAGAGATGGTGGTGGGCTTTCCCCAATCATTGATAGAAGAAGAACATGATACATGAAAAGGATATGGTCCAAACATTGAAGAGGATGGGCTACCAGGAGGTGATCTACTAATAGAAGATGATGAAGGGATACTAGGATATGACCCTAAGATGGAAGAAATTGGGCTACAAGGACATGACCCAAGAATAGATGATGATGGGCTACCCAGAGGTTTCCCATAGATAGAATAGGATGAAGGGTTACTAGGAATTGGCCGAAGAATAGAAGGTAATGGGATGCCAGGAGGTGACCTATAAATAGAAAATGGTGGGTTACCCAGGGGTGGATCTAAGATAGAAGAAGATGATGGGATACTCAGTGGTGACCCAAGGATAGATTTTGATTGAGGAATGATGACATATAAGGAATGATTTGTAAATGACAAGATAGGCTATGGATCAATGCTAGACCTTGGAATTTCATCATGTTCATAGGAAGGTGAAGATGGAATGACAGAAGAAGAGTCAAGTTCCATGACCTTAGGTTTTTATTCTATGCTATGATAAAAGGAATAAATTTTTTCCTTCGTATACGTGAGCATATCGAGTTCTAGAAATAATCCTTGTAGAGGAATATCTTCATGTAGTCTAATTGTTCCTTAATTCTAAGAGAAATAAATCAGCAGAGGTTACTTTTCTTTGACCATAGGAGGTTGAATAAAACAGACAGTTTCAACAAACATGGAAGTTTTAAAAGGCATGTGATGATGTAGACGAGGTTAAGGTTTGACCTTATCACTCCCATGAAGAGTTTTGATAGAGCTTTGAAAAGATATCTTAGCACATGGATTCTTTCTAATGGTTCGACGTGGTCATAAACATTGATCTTTACAAGATGGATGAGGAAATGGTACAATATGGTTGAAATGACTCAAAGGCGAAAGAGGGATTGAAGTTGGAATGATAGTAGAATAAGATGAAAGAGAGGAAGTAGACTTGGAGGTAGGCATCTCATGAATGGATGATTTGGATTCAGACCTATGTCATTTTTCTAGAAGACGACGCAATTTAGGAAGAAAAATAGGATTAGATAGTCATTCATTAAGTTATAAAGTAGGATTTGAATTGGAAGATTGAATAGAGGGAATCTAAGTTGTGGAACTCTTCGACAAAGGAAGGGGTCATTAAAGAGACTGATAAAGGTGGTCTTGCATAGGAAGGGAGGACCGTGACTCAAGAGACAAATAAGATGTTTGATTGATGAAACTTTGAGTCACACGAGTCTTCAAAGGAGGAAGATATCGTTGAGGTGACTTGGAATAAAGTTCTTGCAAAGGAATACTGTGATTTAGGATTTTATCTAGGGGTATTCAAATAATATTTGGGATCTAAATATTTAGAATAAGAGTGGGAATCTGAATGGTAGTTTGAATTTGAATCAGAACAAGAGTGGGGGGAACCTAAATAATAATTTGGATCAGAAGCATCTAAACCATACCACCGACTATGAGATGAAGGTGGGGAATAAGATACCCAAACACACTTTCCAACATGAAGAACCAAACGAGGTTTAGTTGTAATGGGAATATTTTGATTTGAATTCCTAAACCTAGGTTTCATATTTTTGTAAGTGTTAGGAATCGCGTGATAGTCAGTCATTGTTAGCATCGTTTAGGTAAAAATTCCTAGACCTAGATAGTGTGATAAAATTCCTTCAAAGTGAAGAAATTTCCATGTTGATTTGGGTAGCAATGAAAACCAACTAGACATTTTGAAAGTATGGAGATGCGTGCATGATTTCTTGAAGAAGGTATAAGGAAAATAGACATTGTGATGATGCAATCTCGATGAGATCAAAAAGGATTATCATAGAAAACAATTTTTCCAGAAAAATGATCATAAGGAACAATCTTGCAAGTGTGAAAAAAAAATCCAATCAATAAGGAAATACTCCCTATGTAAAATGTGTGCGTAGAATTATAGTTTGATGCAAAAAATTATCAACACAATGTCAATACTTACATCAAGCTCGAAATGAACAAGGTGTAAATATTAAAAAAGGGTAGATGTGACTCCTAATCAAAGGATACCACAACGAGTTTAGCAACCAACAAGGCCTAAATGTCAAAGGGAGAGGATTACAATTGTAATCCACATAACCACACCAATTGGACACGTTAATCAAGCTTCACGAAGAAGTGAGATATTAGTGCCAAAGAAGCATCAAAATGAAACAAACAAAGTAAGCAACACTCTTCAATATTTTGGACAATGTTTGAAGTAAAAATAAGTAAAATTATACTAAGGATGTTCTAAAATGTGGGCAACGTAATGACACGATGAGGACACTTAGATCACGTTTACGAGAAACATGACATAATTATTTTAATTGTGTTGAGACAATGCGAACAAGGTAACACGTCAAAGGGAGATCAAATAATGAATCAATCCTAACTATGATGATGATATTGAAATCAAGATAAAGTGGTCATTAAAGATAGAAGGATGCATCCATGTACTTTATACATTTAACAACTTAGCCGCAAACATGGATGAGCGTAAATAGACAAAAACATGGTGAACACTATCTATGAAAACACTCTTGAAAGATTCCTTATTTTGTCCCAAATGGGAAACAAGAATTAAAAGGTATAGATCAAAAGATGAAAATAAACTAAGCGTCACTTGGGCAGAGTTTTTCCTCGTCCAAAGGTGAGAAAGAAACCAAGCTAAGTGATACGTCATTTAATTTCATGATAAAAGACACTTATATCTAACTCAAGTGGACTCGTTACTATGTTAAAAAAAAAGGCTTCGAATATAAACAAGTTATTAATTTGTGATGGAGAAGACACAAAAATGGAATAGCAAGGTGGGCTCCTTAATGAAATGGCTTTCCTAAGTAAATCACTCAGCTAGGTGTGAAACGTTTGTCTAAATACAAGTTCGATTTACCCAAAGAGTCACACTGACTAGTTTGGGAGTATCTTGGATTTACTTTACCCCTTCTAATACAATGAGAAACTAGTGTGTTTAGTTGTATCGTCATTGGGATTGTGATATAGACAACTTTGACTCTAAATTTCTAATGTAAAATCTAGTCAAGTGGGTAAGCGGAGCACTTCCTGTTTCATCCACGAGGTTACTTAGTGGTGGATTACTTTAGGGTTCATATAACCACCCCCATTGTTATAGCTAAAGGCATTATTCCAAAGGGGTTATGTTCTAGTTGAGCAGATAACGAGGTACCCTTTTCCAAAACCTACAATACAGTGTGATGTATGTGGTGTTTTTTTATCTTACTTAGCTATTGTCGCCAAATCACTGCACCCTCCGAATGGCCAAGATGTGAATAGGACGTTCGGTGTGATTGGGACACATGGGATCACCTCTCAAGCTGTGGGACTTGGGCTTGAGGTGAACCTCCGGAGAAGGCCGGCTTCCTCTTCCTAAACTAAGTGTTGTACTACTCCTAGTGTAACAAAAATGATTATCTAGTCCTATGCTAACATTTTCATGGGGTTTTAGGGAAAGAGATTTACAGAAATGAAACTATACTAGGGATGGTGATGCACCAAATAAAGGGTGTTTCCAAACTCAGGTTCGGTTAATTTGAAGAGGGTGTGTGCACCACAGGTCTTCACCTACTACAACTTAGAGAGGGTATAGGATACCACAAACTAAGAGACACGCATTCCCTTTGTTAAAATTTATCAGAATGAGAAATATAAAAGTTTCCCAATGAAGAAGGATGAACTCAAGAAGGGTGAACAGACACCACAACTCAACTGCATGCAATACTTCACCACTCGATAAGCACAGAACTCCAAGAACCTGCAATAGAACTTAAACTTGCACAGTGTACCTGTAAGTATGAGAAAGGCACAAAGAAGCACAGAAGGATGAAAGGACCGAGATTAGTCACAAAACACACACTTTTATTGCTTCAATAACATGCACAATGCATCATACATTCAGAAGAGGTAATATTTGCCATTACAGTCTTGAAGAGGAGGCTTGAAAGTTCTCTCAACACACAAGAACAACTTGCAGAAGAGAGAGGATTCTTGAAAAGTATACACTCGCCTGAGATATCTAACTGTCCAACTTATCTGAACTGTTGGAACCCTTTGAAATGAGCTTCCAACTTACATTTATAGAAGAATATGTGAGAAAGAAGAGGAAATGGTCATAATTACATTCCTAAAATGAAGGCCCATGATGTATTTATTACAGTTAGTTAAACCACCTGAGAAGGTTCCATCATGGGTCATTAATTGCCTGATGACCTAGTCTTCTCAATTAATTAAAAGAATATTTAAATAAAATATTTAAATAATAATAATAAATATTATTATAAAAATATTTAAATAAAAAATATTAATTTAATTAACATAATTTCGGGACCCCCCATTGACCCGTTTGAATTGAAGAGGAGGGGGGTCCATGTGGATAGAGTCTGCACAAATCTCAACTCAGTGAGTTTCGAATCCTCTAACTCAGTGTTGCAATCAATTTTGAACCCCACACTAACTCTTTCCTCGCTTTAGCAATCGGATCTTTTGCATTGATTCCTTCGGTATTTTAGCAATGCACTCTACAATCTCGGCTACAATCAACAATTATGCCACTATTGGGATCTTAGTATTATTGTAGAACAAGCAGATTTACACAGAAAAATAATAATATATTCTCAATATTCAAACGTACAAGATATTACAAATAAATAGGAGAAATTCATCCTATTTTCTAGGAGGTTGTTCTAACAACACTCCTCACATTTCTTATTTACGTGAATTTGGTTTAACAACCAAATCACATTCAAATAACTATATGAGTTGTTATTACAACTCATTTACTCCACATTATTATATTCACCAATATGTAAATATAATAAACACATCTAAATAATGTGAGCACTAAACAAGTATTCCTAACATTCCCCCCCTTAGTGCAAACATGGGGAGAAACATAAATCTTTAGACTGAGCAGCGTACACATGTCTTGAACTTCCTCTGTGCACTCTGATTGTGGGAACACATCAACCAGGATATGGGAACACTATCAACCATCCATGGGAACATCAACCAAGGTGGGAAACTACATCAACCACTTGGGAACACATCGACCATGCAAAGGGAACTGGGAACATAACATCACCATCAACCATATCTGGGAACATCAACCAACTAATCAGAAAAGTAGTGGGAACATGACATCAACCATCTACTTTTATCAAGAACATCTACTGCTTCAGTACTTTGTTTTGAATCTCCTGCACTATCTCACATCAGGGGTTGATCTAAAAATCATACTCACAAATTACACACATGAACAAGAGGTGGAAATGAAAATGGAACATTGAGACCATGTTCCCCCCCCTCAATGTGAATATTTCACTTATTCAACACAAAACAGGAACTCTGAAATCATACTGCAATCTAGAAATGAAAGTAAAATCACACACACACACACACATAGTGTCACCACAACTTCATGTGGCCCCATCGTTGGAAACTGACGAGAGGACGCCAATTATCCTCCAGCCTCCTGTGCCTCCTTCCTCCAACAAGATGCTACTTACTTAGTGGATTTGTCAATGAAGCTCATTTTACAATTTTGACTCAAATGACAAGACGTTGGTTTCTACCGATATTGCGCCTTTTTACAAACAATTAAAATTTTGAAATATACTATTTTAAAATAACAAAAATACTCAAATTTCAAATAGAATCTTACACACTCATATATGAATTTTGACTAGATATACGAAACCATGTGCAATAGTGGTATGTGGAGGACCCAATGCAAGAATTGTAGCTGTGAATGGTGGACAGTTGTAACCCCAAGAATATGTTGTTAATAGTAACGAAAAAATGATAGATCTACATGCAACCGTGGTATTAGAGGATCAAATTCTTACTCTACATGGCACGTATGTAATGTAATATCCTGATATAAACAGTTCTACAGGCTCCATGACTTGTTTAAATAAATTTTGCATAGAGATAGAGAATTTCGAGGTTGAGTCTGAGCTATATAAGATGTTGCAGTCGAAATTATCCAAATCCGTCAATGGACAGCAGGCTGGTTTGCATCCAAATGTGGAAGTGAATGTAACACTCTGAACTATTGTTACTACCTCCTGAGCATTCAAGTGTTGATATATGATTTCTTTTGTAAAAAGGACGTGTTCCTTTGATTGTGAAGTCATGCTTGATATGGATTGTATCTTCTTTGCTCTTGAAGATCTTTGACTGAGCCAGGATATGCTTGGAGTCTTTTATTTCTTTCATTTATGCACCTGAGTTTAATCTGATTTCAGAATGAATTGTGGATTTACCCGTCTATATGACTCAGCCTTGGATCAGTGGCATTGATCCAAGAGATGTTTTAAGTTTATTCGGGATGAACAAAAATTATAGACCTTACGAAGGTTGCAAGGTCTGAATGTGTTGAATAAGCAATTCCGGAGTCTAACTCAGGCTGATCGTGTTAAATGAATTGGTTCCCGATATCGTAATATCAGGAAGGTCTAGACCTTGAGCCAGGTAATAAATTCTGATATATTTATTGCTAGCTTATTATCAAGGCTGGATTGAATCCATTTCGGGAATGTATATCTGTTGGTTCTTATACTGAACGATTCTATTTGTTAGACCTAGACTGGTTCTATTAAGGTTAATAACCTAAACCTAAACTATAACCTATGGGTTGGATTAGTGCTAATCTAACCTAGCCCTAAACTATAAGCTAAATGTTCTAAGGTTAGTGACCTAGCGCTAAGGAGGTTAGACTAAGTATCACCTTAAGGTCTAACCTATGTTTCTAACCTAACTAATGATCATGGATGAAAGGGACCTATGAAGGGGTGCGAGCCATGGGCGGTAGTTTCTATGGCATTAAATGAGATGGATAAGTATGAAGGACAAGGGATTTGGTGGAAGTTTCAAACGGCTAGTGAAATCCGACGTGGCAGAGTCGCCAAATCTGGAAATGGTCTTTGGTTTGTTTTTGTCCATCGCCAACTATGGCGGTCAGTGGCAATGGAGATTGAGCGGGAATTTCAGAGTTAATGCAATTAAGGAACTCGATTTCCGAGCACGGATTGCTCGGGAAGGCATGCAAAATGGAAAACTAGTTGTTTGTTTGGTTTTCCATGTGCTCCGGTTTTCTCTCTGTTTGATCACTGGTTCTTCGAACCAGTCTACTTGGTGTTGCATGGCAACTATGAGAATAACTAGCTCTTTTCTCTGTCGAGGAAAGTTTATAAGGCATGGAAATAACAAATTATTGTTGTTGAATCTAACGTGGAAAAAGAGGAGAAGGCTCGAGCTCTTTCAGAGGTCTTCTTCGGATTTTTAAGCGACATTACCAGGCATGTTAGGCCCTAACTTTTAAAAATCTTGCTTTCCTTCAAATGATTTCATTAGAACAACTCTGTTCAGATGATTTTTGGTCCAGTTGGTTTTTATGGTAGCATTGTATGAATTAGTTTGTTGTATCTTCATGCTGGTTCGATTATTCAGTTGAACCCTTGCTAGGTGTACATTTTGTTTCGTTCGGTTGAATTATCTTGCTGTGTTTTACATTTCGGTTAGATTTCGTAGAAATGCTTGCAAGGATAATGTACGAATTCGACTCTGTTGGAGTCCATGAAAAGTTTTCTTGGTTGATATCGACTTCTGTAGAAGCCTTGCTGTTTTCACTTGTTGAAACTGATACTATTGGAATTCTAGAAATGATAGTATGTTTTGGCTTCTGTAGAAGTTTAGTCGTGAATGCTATATGTTTTTGGATATTGTTGGAATCCTTGAATAGATAGTATTTTTAACTTCTGTAGAAGTTTAATCGAGAATACTAAATGGGTTTGACTCCTTTTTGAGTCCTTGAAAAGTAACATACGTTTCTACTTCTGTAGGAGTTCAGTCGTGAATACTGTATGTTATTGATATAGTTGGAATTCTTGAATTTAATATGTATCTTGTATCTTTCTACTTCTGTAGAAGTTTATTTGAAGAATACTACATGGGTTCGACTCCTTTTGAATCCTTGAAGCGTATATTATGTTTTTCTCTTCTGTATAAAGTTATGCTGTTGTTATGGACTCAGTTGTGAATACTGTGTGGTATTGATTGACTCAGTTGAGAGTCCTTGAAATGTATCTAGTATTTCAAACTTCTGTAAGCTTGGTTATGAATGCTGTTGTTTTGTTAAGAATACTAAATGATATTGACTTTGATGGAGTCATTGAAAGATAATTTATGTTTAAATTCTGTAGAAGTTTTGCTGTGAGTACTTTTAGGATTCTTGAATTGTGGTCATATGAATCCAACTTCAATTTAAACCTTGATTATAAGTATTGGTTGGATTTGGCACTGTTGGAGTCCATGATATGCTACGTGTTGGCTCGTTTCTTGATTTCAGTTGCTGAGCATGCATATCATTTTTATTCTTTCTTATTATGTTGTCGTTATGTTCATTCGATTACTGAGGAATCTAGAAGGTTGGGGTTTCTTTATAAACTCGACTTTGTATGAGTACCTTGTTATATTTTGTAGTAACTCGACTTCAAATGAAACCTTGAGAAAAATTTATTGGTATGGAACTCGGCTCCTGTGAGGACCTGGTTGTGGTTATTATTCTTCTTGAAAACAACTTCTAATTTACACCCATGTTGTATAATCGTAGGGATTTTCTTAGTTGAATGAAGCTGTGCATATTGTGTTTCGACTCTGCGTGAATGTCACTGTATTTCATATGGAAACATTAATTGTTTTAATGTGATCTTGTTTCAAGTTTGACTGAAACAAAGAGCTCTTAGCTGTGCCATGACAGGCGATGGCGTTGGATATTTTTCATGTTTGTTGAATAATATGGAAAGTTTTATTGAGCCTATTGGAGTTGGATTATTTATTAATGCTTGTTGCGTGAACTCTTGAATTGTTTAGTAGCTACAGGTGACCTTTATATTTGGAATTAGATGGAACTGTAGCTCTTCTTGTAATTTCGACTGTTTAGTCGCATGCGTAAATGTATTTGCATTAATCGGTACAGTTCAGAATGTTATTGACTTAGGATTCTGATGGACTCTGTTTCTTTCTTCTTGACTGTAATTTATATGTTGATGTATATGGTAAATGGAATAGGAAAAATCCTCTCTCTCCTAGATAGGAAAACTTGTGTGCTTTCTTCTTGCATCCTTTTTCGATCTCTATGGTAGGGGCATAACAAGAATAAACTGAGTTATTGTATGAAGAGACTGGTATAAAATATGTGCTGATGTATAAATAGGTATACTTGTCAATACCATTGAAATGTGTTAGGATGATAAAAGAATTAAGACTATGGGATTGTTGAATGTTTTAACTGCCATTGAGAAATTGTAGAAACAATCTTGTAGGAATTTTTATGTCTTAAGAATGGCTATATTCATATGCTCTTAATCTCTAACATATAGGATGAATAGCCTGATTTAAGTTTGCAATGTGAAGAAATGATTTCATTTAAACAGGTTGTTTGATGAAAACAATTGGTGGATTGCATTTGTTTTAAGAATTAGTGCTTATCATGCTCAGTTCACCGAACTGACCCGTGTTGACAATTTTTGCAGATGATTTCCGTAAGTGGTAAAGGCACGCAGATCTGATATGATGTTCAGATTGTTTAATTTGGTTTTATGATGAATTTCAATTTAATTCTCTAAATGTACTACTTGAAGAAAGATGTTCTTTTGCTGTTGAGTATTGTATCAAATATGCTGAATGCATAAAATGTATTTGATTAGCTTTGAAATGAATAAACTGAGGTATTTGTTACTTATGTGTTTGCATTCGTATCTTGATGGTTTGATCTTCTTCGGTTCGAATGATTTTAAGAGCATTGTTATTATTGTACAACTTGGAGACATTTGTGATTATCTAAGTAAGCTTGCAAGGTTATGTGACTGAATACTTATGATTGTTTAGTAGTTCTATTATGTTCTATTTAAAGCTAAATTGTAATTTAGATCACTGATTTTTGAGAAGCTAAGGTTAAAATAAACCCTTTCAGGAAGCTGAATGGGAAGAGTAATCTGTTACTCTCTAACCTTGATCTAAGTCAAGACAACGTACTGAATGTTTTTAAAATCACTATATCTTAACACTAATAAGTAAGATATATTTCAGTTTTAAAGATCTGGAATAAACCCAAAAAGGGATAAGTTAGCAATCTTATGAGAAGACTTGGGGTTACTACCCAATTTCGTAGATTAAGATTATTGTGAAACAATGATCTCCTTGTTGGGACCTCAATCTTATTAAACTTCTCTTTGTGGAATGGGTCTTAATAAGAAAGGCAATTTTAAGATGAGGAACCCAGGGGTTGGGAAAAGACTACCCTAAAAAGGAGTGTCTTAAAGTATAATTTAAACTCCACGTAAGTAACACCTTAAAGTTTAGTAGATCTTATCGAGGTGGATTTGAAGGTTGATGGCACAAGTCGATTGCAGGGTTGTACCTTCGAGAAGATTAGGATCTTCTCGAAGATACAACAATGCAGGTGACTTATGGCGACACCCTTTGCATTGATCGTTAAGATTTACTCCTTAAACTCGAACAAGTTTTACTCCGGACTGGTTACCGACATGGTCATGTTATGAGGCTGCCCCTGGAGACTCGGGGTACCTTGACACACAGGGTTAACTAGGGTTGACCCAGTATGTCAGAGTATCCCTAGTTCTCGAGAGCATCCTTATAACGTTGCCATATTATTAATCCGTTTCTGAGTGAATAACTTGGGGCAGGAGAGACTGACAGAAGTCAGTATAAGACATTCTACATAACAAAGGAATGGGGTGAAGGACGTATTCCAGATTGACGAGTATGTCGTCAAGGAATACGAGACATAAGCAATATGTTTCAAATCTTTGGCCAAAGTATCGCAAGCTGCTGATTGCGTTGTCCTATGTCACCTAGTCTAAGGGACGAGATGCCGATGAATAATGGTAACAATTATTCAGATAGGTTCCTTGGACAGAGCATTCTGAATCCCAGATTAGGGAAGAGAACCGCAAGAGTGATGTGTTAAAATAAAAACGCCAACTCTTGATACTCATGAATAGATCGGTAGATTACCGAGTCATGGAATGAATAGATCGGAGGTACTCCGAGTCATTACAGCTGCATATGGTTATCTGTTATAAGAATGGTTGTTTTGATTTGTGAGTTCTAAATTATGTATTTAGAACCAGGAAGCATTTATCAAAAAAAAAAATTACTTGTTCTAATGTATAAAAATGAGGATGTTACATCTTGGTATCAGAGCTGAAGGTTGCAGCTCTTGGACCTATTGTGTCCATAATCTGATAAAAACCTGAATTTTCTTGTAACAGAAAATGGTTAGAACAAGGGGGAACGTTGCGAATAATGCTCCACCTGAAGGAGGGGCAGCAACAACCCAAAAGCTTGATGAGATCCTTGCTGCCCTGTTGGACACAAGAGATCGTTTAGCTGTACTTGAACAGCAAGTAATGGGAAATGAGGAGGAATATGAAGCTGATAATAACAACCAACAACCTCCTGAGGACAACCTCGATATGGGTGTTGATATTAATGCTGGAAATGCACCTGTCCAACCAGAAAACAAAAAGGCCAGGTTGGCAGCAGAACTCACTAATGATATAAAAAGGATAAGCCCACCTAAATATGATGGCACCACATTAGGTGATGGAGCTGAGAACTGGCTCAGCGAAATGGAGAAGTACTTTGCAATAAGAAACTTCTCAGAGGAAACCAAAGCTATTTGGGGAGCCTATCAGCTTTCCCACGAAGCATCTTCGTGGTGGGATAGCCGTAAAGCTGAGCTAAATATTGATGAGACCAATATTACTTGGGATCAATTTAAGGGCTATTTTAGGCAACGTTGGCTGCCACAACTTTTCTATGATCAGAAAATGACAGAATTCCAGAACTTAGCTCAAGGGAAGCTAACGGTAACTGAATACTGGGAGCGGTTTACAAAACTCCTCAAGTATGTACCGCAGTATCAAACTGACGAGAAGTTCAGAATACGGAAATTCATCATGGGACTGAATCCCGTGATAGGGGGAGAGGTCGATGTTCACAGTCCAACCACTATGGAAGGAGTTGTTGAAAAGGCCATAAGACAAGAACATAAATTAAAGGCTATTTCTGCTCATAAAGAGGAAGTGCGGAAGAAGATTGCAAACCCTTCTTCAACTTCACTTGCACCCAAAAAGGGACCATGGAAAAAGTTTGGAAACAGAAGTAAGTTTCCAGGGGATAATAGTAAGAAAGCAGTAGCGAATAAGCCTGCTGGAAATGTAAGGGATAATTTTGCCAAAAATTATAACAATGGGCAGAAGCCCTATGGAGGACAACGTGATAATTACAAGGCTGGAGGCAATTTTGAGCCTAAAAAGGGACCTGTAGGAGGCTGCTACAATTGTGGCAAAGACCACTACGCAAATCAGTGCCCTTTGAAGAAGGATGATCGTAATCAGCAGCATAAGATACATGCTGCAGTAGCAGACAAGCAAGCTGAAAAGCAGGTGACACCTATAGAAGTTCTGGGTAAGTTATTTGGCATACCTGTCACTATTCTTTTTGATACAGGAGCTACTGAATGTTTTATTTCTAGTAAACTTGCTTCTAAACTTAAGAGAAAAGCTGGAAAAATGGATAAATCTTGGACTGTACAGTATGGTAATAACTCTGTTCATACAGTGAGTATGTGTCTTTTTGGGGCAGTCCTTGACTTACCTAACTTTTCCATGGAAGTTGACCTCTATGTTACACCTTTGGGATCTTACGACATTGTCATTGGTGTCAATTGGTTAGCTGAACATAAAGCAAAAGTAGACTGTTATGAAAAGAATATAAAATGTTTAGATGATCGGCTGGAAATCAACAGAGATTCAAGGTGTGAAACGTGAAATTTCAGTTAGAAAACTGTCAGCTATGCAGCTTAAAAAGGCTAAAAACAAAGGATGCACCCTTTATGCAGTAAAGATATCTGAATTTTCAGAAGAAGATGGTGATTCCATGAAACGATTTCCTCTGTTGCACAAATTTCAAAGACGTTTTTCCGGAGGAATTACCAGGTTTACCACCCAAGAGGGAATTTGACTTCACCATCGAAATCAAACCAGGAACGGAACCTATTTCCAAAGCACCTTATCGGATGACTACTACAGAGTTAGTCGAGCTTAAGGCACAATTGCAAGAACTTTTGTCTAAAGGTTTGATTAGACCAAGTGTTTCGCCTTGGGGAGCACCAGTAATATTTGTGAAAAAGAAGGATGGAACACTTAGGCTGTGTATTGATTATCGGATGTTGAACAAAGCAACAATCAAGAACAGATACCCACTTCCAAGGATCGACGATCTATTTGATCAGATGTGTGGGGCAGCGGTTTATTCTAAGATAGATCTTCGATCTGGTTATCATCAGTTAAGGATTAGAGAAGAAGATATTCATAAAACAGCTTTCCGAACAAGGTACGGACATTATGAATTCACGGTTCTACCCTTTGGATTAACTAATGCACCCGCAACTTTTATGAACTTAATGAATAATATCTTTCAAGAATATTTGGACAAGTTTGTACTTGTATTCTTGGACGATATTCTCATTTATTCTAAAAGTGTTGAGGAGCACAATGAGCATTTGAAGATAGTTTTGGGAATTTTGAGAAAAAGAAAGTTGTATGGTAAGTTATCCAAATGTTCTTTCTTTGATTCAGAAGTTCACTATTTGGGTCATGTCATTAGCAAGGAAGGAATTGCTGTGGATCCTTCAAAAATAGTGGCAATAACTGAGTGGCCTGC
The DNA here is from genome assembly GCA_019776745.2 of Taxus chinensis. Classification (NCBI taxonomy): domain Eukaryota; kingdom Viridiplantae; phylum Streptophyta; class Pinopsida; order Cupressales; family Taxaceae; genus Taxus; species Taxus chinensis. The sequence goes on along the minus strand of CM034154.1, from coordinate 523,658,162 downwards.
ACCAAAGAATGTGCACGAAGTAAGAAGCTTCATGGGTCTTGCTGGTTACTATAGAAAATTTGTTAAGGATTTTTCTAAAGTGGCTGCACCGATAACTTCATTGCAGAAGAAGGATAAGAAATTTATTTGGAATGATAAGTGCGAAACGGCTTTCAAAAGTCTGAAAAGCCAGTTGACTTCCGCACCTATATTAGCTGTACCAGACCCTAATGGGAGCTTTACTGTTGTAACGGATGCTTCTGGGGAAGGCCTTGGAGGTGTTTTGTTACAAAATGATCAAGTCATAGCATATGAAAGTAGAAAACTTAAGTTACATGAGCTGAATTATGCTCCTCATGATTTGGAGCTTGCTGCCATTGTTCATGCGCTTCAAGTCTGGAGACACTATTTACTTGGGAAACCTTTTGAGTTGAAAACTGATCACTTAGGACTGAAATATATTTTCACTCAGCCTAATCTAAATGCCAGACAGAGAAGGTGGTTAGAGTTTTTATCCCAATATGATTTTGATATTAGCTACATCAAAGGGAAAGAGAATAGAGTAGCAGATGCTCTAAGTCGTAGGAGGCACATTTCTGCTCTTATAACATTAAGAACTCAGTTTAAGGATGAGGTTAAAAGTGCCTCAGAATCTGATATATACTTTCAGCAAGTAAAAGCAGCGCTTGCTGCAGAACCTAATGATGAAAGGTATAAGGGCTTTCATTTTGATAATGAAGGAATCTTACGTTATGAAAACAGGGTATACGTACCTATGCTGAATGATTTGAGAAAGAAGTTGTTAGTTGAATTTCATAATTCACCTTTCTCTGGACACCCGGGTATCACAAAAATGCTTGCTGATCTGAAACAACAATACTTTTGGAAAGGTATGAAAAAGGATGTCATTGATTTTGTGACTCATTGTCTGGAATGTCAGCGGGTTAAGGCAGAACACATGCACCCTGCTGGACTATTATATCCTCATAGCATACCGCAGTACAAATGGCAAGTAATAAGCATGGACTTTGTACAAGGGTTACCTATGTCCAGGAATAAACATGATGTTATCCTGGTAGTTGTAGATAAACTAACTAAGGTAGCTCATTTCATCGCTGGAAATCTAAAGGATGATTCACCAGTGCTGGCCAAAAGATTCGTACATGAAATTTTCAGGTTACATGGTGTACCAGAATTGATTATATCTGACAGGGATCCTAGAATGACGTCAAGATTTTGGCAAACGCTTAATACAGCTCTTGGAACGAAACTAAACTTCAGTTCTGCATATCATCCGGAAACGGATGGACAAACTGAGAGAGTAAATCAAGTGTTGGAAGACATGTTGCGAATGTATTGCATGGATCAACAGTATAAATGGGAAGAGTATCTTCCATTAGTTGAATTCGCATACAACAACACTTATCACTCATCTCTTAAAATGGCACCATTTGAAGCACTTTATGGAAGGAAGTGCAGAACCCCTGTTAGCTGGGATAGTGTTGAGGATAGAGTGGTAATTGGACCAGAGATCCTCACTGAAATGGAACAGCAAGTTAAGTTGATTCGTGAACGATTAAAGGAAGCAGCAGATAGGCAGAAGAGCTATGCTGACCTTAAGCGGGTTGATCGAAGGTTTGAGCTTGGTGAGAAGGTTTTTCTTCGTGTTAAACCCAGAAAGAGTTCTATAACTTTTGGCAAGGCTGCCAAGTTGTCACCTCGTTTCGTGGGACCTTTCGAAATTGTCGAAATAATCAATCCTGTAGCTTATCGATTAGCATTACCACCTGCTTTGTCTCGCATGCATGATGTTTTCCATATTTCTTTGCTTAAGAAATACGTTTCAGATTTGTCACATGTCTTAAATTGGAATTCCTTGCAGGTCCAAGACCCAGGAATAATCGTGGTTAAACCCACACGAGTGCTGGAAACTCGCCAATTGCATTTGAGAAATCGTGAAATACAGCAATGTAAGGTCCAGTGGGACCAGTTTAACGAAGAAAGTGCAACTTGGGAAAATCTGGAAGAAATGAAAATTGCTTTTCCTTTTCTTTTTCAACAGAATGAAATCTGTTGACAAAACATTTTTTTTATGAACTTATCTTTTTCATGTTGATATGAAAGCCAGATTGAGGCAAACATTATTCAGGCTGAATAAAATGTATCGTGACATTGATTTCTGGAACTATTCAAGTTGGAAATAGTCACATTGTTTTGTGAACTAATAAATTGGTTGACCTGAAGGTTAATCAAATATGTAATCATCGGGACGATGAATCTTTTAGGAGGGAAGCATGTAACACTCTGAACTATTGTTACTTCCTCCTGAGCATTCAAGTGTTGATATATGATTTCTTCTGTAAAAAGGATGTGTTCCTTTGATTGTGAAGTCATGCTTGATATGGATTGTATCTTCTTTGCTCTTGAAGATCTTTGACTGAGCCAGGATATGCTTGGACTCTTTTATTTCTTTCATTTTTGCACCTGAGTTTAATCTGATTTCGGAATGAATTGTGGATTTACCCATCTATATGACTCAGCCTTGGATCAGTGGCATTGATCCAAGAGATGTTTTAAGTTTATTCGGGATGAACAAAAATTATAGACCTTACGAAGGTTGCAAGGTCTGAATGTGTTGAATAAGCAATTCCGGAGTCTAACTCAGGCTGATCGTGTTAAATGAATTGGTTCCCGATATCGTAATATCAGGAAGGTCTAGACCTTGAGCCAGGTAATAAATTCTGATATATTTATTGCTAGCTTATTATCAAGGCTGGATTGAATCCATTTCGGGAATGTATATCTGTTGGTTCTTATACTGAACGATTCTATTTGTTAGACCTAGACTGGTTCTATTAAGGTTAATAACCTAAACCTAAACTATAACCTATGGGTTGGATTAGTGCTAATCTAACCTAGCCCTAAACTATAAGCTAAATGTTCTAAGGTTAGTGACCTAGCGCTAAGGAGGTTAGACTAAGTATCACCTTAAGGTCTAACCTATGTTTCTAACCTAACTAATGATCATGGATGAAAGGGACCTATGAAGGGGTGCGAGCCATGGGCGGTAGTTTCTATGGCATTAAATGAGATGGATAAGTATGAAGGACAAGGGATTTGGTGGAAGTTTCAAACGGCTAGTGAAATCTGACGTGGCAGAGTCGCCAAATCTGGAAATGGTCTTTGGTTTGTTTTTGTCCATCGCCAACTATGGCGGTCGGTGGCAATGGAGATTGAGCGGGAATTTCGGAGTTAATGCAATTAAGGAACTCGATTTCCAAGCACGGATTGCTCGGGAAGGCATGCAAAATGGAAAACTAGTTGTTTGTTTGGTTTTCCATACGCTCCGGTTTTCTCTCTGTTTGATCACTGGTTCTTCGAACCAGTCTACTTGGTGTTGCATGGCAACTATGAGAATAACTAGCTCTTTTCTCTGTCGAGGAAAGTTTATAAGGCATGGAAATAACAAATTATTGTTGTTGAATCTAACGTGGAAAAAGAGGAGAAGGCTCGAGCTCTTTCAGAGGTCTTCTTCGGATTTTTAAGCGACATTACCAGGCATGTTAGGCCCTAACTTTTAAAAATCTTGCTTTCCTTCAAATGATTTCATTAGAACAACTCTGTTCAGATGATTTTTGGTCCAGTTGGTTTTTATGGTAGCATTGTATGAATTAGTTTGTTGTATCTTCATGCTGGTTCGATTATTCAGTCGAACCCTTGCTGGGTGTACATTTTGTTTCGTACGGTTGAATTATCTTGCTGTGTTTTGCATTTCGGTTAGATTTCGTAGAAATGCTTGCAAGGATAATGTACGAATTCGACTCTGTTGGAGTCCATGAAAAGTTTTCTTGGTTGATATCGACTTCTGTAGAAGCCTTGCTGTTTACACTTGTTGAAACTGATACTGTTGGAATTCTTGAAATGATAGTATGTTTTGGCTTCTGTAGAAGTTTAGTCGTGAATGCTATATGTTTTTGATATTGTTGGAATCCTTGAATAGATAGTATTTTTGACTTCTGTAGATTTTTAATTGAGAATACTAAATGGGTTCGACTCCTTTTTGAGTCCTTGAAAAGTAACATATGTTTCTACTTCTGTAGGAGTTCAGTCGTGAATACTGTATGTTATTGATATAGTTGGAATTCTTGAATTTAATATGTATCTTGTATCTTTCTACTTCAGTAGAAGTTTATTTGAGAATACTACATGGGTTCGACTCCTTTTGAATCCTTGAAGCGTATATTATGTTTTTCTCTTCTGTATAAAGCTCAGTTGTGAATACTGTCGGTTATTGACTCAGTTGGAGTCCTGGATATGTAACTAGTGTTTCAAACTTCTGTCAAGTTGGTTATAATGCTGTTGTTTTGTGAATACTAAATGATATTGACTCGTTGGAGTCCTTGAATAATTTATGTTGTAACTTCTGTAGAAGTTTGTTGTGAGTACTTTTAGGATTCTTGAATTGTTGTCATATGAATTGTAACTTCAGTTTAAACCTTGATTATAAGTATTGGTTGGATTTGGCACTGTTGGAATCCATGATATGCTGCTGTTGGAGTCCTTAATTTCTTGATTTAGACTCGCTGAGAATGCATATCATGAAGACTCTTGGTGTATTATTAGTTGTGTTATGTTTAGTTCGATTCTGAATTAAAGGTTGTGGTTTCTTTAAACTCGACTTTGTTGAGTACCCTGTTATATTTTGTAGTAACTCGACTTCAAATGAAACCTTGATGAAAATTTATGAAGATCTTGTTGAGGTTATTATTTTCTTGAAAACGACTTCTAATTTACACCCATGTTGTATAATCGTAGGGATTTGCTTAGTTGAATGAAGCTGTGCATATTGTGTTTCGACTCTGCGTGAATGTCACTGTATTTCATATGGAAACGTTAATTGTTTTAATGTGATCTTGTTTCAAGTTTGACTGAAACAAAGAGCTCTTAGTTGTGCCATGACAGGCGATGGCGTTGGATATTTTTCATGTTTGTTGAATAATATGGAAAGTTTTATTGAGCCTATTGGAGTTGGATTATTTATTAATGCTTGTTGCGTGAACTCTTGAATCGTTTAGTAGCTACAGGTGATTTTTTTGGATTTAGATGGAACTGTAGTTCTTCTGGTAATCCCGACTGTTTAGTCACAGGCGTAAATAAATATGTATAAAACTAAAGGAGTCGGTACAGTCCAGAATGTTATTGATTTAGGATTCTGATGGACCCTGTTCTTTCTTCTTGACTGTAATTTATATGTTGATGTATATGGTAAATGGAATAGGAAAAATTCTCTCTCTCCTAGACAGGAAAACTTGTGTGCTTTCTTCTTGCATCCTTTTGCGATCTCTATGGTAGGGGCATAACAAGAATAAACTGAGTTATTGTATGGAGAAACTGGTATAAAATGTGTGTTGCTGTATAAATGGGTATACTTGTCAATACCATTGAAATGTGTTATGATGATAAAAGAATTAAGACAGTGAGCTTGTTGAATGTTTTAATTGCCTTGAGAAATTGTTAAAAACAATTTTGTAGGAGTTTTGTTGTCTTAGATTGGTTGTATTCATTTGTTCTTAGTCTCTAACATATAAGATGAATAGCCTGACTTATGTTTGGAATTTGAATAAATGATTTCATTTAAACAGGTTGTTTAATGAGAACAATTGGTGGATTGCAATTGTTTTAAGAATTAGTGCTTATCATGCTCAGTTCACCGAACTGACCCGTGTTGACAATTTTTGCAGATGGTTGCCGTAAGTGGTAAAGGCACGCAGATCTGATATGATGATCAGATCGTTTAATTTGGTTTTATGATGAATTTCAATTTGATTCTCTAAATGTACTACTTGAAGAATGATGTTCTTTTGCTGTTGAGTATTGTATCCAATATGCTGAATGCATAAAATGTATTTGTATAGCTTAGAAATGAATGGAATGAGGTATTTGTTACTTATGTGTTGCATTCGTATCATGAGGGATTGATCTTCTTCGGTTCGAATGATTTTTAAGAGCATTGTTATTATTGTATATCTTGGAGACATTTGTGATTATCTAAGTAAGCTTTGCAAGGTTATGTGACTGAATACTTATGATTGTTTAGTAGTTCTATTATGATCTATTTAAAGCTAATTGTAATTTAGATCACTGATTTTTGAGAAGCTAAGGTTAAAATAAACCCTTTCAGGAAGCTGAACGGGAAGAGTAATCTGTTACTCTCTAACCTTGATCTAAGTCAAGACAACGTACTGAATGTTTTTAAAATCACTATATCTTAACACTAATAAGTAAGATATATTTCAGTTTTAAAGATCTGGAATAAACCCAAAAAGGGATAAGTTAGCAATCTTATGAGAAGACTTGGGGTTACTACCCAATTTCGTAGATTAGGATTATTGTGAAACAATGATCTCCTTGTTGAGACCTCAATCTTATTAAACTTCTCTTTGTGGAATGGGTCTTAATAAGAAAGGCAATTTTAAGATGAGGAACCCAGGGGTTGGGAAAAGACTACCCTAAAAAGGAGTGTCTTAGAGTATAATTTAAACTACACGTAAGTAACACCTTAAAGTTTAGTAGATCTTATCGAGGTGGATTTGAAGGTTGATGGCACAAGTTCGATTGCAGGGTTATACCTTCGATAAGATTAGGATCTTCTCGAAGATACAACAATGCCGGTGACTTATGGCGACACCCTTTGCATTGATCGTCAAGATTTACTCCTTAAACTCGAACAAGTTTTTACTCCGGGACTGGTTACCGACATGGTCATGTTATGAGGCTGCCCCTGGAGACTCGGGGTACCTTGACACACAGGGTTAACTAGGGTTGACCCAGTATGTCAGAGTATCCCTAGTTCTCAAGAGCATCCTTATAACGTTGCCATATTATTAATCCGTTTCTGAGTGAATAACTTGGGGCAGGAGAGACTGACAGAAGTCAGTATAAGACATTCTACATAACAAAGGAATGGGGTGAAGGACGTATTCCAGATTGACGAGTATGCCGTCAAGGAATACGAGACATAAGCATTATGTTTCAAATCTTTGGCCAAAGTATCGCAAGCTGCTGATTGCGTTGTCCTATGTCACCTAGTCTAAGGGACGAGATGCCGATGAATAATGGTAACAATTATTCAGATAGGTTCCTTGGACAGAGCATTCTGAATCCCAGATTAGGGAAGAGAACCGCAAGAGTGATGTGTTAAAATAAAAACGCCAACTCTTGATACTCATGAATAGATCGGTAGATTACCGAGTCATGGAATGAATAGATCGGAGGTACTCCGAGTCATTACAGCTGCATATGGTTATCTGTTATAAGAATGGTTGTTTTGATTTGTGAGTTCTAAATTATATATTTAGAACTAGGAAGCATTTATCAAAAAAAATAAAAAATTACTTGTTCTAATGTACTAAAATGGGGATGTTACATCTTGGTATCAGAGCTGAAGGTTGCAACTCTTGGACCTATTGTGTCCATAATCTGATAAAAACCTGAATTTTCTTGTAACAGAAAATGGTTAGAACAAGGGGGAACGTTACGAATAATGCTCCACCTGAAGGAGGGGCAGCAACAACCCAAAAGCTTGATGAGATCCTTGCTGCCCTGTTGGACACAAGAGATCGTTTAGCTATACTTGAACAGCAAGTAATGGGAAATGAGGAGGAAGATGAAGCTGGTAATAACAATCAGCAACCTCCCGAGGACAACCGTGATATGGGTGTTAATATTAATGCTAGAAATGCACCTGTGCAACCAGAAAACAAAAAGACCAGGTTGGCAGCAGAACTCACTAATGATATAAAAAGGATAAGCCCACCTAAATATGATGGCACCACATTAGGTGATGGAGTTGAGAACTGGCTTAGCGAAATGGAGAAGTACTTTGCAATAAGAAACTTCTTAGAGGAAACCAAAGCTATTTGGGGAGCCTATCAGCTTTCCCACGAAGCATCTTCGTGGTGGGATAGCCGTAAAGCTGAGCTAAATATTGATGAGACCAATATTACTTGGGATCAATTTAAGGGCTATTTTAGGCAACGTTGGCTGCGACAACTTTTCTATGATCAGAAAATGACTGAATTCCAAAACTTAGCTCAAGGGAAGCTAACGGTAACTAAATACTGGGAGCAGTTTACAAAACTCCTCAAGTATGTACCGCAATATCAAACTGACGAGAAGTTTAGAATACGGAAATTCATCATGGGACTGAATCCCATGATAGGGGGAGAGGTCGATGTTCACAGTCCAACCACTATGGAAGGAGTTGTTGAAAAGGCCATAAGACAAGAACAGAAATTAAAGGCTATTTCTGCTCATAAAGAGGAAGTGCGGATAAAAGCTAATAGAAATAAGCTAGATAAAATTTGCTTGAAATTGCAGTATAATCGTCCATTGTAAAAAAAACACAATTTCTCTGAACCTGGTAAAAGAATAATTTTTATTGTCTGATTGGACGTACATAATGGAAGGGTATAAATATTGCTTCTTGCCGTCAGAGTTTCTCAAAGAGTCCATTTACAAGTAACAAGGATGTAGCATGCAAAACGGCCAACTAGGTATTTCAGAGTTGACCTTCACATTCAATTCATTTCTACGAGAAAACATGCTGAGCAATATGAATCGTTTCATTCTGCACCGTAATAAACCTTCATCTCCTGATTCAGGCAAATTTTATGAAGCTTTGAATAGCATGACTCTAATCCATCGTACACGGCAGTGAATTTTTGTTTCTTGCAGCTGCTATTTGATCTGAGTTCAGAATAAGGATAAGCCTACGAATTTGAGGATGCATTCGATACTGAACAGATAACAACATAGTTGGACAACCTGTTTGCTGGAAGTGTTGAAAAGAAAGGCTTCTACTGTACTGCAACATGCCTGCTGCCTATGGGTGGGATTTTACCTCGCGACCACCGAATGCTCAGAGCCCGAATGGGAGTTGGGAGAATTATGCTGGCAAAGGTGAACTGATTAGGTCAGACATCTGTTTGTTGCTTCGTGAGGAAACATGTGTCTTCTGTAAGCTGCAATTACGGTATTCCATGAGAAGGCGTTTCTTTCTTGTGAGCCTGAAACTGGATACTTTTTCAATGTTGACCCATCTTCAACCATCTCACCATCATCCTCCCTTATTGCTTGGAGGATTACTTGCCACCCAATTTGCAACTGCCACTTTAACTCTGCTTGTGACTCACACAATGTGCTTCGATCCTATTTACACGACCCGTGCGGAAGTATCATGTTGGATAGCCATCGTAATATTTCCACGCTTGGCAGTTTGATCTGATTTCTCCCATTCACGGAAGTTTGATCATGGTTTACCAAACCAATATTTCCACTTGGTGGTGCTTGCCCTGAGTTCCCCTATTCATACCTCAGTGCGGGATTAACAGCTTGGCCTGCCATCATCAAATTTCCGACCTCGGCATACTAACTCCAAATCCCTGCGTAACAGCTTGAACACATTAATCCACGGGCCCCGACCTCAACTTCGCCATGCAAACTTGGCAAGTTCATTCCTTATCTCCACAATTCCCACCAGTGCGCGGGATCCCCATGATTTTTTCTCCTGCCGAGTTTTCCCTCATCAAATTTGAGGATAACATCAAACTCTCGGTGTAAACATTTCAGCTGTAGCTTATAAGGTGTGATAATTCCAACAGAAGCCTTTATGCCTGCCAAATTAGTGACTCATTGAAGATGCTCATATAATTGCAAAGCAAATTATGCTCCATGAATATTCTGATATGAAACAACTCCACCTTTATGAGATCCACTTCCATGAGTTACATCGTAAAACAAGTAAGATCTCGATAGAGAATCTTTGTAATAAATTTCATCAGGTCTCCCGGTAATACTCTCACTGTCACTTAATTGATTTTCATAAAAATATCTTGAAGGAAAATCCCAAATTTGAGGATGCATTCGATGCTAAACAAATAACAACATAGTTGGACAACCTGCTTGTTGGAAGTGCTCAAAAGAACTCTTACTATACTGCAACATGCCTACTGCCTGTGCACTGAATACTTGGTCGAGGAAGGTCTGAACACCATTATAATTCACAGCTCTTTTTAAGATGTCGGTTTCACTCAATTTTACATTGGTATTCGATGGTGCTTATACTATCTTCCTGGGTCGATAGAAGTCCTTCCATTATGTAATTATAAACCCGAGATTTAATGATGTTGAACCTCCCATATCTGCATAATTTCATATCATCTCGGTCAAACAAGATAATTCTCCCAAGTGGTTAGTTGAGCATTTTCTTAATGGATTAAACCTGGCATCATGTTGACTTTGAATCTCCCTGACTTGGCCTTCAGATCTTTTTGCATCGATCTCCACCGAGATCCTTGTATAGTTCCTTTCATTCGTCAATTTTCAATGAGCTATATTTTGCATTAACAAGACCATCGTTGAGCTCTTACAACTGAGAGTCTCTACCGAGATGATTTCCGAGATGACTATCAATTTGACACCGGATTCTCTATCAACTCGACCCTGAACTCTTCACTGAGTTGAGATAAAATGGGTGCCTTTCGATGCTAGGTGATCTCTCATATGCAATTTAAGAATTATTTTTAATTTTTGTATCTTGATAATAACCGGAGATGGGTTCTTGGGACTACTATTTTCATTTTGAACGTGATAGGACCCTGTTGTCCAATCTTGCCATGTGTGAAAAATTGGATAACATTAGCTTAATGTGGTTTTAAGTAGTACACCATTTGGCAACCTACAATCAAATATGAATTAGTGGATTTGCATCTTGAACCTTCCTTCTTTGACAGAAGAGTTTTGGTTCTACATATAAGGATTTAGTAGTTTTCCGCAAAATATCATGATATCAAAAGAGATTTTGCGTGTTGCTTTTGATTCCTAAGATCACCAAAAAGGCTCGAAGGAAGAGCATACACAATGCGGAAACCCAGCTAAAACAATATATGGAAAATAATTCAAGTGTTTGCAAAAGGAAACTTGTTTTATACATCTTTTAACTTTAATCCATTTTAAAGCTTAAATTGAAGTGTTTTGGAAGCAAATAGAAGTTTTTTGAAATGTTTAAATTGATTCCCAAGATCACCTCGAAGGTGCGAGGGAAGAGCATACATGTTTCAAAGAACCCCTATAAATGAAAAAAGTGACTATTCAAATAAGCTAGAACAAAATTACTATGGAAAAGAAACATGCAAATCACTATTAGAACCCTGCAAAAATTTAGAAAACCACAAAAATCAGAAAATTCTGAAAATTAATTTTTAGTAGTTTTTAGTATTTTACATTTTTAGAGGTCTCCTGGGAATTTTTGTAGTTTTATGATAGAAGTAATGATACCAAATGTATATTAATTTTGGAAATTACCTCAAAACAATTCTTCATGCTCTTTCCGACGCCTATTCAAGTTCTAAAAACGGGTCAACGGGCAAGGATATATGACCCAAACAAGGAGAACTAAAAAATAATAGGAATAAATCTGGGTCAAATAGAGACACCTGCGTGTTTAGAATGACACATGTGTGCCCCAACTGATGGATGCATGCCCCAACTTATGATTAAGTGTGGAAAAATAATATGAGAATGAGTTTCAACACCTACACGGGCCGAGAAACAGGTACACTAGGGTTTCATCGGAGATGTCTCCTTCTTGACGGATACGTTTACAAGCCAAAAGATAAATCAACACATTATGCCAAAAATACACATGTGTGTCTAGACGCACAGGTACACTTGACAGTCAATGGAGACACCTCCTTCCCAACGGATACACTTGCAAGCCAAAATATGGATCAACACACTATGCCAAAAATACACTTACGTGTCTAGAGGCATGGGTACGCCTGACTATCAATGGAGACACCTCCAATTCGATGGATACACGACCCTTTGTAAATGACCTTTTAGTGAAAAATATGACTAGATAGGTGTGCAACCAGTTCAACAGGTACACTAGGGTTTTGATGGAGATGCCTCCATCTAGGACACTTGTGCATACCCCTTGTAAAAGCTCAGAAAATCAAAGAAATAAAATATTTAAAAGAGCAAATAGGTTATTTTTTATCCATTTAAACTATTTTTTAGCTCAAACCCATTAAATGTATTAGAAAAAGGAAGAAAAACCCCTTTTAACATGTGAAATCTATGAAAAGACAAGCTTATAAAACCTAGAAAGCATAAAAATGGTTAGAAATGGACATGCAAATCTTAAAAATACCTCCATTAATGGAGTATGGACTAAGAGTCCCACCGGGTATGCCAAATGTGTTCATGAATAAATTAGATATGCTATGGAAATGAATCTAAAACATATAACCTCAAAACATGAACCTAATCTACACTAAACCACAAGGATAAGAGCTAAACAAGACTAACATTTATTATTGCACGAACTAGATTAAATCTAAACTAGCATGATATATGCTACTCTCTACTCTTTAGATTACTAATTAATAAATTGAACCTAAAAGTTCAATTTAGCAATCAAAGGAATGATTAGTTGTTTATGGTTCTCAAGATTTTAAGAATGGAGTCTCACCATTAATGGATTCAAGGCCAATGGTTCTCTCTCTATTACTTAAACTTGGATTATGGATGCAAATGGAGGCTATTAGCTCAAGATCAATGAAGGGGGTAAGCTTAAGATCAAACTTAAAGCTAATATAAATGGAATCCCAAAGCTATGTGTTCTTAGTGTTAATAATATATCCTAAGTGTGAAGGTGTAAGTTTGAATGGTTAGGCTTAGCCTTGTATTTATTGTTTTCCAAATGGAAGATCTTGAACTTTGGGTGCATGTGGGACTAAAGTCTAAAAAGAACTTTAGGATTATGAGCTAAGTAAAAATTCTTTAGACTAGTTAAGCTAGGATTGGGCTAGTTAAACTTGATTAACAATTGATTAGAGACTTGTAGAGAGTTAGGAGGGGTCTGGTTAATCAATTGTGACTGATAGATAGCTTAGAAAGCTTGCAGAAGTGGTTCAGAGAGAAATAGGGAGGTTCTTCGTGGTTTGAAGGAGGATTTTTTAGCTAATAAGAGAGATATTAACCAAATGGGTTGAATATATGAGGAATATGACTGAAAGAGGGTCGTGAATGGGCATCTGAGAGTGGAGCGAAATATAGCTAATTAACAAAGTGTCGTCAATTGGTTGAATCGGAGGAAATGATAAGTGTAAGCATATTTTAGGTGTCTACAATATTAAATCGGGGTGCTATTTTATCACACCCCTCACTTAATATGGTTCATGATGTTGGGTCATATTGTGGATTCAACTCATGTGGATTTGTGGAGAGAAGTGAGGAGGAAGATTTTAACGTATTGTATTAATATTTCTCACATAAATGGAATATCTCTTTTTCACCGTGGTTTTTTACCCCTCGAGGGTTTTCCACATTAATATGTGTCTCTATGTTCATTTATTTATTGCATATTCAATGGTTTATTTTATTAATGTTTGGTATAATATATTTATTAATATGGTTAATTAACTCCTCATCCTAACATGGTACCAGAGCCGAGTTTTAATGTTTGTTAGTTAATTAACCTATTATATGTGTGGTTGGGTTGGTTGGTTATGTGGGTTATTAGAAAATATATTTTAAATACCCCCTCCTTACCTTGGGACACATGAATTTTGCACACAGGTAAAGATTGTTATAGTCACGTGAAAACTCGAGAATGGAAAATTTACCATGGACCCGAAATAAATACGGGGTAAAAATCAAGGTCAAATTCCAAACCTACAAGAGATACAACTCCATGAAAATAGGAATTCAAAGTTTCTTATTGGTCGAGACTAACTTTATGTCCCCTAGTGTGGTAAAACTCTAAATTGTTTTTGCTCCTGCCCCCCAGTGTTCTGGTAAAATTTTATTAAATATTTCAACCTTAATTTTTCGAATTAAAATTTATTCATGTCCCCGGTACCCCTTTAAATAAATGGGTTACATTTGAATTTTAAAAACTATAGTCTAGATATTATAACCTAAATATGTATGTGTATTCGAGACACATTAATTTTAATACATAGTATTAAATTTATCTTATATAAATATACTATATAAAATTTAGTTTAATTTATAAACCTAAACTATATCCTATACCTATTAAGTAGACTAGACTATAGTTTAAATACTATAGTCTAAACTTATAAAATACAATGCGGCCCCATTTAAAACACTTTACCTGCACAAATCTCCATGTGGAGGCCTTTGTAGGGATCCCCACCCATGCTAACCACATTACGTCGCATGGCATCCCCTATCCCCCTACAGTTTGACCAGCCTTCTCCCTCTGTGTTTTCCCTCTGCCAACTTAGCCAAGTGACCAAGGAAACTATTTCTTATTTTTTTTCTTAAATATTTAGTCCCATATCAGTGGGGATGGTGATGTTTAAAGGATTTAAAATATGTAATACGGAGATTGGTGGTTGTTAATTCGGTTACACCACAAGTTTTGTTTTTTTGAAAATACCTTGGGATTGGCAGTGGCTCAGCCTTGGGCTTGGCTAGGGATCGACAGTGTTATCTTGCCTCAATTGCAATGTTTTGGTTTCATAAGCAATAAATCATATGGTTAAGCCACGGTAATAAAGTGGAAAATTGACAAAAATATTTGTGAGATTCATAACATGTTATGATCTCGAGACCTAACTCAATTTGTAGGTGTTTGAGCTCATACCTAGCTCGATTCCTAGCTTGACCTCTCCATAGGAGCTATGCTCCAATTTTTTTTATATGCATCTTATCTTTTTTTTTCATTTATTAATCACATTATTAATTTAATTTATTATTTTTACTGGGAAATTTGATCAATAGTTTTGTTTATATTAGATAAGGAAGTGTTTTAAGGTGAAGTAAAAAATTTTACGACACAGTGACTAAGTCATTGTTTACATGTAAAACTAAAACAAATCAATTACATTTCAATGAATGTGATTTATCATCAACCTAACATATTGTATACTTAGAATACTTATTTGACAGGTCTATTTTCTATGTGACTCCATCAAAATATGACTAACGTGGTTTGAATAATGACATGGTGATTCTTAAACTACTATAACTAAAACCTCGTTGTGCTCGTTTGTTGAATTTGTTTACGTGAAAATGGTATCTAATCACTTTACTATTGATAAATCACAGATGTTGAATGGAATGAATTAAATTATCTATAAGATAAGGTTGAAGGGAATTATTGTTCAGAAACTTTGGACAGTCGTGAATGGTATGGAGAAGGCTCCCCCTGGAAAACAAATGACATAAGAAAATGTTGTTGTATATCAACATGAGGTGCAAGAAGAAATGTCTATTATTTTTCAGAGAAAGATTATTTCCTCCTTCATATAAGGAATTAGGAGAGTCTAAGTGAGGCTTAGATGCAAATGGAATCAATGCTTGAAGGTACACAATTATGAAAAATTATAAAGTTGATTCTAGAACTGGTGAAAATTCCCATGAAGGGAGATGAAAGAGTCATAATTTTTTTTAGAAAAAATTAAAAAATAGTAAGTCTCAATTGGATGGATGTAATTGCAATTTAATTCATGATAAATTACTATAATTTATTAATAAATTGAATATACATAGAATATTTAGGAATATCATTTCAATATTGAATTATAAATATAGAAATGAGAAGGACATCCCTTCTTTATAAACTATAAGTGCCCTTATAGTCTAAGAAGAGCATGTTATGACTAATTATGATTCAGAAGAGAATGCCATTCAGGAACTTCTCGCTCAGAAATCTAAAAATCATTCTAGATTTAACAAGAATCGAAAACCAAAGTTTAAACCACCTAGTAAAGCTAAGAAACATGGAAACTTAAAAGTAAGTTTAGATGGTAAATGTTATAACTGTGGTAAATTTGGTCATAAGAAAGAAGATTGAAGAGTAAAAAATAATTTTAAAAAAAAAAAATGGAATAAACCAAATCAAAATAAAAATGAGAATGAAGAGAATAATCATAGTATAAACACTAAATCACACACTTTAGGAAGTATTTATTCCCGGTCTCATACTACTATTCATAGGGTTTTTGAGTGAAGAAAGTACTAATTAACCCCCATCCTTTGGTCATTTTAATTTACTTTCTCTCGTATTTAGTCTGTTTTTGACAATTTCCATTATTTTAGCCTTGACTGAGGTGCCCAAGCTAGTACTGGGGCACCCCTTGGTGCCATGGTCCCAATTGGAGCACCTTGATCCTTTTTACACTTTCCCACCACTTTTTAGGCACTTTCTAGTCATTTCATCTTCTTATCTTTTTGGTTTTTGACCATTTCAGGGTTAATTATGAAATTAGATCAAGACAATCCTATAAATATAAAGTTATGAGACCATAACGAGGGACCTTGCACTAGTCACTACTATCATCAATCTAGAGTTGCATCCATTTATGGCCTTGGAGATCACTTGCATCCACATAGCTCCATCATAAGGAACAAGGCTAGGACATCTAATCACACTTCATAGGGGGGAATTCTATTATATTCCATGCAAACATTATATTAAATTTTCTACATCTAGTTATTACTGGTTACTTCATAAAGAGTGATTGACACAAGAGTACCTAGGGCACATTATGCACACACTCATCAGAACTATATTTGGGTCCAAAATGTAGTACATCGCTTAGTTAGTAAGCCCACTGTTGTGGTAGTTGAGGTCAGTCTGGCCCATTCATTTGTATTTGTATTTTTTGGGTTTGATGTTTGTTTTGGTGTCTTGTAAGTCTTTTCATTCATATTGGAATATCAATGACATTTGGAGAAGGGTAGAAATTCTCTTATGATAAAAAACGATGGTTTCAAATCATCTGTCAAACATGTGAAGATCAATTTCAGAGATTTTGTACAGACCAGGTCACCTAGTTGGCAGACTAGAGTGCCTGTAGGCACCCAAGTCCCTCTCCAAGCGCTTCACTCCAAGGAATCATTCTGAATCCATACTTTCTGGGGCTTCTGCACGGTCATTCCTACTTCTAGATTTTTTAGTCACCTCTGTGACAGAGTCCTCTGAGCATCTTCTATTCAATTGAGTTCTTTCTTCTTCCCTCTTTCACATTAGGTTTAGTATTTCCTTTTCCATAGTTTTCTAGGTCTTTTACATACTTCTTTATTGCCTTTATTTAGTTTATTTTCAGTTTGTCATAGCTTATATTAATTATCCCTATACCATATCCACATTTTAGTTAATCATTTTGCTGAACCCAACTCGATCATTCACGCTTCTAGGCTCTTCATTCATTACTTGTCATCCTAGGGTGTGGTCATTGTGAGTATCTCAATCAATGATTATTTGATTTCCAATCCTGACTTACTACATAGAGTCCAACGTTTTCTTACTACTACTCGTATTCGTGCTAACATAAATCAAGAATTAGTTTATCAAGCCTTTTTCGATGTATTCTCTCCACACCTAGTATTTAATTCCAACCTTTCCTATGATGTTCATACTTTTAATAACAACCAACCTCTACATATCATATGTCGTATTCATTATGTGGCTATGAAGTGCACTTTGATTTATAATGGACCTAAATTTAACTAATGTCATATGTCATTCCTGGAAGCTTTAGGTATTTCTGCTTGTGACGTTAGTCCATCTAGTGTTTCACTGCGTGATTAACATGCTAATGTTTGTCCATGTTTTTTTCACATTACATTTCCTAACACTATTGATCCCAAAACTAGACACACTATATTTTTTGTTGTTGATTTTCTAGTATCTTACAATTCTCTACTTGGTAGGTCATGGCTTCATGCCATGCAAGTAGAGGCCTCTATTATACATAATTGTGTGAAATTATTACATGAAAGCATGGAGTACACCATTTTTTGATTCTATGATCCATTTTAGTATTGTGACCATGCTCCTAATACTATTCTTCCTATTCCATGCACAAATATTACTGATGATCCGCAACCTATAAAAGCACCACCTCATTTACCACTACTTGATGGTACCATTTGTGTAATAGATTCAATTTCTTACATTCCACTTGCTACTACTACTGCTATGATTCCTTATGAATGGCCTATCTAGTCTATGGATGTCACTCTATCACATCCGCCTTCACATGCACCACCTACCTTTGTATTCCCACCATTCATTTGCACACTTTTCATGAATAACTCACATTGGGAACAAATTCCATTTGATCCTACACGCTATGTCACTATATTCTCTCATGATGTTTTAACTCATCTTGATTTTGCTTTTGAGGATATTCAACCTTCTACTCATGAACCTCATTTCTACTATGGCTTTATTAATATTACTGTTGCTTATGGTTTGCGTGTATTACATCTCATGGTCTACTTATCATGTACCCATAATTATTCTCCACTCACATTAGGGGAATCTTTTCTTCCTTATATTGGAGGCACATTAGATCCTAGTCATAAAGATATTTCATTTCCTATGCCCTTTGGTTTTTTTTTTATCTACAATAGTTGTTTTCTTGGCTATTCGTAAAATCTCACTCGTTAGTATGCACACTGATGGGTGTAGTTATTCCCTTCATTTAATCAACTCTTTGTTGATTTCATATTCAAACTAGGGGTGGTGTCTGAAGCTATATGCAACAAGAAATATTAGTGATCTAGTAATTGACTGTAGGTAGTTGTTTCTTTTTATATTTTTTGGGAGATTTTCTCAATGTCTTGAAGATTCCTTGACTAAAAACTTATTGAAATCAAACTATGAAAACTTGTTCGAAGTAAACACTCCCTTCAGAAATAGATTGCTAGAAATAAACACACATTTGTAGAATAGAATAGATTGTTGCAAGTAAATACACGTTACATCAATGAACACACTTTCTTTGGAAATAAACACACAATTTGAGAATGCTAAAAGTTGATTGCAAAGAAAGAAGAATCTAGTATAGAACACCTGCAGGAACAAGTATACAACATATTTTAACTTGAGTAATCAAAAGCATTTACAGAATTAATCGATCTATACTATTTTCTCTGGAAATATAAATACCAATAAAATAAAGATCCTGGTTCTTGGAAGAGTGGGGCCTTGCTCCACCTTGAAACATGATTTGACAACTTAATATACTCTCAAACAAGGAATGGATATTTTATTGATAAAATGTTCTGTATTACAAAAACATACTATTTATTTCTACCTCTCTGTCTTTCTCTATGTATATATCTATATCTCTCTCTCTCTATATATATATATTTATCTATCTATAGGTCTACATATATATACTTTCTTCCACAGGCGTATTTACAACCATAATTGTCCTACCGATTCAGATAGAACCAAATTGTGCCCAAAATAGATTGTGAATTGGATCATGGATGGACGTACTACTGTATGATAGTTATCCCTGGATCTGTGAGTATGAAGAATCAGAAATCTTCCAATCTGCTCCTGATTGAAAGGATCATTGATTTCTAAATCACCAGATGTTGTTGAAATAAATAAATTCTCATCGGTTTTGGAACTTTAGAGAAGTTCTGATACTAAAGGAAATCATTCCAGATCTATCTATGAGGGTTATGAAGCTACATGTAGGAGTTCCAGAACTAAGTGATGGAATTCCAGAACTAAGCGCGAAATTTCTGGAACTAAGTGATAAAGATCATAACTACCTAATGGAGTTCTGGAGCTAAGTCAGGAAGTTGTGTAATTGAGCCGTATTGAAACCAATGCTTCTAAAAACATGCTGACCATTTCATACTTTGTTCTTTCGACTGTTTGTGACCTGTTTTATTACAAAACTGAATTTCCAAATCACTTAGTTAGGAATTACAAAGTTTTTAAACGTTAGAACTACAATCAAAAAAATATGGATGATTACATCCTAACTTATATTAGATCAAACAAAAGTCACAAAATGCAATCAATCTTGATAAAAAGGAGAGTAAAATAAGATCATTTATTGTACATTAACGAGACATATTTTGGCGTCATCATTTCCCCCGTACTTACTTGTTTGTAAGTCCTCTTACAAAATTTACTCTTCAAACCTTGGATTGTGTATTTTGCACACCAATTGACTGCTCATGTCAAATGGTTGAAACTGAATATCCTAGTGTTTTTGTTCAGAAACACTATACCCTAATCTTGATTCTACTTTCCTCTTCCATTCCTCAAACTGATTGGGATCTTGAGGTTCTCTATTTTTCTATGGGGACATGGGAGAAAGAAGAAGGGGAGGCCTTGTTCTCATTCCCAACCATATGCCTTTGTGATTTTCATTTATCTAAGGGATTAGTGTGCAAAAATCTTTTTCTCTTTCCAGACTCTAGATCAAATTTGTGAGAGATATTACTTCCCTTCTCCTCAAGGAAACTGTAAGAAGCTCCCATCTTTTTTGTCATGCCCTCATCTGGGACACCAAAAAACCATACCAAAGTATAGCAAAAATTTAGGGTAATTTTTTTTTTGAAAATGATTACTAACCATGCTAGGACTAATGATACAAAACCAATTTAAGAAATTGCTTATTTTAACTAAATTGGTTAACCCCATTACTTAACCATTAGCCCGACACAATTTTCATTTATTTAATTATTATTAGAATAAGCTAAAAACATCTAATATAGACTACACCCCCTTTTATTTAATTATTTATTAGGTTTTCCCCTTTTCTCTTTATTCTTCTCTTCTCATTCTTGTTTTGTGTTTTCTTTTGGATGAATAGTTTAGATAGAGAAACCTTGAAGGCTGGAATCATGGCCTTTCACTAATCCTTTTCATTTTGTATTTTTTTCTTGATTTGTAAGACTGAGTAATTGATGGAAGCCGTATCTATTTATTTATTTATTTATTATTATTTTTTTGTAGGGAGCACAGCGGAGGAGGTGGGGATAGTCGTTACAAGGGAAAAAAGGGATTGTGTAGAAGGAGGGCCGAGCGGTGGTTGGGAGGGGAGGAGACATGCACGTGTGGGGAGGTTGGGGCGGGTGAGGGGAGTGTACAGGGGGAGGGGGGGTAGCAGCAGCCATAGCCGCGTGGGCTAGGAAACAGTAGTGCAAGGTTTGGGGCGAGGGGGGTAGTGGCCCGTGGAGTGGCGTAGGGGTGGGGATAGTTGCAGGGGTGTGGGGGGGGGGGTTCATCCCCCCCGCCATTGTTTTTGTTTTTTGTTATAAGCGCAGGGGGTGGGGGGGGTTCGGCCCCCCCACCAATGTATATTTATATATATATAAAACATACTTTTAAAATATGGAGGATTATCTTATACATCTACACACATGTAATACAATTTAAAAAAAAAAAATCGGATCTATGCTCAAAGGATTTATTTCTTTATTGTGAAAAGAATTCAGGTGACAATGTAAGAGAAGAAGCTTAAAGTATGTCAATAGAAGTTGCTACAATGAATACACATTTTAAAATTGATTTTCTAATGCAAGTACCCATTTAGTTTCACATAGAAAAAAAATGCAAACTAATTTCATTTCCTTGTGTAAAGCCACCAAAATTTGCAAGAAGGATACCTATTATAAGTCTAACCATTTTTTTTCTAATAAATCAACTTTCCTTCTCAATAAAGATTACAACAAGGTATTATTAAGAGATTTTTATAACTATCTTACAAGCTTTCTTTTCAAGGGCTTAAGATTCATATTTGTAAAAGTATGCTCAAATACATAGCTATTTGATACAACCTTATTGTAAGATCCTTGCAATATGGAAGAGAAATTTCTCAAGCAAAGACTTAAGTTTATCAGTAACATCAATTACAAAATAAGTATTTTACCAGATAATGGAAATTTCCACATAGTCATTCTTTTTTTAAGATACAATAAAAAGAGAGTCCATATAAGGATGAAGGAAACAAAGAGAACCAAGATGACAAAAAAACTCCAACTTGAGAGCCAATTTCCATGTCTTCACGAAATCCATGCAAGGAGAAAAGAGCTTGTTTGCCACCCAACCATAGGCATCATTACATGCCTCTCCCAAGGTTGGGATGCATGCTAGCCTCCCCCAAGCCCATGGGAAAGAGGTCAACTAACCAAAACTTTCACAAGATGGAGGGTGAACTAACAATGATACAAGCACACAAAAATAAGAAACATACAAACAAGAATCCAAAATTTACAAGGAGGAGAACTTATGTTCTTCCTCAAAAGTGGGGAAGAGAGGAGAAAGTTCTCCAAGAGTTATATTCCAAAATGCTTGCACAAAGCAAAAACCTCCCTACCCTCCTTATTGCTTTTGAATTCAATCAAAACCATCCTTATTCCTCCACCCTTTCTCCAAGTCCTTCTTGGAAGGATTTTCAAACCCCAAAGGGGGTTTCCTTACCAAGAATGGGGAAGGAGATTCAAGCCAAATGAATCAACTTCCCCACCTCAACCCTTGAGGGGAAACACTAAGACCCTATAAGGCTTTTCCATCAAGCCTTGAGGATTGAGAGGAAAAATTCCATCTCTCTTCCCCCACAAACCCCAAAACCCCATCATGCCATATGATGGAGGGAATAAAAACAAACACACAACAACCAAATAAAAAAACCATGCAACACAAGAAAAATACATAAGAGCCTACCTCAAGGAAAGCTCTCCAACAAGCTCTCCAACTTCAAATTTCTCCACACCTTGACTCAAGCCAATCTCAAGCTCCAAAATCCACAAGCTTCCCAAGTAAGAAGTTCAAAAAAACAAAAATTCCCTCTCTTTTCCCATGAAGGGTAATTTGAAGAGGAGCAAGCAAGAATCCTCACAAATGAGGGGGTGACATGTGTCACCCCTCTCCTTCTTCAAGGTCAAAGATGCCAAAACAAAAGAGAGAAAGGGTAAAATTTTATTTTTCCCCTCTTCTCCCAAAATCCCCTAAATGTTAGCAAGAAAAAAATAGTGAAACTTTTAATAAGCAATTCAATCCACACCCCTTACATGGATGTGACCAAACAAGAGGCAAAAAGGGAGGGAAGACTCCCTCTAGCCTTGAAAATAAGCCCTGCTAGGCAAATTAGGTAGGGTCCAAGGGCTCATTTTTATGTTAGGGGAACTCCCAAGCTGAAAAGGGGTCCCCGAAAATGCCCAAAATAACCCAATTTCGGGTTTTGCATTTTTGGCACAAGGTTAGAGGGTGTGGGGACCACCCAAGGGTTTCACATGTGACCCTAAACACTTGTGATTAAGTGACTCATTAAACAAAATCAAAATTTTAATGAAAGTGGGATTATTAATTCCCAAAGCAAGTTTACAACTCCACTAGAAACCCTAAACAAAATTAATAATTTAAAGCACAATACATTACAAAAATTGGGGTCACTCATAGTGCCCAAAATAATAATCTCCTATGTTAAGGCTTCACACAATGATCAAGGCTAGGACTCAGCCCGTGGGCTGCTTGTGTAAGATTGTGTAGCTGGCCTGAGTCCCACATCCTCCTGTAAACCTGTCACCTGCATACTCATTACACACATTAACCGCACTTGTCTAATAAATATAAATCAATGACTCAACAAGATATCGATGAGTTTTAAACTAGCATAACATCCTACTGAAATCAAAATGCGACAACGTGCATAATTATACTCAATTTTCCAAAGTTAGACAAGATGATAAAGTGACATAGAGTTCCACCATGCAACAACAATCCATCAATATAATTAGGTTCCAAACACAGCATCATATCCATTAGTATTCATGACATCATAAGAAAATGTGACAACATAGAAATTAAACTAAATTGGCGCTATACACCTAAATGTGCACACATGTCTAATAAGATCAAATCTCTAATATAATGTCCATGATATAACACAACTCTATCAAAACATGTCTATGAGCAAAGAAACAACAAGCTACTGAGCTATTAAAAGTGTGGGTGCTACATTTTCAAAAACACATCATAAATCTCCTCAAAATTTTCCACCTCATAAAAAGTAAAAGCATCAATAATTTTCTGTAAACTGGCAAGATAATGTGTCTTGAACTGTTTATCAAAGGCATGGGTTCTAAACAAAAGTAGATGGTTTACCATAATGAGTCCTCATGCAGAGACCAGATGAGCTAGTTTTCAATAGATGCTCAAAATCCATTTCCTTCCATGTAATTTGATTTTGAAGAACATAAACAAATGCATTAAGCTGGCTTTCTCCCACATACAAATTGTCATGAAGCATTTTTTCTTTTCTAGCATAAGATTGTAGACATAGAATTCACAGAGAATATTCTTCTGCTCTACACTGGCTAAAGAATAGGTTTTCATGAAATCAGATTCATCTTTTATTTCATGTGGAAGGCCACATGTAATTCTTGACAGCTTCCAGTGAATGAATTGTTCTTCTAGAAACATGCTAGATGCAGGAGAAGGTCTCATGCATGCAAGAAATTTTCACTCATTATGCAAACCATTTGTATTTTTGCAAGATTTTTAAATTTGTCTCCCTCTTCTTTGTAAAAATTTTCTTCCCATTCCTTTCTTACTTTATTTTTGTCATCCATATTTCTTCTCAAATCCTGATTGGATGTTTTGATTTCATTGATTTACCTGGAAGTATCATCCCATAACTGCTTAAGTGGCCAATAAGTTAATTCAGTTTATGCAGATACTATTTACATAGTAATCTGTCATCTGAAAATTTTACTCTTTCTCCATCATCTGCCATTAAACTCTTGTTAATTCCTCAGTCCTATCTATGAGCTGAGCTATTAGTTCCCCAATGAGCATCTCTCTCTTTCCAAATCAAGTTTGAGGAAGTTCAACTCCTCATCCTTTTCTTTGATGATGAGTTCTACTGTGGAAAATAACATAGCCTGTCTAACCCATTGTTTCTCTCCTTTCTCTAAAAGTTCTTTGGGGTTAAGCATTCTTCTTCTACTAAAGGAAATTTCCCTTTCCATCTCCAAGATGCCAACTCTTCTTCTTCATGTGATAGTGCTATTAATTCACATGTTCCTCAAATATCTCATCTTCTTTTTCCATATCAGTTTGGCTTAGTCCAGGAGGAGTCATGGCCATGCTACCCAAAATATCAGCAGCTTCTTTTTTCCAACTTGTCCTGTTCTTTCATCTCTTCTAGAATTTCTCTAGAATTCTTATGAATTTTTCTTCTTTGAGGAGCTTTGGTATGTTCAGAAGTAGGTTTCCTCCTAGATATTATTCTAATTTTCACTTCTTTCTCTTGCCTAGGTGAACTATCTCTCTTAGAGATAGATATTAGCTCTCCTATAGTTGCTATAGAGGAAGGAGTTTCTTTTAAAGGTACAGTAGGTTTTGTAATTTTAATTCTTCTTCCAGATATTCTCCTTTTTGGTATAGTCTCCCCACCTATTTCCTTATTTTCCTCTGTAGGGGAACCAATTTCCAAATTAGTTTTAGGAGAAAAAGGAGTTGATATTACCCTCTTGATAATATCAAGGTTTTGCTTAAATTTGTTAAGAAAATTCTCCCATATTTCTTCTCTATTTTCTTTGCAAGAAAATGGTGTTGGCACACCAAATTAACTAACCCGTGATGTCTGATTGTTCCAACACCCCAGGAATACCTATGGGCCATTGTATGAACGAAGTCAAAAATAAACCCTATAAGGTTTACTATATATTCTGGTTTTTTAGCTCCATATCTAAGATGTATGAGCATATTCAAGACTTCTCTTCCCACCGACCCGAATTGACCATCACAAGTTAAATACTTGACTATCCAAAATTCCACTCTATCAAAGGGTTTGGGTAAGCTGGCCCTTCTAACCCCTTTTCTGATTTTCTTAGTGTTATAAATATATTGTGGTTCTATTTCCTCCTCTTGTAGCAGGGTTTCAACCAATTCTTTTAAGGTCCCCTTCACAGGATTTGGGACATGCACAATTAGAACACTAGATACATTACTTATTGTATTCATAGAAAAAGGAATTAAAATATTTATAACCTTTGTTTTGGATTGTTCTAAATTTATAATGAATTATTTTACCAATTCGTTGTTATACTTCGAGAATTTTTTTTAGGAATTCCAACCACCCTGCATGTTCAAAGACATCTGTCACTTCTTCATTTACAAGAAGGTAGGTATAATCCTCAAGTTCTGACTTATTTTTAATCACCATGGTAAAGAGGGAAATTTAGATCCTTTCTCCTTTGAATTATTTCTCTGCTTGGATTGGATACAGAACTCTTTGCTTAGCTGCGGAAATTTCTGTGTTTAGCTGCGGAATGTAATTTTAATTCTTCTACTTCTTCCTTGAATTTTTTTTTGCAACTGATTCTTTACTTTTTTTACTACACACAAATGATAGATCATTATAAACATGCCACCACTTTTACTCCACTAACATCACCCTCATGATGACTCTCTTTTAATCATAATGTACAATAGATGACTCATCATACCACTTTTAAATCAAATCCAATCATACATGTGAAATTTTAATCTAACCCTTCATAAGTTAAAGACATAATTACTATCTTTTATGATGTGATCCCTCTGTCACGATGACTCATCATTCCTAAAAGTGAAACAAAAAGAAAATGGTTAGAAAAGATAGATGGAATTTCAAGGAAGTTACTTTTATTTTGGATTAGCCATTTATTTGAGGAGATCAACTACCATTGCTGGTTTTCAGTTGATCTCTGAGAGAATTTTTTTGGGGAAGAGAACACCATTTACTGGTTTTCATTCCTTCCCTTTTATTATTTTTTATTTTTTGGGAAAGAGAACACCATTTACTAGTTTTCATTCTCTTCCTTGGTTTTCATTCCTTCCCTTTTATTATTTTTTATTTTTTGGGAAAGAGAACACCATTTACTAGTTTTCATTCTCTTCCCTTTATTATGGATTTATCCATCTAATTATTTGATCATTTTAGAAGATACGAGTTCTTCCATATGATCAAATTCTTTGTCTTCTTCCTTTTTTCTCAAGAATGCATCCTTAATAGCAGGCTTCCTATAAATTTTTAGCGTATGTCCATTGACCAGAAGTGTCCTTCTACTGCCATCAATGCGAAGTAATTGAATAGAACAATTTTCAAATATCTACTCAATCTGATAGGGTCCCAACCATCTGGTTCTCAATTTTCCCTTGAATTGTTGGTACTTACAATCAAACAGTAACGCCCAACGTCCTACCTTGAATTGCCTCTTCTTGATATGTGTGTCATCTCATTGCTTTCTTTGATCATGGATTATCTCTGCCTGCTAAAGTGCTTCCATCCTTAACTCATCCAACTCGTCGAGTTGAAGAATTCTCTATTTTTGTGTTACATCCAACTCAATGCCTATTTAATCTATTTTCCTCAATGTTTGCAATTCAAATTCAATAGGAAACAAGGGATTTTTCCTATAAACTAACTCATATGGTGAAAATCCTGTTATAGTCTTCCAAGTTGTATTATAGGCCCAGACAACTTCAGGTAGTCTCTTTTCCAAATCTATTCTACCTGATTCAACTATTTTGGTAAGGATGTTTTCCAATACTCTGTTTGCTACTTCAGCTTGTCCATTTTCTTGTGGGTGATAGGGAGATGACTTCCTATGATTGATTTGATAATGCATTATGAAGGATTGGATCATATTAGACATGAATTTTGGCCCCTGATATGAAACTATATTTCTTGGTGCACCAAAATTTATCATAATTTTGTGCCAAAGGAAATCAACAATTGCTTCTTCAGTGGAATTTGTTAAATCCTGCACTTTTTCACACTTTGTCACATAATCAATACACACAAGAATGTACTCCTTGCCTTGTGAAGGAGGACTAAAGGTACCAACAAAATCCAACCCCCATCTGTCAAATGGTTCAATCACCACTTGATTTTGCAGAGACATTTCATTGGTAAAAGTTGGTTTTCCCATCCTTTGACAGGGATCACATCACTTAATATATCTCTTCAAATCCTTGTACAGAGATGGCCAATAATATCCAGTTCCAAGTATCTTGGGATTTGTTCTTTTCACTGAAAAGTTTCCTCCACTTGGTTCATCATGACATGCCCTCAGTATGTCAAATATTTCATCTTCTCTCACACACCTGCGTAAAACCAACTAAGGACCACATTTAAACAACATTCCATTTAACAATTTATATCGTGCATTGGTTTTGATAAAAAAATTCATTTATTTTTTAGCGCAAGATAATTTTCCATATCAGCAAACCACGGTGTATCAGCTGAAATAGCAAACAGTTGTTCATCTGGAAAGTTATCCTTAACTGGATCTTGCTCCCCTGTAGTGGCCATTCTTGACAAGAAATCAGCTACCACATTAGATTTGCCTAGAGTATCTACTATGGTAATATAACATTCTTGTAAAATTAATAACCATCTAGTTACCCTACCTCCAACCACCGGTTTGTTCTTTAAGTACCTAATTGTTGGATCTGTATATACAAATATTTTATACCCTATGATATAATGTCTAAATTTATTAATTTCATAGATCACAACAAGAAATTATTTTTTAGTGGTAGTGTGATTTCTTCTAGTGGGAGTATGATTTTTACTTAGGTAATAAATAGCATACATCTTTCCTTCTTCATATTTTTGTCCCAAAACTGCACCAATGGAGTTATTTGAGGCATCTGTTTGAATGTGAAAAGGTTTTTCCCAATTAGGTCCTCTCAATATTGGGGTAGTGATTAATTTTTCTTTGATTTCCTCAAAATCATGTTGACATCTTTCATCCCAAATAAATTCACAGTCCTTGGTAAGAAAATTAAACATGGGGGCAGAAATTTTACTAAAATCCTTGATAAAGCACCTATAATATCCAACATGCCCTAAAAATGACTTGATATTTGTGGGGGTTTGAGGAATAGGTAAGTCTAAAATAATTTTGATTTTGTTTTGGTCAACCTAAATTCCTCTTTTTGAAATGTGGTGTCCTAATACAATCCCCTCATCAACCATCATAAAACACTTCTCATGACTAACAGATAGATGTTTTTGCTCACATCTTGTTAATACTCTATCTAAATTCCTCAAAGCATCATCAAATGTGTCTCCATATACAGTGAAATCATCCATGTATACCTCTACATAGTCATTTGTTAGGTCTGCAAAAATTACTAATACAGCTCTTTGGAAAGTTGTCGGAGCATTACATAATCCAAATGGTAATACCCTGTAGGAAAAGGTACCCCATGGACATGTAAAGGTATTTTTTTCTTGAATCCTCAGTAGCAACTCTGATTTGATTATATCCACTAAATCCATCCAAGAAGGAAAATTACTGCTTACCTGCAAGGTTGTCTAGGACTTGATCTATGAATGGTAGGGGAAAATAATCTCTCAGTGTGGCTTTGTTTAGTTCCCTATAGTCAACACAAATTCTCCATTTTCTGTTCTTTTTAGGAACAATTACAAGAGGAGACACCCACTGACTATCTGAGATAGGGTAGATAAAACCTACTTGTAATAGTTTTTCAATTTCTTGTTTGACTATATCTCTTAAGGCTAGATTAATCCTTCTCTGAGGTTTCCTAAATGGTCGAATGTTTTCAGTATAAATGTGATGTGTGCAAATACTTTGATGGATTCCTTTCATATCTTTGTAGTCCCAAGAAAAATATCTAATATAATTTTTTAGCACATGTCAAACAATTTAACTTCTTCAATCATTCTTCAACTAGTTGTTTATGTTCTAAAATATTGTCCGGCTCAATCTCAACATGTTTGGTTCTTATGTGTGATGAAATTATTTGTTCGAAAGGGTTCCATTAAGGTATTTAGTGGACATGCATGTGGAAACAACATATGATATGTAGCAACATCTCCAAAAGGTCCTTGAGACAAAATATTGGAAAAAGGACAGTAAGCAGAGTTATGACACTTATCTTGTTATAGGTCAAACTCCTCGTCACTACTACTTTCCTACAAATTCTTCACCATTTCCTGGTATCTTAGAAACTGAAGCTACCGATTCTTCCTCCCCCCAAGAGAAATCTCATTCCTCCAGGAGAGAAATTATATACAGTCATAGGGAATTATTATTTGGTGTGGGTCCGGAACTAAATGTGATGGTTCCAGAACTGAAATCTGATGATTCTGGGACAAAGTATGTAGGTTCTAAAAATAAGTTCATAGGTTCCAGAACTATTCCCGAATTTCTCATAAGAACAATTGGTGTTCATTCAATGGTTGACTAATCATATCTTCTACCTCGCGTATGTGATCTTGCAACATGATCATGGCTAAAGAAGACATGTTTTTCTTATTAGTATTAGAGAGTATCAACCCATAATTGTTCTTGATAATCAATAGAAGTTTGTGCAGAAGGATATTAGGAGATTTTCTTAGAATTATTACCATTTGAGATGGTCATATCACCTAATATGTAATTAATTAAATCAGAATCTGTAGCTAACCATGGTCTACCCAAAATAATGGGATAACCAAGTGTTTTACATTTTGGCTACAATATAAGGAAATCAACTGGATATTCCCATGACTCCACCATAACAGTTACATCTTCGAATAACTTCTTCTAGTTTTTCTACATACTAATCTTCCATCTGCAATATGGTATTAGTAGGTTGTATACCTGTTAATGGTAATGTTTTCAAAGTGTCAACTATCATCACATTTATAGCCTCTCCTAAATAAACTAAAACATTGTGTATATCTTTATTCCCTATATAGACAGAAATATCAGGACTTCCAGGATCTCCATATTTGGGAAGCAAAAATTTTCCTGCTAATAAATCAACAAGTTACCCATCTACCTTAATAGTCTCTGGGATAATGCTTCTTCCTTTTAGATATTTTTAAGACATAGCATTTTGATTAACTTGTTTGATTTTGGAATGTCCTTAATTTCTTGTAACAATGGTATTTCAATATTCAATTTCCTTAGTTCCTTCACCAAATTATATTCCTTAGTTTCTAAGGATTCTTTAAATCTCTCTAGAAATGGAGTCTCAGGAGAGTTTCTATCTGGTTCCTTATCCTTTTACTTTTACATCCTTCTTAGGAACAACCGTACTACAGGATTTCATTTTCTTCTTTCATCTAAGTGATTATAACAGGTGGACTACTAATTATTTTTCTAAGATCTAGTTTTAATATCCTTATAATCCATGTCGCATTTCATATCAACTAATTTTTCTAGTTCTATTATCGTAGACAGGATTTATTTTTTTGTTTCTTGGGTTTTGTTACTGGTTGTGCTGGTATTTGGGTTTGGATCACATTTTCATTTTATGAATTTTGTACTGGGGAACCCATTATGGCTTGTTAATTTTGATTGGGATATGTCCTCCCTTGAACATAATTATTAGGGCTCCACCTAGGTTGTGACCAAGCATTTGGGTTTCCTTGACCAAACCATGGTTGTTGGTGTCATAGGGCATACCAATATTGAACCTACCTAATCCTGGGGATTCTATGTTGGTTGAGGTTCCCAAGGTGGTTGTCCCTAATTTTGTGGCACTTTCTGAGATACCCATAGCATCATCCAAGGGTTATGGAATCAGACCTGGGCATGAAATACCCTTGGCTAGGTTGTCTTTGGAAAAAAATTACTTCTTCTGATGTGGATGGAATGCTACTTTGTTTAAGCTGATTCTTAATAAATGGAACAGAAGAGAACAGACATCACTTTCATGGTCCCTAGATTCATAGATAAGGCACATTTTTATTTTGTCTCAGGGGACAATCTCTTATTGCATGCTTCTTTTTGCATCTAGGAAAATACATAGCTAATGGTTCAATTTTAGCATTTTCTTTAGCTTGCAATCCATCCAAGGTAGAATTTAACTGAACTAAAACGTCTATTTTGAAATTTGACAATTCATCAATCAGTTTGTTCATATCTGGGTTCAAATATTTAACTGTTTTTCCTTTTCTAGGTCCACGCCTTGTTCGTGAATAGATTCTGCAAATGTCTTTAATATAATTCATTCTTATTTTATCAATATTTCCACCTCCTTTAAGATCGAGTGCCTCCTTTGAGTTCATCATCCAAAAATTTAAGAATAATTGTTTTGCTTCACTCTTTTTGTAATACAAATCCACATATTTTTCTCACAAAAAAGAATTTTTCTAAATAATCTTCCATATTCTCATCTTCCTCATGTTTGATTTTGAAAAAATATTCCTTTCTATTCCTCCCTCTATAGTAATCTTGATACTTGTCTAGGAAGGAAACTTCCCTTTGTGCCCAAGAGGTAATAGAATTAGATGGTAATCCCATAAACCACCTCATTGTTGCATCCTTCAGGGTAGATGGAAACACTTTGAGTTTCTGATTATCTATTTTATAGTCATAAGTTTGACACGATACTTTAAATTCAAACAAAAATTGGTTAGGGTCTTCAGATGACATCCCTCTAAACATGGGTAAATGTGCAAGTGAAATATTTTTCATAGGTGTATCATCATCATCCAATTGAATTGGATAAGTGAAGGTCCTATTAGGTTCTCTTTCTACTTCTTGTTCCATTTCTGTAGTGCCTTTTAGACTTTTTTCCCAATCAATATGGCATGTGATTTGTTTTGGGGAAGGTGAAAATTCAAGAATAGGGGGGTTGACTACTCAATTGTGAATCAAAACTTTCTCTAAACGGGTCTTGGAATATGATATTTTTTCTAAAGGTCCTACTTCCTTTTAGTGATTGATCCAAAAAATTCCAAAGGTGGCAATTCTGTCTCGTGCCTAATAGGGGATAATCGTGCTTCCAATTCTTGAAAAAATTCCTTATTTGATTGAGAAGAATCTGGTTCTTGTTTAGATATGTTTGGAAGGAATCGACCCTTAGAGTCTCTTGATCTAATCATAAATTTTTATGATGACGTAGCGAAGATCCTATAATTACTAGATGTATGATTGTCTACTCTTGTTGAACACCATAATTATACAATTTTAATTATTAGTTCCCTAGAAAACGGCGCCAAAAATGATGGGTGTTGTTATTCCTTTCATTTAATCAACTCTTTGTTGATGTCATATTCAAACCAAGGGTGGTGTCTAAAGCTATAGGCAACAATAAAGCTTAGTGATCTAGTAATTGACTATAGGTATTTGTTTCTTTTTATATTTTCTGGGGGATTTTCTCAATGTCCTTGAGGATTCCTTGGCTAAAAACCTTATTGAAATTGAACTATGAAAACTTGCTGGAAGTAAACACTCTCTACATAAATAGATCACTTGAAATGAATGCACATTTGTAGAATGGAATAGATTGTTGTAAGTTTAAACACACGTTACAAAAATGAACACACTTTCTTTTGAAATAAACACACAATTTTGAGGATACTAAAATTTGAATGCAAAGAAAGAAGAATATAATCTAGAACCCCTGCAGGAACAAGTATACAACATATTTCAACTTGAGTAATCAAAAGCATTTACAAAAATAGTAGATCTATACTATTTTCTCTAGAAATATAAATACAAATAAAAAAATATATCCTTGGTTTTTGAAAGAGTGGGCCCTTGCTCCACCTTGAAATAGGATTTGAAAACTCAATATACTCTCAAAACAGGAATGGTATATTTTATTGATAAAATCTTCTGCAGTACAAAAATGTATTGTTTCTTTTTATCTTTATGTCTTTCTCTATGTGTATATCTATATCCCTGTCTCTATCTATATATTTATCTATCTATAGGTCTGCATATATATATATTATTTCTTCCACAGGTGTATTTATAGACATAGTTATCCTACTGATTCAGATAAAACTGAATCGTGCCCAAAATATATACTGACTCGGATCATGGCTGAACGTACTGTTGTATGATAGTTATCCTTAGATCTGTGAGTATGAAGAATCACAAATCTTCCAATCTGCTCCTAATTGAAAGGACCACTGATTGTCTAAATCACCGGATGTTATGGAAATAGATAAATTCCCATTGGTTTTAGAACTTTAGAGAATTTCTGGAACTAAAGGAAATCATTCCAGATCTAACTGTGAGGGTTATCGAGCTACATGTAGGATTTCCATAACTAAGTCTGAAAGTTCCAGAACTAAGTGATGGAGTTTTGGAACTAAGTCTGAAAGTTTTGGAACTAAGTGATGGAGTTCCGGAACTAAGCCTGAAAGTTCTGGAACTAAGTGATAGAGCTCGTAACTACGTAATGGAGTTCTAGAGCTAAGTCTGGAAGTTCCATAATTGATCCGTATTGAAACCAATGCTTCCAAAAACATGTTGATTGCTTCATAATTTTTTCTTTTGATTGATTGTGACCTGTTTTTATTATAAAAATTGAATTTCTAAAGAACTTAGTTAGGAATTATAGAGTTTCTGAAACGTTATAACTACAATCAACAAAAGATGGACGATTACATCCTAACTTGTATTAAATAAAAAAAAGTCACAAAATGTAATCAATCTTGATAAAAAGGAGAGTAAAATATGATCATTTATTATACATTAACGAGAAATATTCTAGCCTCATTACACCTAGTTTCCCACTTCTTCCATTCACCGATGAGGAGTATGTTATGGGCTTGTACAACTTACGCCTTAATGGCTCATTACATGATCAACCAGACACTATTTATTATCAAGTAAATAATGCTTATCCATATGAATTTCACCCTAATGCTGATGATCTATTAGATGTCTGTTGGTGAAAATCAGCAGCACCCCTGGATGTTGATTAGATTTCTAGTTTTACACTTTGGACATCCAGTGTGATTGCACAACATTGAATATTTTCCCCAAGTGTGGGACTTGTAACAATGGAAAAATAATCTCCAGGTTAGAGGCTGGTTCCTCAACTCTTCTAATCAGGTGTATTACTTGCAAGTTGTAGAGGTTTTGAATTCAAGATCCTACTCTAAATTCCAAGGGGACAAAGATAGACAATGTAAAAAACTGAAACTAATGCTAATAAGGTGATGCACCAAAGGAGTGGTGAGTATTTTTTACTTATGTAGATTAACATAGATCATAGAAATGTAAAAAAACATCATGCACAAACTGATAAAATGTAATGAAAGGTCAGAAATGAAGCAAACAACACAAATAGAGGATTGAAACTCATTCACAGAGCTTGCATTGTCATTTCCAATATCAAAAACACATGCATTACAACATCTGAGAGGCAGAAAATAGGTTACAGTATTGGAATAGGTCTCATATTCCACCAAATCACTTTTCAAGGTGAAAAAGGGAGCCTGCAATACATGAAAAATGTCCAACCACCCAAAAATGAGCCAAATCTAGCTTTTACAATGCAAAAACCGAGCCCAAGAGAGAGAAACGCGGGAAAACATGAGAGAGATTCAACCACCGACCAAAAATGAAATAAAACAACATGAACATCCTCACAGATCCATTCCCTAACATTTTTTCACCATGTTGGGAGAGAATGTGAGCCATTCTTCATTAAAAATGGTGGTTGAAATGTCATTTTTGCTTGTTACCATGTGCCCAGAGGCGTTTTTCAATTTTCTCTCTCCAAAATCCATCAAAATAAAAAATTGACCCCAAAATATTGTAGAGAATTTCACCAGATTTCCATTGATATAAAGAACGTGAAAAACTGAGCTCTGGATTGAATGTTATGGCTATTTGAAAATTTAGGGCAAAACAGGGCCAAAACGGGTTGGCAGGCCAAAAATTTGAAATTTTCCCACTTTTTGCATTTGGGAAAATTTCCCAAAAAATCCCCACACTCCACCGCTCCTGGTGCCATGTGGCATGTTCTGATTGGACGTGGGCCTTCTGCGCTTCATTTTCCACCGTTTTGGCCATTGGAAAATTTTCCAAAAATTCTCCACTGGGCCGATGAGCCTGAGGACGCATGGCAAGATGTGATTTGTTGCGGGATTTTCCTCTTAAATTTTTCATTGTTGTTTAACCATTTTCCATCGTTGGATATGTGGTAGAACCCTTTTAGATGTGGGCTTTCTCGCTTCAAATTTTTTTGTATTTTTCTTTGGGAAAATTCCTAACTTTTTGCCCACGTTCTGCCATGTCACTGGGACACGTGGCGGGCTCCCATTAGACGCAGTGCCCTAGGGGCTGGACCTTCCTCTGAAAATTGTGCTTTGACTTTTCTTTGGAAAAATTCTACCAACTCTCTCCCTGCATTCCACCGGTCTAACACCCCCGGACAAGATCCTATGTGGTGAGCTGGGCTGACTGGTCGGCGTGAACATTTCTCTCTGCACTATCCTTTGCCAAATAATTCCCAATGTTTCCCTAGCGACCGAAGCTCTGATGCCCCTGAACACGTGGTGCGATCTGATTAGTCGGTGGGCCTATGGGGAAATAATTTTAAATCTTGACCTAACGAAAACACTTTTCCAAAAAAAAAATTGTCTCCCTCCACAGTCTGTGGTCCTTGGGACACATGGCATCATTTGCCATTGGACCTAGACCTTTTTGGGCAAAATTTGACTTTACCCCCTCGCTTATACATTTCAACCAAAAATTTTAATTTCAACTTTGCCCTCTGCCACTCCTTTCCTCTAGAGACATGTGGCACAATGTGACTAGATGCAGGTCTGGCATCAAAATTTTTTTCTTGTATTGACCCTTAGGATTTTTTGTTTAATTTCTCCTTGCCGTCGGGACACGTGACATAGCATCTAATTCGCCGGTGGACCTTCAAGGATGAAATATTACCTTTTGAAAACTTTTACAATCACTTGGTAAAAAATTCCAAGTCTACCTCCACCCTCCGCCCTCCAAGGACACGTGGCCTCATCTTATTGGTTGCAAGCCTTTCAGGGGTAAATTTCCCACAAAATCTCTGTCGAGCCATAACTTCAAAAATACATGGAGTTAGGAGGAAAAATTTACCTTTCTGGAAAGTTGAGAAAAATCTCTATCCAATGGTGTCATTTCCAGAAGGTCTTGAGTGCCTAAAAATCAAAAAAATATAACTGAGGAAGAAGAGAGGGAAGAATGAAGGGAGCTAGCCACAAAATGAGTAAGGGGCTCATTTGGGCTGACAATTTTGGTGACTTAGAGGGGTCATGTACCTGCTGGATGAAGTTACTAGTTCCCTAAAGCATAGTCCATTGGGCACAGAGTCATTAAGTTCTCTGCCTGGTACCCCCAATTGATTAGAATATTGCATGGAGGAAGATGGAGGGTAGGAACACCATATGATTGGAGAAAAGCCTGTTAAAACACATTTCCTAGGGACAACAAGCTTGTGCCAAAGCACTTAGGGAAAGCAAAGCTATTCTACAACAAAAAAATATGCATAAGCACTTGGAGGAATGAAAACCTAAGCTAATGTGTACAAGGTGGAGAATTCCCTTCAGTAGCAATGCTTTAGATGCATTCCATTGACTGGAATCTATAATTCTTTTCCATCCAATGAAGACAATTGAAAAGCATTGTCGTCCTTACACCTTATGACCATGTATGGTCCACTCCAAATATAATCAAATTTTGAATGCCTCCCCGATTTTGCTCTGTCTTCATCCCATTTTAACACTAGATCTCCAACTTGGAAAGATTTATCCTTGGCCTTCCTATCAAAGGTCTTCTTGATCAAAGCTTGATCCTTCTCCATTACTTGGGATGCCTGATATCTAATTTCTTAGAGCTCCATCAATTCTACATATCTAACCTCTATGGGCCCAAACTCCAACAACTTCAACTATTTCATGAGTTCTAATGTTGGTAACTCAAGTGACATGGGTAAAAATTACCTCTCTTCCATAAACAAGATTAAATGGAGAATCACCTGTAGATCTCTTGGGAGTTATCCTATCAGCTGATAAGGATGATTTCAATTTGGTATGCCAAGACCTCTGATTTTCATCAAGATTCCTCCTAATGATCCTTAACAAGTTATTGTTTGTAGATTCAGCTTGGCCATTACCCTGAGGGTAATAATTTGATGAAGTGCTTAGGTATATCCCATTCTTGATAGCCCATTCAGTTACCTTAGACCCAATGAATGCCAATGCATTATCTAATATTATTGTAGTAGGTATGCCAAATCTTATTGCTATTCCCTCATAGAAGTCTAGGATGCTAGATTCATTTGCTTCTTTGAGTGCTACTACTTCAGTCCACTTGGTGAAGTAATTTGTTGCTGTCAGAATCCATTTGTGTCCTTGGATTGAATTTGTATTAATGAATCAAATGAAGTCCAAACCCCATTACATGAATGGCTGTCAAAATGAAATTAGATGCAATGGAAGGGAAGCTAGCCTCTCCTTACCCATGAAGAATACACAATTCTTGCACCTCTTATCCATGCATAACAATCACTGAAAATCCCAGGCCAATAATAGCTAGCTCTCATGATCTTTAGAGCTAGAACTCTTGGTTCAAAATGACCACCAGCTGACCCACCATGGAACTCTTCCAACACCTTGTGAATTTAATTCATACCAATGCATCTCAGCAGCACTCCATTCACATCCCTTTTGAACAAAACATCATCAACAAGGGCATATGGGATAGCCTGCAATCTAAAGTGTCTTCTTTTGGTCTTGTTCATCTATGGATGGCATAGAACTATGCTTAGGAAGTGCATTATGTCTTGGGTCCAGCAAGGAGTGAGGACACCATCGTTTTCCTTTTGAGTGCTTCCTTTCTTATGGTTGTCTTGCAACGCCAAAACAACCTCCTTCTCATTGCATGCTTCCTTGTGTGTTCGTTCAAGACCAACTGCTCACACAATCCTTTTCCTCTGACCAACTTGGTGAATTTTATCTCTATGTCATACTCCATGACACGAGTAATCCAACTTGCTCTCTTTTCATTTAGGTGTTTTTTGAGGAGGAAGTCTTTAACTCCCACATGAGAAACCAACAATTGAACCTTGTTGTTTGAAACTAGATGCTTGAATTTCTTCAGGCTCCTGATTACTATAATAACATGCTTCTCAATGAAAGAGTATCTCACCTCATAGTCCTCCAAGATTTTGCTGAAGAAAGTAATTGGTTAGCTTCATCATATGTCTTCATTCTGTTGTACCAAAATTGCAAAAATAGTATCATCACCCCTAAATGCATAGAGGATCAAGTCCTTGGATAAGTCTGGGTTAATGAGAGTTTGGGGCTTGAGAGATGGCTTCTTTGATCACTTCAAAACTTTCCTTGCCTTCTACTATCCATTTTAAATCCATTATTTTCTTTAACATCTTGGTGATAGGCTTGACTAGGGCTGTAAAATTTGGGACAAAACTCCGAACAAAATTTATTCTCCCCAAGAAACTTTGAAGGGCCTTCTTATGGCTTGGAAATGGTAGTGCTCTTATGGCTTCAACTCTTTTTGGATCAATTGCTAATCCTTCTTTAGAGACAATGTGGCCAAGGACTTTTCCTTCATAGGCTAGAAAAATACACTTTTTAGGATTCAAGGATACTCCAAATCTTCTACACCTTTAGAACACTTGTCTCAAATGAAAGAGATGGTCTGCTGCATTTTTTGAAAAAATAGTGATACCATCAAGCTATATCAGCAACATGTTGTTAATCAAATCTTTGAACACCATGTCCATTGCTCTTTGGAAAGTAGCTCCAGTGTTTGACAACCCAAATGGAATTTTCCTGTATGCATAAGTTCCCCATTTTTTTGTAAAGGTTATCTTGAACTGATCCTCTTCTTTCACCATAATCTGATTGTACCCTGAATAAACATCAAGTAATGAAAACCTCTCAGATCTGGAAATAACTTGTAAAATATGCTCCATAGAAGGAAATGGATAATGATCCTTGAGAGATTCTCTATTCAAATCTCTTAAGTCAACACACAATCTGATTTCCCCACTCTTATTTCTAACTGGAACCAAGTTGGCCACCCAACTAGAATGCTTGATAGGGAATATGATTCTTGACTCTATCAACTTATTCAATTCTTTTCTCATGAGAGGCTCCATGTGTGGATTTACTGGCCTTTGTTTTTTCCTGATGGGTTTAGTACTTGGATCCAATTCAATGGTGTGTTGAGCTAACTCAAGATTGAAACCTTTCAAATCTTCATAGCTCCAAGAAAACACATCAGGGAATTCTTGACAAAGCTGTATGAACTCATACCTTTCTTGCTCAGTTGTCACTTTACCAACTTGGAGTGATTTGCCTTCTTCCACCAAGATGGACACTGAATCTTCTCCCTTGACTTGGATGTTTTCTTTCTCCTTCCTAAACTGATCATTAGGATTGAAAATGGACTCCAAAGTAATAAGTCCCTTTGGTAGTTTGTTGGTTCTCAGCTGTACCACTTGGTCACCATATTGCTGTCCCAAATTTTCTTGATTTTTAGCTGAGAACTCAACCTCTTCTTGTAAGAAATGGATGATTTGTTGATCATTTTTAAACACTTACCAGCTTACATTGTTTTCTAGCACTGAAGGCCTTACAATCAAATGGATGTTTGGCTGTACCTTATCCTTTTGGATGCTTTCAACAACGTTAAAGGTTTCTCCAACTGTTGCAATCCTGTTAGCAACTTGGTTCTCTTTTCTAGGAATGGATTTGATGCCAAAGCCCTCAAAATATTCAATGAGATCCCACACCTTGTTTTTGTAGCACTTGAGCAGATCATTCTTGATAGCATGCTGCCCCTTAACTTGGTTGACAATCAACTCACTGTCACCAAAGACTTGCAATTTCTTTATTCTTCTCTTGATTGACCAATGCAATCCTTGTATCAAAGCTTCATATTCAGCAGTGTTATTAGAGCATGTAAACTAAAATCTAAAAGCTGAATAATACTTAACTCCTTGAGGTGAAACAAGCATAACTCCCCCTCCTGCACCTTGTCTACTCCTTGATCCATCAAAAAACAACTGCCATACCTCATTGTCATCCTTGTGGTTTGGCTTGGTGATGCTAGGAATAGGCTGATTTTCTTCGTGCATGCAATAGACTCCTAGCTCAGATTCTTCTATTTCTTGATAAGGATCAAAAGCATGCACCTTTTTTTTCCCATTCATCAAGATTCATATCTGGGATACTTCTAACCTTTGTGTCAGCTTCATCAGTGCTTGGATAATCTTCTTGATCAAATGCTGAACAATTGGTATTGATTTGACTTGGAGTGTGAGGCTCAATGTGAAAGTTTGCAATAGGTTCATATCTGATTGTGGCCTTGGTTCCATATCTTGTTCTGAACAACATGTGTGACCAATTAGCCATTAGCTACCCTCCAATCTTGGCTATGAAATCCCTTGAAAAAAATAGGGCAAAGAGAGGTGGAAGATCTATTACTTAGACATCTTGTAAAACAACAACGTTGGGGCATGCATGCAAAGTAAGACTCAATTTTTTTATCACTCCAACTGTTGCTACTACTGTCCCATCCAATTGCACTACCCCTTTGGATATGACTTCATACTGAAGCCCCAACTGATCAGCTATTTGCTTGGGCATTACTGAACTACTTTCCCTGGAATCAATCATGCAATTGTGTACTAATTGGTTTCCAATGATCAATGAAACATAGAATGGAGGGGGCTTCAACATTTTACCTTGATATCCTCCATGATTCCCCTCAGGCTAGGTAGCATTTGTGAGTACCTTCTCTTTCATTTGGACTTGCTGATTTGAAGTTGACCAGTCCTTCATGGCAGCTTGTAGCAAATCTCTTTGGCCTGGGATGAATAGTGATTCCCACATTGATATGTTTACATTTATCTTCTTCATTTGATCAATGATGTTGAATGGAGATGAAACATCTCTCTGTTTTCCCTTGGCCTGTAAATTCATTCCTTGCACATGGGTAGCAACAACTGGCATCTAATTTTGCCTAGGAGTTGTTTTAGGTAGTCCTTGCATGTTTGGAACTACATTTTGTTTGCCAATAATTTGTGGAGTGGAAAAAGGTTGTGGGTTACTTAGAGCCAATGGTTGTTCTTCACCAAAATTTCTCCTTTTTGACCTTGTGTTGGCTACAACACTTTGGGGGATTGTTTGATTCATGCCACAAAAATCTTCTGCCTGTGACAGTTTACAAGTGTGGTATCATTTGGAGCTGATTGTTGCTAGAATGTTTCTTGTTGTTGGTTATTTCCTTGACTCCCTTCACCCTCCACACTAGTAGTTGTCACCATTAATGCTTGATTTAAGGCATCGTTGAAGCACATAGACTGGTTGTGAGGTTCATTGCATGGGAAACACCAATCATACTCTTGAGCTATGTTGTTTTGCACTGGCACTATTACTTTAGAGGCAGATGTAGCATTGGGATTATAGGGTTGAAATGGTTTGTTGGCAGGAGGTCTTGTTTGATTTTGATTTGCAACTGGATTGGGTGGTATTTGAGGCTGGTATGGCTACCTGTTAGGCTAAGCTTGAGGCTAGAAAGAAGGTCTAAAACCTTGGGCTTGCTACCTCTTGAGTGTAACCAGCTCATTTCCTAAATTTTGTAATTGCTTCATGACTTCTTGAAGTTCATTTGAGGCACTAGAAGATGAAGTAGAAGCTTCACTTGAATTCTGATTTCTAGGAGTAGGAATAGGAGCTAAACTAGGCACTTGACTAGTACTTGGGCTCTCTAAACTTGGATACAATGGCATTGGAGGCCTAGGAGCTAGCTTGCTAGCTTGAATCAAACAATTTTCAGCTCTAATGGCAATGCTATAAGCAAACAGGGATAGTTGTTCCCTCCCATGGATTGAATTAACATAGAAATATCAGAATTTAAAGCTTTAAGGTAATATAGAAAAGCACCTTCCTGCTGCTGGCCTTACTGCCACTCGGAATTCTCTCCCAAGTCATTTGAAACCTGAAGTTGAAGTCAGTCAGCTCACTCATTGGGATCTCTCTTGATGGTTGTCAACTGTTCCAAAAGGGACAAGTTATCTCCCTTCTCTCCAAACTGCTCATGGAGGGCTATACATAGCTGGTTCCAATTTTGGATAGAACCTGAGGCAAGACTCCTGAACCATTGCAAAGCTTTCCCCTTGAATGAAGATGCCAGCAGTTTGAAAAAAACTTGCATCTCATTAATCTCATGGATTGCACAAATATTAGCAATATCCTTGACATGATCACCAGGAGTGGTCTGATTCTCTCCAGTAAAGTATGGAATGTTCTTCAATGCTGCAACTAGGATTGGATTTTGTGCATTGAGAGCAAGTGGGCTGCTACCAGTGAAATTGACATAGGGGTTGTGTTGTGCCATTCTGATTGGCCTTAGAACCCTTGTTGATTGAATGAAAGGCCTACCAGGTGGAGGAGTTGATAGAGTTCTGTTTGGTGGAGATGGAGACCTTTGAATTCTCCTCCCTCTTTACCTTCTTCTTGGAGATAACTATAGATACTCAAACAATCACCTCTTCTTCTCCAACTCTTGACCTTGTATTGATTCTTCTCATGAGTTTTCAGGTTTGCGTTGCTAAAACCAGCTGATTCTTCTTCCTTGGAGTCTCCAAATGTGTAATTTAGGGCTCTTTTAAGCAAGAAACTTGCAAAAAAATGCACATCAATTTGTTGCAATGAAGATGAAGACCTCTAAGGTCCCACCGAGTGTGACAAAACTATTGGTACAAATCAGCAGCACCCCTAGATGTTGATCAAATTTCTAGTTTGACACTTTGGACATCCAGTGTGATTACACAACATTGAATCTTTTCCCCAAGTGTGGGACTTGTAAAAATGGGAAAAGAATCTCCAGGTTAGAGGCTGGTTCCTCAACTCCTCTAATCAGGTGTATTACTTGCAAGTTGCAGAGGTTTTTGAATTCAAGATCCTACTCTAAATTCCAAGGGGACAGAGATAGAGAATGTAAAAAACTGAAACTAATGCTAATAAGGTGATGCACCAAAGGAGTGGTGAGCATTTTTTACTTCTGCAGATTGACATAGATCATAGAAATGCAACAAAACATCATGCACAAACTGATAAAATGTAATGAAAGGTTAGAAATGAAGCAAACAACACAAACAGAGGATTGGAACTCATTCACAGAGCTTGCATTGTCATTTCCAATATCAAAAACACATGCATTACAACATCTGAGAGGTAGAAAAAAGGTTACAGTCTTTGAAGAGGTCTGATATTCTACAAAATGACTTTCTAAGGTGAAAAGGGGAGCCTGGCAATACATGAAAAATGTCCAACCTTTCCCAAAAATGAGCCAAATCTGGCTTTTACAATGCAAAAAACTGAGCCCATGAGAGAGAAACATGGGAAAACATGAGAGATTCAACCACCAACCAGAAATTCAATAAAACAACATGGGAATCCTTACAAGTCCATCCCCTGATATTTTTTCACCATGCTGGGAGAGAATGTGAGCCATTCTTCATTAAAAATGGTGGTTGAAATGTCATTTCTGTTCATTATAATGTGCCTGAGGTGTTTTTCAATTTTATCTCCCCAAAATAAATTAAAATACAAAATTTACCTAAGAATCTTATAGAGAATTTAACTAGCTTTCCATTGATATAGAGAACGCAAAAAAATGAGCTCTGGATCAAAAGTTATGGCCATTTAAACATTTAGGGCAAAACAAGGC
Source organism: Taxus chinensis (assembly GCA_019776745.2). NCBI lineage: Eukaryota > Viridiplantae > Streptophyta > Pinopsida > Cupressales > Taxaceae > Taxus > Taxus chinensis. Next base: position 523,613,873 of record CM034154.1, on the reverse strand, counting down.
TAAAACGGGTTGGCGGGCCAAAAATTTGAAATTTTCCCACTTTTTACATTTGGGAAAATTTCCCAAAAATTCCCTCCGCTCCACTACTCCTAGTCCCATGTGGCATGTTCTGATTGGTCACGAGCCTTCTGTGCTTCATTTTCCACCATTTTGGCCATTGGAAAATTTTCCAAAAATTCTTCGCCGGGTTGATGGCCTCAGGACGTGTGGCATGATGTGATTGGATGCGGGATTTTTTATCTATCTGTTCCGTTACTTTTGACCCTCTTTTCTAACTTGGACATGTGGCAAAACTGTATTAGACGTGGGCTTTCCCTACCATTTTATCCTTGCGGGCCTGCCTTCTCCATTTTACCGCCACATGGCCTGACCTCATTGGTTGCGGGTCTTGGGGAAAAAAATTAACTTTGCGCCCTCGCCGATCACTTTTGCTAAATTTTCAATCTTTCCTCCGAAATCTGCCACTTCTTGGCCTAAGGACACATGGCACAACGTGATTGGACACGGGCATTCTCGGGAGATTTTTCCATGGCGCCAACACTTAGTCAAATTTTCTATTTTTACTCTACCCTCCGCCACTCCTTTCCTCTAGAGACACGTGGCATAACGTGATTGGGTGCGGGCCTGGTGTCAAAAATGTTGCTTGCATCAACCATTAGGAATTTTTTCTAATTTCTCCCCGCTTGGACACGTGGCAGCATTCAATTCGCCAGCGGGCCGTTAGGGTGAAAATTTCCTTTTGAAAACTTTGTAAAAATTCCAAGTTTACCTCCGCCTTCCACCCTCCTGAGGACACGTGGCCTCATCTCATTGGTTTCAGGGCATAGTATTCACATCCCCTTTTCTCATCATCATATCATCATTGGCATATTACTCATATTTGCATTATCATTCATTCAAATCCTTGCAAAATACTACATCACACTATTACCATTTACGCATACACCATCTTAGCACCTACTCAGATCTCATCTACACATCAATCATCTTTGCATTCTTATATATCAATTTTCTAGCATACACATATTCATTATTACTTTAACATCATCATTACCCAATGACATACTCTTGTGCTTCAGTTCAAACTTGACTGTTGATGGCTTACCACACATGAACCCCACATATTGCACTTATTCATATATTATGCATCATACACCATAAATTCTACATTTAGTCTACATCATTTTGAAATTTGTGCATTTATACTTCATACACCATGTTAGTCGTCATTAGGCATACAACATTGTCTATGTGTCTTACATCCTACATTACATATCCTACATATTGCATTTTTTTTTATCTACATACCATTCATATTAAACTGTGCATTTCACATATATTCTCCATCCTATACTATTTTTCGTCACATATGAGTCTAGTATTACATCATCCTACATACTACATTACTATTCTATGTGCATAAAATGCATTCCATTTTATATATTACATCATGCATTGCATTCTACACACCACATATTTACACATTCCACTCATCACATGGTCATCACCTATATTATATTGTTTTCTATGCTCTGCACTCACTACCCTATGATGCACTTTAGTTCCTCAACTCATACTTGACTGTTGAGGGTTTACAAACTAAATGGACCTTACATTCATCACACATTTATCATTCCACCTTTCATCATACGACATTTCTAGGATAGTGACACATGCTATAGGCTAAATAGTCACTTACTCTTTCATCTTGTAGTGGTATACGCTTTAGGTTACATCACCACTCCTTTTTACAATATTAGAACTTATTATAATCATCATGTAGTGATATACGCTTAGGGATAAATCATCAATCCACCATTAATTTTGTCATGTTTTTCTTTTAGGCTATAAGGTTCACACACTTCTCTTTTACATGTCATATATCATCATCACTATGTATACATACTCGTCACAACGCACTAGACATAACACACACTATTCAACCATTTCCCGATGATGTGCTCTCATTTAGGGTTCATTCTTAACTAATGAGGGGGAAAACCAAATGAACCTCACTGCATACATCTCCATTCACTCAGGGGTATGTGGATCCTACCATCCATCTTGCATTACATACCAACCATCCACAACATATTACATATTATGGTTGTTTTTACTCTTGCTTACTTTTGCTTGTGCATGATCACTTTATTACACATGCTAGTTAGATTAATTTTATGTCATTTATCGATATCATCCACACATGCATGTTCATGATTTTTTCTAGTTATGATCACTGATATAGTTCTCTTACACGTAGCATGGATTCTCACCTTCAACTCTTCCTACAGTGGTCATTGGGGGCATCCAAATTCGTCTCTCATAGGTGATATTGTTTAATTTTGTACTTAACACTTTACATTTCTTGGTTATACATTCTTTTGACATGCTAGTTATCTTTCTAAAATGTTAATGGGTGTTTCATGTGCAACAATTGTTATGCAGGGATATTTTCTTCATACGTGTTTGTTATATTACTTGTTTATTATTTTCTCTTATTTGTGAGCTTTGCCCTATGTTTGGTGTGCATAATTGTTTGTTTGTTTTGGCCATGATGGCCTTGCATGTTTTGCGACATTATGAGTGATGTCCTAGGTTCGTATCCTTTTTTTTGTAACTTACTTGTTTTCTTCTTTGTTTACATTATTGCTTTTCTTTGTAGCTTTTACACTGTTTACATAGATTACACATGGCTTTATGCATGCATGCTTGTTTTAACTAACACTTGTCTTTGGTTAGCCTCTTGTTGGTGTTTGCCTTGGTTTCTACCAAACGCATTCCCTTCACCCTATAGGAAAAAATTTCAATGTTCATGTGGTTGGTCCTCTTTTGGGGCCTCATTCTCTTATCAGCGATGTCACATGAGCCCCCAAAGAGGGGGGGGCATCATTTGGAGTTCTTACATACTACACAATTCTTATACATCGGTTTAGTTCAGTGTATTTTCTGCCCTTTTCATTGTGGTTTATATATAATGAGTGGGTTTATACCATTCTATAAAACCCATTCACAACATATTTTACAGGACATGGTTGTCCTTAGATTTTGGGGGAGAAGTTGATGGTTAGAAGAAACAATGGAATTCCTCCCAATACTTATTCTACCAATGGTGTCAGATCACCCAAAAAACTAGATAGTATAGAGATCTATTCATATCTTCAAGGAAGTAGTTATAGGAAGGAGAATAATGCAACTTTCTCCCTACACTTTTTCGATCAGGGTGGCGTGAGATTTCCTAAAAAACTCGCAGTACAGGTTATCCTTCTACACTATATCTCTCATCATGGATAAAGTGCACATGTTCCATTTTTCATTTGTGTATTTTAAATTTACATGCTTTTTCATACATAGACATGTGTTTTTACATATACATGCGTGTTTGACTACTTGATCGTCTTCTCCTTACAAGTCCAATCGTATGAGAAGCAAGTAGAAAACAACAAGAACAACAACAAAAATGGGAGCAACAACAACAAGACTTTGTGGTTACACACACTATACTAACCTTACAGGTAATTTACTCAGATCAGTAACTACACACGTGTTACTGCCCTAGGTTTACTCTCACCACTTTTTTTGCACTTTTTCATCTTTAGTTTCCATGCTCCATCATTTTTTTTGTCATTCCACACTTTTTCTCCTTCGGCATGTTTTCTACTACAATATTCATGGACATCAGGTACGCATCTCTATCTACTTTATGTTACCAATATTTTCACTCACCAACATAAAGTGGGGGAAAATGTAGACACTAAATCACGTACTTTAGGTAATATTTACTCCTGGTATCATGATTTTTGAGTGAAGAAAGTAATAATTAATCCCTGTCTTTTAAACATTTAATTTTAATTTATGTCATATTTCCCATCCTTCACCGCACATATACCTATTCTATTTTTAACATTTTTTTTGTCATTTTAGCCTTGACTGGGGCACTCAGGTTAGTACTAGGGCACCTGTCGGTGCCCTGATCCTTTTTACACTTTCCCTCCACTTTTTGGGCACTTTCTAACCGTTTTAGCTTCTTAGCTTTTTGGTGGTTGGCCAGTTTGGGGTTAATTACAAAATTATATCAAGATAACCCTATAATTATAAAATTATGAGACCATAATGAGGGACCTAACACTAGTCACTATTATCATCCATCTAGAGTTGCATCCATCTATTGCATTGGAGATCACTTGCATCCACATAGCTCTATCACAAGGCACAAGGCTAGGACATCTGTATCACACTTTATAAGGGAAGGATTCTATTTTCTTCCATGCACACATTCTATTACATTTTCTACATCTAGTTATTGCTCACTACTTCATAAAGTATGATTAGCACAAGAGCACCTAGCACACATTATGCACACACTCACCCGAACTACATTTGGGTCTAAAATATAATGCAACACTCAGTTAGTAAGCCCACTGTTGTGGTAGTTGAGGTTAGTCCAACCCATTAATTTGCATTTTTCCTTTTTAGGATTTGATTCTTGTTTTCATGTCTTGTAGGTCTTTTCGTTCATCTTGAAATATCATTAACATTTAGAGTAGGGAAGCAAATATCATGCGAAAGACAACAAGGGTTTCGAATCATTTGTAAAACCTGTGAAGATAAATTTTAGATATTTTGTGCAAACCAGAGCACTTATTTGGCAGACCAGAGTACATATAAGTGCCTCAGTCCCTCTCCATGTGGTCCAGTCTAGGGAATCAGTCTGAATCCATTATTTTTTGGGCTTCTACACAATCATTCCAGCTTAAATATTTTCCAGTCACCTCTATGACACAGTCATACGAGCATATTTTATTTATTTGAGTTCTTTCCTCTTCCCTCTTGCACATTAGGGTTAGTATTTCATTTTGTGTAGTTTCTTAGGTTATTTACATACTTCTTTATTGCCTTTATTTAATTTATTTACAGTTGTTCATGGCTTATATTAACTATCCACATACCATATCCACATTTTATTTAATCACATAGACCTAATGTAGTAACTCTATAAGCTACATCTATCACTTCTAATGAAAAGTAAATGTTTTATTTGTGTGTACGGTATTAAATTGAGAAAGAATTTTATTTCATTCACAATTAAATTTGAATAACTATAGTGTAATTTCTGATGGTTTATTAAGAATCAACTCAATGTCACTATAGTTGAAACCATACAAAAAATGGATTATATGTTTTTAAAACTTTTGCTTCAGTTTCCTATTTGTTTATTCAAAAATAGAAGTGTTTGTTCAATTTTGACATGAAAAAATGAAATGATTATTTAGGATCATGTACGAAATTTCTTGGCTTAAATTTTCCACCTATGAAATGTGTGAAAGGTGCTTACATGGTAAGCTATAACAAAAAACCCTTCCTCAGTTGTTTTTTGAATCAAAATCCATAAAAATTCATGGGAGGTGTCCACAATTAGAGGATATTTTTGATTCAATGTATGTTTTGATTATTATTGCATGATTTGGTTATCTTTTCATATATGTTATCTATCAGTCTTATCACATTTCTAAAGGCTTACAATAGATAATGAAGATATATATGATTACTATTTTTTTTATAATATGCATATGAAATGACACTTGGGGATGCCTTTGTGTTTGTATTTGAGATGTACAATAGTGATTACATCTAATATATATGTTACTAGATTAATATGTTGAAATTATTCAATATATAAATAATGTAACATAGCTAGTTATTAAATCTTAACGTTATTTAAGTTTTTATAAAACTTGTGTTTAACCTATCAAGGTAGGTTTAATAGATGGTTAAAAGTGAAATCAATAAAGGTTGATATGCTTATTATGATGTATATTATGACTCTAACCATGTGTAACACCTTGGACAAACTATTATATTTCTCTTTGCATTACAAGTGTTTGTTGATGCAAAATCACAGCACCCCTGGATGTTGATCAGATTTCTAGGTTGATCATGCTAGCATCCAGTGTGATTGCACAACATGGAATCCTTTCTCTAAGTGTGGGACTTGCAGAAATGAGAAAGGAATCTCTAGAGAAGGCTGGTTCCTATTCCTCTGTTCAGATGCACACGAAAAATGCAGAGGGTTTACTCAAAACCTAATCTAATCTTGCCAAGGAGACAGGGTAAGAAGATGCATAAAAAATAAACCTAAGCTAACAGAGGTGATGCACCAAGGAATGAAGAACACCTATCTTGCCAATAAACACAGACCATTCAAATGTGATGCAAGATCATGCACAGATAACAAAATTCGCAGTGAAAGATCAGGAGGATGCAAATGAACACAGAGAGGGTTGAGAATCATCCATAGACATGCATTACTTGCTCCAAAGATTGATACAATACACTACAAAATGCCAAGAGGAAGAGTCACATTACAGTTTCAAATGGGAGGTTCGAACTCCACAAATTCACCTGATAGAGAGAAGAAGGGAGGAGCAAAACAGGAAATGTTCGACCTTTAGAAAGAAGCCCCTCCTTACAATATAGAGGAAGAATGAGAGAGGGAAGAGAGAGGAAATCTAGATCTACCCCAACCACTTCTAGGTTGCATTTAACTCATCTCATTATGGCAGAAGCGGCAAATCCTAGCAAAATAGTGGACTGTCTAGCAGAAACGGTGAACTGTCTGTTGTATTAAAGCTGGTTGTTGAAACGTCACTTCTGTCTATTATTACATGCCAGAGGCGTTTCTCAATTTTCTCACTCCAAACTGAACAAAAATGCAATATTGACCCTGGAATCGTGTAGATAATTTCACCTGCTTTCCATTGATATAAAAAACGTGAAAATCTGAGCTCTGAATCGAAAGATATGGCGATCTGAAGATTTAGGGCAAAAACAGGCGAAAAACGGGTCGGTGGGAAAATATTTGAGTTTTTCCCGCGCACTGCCACTTGGATGACACGTGTCAGACTCTGATTCATCCATGGGTTCATTCTCTGAAAATTCCTTTCGGGCCTTTAAATTTGGACACGTGGCACTCTTTTATTGGTTCAGGCCTGAGGGGCGCACTTAGCAACTTTTCAACCTTCTAACATGTGGCACATTCTGATTTGTTGGTGGATCTTTCAGCTTTTTCCGTCCTTCACGTACCTTTGGCCTGGATGTCCCAAACTATCTGGGAAAAATTTCTCTGAACCGCCTGATTTGGGCTTCATTGTCCCTTTTTGCGGTCAAGACACGTGGCGAGATTCCATTGGCTCTCGGCTCTTTCAGCTTTTCGCGTCCTCCGCGTACTTTTGGCCCAAATGTCCCAGACGAAAGTTTCTTGTTTTGGCCGAATCGGCCGGTTCGCGTCCCATGCGTACTTTTGTCCCAACTGTCCCAAACTGCCTAGGACAAATATCTCTGATCTGCCCGAAATGGACTGACTTGCGCCAAACCGGCCGATCCGCGTCCTCCACGTACTTTTGTCCCGGATGTCCTTGACTGAGTGAAAAAAGACTTAGACAATTTTCTTCATTTTTTCGGCCGGTTTGGCTTTTCGTGCCTCACGCATCCCGATGTACCAACTGTCCCGAATGCTGCACAGACCACCTAGCGGCTTTTCGGCCGATTCACACCCCGACGTCCCAACTGTCGCAAGTGTTGCTTGGGCTAGGAATTAGCCGATTTTCTTTGTATTTTGGCACCAGCTTGATTTTTTGCAATTTTTTCACCTTTTCTCAACCTGTTGGGATTTCTTCTTGGATAGGAGAGTTAGAAAGAACCTAAGGGGACCCCAGAAACATGATTTTTGTCTTGAATCAATATACTTTCTCGGGATTGAATAATTTAATGCATGTTATCAAAATTTACCCTGGGGGGGTGAATTTTGGATAACAATTTTGGCAACTCAGCGGGGTTACCTGCCTGCTAGATGAATGATCAGTAGCCTGAAGCAATCCATTGGGCATGGAGTCATAAGTAGAAACCTGCAAACTGATCTGAACTTTGAAAACCGATCCTGATACCACAACTCATTCTTAGAGAGCACTCTGGACTGTAGAAATTCAACCTGAGAGCGACAAAACTTGTGCCAAAGCACTTAGGGAAAAAGAAACCTAACTACAACAAGACAATGTGCATATGCACTTAGAGGAACTGAAATCTAGGCTAATATTTACAAGGGTAAACCTTTTCCTTTTTAGTAGCAATGTTTAAGATAGATTCCGTTAACTGGAATCGGGAGTTCTTCTCCATCCAATGCAGACAATTGGAAGGCATTACCACTTTTACATCTCGTGACCATGTAGGGGCCACTCCAAATGGCATCAAACTTGGAATGCCTTCCAGGTTTCCCCCGATCTGCATCCCATTTCAGAACTAGGTCCCCCTCCTGGAAGGTCCTTGCTCCTGCCTTCTTGTCAAACCATCTTTTTACTAAGGTCTGATCCTTTTCAATCATCAGAATTGCATGTTCTCTTATTTCTTCCAATTCCATCAACTCTGCGTACCTGGCCTCCATTGGTTTGAACTCAGACAACTCCAACTGCTTCATGAGCTCCAATGCTGGAAATTCTAATGATATAGGCAATACTACCTCTTTCCCATAGACCAATTTGTATAGAGAACTACCTGTAGACCTCTTTGGTGTTATCCTGTCAGCCCATAATGCTGATTTTAGCTTGGTATGCCATGTCCTTTGGTTTTCATCCAGAGTTCTTCTGATGATCCTTAGCAACTTTTTGTTCGTGGAATCTGCCATGTCCATTACCCTGTGGGTAATAATTTGAAGAGGTGCTCAAATAGATTCCATTCTTGACAGTCCCATTTTGTAATCTTGGAACCTATGAATGCTAATGCATTATCTGATATGATAGTGGCCGGCACACCGAACCTGGTCACTATTTCTTCATAAAAGTCTAGTATGTTAGACTCACTTGCCTCTTTGAGCGCTACTGCTTTGGTCCACTTGGTGAAATAGTACGTCGCTGTGAGAATCCACTTGTGGCCTTAGCTTGAGTTCGGGTTGATGACCGCAACGAAGTCCAATCCCCATTGCATAAATGGTTGGTCAACCAAAATTGGGTGCAATGGAAGCACTGCTAGTCTTTCTTTTCCCGTGAAGAGTGCACATTTCTTGCACTTTCTTATCCATGTATAACAGTCACTGAACACTGTGGGCCAATAATACCCTGCTTTCATTATCTTGAGAGTTGTTACTCGTGGGGTGAAATGTCCTCCGGAATCTCCATCGTGAAAATCTCGTAACACCCTCTCAATTTGACCTGTCCCAATGCACCTCAGTAGAACTCCATTGATGTCTTTCTTAAACAAAACACCATCAACAAACACATATGGAATGGCTTGTAATCTAAAGTATCTCCTCTTTTATTTTCTCATTTCTGGAGGGCATAGGCCTGTCTGTAGGAAGTGTATCATATTCTGAATCCAACAGGGAGTGGGCACATCATCATTTTCCTATTCTTGACCATCCTGTAGTACCAAGACAGCCTCTTTTCCATTACCTGCTTCAACTTGCTGACTCAAGGCTAGTTGTTCGCATAGTCCCTTCCCACGTACTAGTTTGGTGACCTTAATCTCGATGTCATATTCCATGACATGGGTTATCCATCCTACACGTTTCTCATTCAGATCCTTGTTTAGAAGGAAGTCCTTGACTCCCGCATGAGAGACCAATAATTGGATCTTGTTGTTTGAGACTAGGTGCTTGAATTTCTTTAAACTCCTGATCACTGCAAGTACATGCTTTTCAATGAAAGAGTACCTAGTTTCGTATTCCTCCAAGCCTTGACTGAAGAAAGCAACTGGTTGTTCTAATCCTTCTTTGTTTTGTTGTGCCAGGATTGCAGAAATTGTGTCTCCACCACCAAAGGCGTATAGTATGAAACCCTTGGAGAATTATGGATTGACGAGAGTGGGAGCTTGAGATATAGCCTCTTTTATTGCCTCAAAACTTGCCTTGCCTTCAGATGTCCACTTAAATGCCATGCTCTTTTTTAACATCAGCGTTATTGGCTTTACGAGAGCTGCAAAGTTTGGAACAAACATGTGGACAAAATTGATCCTTCCCAAGAAGCTTTGAAGAGCCTTCTTGTGACTTGGCAATGGCAACGCTCGAATTGCTTCAACTCTTTCTGGGTCAATCGTCAATCCCTCCTTTGAAACAATATGGCCTAGAAGTTTTCCCTCATGAGCTAGGAATATGCATTTTTTGGGATTCAATGATACCCCAAATCTTCTACACCTCTGAAATACCTGCCTCAGATGAAAGAGGTGATCCAATGCATTTTTGGAGAATACAGTGATGTCATCAAGATATATCAGAACTATTTTATTGATCAACCCTTTGAATGCCATATCCATTGCCCTTTGGAAAGTGGCTCCAGCATTTGATAGGCCAAATGGCATCTTCTTGTAGGCATATGTGCCCCATTTTGTAGTGAAGGCCATCTTGAATTGATCTTCTTCCTTCACCATTATCTGATTATAGCCTGAATATCCATCTAAGCAATGAAAACCTTTCTGAACCAGCTACAACCTACAATATTTGCTCCATGGAAGGGAATGGGTAATGGTCCTTGAGAGAGGCTCTATTCAAGTCTCTGAAGTCAACACACAATATGATCTCCCCACTCTTCTTTCTGACTGGAACTAAGTTGGCAACCCAACTAGAATTCTTGATTAGGAATATGATCCTTGACTCAATCATCTTGTCCAATTCTTTTTCTCATGAGAGGCTCCATGTGTGGATTGACTGGTCTTTGTTTCTGCCTGACAGGCTTAGTATTTGGATCCAATCCAATGGTATGCTGAGATAAGTTGGGATTGAAACCTTTCAAGTCTTCATAGCTCTAAGCAAACACATCAGGGAACTCTTGAACACAGCTGCATGAACTTGTACCTTTCTTGTTCAGTTGTCATCCTTCCAATTTGCAATAGTTTGTTCTCTTCTACCAAGATGGATACTGAATCCTCTCTCTTGACCTGACTGTTTTCTTTCTCCTTTCTAAATTGATCATTGGGATTAAAAATGGACTCCAAAGTGATAAGTCCCTTGGGCAGCTTGTTAGTTCTCAGCTGTACCACTTGGTCACCATACTGCTGTTCCAATTTCTGTTGATTCTTGGCTGAGAACTTAGCTTCTTCTTGCAAGAAATGGATGATTTGTTGGTCATTTTCAGACACTTGCCAACTGACATTGTTATCTGGCACTAAAGGCCTCACAATCACGTGGATGTTTGGCTATACCTTGTCTTGTTGAATACTTTCCATAATGTCAAAGGCTACCCCTACTACTGCAAGCCTATCAGCAGCTTGATTCTCTTTCCTAGGAATGGATTTGATGCCAAAACTTTCAAAATCTTTGATGAGGTCCCACACCCTATTCTTGTAGCACTTGAGTAGATCAATATTGGCAGCATGCTGTCCCTTGACCTGATTTACAATCAATTCACTGTCCCCAAAGACTTGCAAGTTCTTTATTTTATTCTTGATTTCCCAATGCATCCCTTGCACCAAGGCTTCATATTCAGCAGTGTTATTGGAGCATGCAAACTGAAATCTAAAAGCTGAATAGTACTTTACTCCTTGAGGTGAAACAAGCACGGATCCACCTCCTGTGCCTTGTCTACTCCTTGATCCATCAAAAAACAGCTACCATACCTCATTGTCATCCTTGTGGTTTGGCTTGGTGATGCTAGGAATAGGTTGATTTTCTTCATGTATACAATAGACTCCTAGCTCAGATTCTTCTACTTCTTGATAAGGATCAAAAGCATGTATCTTGTTTTCCCATTCATCAAGAGTTAGATCCGGGATGCTTCCAACCTTATTGTCAGCTTCATCAGAGCTTGGGTGATCTTATTGATCAAATGTTGAGAAATTGGCATTAATCTGACTTGGAGTGTAAGGCTTAATGTGGAAGTTTGCAATAGGTTCAGACCTAATTGTAGCCTTAGTTCCATACCTCATTCTGAATAGCATGTGTGACCAATCAGCAGACAAATATCCCCCAATCTTGGCTGTGAAGTCCCTTGACAAGCATAGGGAAAAGAGTGGTGGAAGGTCTATGATTGATACATCTTGCAAAACAACAACATTTGGACATGCATGCAAGGTAAGAATCAAGTTTCTAATCACCCCAACTATTGTTGCTGCTATCCCATCCAGCTGCACTACCCCTTTGGATATTGTTTCATACTAGAGCCCTAGCTGATCAGCTATTTGTTTAGGCATCACTGAGCTACTTGCCCCGGAGTCTATCATGTAATTGTGTACTAGCTGATTTCTAATGATTAATGAAACATAGAAAGGAGGGGGCTTCAAAATTTTACCTTGTTGTCCTCCATGATTTCCCTTAGGCTGGGCAGCATTTGTGAGCACTTTGTCTTACATCTGAACTTGCTGATTCGAAGTTGGCCAGTCCTTCATGGCAGCTTGTAGCAGATCTCTTTGGCCTGGGATGGATAGGGATTCCCACATTGATATATTGGCGTTTGTCTTCTTCATCTGATTAATGATATTGAATCGTGATGAAGGATCTCTTTGTTGTCCCTTGGCCTATGCATTCCTTTCTTGTGCATGGGCAGCAACAACTGGTATTTGAGTTGGCCTAGGGGCTGTTCTTGGCTGCCGTTATGCATTTGAAATTGGACTTTGCTTGCCAACCATTTGTGGAGCCATGGAAGGTTGTGGATTGGTTGGGGCTAATGGCTGTTCTTCACCCAAATTTCTCCTTTTTGACCTTGTGTTGGCTGGAACACCTTGAGAAACTGCCTGGTTCATGCCACAAAAATCCTCTGCTTGCCAATTTACCAATGTGGTGTCATTTGGGGCTGATTGCTGTTGGAATGTTTCTTGTTGTTGGTTGTTTCCTTGACTTCCCTCACCCTCCACACCAGTAGTTGTCACCATTAATTCTTGATTTAAAGCACCATTGAAGCACATGGATTGGTTATGAGGTTCATTTCATGGAAAACACCAATCGTACTCTTGGGCAATGTTGTTTTGTGTTGGCACCAGTGCCTTAGAGGCGGATATGGCATTTGGATTATAGGGCTGGAATGGTCTATTGGCAAGAGGACTTGTTTGATTCATATTTGCAACTGGATTAGGTGGCCTTTGTGGTTGGTATGGCTGCCTGTTAGGATGAGTTTGGGGCTGATAAGAAGGTCTAAAACCTTAGGCTTGTTGCCTCTTGAGAGTAACCAGCTCATTGCCTAGGTTTTGCAATTGCTTCATGACTTCTTGAAGCTCATTTGGGGCACTTGGAGATGAAGTGGAGGCTTCATTTGAACTATGATTTCTAGGAGTGGGAGAAGGAGCCAAATTAGGTGCTTGATTGGTGTTTGGACTCTCTAAACTTGGAAACAGTGGCATGGGAGGTCTAGGGGCAAGTTTGCCAGCTTGGATCAAGCAATTTTCAGCCCTAATGGCAATGATATAAGCCATAGGGATAGTTATGCCTCTCATGGACTGAATCAACATAGAAATATCAGAATTTAGAGCTTTGAGATAGTAGAGAAAAGCACCTTCTGCTGTTGACCTGACTGCCATTGGAATTCTCTCCCAAGTCTTTTGAAATTTGAAGTTGAAATCGGTCATCTACTCATTCGGAGCTCTCTTGATGGTTATCAGCTGCTCCAAAAGAGACAAGTTGTCTCCCTTTTCTCCAAATTGCTCATGAAGTGCTATACACAGCTGATTCTAGTTTGTGATGGAACCAACTCCAAGGCTCCTAAACCATTGCAATGCTTTACCCTTGAATGAAGATGCCAGTAACTTGACAGCCACTTGCATCTCATTGATTTCATGGATTGCACAAAGGTTAGCAATATCTTTAACATGATCACCTGGAGTAGTCTGATTTTCTCCAGTGAAGTATGGAATGTTCTTCAAGGCTGCAATAGGAATTGGATGTTGTGCATTGAGGGCAAGTGGGCTGCTTCATGTGAAGTTGACATAGGGGTTGTTTTATGCCATTCTAATTGGTCTTAAAACCCTTGTTCACTGAATGAAAGGCCTACCAGGTGTAGGAGTTGAGAGAGTTCTATTTAGTGGAGATGGAGACCTTTGAATCCTTCTTCCTCTTTGCCTTCTTCTTAGAGATAATTACAGGTATTCAAATAGCAGTTCTTCTTCTCCAACTCTTGACCTTGTGGTGACTCTTCTCATGAGATTTCAAGCCTGCACTATTGAAACCAGTTGATTCTTCCCCTTAGAGTCGCCAAATATGCAAATAATAACTCTTTTCAAGCAAGAAAATTATAGCAGATGCACATCAACTTTACTGCAATAAAAATGAGACCTCTAGTCTCCCACCGGGCGTGCCAAAACTGTTGATGCAAAATCACAACACCCCTCGATGTTGATCAAATTTCTAGGTTGATCATGCTAGCATCAAGTGTGATAGCACAACATGGAATCCTTTCTCCAAGTGTGGGACTTGCACAAATGAGAAAGGAGTCTCCAGAGAAGGCTGGTTCCTATTCCTCTGTTCAGATGCACACGAAAAATGTGGAGGGTTTACTCAAAACCTAATCTAATCTTGCCGAGGAGACAGGGTAAGAAGATGCATAAAAAATAAACCTAAGCTAACAGAGGTGATGCACTAAGGAATGAAGAACACCTATCTTGCCAATAAACACAGACCATTCAAATGTGATGCAAGATCATGCATAGATAACAAAATTCACAGCGAAAGATCAGGTGGATGCAAATGAACACAGAGAGGGTTGAGAATCATCCATAGACATGCATTACTTGCTCTAAAGATTGATAAAATACACTACAAAATGCCAAGAGGCAGAGTCACTTCTGTCCATTATTACGTGACAGAGGCGTTTCTCAATTTTCTCACTCCAAACTGAACCAAAATGCAATATTGACCCTGGAATCGTGTAGATAATTTCACCAACTTTCCATTGATATAAAGAACGTGAAAATATGAGCTCTGAATCGAAAGATATCGCGATTTGAAGATTTAGGGCAAAAACAGGCGAAAAACAGGTCGGCGGGAAAATATTTGATTTTTTCCTGCGCACTACCACTTGGATGTCATGTGTCGGACTTTGATGCATCCACGTGTTCATTCTTTGAAAATTCCTTTCAAGCCTTTAAACTTGGACACGTGGCACTCTTTTATTGGTTCGGGCCTGAGGGGCACACTTAGCAACTTTTCAACCTTCTGACACGTGGCACGTTCTAATTTGTTGGCGGCTCTTTCAGCTTTTCACATCCTTCGCATACCTTTGGCCCGGATGTCCCAAACTGTCTGGGACAAATTTCTCCAAACCACCTGATTCAGGCTTCCTTGTCCCTTTTTGCGGTGAAGACATGTGGCGAGATTCCATTGGCTCTCGGCTCTTTCGGCTTTTCGCGTCCTCCACGTACTTTTGGCCCAAATGTCCCAGACGAAATTTTCTTGTTTCGGCCAAATCGGCCGGTTCGCTTCCCACACGTACTTTTGTCCCAACTGTCCCAAACTACTTGGGACAAATATCTCTGATCCGCCTGAAATGGACTGACTTGCACCAAACCGCCCAATCTGCGTCCTCCACGTACTTTTGTCCTGGATGTCCTGACTAAGTGAAACAAGACTTAGACAATTTTCTTCATTTTTTCAGCCGGATTGGATTTTCGCGCCCCGCGCATCCCGATATCCCAACTGTCCCAGATGTTGCGCAGACTGCCTGGCGGCTTTTCGGCTGATTCGCGCCCCGGTGCCCAACTGCCCTAAGTGCTACCTGGGCTAGGACTTAGCCGATTTTCTCTGTATTTTGGCACCAGCTTGATTTTTTGCAATTTTTTCACCTTTTCTCAACCTGTTGGGATTTCTTCTTAGACAGGAGAGTTAGAAAGAACCCGAGGGGACCCCAGAAACAAGATTTTTGTCTTGAATCAATATACTTTCTCGGGATTGAATAATCTGATGCATGTTATCAAAATTTACCCTGGGGGGGTGAATTTTGGATAACAGTGTTGGCATGTGATTTTCTTGAATGAGGTGTGTTTCCTTGATTGTTGAAAATCATGCTTGTTATGGATAAATTATTTCTGCTCTTGGATTATTTAGAATGGAATGATATGGCCTGCAAGAATCCATTTTCACTTCTTATAGGTAAGTTGCAATTTGGTTTTTAGAGTTGCAAATTTATCTCTTTTACTGACTCATCCTTGGATCAATTTCAATGATACAAGGAATGTTTTAAATATTCTTAACCGACTAAATGGTAAATTGAAATTCATTAGTTTGAGAGGCATAGTGGACTAAACTTTTGTATTTTGTAAATTCTATGGTCTTGTGTGAAAGTGTCTTCAGTAGGTTGTATGTTGTGCTTGGGTCTTTGGGATTGATCTCTGCAGGACATTATTGGTGTAAACAAAAATAGTCTGCTTCATGACTACGAAGGGTTTCAGGATCCTAAAACTAAAGGACTATCCTAATGGTATCCTAAATGAGGTAGGAGCACCTATTTCCTAGCTACGTCTATTTAATTGGGTTATAATCTAACCAAAGCTTCTTATTCTATTTTTTTGGGGGGTGACCTAACCTAAGCTCTTATGCTAAATGAATAAGGGAGGGGGAGATTACTATAGTAATGTTAGACTATGTTAACCTAATGCCTAATACTAATGTTTGTGAATTTAATCTAACCTAAGGTGGAAACTACTTATGGCAATTTTTTAAGACCTAAGGTGATTTATTGTTGACTAACCTAAGTCTTGGGAAATCTAGCCTAAAATATTTAAAAGGAACCAAAGGGTCACATGGCACTAAGGCGACAGTTCCAATGGCATTTAAGTTATTTGATTGGGTTTAATGCATGAGGTATTGCCAATTTTGGAAAAGGTTAGTTAACTCTAGTGGAGGCATATGTGGAGGCTTCACTAAATATAGAAATGCATGTTAACTTGGAAATGGTATTCACCAGTTTTGGGAGGCGGTGGCAAGGAGAGATAAGCAGGAGAATTGGGAGTTATGACATTAATGGATCTCGATTTTTGTGTGAAAACCATATTGGAAACAAGGGAGGTGGATTTGTGGGAGGTTGTTTGGTTTTGCATGACTCACGAATTTGATCTGTATGGAGCTATCTAGTTATTTGAACCAGTAGTTTGAATTATTCTTCTTCTTGGCTATTTTTGGTTTCTCTCGTCTATTTTCGATCAAGGGAATGTATATGAAGCATTGGAAGAAAATTTGTTTAGTTGTTTATATTTTGTGGAGAAGAAAAAGAGTGGGAAGCTCGGATGGAAGTCTCTTTCAAATTTTTACAAGCACTATCAGGCATAATAGGCCCTACCCATTAAGATTTCTTACTTTCTTCTAAGTGATTCAGTAGAACAACTTTGATCTCATGAGATAAATATTTGCATGATTTGTCTGGTTATTTTCTTGCATGTTTTTATGAATTTCTTTAGTTTTTGGAATTCAAATCCATTGCTGGTAATGATAGTTTTTGGGAAACTTTCTCTGTGCTAGTTTAATGGTGACATGCATGTGAAACTTTTATTTGAAGCTTTGTAGTTCATTCTAAAACTTGTATTCGGGTCTGGCGTTGACTGAATGGGAATTCGTTGCCTTAATGTTTTGTTCTGAACTATTATTTAGAGCATGTGTTTCATTTTTACTTGTAATGGAGTATTTGTGCTTGTTCTGAGCTTGTAGTGAAGCTTCTTGGTTATTCTAAACTGGCATTTGTTGCTTTTATGGTTCTAAACCTTTATTGTAGTCTTGTGTTTTTTTGAACTTGTGGTGGAGCTTCGTGGTTGTTCTGAGCTTGTATTGTAGTCTTGTGTTTTGTTTGAGCTGGTACTAGAGCTTGTATTATTCTGAACCTCTATTTGAAGATTCGTGTTTGACAATATACTAGTATTCCATACTTGCATGTTCTGAACTTGTGTTGGAATCGATGTGTTTGATTCTATACTGGTATTATGAGTTGGAGATTAACTCATATTAAGGATTTGAAAGGCTTTAAACTCATTTATGGACTGTCTGCTTGAAAGGTTATTGAGAGATTTGTTTTAGTTTGAGGTAGACTAGGTAATCACTTTTTGAGATCTCCTTTGTGTCGCTTCTTGAGTGGGAATAGTTGTAATACTTCTGTCTTTTAGACTGAACCGCATTCTTTAACAGGTAAGGGCATATGAGTTTGGGGGATATTCTTCCCTTCTCTGATTTGAGAAATTCCACATCTTGTTGAAAGTGTGACTGTTTTGTTGAAGGAATATTAGACTGTAACTGTACCTTGATGTGGGTTTGGTTTGATTTAGAGTTCTTTGGAATGGTCGTTAACAGTTTAAGAGTTTTATGAAATATAGTATGCTTTTTCCTTCTTGTGAACAATGTTGAAATGAATACCTTCCTGTCGCAATATTTTTAGATGGAACTTGAGAGTCTTATGGTGATTTTGTTTCAGTCGAGTTGGAAGTAAGATTAGAACATCTCTTGACTAAACGTTATTGGGTTTTATTACTCTCTTTAGATATTCTTAATTGATTTCTTGGGTTTTATTAGAAGGTTGAATTTAAAACCTAGTATACTGAATTTTGTATGGAAGGATACAATATCTCTATTCAGAATGCTTTGTATTATTGTTCTTATTTGGGATCATGAACTATTTACTCTGTTGTATTAAGATGTTGAAGCCTTGTAATGGGATTTCAGTCTTGTAAGTTCGTGAGTTGTATTGAACCTTGTATATCTTACATTGTTTGTGGATTTCTATTTCTTGTTGGAATCATTAAACGAAACTCTCGGGTTAAAAAGAGAATTGAATATGTTCTCTTAGGGAAAATATATTGTTTAGGGGCTGTACTGTGTACTTCGTTCTTAGAATTGAATTTGAGCTTGTGCTTGATGAATGGAAATAGGTAAACTAGTTTGTCAGATTTGTAATGGAAAATTAGAAGTGTGCTTTCTTTAACCGTGAGTTCGGTTTTGTGTTCTCTTTTGGGAACTAGTTAAAGAATCTCTAAGTTGAAATAGAAATGGGAATTCATTTCATATTATAAATGAAATGAATTATGAATTAGACCTTTTCCAATGGAGATCCCTTCTTATTATTGTTTGGATAAGTTCATTTGATTGATCTTTTCTGTTTTGGATCCTCTTTTGAGATGGAAAACTTATTGTGGAATGTTGGGTTTCAGATCTTTGAATTATATCTTCTAACATATGGAAGTTAGTTTAGACTTGCGGAAGGACTATTTTGACTCCCTACCCTACTTGGATTGATTTGGGATTCTTGTTAGATGGTTTTCCTTAATGTTGAATCCTTATATTGTTATGTTTCAATTGAGGCAGATTCGTGTGTTCTAAACCTATATTTGTCTTTCAGATGATTAGTTTATGAGGAATAGTATGTATTGATTCTTCTTCTTTTGTTATATGGAAAGATGAAGCATCCTAATACGAGCTATGATGTAATTAACTTCTTTTGCTGCTTAGTAAAGATAAATGTTTATTTCTATTCTTATAGAACTATGAAACAATTGGCTGACAAGGCCTGTTGATTGTTTTAAAGTCATTGATAGGATAAATTAAACCTTGTGATATAATTCAGATGTTGTGGATTATATTAATTTATTTTCTTAAAAGTAAATTGAGACTTTTTTATTGTACTTCTTTTCTAGATGTTATTACTTATGATTATTTGTGTGATATATTAATTGTTTCATTAAAGCAAAGTTGTTTTAATGGAACAATTAGTGTAATGCACTTTACTTTAATGCTCAGTGCTTATCATGCTCAATTCATTAAACTGAACCATGCTAGCAATTTTTGTAGATGGACATTGCAAGTGATAAAAGAAGACAGAAAATTTTATGATGCATTGGCTTATTTAATTATGGATCTTATGTAAAGAGTTTCAAATCATTCTTGAGCTATATTGAAAAATAAAAGTGATGTTCTTTTAAGATCTTAATTCTGATTGACATGCATAATGTCTGAATTGCATATTCTTGTAAATGTATATTTAACATCATGAATTAAAAGGTTTTGTGTTGGACTCCAATTTGTGATGTGAATTATTTTTTACTTGTATGATGGAAATAATAGTGATATCTTTGCGGTATTCTTTATATATGTTGTATACTATTGTTGTTATAAGATGATAAATTCATTAAGGAGGTAGTATAATCTCCCTTATTATAATGAACTTGTTAATTTGCAAAATATGTCATTCTCTAACTACATAACTATAGTTTAATAATGAGATATTCTTGGGACATACAATTAAACTATATGAGTAACCAATGATAAAAAGGTTATGTTAAACCTAACCTCTAACCATGTAGAGGAAGACTCTTCCTCTCTCATGGAATGAAATATAAAATGAATAGTGGTATGATCTTTAATCGTTATACTAAGTTTATAAGGTAAACACTAGTTGAATCTAGGTGGATGACACACTTGATTTGGACAACTAGATTACATAAAGAATTAAATGTTTGATGTTTGTTGTCTTGTTTTTGGGATAACTGCTTGCTATGCCACGTTAACGAATAACAATGCAAACATGAATTAATGAAGTTCTCCATATCTAATCAGGCTAGTGTTGGATAAAGAACTTAAGGAATGTTGGAATTACGGTTAGGCATGGTTATTGTAATCTGAATCTTAATCCAATTTAATTATGATTAATGACCACTAAGGGGGTATGTACATCTTGATGAATCAGTTCTAACGGATTTTGGCACATGCCAACTATAGGACTGTACCCTCGAGAAGTCCCTGGACTTCTCAAGGATACAATATTGCAGTTGACATGTAGCAACACCCTTCCGTATTTGTTCATCTAGATCTACACACACCTGGACTTGAACTTCATTTCCCTCTAGGTCAAGTTAGTAGCTCTCTATGACTCAGGGTACCTTGGCACATTTGGATGACTTAGGTCAGCTGAGTATGCCCATATACCCTAAGTCATCATGAGCATCTTCATATAACAAAATATGATGCTAACTGGGGCTAGGGTCAAACCTTGGGCAAGTGGACTGACGGTAGTCAGTAAGACCATTCTAGATAACATAAGAGTGAGGTGAAGGACGTATTCCAGAATGACGAGTATGTCATCTAAGAATAGTAACATGAAAAATATGTTGAAAATCTTTGGCCAAAGTATCGCAAGCTTCTGGTTGCATTATTATATGTCACATATTTTAAAGAAATGTGATGTCAGATGACTATTGGTAACAAATATTCAGATAGGTTCTTTTAAAATATCACTCAGTACCCTAAATAGGGTAGGAGAACCAAGTATACATAGTATACATAAATTATTCTATACTTTAAGTTAACATGAGAGATCAATTGGTAACCGAATCATGGAATGAGAGATTGGTAGTATACTGAGTCATTACAGTTGTATATGGTTATCTGTTATGAGATTTATCGGCATGAAATGTGTGTTCTAAATGATGTTTTATTTATAATAGAGAACATTATGTTTTTTAAAAAAATTCCCTTGTTTCTAAAGTCTTAAAATGGGAATGTTACACCATGTTGATGTTGTGTTGGATATAAAATATATTGGATATGTGTTCATGTTTTTTAGTATAGGTTTCATTACTTGGAACACTAAAAAGTAGCCAAGAGTCTCCATTTCTTCTACTGAGGCAGAGTATATAAGAGCAATGGAAGTAGTGAAAGAAGGCATGTGGCTAAAGCGACTGTTAGAAGACACACATAGAAGTGAAAGGAAGTAATCCTCTTTTATGTGATAGTCAGAGTTGCATTTATCTTGATAAGAATCTAGTTCATCATCAGAGAATGAAGCATATAGAGATTTATATGCACTTTATCTGAGAAAAGGCTCTCTGCAGTATATAGATCTCTATTACTTCTTGACTGAAGATTGAGTTGCAGATATGTTTACAAAGTCATTGTGTGATGTAAATTTATGAAAGTTATATGCAATTTTTGGCCTTTCAGAGTTGCCATTGAGGGGGAGTGTGCATGGAAATTTTACCTCTTAATGGTCATCCAGTTGATATCTCCTTCTCCTCTATAATTCTACTCTAATTTTAAAAGATTATAAAAATATCCTTATGATATTTGTATACTTGTCACTCTAATTTCATGGTGTATTGTCTATTGTTTTGCATTTATTTGTAAAGGAGGTCCTTGTGTTATAAAAAGATCTTAAAAACGCTAGTTGAGATATTTTCTATGAGAAACTCTAAGATGTAGTCTCAAAAATCATGCTTACCCTAAATCAATCACTATTGATTTATGGATTCCAAATCCTTTTGTACCAATAGAAAAATTGAGCATGATGAAGGTGTATAAATAATTAAAATGTGATATTCTAGCCTAAACCTTCATTGTGTTTTATGGATTTGTAAATATTTTTGTATAAATAGATTATGTTGGCAGATGATCCCCACTTAATATTAGGGGGGTGTTAGAATGCAATATTAAGTTCTTATAAACCTTAGTTTATAATAAAATAATAAATAATATATATATATTTGTATTATTTAATATAACCTACGTTTTTTTAATGTTTGATTGATTATTAATCAATCAATCTATTAAATCAAGGTGGTATTTTATCACACCCCGTCACTTAATATGGTTTGTGACCTGTGGGGTCAAATAAATATGACTTGGGTCATATTGTGGATTCACCTTGTGTGGATTGGTGGAGAGAAGTGGGGAGGGAGATTTTATTATACTTTAATAATATTTCTCACATAAATGGAATATCTCATTTTCACCGTGGTTTTTACACCTCGGGGGTTTTCCACATTAATATGTGTCTCTATGTTCATTTATTTATTACATATTCAATGGTTTATTTTATTAATGTTTGGTGAAATATATTTATTAATATGGTTAATTAAAGCCTCCTCCTAACATGGAAATCTTGTGTAATTGTTTTTGCTTCTTAAGATAGATTCTTTGTTGGACTTAGAAATGGCTATTTTTATCCTTTCTAAGACAGGTGTGCACCCCTCAGAGTGGATTTGAAGGAAAAAATCCATCATGATGTGGTATTGAGGAGCTAAAAACATATTTCAATTGATTTATAAAATTTTAGGGAATATTTGAAGGTTTAGGGACAAGTTCAATGAAAGTGAGTTTTGGAGGCTTTAGGATCTTGCAGTGTAAAAAAGCACATGAACTTCAACAGAAGATTCCATGATTTCCAAAATGATTCAACAAGAAAAAAATATACCATTGGAAAGCTAAAAGGATCCTTTACATGATGAAGTTTTCACATTCTCCCCAAGACCCATGTGCTTCTTAGGATTGATCAATTTCATCAAACTCACCTTGTGGTCCTGAATGAAAAAGTGGATTTTGTAGAGGCAAATTAAATTATTTAAAACCATCCCATTGATCTCCAAATGGAATTCAGATCCAAATTGATATATAAATTTTCCAAAATATATTTCCTACAACTCAGGGAAATTTTGTTTCATGATTTCAAGAGTTAGTCAAATTTGCAGTTGGAATACTAACGCATTTTGCTGTCCCAACTATCTAGGAAAGTGGGGACAATAGGGACAAAAAAATGTGCCCTACCCCCTATTTTTAGGCCTTGGACTTTCATGTGACCTTGTTCCTTCCTAACTAGGTGCTAAGTGATCATATTTGCAAAATTGGCGAAGTCCTAGCCTCTTAAACCTTGGGCACATTTTTTGCCCCAACTGTCCACAATAGTCATAATAGTAAAATGCACCCCACCCCTATCCAGTGATTAGGTTCTTCATATAGCCATGATTTTTTTCTCCCAGGTGATATAACCTTTATCTCGCATCCTCCATGCTCACCACTCGTTTCCTGACACTTTTAGAGACTAGGGAAGGAGGTGCATTTTCTTGCCCAAACTGTCCTAACTATCCAAAGACATTGGAAAGAGTTAGAAATATAAAATTCACCCCAACCCCAAGATGGTTGAAAACTAAAAAAATGACTAATTCTTCATACCTTGCTTATTCTCATCTCTTCTTCCAATGAAGTGAAAGCGTTGATGGAATCATAAAAACACAAAGTGATTCTTACCCATATAATTTCTTCTCATAGACACCATGAATTCTAAGAACTTCCATTTAACCTAAAAGTTGATGGTTTGTTGTATTCTCCAATCATTTAACTATTTTAATCTTCAGTTAGTGTCATTATAAACTGAGGTTGTGTCCTAAGCTGTATGTAATGAAGCTTTATGTAACCATTTTTCCAGTTGGGTCTCCTGTTGGGGGGTTGTTGTTGGTTACTAATCTACAAAATCTTCATATAAATATATGGAATATTAATATAAATCTATGAAATTCAATTGGTGCGATGAAATGGAGTTTAAAATATTGACTTCTAAATTAAATGAAAATGCACACACAGAATCTGAAAGAACGAAATTGAAATTACACACTCATAAATAAGAATCAGTAGGAGTAAAATCATATGCTAATTTAAACTTTGTATAAAAGGAAACACACTTTCTGAATAGAAATTCCAATAGGAAAAGAAAATACATTCAAACTGAGATTGCATGAAATATATTGAAATAAAGATTGCAGTGAAACTTATCAAAAAATCAGATGTGCATATAAGTGTAAACAACCTCTTGTCTCCTTGGTCGAGTGGACCCTTGCTCTCCCTCAAGATAGAGGAAATATCTATGGATTTAGATCCTCAAAATGACACTTAGTTATATTAATTCAAACATGTTCCATAGCATATACATGAAAAGAAGAGTTCTCAATACCACAGGATATGAATTTCAAAGTATATAAAAATAATAGCTACCATTGTGTTCTTAATAAGGTGTCTTATTATAGACACAAATAGATACATAATTTTCCATAATAGGTGGTACTAACATCTCCCACTAATCAACGTTAACCATGACTCATTAATTCCTATGGGACTGTTAGAAATAAGTCCCATACTTATAGGTTGATGGGTGGAAAAAGTCTCCTGCTCCCACATTCCATCTCCAAACTCAGACCTCTTAATTACATCAGCAATAAATGTTCATCATTTCCCTGCACACATCATCACATTTCCCTCACAAAGATAATTATTATGAGGTTATATGGTAATCAGGTTGCATGAACAAAGGCAAGGAAAATTCATCAAACTTGTTAAGATATAACAATACAAAGCATCCCCATGCACTAGAAAATCATATCTAAATGACAATTTATTAACCATAGGAATGACATAAATGATCCAAATAATGCACTCATCACAAATTATCCATAAACCATGTCAAAATCCTTCCAGGAAGCCATAAGCACCAAAATTTAAATAACTCATACCTTTTAATCTAGTGATCGAAATCGGGTGAAATTTTCTTAGCGATTCTTGAACCCAGATGCCTTCAAGAACATAGTAGTAGTAGAGAAGATGGTGACCTGGATAATTAATGGTATAAAACCCTAGTTTTATGCCCTATCATATATATTTTTAATTTTTGGAAATTCTAGTGGGCGGATTGAGCTCAAATTCAGAGCACGAGATCGTAACAAGGAGCTTAATCTAGCGATGCCATTTTCATAGTAATTTGAGGTGGAAAAATAAAGTTTATAAAAATAGTCAATATATGGCATCCTCACTTTCTAAAAATATTAACTTAATAAAAATAGTAAGTCACCTTAAATTAGTGCACTCAGAGAACATTGAAAATGAGAAACTAGGTAACTTTTCCAAAAATAGCAAAAAAACAAATGCACAAAAATAGAAAGTGTATAATTATGGTAAAACATTACCAACATATTTGAAATTAGTATGTAATATGATCAAGAAGTTAATATTTGAGAAAAACATGTGAAATATCCCAAAATACCAAGTTTTGGTTCCACCTTCTAAAAATAGAAAGTCTTTGTTTTGAGTGTAGAAAGTTGTAGTAGGCTTTTTTTTAGTCATCTCATTGCTTTCTTAGATCTTCATAAGGTTGTATAATGATTCAATAGATCAAACATGGAAATTCATCCTTCACAAAAGTCTTGAGGTGTCATTTTGGTCATAGTTGTGTTCAAGAGAAAGACAAAACATCACAGAGTGCAATAGTTCACAACCAATGGACATTGTACATTCAAAATAGATTAAAATATATATAATAAGTCAAGGAAAACAGCTCATTAGTTAGGTTAGATACATCCACACCTCCCTGGTGAGCTAGCTAAATGAGCTCTGTGAGCTAAGTAAAGCAAGGTGAGTTGTGAGAGTTGGCAAAAGTGAGCTAAGGTGATTTGAACTAAGTCAAAATAGGTTGGTTGAGGTAAATGATTGCAAGAGTGATTCATTACAGTACCCTTTTCTTAAAGGGGATATAGGTATGTATTCCCCAATGGAAAATATTCCCCATGATCATCAAGAGTTGGTTCCACAACAAGCTCCTAAAATTTCTCTGACGGCCGACATTATGTCAACTCCCGAAGGGCCATTTCCATGGATTAAAAAAATTCTCGAAAGTGGGACAAGGACAACATAGATTTATATCATGCCTAATCTCAAATAAATATCCATAAAATTAAATTCCAAGAAAAGAAAGAAGGCACATAAAACATCTTGTTTCTTAAGTGGCACTTTAGGTAATCAGTATGCTGAAATTGCTAGACTTAAGAATAATAATTCCATTGAGTCTATGAATCTATCAGACTATGAATTGATCCACATCTCAATGGGTTAATATTTGTATGAGGGTGACTCTCATCTATTCAAGGAATCCTCTTACTTCCTCCTCTCTTATAATGAATAATACAAGTAAACAATGGTGACATTAGAGGAATAGGTAAAAGCTCTCAGTGCTTACATCTAACCCTTCTCTGAATCTGACTCAGAATATTCTCTCCCAGTAAAATACATTCTCCTGATCAACAGTGTTGATATGGAGGCAATCAAGAAAGCACAATGATACATAATACAGGGGAATACTAATAAGAAGTGGGTTAAAAAATCATCGAGCAAGGAAAGACATTATTTCTAGAAGTAATCTCTCTCATCAAGTATGTCCTTACAAATTTATTAGAAGTAAAGAAAGCAGAGGAGTTTACAAAAGAGGTCAATCATTTAGATGATATGTTGCCACTAGTGTCTGAGATGATCTACTTCGACTCTCACACCATCATGAGTAAGAATGTGTTTGCATCTATTATAGATAACTGGTTTTAATTTTGGATCCGCATCATGGATATGAAATATGGAACGCTCAAGAATGTAATCTCTGAGTTAGATGCTTGTCAAAAAAATGATTTCAAGATCTTGAACGATGTCTAAAATTTTGTTTAGAGAATTTAATTCCCTCTGCTAACTGAGGGATCATCATCAAAAGAACTCATTGTTTTCTTTTGGGAGCTAGTCAAGAAAGAGGCAGGTGACTCTCTTTCCTTGAACGAAGATAACTTAGAGTCCCTGAAAAACATCAGAAGTTGCATTTCTACAATTGTAACAGATCTCAAAGAATGGTTCCATCAATGCAATAAGATCAGTGAAGTCCCTGGGATATGGACCAAGGTGGTAGGATGCATTTTAATTCCAGAGGTAGATAAGTTGACAGCTGCAATAGCTAAATTGAGCAAGGATTTTAAGGAACAAGAGCCCGTTCTAAAATATCTTCATCAGGAGGCATGAATAAGAAAAATTCTTCATTGGAGGGAATTTCTTCATCATATATGGAAAATTATTCCCTGTTATCTTCCCCCCCCCCCTCTTTCTTCTCTCCCTCTTTTAATTCTTCATTGAGCATAATCATTGTATTTCATAACATTCACTTAAGTGACTTTATAAAGTGTAACTATAAAATTCCCTTTAATTTATAAAAAGGGAACCTATTTCTAATGTCCTAGGAATATGTAAAGGCACAAGTGGATTGAGATCATGAAGAGTCATGTGGGGGTAGGTGAAAGGTCAATTCACATTACTATAAATTGGGATAGCTTCTCCATTCCAAAGGATCCTCAAATTTTATTTATGTGTAGCAATGGTGGATTTTGATTTGGGTGTTGAGATTTATATCACCAACACGTGATATAAATCTACATTTCTTCCATTTCTGTTTTCCTATGTGTTCCTCTATTTTCTCTCTTTTATGCACTTTGTAAGCATATTGATCAAGAAAGAGATTTGTATCTTTGATAAATGAATATAAGAAGTTTGTGTCTTGGTTTTCTCTTCTCACTAAATGGATTCCTTAGTTATTTCCTCTAATTAATTTTTGAACTACTCTGGTTATTGGGTGTGAATTATTCTCATGCCTACTCACACCAATAACCTTACTTTGTCAAATTTCTCTCATTCACCCCTCATCACTATAATTTCCTCCCTTGTACCCCATAAAATAACTTTTATCACAAGTTTAGTGACGTATTCGTGTGTGATCCCTAGCCTATTTTATCACCCCACAACAATAGATAGGATTATATTAGTTTACATTCAATAATGGGAACCTCCCCATACACAAGGAGGGGTGTAGCCCTGTGACCATTGGTGGAAATAAACTAATTTTCTATACGATAAATTATTTCACCAACGCACACTTATCAAATATCAGTTCAGTTATTACATTTTTATTTATTTTGCTTGTTGATCCATACTTCTTCACACCAAACCAATGATATCCTAATAGGTTTCCTTCCTATATCTTCATATCGGGCCTTAGAAACTGTATGTCAATCTAGTGTAATAGTTACTTCCTCTAGTTATGTGACCATAACACTCAATGTACCCCCTTTAATTTTATCCCCTTATATGTTTGTACTTGCATGTCTTTTACTTGTTGCCTCAAATACCGTAGTTGAACAGATGAGTAAGAGTGCATATTGTTGAGACACATTTTGGCCTGTATACAGTGTAGGACTCATCATACCCTAGTTCATTTTAAGATTTTAATAAGGGGTATCTTATGTTATCAAAATAAATTTCCAACCAAGAGAATATGTGTTACTTATTATTATTTATAGAATGTATTTTAATCCTACCTTGTTCGCAATTCTAGAATTTTTTGGGTGACTGTAGGGAAAGTGCATAGAGATGTGGCACCAAAAAATGGACACATTTTTTATTTTTAGTGAAATACAAGCACATTTTCGGAAATCGTGAGTGTATTATGAATTTTTAGGATTGGTAATTACCAAGCCTAAAACATGAGCGTGTTATAATGCACCCGTGTTCCTATTTTCTATGTGGTATAGGTTTTTGTGCGAGGGATACATATAATTTTTTCATTTATTAGTATTTATACTTTGTTATTTGTTATACTTTAAATTTATTTTAGTAAATATAAGAAATTAGGGTCACTCTGCACCTTATGGAACTAGTCCCACAGCTCCATCTGTTACAATTTAGAAGATAGTTTTTAATATTTTAATCTAATTAGTACATATGTATTTTTTAGGATTTCAGCATTTAGGTTAAATCTTTTAGGGTTTAAATTCTACAATTGATATTTGTTTTGTGAAAGAATATATAGTCTTTATTTAGGTTTTTAGGTCTTGTTGATTGGTTATTGACATTTGTAGGAGTTTTGGATGTGTCAAAACTATGTTTTATGAACCTCGCAACTCCTAAAGGTAGCAATAATTGTTGGATAATATGGACTCA
Organism: Taxus chinensis; assembly: GCA_019776745.2. Taxonomy (NCBI): domain Eukaryota; kingdom Viridiplantae; phylum Streptophyta; class Pinopsida; order Cupressales; family Taxaceae; genus Taxus; species Taxus chinensis. Next base: position 523,584,382 of record CM034154.1, on the reverse strand, counting down.
TGCAATACCTTATAAAACATAACAAATCAAAACACATATGTAAGTTTTTATTGATCCAGATAATCAAGGGAATGGTCATCATGAGGTGATGTAGATCTTTAACCCATTTTCATGCATTCATCAAGTCATAACAACCAATTTCAATCATTCTCATTAGTAGTTGTTTTTATAGTCTTTCCAACAAGCTCTATAGGCTCAAATATGCAACAATTACATGGTCAACCTAAAACTTACCATTCCAACCCATATATCCTACTCTCAAATTTTTTAAACAAGCCTAATAAACTCTTGAAATGACTTATTTTATTGTAAAACCTTATTTTCTCATACTTCCACTCTATTCCTTTCAATATCTTTACATGTCCTAATTCCAAATTAAGCACAAATTTGGAATTTTTCGCTTCCATTTTATCCTTCCAAATCTTTATATTTTTTCACCATGCTAAAAATAACATGAAACCATTCAAGAAAAGTGATAATTAATCAAATAAATCATTAATCCTCTCAATTTTAATCAATCCTGCCATGTTTTAGCTCTCAAGAGCCATTCCCATGTAATATCCATGATTATGCACATCTAGTCATATCCACAACTAAAAAACACATCCTCATATACCTTTTAGGCTCAGTGTAATGCATGAAAAATTTCAAATTTCAACCCTTTAAAATTCTCTTGTTATAACCTTGTCTCATTTTTAGCCTATTAACTCTCTTCTAGCCTTGATCTTGTGCATTTTCTAGTGTACCTTTCAATCTAGGGGGTTTCAAACCATACTGATGGGTTTCCTAGATACTTATTTATTCCTTCTCCCTCTATGAAAGATTTCAATATGTGATTCTTTGCAATACATCCCTCAAAACCCTCAGTCTCAATCTCTCTTTATGTCTTCAAACCATGATTGCAACTGTGCATGCTAACTGTTAATGATATCTTTGCTTTTGACCAAAGAAAACTTAAAGTTCCTTCATATTCCTTTCAAGGTCCTTGTCTTTGTTGTTTTTTTCAAATTTAGGTTATAAATTCCTTGATTTGGGTTTTAAAAACATAAGCCCTAGTTGTACCATGTCTTCAACTCGAGAAAACATATAATCTTGTAAAAAGAGTTATAATCAATTTTAAACCTAGAATTTTGGAGACACAAATGGTACCAACTATTACGTTGTTTATATCTTAGCAGTGAATTTTCTTGCACTAGTTAATCGTCTAGATCACATTTGAAATTTAGCTACACAAATGTATCAATATGGTTTATCTATTTAACCTCTAGTTACATTTAAGATAGATAATAAAAAAACATATCTCCATTGTTTGACCTTAAAAGCATCGAAATCAACCTTATAAAACAACATTCATCTACTCTTATTACTGAATTCAATTCTTCTTCTTACCTTTTCGCATGATACTCAATTTTGTACACCAATACATAATCATAGTCAAAAAAATGGCTCATGAGGTTTGTGAAAGATCTGAAACATCAAGATATTCAAATCATCAATGGCATGGTCATCAGGATCATGATAAGAGAGGATCCACCATGATTTATGGTGTAAATCATCTCAAGCTCACAAACAATGCATATTTTATGAGATTGTTTCTAAACACTCAATCAATGCTTGGCAATGAACTCACATCTTGCAAGTCAGGGAGGTAGAATTTACATTGTTTTAGTACAGTGTGGAGGTCAAGAACATGGATTTCATTCTTAGACATTCATATAATTTTCATTCAGGTTTCAATCCTTCTATTAGGAGGGGTAAGCCTATCTCTATGAGGAGTAATTGAGAAATAGGTTGTCCACACATCATAAACATGCATCCACTCAGGTGACATCTTGGGTAGGGAGGTGAATTATGAGATGACTAAGAGATCATCATGTTCAAAGGTGATAAGTGAGGCTCAAGAAGTGAATTTAAGATCATCATATCTTGACTCTACCATTGTGTCCAAATCTCTTTGAGAAACAAATAAAAATGAGCTAGTTAGGCTACTGAGGCATCTAAGACCATCCTGTGTGAAGGATCAAGAAGTTGCATATTCTCATGAGAGGGATATGAGAAAGAAGTGTATGAGAATCTTAAATATTATTCCATTAGAGGATGATTTGTAATCCTATAATGGTAAGAGGATTATCTTCATATGGAGATGTTGTCATGTGAATTGACTAACCCAAAAATGCAAAACTTAAACTACAAAAACCAAGCCATAATGTGAAATCATGCTCCCAAATCTTCTTAAATCCTTCTTTGGACTAACCTACCTCTTGTGTCATGATCACCTTGTCCTTGAAGGTATTCCTAATGCATTCGGTGAACATGTATAAGTTTGCAAAAATGTTTAACAAGGTCCATTATTCCATTTAGTGAAGTGCAGTAAAAGACTTATTCTCCATCAAACCTAGAAAGATCAATTTTAGCCCTTTCAGATCTTGTGTGCATCGTACATGAGGGTTATGGAAAGGTCTTAAGCATCCAAAGGTGGTATTTGAAAGCCTTGAAGTTTTTTTAAGTATTTTAGGAAGATTTAGGAAATTTTTTATCGTTCAAGGATAGTCTATTCCACAATGGGTTTTCAGGTGCAAGGAATGAGCAATCAAATTGTGAACCTTGAATTCTCAAGTTAATTCTAGGAGCTCCATAATGAGTTAGGAGGAAAAAAGTAGGCACTAAAAATTTGGAATAATCCTTTAGATTTTGGGAGCATACATTTTCATACAAGGACACCGAATCTTATTTTCATAATCATCTCATACTCTTAAGCAATACATACCTCCCAAGAGTGTTTATAATCACTTAATTAGTGTTTGGTAGTGAGCTCAATACATTACAGAGGTGGGGAACATGTGATTCAACTACAAGTTCAAATTCCATGTGGATAAAATTTATTAAAAGGGTGTTCTTTGAAATGGTATTAGAGTCTTCTCCATGATGGTATCACTCAAGAAGACTCCAAAGTTTTATAACCCAATTCTAGGTATAGTTATCTTCTAAGAATCCTTATCTACTGAGATATCAATATTTTCTTATTAAAACCATGAAATAGAGTTTTAGATAACCTGGTAGGCAGAAAATTCATATCTCTTATAATACTTTTACCCTTCTTTACACATTTACCCATTGAATAATATTTATGAAGATTAAATTCAAGTTTCTTCTTTTATAACCCAGATCTGTGGATGCCTGATATGATCCCAACATTAAGGTTTAGGTGAGAAAATTTTTGAGAGTCAATAAAACAATGTCAAGGTTGGAATTAAATTCTAGATGTTATGAACTACTATTGTATATTTGTAATAAAATTACTTAATAGATTTAAATATATGTAGCAATAGAACACAAGGAACACCAAAATATAGATAAATGATCACAATATGCAAATATAAGTCATTAAGGGTATGAGAATAATCAGAAAGTATCATTAAGGGAATGATCATTATGAGCATGATGAGAAAGGACAACCATGAGTGGTGATGGTAGTTATCTCGACCTCACAAATGGTGCATATCTCTTTGGATTGTTTCTAAACACTTAATCAATACTTGGCGATGTGTTCACATATTGCAATTCATGGGGTGACTTTCACAATACTTCAATGAAGTCAAAGTTCAAGAAGATGGATCCCACCCTTAAACATTCCATCAAGTATCATTCAAGGATCAATCCTTCCATGTATAGGAGGAAACCTATTTTGATGAGGATAAATCGAGAAAAGATGTGTCCAGAAACTATAATCATGTTTCCACTCACGAGACATCTTAGTCAGGGAAGTGAATTGTGAAGTTAAAAAGTGTGTCATCATGTTTAAAGGTTAAATCAAAAGCTCATGGAGTGAGTTGAGGATCATCATAAATTGAATCTGACATCATGGTAAAACCTCTTCAAGGAATAAGTTAAGATGGGCTAATCAAGCTACTGAGGCATTTAGGACCATCATGTGTGAAGGATGAAGGCATCATTTATCTCCATAAGAGGCATATTAGAAAATATGTGTATGATTATCCTGAAGTTGATTCGATTTTAGAATAATTCTAGAGCCAAGATTTGTAATAGGACGATCTTCATAGAGAGCAGCATGTATGTAAGAATGAGAAAAATTGTTTAAGTTTCATTTGATGTCACTCACTTGGTAGTGTTCTTGAACACCCATTTAAACCTTTTAGTGTGATCACACTTTAAAGGAGAAAGTACATTATAACCACCTCATTTCAGTCGAACAGGTGGCCATATGAAAATATTCTCATTCAGTGTGAAATCCTTCCATATACATGGTTTCACTAAGTGATAGATGATAAAAAATGGTTTGAGCATCATGGAGTTGATTTGTGATCACTAGAGTTCATTGTGCAAGCCTTGAAAAGTAAGAGAGTGATCCTCACTCTTTTCTTGTAATTAGAAGAGAACATCCTATTCCCATCACAATGTAGGTTTCATAACAGTGTTTCTAAACACTTAAATCATCACTTGAGGTTTTAGAAACATGATATCAACTCATGGTAACTCATGTTTTACCACTTTTTCATGTTAGAAGTTTCATCACTCAAAAACACAACATGGGGTGTTAGGAAGGTGTTTTCAACTCACAAAATTTGGCCCCATCCTCAAGAGATCCTCACCCATGGTAAACAATAGTCTATTTATTAAAGTACCCATTCCTAGAGGTACTTATCAATGTTTTAAAATATTCACATACCACCTTGTGGTGATCATCTCTCTAGAGCTTGAAAATTTAGGGCCATTTTTTTCTGGAACCGAAAGAGCCAGCTACATTACTTTGAAATTCTTCATGAAACCTTCAAGTATTATAGAAAATGTATGTTACCAACATGTATAGGATTCACGTATATTTTCAATGTCCATCATTTTTTCTCCTAACTCCTTACAGAGCTCCCAAAATCATCTAAAGAAGTCAAATTTGACCATAAGAGTGTTTGTTCCCTGCACCTAAAAAACCTGTTGTTGAGAAAATTATCCTTGAATGAGAAATTTTTTCCTAAATATTCCTAAATTTCCTCCAACACTTCCAAGATTCCCTAACATCACCTCCAGATGCTTAATATTTTTCTCGAACTCCCACATAGGGTGTTTGATTATCTCATATTGGAAATTTTAAGCCTCCGGAGGAAGTTATCCTCCATCAAGTCACACTAAACTCATCAATCATCATATTAAATCATCCCTACACATTGAAAAACACTTAAAAACCTTGTTAATAATTTTCTCAAGCCACGTTGAGATAGGTACTGAGGTAGGCTGGCCAGAGGAAGGGCACACCATTGAATAGGAAGTGAAAGATGCATTCCCTAAGGTTGTAAAGTAGATACTCATCCATAGTATGATTCTATCATATTATAAGATGAAATTAGGGAATAAAATACATGATCATGGGAAAATTCATGAGTCCATATATTTGATCAATTGTCACTACCTTTGGGAGTTGTGATGTTTGTAAATTCTAATTTTGACACATTTAACACTCCTACAAATGTCACTAAGCAATCCAAAAGGCCCCAAAACCTAAACAATGACTATATTATTTCAAAAAATAGATATCGATTGTAGAATTTAAACCCTAAAAGCTTTAGAATGAATGTTGAAATCCTAAATAATACTTATGTACTAACTAAATTAGAATATGAAAAACTATCTTCTAAACTATGATTGATGGAGTTGTGAGACCAGTTCCATAAGGTGCAGTCATCCTAATTTCTTATATTTACTAAAATAAATTTATAGTACATATATCTCTCTTATAAGCACATATACCACATAAAAAATAGGAACGCGGGTGTGTTATAATGGGCTCGTGTTATAACATGAGCGCGTTTCATCTTTTTTGGGTTTGAAATTCCTAATCCACAGGCTTGGATTTTTCTTGGATATCTAAACCTAAGTTTTGGACTATGTAAGCTGTGAATAATTTTGTGTTCCATAAAAACCATCAAAATCTTACATGTACACCTTTATATCTCATGCATTATAACGTAATATTCCAAAAAAAATTATACTATGATGTCAAGCTCAGTTTTACCTTGGTGACGATATAATTCTTTATAAAATATGATTAGTTTAATGCTTTCATCCATAATTTCTTTTACTAGGGCATTCTTTTCTTGTCAAAACCTATGCATATGTTTTGGTGAAAAATTTATGATTCTTTCATCTAAATTAAAAAAACTCTTCTAAACTCCATTCTACATGCATTAAAAAACAAGAACAAAAAATGACTTTTTTCTCAAAGTTATGCGGGTGTACACATAAATATTTCATTTTTGGGATGTGTGCACTATGAAAATTAATAAAAAATTAGATATTCATCCAAATCTCATGAAAATTTAGTGCGACCTCGTACGTGGTATTAGATAACTTTTAATCAAAGGTATTTGAAAAATAATTTATATGATTCAAAAAATGGGGGATACACACACAATAGGTTCTTATATTTTTGACACAAAATAGACATTGTGTGCACACCACATTTGAACCTCTTAATCCCTGCCATTTAAAAAAAATAGTAGTTTGGAGACTAGATTCTGAGCTCTACGGTACTTATTCTTATCACTTTGTCAAATTTTCGAAATTATTAGATAATTTTAGGTTTCGCTAATTTTGGGAAAAATGTGTCCACTTTTGACCCCCTTTTGGTCCCCCATTTCCATGCACTTACAATGTACTACACATTGAGTTCTCTCTTAAATTATTCGTTACTCGCCTTTTTCATTTTGTGAAGGGTAGGGACACTCTTGGTTGTAAGAGGTATGTGGGGATCCATAAGGCTCATGGTTGGAGGTAAATTTCTCTAAAGATACTCTTTCTCTCATTTGCATGGATTAAACATTAGATGGATCTCTAATGAAAGATGATGTGGAGTTGTGATGTATCATACACATGATATATATTGTTTTATTGCATTTAAGATAAAATAATGTCAACATTGTATAATTGTAACTTATTGAAAGTTGAATGCCAATTGTGATGTAACTATTTGTATTTGATAATGAGTGAAGAAGACTTATATACCTTGTGACAAATAAAACATGTAACCATTTGAATGTTGGATTCTTATATTCTAAATGAGTATTGAGATCATGTCTATGCAAAACATTATTTTATGAGAAAAACGTTATGATTAATAATTGTGATATGAGCCATGTACTAAATGTAATGATTGATCATTAAGTCTTTATGGGATATTGCACTTAACATAATTATCGTTGGTTATTTAACATGATGGAAAAACTAGAAGGATTATTTGAGAATAAGAGAATTAATGATAATATGCATTCTAGTTAACATTTTAGAAAAATTGTAATACATATGTTATGGATGTAAACATTAGGTTGCATTGTGAGTAAAGTAATAATGGAACATTTCATCGATATAATATTTATATTTGTTAATGTACTTATGTCAATGAAATGAATGTACATGCTTAAGGAATTAATTATAGTGTCTGAATTGATTAGATGAATAGCTACTATGCAAGATCACATACATACGTGAACCTTGTGGTTTATGCATATTTAATTTAGATTTTTTATTATTGAAATAAATCATACAAATTGAAATGTATGACACATCCTAGCTTAAGATGTTAGATAACTCTAATTATTAGTATTGCTTGTATAATACTTCTTACTTGTGTTTAGATGATTAGGAGTTGGAATAGGAAATTGAGAGGCATCAAAATATGTTTTTATTTTTTTATTAGTTTGGAAATTATAGCTACAAAAATAAATAAATAAATAAAAATTGGTGTGTTTTTCCAGTTATAGGGTGTCACAACAATGCGGTAGAAATCATCAATAATTGAGCCCCTCTGGGGGATAATTGAATGAGGGACACAAATTTTATCTGTCAGTTGTGATTTTTTATTATTTTATTTTAATTTTATAGGGTGTCAAGGTTTTCATTTGGTTAGCATTTAATTATTAGATAAAACAAATACATAAATGGAAAGTTGTAAATAAAAAGGTAGGAATTGAATACCTTCATGTCCCATACCTATTCCATTATTTATAATTTTCCTACCTGTTATCCAAATAACTCTCCTAGTTATTTGGAAAACTTACATACATATTCTAGCTCTGAGCCCTTCATTGCAAGTTGCGCGCACTCCAACTATCTACTTAGCACATCTCCTTGGCTGCAATTCCTCACGCACCTTGTACAGTTTCCCTTCTCCCCTTCCATTTTCATTTTCCTCTTTGTTCCACTCTTCCCTTGCACACATCTTCTACACACCCACCTTCTTCCAACAGTTCATTTGTCCGGTATGCATTCCTAGCACTTTCTTAAATAAGCTAACTGTTTGGCCCTCTCGTGTGCCCCACACATTACTTTGTAATAGTCACACCTTGACCATACATTTACCGCTCACTAGTTTACCCCATTTCCTCCGCGTGATTTTTGATTTTACACACCCTCTTTCTATCTTCCTCCAACGCCTCATTCTTCCACACGCATGATTTTTCACCCTCCTCTACGCCATTCAGTGTCATGTCATTATTTTTTATACTTGAGTGTGCCACACACAACCTATTAAAGTGCACCAAAAAGCCACCGAATATTTGCAACAAATCAATGAATGACACATGGCATAAAAGTACAAAGCATATACACAATTGGTTGTCCTTTCAGCTAATCAACGTGGGCCACATGTCTTGCATCCCCAAGTGGCTCTGAAAAAATTCTGACAGTTATAAATTTTGCTTCAAAGCTCCGATCAACATGTGCCTAGTCTCAATTGATAGCTGCTAACATAGGCTACAATATTTGATATTCAAATTCAAATTCTTGGCAAATTTAGTAGGTGACAAATGGGAAAACGTAAATTTGGGCATTGATGAGTAGATCTAATTGATCTAACCACCTGATTTGATCTGATCCACCTTCCTTCCTTCTCCAACACACAAAACAAACTTTGAGAAATGTATTTGACAGATTTGTAGGCATTGAATGCTTGTTGTTGATGGTTGTATTTCAAATTTAGGTTTTCCCTCCTTTTCTTCTTTTTCTTCCATCGATTCATCTATAAATGTAAGAGTTGGGCTCATTATTAATGTTGGACATGTTGGATCCTTATGCATTTTTCAATAAGGACTTCATATTTCTATATTCTGAGTTGCAAACCTCTATATATGGCTCGTTTATGTGGATATCAACCTAAGTGTGTTTGTATTCTTTCTTCTTACCTTTATTTTACATTGTGTGCTTGTTGTGTCACTCTACATTCCTTACAACTCCATTTTTAGTTGTGTTCCCTAAAACTGATTTGGTAAATGCATTTTAGTTGTTTTATGTGTGTGCAACCTTCTTTTATGCCTTTTCCTTTCATTTTTTCTCAGAACGGATGGTGTTCATCCCTTTTTTCTAGTGCTATCGGATTTCCTAGATTAGTTTTTCATTCTTTTATCCTTCTATCCCTGGTCCCTTGACATTGTTGGCTTAGTTTTCCCTTCCAACATTTGGAGTAGCAGTAGCAGTAGAAATAGATAGAGGAACCAACCTTCTCTGAAGATCCGTCTCAAGTGCGCAAGGTCCCATAACTTGGAGATTGTTCCATTTTTTTCTCAAACAACTTAGTTCCTTGGAGCTGAGATGTGGGTGCATATTTGAATGACCATCATTTTATGGCATGCTCGGTGGGAGAAGAAGTGAAAGCTTAAATCTTATATTGCTAAGTTCTAGTGTGTGGACTTAGTATTTCCATCCTTTGGAGGCCCTTTCAAACACATCTGGTGACTACCAACATTTCTAATTCTCTTGTTTTGTAGTCCTAAGTGCCTTTTATGAGAAGAGTGCATACTATACAGAGTGTTGCAACCGAAGGATGTTTTGAGTACCTATAGCTTTCACCAAGAAGCACACACAATATATCTTCCATGTGTGCATCCCCATCTCCAGCATGCCACACACACTCTACTCTTCCTCAAAGTAGACAAGTTTTCCCTACCATGGTGCTTCAACCTACTCCTTCTCCGAGGCACTTTTCTAGTTTCTCTGGTGGAATCCCACTCAATCTCAATGTACAACATGACATGATTATAGTTGTGCTCAATAGTATTCCATACTTCATGGGAGAGAATCAATTTACCCATGTTAAAGACATTCAATATGTGGCCAATGTGTGCTCTGTTTACCTGATAACACATGATGATGTTGTTGTTAGGTTGCTTGCAGCCTATTTCAAGGGGAAAACACTCAAATGGTACCGTGACCTAAAACCCGTGTCTATTGCTACCTAGGATGAGCTTGGAATGACTCTATGTAATTAATTTGAAGATAAATTAGATCATATATCATTGGTGGAATGAATTACTACAACAAAGCACGTGCCTAATGAGTAGATGACTGATTTCAACATCAGATTCAAGAAGACTTGGGATATAATTCCTCAAGTGGTAATGCCCACAGCCAAACATGCTTTCTTCTACTATCTAAGAGATTTAAATAATGAAATTTCAGTCATGATGTAATCCATGGGAGGTAGAACATTACAAATTGCATACAACATTGAAAAAAGGGCATAAAACACTCTTATTCAAGCTGGTAAGTTGACACCTAGGACTTATGTTCCCTTGTTCCTAAAGATGTCTCCAGCACCCCATAATTTTTATTGCCCCTATTCGAGTACAGAGTGTAAAACCAGTTACATTGACATCCTACTCTCCCACGTAACAAAAGGAAGATGAATAATTAAAGGCCCTGATTAGAAACTTATCCAACAAGGTCATATCATTGGAGAAAAAGAAAGTGTAAGCCTACAGGGGTAGTTCTTATCAGGTGTAAATCCAGAGCAATCAACTTTGGCACAATGAATATGGAAATCAGAGATCTGGGAAGAACCAATAAAATGATAGATGGCATGATAATGAACACTTTCCTTTATAAGTTATTCCTCCTACAACAACTCTTCCTGCACCCAACACAAGCCAAACACTTTTCTAGTTCAAAACATCATGACACATGAGTCTAAGTGGTGTTTTCCTTGGAACATGCCTCATAGCCAATATCATTATGCCAATGTTACATGCACACACGCCTACATGATCTATAATACTTCTAACTATTAGCCTTCCATCTGCATAGGTGAGCCTGAGAACCAAGAAAAGCCAGAGACTCCTCCTGAAGCCAACTTGATATTCTTTGGCACTAAGGATTTTACGCAATCAATCAAAATGTAGATGATGCAAGTAGACCACACACCCAGGTTTTAGACAACATAAGATATAAGAAGAGAAAGCTTGAATATGACATGGAAGTTTTAATTCTAGCAACATGGGTCAATCCTCAAAAGTAGAAGGAAGTAACTAAGGCATATAACAACAAATATTATCAAGTTCCTACATGCGAGGCTCCATGTAAAGCTCCTCCTAAATTGGCATGTGCCCCTCCCTTGGAAGGTCAAGCCTCTGCGTCAACTAAGGGCCCTACTTCTGCATCCAAGAAACCAAAAAGGGATGTTATTGTGCCCTAGATGCATAATTCAATGGGTCTTCCATTCAGCATTATGGACCAGATGAAGAAGACAAACATAAATATTACAATGTGGGATGCCCTAACCATTCCATCTCAGTGCAAATTTCTACATGAAGCTCTGGGTCAACTTCCACACACTGACCTAGCTATACATAATCCATGCACTTCTATTGATATCTACCAAGAAGAGGAGAAGAAATTACTTAAAGTTTTCAAAAACCCACCTTTCTATATGTCCTTAATTATAGGAAAACATCTTCTCCATAACTGCATGATTGATTCAGGTGTTAGTACTTATGTCATGCCGAAGAAAATTGTTGATGTCTTAGGTATTAAGTATACCCCATTAACAAAAGCATTCTTACAACTTGATGGTTCAACTATCACTACCCTATAAATCATCAAGGATCTTTAGTTAACCCTCCATGCATGTCCAAGCCTCAAAACAACTCAAAATGTGTCAATCATTGATCTGCCCCCTTTATTTTCCTTATGTTTGTCAAGAGATTTTACTCCTAAAGTGGGTGGTTACTTGTCTTCTGATTGTACCCATATGTTACTCAAGAAAAGGTATGGTATTTGATTTACCATACAAGCAAAGCCAATTTTTTCTTATAATGTAGAGTCATATGTATCATCCCCTCTCCAATCCAACTGCTTAATCCAAGAAGAACAAGTTTCAATTTTTGAAGAGTAGCCTCTTCCACCTTCTATTCTTGATCCATATGCTGAAGAGTTAGAAGCTTATGAAAGTGGACTTGGTACTTACTGCATTCTTGAAGCAGAAGTTTTGTTGTCGCGCATGCTCAAGGAAAGTGAAGAGATCCTTGGTTTGTGGAAATTATATTTTGATGGATCTAGAAGAAGAAACAGCATGGGAGCAAGATTTTTTCTCATTTCCCCTAAGGATGATAAATTATTCTTCACGCATAGGTTGTAGTTTACATGTTCTAATAATGTTGCATAGTATGAAGTGCTAGTGCATGGTCTGCTTATTGCTAAAAAGAAGAAGATTAAGGCATTGTAGATATTTGTGGACATAAAATTGGTTTTTTATCAGGCCACTAACAAGTGTACGGTGAAAAACAAACTTCTCAAAGCTTATAGACACAAAATTTGGAATCTCCTTGATAGCTTTGATGCTCTGAAATATAACAGTTGGTGTTGTCCAAACTGAATAAAGAAAGCTAATTAGATGGGCGCACTTGGTTCACTACCACAGTTCTCTCCTGATGAGGAATTTGTCAAAGGAATACTCACCGCATCAAGATGGTGATTAGAAATCCTTTCCAGATAACTAAACCCAAATACCACCATGCAAGTGTTTGATAGTGACACACAAATTGTCTGTTCACCCAAATTACAGTTGATTTCATGACATCTATTGAATCAGTGTGATATAGCTGAAGCAAAACAAGTTGCCTAGAAGTTTTGGTCACCTAGATCAAATGTTTATCCCTGATGATAATTTTAGGGTGAAAAAATTATAGCATGCCACACAAGAAGACTGCCCACATCACTATACACACCGGGAGGATTTTTTTTGCTTGGTAAAATCTTATGCGCATCAATGAAAAAAATAAGCCTTCATCTCTCTTTCCTACCAAAAATATAGTGATATATCTCATGGGAGTATGAAACCTTAAAGGTTTTGATCCAAGTATTTCTCAACACTCACTCTCCATTGACTTGGATCCTTGTATCAGCATGTCAGACCGAAAAGAGGCCATCAATCGAAATCATTTGAGACCCTCATGAGGAGAGTTATCCAATCTCATTGATGTGAATATTATTTTTCCTATCAAGTGATCAAGTGCTCTACTGGGTCGTGAAATCTAGTTGTGTGCGTAATAAGAATGGTGAATCAAACTCTACATTGTATTTAAAATATTTTATAACAGGGTCTCTAAATGGATCATTATCCTTATATACTTCTTTGAGAAAATTCTGTAATTTTGCATGCACAAAGTTTTCTCTAATGTTGGACCGGTACTCAATATCAATTAGATTCTATCAAGGAAGGATCAATTCAAAACAACGTTACAACTTAGGTGATGAACATATACATATCAAAAGATTCCCTTTAGGTTTTTTTAAATGCAGGCGTAATAAGTTCAGTGTGCCTGGATATTATATTCAAGATATATCATCTGAGTTCATCTGTATACCTTGATGAAATCATATTCCTCTCAAGAAAAGAGTCATATCATATGTCATCACTTGGATAAGTCTTGAAAGCTGCAAAAATTGGGGTGTCTCTCACCCCAAGAAATGGCAATTTTTTCGGTGGCATAATGGAAATATTTGGGGTCATGTAGTTTAGGATTGTGTTGAAATGACCTTGAGCATGTGTATCCAGTCTGTTTAACTGCTCTGCTACACCAAGAAATCCCTTGCAGTCGTTCTTGGAAAATTAACTTTGTTGGCCTTTATTCCTAAGTTGTAGATGTTAAGGCCAACACCCTCATACTCAAGAAAGACATAGATTTCAGATGGACCGTAGAAGGAAAAAACCTTCAAAAGATAAGACAGAAGTACTTGTGCGCCAAACTTATCAACCTGGATGACTCAAATGTTTTCATCCTTTCTCTCATGGTGCTGATGCAAGAGTTAGTTTTGTCCTAAACATAAGAAAAATTCACCAAAGGCTGGAGTACCTGTGGCTGCTTCAGCCAAACATTAATGGCATTGATTAAGATATAGTACATGGAGAAACAGGTCCTACCCCATTATGCATCTTCTT